>OY740792.1:60192998-61421748 GCA_963514005.1 Raja brachyura | reverse complement strand
AGCACACCAATGATTCTACTTCCTTCAAAGACGTAGGAATTTCGGCATGTCCCTGACAACACTCACCAACCTCTACAGGTGCACCATAGAAAGCATATTATTGAGAAGCATCGCTGCTTGGTTTGGGAGCAGCTCCATCCAAGACCATGAGAAATTGTCGAGAGTTGTGGACGCAGCCCAGATCATCACATAAACCAACCTCCCTTCCATTGGCTCCGTCCACTCTTTATGCTGCCTTATGTGAAGGGGGGGGGGGGGGGGGGGGGGGGACACAAAAAGCTGGAGAAACTCAGCGGGTGCAGCAGCATCTAAGGAGCGAAGGAGATAGGCGACGTTTCGAGTCCAGACCCTTCTTCAGACTGGTCAGGGATCAGGGAAACGAGAGATATAGACAGTGATGTGGAGAGATAAAGAACAATGAATGAAAGATATGCAAAAAAGTATAGATGATAAAGGAAACAGGCCATTGTAAGCTGTTTGTGGTGTGAAAATGAGAAGCTAGTGCGACTTGGGTGGGGGAGAGATAGAGAGAGAAGGAATGCCAGGGCCCCGAGGGCTGAGGAAGAGGTGGGAAGGGGAGGAGACAGCCAGGGTTAACAGAATTGAGAAAATTCAATGTTTAAGCCCAGAGGATGCAGACTCCCCACGCGGAATATGAGGTGCTGTTCTTCCAACTTGCGGTGTTGCTCACTCTGGCCGTGGAGGAGGCCCAGGACCGAGAGGTCAGATACGGAATGGGAGGGGGAGTTGAAGTGCTGAGCCACCGGGAGGTCGGGTTGGTTATTGCGGACCGAGCGGCGAAACGATATGTGAATATGTGTTTCTGTTCCATTCTGTTTTGTAGTTTTTTTGCACAACCCGCGAGCATTGCAACTTTTCATTTCACCGCACATCTCGTATGGGTATGTGACGAATAAACTTGGCTTTGACCAAAATATATCGATATCTACCCAAAAGTAAAAATTGTAGATCGTTATTTAAAAATGGATAGAACAAGTGGAGAAGTGGATAGGAAAGGATATGGGCAGAATGCAGACACATGGGACTGGCGCAGCATGTGAACTTGGATGGCAAGGATAAGGTGGCCGTTTCCATATTGTACAGCTCCGACCACTGCTAACTATGTTGGTGGCATTCACAAATGCATTGCCAAGGAGGTGGGAAATTCGCTATAAAGGTACAGAACAAAAAGGTGACAGGATGTTTTTGGGTGGGTTGAGGCGGGATGTAACCGAGGTGGACAGGGGGCATATGGAAGATGGTGTGTCTATCTTTGATATAAACCTACAACGACAGTTCCTTTTTACTACATACGGTGTTCAGTGGGTGGGGACACGGGTGTGGTACTAGATGGGTGAATTTACCATCTTGCAGCATCTTGTTTTGAAGGTACATTTTTTGCAAAAGAGTAGTATGTAGGCTGGATGCAGCAAGAAGACTGGAAAAAAACAGCTCTGGAGGGGGAAAATCCTGATCCTGGAGTTTCAGGAGAGGGTCTTACAAAGGGGTTCAGTCAGCTATTGATGGTAGAAATAGGGAAAAAAACCTGGAAGCTTTGAATGATAACCATATAATAATTACAGCACGGAAACAGGCCCTCTCGGCCCTTCCAGTCCATGCCGACCATTTATTTTCCCCGAGTCCCATCTACCTGCACTCAGACCATACCCCTCCATTCCCTTCCCGTCCATATACCTATCCACTTTACTTTTAAATGTTAAAATCGATCCTGCCTCCACCACTTCTGCTGGAAGATCATTCCACACAGCCACCACTCTCTGAGTAAAGAAGTTCCCCCTCATGCTACCCCTAAACTTCTGTCCCTTAATTCTCATGTCATGCCCTCTTGTTTGAATCTTCCCTACCCTCAATGGGAAAAGCTTATCCACGTCAACTATGTCTATCCCTTTCATCATTTTAAATACTTCAGTCAAGTCCCCCCTTAACCTTCTGCGCTCCAAAGAATAAAGACCTAACTTGTTCAACCTTTCTCTGTAACTTAGTTGCTGGAACCCAGGCAACATTCTAGTAAATCTCCTCTGTACTCGCTCTATTTTGTTGACATCCCTCCTATAATTAGGCGACCAAAATTGTACACCATACTCCAGAATTGGTCTTACCAATGCTTTGTACAATTTTAACATTACTTCCCTACTCCTATATTCAATGCTCTGAATTAAGTGATTAATAATATTAATCACTTCTTTCTAGACTTGCAATATCAGACTTGAGTCTAAAGAAGGGATTTGGCCCGAAACGTTGCCTATTTCCTTCGCTCCATAGATGCTGCCTCACCCGCTGAGTTTCTCCAGCACTTTTGTCTATATCAGACTGATGCCTGCAGCAGCTTCTTCCCTTTAGTCAAGTGACACACAATACAACAATGTTTCAAAATGACTTCATGACTTCATGAGACCAAGCGGAGGCTTGACGATCGTTTCGCCGAACACTCGATCCGCTCAGTCCGCAATAACCAACCCGACCTCCCGGTGGCTCAGCACTTCAACTCCCCCTCCCATTCCATATCCGAACTCTCGGTCTTGGGCCTCCTCCACGGCCAGAGTGAGCAACACCGCAAGTTGGAGGAACAGCACCTCATATTCCGCTTGGGGAGTCTATCTCTCCCCCACCCAAGTCGCACTAGCTTCTCATTTTCACACTACAAACAGCTTACAATGGCCTGTTTCCTTTATCATCTATACTTTTTTGCATATCTTTCATTCATTGTTCTTTATCTCTCCACATCACCGTTTATATCTCTCGTTTCCCTGATCCCTAACCAGTCTGAAGAAGGGTCTCGCCCCGAAATGTCGCCTATCTCCTTCGCTCCTTAGATGCTGCTGCACCCGCTGAGTTTCTCCAGCCTTTTGTGTAACCCTCATGTTATAGATTGTTCTGTGGCCTATTTTTTTCTTGCAATTGTTTTAAGAGGACAATAAGTATCATGCTAAATGTTCCTTTTCAATTAAAAGAATCGCAGGCCATGGCGTATTGCAGACAAGGTCAGTGCCTATTCCTAAGTGCCCTCAAGATGGTAGTGCTGAGCCAGCTTTGGAAGCTGCTGTGTCAGTGTTACTGACACTTATTACATTATCCATATCCCTCCATATCCATGCACCTTTCTAAAAGCTTCAAGCACCACCGTCGCATCTGCCTCCACCACCGCCCCCGGGCAGTATGATCCAGTCACCCACCACCCTTTCCTGCTAAATAGGATATACTTATCGGCATTTTGACCCACAGCCAGGACACGATAGATTTCCACTACACTTTTGTCAAATTCAAAGTCGACATTTACATCATAAATATTATTAGAATGTTTTGGTTCATTTTGAGGCGGCATGGGGTGATAAATAACAAAACCAGTTGTTCAAAATCTCCCGTCAAGCGACGCAACAGTATTTCATCTCTATTCAGTTTAGTTTATCGTCACGTGTACTGAGGCACAGTGCTGCACAGTCAGCAGAAAGGCAAATCAGTCACTGAAAGTAAGCAAGCAGGTACAGCAGGCAGTGAAGAAAGCGAATGGCATGTTGACCTTCATAACACGAGGAGTTGAGTATAGGAGCAAAGAGGTCCTTCTGCAGTTGTGGTCTCACTAGGGCCCTGCACCTACTACAGGGCCCTAGTGAGATCACACCTGGAGCATTGTGTACAGTTTTGGTCCCCTAATTTGAGGAAGGGCATTCTTGCTATTGAGGGAGTGCAGTGTAGGTTAATTCCCGGGATGGCGGGACTGTCATATGCTGAGAGAATGGAGCGGCTGGGCTTGTACACTCTGGAGTTTAGAAGGATGAGAGCGGATCATATTGAAACATATAAGATTGTTAAGGGTTTGGGCACACTAGAGGCAGGAAACATGTTCCCAATGTTGGGGGAGTCCAGAACCAGGGGCCACAGTTTAAGAATAAGGGGCAAGGCATTTAGAACGGAGATGAGGAAACGCTTTTTCACACAGAGAGCTGTGAGTGTGTGGAATTCTCCGCCTCAGAAGGTGGTGGAGGCGGGTTCTCTGGGTACTTTCAAGAGTGAGCTAGATAGGGCTCTTAAAGATAGCAGAGTCAGGGGGTATGCGGAGAAGGCAGGAATGGAGTACTGATTGTGGATGATCAGCCATGATCACATTGAATGGCGGTGCTGGCTCGAAGGACCGAATGGTCTACTCCTGCACCTATTGTCTAAAACACGATTACAATCGAGTCATTTGCAGTGTATAGATACATAAAGGGCCTGTCCCACTTGGGCGACCTAATCCGCGAGTTCTGGGGAGTTTGCCCTGGACTCGTGCTCGCAGCATGGTCGACACGAGGTCGCAGGAGGTCTTCGTAACTCTCCTTCACGCTCGAGAGTGGTCTCCACGTACTCGAGGCCTCAGCTAGGTCGCGGCTTTTTTTCAATATGTTAAAAAAAATGCCCGCGAGTAAAAAAAAGGTCGCCATAGGAAAAAAAAATACTTTTTTTGCTCGTACGTTTAGTCGTAGTAGGTTGGCATGTTAGTCGTAGGTAATCGAAGGTAGTCGAAGGTAGGCGTAGATAGTTTTCATCATAGTCGAAGGGAGATCGAAGGAGGTCGTCTTCACTCTCCACTATTCGGTGTCCAATTTCCCGAAGTTAGTTGTAGCTAGTTGAAGCTGGTCTTCAACATGACTTTTTTTTTAAAATCTTCTAAACTCGCCAATTCAGTCGCCCAAGTGGGACAGCCCCTAAAGGGTATTTATACATGATTACTATAACATGATTACAATCGAGCCATTTGCAGTGTATAGATACATACTAGGGTATGTGTACAGGGCATGTCCCACTTAGGCAATTTTTTAGGCGACTAGGCTGATGCCACACGGTCGCCAGGGTGTCGCCTGTATGGTCGTGAGTCGTCTCCTCAGTTGTAGCTGGATTTTCGGAGACAGTCGGCGACAGTGGGTTTGACGACAATGAGCGTAGCTTGACTTCTGCTGACATAAGTGCTGTTGTAGTTGTTGCCATGTTAACTAGGTTGTCGCTGGTGCTGACTTCAGGTAAAGTGATGATTCTATTTCAAAGTTTATGTCGAAGGGGCGGTCCAGTCACCAATTTTGCGGCGACCTGCTACAACTATGGCAGTCGCCTAAAAATAGCCTAAGTGGGACAGGCCCTTACCGCTTCGCTTCCTGATGTCGATCACTATCTGTGTCTTGCTGACATCGGGAGAAAGATTGTTGTCTCGACACCAGGTTCTCAATCTCAGTCCTCCGTCTCATTGTTATTTGATACCTTCAGCTCAAGATAAAGCCAACAAAGTCCGATCACGGATAGGCCGAGGGTCACCAATGAGGTGGGTAGTAGTTCAGCACCGCTCTCTGGTTGTGGTAGGATGGTTCAGTTGCCTGATAACAGCTGGGAAAAAACTGTCCCTGAATCTGGAGGTGTGCGTTTTCACACTTCTGTACCTTTTGCCTGATGGGAGAGGGGAGAAGAGGAAGTGTCCAGGGTGCAGCTCATCCTTGATAATGCTGCTGGCCTTGCCGAGGCAGCGCAAGGTATAAATTGAGTCAATAGGCTGTGTGATGGTCTGGGCTCCGTCCACAGTTTGCTGCAATTTCTTGCGGTCTTGGATAGAACTGTTAAGGAGATCTGGCTGCGCCTTGTGGCAGTGGCTCGACTGCAGTCTGTCTGTATTTTTGTCCTGTTAGGTGTATGTTTTTGGTTTTAGTTTAAATTTATTTTAAGCTGTGTATATGTGGGGGGGGGGGAAAAACGTTTTAATCTCTTCCCTGCACAGAGACTCGTCCTTTTCCCTGCCGAGTCTCCGTTGTCGTTGGGGCCTAACATCGTGGAGCTGGCGGCCTCCAACTGGAATCGACCTGGGGCTCCAATCGCAGAGCCTGCGGACTTGCCGTCGCGGAGCTGGCCGACTTCGGAGTGCGGAGCGCTGTGGTGGCGCGCGGATGCGACCCGACTTCGGAGCTTCGGAGACTCCGGCTGCAGGCCCTGTGGACGGTAACATCGGGAGCTCGCGGGTCCCTGGTGGGAGACCGTCTTTTTGGAGCTCCCGCAACGGCAACTTCTCCTGCCCGAATCGAGGGGTTTAAATCGACCCGGAGCAGGGCCTGACATCGCCCGGCGAGGCTTTAACGGCCGCGGGACTCACCATCGCCCGCCGGGGGCTCTAACATCAAAAGCCTCGATCAGCTCGATGCAGCAGTTGGACTGCCTGACTGCGGGAGAAGAATAAAGAACAGAGAACAAGGAAGGGATAAGACTTTTGCCGTCCATCACAGTGAGGAGGTGTTTGGAGATTCACGGTGATGGATGTTTGTGTGGAATTGTGTTCATTGTGTGGTTTGGCTTTTTGCTGTTATGACTGCAGGAACAAAATCTCGTTTGAACTTTAATGTTTAAATGACAATAAACGACATTCTATTCTATTCTATTCTGCTCGCAAACCAAGCTGTGATGCATCCTGATAAAATGCTTTCTAGGTGCATCTGTATAAGTTGGTGGGAATTGTTCAGGACATGCCAAACGTACTAGGCCTTCTAAGGAAGTGGCAGCGTTGGCGAGCTGTCTTGGTCGTTGCTTCAATAGGATGGTCCAGGAGACGTTGTTCTTGATATTGACTCCTAGAAATTAAGTTTTAAACCATCTCTACTTTGGCACCGTCAACCTCTTCACTTCCTGAAGTCGATCGCTATCTCCTTCGTCTTGCTGTCATTGAGAGAAAGATTGTTGTCTCGACATGAGATTCGCGATCTCCTTCCTCCGTCTCATCATTATTTGATATCCGGCCCACCAGGGTGATGTTTTTCTGTGAATTTGTACATTGAATTAGATTTGTACGTGACTGCACAGTGGTGGGTGTACAAGGAGCAAAGAAGGGGCCAAGAACAGATCCTTGCGGAGCACCAGTTTAAGGATTATCATGGAGGATGATTTGTCCCCTATCCTCACAGATTGGGGTCTGTTGGTCAGGAAGTCGAGGATCCAGTTGCAGAGATGAGTGCTGACACCAAGTCCCGTGAGTTTGGTGATGAGCTTGGATGGGATAATGGTGTTAAAGGCAGAGCTGTAGTCTATGAATAGGAGTCTGGTGTAGGTGTCTCCTCCAAATGTTCCAGGGATGAGTGTAGGGCCAGAGCGATGGCATCGTCTGTGGACCTGTTGTGGCAGTAGGTGAACTGCAGTGGGTCAAGGCCGCTGGGTAGACTGGATTTAATGCGTTCCATAACTAGCCTCTCAAAACATTCCATGATGGTGGATGTCAAGGCCACTGGATGGCAGTCGTTTAGGCATAGGATCTTGCTTTTATTTGGCACCGGGATGATGGTTGTCTTCTTGAAGCAGGTGCATATCTCAGAATGGAGTAGGGAGAGATGAGAGATGTCCGTGAATACGCCCATTAGCTGGTCCTCGCAGCTAATAAGGATGTGGCCAGGAACTCCGTCTGGGCCAGTTGCTTTCCGTGTGTTCACCCTCAGGAAGGCCGACCTAACCTCTGTAACAGTCACACTGGGGAGAGCACACTGGAGTCTGAAGGGCCGGGTGTCACCGCCTTGTTGGGCTTCAGTTCACCAGGTGGGGTCACACTATCACCAATGGTGTTCCCCGACCTTACATTGCAGCCAGTTACCTTATTCAGACCATGCCACATTCCACATGCGTCCGAGTGATTATTCTGGGACTCGCGTTTGTCCCGGTTTTGTCTCCTGGCACACTTGTGCATCTTGCAGGATGATCAGAACTCTTCTGAACAATATGTAAAAAGGAACTGCAGATGCTGGTTTAAATCGGATAGAGCTGGAGTAACTCAGCGAGACAGGCAGCATCTCTGGAGAGAAGAAATGGGTGACATTTCGGGTCGAGACCCTTCTTCGGACTGGTTAGGGATATGGGAAACGGGAGATATAGGCAGCGATGTGGGGAGATAAAGTATAATGAATGAAAGATATGCAAAAAAAGTAACGATGATAAAGGAAACAGGCCATTGTTTGCTGTTTGTAAGGTGAAAATGAGAAGCTAGTGCGACTTGAGTGGGGGAGGGATAGAGCGAGAGAGAGAGAGAGAGAGAGAGGGGGGGGGGGAATGCCGGGGCTACCTGAAGTGAGAGAAATCAATATTCATTCCGCTGGGTTGTAAGCTGCCCAAGCGAAATATGAGATGCTGTTCCTCTAATTTACGTTTAGCCTCACTCTGCCAATGGAGGAGGCCGAGGACAGAAAGGTCTGTGTAGGAATGGGAAGGAGAATTAAAGTGTCCAGCAACCGGGAGATCAGGTTGGTTCAGGCGGGCTGAGCGAAGGTGTTCCGCAAAACGATCGCCCAGTCTGCGTTTGGTCTCGCCGATGTATAAGGGTCCACATCTTGAACAATGGATACAGTAGATGAGGTTGGAGGAGGTGCAAGTGAACCTCTGCCTAACCTGAAAGGACAGTCGGGGTCCCTGGACAGAGTCAAGGGATATGGCATAGGGACAGGTGTTGCATCTTCTGCGGTTGCAGGGAAAGGTACCTGGGGAGGGGGTGGTTTGGGTGGGAAGGGATGAGTTAACCAGTGAGTTACGGAGGGAACGGTCTCTACGGAAAGTTGAAAATGGTGGAGATGGGAAAATGTGGTGGGATCCCGTTGGAGGTGGCGGAAATTCAGAGGATTGTGTGTTGTATGCGACGGCTGATGGGGTGGAAGGTAAGGACTAGGGGGTCTTTGTCTGTTGCAACTAGGGGGAGGGGGAGCAAGTCCGCAGCTGCAGGATACCGTGGAGACAAGAGTGAGGGCCTCATCTATGATGGGAGAGGGGAACCCCCATTCCCTAAAGCACGAGGACATCTTGGATGTTCTAACATGTTCTAAGATGCGGCGTAGACGGAGGAATTGGGAGTAGGGAATCGAGTCGTTGCAGGAAGCAAGGTGGGAAGAAGTGTAGTCGAGGTAGTTGTGGGAGTCAGTGGGTTTGTAATAGACATCGGTCAATAGTCTATTTCCTGTGATGGAGACTGTGAGATCAAGAAAGGGGAGGGAGGTGTCAAAGATGGTCCAAGTAAATTTGAGCGCAGGATGAAAATTGGTGGTGAAGTTGATGAAGTCCATCAGTTCTGCATGGGTGCAGGAGGTAGCACCGATGCAGTCATCAATGTAACGGAGATAGAGTTCTGGGACAGGGCCAGTGTACGCCTGGAACAGGGATCGTTCAATGTGAGCAATTCTGAGCAACGCTGGTAACACTTCCATTTCAGCCATTTCTACTCGTGTTACTGAATGTGCACTGGTGACTTGGAGCAACCCACCAGACATATCTGGGCATGAAACGAGGCCATTTTGCTACAAACTATTTTCAAAAACCTCGTATAAATACTGTTATAAGAATGGTGTACCTTAGTTTAGTTTCAGTTTAGGGACACGGCGCGGAAACAGGCCCTTCGGCCCACCGAGCCCGCACCAACCATCAATCCCCGCACATTAACACTATCCTACCCCCACCAAGGACAATTTACACTTATACCAAGCCAATGAACCTACAAACGTGTAAGTCATTGGCGTGTGGGAGGAATCTGAAGATCTCTGTGGGAGGAATCTGAAAACCCACGCGGTCACGGGGAGAACGTACAAACAGCATCCGTAGTCGGGATCGCACCCGTGTCTCCGCCGCTGCCAACGCTGTAAGGCAACAACTCTACCGCTGCGCCACCGTGCCGCCATGCGGCAGAATTCTTCGCGCAAGAACTCTTTTGTGGAACAACTCACCAAATGGCTGATTAATTTTATTCGCCTTGATTCCTTATTGGATGACTGCCCAAACTAATCCATGCATGTGTCGTTCCCTTCCTCAAGCGCCCGTTTCAGTTTAGTTTGCGACCACTAATGACATATATATTGCAGTTGTGACAGAATTGTTTAATTTGCTGAGAAATGCACACGATGCTACTCTGCAATCTGACAGGTCATTTTGTCAGTATTACCGGAAATAATTCTGCAGTGTTTAGACTGATCCAGGCTTTCATTTAACCATTTCTATGGCAAAGCTATATTATTTTACGTAATAGCACGCACTTTTGGCCGCATTTCCACCCGTGGTTTTACTCAGCGACACAGTGAACCAGAACATTGCTCAGGGAAATGGGACTATTAAGTCGTTTGTATCAACACTTTAAAAAGGATAGGATGCATTCTTAGTCCAAAAGTTGTATAGGCCTCTGGTGAGACCACATCTGGAGTATTGTGTACAATTTTGGTCTCCTAATTTGAGGAAGGACATCCTTGTGATTGAGGCAGTGCAGCGTAGGTTCACGAGATTGATCCCTGGGATGGCGGGACTGACATATGAGGAAAGATTGAAAAAACTAGGCTTGTATTCACTGGAGTTTAGAAGGATGAGGAGTAGGGATCTTTTAGAAACATATTAAATTATAAAAGGACTGGACAAGCTAGATGCAGGAAAAATTTTCCCAATGTTGGGCGAGTCCAGAACCAGGGGCCACAGTCTTAAGGGCCTGTCCCACCAGCATGCAACTCTATGCGATGAACACGATCAAACCGGCAGCGGGGGCCGTGCGGAGGTCGGGTGATCCCCTGTACAGGGCCGTTCCCACCAGCATGCGCCTGCATGCGGCAAGCGCAACTAAACCGGCAGTAGGGGCCGCGCGGAGGTTGGGTGAGTGGCGCAACGCGGCGCAAAGCGAGGCGAACTTGAAGCAAGTCCAAGGTAAGTTCGCCAGGACTTAGAGGGGTACACAGAGAGGGGCACCGAGACACACACACACACAGGGCCACGGAGCCACACACATAGAGGGTCACGGAGGCACTTACAAATAAGTTCACGGAGGCACGATGTCCGGGCGGTGTGTAAATGTCGAGGCGACTGCGAGCCGACAAGCCGTTGCCGCGCGGGATTTTTAGACATAGTCGGTTTTTCGGAGCCCCGCGCGGTGTCGGGACGAACTCCGCACAATTCCGCGCGGCTCCGGCGATCAATGTGGGACCGGCCCCGCGACGCCGGACGGCTCAAGCGACCACGTTAGGTCGCGCTAATCGCGTAGAGTTGCATGCTGGTGGGACAGGCCCTTTAGAATAAAGGGGAGGTCATTTAAGACGGAGGTGAGAAAAAAAAACTTTTTCACCCAGAGAGTTGTGAATTTGTGGAATTCCCTGCCACAGAGGGCAGTGGAGGACAAATCACTGGATGGATTTAAGAGAGAGTTAGATAGAGCTCTAGGGGCTCGTGGAATGAAGGGATATGGGGAGAAGGCAGGCACGGGTTATTGATTGGGGACGATCAGCCATGATCACAATGAATGGCGGTGCTGGCTCGAAGGGCCGAATGGCCTCCTCCTGCACCTACTTTCTATGTTTCTAAAACATAAATTCTGACAAAAGCTTTTGCTGAGTTTTAGAAAAATAATTGCCCACTGCTTACAAACTAAAATCAAAATAAGTGGGAAAACTGAAGGATGGTCCACCTTTTTACATGGTTATAACAGAGTTAAAACTTTAATATGACTTCAGGAATAAACATGGACTCAAATTGAATGAAAGGAAGTGGCAACAGCACAGATAGGTGGCAGCCTTGATGCCAGAGAAAGTGCCTTGGCCACGCCACTGTCTCCAGGAAATGTATGGAGACTCCTTCTTTCAGCTTTTAATTATTCTTCAAGATTCTGAAATATTTTTTTAATTGCTGGAACTGAATTCTGGGAACATAATGTCCGGCAACCCCTGTATACCCCACTACCAACCATGGATATATCTCTCAACAATATATTTTCTCGGTGGCTTTAATCTTCCTCGATTGAGAAATAGAATATTTCTTTCTTTGTGCGGTTTCTCAATGAATGTAATATTCTAATTTGCTTTTAATGCGTTGAAATACCAAACAGTGAAACTGTGCCACAATTTGAAGTTGCCAGAGCAGGGATTTAGCAACAAAAAATGTGATAGTTAGTGTGCAGGCTGGAGTAAATATGAGGTAAATCTTATCCAGCCATGACCATGGATGTGTCCATGGACAAAAAAAAAGCCATATTACTCATGCCTTCCTTTATACAAAAGTACCTCAGGATTTCCGCCGCTGTGGCTGATCACCTACAATCAATAACCTGTGCCTGCCTTCTCCCCATATCCCTTGATTCCGCTAGCCCCTCAAGCTCTATCAAACTCTCTTTTAAATTCATCCAGTGAATTGGCCTCTACTGCCCTCTGTGGCAGAGAATTCCACAAATTCACAACTCTCTGGGTAAAAACGTTTTTTTTTCTCATCTCAGTTTTAAATGGCCTCCCCTTTATTCTAAGACTGTGGCCCCTGGTTCTGGACTCGCCCAACATTGGGAACATTTTTCCTGCATCTTGCTGGTCCAGTCCTCTTATAATTTTATATGTTTCTATAAGATCCCCTCTCATCCTTCCAAATTCCAATGAATACAAGCCCAGTCTTTCCTCATATGGCAGTGCCGCCATCCCGAGGATTAACCTCGTGAACCTACGCTGCACTGCCTCAATAGCAAGGATGTCCTTCCTCAAATTTGGAGACCAAAACTGCACACAATACTCCAGATATGGTCTCACTAGTGCCCTATACAACTGCAGAAGGACCTTTACTCCTATACTCAAATCCTCTCATTATGAAAGCCAACATGCCATTAACTTTCTTTACTGCCTGCTGTACCTGCATGCTTACTTACATGTCATTAATCAATTATCATTAATGACAAACTATTTCCAAAGCTTCAATGTCACATTACGTTACTTAATTTCTAGGTTTTAGAGAACCTTTCCTTTTTTTAAAAAGAAAAGATGAATTCTCCCTATTCGGTGCCCTCCATAATGTTTGGGACAAAGACCCATCATTTATTTATTTGCCTCTGTACTCCACAATTTGAGATTTGTAATAGGGAAAAAAAAATCACATGTGGTTAGAGTGCACATTGTCAGATTTTAATAAAGGCCATTTTTATACATTTTGGTTTCACCGTGTACAGCAGTGTTTATACATAGTCCCCCCCATTGCAGGGCACCATAATGTTTGGGACACAGCAATGTCATGTAAATGAAAGTAGTCATGTTTACTATTTTGTTGCATATCCTTTGCATGCAATGACTGCTTGAAGTCTGCGATTCATGGACATCACCAGTTGCTGGGTGTCTTCTCTGGTGATGTTCTTCCAGGCCTGTATTGCAGCCATCTTTAGCTTATGCTTGTTTTGGGGGCTAGTCCCCTTCAGTTTTCTCTTCAGCATATAAAAGGCATGCTCAATTGGGCTCAGATCGGGTGATTGACTTGGCCACTCAAGAATTGAACATTTTTATGCTTTGAAAAACTCCTTTGTTGCTTTAGCAGTATGTTTGGGATCATTGTCTTGCTGTCGAATGAACCGCCGGCCAATGAGTTTTGAGGCATTTGTTTGAACTTGAGCAGATAGGATGTGTCTATACACTTCAGAATGCATTATGCTAATACCATCAGCAATTGTATCATCAATGAAAGTAAGTGAGCCAGTACCTTCAACAGCCATACATGCCCAGGCCATAACACCCCCACCACCGTGTTTCACAGATGAGGTGGTTTGCTTTGGATCTTGGGCAGTTCCTTTTTTCCTCCATACCTTGCTGTTGCCATCACTCTGATATAAGTTAATCTTCATCTCATCTGTCCACAAGACCTTTTTCCAGAACTGTGGTTGCTCTTTTAAGTACTTCTTGGCAAACTGTAACCGGGCCATCCTATTTTTGCAGCTAACCAGTGGTTTACATCTTGCAGTGTAGCCTCTGTATTTCTGTTCATGAAGTCTTCTGCGGACAGTGGTCATTGACAAATCCACACCTGAAGAGGGTACACAAAAGGCTGGAGAAACTCAGCGGGTGCAGCAGCATCTAAGGAGCAAAGGAGAAAGGCGACGTTTCGGGTCGAGACCCTTCTTCAGACTGGTCAGGGATCAGGGAAACGAGAGATATAGACGGTGATGTGGAGAGATAAAGAACAATGAATGAAAGATATGCAAAAAAGTATCGATGATAAAGGAAACAGGCCATTGTAAGCTGTTTGTAGTGTGAAAATGAGAAGCTAGTGCGACTTGGGTGGGGGGGAGATAGAGAGAGAAGGAATGCCAGGGCCCGAGGGCTGAGGGAGAGGTGGGAAGGGGAGGAGACAGCCAGGGTTAACAGAATTGAGAAAATTCAATGTTTAAGCCCAGAGGATGCAGACTCCCCAAGCCTGAAATGAAATCCTGAAATGGGGGACTATGTATAAACACTGCTGTAATTTCTACAAGGTGAAACCAAAATGTATAAAAATGGCCTTTATTAAAATCTGACAATGTGCACTTTAACCACATGTGATTTTTTTCTATTACAAATCTCAAATTGTGGAGTACAGAGGCAAATAAATAAATGATGGGTCTTTGTCCCAAACATAATGGAGGGCACTATGTCTTGATGCCGACCTGTTGACAAGGGGTGGGCTGCACAATAGGCATAGAAACAAACTACATGCAGGACAAGTGTACAGCTGGGTACATCAAGAACTTCCTCCCATTGAACAGCAGTAACTTCCCCTCTCCCATCACCATGGGAGAATGAGCCGAGACCCACAGTTGCACCAAGTAACACCGCTTAGGTTGGCTTTCAGCCAAGTGCACATGAATATGGAGCCAAGTTGACACAGACAACACCCCTGCAAACCAGGAACAACCTACCGCTTGAAACCATCTTACTGCACGTATAAAAGCTCATGGCAAATGCAACAAATATCAATCAATGCAAAATAAAAGGTTTCTTCTGTTGTGCCTACCGTTTCTTGTTCGAAACAGAAAAACATTTACCACTGTCCTATGATGACTCTTCTGTCAACATGACTAATTTGTGAAATGACGGCAGTTGTTCTAACCCGGCAACAAACTGTACTGTTGAAGTATACTGTGTCGTTCGTCTACGACATGTCCAGCTCGTTGTGCCAGTTCCACATCCCTCGATTCCCCCTGTACCCACAAATGCTTCAGTTTCAATTTTGCAAATGCTTCGATCTGCTGTGGACTTTATGTTGGTCGTACTGTGAGCTTCGGTTTGCACTGTTACTGTCTGGTTACCTGGTATTACTGATAATTTGTCGGACTGCGGATTATTGTACATTTATTTGTTGTGTTATTGCTTTAAGTGTCCGTAAAGCTGTAGTAATGACATTGTTCCACTGTTGGTACACATGACAATTAAACACTCTCGACTTTCAGCCTATGATACACAGAATGATTACGCTGCATGCTCAGCAGTACTGGAACAAAGTCTCCACAACTCACAAACTAATTGAAGAAATCGGTCAGCTCCCCCCTTAGTAATTTCAGGTCAGACACAGCCAACAATCATATCAGCTTAGACACAAAATGCTGGAGTAACTCAGCGGGACAGGCAGCATCTCAGAGTCTGAAGAAGAGTCGCAACCCAAAACGTCACCCATTCCTTCTATGCGGAGATGCTGCCTGTCCCGCTGAGTTGCTCCCGTATTTTGTGTCTATCTTCGATCTAAAATAGCATCTGCAGTTCCTTCCTAGACAATTACATCAGCTTTGCATGTCCCTTTTATTAAAGATCACTCGCTCATGAAAATATTAATCTACTATACAATTAAAATATTATCTGTACAGAAATTGAGTAATAAGCATCCATGGAATTAATTTCACAAAATCTTTGTTTAAACAAGTTTGGATAATGTTACGTTACTGAGAGTGAATATGGTGACAGTGAGGCAGCTTGACACAAGGTCACTTGAATGAATTTCATTTTGGAAATCTGAAAAGTTTTTGAATTTTGAAAAGAGCTGGAAATTGTCCGGGTATAAAACTTCATTTAACTGATCCAAATTTAGGCATTTGAGACTAGTATGATGTGAAAGCAGTAACTATTCCAGATAAACCAGCAAGGAGAAAATATAGCAGAAACTATGCACTTAAACACAGTTGGAACATCAGTTATGTAAACCAGACTGCCAGGATAAAGGGCCTGTCCCACTTTCACCACCTAATTCACAACCTTGTTTACTCGTGGACATTTTTCAACAGGCTTAGAAAACGCCGCGACCAACTTGATGTCACGAGTACCTACGACTAGCATCACGACCTGCTACGACCTCGTGACGACCATGCTGCGAGTACGTCAAGGGCAAACTCGGCAGAGGTCGTGAATTAGGTCGTGAAAGTGGGATAGGCCCTGAAATCTTCCCTCCCCATCATTTTGTTTTGCTTGACAACAGAAATCTATTGCATGCATTTCAAAGCTTGTTCCAAGCTTCAGAATTGTACTGAGGCCAAAAAATAAATAAATCATACTATCTTGCAACAGAGACCAACAGCGCAAACACAGTTTTAAGTTTAGTTTAAACAAATTAGTTTCAACAGCTTCAAGTTTAGATTAAACTTTTGATTTTCAATTATACTGAAAGTATTGCATTTGGAATGTTGTAGTGCTCTTTCTGATTTCCAAGCCATTTCCTTACTTTAAGAACGGCACAGTGGTGCAGCGGTAGAGTTGCTGCCTCACAGCACCAGAGGCCCAGGTTCGATCCCTACTACGGGTGCTGTCTGTACGGAGTTTGTACGTTCTCCCTGTGCCTACATTGGTTTTCTCTGAGATCTTTGGTTTCCTCCCAAACGTACCTTAATTTGCTTGGTATAAGTGTAAATTATCCCCAAAGTGTGTAGGACAGTGTTAATGTGCGGGGATCGTTGGGCCGAAGGGCCTGTTTCTGCGCTGTAACTCTAAACTAAAATTATCAACATCAACCACAATTAATGTAAGACCCTTCTCTCCAGGCTATTTCTGAAAATAAATGGATTGCTTGCCTCTCAGCAATGAAGAGAATAGATAATAGATCTAAGACAGGCCCAACAGCAGCGTAACAACTAAACACTCAATATGTGATCCATCATTTTTGACAACAACCTCTTTAACACTATAATAATGTCAATTGGAACTATTGGTCAAACTCCATTGCTATAAATCCCTTGAGAACAATAATTTGAAAGGTACGTAGATTTATAGTCAAATGAACAGTTGAAGTAAGATAAATGCCAAAGAGATTTCTGCCAATATCTCAAAAAAAAAACAGTGCATTCTGGATGGACGTGTGCGTCAAAAAATTTGCATTTTTCTTACCCAAACAATTAAAATGGAAATTGATGTGATGAGAATGAACCTTTTCCAAACTCCTTCTCACTTGATCACCACCTAAAAAGAAACAGATATTGCTTTATGGAATGAATCACTCATCGGACATGTCAGATTAAGTAGTCTGGTATCAAGGCTGAAGATGTACAAGCCGTGTGTCTCAACGTGTGCATGCCTCGCAGTAAATAATCTGGGTTCCGCACGCTACCCACGCGAGTTTGTTTGAGCGGGTTGTGTGGACCCCAATCGTCCTTCCCAACCACATCTCCTCACCCAGCATAACAAACACGGCAACACACAGCTTTACGCAATCGAAAGATGGAACTGTCTGAACCACACACTTCAATGACACGGATATGTCATGAAAAATCTGTTCACAGGTGCTTCCCATTGTGAAATATTCCCTTCCTTGACCCAGAAAAACAAAAAATATTACAGCAAAATCAAAGAAGCACAACTGGTATAAACACAGGGCACAAAATGCTCCGGTGTTGGAATGGGGAATCATTTGTTACTTCCATGGAATTACTGGGTTGAACCAGCATCTTTGCAGCAGCATTTGTCCTCAGTAAATGACTCTGATCAGTTCCCCATCCAGTTTCCACATGCCTCACCCAGTGATGTCCAGTGTCAGAGGTGAAACTAAGCCGGGGCAGGTGAGCACGTGTTTCAGGTAAGAAAGCGGTTGTACAAACAGGTTAAATCCGAGAGGTCAGATACACATTTATTCAAACCCAGTCACTAAAAGGCCTGTCCCACTTGGGCATCATTTGCGCGCAAAGATTTAGTACATCCCAAAATCCTGGGGCGACCGCGCGCAACTGCCTACCTCACCACGCGCGAGTCACAAGGCGCGCGTCGTGACGCTAAATGCTGTTGCGTAAATGACGTGCAAATGACGCCCAAGTGGGACAAGCCCTTAACTCTGGAAGTGACTCTTGTAGCTTTGTGACTTTCCTGCTCTTTATTCTGCAGCTCTTCCATTTATTCTTGTATCGGATGCCACTGATGGGTCGGAGTGGTCTGCTCGATCAGATCGCCCCTTTTCATTGTATACACGGATGGTGTAAACTGTATTGAGACTTTTGTTTAAAAATAAGGCAATTCCAGCCCAGCCCAGCCTGGTCAGCGATTTGCACGCCAGCATCCCGAGTTCTGGTCAATGGGCAGCAGTCAGGAGTAGGCAGCCTGCACGATATATCCCAGAGCAGCAGAGCCCACATATTCATCGAGCTAGAGGACCTACAGGTTTGCAGTGAGAGCCTGCAATACATTGGTTTTATAAAGTTGCTGAGCCAAAAGAAAGAAGTACTTATTTTTCAAATCACAACCTCAGGGTCATCCCCGAGTGTTCCACAGGTGTATTTGTAGGACATTTATAGAAACAAAGCAGTTAATTTATACAGAGCAGGCTCCTGGTCACAACAGTGTAATTATGGCCAGATAGCTTGCTTTTGTCATTTGTAAGATGCTGATTGAGGGAGAACTATTGAAAGACTCCTTCACCTTCACTGAAATAGAATGCAATCATTTACAATCATCAAAGGGGGACAGAACAGGCCCTTTGGAAATAAGGATCCGGGTTGACCAAGGATAGGCACAAATTGCTGGAATGACTAAGCAGGTCAGGAGAGGGGGTAGAGGTGACATTTTGGGTTGGGGCCCTGCTTCAGACTGGGATGCTGTTTAAACCATCCACGTATGTAATGAGAAAGGTGCGATCTGATGGAAGAGACCACTTCCGACCCTTGAGCGGCATCAGATACAAGAATAAATGGAACAGCTCTAAAGCCCTGTCCCACGGTACGAGTTCATTCAAGAGTCCTCCCCGAGTTTGCCCTGATTCGAACTTGGAGATGTACGATAATGGCCGCTCGTAGGTACTCGGGGCTCTCGTGGAGATTTTTCAACATGTTGAAAAATCTACACGAGTCTTCCCGAGCTTACCTGCCGTTAGCGAGTCTTCCCGAGTACCTGCAGTTAGCGTTACGAGCCGCTAAGAGACGTCCCCGAGCTCCGACGTACCCGCTATGTTCATTCTCCGTGCTTACCACGAATTAGATTTTTTTTTTAACTCGGGAGAGCTCTTGAATGAACTCGTACCGTGGGACAGGGCCATTACAATATAGAAAGAGCAGGCAAGTCTCAAGGCTGTGGAAGTCACTTTGAGCAAGAATAATCTTCAGCACTCATTTAACAGCTCACACTGAAGGCAGCATATCACAGGACAATTTTGCTTTGCAGCACACCCTCTGTATCGGTGTAAATCCTCCGTAGTTATCTCCATCGAAACCAAACTGTCTTGCAGTATAAATAACAAGTCAGATCAGCTGCATCTCCATGTGAAACTCAGAGATGATCAAAGTTTATGCTACACATATATCAAACAGAAATGTTAACTTCAGGGATATTGTAGTGGAAAGTGTGGTGTGGTGTTCTCACCCGCACTACAAATATTACCAAAGGCCTTCCCACGTGTCCACACACCACTACCTCCAGAGTCGCACAGGACGATTCAATTCACACCACTGCTTTTATAATAGACGACGAGGTGCCAGTATTTTGGCATATGACAGTTCACCCAATGTTATTGGCTGGTGTTTGTCAATGTCGTTTATAAACCTTTAGAGACGCAGGTAAAAAATTATAAAATCAACAGGTTTAAAAATAACAATTCTAAAAAATGTTTTAGAGGTGCCAGTACACTTGCCAATGCTCACTGTACAAAAACTCTGCTCATCACCGTCCCTTTCCTCAACTAATTATCCTATCTGAATTGCATCAACTGGATTAGAACATAGAAACATAGAAAACAGGTGCAGGAATAGGCCATTACGCCCATCGAGCCGGCACCGCCATTCATTATGATCATCCACAATCAGTAACCTGTGCCTGCCTTCTCCCCATATCCTTTAATCCACTATCCCCAAGAGCTCTATCTAACTCTCTCTTAAATTCATCCAGTGAATTGGCCTCCACTGCCTCTGCGGCAGAGAATTCCACAAATTCTCAACTCTCCGGGTGAAAAAGTGTTTTCTCATCTCAGTTTTAAATGGCCTCCCCTTTATTCTTAGACTGTGGCCCCTGGTTCTGGACTCCCCTAACATTGAGAACATTTTACCTGCATCTAGCTTGTCTAGTCCTTTTATAATTTTATGTGTTTCTATACAATCCCCTCTCATCCTTCAAAGTTCCAGTGAATACAAGTCCAATCTTTCCTCATATGACAGTCCTGCCATCCCGGGGATTAACCTTGTGAACCTACGCTGCACTCACTCGACAGAAAGATTATATTATCCCTATTTACTCTTCTTCCATCCCTATGCCACCTGAGAACTTGTCTAAAATTCAGTTACAAACTGACTTAAACAAACGATATTGAAGTATTTAGGAGAAACTCCAGCAGACTGAACTAGGCCGTTGAACAGTCACAATCTAAATTAGTATCAGAGCTCGCTTGGAGGGCTAAATTGCCCGATCATGGTCGTTTATTCTAACACATTCCTAAAGCTTCTAAATAAACATCAGGAAGACACAACACACACATTTCCAAATCCCAGGCCAACACATCACTACACCAATGAAAACCAGTGCCTGCAAAATCCATGCTCTTTTCCCCAAAATCCTTTATACCTCTTTCATTCTAACATACTGGATATTTTATGTTGAAATAGTCTCCATCAGCAATTCCAATCTGTCCTTCCAGGCTTGCAATCTAGTCTTTCACTCCATAGCACAGCTGAGCAAGTGTGTCGGAAGGAACTGCAGATGCTGGTTTAAACCGAAGGTAGACGCAAAAATCTGGAGTAACTCCGCGGGACAGGCAGCATCTCTGGAGAAAAGGAGTAGGTGACTTCAGTACTTCAGTCTGAAGAAGGGTCTCGACCCAAAACGTCACCTATTCCTTTTCTCCATGGATGCTGCCTGACCCGCTGAGTTACTAAAATACAAGTGCCAGGAACGTGCTGGAAAATACCACGCATTCAATAGAATCAAGTCCAGAACCACCATACATTCACTGCCATACCTATAATCTGCCAGAATTCTCCACCGTCAGATTTTATCCCACGATCATTTACATTTTGGAAGGAAAATACTAACCCCTCAGGTGATGTGCTGTGACACACTCATTTCAAAGGCATCTCAGGGCCATGCGATGAAGCAACACAAACGGTGTTTTTTAATTATTTCTGTACTAAAAATGCCCCAAACTCATTGCTGCAGTAACCATAATAACGTACAGGTTTTAGAATATTTAACTTCGATCAATACCCCATGGTTACATAAATAATGCTAGTTTCTAACCCTTGACCTGTCAAAGTATGTAGGGTTGCACGTTCAACTTCTACCAGCGATATTGCTCATGAACCGACAATTCTGCTTACAATGAAGTGCATGTGCATATTCGGCCGAGTTACAAGACCACATGGAAATCATTCCATATTCAGCTGGCTAGGCGACCAACTTCCACAATCCACTGCTCGGGTGACATTTTTTCTAAATCTTCAAAATCCTCCAATTAGATCTAAATGAAAGATAGGAATTGAATATTCTGCTGGCATTTACCAGTGTAGATGCAAAAATGTTTGGAGTTGAATGCAAAATGTTTGAGCTTGTTGACAGATTCCGTTCACTAAATCTCTCCTTGCAGCCCGATGGCAGAGCGTTAATTTGCCGAGATTCCCAGGAAACCTGCCCAGTGCAGAATCTGCAAACTCATTCAGTTTAATACACATCTTACAACCGTGAGGAAAATAGGAAAATTACAATTTATTTTGAAGTCACATTTAAAACGGGAGTAATTTTCATTGTTGTGCATTTTGCATACTTTTTGAATGATTCAAGATTCAAGAGAGTGTATTGTCATGTGTCCCAGATAGGACAATGGGATTCTTGCTTTGCTTCAGCGCAACAGAATACAGTAGGCATAAATACATACAGAACAGATCAGTGTGACCATATACCATTGAATATGTATATATACTCACATAAATAAGCATAAAAAGTGCAATGGGCTATTAATGTTCAGAGTTTTGAGTTGAGTTTAATAGCCTGATGGCTGTGGGGAAGCAGCTATTCCTGAACCTGGATGTTGCAGATTTCAGGCTCCTGTACCTTCTACCTGAAGGTAGCGGGGAGACGAGTGCGTGGCCAGGATGGTGTGGGTCCTTGATGATGCTGGCAGCCTTTTTCAGGCAGCAGCTGTGATAGATCCCCTCCATGGTAGGGAGGTCAGAGCCAATGATGGACTGGGCAGTGTTTACTACTTTTTGTAGTCTTTTCCGCACCTGGGCGCTCAAGTTGCCGAACCAAGCCACGATGCAACCGGTCAGCAAGCTCTCTACTGTACATGACTATGGACATTGAAAGCCTGTCACCCTTATTGGACAGCATAGCTGGACGCATGGCTTTGCCTCCTGTCAAAGGTCTGCTCAGCAATGCTCTGGCGGGTCTCGTTTCTGCCGGCCCAAAGGATCTGACTACTTCCAGACACAGGACCCCCCCCCCCAACTAGATGCACCAAAAATCACCCTGTTTTGACTCAAAGTTGGAAAAGAAATTAACACAGACTGAAGTTGGACGGGCTTCTGTATTTAAATGGAAAGGTTGTTAAAATTTAACTTTACCTCATCATACAAATATGTCGCAACTTTGTAGGAGCATAGGATACATCTACAGTTCAACTGTGTATGTGCCTGGCACAAATATAGGTGCTCTATGTGGAAACTGTGTCAATTTGGTAATAAATCAATTACTAACATAGCAAGTAATCGTGTAACTTTGGTTAAAATTGAAATCGACTCCCATCTGCATCAGTGATTTTGATCATTAAATTAATTTGAGAACAACTAATTTAACTCCATGCTACTTAAACGGCTGACAGTCACACTACATTCTGTGTCCTCGCTGTGATCCACAACCTCTTGTGTTCTCCAACACAGGCTCGAGGGTTTCCCCTCGAAAGTCAGGGTCACGGTTACGCTAAGCATCCAAGCTGCAGGATCATTCCAGGCTCCATATTTCTGATTTCTGCCACAGCTCAGTTTCCATTTCACCGCTGGACGAGGGAGGTCATCCAAGCTCCCTTTTCGAGGGAAAATCTCTTCAGCTTTTCCTTCAGTCCACAGGACCTGGCAGAAGCGGAGAGAGGTCTATAAGAAGTCCAGATACGACCTGGGTAAGGCCATCAAAAAGGCCAAAAGGGGACCTGCTCTAAGCTGGAGGATGAGACGGATGTTCAGCAACTGTGGCAGGGCTTGAATGCCATCACCTCCTACAAGGCGAAATCAGGAGGCAGCTCAAATGACAGCAAAGCATCACTCCCCGACGAGCTCAATGCGTTCTACGCACGGTTTGATAGGGAGAACACTGATGTACTTTTCCGAGCCGCTATTCGCCCTGATGGTGTTACATTTGCGGTCAGAGGCCGACGTCAGAAGAACCTTCAGGGCGATGAACCCTCGGAAAACGCCTGGACCTGATGGTATACCCGGCCGTGTTCTAAAAACCTGTGCAGACCAACTGGCTGGAGTTTTTACGGACATTTTCAACCTCTCACTTCTGAGGTTCCCACGTGCTTTAAGTGGGCATCAATAATACCGGTGCCCAAGAAGAGCAAGGTGACGTGCCTCAATCACTATCGACCAGTGGCACTAACGTCCGTGGTGATGAAATGCTTTGAGAGGTTGATAATGGCGCAAATTAACTCCTACCTCGACAAGAACCTCAATCCACTACAGTTCGCCTACCATCACAACAGGTCAACGGTGGATGCGATCTCACTGGCTCTCCACTCCGCACTGGACCACTTGTTTATAGACTACAGCTCGGCATTTAATACCATCATCCCTTCCAAGCTGGTTACCAAGCCCACGGAACTGGGCCTCTGTACATCCTTCTGCACTTGGATCCTCGACTTCCTCATCCACAGACCACAGTCTGTTCAAATTGGTGGAACCACTTCATCCTCAGTAACAATTAGTATGGGAGCACCTCAAGGCTGCGTGCTCAGCCCCCTGCTGTACTCACTCTATACTCATGACTGTGTAGCTGGACACTGTGCGAACTCCATCATCAAGTTTGCCGACTACACCACTGTTGTTGGGACGAATCGCAGTTGGGGACGAGTCAGAGTACAGAAGTGAGATCGACCGACTGACCAAATGGTGCCAGCACAACAACGTGGCTCTCAACATCAGTAAGACCAAGGAACTGATTGTGGGCTTTGGTAGGGGAAGGATGAGGACCCACAATCCTTTTCACATCAATGAGCCGGAGGAGAGGGTCAATAACTTCAAATTCCTGGGCGTGCATATTTCCGAAGACCTTTCCTGGACCCAGCACACCGAGGCAATTATCAGCGACTCTACTTCCTGAGAAGATTACGGAGATTCGGCATGTCGAAGAGGATTCTCCAAAACTTCTACAGGTGCACGGTAGAGAGCATTCTGACTGGTTGCATCGTGGCCTGGTTCGGCAACCTGAACGTCCAGGAGCGAAAAAGACTACACAAAGTTGTGACCACAGCCCAGTCCATCACCGGCTTTGACCTCCCCACCGTCGAAGGGATCTATCGTAGTCGCTGCCTCAAAAAGGCAGCCAGCATCATCAGGGGCCCACACCATCCTGGCCACACACTCATCTCACCATTGCCATCAGGAAGAAGGTACAGGAGCCTGAAAACTGCAATGTCCAGGTTCAGGAACAGCTACATCCCTACAGCCATCAGGCTATTCAACACAACAACGAATAAGCTCTGAGCTCTGAACTGCAAAATACTATATTATTATTGGACTATATTTGTCATTTATTGAACTTTTTTTCCTCTTTCCCCGTTAAGTACTATGTTTACATATTCACATATTCTGTTGTGCTGCGTTGTCCTTCCGGGACAGATGACAATTAAACACTCTTGATTCTTGAAGTGAAAAATACAGCAGATGTTGCAAATCTATTAGAAATCTAAAACAAATCCAGGACATGCTGGAGGTATAGCAAGGATGGAGATTTGCCTGCACGGGATCCTGGCTCGTTCCCAGTGGTACCACTCTTCCCAAAAGCCATCCAAGTGCCTGCCAGAAGCAAGCTCTGGCTTTACTCTTGGTCTCACGACACGCAGAATGTGTCTCGTGCACTGAGCTCTTCCCCAACCTGCCCACAGTCCTTTGTGCATTCTCACAACTCCTTCCCATCACTTCAGCATCTGTTTAGTTTAGTTCAGTTTAGAGATACAGCGCGGAAACAGTCCCTTCGGCCCACCGAGTCCGCACCGACCAGCGATCCCCGCACATTAACATTATCCTACACACTCCAGGAAGTCTGTGGAATTCTCTGCCTCAGAGGGCAGTGGAGGCAGGTTCTCTGGATGCTTTCAAGAGAGAGCTAGATAGGGCTCCTAAAAATAGTGGCGTCAGGGGATATGGGGAGAAGGCAGGAAGGCAGAAGGCTGATTGGGACTGATCAGCCATGATCACATTGAATGGCGGTGCTGGCTCGAAGGGCTGAATGGCCTACTCCTACTCGAAGGGCTGAATGGCCTAACCCTAACCCTAACCTATTGTAACTTTTTAACATTTTTTATACCAAGCCAATTAACCTACAAACCTGTATGTCTTTGGAGCGTGGGAGGAAACCGAAGAACTGGGAGGAAACCCACGTGGTCACGGGGAGAACGTACAAACTCCATGCAGACATCGCCCATAGCTGGGACAAATCGGCTCTGGCGCTGCAAGGCAGCAACTCTTCCGCTGCGCCACCATACCGACCTATTCTTTTAAACAGAATGATACAGCGTTGAAACAGGCCCTTCAGCCCAACTTGCGGATGCCAACCAGTATCCCCATCTACACCAATCCCACTTGTTTGCGCTTTGCACATACCCCTCTAAGTCTTTCCTGTCCCTGTCCCTGTCGAAATGCTTCCTAAACATTGTGATAGTAATATTACTAGGACTCGCAACAAAGACAATTACCGCTTTGTCTTTTTCAGAGCAGATTGCAAGAAGCCACAGCTTTGGTTGGGTGCTGTCAGCTGCGAGATGAGTAGACACTGTTTGCTGTTACAGATGAAACTCCAACAATGGTGTGGTGTGAACTTCACAACTGCAAATTGTACCATTTATGGAATTTTAAAAAACTGTGATTGTGATGTTAAAATCTAGTCGGCCAATTTCTGGGCCCCCAGTCATTTGAATGCTAGTTGTACAGTGTGATATGGGGAAAGTAAGAAATACACTTGTTTGTTTCTGGCTCAATGATTGTGATCATAAGCAAGTGATTTTGTGTGCATCCAATTACATTTTTATTATAAAAGGTTCAAATAATATTTAAAGTGGCAAACTGCATCTTTCATTGCAAATCAGTACCTGCAGTTCCTTGTGTCTTCAAATAATTTACTTTTTTTTACAGTTTGAATAGCCGTTAAAGAAATGCATAATGTCAAAGTCATTTAAAATAGTAAAATCTACGATGGCCCTACCTTCCGCCAAGCGCTGTCAGATTACAGAGGCGAGTTTTCATGATCACGCTTCCTGAGGCTTGTTCACTGCTCAAGTCCCTGTGCATCTTGCCAGACTCCACAAACACAGTAATCCAGCAAGGATTCCCTGCACATTTGCACTGAATTACTATGGTCACAGAGAGGGTGCAGGCTTCAGCCTGGATCTGACAATGTTCAGCCCTTTAAGGGAATACCAATGACACACATTTTTTCTTGACTGTTAAGGGCCTGTCCCACCAGCATGCAACTCTATGCGATTAGCGCGACCTAACGTGGTCGCTTGAGCCGTCCGGCGTCGCGGGGCCGGTCCCACTTCGATCGCCGGAGCCGTGCGGAATTGTACAGAGTTCATCCCGAGTTCATCCCGACATCGCACGGGGCTCCGAAAAACTGACTATGTCCAAAAATTCCGCACGGCAACGGCTTGTCGGCTCGCAGTCGCCTCAACGTTTACACACCGCCCCGACATCGTGCCTCTGTGAACCTATCTGTAGGTGCCTCCATGACCCTCTATGTGTGTGGCTCCGTGGCCCTCTGTGTGTGTGCCTCTGTGCCCCTCTCTGTGTGCCCCTCTCTGTCCTGGCGAACTTACCTTAGACTTCGCTCCAAGTTTGCCTCACTTTGCGCCGCGTTGCGCCACTCACCCGACCTCTGCGCGGCTGCTACTGCCGGTTTGGTTGCGCTTGCCGCATGCAGGCGCATGCTGGTGGGAACGGCCCTGTACAGGGGATCACCCGACCTCCGCGCGGCCCCCGCTTCTAGTTTGATCGCGTTCATCGCATAGAGTTGCATGCTGGTGGGACAGGCCCTTTAGTTTGAAGCTATTTGGCCTTCATCTGCAATAACGTCTCCAGCAGGCATCAAAATGTAAATTTGTAAGCTCTTTGTATTATTCTTTTCTGCATTTCCAGCCATCACAGTTACAAAACAAATCACTTGGAGGGAGTCATGGGTCACTTCTCTCCGTGCAGCCAGAATTTGATCAAACTCCCTTTACAAGTTTGTAAATCTCGAACAACGATGACAGAGAACAGGAGAGAGCGAGCTTAAGCCCCTGTCCCACTGTACGAGGTAATTCAAGAGTTCTCCTCTGATTCGAACTCGGAGAATGTCCGTAGCAGGTCTCGTAGCGGCTCATAAGAGTAAAAAGTAGCACTTTTTTTGCATGACGAGTATTTTTTTTACTCGTGGACATTTTTCACAGTGTTGAAAAACATCACTAGTTTACCGGATTGCCCGAGTACCTACCGTTAGCGTCACCAGCCGCTACGAGACATCCACAAACTCCTACGGACCCACTACTGACATTCTCAGAGTTTAAATCAGGGGAAAGCTAGGGAGAACTCTTGAATTACCTCGTACAGTGGGACAGGCCCTTTAATAACATGGCGTCAAGCCAACAACTTCTCCGTCAATGCCAGCCAATGAAGGAGGGAGCCACTGACTTGAGGAAGCGTAGAGGAGTACACGCCCCAATCAGCAGTGGTGCCGAGGTGGAGATAGTCGAGAGCATTGTTCATAGGTGAAAATATGACCAGCGATTTGTCATGGTTCAACCACTTTGATGCTACATTCAAAAAACATACTACTTTCTTAGAAGACGAAGCTCAGAAGCTAATTTAACGCATAGTTTTGTAACATGTATAAACCTTAATAGTTATTGGACTGACATTTATAAAATCATTTCCGTAGTTCTTAAGATTAAATTGGATCCTGACCCAAAGCTAATAATATTAGGAGTTTCAGATTCAAACCTAATATTAACAGTAAATCAAAGACATTTTCTTGATTACTGTTTAATAATTGGAAAAAAAATTAATATTAAAATTCTGGAAGGGAACATTATCCCCCACAATTAAAATGTGGACAGTGGAAATGTTGGAGACGCTGCATTTGGAGAGGATCAGGTTTGTCCTAATGGACAAATATGAACTTTTTGAACAAATATGGTCTCCATTCACTGACTATATGAAGGGGTAGCTGAGCTCAGCATTGTAACTCAATAAGTACCCGGTGGTAGGATTAGATGAAAAGATCTATTCTGAGATTTGTATACACGTCTCTATAGATATTGTTATGTGAAATTGTTCCATTCATTGTGAAGATGTATACTTTAATTTTTTTTAATATAATTGTTTGCTTGTATTATTATTATTTTTTAATTATTCTTATTGTTTTGTTTTTTTAAATTTTTTTTAATTTTTAATTTAAAAAAATATATATAATCATAATCAATATTATTTAATCACAATCTTCATTGATTATACACGTATTCGTTCACCTCTTTACTTTCTAAAAACAAATAGAAGCTTATATAAATCATTCTGTAACATTTGTATTTGAAACAAGTTAAATGTGTATTTGAAAAACTGTTATATCATTGGCAACATGCATTGCTTCTAATAATTTTTTTTTTTTTTTAAAAGACGAAGGTGATGACTCTTTCCAATTTCTACAGATGCACCATTGAAAGCATCTTCTCAGGGTGCATCACAACTTGGTTTGCCAACTGCCCTGCCCAACACCACAAGAACTTGCAGACAGATGTGGACGCAGTCCAGGCCACAATGCAAACCAACGTCCACACACCAACTCCATCTACACTTGATTGTCTCAGGAACGCACCCACATAAACAAGGACCACTCACACCCTGGGCATCCCCTCTTCTCCCTTATCCTGTCAGACACCAGGTACAAAACTTTGAAAGCATACCACCAGATTCAAGAGCAGTTTCTGCCCCAGTGGAATCAGAATCTCGAGCAGATTTGTGATTCCCCCAATCTATATTATTGCACGCTTTGCTCGTTTTTTATCTGCACTTTCTCTGCAGTGTACCCCGTTTACTGTTGCTTTTTGCACTCTGATATGCTCATGTATCGTTTGATTGGATTTACTTATGATATCATTTGACTGGATAGCACATAAAGAAAGCTTTTTCACTCTGTTTTGGTACACGTGACAATAAATAGCTATGTACAAGTGTCAGAAATCAGAGGACAATATGCAAGCTACCAGATATCACGCACTCAACATATACAGTGCCCTCCATAATGTTTGGGACAAAGACCCATCATTTGTTTATTTACCTTTGTACTCCACAATTTGAGATTTGTAATAGAAAAAAATCACATGTGGTTAAAGTACACATTGGTAGATTTGAAAGGATACTTTTATACATTATGTTTTCACCATGTAGAAATTACAGCTGTGTTTATACATAGTCCCCCATTTCAGGGCACCATAATGTTTGGGACACATGGCCTCAAGGCGTTTGTAATTGCTCAGGTGTGTTTAATTGCCTCCTTAATGCAGGTATAAGAGAACTCTCAGCACCTAGTCTTTCCTCCAGTCTTTCCATCACCTTTGGAATCTTTTATTGCTGTTTATCAACATGCGGACCAAAGTTGTGCCAATGAAAGTCAAATAAGCCATTATGTGACTGGGAAACTGTTAGAGACATCAGCCAAACCTTAGGCTTACCAAAATCAACTGTTTGGAACATCATTAAGAAGAAAGAGACCACTGGTGAGATTACTAATTGCCAAGGGACTGGCAGGCCAAGGAAGACCTCCACAGCTGATGACAGAAGAATTCTATCCATAATAAAGAACAATCCCCAAACACCTGTCCGACAGATCAGAAACACTCTTCAGGAGTCAGGTGTGGATTTGCCAATGACCACTGTCCGCAGAAGACTTTATGAACAGAAATACAGAGGCTACACTGCAAGATGCAAACCACTGGTTAGCTGCAAAAAATAGGATGGCCAGGTTACAGTTTGCCAAGAAGTACTTAAAAGAGCAACCACAGTTCTGGAAAAAGGTTTTGTGGACAGATGAGACATCAGATTAACATATCAGAGTGATGGCAATAGCAAAGTATGGAGGAGAGAAGGAACTGCCCAAGATCCAAAGCATACCACCTCATCTGTGAAACACGGTGGTGGGGGTGTTATGGCCTGGGCATGTATGGCTGCTGAAGGTACTGGCTCACTTATCTTCATAAGTATGAAGGATGATACAACAGCTGATGGTAGTAGCATAATAAATTATGAAGTGTATAGACACATCCTATCTGCTCAAGTTCAAACACATGCCTCAAAACTCATTGGCCGGCGGTTCTTTCTACAGCAAGACAATGATCCCAAACAGACTGCTTAAGCAACAAAGGAGTTTTTCAAAGCTCAATTCTTGAGTGGCCAAGTCAATCACCTGATCTGGACCCAATTGAGCATGCCTTTTATATGCTGAAGAGAAAACTGAAGGGGACGAGCCCCCAAACAAGCATAAGCTAAAGATGGCTGCAATACAGGCCTGGCAGAGCATCACCAGAGAGGACACCCAGCAACTGGTGATGTCCATGAATCGCAGACTTCAAGCAGTCATTGCATGCAAAGGATATGCAACAAAATACTAAACATGACATTGCTGTGTCCCAAACATTATGGTGCCCCAAAATGGGGGGGGGGGGGGGGGGGAACTATGTATAAACACTGCTGTACACGGTGAAACCAAAATGTATAAAAATGGCCTTTATTCAAATTTGATGTACCAAAAGGCCAACACTGTCCAAATTGGAAAAGATCAAATTCAATCATAATGCACCTGTTAATCGACAGCACATAAACGTGTATGTACCAAACAAACTTATTGACCATTGTCGTGAACTTGTTCCTCAAGGTGTACACTCCAACTAGTCTCGCCAACTTGCAGTATTCTCAGACACCAACTTCCATTGACATTTAATAAGTAATAATAAGTGGTAATGATGGTAAAGTTGCTGACATCAGGAATTCTGCACACGCAAAAGTTTAATGCTGAAATCTCAAACTTTCTGCCAGGGATTCAGTGCCCTTGTGGTTTGCAGTTTGCATCCTTCTCCACTGCTATCACAAAGAGTAATCAGTGGACGTTAATTTTCAGGGAACGGAAAGCAGTGGTGCCTTATGTGCTCGATTAGAATTCCAATGGCTACCGATCAATAGTTACTCCATCGTAACTCGTGTTTATTTAGTTAAATATATATCATTGCTTAATATATTTCCTTGCATAAATATTTCAATGGGTAAAACTTTGATTTTTAAATATACTTAAACCCCTGTCCCACGGTACGAGATCATTCCAAGAGCTCTCCCGAGTTTGCCCTGATTCGAACTCGGAGATTTAATGTAATGGCCATTCGTCGGTACTCGGGGCTCTCGTGGACATTTTTCATCATAGTTGAAAAATCTTCACGAGTCTTCCCGCGCTTACCTGCCGTTAGCGAGTCTTCCCGAGTACCTGCCGTTAGCTCGAAGAGACGTCCCCGAGCTCCGACGTACCGGTTACGTTCATTCCCCGTGCTTACCACGAGTTTGATTTTTTTTAAACTCGGGAGAGCTCTTGGAATTAACTCGCACCATGGGACAGTTTTATTATGTTCCTTTGACTTTGAACATATTAAACTTTAAATTCATTCAATAGTTAACACTTTGGATCATGTTTAAAATGTGCACGATGTGTGCTATTAGTTACCTGGTTTGAACTGGGCAAGTTCCTCCCCGTGAAGGGCCATGCAAACATTTGCCGAGTACCAGGGATTCTTCTCACACAACAGCAAAGGTCAGGAAACGAGAGGCTTTTCCCACAACGATCACTGAAACTGAATGAATTTGCTTATGGCGGCAAATTCTGGACCACTGAATCGTCTGCCCAACTACTTAACCATATAACAATTACAGCACGGAAACAGGCCCTCTCGGCCCTTCCAGTCCGTGCCGACCATTTCTTTTCCCCTAGTCCCATGTACCTGCACTCAGACCATGCCCCTCCATTCCCTTCCCGTCCATATACCTATCCACTTTACTTTTAAATGTTAAAATCGATTCTGCCTCCACCACGTCTGCTGGAAGATCATTCCACACAGCCACCACTCTCCGAGTAAAGAAGTTCCCCCTCATGTTACCCCTAAACTTCTGTCCTGTCATGCCCTCTTGTTTGAATCTTCCCTACCCTCAATGGGAAAAGCTTATCCACGTCAACTCTGTCTACACCTTTCATCATTTTAAAGACCTCAATCAAGTCCCCCCTTAACCTTCTGCGCTCTAAAGAATAAAGACCTAACTTGTTCAACCTTTCTCTGTAACTTACTTGCTGGAACCCAGGCAACATTCCAGTAAATCTCCTCTGTACTCTCTCTATTTTGTTGACATCCTTCCTATAATTAGGCGACCAAAATTGTACACAATACTCCAGAATTGATCTTACCAATGCTTTGTACAATTTTAACATTTCTTCCCTACTCCTATATTCAATGCTCTGATTTATAAAGGCCAGCACACCAAAAGCTTTCTTCACCACCCTATCTACATGCGATTCCACCTTCAGGGAACTATGCATAGTTATTCCTAGATCCCTCTGTTCCACAGCATTCCTCTTTTCCCTACCATGTACGTCCTATTTTGATTTGTCCTGCCAAGATGTAGCACTTCACACTTATCAGCATTAAACTCCATCTGCCATCTTTCAGCCCACTTTTCCAAATGGCCCAAATCTCTCTGTAGACTTTGAAAATCTACTTCATTATCCACAACACCACCTATCTTAGTATCATCTGCATACTTACTTATCCAATTTTCCACCCCATCATCTAGATCATTGATGTACATGACAAACAACAGTGGACCCAACACAGATCCCTGAGGCACCCCACTGGTCACCGGCTTCCAACCTGACAAACAGCCATCCACCATTACTCTCTGACATCTCCCATTTAGCCACTGTTGAATCCATCTTGCTACTCTGCCATTAACACCCAAAGATTGAACCTTCTTAACCAACCTTCCATGGGGAACCTTGTCAAAGGCCTTACTGAAATCCATATAGACAACATCCACTGCTTTACCCTCATCAATTTCCCTAGTAACCTCTTCAAAAAATTCCAGAAGGTTTGTCAAACATTACCTTCCAGGAACAAATCCATGTTGACTGTTCCTGATCAGACCCTGTTTATCCAGATGCTTATATATATTATCTCCAAGTATCCTTTCCATTAATTTGCCCACCACTAATGTCAAACTAACCGGTCTATAATTGCTAGGTTTATTCTTTGAACCCTTTTTAAACAATGGAACAACATGCGCAGTACGCCAATCCTCCGGCACTATTCCCGTTTCTAATGACATTTGAAATATTTCTGTCATAGCTCCTGCTATTTCTACACTAACTTCCCTCAATATCCTAGGGAATATCCTGCCAGGACCTGGAGACTTATCCACTTTTATATTTTTCAAAAGTGTCAGTACTTCCTCCTCTTTGAATCTCATAGTTTCCATAGCTACTCTACTTTTTTCCCCTTACCTCACAGAGTTCAATATCCTTCTCCTTGGTGAATACCGAAGAAAAGAAATTGTTCAATATCTCCCCCATCTCTTTTGGCTCTGCAGATAGCTGTCCATTCTGGCTCTCTAATGGTCCAATTTTATCCCTCGTTATCCTTTTGCTATTAATATAGCTGTAAAAAACCCTTTGGATTTACTTTCACCTTTCTTGCCAAAGCAACCTCATCTTCTTTTAGCCTTTCTAAATTATTTCTTAAGATTCTTTTTACATTCTTTATACTCCTCTAGCACCTCATTTACTCCATGCCTCCTATAATGATTGTAGATATCTCTCTTTTTTCGAAACAAGTGTCCAATTTCCCTTGAAAACCATGGCTCTTTCCGATTTTTACTATTTCCTTTCAACCAAACAGGGACATAAAGATTCTGTACTCTTACAATTTCCCCTTTAAATGTCCTCCATTTCTCTTCTACATCCTTCCCATAAAACAAAATGTCCCAATTCACTCCTTTTAAATCCTTACGCATTCCCTCAAAGTTAGCCTTTCTCCAATCAAAAATCTCAACCCTAGGTCCAGTTCTGACTCTCTCCATAATTGTATTGAAACTAATGGTACTGTGATCACTGATCACCACTTATTATTTAAATTGCTGGGTAAATCCATCGATAGCCAATTACATCTCGTAATTGTTACATATTCCATTTTCATTTTAAGATGTAGTAATTGCTGAGTGCATTAACAAGCAATTAATATTTGGGCTGCTTGTCTGGCTTCTTCCATGGTGGTCTGTCAGGAAAGGATAACTTCATTCACTCTGTAGCTTGTGTGTGATGTTGTTACAAAATGGAAAAACAAACTCCAATTCAATCTTAATTGGGAGGTGTGGGTCAGTGTGGTGAGCCAACTTTGGTATCATTCAGCCTTTAACCTGAGGAAAGCAATGGACTGTTTCTTAACGAGGAGTCAAACCAAGAGGTTACGTTTTCTTAGCAGACAGATCCCAAAACCAAATTATCTCAATAGAATTGTTTCCTCCAGTATTGTAATGCCAATTGTTTTTGTTTGAAAATGCATTAATAAAAGGGCATATTATGTGCTGAGATTTTGTTTGTTTGTCATTCGAGAATTGCGAGGCGAAAATGAACAGTTTAGCAAATCTGCGCTGGAACAATAGTAGACAACTAGGGAGTCATTTCAAGACCATTTCAAGATGTGTTTGGATGATAAGAAGCAGATAATGGAGTTCTACGTTTTGGAAAAGTTAACTTCACCCAAAATTCCAAGGTATAGCCCAAAGGATCCTGATTTTATACAAATTCCATGTATGGTTCCATTCAATTCTAAGTGGTCTTGTGTCATGTTGTGTCCCTTCAGTAATCGCTAGTGTAGTTTGTTTTCTATACATGATATTTACTGCAAAGAAAGTCATTAAGGGGAAAGTAACAGGTAACAATTCCCAATTGCCGAGCATGAATTGGTTGGCAAGATTATATTTTGTTTTCATAGCAGTTTATGATGATTTTATAGCTATTTTCCATCAATTTTATCACTCAAATAAACTTACAATAACCAAAAGTGATCTCCCATGAATTTCCTCTTTCGAGGCCAAGCACTGCAAAACACACTAACTCACCCTCGCAAAATAAAGAAATCAGTCACATTTCAAAATCAAAATCTTCAGAATAAAAGGCTTGGTTTAGTTTATTGTCACGTGTACCGAGGTACAGTGAATAGCTTCTGTTGCGTGCTAACCAGTCAGTGGAAAAACTGTACACAATTACAATCGAGCCATCCACAGTGTGCAGATACATGATAAAGGAAACAACATCAATAAAGTTTAGTGCAAGGTGAAGCCAGTAAAGTCTGATCAAATATAGTCCCGAGAGTCTCCAATGAAATAGATAGTAGCTGAGGACTGTTCTCTACTTGTTGGTAGGATGATTCAGTTGCCTGATAACAGCTGAGAAGAAACTGTCCTGAATCTGGAGTCACAATTTTCTGTACCTTTTGCCCGAATGGGGGAAGGGAGAAGAGAAGAGGGAGTGGCCAGGGTGTGACCCGTTCTTGATAATGCTGCTGGCCTTGCTGAGGCAGCGTGAGGTGCAAATGGAGTCAATGGAAGGGAGGTTGGTTTGTGTGATGGTCTGGGCTGCGCCCACAATTCGCCGCACTTTCTCTTGTTTATGACAATGAATAAATTATGAATTCTGTCTGTTCTGCATAAAATTTGATGAGGATGTCTGATTTGGTAGAATTTTCCAGTTGAATCACGTAGTAACAATCTAAATACTAAAGTATTTTAATTTTACATTATTTTTCCTACAGATTCCCCAAAGGATCGTGAAAGGTTGTATTTTAAACACAATACCTACATGTTGTATCTTTAGAAAGGACCTCGAATACGGAACTGCGCGATTTATTTCTGTGATAAAAATATATTTGGCCAATTTGAGGGCACGAGGTGGTAAGGACACATACTGTGGGGCTCACGTTGTCGACCTCCCCGTGGCGAGCCCTGTCAACTGACCTAAGTCAGGCGAACGACTTCAAACAGAGACAGCAGCAGCGCCACAGCTTGGCGTCAACCCGGAGCATGCGCCCTGTTTAGGGCGCCTACGGATGTCGAACCGGATGGCATCACCCTGCTGCAGACTTCGGCTGCCTCAAACACAAGAAGAAGAAGAAGACGACACATACGGTCTACTTTTGGCTGAAGCCATCATTGTTCTAACCAATGAGCACCACTGCCTGCACGGACACAGGAAGTAGGAAACAGAGTAATGAATAACTCATTTAGAAGTCAATTAAAGGCAGATCTCGCATATGGCCTTTGTAGAATTATGATAAAGCTCAAGAGTGTCAACACGTGTCCCAGGTAGAACAATGAAATTCTTACTTGCTGCAGCACAACAGAATATGCAAACAGGTTCAATTGAGTATTGCACAACATTTTTGCAACAAATATAGTTCTTCATAAACATGCCCAATTTATTGAAGAACGAACCCTCCTAGTTTAGCGGGTTTTATTCATGAAAGAACCAGCCACGATTACAAACCATAATTATGTTATGGAGACATGGGTTGTATTCTGGCTGTGCAGTTTTCACATGGGGTTAATGGGCCACAACTTCAGAAGGAACTACAAGATTTAAAAAAAACAATTATAGTGTTTAAATGCTATAGACATCTAAAAACAGAAAGGGAGAGGGAAGTTGCTCATCAGACATTAACAATGCTTGATGTTCCCTCTATTAAACAGTGCAAATGCCATCACAGTCTGACGTTACATTGTTGGCTATTAACAGAGGCCTATCTGCAAAGTGGTTGTGCTAAACGCAGATCATCGCTTCCCACAGCTCAAAGTCCACAGTATTGTCTGGCCAGTAAGGGGAGCCAGCGTGTTCAACAGTGCTTACAGGCAGCAAAGTAGCATTCAGTAGAAAAAGTGCTTCACGCTGCTAATATCACAGTTATAAAATAAATACACCCACAGGTCAAGGCTTTTAAATAAACTGAGGTTTTCAAACAACGGCACATGTGGTTCATTTACTTTGAAGGAGCTCATCCAACAAAATAAGATGGGTCGATTATACAACACTTGTTGCCTCAAATATCACAGAACCATGTTTTAAAAACATGTACTAAAGTACAGCAAAATAGACCTCTTTTCTCTACTCTTAGATCCTCACTGACAAACCTCTTGGCTTTACATTGTATGAAGTAGCGGTGTCAATGTGAGCTTCATGAATTAAGATATAATCGCCAAGTGCACAGGTCAACCCACGCTCCTCACAATTTTCTGCCTCTTAGAATTACTGAGCAGCAACTTCAAATTGCACACAGCTTCTGCAGCTCGCTTTCTGACACTGCCTATAGAGCAGCACCGGGGTCCATTGACATCTCCTTGCCTTGCATCATTTTAATCCAGTTGCTAATGGGTGTAAACCCAAAGCACAAATGGATTATACTTCAGGTATGCAGCAGTAATCTCAATTTAAAAGAGAGAAAGAAAGAAGAAATGTTAACTCTTCAATTTAGTGGGTGCCTCAGAGCTAATGTTGTGTTGTGTAAACCCAGAATGACACTCCACCAAGCGAGACACAAAATGCTGGAGTAACTCAGCGGGACAGGCAGCATCTCTGGAGAGAAGGATCTCTACGATGCGGACAATAAATAGGGAGAAAGTAAAAGGCTAAAAAGAATTTGGGAATGTATATAAGTTATTGTCAACTGATTAACCCCGAGATGTCATTTGCCAGTGATCTCCCAGAGAAAAATTGCCTGTGTGTGTGTGATTGCATCACTTGTCCACTCCTCCTCGTTATGGAATCAAAAACTGATTCCCCACCCAATAAAGCACGGCCACAATCATTTCCAAGTTGTAACATTGCCAGGTGGTCAATACCTCATACTTTTCCCTCATCCTACATCACCATCCTCACCCCCCCCCCAATCTCACTCCCAACCCTCCTCCACTGCCCGTCTCCAAAAACTCCAGAGCTACTCCCACTAGCACAGCCGCCCGCGTCTGATGCCGTTTGCTCTTCCCTTCTTTCTCCGATCTAATAGTTCAATAATCTCCCACATTCTCTGAAGTACCAGTCCCTAACCTGTACCCACCCACCTAATGCGCCATGCTCAGACCTTCAATGTTACTGGGCTTAATTGCACCCCCCCCCCCCATCCCCCCCCATCCCAAGATGATTGAAAAGACTAGGCTTGTATTCACTGGAGTTTAGAAGGATGAGGGGAGGGTTTTTTTAGAAACATATAAAATTATAAAAGGACTGGACAAGCTAGATGCAGGAAAAATATTCCCACTATTGGGCGAGTCCAGAACCAGGGGCCACAGTCTTAGAATAAAGGGGAGGCCATTTAAGACTGAGGTGAGAAAAACCTTTTCACCCAGAGAGTTGTGAATTTGTGGAATTCCCTGCCACAGAGGGCAGTGGAGGCCAAATCACTGGATGGATTTAAGAGAGTTAGATAGAGCTCCAGGGGCTAGTGGAATCAAGGGATATGGGGAGAAGGCAGGCACGGGTTATTGATTGGGGACGATCAGCCATGGTCACAATGAATGGCGGTGCTGGCTCGAAGGGCCAAATGGCCTCCTCCTGCACCTATTGTCTATGTTTCTATGTACCATCCACAACCTAGTGTCGCCGTGGAGTGCCAGAAGGCGCATTTTTAAATACAAGAAATCTGCAGTATCGCCAACCACCGAAATAGGCCATAGGACACCGGTCCCTGTACTCATCTAGCATACCCAGAGGCAAGTATTTTTGTAATCCTCAGGATATTAGGAATCCTGGAAAGTCCTGCTGAAGCAGAGCTGTGGGTTGACAATCAATGAGGCATAACAACATTCCTGCAGATAAGATGGTGTCAGCAGTGTGTTTGGGAAAGAGCTGGAGAGCAGCAGGCAGCAAGATAGGTAGGAGAGCAGAAAGGGGAAGAGAAAAAGAAACTAAAGGCACTGAGATAGAGACTTGTGATAAGAGGAAGCACGGTCAGAATGAGAGGTAGAAATCAACAGCTAAATAGAGAGAAGGCCAACAGAAAATGAAATGGAGAAAGGATGATTAGCAAAAGTGCAGAGACATGAATAAAAGGTATGTGAAGCCCAAAAGAGGATCAACAATTTCAGCCACACAGGTAGAGTAGAGCACAGAATTGGCCCTTCCCCCCACCATGTCTGTGCAGACCATGATGCCAATCTAATCCCATGCCCGCACATGACCCATACCAGGCTATTCCTTACCTGTTCATGTGCATTAAATGCTGCTATTGTATCTGCTTCTACCACTACCCCTGGCAGCACATTTCAGGCCCTACCACACTCTGTAAATTAAAAAACAAAAACCATGCCTCGCACAATTCCTTTAAATGTTCTCCCTTTCACTTTAAACCTATGCCCTCTAGTATTTGACATTTCTACCCTGGGAAAACAAAAAGGTTCTGTCTACCCTATCTATGCTTCTCTTAATGTTATACATTTCAAACATGCCTCACTTCAGAAAACAATTCACAAAGGGCGATACGGTGACGCAGCGGTAGAGTTGCTGCCTTACAGCGCTGGAGACCCGGGTTCGATCCTGACTACGGTGCTGTCTGTACGCAGTTTGTATGTTCCCCCCCCCCTCCGCACCGAGACCACGTGGGCTTTCTCTAAGATCTTTGGTTTCCTCCCACACTCCAAAGACGTACAAGTTTGTAGGTTATTTGGTTTGGTCGAAGTGTAAATTGTCCCCAGTGTGCGTAGGATAGTGTTAATGTGCAGAGGTGACTGGCCAGTGTTGACTCAGTGGGCCGAAGGGCCTGTTTCCGTGCTGTATATCTAAACCAACCTAAACTAAAACAAATCCAAGCTTGTCCAACCTCCCCTTCTAGATTTACCCTCTAATCCAGGCAGTATCCTAGTGAACCTCTTCTGATCCTCTCCAAAGCATCAACATTCTTCGTGTAGTTTAGCAAAAGAACTCCACACAATACATTAAATGTGGCCCAATTAAAATTGTAAACAGCCGCAGCAATTGTAGAAACAAAACATTGCAGATTCTGGGTGTAAAAACAGAAAATGCTTGAAATACTCAGCTGGTCAGGAAGCCTCTGAGGTAGACAGATTGCATGTTGATGAACTTTCATCAGAAGTACGAAAGTTTAAACTAAAGACACTTTTGTAAACAGAGAAAGATGTGAACTGTCCATCTTCTAGTAATCTTAAGGCATGACATTTTTCTTAAACAATCATAGTAATATAAAAATAAATGCTCAAAACTCTCGCGTCAAGGTTTCAAAGGTCAAAGTCAAAAGTCAAAAAGAGTTTATTGTCATGTGTCCCTGACAGGACAATGAAAATCTTTCAGGCCCTTCAAAAGTCTTTTCTTGTCACGTGTACCAATTAAGGTACAGTGATATTCGTATTACCATACAGCCATACAAAAAAGCAAAAAGGTACACAACTACATAACAGTTAACATCAACATCCCCCACATTCTTCACTGTGATGGAAGGTAATAAAGACTAATCTTCGTCCCTCATTTTTCTCCCGCAGTCGGGGCAGTCGTACCATCCGTCGGGGCCATTGAAGCCCCCAGTTTTGGGGTGATGGAAGCCCCCGCATCGGGGCGGTCGAAGCTCCTGCCGCTTGGAGCTCCCAAAGTCGGTCTCATCAAGTGAGCTTCATGATGTTAAAGTCCGCCTGCTCCCATGGTTGGAGCCCAGAGGTCGATCCCTGGCAAAATGATCACGAGCTCCGCGATGTTAAAATCCTGCAGGCTCCCGCGGTTGGAGTTCCCGAAGTCAGTCTCCTGCAAAGGCCACCGACTCCTCGATGTTAGGCCGCAGTGCGGACAGAGATACGATACGGAATAAAAATCCCATCTCCGTTGAGGTTAGAGATTAAAAAAAGCCTCCCCCAACCACCTCTCTATAGTACATCTGCAGAAGAGAAAAAGTTAACATTGAAACACAGGACAATTTTTCAATTGATGAATGACCTCCATGACATTAAGTGCAGGTACGAACTGCAGATGCTGCTTTAAACCAAAGGTATACACAGAAAGCTGGAGTAACTCAGCGGGTCAGCATATCTGGAGAAAACGAATAGGTGACATTTCGGGTCGAGACCCTTCTTCTGGAGACTATTCTATCTTCAGACTTCACCCATTCCTATTCTCCAGAGATGCTTTCTGACCTGCTGAGTTACTCCACCTTTTTGTGACATCCCCATGACTTGAACTTTATAATCTGCAATTTTAATACGTTTATATTTCACAACTCGTTACATATTACAGAAAATTATTTTATTTCCAATTCCTTGCACTGGTACCGATGAAGATTTTTTGCAGCAGCAAAAAACCATCTTCAATGATAAATGAGAAATATTTGAAATATTTGAGTGACAGGGAGTTCCATTAGATATAGTGTGAAAGAGCTCCATCCTGTCCAAGTCATAAACTTCATTCTTAATCCACTTAGAAACAAGAATGGAGAGCAGGGCTGGCCTGCTTGGCCCTCTGAATCTGTTCAGCCACTATTTATGACTCTGGCTGATGATCCCTGCAACTTAACTTCCTGCAGAAAAACAGCTATAAATTTCAGTGATTACCAAAACCCAAGTCCTCTTCCAATATTACAGTCAGCAAAGCATAAAAAGGTCACTGTTTGGCGAGTCGAGACGGTGAGTAAATTAAATTGTTTTATTTTGGAACGTGAAAACACCGAGTTTACTCGAATCAGTAAAGGGCCTGTCCCACTGCACGAGCCAATTCAAGAGTTCTCCCGAGTTTCCCCTGATTCGAACTCGGAGAATTACCGTAATAGCCGCTCGTGGGTACTCGGGGCTCTCGTGGACATTTTTCAACATGTTGAAAAAACTTCACAAGTCTTCACGAGCTTACCGCGTTTCCCGAGCACCTGTCGTTAGCCTTACGAGCCGCTAAGAGACGTCCCAGAGCGCTGACGTACCCGCTACGTACATTCTACGTGATTACAACGAGTTTGATTTTTTTTTTAAAAATCGGGAGAGCTCTTGAATAACCTCGTATAGTGGGACAGGGCCTTATGACAGCCAAAATCACAATGCTACTTCCACAAGTGTGGCACTAGAATGAACCAACACCGTAAAAAGCCCGCGAATCTCACCCCCCGCGCCCACGTGATCCGTGCAGCCAATCCGAGGGTTTGGCGAACCAGAGCCACCACCAGGTGTCGCTACAACTGACTCATTTTTCTATTTATCAACAGAAATACCAATGGTCTTTTTCTAGTTGATTTAAAAAAAATGTTTGTAAAACAAATAATGTCCATTTTATTCTCAAATGGTTAAGGAAGTAGTGGTAGAGCGAATGCCTTACTGTGCCAGAGAGTTGAGTTCAATCCCGACTATGGGTGCTTGTCCGTACATGGTGGGCCGAAGGGCCTGTTTCCGCGCTGTATCTCTAAACTAAACTACTTACGATAGGATAGAACTTTATTTGTCCCAGGAGGGAAAATGATCTGCCAACAGTCATAACCCACAAAATACATGAAACTTGAATTTAAAGTGATGAGTGGAAAGGATTGGGGATGTGCAAAGATTGTGGGGGGGGGGGGGGGGGGGGGGGGGGGGGGGGGGGCAGTCAATCTCCACCACGACAGAGGTTGTACAGTTTGATAGCGACACGGAAGAAGGGTCTCCTGTGGCATTCTCTACTGCATCTTTGTGGTCCGGTCTGTTAGAACCATAGAAAATAGGTGCAGGAGGCGGCCACTCGCCCTTCGTGCCAGCACCGCCATTCATTGTGATCATGGCTGATCGTCCCCAATCAACAACCCGTGCCTGCCTTTTCCCCATATCCCTTAATTCCACTAACCCCTAGAGCTCTATCTAACTCTCTCTTAAATCCACCAGTGATCTGGCCTCCACTGCCCGCTGTGGCAGGGAATTCCACAAATTCACAACTCTCTGGGTGAAAAAGTTTTTTCTCAACTCAGTGTTAAATGGCCTTCCCTTTATTCTAAGACTGTGGCCACTGGTTCTGGACTCGCCCAACATTGGGAACATTTCTCCTGCATCTAGCTTGTCCAGTCCTTTTATAATTTTATATGTTTCTATAAGATTCCCCCCCCATCCTTCTAAACTCCAGTGAATACAAGCCTAGTCTTTTCAATCTTTCCTCATATGACAGTCCCGCCATCGCAGGGATCAATCTCTTGAACCTACGCTGCACTGCCTCAATCACAAGGATGTCCTTCCTCAAATTAGGAGACCAAAACTGTACACAATACTCCATATGTGGTCTCACCAGAGCCCTATACAACTGCAGAAGAACTTCTTTACTCCTATACTGAAATCCTCTTGTTATGAAGGCCAACACATATACATATACACATACACACACACACATATATACACACACACATATATATATATACACACACATATATACATTATACAATATATAATATATATATACACACGTATATACACATACATATACACACACATATATATATATATATATATGGTAAACAGTTGCAGCCCCAACACCGAGCCTTGTGGCACTCCACTCGCCACTGCCTGCCATTCTGAAAAGGACCCATTCACTCCTACTGTTTGCTTCTTGTCTGTCAACCAATATTCTATCCATGTCAACACCCTACCCCCAATACCATGTGCTCTAATTTTTGTCGCCAGCCTCCCGTGTGGGACCTTATCAAAGGCTTTCTGAAAGTCTAGATACACTACATCCACTGGCACCCCTTCATCCATTGTACTTGTCACATCCTCAAACAATTCCAGAAGATTAGTCAAGCATGATTTCCCTTTCATAAATCCATGTTGACTTGGACTAATCCTTTTACTGCTATCCAAATGCCCCATTTTTACTTCTTTAATAATTGACTCCAGCATCTTTCCCACCAAAGTCAGGCTAACTGGTCTGTAATTCCCCGTTTTCTCTCTCGCTCCTTTCTTGAAAAGTGGGATAACATTAGCTATCCTCCAATCCACAGGGACTGATCCTGAATCTATTGCACATTGGAAAATGATCACCAATGCGTCCACTATTTCTAGAGCCCCCTCCCTGAGGACCCTGGGATGCAGACCATCCGGCCCAGGGGATTTATCATCCTTCAGTCCCATTAGCCTACCCAATGTTATTTCTCGCCTAATGAAAATTTCTTTCATTTCCTCTACCCCCTTAGATCCTCTGTCCTCCAGTACATCTGGGAGATTGTTTGTGTCTTCCTTAGTGAAGACAGATCCATGATGCTGAAGGTGCTCCTCAGGTTGACCAATGTGTCATGGAGAGCCTGAGCTGTATCGTCCAAGATGCTCCGCAGTTTGAGAAGCATCCTCCCCTCCAAGATCACCTCCCGTGAATCCAACTTCGCCCACAGGACGGAGCCAGCCTTCATGATGAGTTTGTTAATCCTATTGGCGTCCGCATTATTTGTTCCTGATGTTCAGGCATTGTTGTCAAGGCCTGTCACAGTCTTTGAGAAAGTGGTGGTGGTGGTGACGAGCCAAATTCTTGAACTGCTGCCAACCTCTTGGTGAAGGCATTCCTGCACTGCCTCTGGTGAGGCAGCTCCAGGCTCCAGTGACAATGTCACTGAATGGGGTTATATGTTCAAGTCAGGATGGTGTGTGACTTGGAAGGTAACGTGTGGGCCTTGGTGTACATTTGCTATCCTTGTCGTCTGGAAGAGCTCAGAGATTCGGAAGGCAGCGTCAACAGTTGAGGCGGGTGATTACAGTGCATGGCATCAAGTACAACCAACAGCGGAGGGAATGATTGTGTACGTGTCATTGAACTACTGAGGGCTCCCTGTGTGGTGGTGGTCTTCTTGTGGTTGGACACCTTTATCGAGGAGAGTATTTAACCGGCCAAAATAGAAATACGTTGAAGTGGCTGCTGAAGAAGCATCAGCAAAACCGGAATTTGATATCTGGCCAACCATGTGGAACATGTTCTCGACTTTGAGAAGAGTGAAACAGATATGCTGTCGCAAGGAGAGAATACAGCCAAAGGCCATGCCACCAAATGATGGATTTTGCTTTCATCAAGTAATAACAGAAAATGGCACACATGACCACATCTTCCACGGGTCTGAAAATACTTGGAGTTCAATTGGCGTGGTGTTAAAAACAACAAAATACTCACTCTAGTCATTGCCATCATACTGCATGCACCAAGATTACTAATGGACCCATCTGGAACCCATCATGCGCCCACCTCTATGAATCACAGGTGTGGGCAATAAACAAACCTCCATCACCTCATGGCTTTGCAAATCTCTCTCAGCCATTGCAATCACAACACGTCTGGTTCATTGAATATAGGCAAGTATTACAAGGTGACAACATGGTGAAGCTGCAACACTGATCAACAAGTCTAATCACCGGAAAAACAACAGATTCCTCCCCCCCACCCCCCCCCCCAAAACAAGAAATTAGACCACGGCCAAGATGTCTGTCACATCCAGTTGTAACTGCTGGAGATCGATCAAATAACCCCAATGGATATCACCAACCTCGACAACAACAAAAGCCAAGCATGCGAGTGCAGAAGGCATGCACAATCTTCAAGAAGTGCCCAGCTCATGAACATCCTGCCTCTCCATCGAGTCCCAAGCATCACAATTGTGTCTGCAGTCAATGCCATCAAGAAACAACTGAAATACATGATACACCAGGACCCTCACAGTTATGTAGTGCCTCAGTGGTGGCAAAATATTCCCAGGCACCTTACGAGGTACTTTATCAAACAGAATTTCACTTCAAACAACTTTATGAATATTAGTGTGGGGGACCAAAAGCTTGAAGGGGGATATGGAAGGAATGAAAACAATTGACGATAGACAATAGGTGTAGGAGGAGGCCATTTGGCCCTTCGAACCAGCATCGCCATTCAATGTGATCATGGCTGATCATCCCCAATCAGTACCCCCGTTCCTGCCTTCAATCCATATCCCCTGACTCCGCTATTTTTAAAGAGCCCTATCAAGCTTTCTCTTGAAAGCATCCAGAGAACCGGCCTCCACCGCCCTCCGAGGCAGAGAATTCCGCAGATTCACCACTCTCTGTGAGAAAAAGTGTTTCCTTGTCTCCGCTCTAAATGGCTTACTCCTTATTCTTAAAATTGAAATTGCAATTGGAGCCTTGGTTACCAATGGTGAAGTGTTTCAATTCAGGGGCTATCAATGGAGATGGTCAGGAGGGCCGAACTGATCAGGAGATGGTCAGGAGATCCAGGAGTTCAAGACCATGGCAGGATATGAAAATGAGAACAAGTTCATCTACGATTATGTCACTGTTTTACCAGTACCCACTGCAGGTTAGTGTTAAGGCACTGCTTTACCAGTATATACTGGAATAGTAGTAGAATTAAGCCATTCGGCCCATCAAGTCTACTCTGCCATTCAATCATAGAAACATAGAAAATAGGTGCAGGAGTAGGCCATTCGGCCCTTCGAGCCTGCACCACCATTAAATATGATCATGGCTGATCATCCAACTCAGTATCCTGTACCTGCCTTCTCTCCATACCCCCTGATCCCATTAGCCACAAGGGCCACATCTAACTCCCTCTTAAATATAGCCAACAAACTGGCCTCAACTACCTTCTGTGGCAGAGAATTGCACAGATTCACCACTCTCTGTGTGAAAAATGATTTTCTCATCTCAGTCCTAAAAGACTTCGCCCTTATCCTTAAACAGCGACCCCTTGTCCTGGACGTCCCCAACATCGGGAACAATCTTCCAGCATCTAGCCTGTCCAACCCCTTAAGAATTTTGTAAGTCTCTATGAGATCCCCCCCTCAATCTTCTAAATTCCAGCGAGTACAAGCCGAGTCTATCCAGTCTTTCTTCATATGGAAGTCCTGCCATCCCAGGAATCAGTCTGGTGAACCTTCTCTGTACTCCCTCTATGGAGTGTCTGATCTATCTCTCCCTCCTAACCCCTGTATGTCAGTGTTAATGTATTGTTTTGCCAGCACACACTGTAGTCAGTGTTAATACACTATTTTACCAGTACACACTGTAGTCAGTGTTAATGACCTGTGTTACCAGTACACACGGTAGGTCAGAAAACACAGGTAATATGACGTAGGAGCAGGATGGCACGGAACAGCTTCTCCACCATTTATCAGCTTGGCACATTTAATCTTTGACTTCAACATGTTCCTGTCTCACTTCCAATGCTCAGAAATCCCCATAGGCCAAACATTTTCCTCAATGTTGAATATTGTTTCTGAATTAACATCCATTGCTCTCTGAAGGGGGAAATTCAAAGATCCATAACCTTTGGAGGAGAAATTAGTGATTCTCTTTCCGAAGACAATACCAATTTGTTTAGGAAATGGCACACAGCAATTACCTTATCAAGCCCTGTCCAGGACATTTGGGAGATTATAGTCATAGAGTGAAACAGTGTGGAAACAGGCCCTTCGGCCCAACTTGGGCCAACAATGTCCCAGCTACACTAGACCCACTTGCCTGCACTTGGTCCATATCCTTCCTAACCTGTCCTATCCATGTACCCGTCTAACTGTTTCTTAAACGATGGGATAGTCCCATCATGTATTCCATAATGACAGCCTTCCATTCTTGGAGACTCCAGAGGATCTCAAGAGGAGAGCTTAGAAATATGGAGGCCCAAATATGAAGCGGTTCGGCACACAGTTTTATAAATTGCAAAATCCTTGGCAGCCACCAAACTCCTATATGAATTATCCAAGCACTTCTAATAGCATCTGCCTCCAAACATTAAAAAGCTGCAGAAGCAGTAAATCCCAAAAAAGCAGAAAATGCAGGAATTACGCGTCAGATGGCGTATGTGGGAATAGAAACAGAGTCAACGTTTCAGGTTGGACACCCTTCATCAGAACACAATGACAGCTTCCTTGCTCGTTGAAAAACTGCCCTGCAACTGTCCGTATCCAGAAATATACAAACCAACCTAACATGGACCATCAACAGCAGTCTCAGTCATCAACTAAATGATGGAAGATGTTGATGATGCTGCTATAAAAGTAGTAAAAGCCAGGTGCTCCGATTTACTTCCACCGGGAACTCTTGGCTCCAGATCTCACTGCCTGGAGAAAGAAACTAAATTCCAGAGGCAAGTTGGGAGTGATTTTTTTACATCAGAGCATTATGATGCCAAGGAATCCAGTAAAACTGAAGTAAAGGTAAACCCAAGAACACAATCCTTTACTTTCTGAAACCACACCATTTAAAGGGGGTATGTGGTTGCTGGACACCAAATCCTGAGGTCATCATCGCATTAGTTCATTAGGACTGACCAATCCATATTTTCTCAGAAAATGAAGCAGTCCCTCCCTATATGGCAGGAAGACTTTGACAATACCCACGCTTCATCTGACAAGTTTCAAACAAAATGTATGCATGCAAATGCAAGGGAATAAGACTCTCCAGCAAGAAGAGTAACTACCATTCTGGGAGGTTCGATCGCATTGGTCAGATTTCACCTCACCCAATGTACCTCATCACTAGTTGGACATAAATCCAGAAATCCTTTCTCACCTGAATCGTAGTAACTCATATAATCCCAAACCACCCATTGAAGTGAGGAAGGGTCTCGACCCTAATTGTCACCCATTCCTTCTCTCCAGAGATGCTGCTTGTCCCGCTGAGTTACGCCAGTTTTTTGTGTCTATAATCATTGAAGTGCAACTTGGCCTTTCAATGGTCACATTCTATGAATAAGATTGAAAAAACTGGCAGAAGTATCTTCCTAACATTCACATCTCAATCCCAGATACATTTGAAAAGAAAATGAATTTATATAACACTTCACACTTCTCACCAAAAATGGAAAAGGCATCAGAGAGAATTGCTTTGACCTGCAGGAAGCATTCTCCATTCAGCAACAGTGCAGGAATGTTTTGATTGCATTAGTCGATGGAGTGCATCAGCAAGAATATCCACTCTTCTAGTGGCGCGAGTTTTCAATATCTTTATGCAATCTACTAGACGAGGCTGAAGAGTCAGTCTGCGCTGCAATGGATCTACATCGGGCAATGCAGCATTCCTGGTTTGATTGCAAAGTCTGACAAAGGGTCTCGACCCAAAGCGTCACCCATTCCTGCATCTAGCCTGTCCAACCCCTTAAGAATTTTGTAAGTCTCTATGAGATCCCCCCCTCAATCTTCTAAATTCCAGCGAGTACAAGCCGAGTCTATCCAGTCTTTCTTCATATGGAAGTCCTGCCATCCCAGGAATCAGTCTGGTGAACCTTCTCTGTACTCCCTCTATGGAGTGTCTGATCTATCTCTCCCTCCTAACCCCTGTATGTCAGTGTTAATGTATTGTTTTGCCAGCACACACTGTAGTCAGTGTTAATACACTATTTTACCAGTACACACTGTAGTCAGTGTTAATGACCTGTGTTACCAGTACACACGGTAGGTCAGAAAACACAGGTAATATGACGTAGGAGCAGGATGGCACGGAACAGCTTCTCCACCATTTATCAGCTTGGCACATTTAATCTTTGACTTCAACATGTTCCTGTCTCACTTCCAATGCTCAGAAATCCCCATAGGCCAAACATTTTCCTCAATGTTGAATATTGTTTCTGAATTAACATCCATTGCTCTCTGAAGGGGGAAATTCAAAGATCCATAACCTTTGGAGGAGAAATTAGTGATTCTCTTTCCGAAGACAATACCAATTTGTTTAGGAAATGTCACACAGCGATTACCTCATCAAGCCCTGTACAGGACATTTGGGAGATTAAAAAGTCATAGAGTGATACAGTGTGGAAACAGGCCCTTCGGCCCAACTTGCCCACACTGGCCAACAATGTCCCAGCTACACTAGACCCACTTGCCTGCACTTGGTCCATATCCTTCCTAACCTGTCCTATCCATGTACCCGTCTAACTGTTTCTTAAACGATGGGATAGTCCCATCATGTATTCCATAATGACAGCCTTCCATTCTTGGAGACTCCAGAGGATCTCAAGAGGAGAGCTTAGAAATATGGAGGCCCAAATATGAAGCGGTTCGGCACACAGTTTTATAAATTGTAAAATCCTTGGCAGCCACCAAACTCCTATATGAATTATCCAAGCACTTCTAATAGCATCTGCCTCCAAACATTAAAAAGCTGCAGAAGCAGTAAATCCCAAAAAAGCAGAAAATGCAGGAATTACGCGTCAGATGGCGTATGTGGGAATAGAAACGGAGTCAACGTTTCAGGTTGGACACCCTTCATCAGAACACAATGACAGCTTCCTTGCTCGTTGAAAAACTGCCCTGCAACTGTCCGTATCCAGAAATATACAAACCAACCTAACATGGACCATCAACAGCAGTCTCAGTCATCAACTAAATGATGGAAGATGTTGATGATGCTGCTATAAAAGTAGTAAAAGCCAGGTGCTCCGATTCACTTCCACCAGGAACTCTTGGCTCCAGATCTCACTGCCTGGAGAAAGAAACTAAATTCCAGAGGCAAGTTGGGAGTGATTTTTTTACATCAGAGCATTATGATGCCAAGGAATCCAGTAAAACTGAAGTAAAGGTAAACCCAAGAACACAATCCTTTACTTTCTGAAACCACACCATTTAAAGGGGGTATGTGGTTGCTGGACACCAAATCCTGAGGTCATCATCGCATTAGTTCATTAGGACTGACCAATCCATATTTTCTCAGAAAATGAAGCAGTCCCTCCCTATATGGCAAGAAGACTTTGACAATACCCACGCTTCATCTGACAAGTTTCAAACAAAATGTATGCATGCAAATGCAAGGGAATAAGACTCTCCAGCAAGAAGAGTAACTACCATTCTGGGAGGTTCGATCGCATTGGTCAGATTTCACCTCACCCAATGTACCTCATCACTAGGGTCTCGACCCGAAACGTCGCCTATCTCCTTCGCTCCTTAGATGCTGCTGCACCCGCTGAGTTTCTCCAGCCTTTTGTGTACCTCATCACTAGTTGGACATAAATCCAGAAATCCTTTCTCACCTGAATCGTAGTAACTCATATAATCCCAAACCACCCATTGAAGTGAGGAAGGGTCTCGACCCTAATCGTCACCCATTCCTTCTCTCCAGAGATGCTGCTTGTCCCGCTGAGTTACGCCAGTTTTTTGTGTCTATAATCATTGAAGTGCAACTTGGCCTTTCAATGGTCACATTCTATGAATAAGATTGAAAAAACTGGCAGAAGTATCTTCCTAACATTCACATCTCAATCCCAGATACATTTGAAAAGAAAATGAATTTATATAACACTTCACACTTCTCACCAAAAATGGAAAAGGCATCAGAGAGAATTGCTTTGACCTGCAGGAAGCATTCTCCATTCAGCAACAGTGCAGGAATGTTTTGATTGCATTAGTCGATGGAGTGCATCAGCAAGAATATCCACTCTTCTAGTGGCGCGAGTTTTCAATATCTTTATGCAATCTACTAGACGAGGCTGAAGAGTCAGTCTGCGCTGCAATGGATCTACATCGGGCAATGCAGCATTCCTGGTTTGATTGCAAAGTCTGACAAAGGGTCTCGACCCAAAGCGTCACCCATTCCTTCTCTCCTGAGATGCTTTCCTGTCCCGTTGAGTTACTGCACCATTTTGTGTCTATCTTCGGTGCATACCAGCATCTACACCTCACGCCTGCTTCATGGATCATTATGTTCATGGTTGATCTTTGCATCATAGTGCATTTTTCCCATCTCTCACTGTTCCTTCCATGTGCATAACTCAACCCATCTCCAAATGTAATAAAGAGTCATACAGCATGGGCGCTGGCCCTTCAGTCCAACTTGTCTATGCCAACCAAGCTGCTCCATCTACACTAGCCCCACCTGCCCATGCCTGGTCCAATTAATACAAATTGTGATCAATCTCATATATCACGCTGCAGCAAATGTGTTCATGCTCCCATTGTGAATCCTGCAGAAAGCACAGCACCAAGTGCTTGCAGCCACCACCTGGGCAGGAGGTACAGCAAGTACATTTTGTTTCAATGTCTCCAACATTGCAGCAAACGTGGCCCAGCAGTCAGACACACTTTTGATGCATTTGGCCGCCCATTACGACTGATGCAATTTGCATTTATCAAATTAACACAAAAACATTCCAAACATCTATCATCCAGAAAGAATACTATTTTGCTCATTGCACCGCCATTCAAAGATTCCTAAAGTGAAGGCAGATTTTATAAACTGGGCTGTTGTTCCAGATGTACAGAAGATTGACAAGTGATATAATCGGGATACTGAACATGTTAATAGGATTACAGATGGTGGATGCAAAAAAGGTGATATTCTCTGGTGAGAAAACCAAGAACAAAAGAATATAATCTTAATTTACACCTATGAGCAAAACGATTTTTCATAGCAAATGATAATAGAAGACAAATATAGACACATTCCCTCAATGGACTGTGAAAGCTGGGTTCTTTGGAAGTTTCTTGGTAGAAATCAATAGGTTTTTATTTACTTTGGGCAGTGCTTTGTCTGACAATATTCGCCTGTCCAGCACACCAACGCCTCTAAGATGTTAAAAACTTAATCCGGTTTTATTTCTAGTGTGTGTATTTTATATTTTTTGAATAATAGTTTATTAAATAAGAAGTTGATTGGTAAATTAAAATAGAGAGACCGATGAGGCAAATATATAGATGGACAAAATAGTTGATAAGTGTAGCTTATTTTGTAAGTGATATGCATACCAGCATGTAAAAGGGACTGGATGAGGGCATCAAGTGGTATAGAACAACGCTGTGAATGTATGAGGCTGTGGTTGAAGTGAATGGCAGTTGAGTGGCCAACGCCAGTGAACACCAGGATTGGCAAAGGAGTTCAAACCTGCCTTTCCAATTCCATTTCTTAACACAATAGGTCACACGAGGAATCAGCATGAAATTAATGTGGTGTAATGCCCATTAAATCAAAATTCCATGCACAACAGTAAATGTAAAAGCTCAAATGGAGTCATACAGTATGGAAACAGGCCCTTCGGCCCAACTTGCCCATGCCAACTAAGATACCCCATCTAAGCTAGTCCCATTTGCCTGCGTTAGGTCCAGACGATCGCAATATTGGGAAAATCAAGATACATTCTGGACCACAAATCATCTGCATAACACACTCACACTGCCATCTCCGAGCTACTGTGTGGAGATATGGGGTAGCGCCTACAAAACCAACCTACAGCCGTTATGCACATTACAATAAAGAGCAATAAGAATCACTAATAACGTTGGATATCTTGGACATGCCAATGTATTATTCTTAAAGTCACATGCACTGAAGTTCACCGATCTGGTTACATTTAAGACTGCACAAATCGTGTACAAAGCAAAAAATAATTTACTTCTGGGAAAATGTACAAAAACTGTTTATGGAAAGACAACGGGGGTATAATTTGAGATGGAAACTTAATTTAAACAAAAACGCAATGTCAGAACAACACTTAAAAGTATGTGCATAGCAATCTGTGGGGTGAATTTGTGGAATGGTTTGGAACAGGAGAGAAAACTTAGCACAAACATAATTCAGTTTAAAAAGATGAACAAAAACACTTTTTTTGAAAGGATTTTGGGATGAGGATAGGTGGTTGTGAGTGGGATATTTGTTATACTGATTGTATTGGGAAGGGTGATTATAGGGCGATGGGTTGTATATATGACCAAGAGATACTGTATAGTACACGAGGGTTTTTGCTTTTCCGTTTTTTTTCCTCTCTTTTTTTTGTATGGCTTTGTAAATATTTGATTAGTGTATAAATGTAAAAAAATTTGGTGTACATATGGAAATAGGTGTTTATAGCTGCTAAATTAGTATAAGATAATTAAATGCAGTTGAATAAAGGGTGGGAATTAATAAGCTTTGGCTTCTTCCTGCTCCTTTTCGGACACATACGATTAATTTACTTATAAATATTGTTTATGACACTTTATAAATATTCTTGTTTTGGTTTTTTTGTATGCCGTTTCATACTTGCTTTTTAATTTTTATTCTGTTTGAAATAAAGAATTAAATAAATAAAAATAAAATAAGCAGCTTGGTCCATATACCCACCACCCTCTGTGTGAACAAGATGTCCATGAGTTACGTTTAGATTTTTCCACTCTCACCTTCTCCCCGTTGGATTGAAACCTTGTCGTGGTCGGGGAGCTTGTGTGTCTCAGTGACCCCTAGAGCTATGCCAGCGGGAGATTCGTCCCCTGTGTGGGTCTCCCATGCTGGACAGGTCGAAGGGTAGAGACAAGATGAAGAGCGATCCACTGGTCCTCCAGGTTGGAGGTTGAGCGCAGGGCTAACAACCCTGTCTCGTAAAACACATATGTTATGGAAACAGCAACTGAAGGAATCAACACTGAGTGGAGGACCTTCGTTGCTGCCCTACACGCCAGGAGGCATAATAGGCAGTAATTAACTCTCACCTTAAACCAATGTCCTCTTGTTTCCGATTCCCCTACTACGAGTAAAATACTGCAACCATCAATACTTATACTAAAAATCAAATCAAAACCATTGATGCAATTTAATACTCGGTCTAAAATTATGAAACGGTTATGTTTCCCTGTTATGAACATTGAAAATCACAACTGCAATTCAAATCTTATTTATGATTAATCCTCTGAAAGTAATCAATTATCACCACCACATACCTAACACTGTTAAAGTAGAACAAATATATTTAGGCCCTATTCAGATTAGTTTATTGCCGTATCCACCAGGGTGCAATGAAATTCCTTGTTCATTTGAAGCTCACAGAGTAAACAGTGTACTTACAGTAATGATAAATAAACAATAAATACAAGGAGTGCATGACTGCAGAATGAAGCAATGGGTGTGCTGCGATGGGAAACAGTACTGAAGACAGCAGCAGAATAACTGAATGAAGTTGAGTTAAGCAGAACAGTACGCAGCAGCACCTCCTGGAAGTTGGTGCGAAAGAGGCTACCGATAGCCATGGTGTTCTTAAGTTTGTTCTTATGCCAGAAGGTAGAAGGGGGAAATGGCCAGGGTGGTGGGCATCCTTGATGATACGTCCAGCCTTCCCGATTCAACGCACTGCGAAGATGGAGGAGCCCTCTGATAGACTGGGCTGTGTTCACCACTCTCTGTACGTTCAGGCGGTCAAGAGAAGAGTAGATGCCATACCCAAGGTGAGATGCAACCACTCCGAATATTTTCTATAGCGCATTTGTAGAAGTTCGGGAGGATCCTCGTGGACATGCTGAATCTTAGATACCCAAGAAGGTAAAAATACACCAATGCTCTTTCCTATTCACTGTATCAGTGAGAAGGGACCAGGTTAGTCTGCTGGAGATAAATGCTTAGAAAGTTGAATCTGTCAACCATGCCTACAGCAGCTCCATTGATGGGGAAAGTGTTAGGTCAACAACCATCTCTTTTGTCTTGCAGACGTTAAAAACTACGTTACTGTCCTGACACCATGAAACAGGGTTCCCGATCCCTTTCCTGCACTTCATCTCATCAACGACATCGATCTGACCAACAACAGTGGCATCATCCTTGAATGCAGAGAATGAGTTAAAGTTGTACGTGACCACTTGGTCATGGGTGCAGGGAGTTGAGCAAGGGAGTGAGCACGCAACCCTGAGGAGCACCAGTGTTGAAGGTCAGGGTGGAGCAAATGTTATGACCAATTATAACCAACTGAGGTCTGCTGGTGACAAAGTCCAGAAGCCAGCTGGAGATGGTAGCGCCATGGACAAGGTCCAGAAGCCAGCTGGAGAGAGTGGTGCTATGGTCCAGAAATCAGCTGGTGATGGTGGCACCATGGGCAAGGTCTAGAAGGTTAAGAATGAGCTCATTTGGTATTGCAATGTTGAAGTCTGTGCTATATGAAGGTGGTCCAAAACAGAATGTAGTGCAAGAGAGGTGCCATTCTTTGTAGATCCAAATCTCTTGCACGCTAATTGAAATGAGTCGACATTGGCTGGAGGACTAGCACTGATGTGGGCCATTACCAATTTCTCAAAGCACTTCATTATGGTCAATGTTAGTGTTACTGGGTGCGGGTCATTGAGACAGGTCACTTTATTTCCCTTGGTGACTGGAATGATGAAAGTTTCCTTGAACAGATGGGAACAGTAGTCTGCTGAAGCGAGAGGTTGAAGATATCCATGAAGACTGCGGTCAGTTGAGAGGTCAAGACTTCAAAATCCATTTGGAGATTCCATCCGGATCAGCCACTTTCCGAGAGATCCCCCTCATAAAAACAGATCAGTCTTCAGCATCTGAGATTTATGGAACAGAGCCAACAGAGATAGGGGTATGGAAACGGGTCTTGGTGGAACATCGTGTGTCAGTTCAAAATGGCGTAAAAGTCATAGAACTCATCCAGTGTAGATGCATCGGTGCCACAGATCAGCCTGGATTTTAACTTGTAGCCCGGGATGATATTCTGGTCCAGCCGCAGTCACCTGGCATCTGCTGGAATTGAACCTCCAGCTTCGTCTGCATGTTCCTCTCGGCATTCCTGATGGACTTGCAGAGATCGCACATGGCTTCTTGTACAGCGTGGGACCATCCTTCATGAAAGCCTGAGATCTAGACTGTAGCAGAGAATGGCTTTGCCAACACATTTCTTGATGAAACCAGTGATGACGGAGGTGGGCGGTGCTCTCTAACACACTCCAGTCCAGCAACTCAAGGCAGTCCTTCAGTGGACCCTCCGCTTCCTCAGACAGTGGATGCATTATTGTTGGAGGCTCGCGCATCAATCTCTGTCCGTCAGCTTGTAGGAGCAGCACCAACGGATGACCAGACGAGATTAGGAATAGAGCGATAGGCGTACCTGACAGTGGTGTGACAGTGCTCAAGAATACAAGCTGATGTTACTTGGGAAGTACATTCCTGAAGTTTACATACATTATCAGAAATATATCGAGTATAATGAAAATTTACTAAACCTGCATGTAGAATTGCTGCAATAACTACATTTCCAAGGAATGCCCCACTCCATACTATACCTTGCAATGGTCAAATATTAGTAAGCTATTTGTTGAAATCAATTTAAGAGAGATACCATTCTTAAAATATTAAATCCAAATAATTAATTAAAATAATTTAAAAATCCCTTCATTTAGCCGCAATTTCTTCTCTCCAGAAATAGACTCCTTCTTGGTGTCCAGTTTACCATAAATCACTCATTCTCCAGCATCTCAGCAAGTAACCATCCCTCGTGAGGATCTTGCAGCACATTATCTGACGTGAGCAAGCGCCAACACGGCAGGTGCATTTCCAACCAAAGTTGCCCCATGAAGAGGAAGCCAGAGGGAGAGCCGAGATCAACATTAGCTGGTCAACTCCTTCCTGAAACAAACAGTAGCAGAGACAAAAAGTCCAATCTTGGACTTCCTTATTATTTTTTTTTTTAATGGCTCAGGTGCTCAATATCAAACAGTTGAAATTTGAGAAGTTCAACTGGATTTTTCCTTTGAGTTACCAAGGATCATTTGCCCTTATTTTCTTGTGCATTAGTAATTATCAGCCCTCACCATCCACATCCCGGGAGTCACAATTCATCACCAATTGCACTGGTCCAACCACACAAACTGTGGCTACAATAGCAGGATCAAATACGAATGTGTGACGTTGCAGCTCATCGACAAGTGAAGGTTGACACTATCTAGTAAAAAGTTGCCCGCTTGATTGGTACTTCAAGCACCCTGAACATCGCATCGCCGCAGTGACAGCAGTGTGTACCATCCACAAAGCACTCTGCAGTTACTCATCTGAGGAGCTGCCACGGGTCTAACCTCTACCCCGAAGAAAGGCAAGGGCTTGAAATGCGTGGAATACACCACCTCACTGCACCTTTCCACGTTGTACGCCTTTGTGACTTTTGCCATTCCCTCATCATCGCTGGGTCTAAATTCTGGATCTCTTTCTCCAAACAAGTTATTGGTGTGCCTTGAGTGGAAGGACTGCAGTGGTTCTAGAGGATAGCTCATCACCACATTTTCAAGGTTAATTCCAGTTGAGACCCAACCTTGCCGTTGATGCCCAAACCCACAAATATTGATTTTTTAAAAAAAGAACAAAGTGTAAATCTGAATCCACATTTACTACCACTTTCAATTTTCATAATATCAAAAGAAACAATGTATTCAGCATAACAATAACGACGTTATTTCTATGCAATTTTATTTTTCTTCAAGAAATTTTGGTTGGTCCACTGTTTGTTAAACGGGAATCTGGGAATTAGGGAAACTGAGAACTGGAAGGCATAGGTTGAAGGCGAGAAGGGAAAGATTTAATTGGAATCAGAGGGGGAACTTTTTCCACACAGCGGGTAGTGGGTATAATGAACGAGCTGCCAGAGGAGGTATTTGAGGCAGGTGCGAAAAGAGTATTTAAAAGACATTTGGACGGGTACGTGATAGGAAAGGTTTAGAGTGAAATGGGCCAAATACACTGGGATTAGTGTAGATGGGGCATCTTGGTCAGCATGGGCAGGTTGGGTGGAAGGGCCTGGTTCCGCGCTGTATTTCTTGTGTGAAAAATTATTGACATACTGCAATATTCTGAAATCAGAATTCTGAATAATAAAAACTTCAAAATTTTAATTAGAAAAATTAGGTATTGATTGGTAAAAGAGTTTCATGAAATATTTAAGTCTTTCACAACCCCACAATAAAATACTCTGATGTGCATTGAGTGTTGTAATACAGAAAACATAGCGGCCAATTTGTCCACAGTAAGATTTCCCAACAGTAATTTGATGAGATCATATGTGTAGTTGTTATGAATAGATGTATAAATATTGACCAAGATGCCCTGAAGAATCTCCATGGCCTTCCTGGGAATTATGTCAGGATGTTCTGGAGGTAATGTAGCCAAAAACAGAACCAGTCCTTCTAATCCCATCAACAGGTTAAGAATCGTTAGCTTAGTACTGTAAAATATTAAAGGCCTTCCCACCTTAGGTGCTATGTTGCAGAAAATTTAAATCACAATCGCCTATGGCTGGGCATATCACTATGGAAAATAAAAGTCCACTCTCTCCAATATCCTTTCCTTCATCCAAGTTAGTAATCACTAAAACAACACTAAAACGCAATGTCTGCCACCTTATACCCATCAGCACTCATACAGCTCATGCCCTACGAAAGGATGTTCCACCAGTTGGAGCTATAATACTTTTGCAGGATTGTTGTTCTGCACCTTATACGAGTAGTCTGTATTAATGACACAGAACCACATTCTCAACCTCAAATGTAACTTTTAAGTCTCACATTTTATACCAACTATACCCATTTGTAATAGCTTAGTCAAGGTCTGTGAAGTGGCCTTGCAATCCATTCAGTTGCATCATTCACTCACCACGCTGGCTGCAGTGGTTGAAGAAAGAGGCCCACATCAACTTCTTAAGGCCAATAGGCTGGTCCACATCCAAGTTATGGCGCACAGGAAAGGGCAAGAGTGTTAAATAATGAAATGCTCTGAATGAAAGACTACCTTTTTTCCCTCACCCCTTCAAAGGTTTCATGGGTCTTTTATTGTTACGTTTACCAATTACAGTACAGTGATCACATCATCAATTGATCCTCAATTTCACTTTTGATTTTTTAAAAATAAATTGGAACTTGAACCATTGAGAACTGAGCAGACACATATTATGATGTTAAAGAAGGAACTGCAGATGCTGGAGAATCGAGGGTACACAAAAGGCTGGAGAAACTCAGCGGGTGCAGCAGCATCTAAGGAGCGAAGGAGATAGGCGACCTTTCGGGTCGAGACCCTTCTTCAGACTGGTTAGGGATCAGGGAAACGAGAGATATAGACGGTGATGTGGAGAGGTACAGAACAATGAATGAAAGATATGCAAAAAAGTATCAATGGTATGCTATAAGCTTAGCATCAATGGAATTCAAGTTATTGGCATTTTTCAATGTGTCTATAATAGCCTTTCTATGTCGACATATTCCAACAAAAATTGCTCCCACACCCCCACAATTTCCTCTTGCATGATGGGAAACTGTGGTATCATAGCTGAAAAATATTTAGCAACTTCAAGTAAGTTCACAGGGAAGTTCACTGCACAGAACTATACGCCAAGATTTTTGATTCAAACAAACAAGTGTGATGATCAAAGTTACAGATCAGGGATATGGGCTTAGTCACCCCCTTGTCCAAATGCAGAGATGATCTACGTTATATGAGATGCACCCCAAAATCTGGACAAACACTCAACTTCCTTTCTCTCAATGTAAACTTCCTTACATTGATTGTACAAACCTTGCATTGGAAAACTTATGAGAGTTGACAAGAGTACAATCTGAAGATCTAATATCATAATTATTCCCTCCTAAAATCATATTTTTTTGTTACACCATACGCCACAATTCTTTCGCATACAAACATCAGGATAACCCAAAGAGCCTTAACTTCCTACAACTGTTGTCTAACATACCAATGGTTGGAATACTTAGAACATAGGACAGTGCAGCACAGGAATGCTTCGAACAAATTAATTTCCCATTTCTGAGTTGGCCGTTCATCAAGATATTTACTATTGGTCCTCACTTTCTCCACAACTTTTTTTTTAAAACAATCTTGCAGGAATATCACCGAGCAGTATGCCCTTTAATACAGCTGTTGAAGACACTACTAATCGTACTTTGATCATAGAATGCTGTTTTCAAACTTTCATTTAAAAATTTCACCAGTTGAGATTTGGGTGTTTCGAGAAGAGAATTTAAAGGAATCCATTAAAAGGGCTTCTTGCCTTAATTCATAATGTCACCTTGACTAAAATGAAATCATATTTTTCTAAACTTTAATACAAAAATGCTCCATCAGCTGTAAAATAGCATGACATCAGTAATACACCAAACCAAGGAAGGATATTTCAGAATAAAGTTCTGATTACAGCTCTCTTCACAAAATAATAAACTTTAGTCAAATAACATCTCTGATTACAAACTTCAAATCTGGCTAGCAACTGTTAATTCATGACCAATGGAGAAAGCCTCAGTTCATCTTCATATTGAAGACCACCGACAAACAGTACAAAATGAACAAGCCATACGTTAAAGATGTTCCTTCAAGCAATTGAGATATAAAATTTCTCTTTTATAACAGAACTGCAGCCATTTTCTCGAAGCAGTTTGCAACTGTAAATAATTGTGATTAATTCCTTCAGTTTACCTTTCATCGAGCAGTGACAACACACATTGATTTTCGACAATATCCTATTGGAAGAAGCTAAGTTTTGAAAACATTGGCATCCTCTGAGGGTTTTGAAATCCTCAACACCCCTGCACTACACTTGTATTTGACTTGAGCATGAATTAAAACTTGCGCACGTTGACTCAAAGTGCAAACTTATGGTAACAGAACTGGCTAAAAATGGTGCTTGTGTTTAATTAATCCGGCGAAATGCGACGAATTTGCTGTGGACCAACTGTGTGGATTGGTTCAGTGGTGGCAGCCAGTAGTTGCAGGACTTGTCAGCGACAGTCTCCACAGACTCGGCACATGGGACGTACACTTACGCCTCACGTATTAAAACACTACAATATGCTGTAATTGTACAGTCTGCCCTGGCACTGAACAATGATATTAACTTGGAAATCAATCACTTTTCTCAGACCGCGACACAGGTACACTGTAGCCCAACGTCAACACACGGGCTGTTTTGGAAAAGGACGACTTGCAACAACAGACAACCCCCCCCTCCCTCACTCTGGTCCAGGCAGCTCGACACAAGCCGGCCCAACAACAAAAAGTAGACTGGCCAAGTTACAATGCAAGAGCCGCGACCGCCCGTGCAAGTGGGGCCCCGGCCGGCCGGCCGGCCGCCCTCCTCGCCCAGCAGCACGGTGGCGGTGCAAAGTAGGCCAAGCTCAAGTTTGCATGGCTGTGTGCAAAATGTCGATGCGAGCGCTGACAAGACAGCGAGTGCGAGAGTCCATCTTGCTTGGGGGAAGCCGAGAGCAGAGTCAGTCAGTCAGTCAGTTACAGACCGACAGAGCGACAGACAGAACTGCCAGCGCCGCTGCCATTTCCCCTCTGCCGGCCCTGCACTCACTCACTCACTCACTCTCTCCTCCATTAGCATCAGGCCACTCACTCAATCACTCAACACCAGGCTACTCTCTCCCTCCCTCCATTAGCACCCACTCACTCACTCACTCACTCAACACCAGGCCACTCACTCACCCACTCCTCTGCTTGCCTGGGTCTGGGTCTGCTCACTCTTGCTGTAAGAACGATGAGGATTTTAGTTTAAAGTGTCCCTGCTGTAAGTGGGCGAGTGGCTGCGAGGCATGGACGTGTGATCTGCAGGACATGGAATGGTTTCAGCTTTCTCTCCCCCCCCCCCGCCCCGGGTCCCCACTCGCCGACAGTCGGGGCGAGGAAATAACACTTTGCAGAAAGTGCAAGCTGAGGCAGGAGGAGTTTGGAGAGGGTGCATTCAACAGCGGCCCCCGGGGGGCAGGTACAAGAGGCGCTGGCTGTGCCTTACCTCACTCCTCCATCGGGCAGCGGGGGGCCGGGGCCGGGGCCTCGCCGGCTCTCTGCACGGACACGGGGGTGGGTGGGGGCAGAGAATGAAGGGCGGCCGGCCGGCAGAGCAGGGCCGAGCAGCTGATCTCCGCCGTTACACACGGATCTCCCTCACACAGTCCCTCCCCCAGCGCTCACTGTATGTATGCTGACAGCAGCCCCGAGCCCGCCTCACCTCGGGACGCACGGGGAGAGGTGGGACTCACACACAAACACACACACACACTGGTAGAGATGCACACTCTCTGGGAGAGACACACACACACTGGTAGAGAGAGACACACACGGGGAGAGGGACACATGCACATGGGAAGAGATGGGACACACACACTGGTGGAGAGACACACACACTGGTAGAGAGAGACACACATTGAGAGAGAGACACACATTGAGTGAGAGACACACATTGAGTGAGAGATATACACAGGGAGAGGGACACACACATGGGAAGAGATGGGACACACACACTGGTGGAGAGACACATACACACACATTGGGAGACACACACAGGGAGAGGGACACATACACATGGGAAGAGATGGAACACACATATATACAGGGAGAGGGGGAAAACACAGGCAGTTGGGGATTAAGCCTCTCTATCCCTTCCATATTTCCCCATTCCTCCCTCTCTCCCTATCCTCCATATCACACTATCACTCCCTCCCTACTTCTCCATGCATCCTACTCCCCCCCCCCCCCAATCAATCCCAATCCCCTCCAACCCTACCCCCCCCCCCCCCCCCCCACACGCAGAGAGGGGCCTCTACCCCGCTCAATGACAACACCTCAGTGTAGTGGACAGGGAGACATGGGAGTCACACACACACACAGGGGGTAAGGGAATGTCCTGTCCTCTCTCCCGTCCTATCCCTGCTGAAAATAGTGCAGGGGAGAGTTGGGGGGCCAGGCACCCCCCTCTTACTGACAATGCCTTGGTGCAGGGTAGACGACAAAGGGAGACTTGGAGGCACACACAAGGGGATCCACCCCACCCCCTCTCTACCCGTCCATCGCCTACAGCACCTTATTCCATGAGAGACAGGGTGGGGCGAGTTGGGGGAGGCACACACGAAGGATGGGAAACCAAGTTTCTCTCCCTCTCTACCCCCCCCCCCCCCCCCCCCAGGCCTCTTGCTCACTGATGCACCACATTGCCCAGTGTGCAGACACTGCACAGGGGTTGGGAGTGTAGGAGAACCACGTCTCTCTGCCCCTCAATGACACATGGGTGGCCCAGTGGTGCAATGCCTCACAGCACCAAAGATCCGGATTCGATCCTGACCTCGGGTGCTGTCTGTGTGGAGTTTGCACGTTCTCCCTGTGACCACGTGGCTTTTCTCCGGGTGCTCCAGTTTCCTCCCGCATCCCAAAAACGTGCGGGGTTTGTAGGTTCACTGTAATTTGCCCCTAGTGTACAGGGACTGGATGAGAAAGTGGGGTAACATAGTACTAGTGTGAACGGATGAACGACCCGGTGGGCCGAATGGCCTGTTTCCATGTTGGATCTCTAACCTAAACTAAACTAAACATGACAGAGGATGTGGGGGTGTGAGGTACCAACCTCACCTCACCTTCCCTCCCATTACTGTCCCTCTCCTCCTCACTGACCAGTGCAGAATAAGGATATGAGGGACCATATCCCCCCCCCCCCCCCCTTTGCTGTCCTCTCTCCCCCCCTCTTTCTCATTGACAGCCCACAACAGCCTATACAGACACACAGGGGTGGAGATGAGGATGGACCAGGGCTCTCTCACTCTCTCTCTGACAACAGTGGTGGTGAGATAGCAGCTCCCCTGCCCCTCCATCCCCCCCCCCCCCCTGACTGGCCATCTCTCCCTCCCCCCCTCACAGACCGACCACAACAGCCGGTGTGTCCACACACACACTCACACACACAGGGCGGTGGAGGTGAGGGAGACCAGGGCTGACTCTCGTCTCACTGACAGCCGGCCGGCCGGTGGTGCTCGGGTAACACCCCCCCCCCCCCGGCCCCCCCCGGCCCGGCCCCCCCCGGCCCGGCACTGCCCGCCGCAGCTTCCCAGTCAGCTCCAAGCTGGGCGCCGCCGGCCTGGCGGCCCCGGGCTCCCCCTCACCCGGCCCCGGCCTAGGCCTCGCCGAGCACCGGCGTGAGGGGAGGGGGGAGGGGGGGGGGGGGGTCGTGTCGTGTCGTCGTCCCCGTGTCCGACCCCGAGTTACGGGGTGTGTGTGTGTGTGAGTGTGTGAGTGAGGGGCAGCGGGCTCGGGGTGAGTGATGGACGACAGACGCGCGGCCCCTCATCACAACTCACTCTCCCTCACTCTCCATCACTCTCCATCACTCTCCCTCACTCTCCCTCACTCTCCCTCACTCTCCATCACTCTCCCTCACTCTCCCTCACTCTCACTCACTCACTCCCTCCATCACCCTCCACACTGTCTTATCTCAGTTTCTCTGCCTCACTCCTCACTCACCCCCCTCACACACATACCCATCCCTCTCCCCGGGCTCCCTGCCTGCCTGCCTGCCTGCCTGGGCTGGGCTGGGCTGTAACCCGGTGCTGGGCGCCTTTGCTGCTCCCTCTATCAATGTACACACACTGAGAACGGGCGGGCGGCCGGCCGGAGCCTGACTCCCTCTCCCTCTCCCTCCTGTTGCAGGAAGCCGGCGGTTCACTTGCCTGAGCCCGGCCCCGACCCCGACCCGACGGGCTGGGCTGGGCTGGGCTGGGCAGACTCCGGGCCAGGCTCAGCCCCGGCTCAGGGCAGCGAGCGGAGGGGGCAGCGGTAGCGGCCGGCGCCGGGCATCTCTCATGCGGCTCTCTCCGGGATCAGCACTCGGCCAGCAGCGGGAGGAAGAGCTGGGACATTTGCAACAGATGCAGTGTACAGCCTGTAACCAGATCTCCGGGAAACCAGCAGCACAGCACAGACAAAGAGCAGCTCCAGACCGGTGCGACACTGGGTAAATAACAGGCAGGCTCGACTAAAGTCAGCAACAGGCGTGTTGCATGCTCGGTGTAAGAGTGCATCAGACACAAAGCAACAAACACAGAAACTATATACTCCACATATCACACTGTATGGTATCCCTCATGCCTCTAAAAATGTCAAGAGACAGACAGCAAGGTGCTTGCAGAAGCCCAACAAAAGATTTTTTAATCCAATTACATTATTATAATACCAGGAAATAGCAGCTGAAGATAAAACATTGGAACTCTGTAAATCCCACCCGGCCCAAGTAGAAATGCAAAAAATGCGTAAGAATGTGAACTGTTAAATTCGTGGCAAGTGGGCCTCAAGAATCCTTTTTTATGATGGCTGATAACTTTCCCTGAGTGTAAGTGAAGTATATTTTGCAAACCTTGTTTCCACCTGTGCAAGACTGAAGAAGCAGATGCTGTTGTCATGTAAAGTTGTTGGATGTTGATATATTCTTAGCCAGGTGATCACTGCTAGTGTGTAGGAAGGAACTGCAGATGCTGGTTTACACTGAAGGTAGACAGAAAATGCTTGAGTAACTCAGCGGGACAGGCAGCATCTCTGGATAGAAGGAATGGGTGACGTTTTGGGTGGAGACGCTTTTCTCGAGACTGTGTCTCACGCTCCAGACTGAGAGTCGGAAGAGTGAGACACAGAGATAGGGAAGTGTAAGGTGTGAAAACGAGACATCAAAGGGGATGCAGTTCAAGGAAAATGTAGAACAGATCATTGTTAGCTAGGTGAAGGTGACAAAGAAGCATACAGAGGTAAAATGTAATCAGGGGGACAGTCAGACAGGTTGGAGAACTATTTGTTCTTCCAATTTGCGCTGGGCCTCACTCTGACAGTGGAGGAGGCCCAGGACAGAAAGATCAGAATGGGACAGGGAGTTAAAGTGTTTTGCAACCAGGAGATCAGGGAGGTTTAGGCAGACTGAGCGGAGGTGTTCAGCAAAACGATCGCAGAGCCTGTGCTTGGTCTCGCCGATGTATTGGAGTTCGGATACAGTAGATGAGGTTGGAGGAGGTGCAAGTGAACCTCCTCAGAGGCAGAGAATCAAAACAGTGAGGACAATGCTTTGTTGTTAAAAGAACTTGAAAAGTTAGCATAACTCTTTTGTGTTGGAAGAAAAATAATTCTGCATTATTTTCAGCATAATGAGAAATGAAAAACTACCTGTCAATCAAAATTATGTCAGTTGCATGGGAAAACTACTGGTCCTGATTCCTAAACTGAATCAATATTTCCCAGATCGCGTCCAATCAATCTAAATTTAAATTAACAACATCAAACATGTTCTTTTCTGTGCCCTACCAACAAACAATGAAGAAAAACAGTTATACCGAGAATATTGACAGCATCCAGACAACATTTTGTAGCTAATATTCACAGAATCAAAATTCATGGAATAGGTTCTTTCATGTCTCTATGAAAGAAGTTGTGTATTTTTCCATTTTCCCCACCTTCCACCATTATTCTGTATTCCACCATCATCATGTTGAACTACATTGAATTATTTTTATAATTATCAAAATTGTTATGTTCCTATTGTTAGGGCTTGACAATTCTGATTAAAACGGTTCCCAAGAACTTTTGTCAGTGATTTTGAATTGACTCGGTTTTCTTATTGTTACATGTACTGAGGTGCAGTGGGAAGCTTTGTTTTGCATGCTATCCAACAGGTTAGATATCCCATACACAAACACAGTCAAGCTGAGCAATGGGGAAGATACAGAGAGTGTACAGAATATAGTTTAGAGCTATACCTATGTGTAGCCAATTTCAAAGAGTAGAGTAGCAATGTTACAAAATTTTGAGATTTAAAAAATCAAGTCTGCAATTTATCCCATCAGATAAAGCATAAAAAGAAGTTTAATTTGACACCTAATTTATTTTCATATCTTCAGTATTAAGAAAGTTATGGCCATTTTCATACTCGGAAATTAGCATCTTGCTCCCCATTGCTTTTCAATTGACTTAACTCAAAAGCTGTGATCTGGAAAAGTTAAAAGCTCATAACTTTCTTAAAAATTAAGAGAACTCAATGAAATTTTCAGTTATTATAGATTGAAGCATTCTGAAACAAATATTAAACAATCTTACTTGGATTACCTGAAATTAAAGCATATAATTAGTTAGTTATCTAATTGTAGCTAATTACAAAATTCAATGAGTAGATCTAAACATCTATCCATTTCTTAAGAAAAGATAAACTTTTTTTTTTAATTGCCTAAGTGTCCAAATAACATTCACACAATAATCCACAATATAACATAATTTTTAAATCTCATTTTCATGAATTTCTGGGCTAAGTGGAAGGAATTTAGTGTTTGATTCCTGTAAATTAATGGCCATTTAAATCATCTAGCGTGTGGGTTTAAGTGGAATGCGGTGGATTGGAACGTTGCGGTTAGCGGTGAAGTCGGGAGGAAAAATACTGTTTGTTCATACATTTTTTGGGACCCCATTTCGCAACATAAAAATATTATTAAAGCCTCCCAAAAAACCAACTTTTAATATAAAAATAAACTATTTACCTTTTTTTCTCCCCTACGGAAAATCCTTCCGGTTGTCGGCGCTCACGGCTTTTGAAGGTGATTTTTAAATTACTCTAGTTAATAAATAATTTAGAGTAATTTAAAAATACCTTCATTGATGAAATGTCGGAGCGATTTTTCTTCCGCAACAAAATCGCCCGACATTCATCGATTTTCCCAGTCTGTCGAAAAACGGCACTTTAAGCCCGCCCCCCTCTGAAAGGCGCCAAAGTCACGCACACGGGGAGCGGCAGAACTACAGCGCTGCTCAAGGTAAGTTTTGCAACATACCTAAGTAGAGCAGTTGTATTGGATGATGGTAGATCCTTCTCTGGGAAGAACATGCAAGGAGTCACCCCGTTCTTTGACATCCCATTCACCAAAATAAATAGCTTTTCTCTATCTCCTCCATCCCGAGTCCACTCCTACATCACTATTTAGCAACCTGCTTCGAGACGAACAGTGGTATCTTTCCCGAAATCTATTCATAAACTGAGTATTTCCCTGGCATGTCTCCTGTGCACCTTCCCGACCCTTCACAACCAGCATGATGTGTGTGCCAGAATTTGGTCCACCATTCTCCGGCAGATACATAACGAGTGATATAGAAGATCCTGGATTGATCTCCATGCTTTTGTAACCGAGTCCTTCCACTACTTAATCAGTAGCTTTCTCTCCATCACGGGTGCAGACATACCTAGAGATTGGACATACAGCTCTTTTGAACATGAACCTCAGTTTCCCTGCATGCATATTAGTCTGAACAACACCAGAACCTCTACCACTGAGGAGCCAAAAGGAAGCTTAGTGTATGGTAACAGTAACACTGGTAAGCTTGCCTCCAAGGCAGAATCCACCAATGAGAATTCCCTCATTGTTCCTGTGCCTGAAGTCTATAACACCATGCCCTGGTGGGCTGCAGCAGTACAACAAGGTGCATTATTACCACCTGCTCCCTGGCGATCAGCAAGACCACCACCAATAAGTGAATAATAATAATAATCAAAAAGGCACAAGAAACCTAAAAAATCAACAAATGGAAATAAAGGCCTCTTCTCTCTAGACTTTAAAAGATTATCCTATTGATTTTTTTTTTCACATTATACCTCCCAAAGTGCAGCAGATTTTTCAATTAACTCAATCCGCCAAAGTTATGATCATTTACCTCTCTGTTTTTGTTGTAATAAAATCTATAAATACCCTTGTATGTCATTTACATTACATTGACAGGATAGAGGATCAAAATGAAGATCTACAGTAAACATTATAAAAACAAATGAAAGCTATTAATGTTAACAATGTACAATTGTAATTTAATGTATAAATGGTATGCGGTGTTAAACGACATATAATTTTGAACTCTCACATAAATCAGTGCACAGTTAGTTTAATATCACATTAAAAAGCACCAAAGATGTGCATTTGAACGGCAGGAAAAGGACATTATTTAAGATATAACATGACAACATCTTCAGAGCATTGAGAATGATTAGAGAAGCTATAACAGATCAAGCAATAAAGAGATTTATTCCTTGGTGTTTTTTAGATCTGGATGTGTCTCGCTGGAGAATTAAAGACAATCGTGACAATGATCTGTGCAGGATCTCCAGATTTTCAACTTGTATATTATTTGTATTTGTGCAAGGATAAAGAGTTCCAGGCTTATTATTTATTTTTTGAGAGTACTTTTCGACAGAACTGGAAATTATGTAGGTTCAAATCAGACCAAGGCAGACTAAATAAATGAGGAAATCAGTGCAAGTGAGTTCAATCTAAAACAGTGAGTTTACAATCTGAGAAAGAAATTGGGATTATCTTCATGATGAGGAGACACTTCAATTGTGCAGGAGCAAATTAATTTATTGGTATTGGTTTTTTACTGTTTCATGTGCCAAGACACAGTGAAAAACTTTATTTTGTGTGCATCCAGGCAGATCATACCACACACGAGTACAATTAATCGATACATGTCTTCAACAAAGAAAGGAAATGAAGTGCAGAATGTGGTGTTACAAATACAGAGAAAGTGCAGATTTAAAACAATGCAAGGACCGCAAAGAGATAGATAAAAGGGCCTGTCCCACTGTACGAGGTAATTCAAGAGTTCTCCCGAGTTTCCCCTGATTCGAACTCGGAGAATTACAGTAATAGCCGCACGTAGGTAATCGGGGCTCTCATGGACATTTTTCATGAAAAATCTTCACGAGTCTTCATGAGCTTACCGTGTTTCCCGAGTATCTGCCGTTAGCGTTAAGAGCCGCTAAGAGACGTCCCGAGCTCTGACGTACCTGCTACGCACATTCTACGTGCTTACCACAAGTTTGATTTTGTTTTTAACTCAGGAGACCTCTTGAATTACCTCGTACAGTGGGACAGGCCCGTGAGAGACTGGAACTACACCCTTAGGATATGAGAGGTACATTCAGTAGTTTGATAACTCCGGGGAAGAACTTGTTCCTGAATCTGGTGGTGCATGCTTTCAAACTTTTGTATCTTCTGCCTGACAGGAGAGGGGAAGAAGTGGGAATGACTGTTTAGTGAATGGTTCTTGATTATGTTGGCTGCTTGAAGCAGTGCGAAGTGTCCATTTACACAAACCATAAAGACGATAGTGCAAGTACAAAAAGCAATTAAACACCAAGTTGGAATATAAAAGCAAGAGAGTGGTCTTTGAGTTGCAGTCCTTTACTCAGTACCAAAGTACTGCATTCAGATTTAGTGATTGCATTGCACAAAAGATATTTTGAGAGAATGTATTGAAGATTACGAAAATGTTACCAAAATTGAAATGATTAAATTATGATGTTGCATAACTTGATTTGTATTTTCTAAAGTTCAAGACATGATAGGGTTGAGGTTTGTAAAATGATAATGAGATTTGAATATGTAGGACAGAACTGCAGATGCTATCGTCTTTATGGTTTAAATCGAAGGTAGACGAAGGTCTCTGGAACTCTCTGCCACAGAGGGTAGTTGAGGCCAGTTCATTGGCTATATTTAAGAGGGAGTTAGATGTGGCCCTTGTGGCTAAAGGGATCAGGGGGTATGGAGAGAAGGCAGGTACAGGATACTGAGTTGGATGATCAGCCATGATCATATTGAATGGCGGTGCAGGCTCGAAGGGCAGAATGGCCTACTCCTGCACCTAATTTCTATGTTTCTATGTTTCTAGACACAAAATGCTGGAGTAACTCAGAGGAACAGGCAGCATCTCTGGAGAGAAGGAATGGGTGAAGAAGGGTCTTGACCTGAAACGTCACCCATTCCTTCTCTCCAGAGATGCTGCCTGTCCCGCTTAGTTACTCCAGCATTTTCTGTCTGCCCATGAGATTTGAATGGACCGATCCATAGAAGCGGAAAATATATGGAATATAAAATATGATATTAAAAATAGAGTTACATTGGTGAAGTTAGAAAGAAAGAATTGACGCAAACCGACATGGAAATTTAGAGCTGCCATTCCCAAAAGTGTATAAATGTGGGATCAGGTGGAATGTTAATAGCCATGATCAATAGATTTACAGTGGCTTGCAAAAGTTTTCATACCCCTTGAACATTTGCACATTTTGTCACGTTACAACCACAAACGTAAATGTATTTTATTGGGATTTTATGTGATAGACCAACACAAAGTGGTGCATAATTGTGAAGTGGAGGGAAAATGATACATTGTTTCCAAATTTTATTACCAAAAAAACTGAAAAGTGTGGCGTGCAAAAGTATTCAGCCCCCCTGAGTCAATACTTTGTACAACCACCTTTCGCTGCAATTACAGCTGCAAGTCTTTTGGGGTATGTCTCTACCAGCTTTGCACATCTAGAGACTGAAATTTTGCCCATTCTTCTTTGCAAAATAGCTCAAGCTCAGTCAGATTGGATGGAGAGCATCTGTGAACAGCAATTTTCAAGTCTTGCCAGAGATTCTCCATTGGATTTGGGTCTGGACTTTGACTGGGCCATTCTAACACATGAATATGCTTTGATCTAAACCATTCCATTGCAGCTCTGGCTGTATGTTTAGGGTCGTTGTCCTGCTGGAAGGTGAACCTCCGCCCCAGTCTCAAGTCTTTTGCAGACTCTAACAGGTTTTCTTCGAAGATTGCCCTGTATTTGGCTCCATCCATCTTCCCATCAACTCTGACCAACTTCCCTGTCCCTGCTGAAGAAAAGCATCCCCACAGCATGATGCTGCCACCACCATGTTTCACAGTGGGGATGGTGTGTTCAGGGTGATGTGCAGTGTTAGTTTTCCGCCACACATAGCGTTTTGCATTTAGGCCAAAAACTTCAATTTTGGTCTCATCAGACCAGAACACCTTCCTCCACATGTTTGCTGTGTCCCCCACATGGCTTGTGGCAAACTGCAAACGGGATTTCTTATGGCTTTGTTTCAACAATGGCTTTCTTCTTGCCACTCTTCCATAAAGGCCCGATTTGTGGAGAGCACGACTAATAGTTGTCCTGTGGACAGATTCTCCCACCTGAGCTGTGGATCTCTGCAGCTCCTCCAGAGTTACCATGGACCTCTTGGCTGCTTCTCTGATCAATGCTCTCCTTGCCCGGCCTGTCAGTTTAGGTGGACGGCCATGTCTTGGTAGGTTTGCAGTTGTGCCATACTCTTTCCATTTTCGGATGATGGATTGAACAGTGCTCCGTGAGATGTTGAAAGCTTGGGATTTTTTTTATAACCTAACCTGCTTTAAACTTCTCCACAACTTTATCCCTGACCTGTCTGGTGTGTTCCTTGGGGTTCATGATGCTGTTTGTTCACTAATGTTCTCTAACAAACCTCTGAGGCCTTCACAGAACAGCTGTATTTATACTGAGATTAGATTACACACAAGTGGACTCTATTTACTAATTAGGTGACTTCTGAAGGCAATTGGTTGCACTGGATTTCATTTAGGGGTATCAGAGTAAAGGGGGCTGAATACTTTTGCACGCCACACTTTTCAGTTTTTTTTATTTGTAAAAAAATGTGAAAAGCATGTATCATTTTCCTTCCACTTCACAATTATGCGCCACTTTGTGTTGGTCTATCACATAAAATCCCAATAAAATACATTTACGTTTGTGGTTGTAACGTGACAAAATGTGGAAAAGTTCAAGGGGTATGAAAACTTTTGCAAGCCACTGTATGCTTCATGCACATGTTATGGGATCACGGTGAACATGCAGGTAAATGTGCATATCAACCAGGATTATATCGATTGATGTAAGAAACCAGAGGGTTAACTAGCCCCTGTGTTTCTTATGTTTCCTTATTTTTCTGTATAACAAACTGTAATATTGAGAACTTCATTACATTATTGAATTGTTTGTGCAACATTAAAATTAATATCATGTCTTGATTTCAGGATGTGTAGAGCATGTGTCTTGAAAGCACACAGGGCTGGATTTGGCTGAATGGTGAATCTAACAGCCCTCATCTTGTGCAGCATTGCTTAGTGACATTTGTGTCCAGTTAAATGTGGCCTTGTGATCTGAGATGTAATAGGTGCCGTGCTTCTCCAAAGCCTCCTGAAAATAGCACCCTATCACCCAGCGGACCATTGAACGGCAAAGCTGTTCCAATCCGTGAGGACATGGACATTCTCCTCTACGTACCATCTGAACGGGAGGGTAACTCTTACCTTTGACAACCTGCACGTCACTGAAACGTAACTCTTAAAGGCCTGTCCCACTTAAGCAATTTATTTTCGGCGACTGTCCGCACCCGTCATAGTCGCAGCAGGTCACCGAAAATGTTCAACATGTTGAAAATCCAGCGGCGACCAGGCATGTCGCGGGGTGACGCCTGTACGGTCGTGAGTAGTCGCCCAAAGAGTCGTATCTTTCACTGATCGCCACTAGATTTTCAGCATGTTCAACATTTTCGGCGACCTGCTGCTACTATGACGGGTGCCGGCAGTCGCCAAAAAAATCGCGTAAGTGGGACAGGCTATCCGTGCTACAGTCTTCTTCAGCTTTGCACTATTCGTAATTCTTTGTCATACAATTGAGAACTTTTCATTTACTTTTCTATCATTTGTTTATAGTAATCTGTTAAGTATTTTTTGTCATGCATTTTTGTGAAATGAAACAACTTTCTGGATCTGATTTGACAGTGAATAAAATGTTTTATGTGTAGGAAAGAACTGCAGATGCTGGTTTATACCAAAGACACAAAATGCTGGAGTAACTCAGCGGGACAGGCAGCATCTCTGGATAGAAGGAATGGGTGACTTTTTGAGTCGAGATTCTTCTTCAGACAGGGTCTGAATATTTTAACTTGCTCTTCCTGCTCAAGGTACAATGCCCGTCAATGGGTTTTGGCTCAGATTGATGAAGCAAATCACACCTACTCTCCCCCTCCACCAATATCCTAGCTGTTGTGTTCAGGGCTCCGTGAATTTTGCTGTGTACTTGACAACTTTTCAAGCAAATACCTACAGAAAGTCTATTGGCATGTGGAAATCTAACAATAATAGCAAAGCTTGTTTCACGAAGTTAAATATTTGAAAGCATTCTTTGTGGTCGGAGCACCAATTGGCAGTGCTTAATTTGAGACGAGAACGGTGCTAATACACATTTCAATTAAGAACTAAGCTGCATTTATCAATAATTTCCAACGATATACCCTCCTCTTCTGGTTTGATTGTGTGACCAATCAACCTCTAATTTAATAAGTCAATATATTTTAAAGTGTAACATCTAAATTAAAAAATAAAATTCTAAAAATGTGAATTTTGTTTGCCATTTTAGAGGTGCTGGCATGTCGACCGTCAGAATAAAGCACTGCCAATTGGTTTTCTTGGTTTTAATGGTGATGCCCTGTGCCTGACACAGTCACTGCCATCAATGGTGAGAATGGATTCTGGTGTGGCTCCTCAACATGGCTATCAGGTTCCCAGAAACAGGCTTCTATTGGTGTATTTCACTTCCATCTGTTGTGTTCAACATCATTCGAACAATGAAAGACAGGTGAAAGGATAGGGAAATAAAACTCAAAGCAGTCCTCTTGAAATGAAATATTTGCTGTCAGTTTAGACCTTTTAATACATACTAGACCGAGGGGGACCCGTTGGGTCCCGTCCATTCAACGAGCGATTGCGGGGGGAGACCTGTGGCGTCACACACGCACTAACCACCACCCACACACCCAGGGAGGGGGATATGGGAGAGGGGAGGGGCTGAGGGGGGAAGAGGGGGGTGTGGAGAGAGAGTGGAGGTGGAGAGAAGTAGAGGGCAAGAGAAAGGAAGGGAGACAGAGCAGGGGGAGAGAGGGGGGAAGGGGGAGAGAGAGGAAGGGGGGAGAGAGGGGGATGGAGAGTAGAGGGGAAAGAGGAGTTGGGGAGAGAGGAGGGGGAGAGAGGAGCTGGGGAGGGAGGAGGGGGGAGAGAGGACGGGGGTTAGAGAGGAGGGGGAGGGGGGTGATAGGGGGAGAAGGGAGTAAGGTGGAGGGGAGAGAGGGAGGGGGTAGTGGGGAGGGGGTGCAGGGGGGGAGAGAGAGAGGTGGGTAGAGGGTGGAGGGGAAAGGGGTAGAGGGGAGAGAGGAGGGTGGAGAGAGGAGGTGGGGAAGAGAGGTGTCCCAACTCTCTGGAAACCCAGAGTGGGTAGCAGCGGGGGGAGGAGCATGATAGGAGCGGTTAGCAGTGGGAGGGCGGGGGAGGGGCGTGACTTCTCGACAAGCAGGAAACCTCGTGAACGCAGGTGAGTGCCAGGGACCTCTGTTGACCTCTGGTGACCTCGGGATCTGCATAACGTTTGTTCTGCACCTTTTGAAGAACGGGCGGGGGAGAGGGCGATGACGTAGCTCATGGAAAACTGCGCCTGCGCATTGACAACACCTGGTTTAATCCAGAGCCGGGGGGGGGGGGGGGGGGGGGCGGAACTGGGTCACGAGCAAAGGCATTGTGATGTCATCAGCTGGCCAGAAAAAAAAGTCAGATTGGGGAACAAATTTAGGTAAACACAGGGAAATAATTAACCAAATTTACAGATGAGGGGACGTCTGAAATCATGAGGTAAATCTCTACTGGAATATGTAAAAGTTTCACCGTTTCGGCGTCGGGTTTTCGAGGTGATGTGAATCAAAGGCAAAATGACACACACACGCATACACGCACGTACGCACACACACACACACACACACACACACACACACACACACACACACACACACACACACACACACACACACACACACACACACACACACACACACACACACACACACACACACACACACACACACACACCCCCCCCCCCCCCCCCCCTACACAATGCCTACACAATGATCAGATTTTAATTTTGGAAAGCCTAGACAGAAGATGAGGTCGTCCTCCATCATTGGTTGGGTATTCCCGAATGTATGAGTCAGGATGAGTGTCAGATGGAACAACAAAGGGCTGGGGATTGATGATTGGGTTCAGGATCGTGTGCCCTGGCCAAAGGGACGCGCTCCATGGAGTGCTCGAACCATTACTCTTTATTCTTCACAATAACATCAAATAAAGTTGAACTGGAAGAAGAATGACTCCGTTACTACTTCACCTGCAATGAACGCTTTGGGCACTGAGTGACTAAGGACTGATGCTGCATCTTACACTCTTTCATGGGGAAAAGCTAGGGAAAACCAGTGAGTCGCTTCAAATTACACAGGGCTCAGCAGAGGAGGACCTCACTTGGGATGGGCCACACCTGTGATGGACCGCACCTACGATGGACCACACATGCGATGGACCACACCTAGTCCACACCTCTATGATTCGCACCAGTGATGTTTCACACCTGTGATAGACCATACCTAAGATGGATCATACCTGAGATAGACTACACTTGTGATGATCTACACGTGCAATGGTTCACACCTGTGATGGACTGTACCTAAGATGGGCCACACCCAAGTTGGGCCACACCTGGGATGTGCCACACCTGTGATGGGTCACACCTGCGATGGGCCACACCTGCTATGGGCCACACCTGCTATGTGCCGCACCTGCGATGGACCACACCTGCTATGGACCACACCTGCGATGGACCACTCCTGCGATGGACCACACCTGCTATGTGCCACACCTGCGATGGACCACACCTGCGATGGACCACATCTGCGATGGACCACACCTGCTATGGGCCACACCTGCAATGGACCACACCTGCGATGGACCACACCTGCGATGGACCACACCTGCGATGAACCACACCTGCTATGGGCCACACCTGCTATGTGCCACACCTGCTATGGGCCACACCTGTGGTGGGCCACACCTGCCATGGGCCACACCTGCCATGGGCCACACCTGCCATGGGCCACACCTGCCATGGGCCACACCTGCTGTGTGCTCAGTCCCCTGCTCCGATCCCTGTACTGGCCAAGTGCAGTTATGTTGGATCCCATTAAGCTCTGAATGAAAAACCATGGAATGCAATTCATCTCCAGACTGGATAGAAGGCTGTGGGGAGAACCTTAGTGAGCTACATAAATAATAAGTAATCAAAGGAAGGATGAGAATATTACTTTAAAATAAACCAGATGCATGGGGTCAATTTACTCTAATTGAGAGATGCCAGGGGAACCTGTTTACACCCAGGATGATAATTACCTGAAAAAGTTATTAAGAATAGTTAATAATAACCATATTGTTTTGGAATCTCAAAACTGCTTGGTAATATAATCGGAACATTAGCTACCAGAGAGATGAAATAAAGAATGCTGGATGTTCTCAGTGGCTCATGCCGAGAAACAGATTTAATATGTTGGGCCAGATATTCTTGAATGCCTTCTGATGAAAGGTCTTTGACCTGACACATGAACTCTATTGCCAATCCCATCACTTTGCCTGAACAGATGAGGGCACTCAGCATTTATTTGTGGTTTTCAGTAATCACATGTGTTTGACTTGCATTGACTGGAGCGATAAAGGTTCATTGGTTGAATGTGGAGGAAGGAACTGCGGATGCGGGTTTAAACCAAAGATGGACATAAAAAGCTGGAGTAACTCAGCGGATCAGACAGCATCTCTGGAAAAAGGAATAGGTGACATTCCGGGTGGAGACCAAAACTGAAGAAGGATCTCGACCCCGAAACGTCACCTATTCCTTTTCTCCAGAGACGCTGTTTGACCCGCTGAGTTACTCTAGCCTCTTGTGTCTATCATTTGGTGAATGCTGTCACAGAGAGGTTTTGGCTGGCGTGCCAGCATCTGTTTAAAGGGTGGCACAGCATAGATCAGGCCGGGAGTACAGACTCGGCCCTCTGCATCCGGAACATTCTGACTGGACAGGTGGAACTGGCCCGCCAATGGCCTTCTCCCTCCCAAAGTGGCAGTGTATCTTCGACATCTTGCTCATCGAATTCCTTGCCTCATTGACCCCGACCCCAATGGAACTTACAGGGACAGGGTGAAGCAGGAAACTCATAGAGTCACACAGCACGGAAACATTCCTTTCGGCCCAACTCGTCCACGCCGACCAAGCTGCCCCATCTACACCAGTCCCACCTACCTGCGTTTAGCCCATATCCCTCTAAAACGTTCCTATCCATACACCTGTCCAACTGTCTTTTAAATGTTATTATAGTTTTCACCTCAACTACCTCCTCTGGCAGCTTGATCCATACTCCTAACACCCTCTGGGCGTCCCGATGTTGGGGGAGTCCAGAACCAGGAGCCACAGTTTAAGAATAAGGGGTAAGCCATTTAGAACGGAGACGAGGAAACACTTTTTCACACAGAGGTTTGTGAATCTGTGGAATTCTCTGCCTCAGAAGGCAGTGGAGGCCAATTCTCTGGATGCTTTCAAGAGAGAGCTAGATAGGGCTCTTAAAGATAGCGGAGTCAGGGGATATGGCGAGAAAGCAGGAACGAGGTACTGATTGTGGATGATCAGCCATGATTATATTGAATGGCGGTGCTGGCTCGAAAAGGGCCGAATGGCCTACTCCTGCATCTATTGTCTATTGTCTCAGTTTGCTAGTAAATCATCCCCTCACCTTAAACCTATGTCCTCTGGTTCTTGATTCCCCGACTCTGGGTAAAAGACTATACAATCTCCCTATATATCCCTCTCACAGTTTTATACACCTCAACAAGGTCACCCCTCAGCCTCCTGCACTCTGACCCTGACTCTGTAAGGTGCAGGGGAGCACAATTGCCACAAGAGCCAAATTTAAAAAGAAAATAATAATAAATATTTTTTTAATTAGAAGTAATGTACAATAATATAAACCAAAAATAACATAATACATTTCATGTACCACTTCATGTTTTAAACTTTAATAATAGGAAAGTAACAGAAGGGAGAAAAAGAGAAATGGAGAAAGTTAGATAAGATAGTGATATTAATAGTACGTGAAAAAGTGGAAAGAGAGAACCCATAACGATGTAGAGCACGAGGAAGAATAAAAGAGAGAAAAATAAAAATTAAAAAAGGAAAATATAAGAAAATAAGATGATAAAAGGGATGTACCTGCTTCATATATTTACACACCCCTCACCAGGTCGTGAAACCGTTTATTTCCAGAGTAAAGGGCCTGTCCCACAAGCATGCAACTCCATGCGATAACGTGGTCGCTTGAGCCGTCTGGCGTCGCGGGGCCGGTCCCACTTCGATCGCCGGAGCCGTGCGGAATTGTGCGGAGTTCCAAAATTCCGCAAGGCAACGGCTTGCGGGCTCGCAGTCGCCTCGACTCATGACACACCGCCTCGACGTCGTGCCTCCGTGAACCTATCTGTACGTGCCTCCGTGACCCTCTATGTGTGTGGCTCCGTGGCGCTCTGTGCCCCTTTCTGTGTGCCCCTCTCTGTCCTGGCGAACTTACCTTAAGACTTCGCTCCAAGTTCGCCTCGCTTTGCGCCGCGTTGCGCCAGTCACCCGACCTCCGCGCGGCCCTCGCTGCCGGTTTGGTCGCGCTTGCCGCATGCAGGCGCATGCTGGTGGGAACAGCCCTGTACAGGGGATCACCCGACCTCCGTGCGGCCCCCGCTTCTAGTTTGATCGCGCTCATTGCATGGAGTCGGATGCTGGTAGGACAGGCCCTTTATGTTGCACATTATGCTTGTAATAAGTCGATATATGGAGACCAAATCTTTAAGAATTGGTCTGATTTGCCTGCTAGGACGAATCTCATGTCTTCGAGGTGTAACATTTCGGACATATTTGAAATCCACATTTATACCGTTGGTGTGGGTGCGTTTTTCCAAAATTTAAGGATAAGTTTATTAAGCCATAATTAAGGAAACTCTTTTGGAACAAAGTTCAGTTTTCTGCTTGTTCCTCAAGGAACTCCATTGCAAATGAAGTTGTTTCTATAAAAGTCCCTTTCGTGGCCAATTATAAATGTCCTTATCGCGTCTGCCTCCACCGCCACCCCTAGCAGCACATTCCAGGCATTCACCGCCCTACGTGGAAAAGTAACCTGCCCTGCACACCTTCTTTAAACTTCACCCCTCTATCCTTAAAGCTGTGCCCTCCAGTCTTTGACAATTACACCCTGGGAAAAAAGGTTTTTGATTCTTTACTTTATTAATGCCTCTAATAATTTTACATACTCTTTATCAGGTCCCTGCAATCTCCTGTGTTCCAGGTCTGTCCAACCTCTCCCTGCAGCTAATACCCCTGACCCAGGCATTTTAACCATATAACCATATAACAATTACAGCACGGAAACAGGCCCTCTCGGCCCTTCCAGTCCGTGCCGACCATTTATTTTCCCCTAGTCCCATCTACCTGCACTCAGACCATACCCCTCCATTCCCTTCCCGTCCACATACCTATCCACTTTACTTTTAAATGTTAAAATCAATCCTGCCTCCACCACTTCTGCTGGAAGATCATTCCACACAGCCACCACTCTCTGAGCAAAGAAGTTCCCCCTCATGTTACCCCAAAACTTCTGTCCCTTAATTCTCATGTCATGCCCTCTTGTTCGAATCTTCCCTACCTTCAATGGGAAAAACTTATCCACATCAACTCTGTCTATCCCTTTCATCATTTTAAAGACCTCAATCAAGTCCCCCCTTAACCTTCTGCGCTCCAAAGAATAAAGACCTAACTTGCTCAACCTTTCTCTGTAACTTAGTTGCTGGAACCCAGGCAACATTCTAGTAAATCTCCTCTGTACTCTCTCTATTTTGTTGACATCCTTCCTATAATTAGGCGACCAAAACTGTACACCATACTCCAGAATTGGTCTCACCAATGCCTTGTACAATTGTATTATTTTACCATGTCTTTTGCACCCTTTGCAAAGCCTCCGCATCCTTCCTGTAATGGGGCGACCAGAACTGCACGCGATATTCAGAAATACGGCCCAGCCAAAGTCCTGTAAAGTTGCATGTTAATGAGTGAATTTTTTATAAGAAACTTGATAAATGTCCACCTGAGGCTTTTAAAGAAGAATGAGCCGCAATATTATTTCCTACACTTAAAAATAAATGGAATGAGTGGAAGGCAGTTTCTCCCACAGGCAGCAGCTCCCCATTGTCAAATGAATTAAAACCGTGATCTCCAGGTTCAAGAACAGCTTCTTCCCGACAATTATCAGGCTCTTGAACACTGCCCAACACTGACCTCAACAAATATGATCTTCTATGGACTGTGTCTTTGGTTGCACGACAGACTTCGGTTTTCACAGTACGATAGAAGTTTATTTATCCCAGGAGGGAAATTGATCTGCCAACGGTCATAAAACTCAAGATACATGAAACATGAAATTAAAGTGACAAGTGGGAAGGATTGGGGACATGCAAAGACAGATAAAGAGCCAATCTACCCCACGACAGAAGGGGAAGGAATTGTACAATTTGCTAGCCACAGGGAAGAAGGATCTCCTGTGGCATTCTCTACTGCATCTTGGTGGAACCAGTCTGTTGCTGGAGGTGCTCCTCAGGTTGACCAGTGTGTCATGGAGGGGGAGAGCTGTATTGTCCAAGATGCTCCGCAGTTTGAGGAGCATCCTCCCCGCCAAGACCCCCTTCCATGAATCCTTCCTGATGAGCTTGTTAATCGTGTTGGCATCTGCGGCCTTCGTCCTGCTGCCCCAGCACACAACAGCTGATGGCACTGGCTACCAACGATTAGTAGAACATCTACAGCATCTTACTGCAGATGATGAAGGAGCGGAGCCTTCTAAAAAAGTGCAGCCGGCTCTGTCCCTTCTTATACAGGGCCTCAGCGTTCATGGACCAGTCCAGTTTACTGTCCTGGTAAACTGCAAGGTATTTGTACTCCTTGGTAAACTGCACATCCACACCCTTGATGGAGACAGGGGACAGGGGTGTTCCTCTCCTCCTAAAGTCCACCACTAACTCCTTAGTCTTGTCGGTGTTGTGCTGCGGGTGATTCAGCCCACACCACTCAACAAAGTCGTTGACTACACGTCTGTATTCAGCTTCCTTTACTGATGCAGCCCACAATTGCAGAGTCATCCGAAAACTTCTGCAGGTGGCAGAAGTCCGAGTTGTATCTGAGGTCCGAGGTGTAGATGGTGAACAGGAAGGGAGAGGACCGTCCCCTGTGGGGCCCCTGTGTTGATCACTACCATGTCCGAGACACAGTTCTGTAACCTGACATATTGTGATCGTCCATTCAGGTAGTTGGTGATCCAGGACACCAGTGGAGCTTCCACCTGCTTCATCGTCAGTTTGCTCCCTAGAAGTGCAGGCCGGTTTACACTATTATGATAATTATTAGTATTACAGGTATTAATTTGTTGTATCTTTGATTTATTCTATATTTATCTGTGTGATATTGCATTAATAGGCATGTTAAGCTGCAGAGAGTAAAGGGCCTGTCCTGCCAGCATCCGACTTCATGCGATGAACGCGATCAAACTAGAAACGGGGGCCGTGCGGAGGTCGGGTGATCCCCTGTACAGGGCCGTTCCCACCAGCATGCGCCTGCATGCGCCAAGCACGACCAAACCGGCAGCGGGGGCCGCGCGGAGGTCGGGTGAGTGGCGCAACGCGGCACAAAGTGAGGCGAATTTGGAGCGAAGTCTTAAAGGTAAGTTCGCCAGGACAGAGAGGGGCACACAGAGAGGGCCACGGAGCCACACACATAGAGGGTCATGGAGGCACCTACAGAGAGGGTCACGGAGGCACGATGTCGGGGCGGTGTGTAATGCGTCGAGGCGACTGCAAGCCGATAAGACGTTGCTGCGCGGAAATTTTGAACATAGTCAGTTTTTCGGAGCCCCGCGCATTGTCGGGACGAACTCCGCACAATTCCGCATGGCTCCGGCGATCGAAGTGAGACCGGCCCCGCGACGCCGGACGGCTCAAGCGACCACGTTAGGTCACGCTAATCGCATAGAGTTGCATGCTGGTGGGACAGGCCCTTAAGGATTTCATTGTTTCATTGGTGGTACACATCAAGTTCAAGTTACATTTATTATCACATGCACCAATTGGTGCAGTGAGATTTGAGTCACCATACAGCCATACAAATAAAAAGAACACAGTACACAATAGAATTTAATATGAACATCCCCCACATGCCAATTAAACACTTGACTTGTCTACAAAATTTTAAAGCAAGATAGAGTTTAATCTGAAGGTAGACACAAAATACTGGAGTAACTCAGCGGGACAGGCAGCATCTCTGGAAAGAAGGAATGGGTGACGTTTCAGGTTGAGAACCGCCTAAGCGTCCTGACCTGAAACGTCACCCATTCCTTCTATCCAGAGATGCTGCTTGTCCCGCTGAGTTTTGTGTCTAGCCTCGGTGTAAATCTGCAGTTCCTTCATACGCAGGGCATTTAAACTCTTCTCCTTCCACATTTGCCAGCATTATCATTACGAGTCAGTCACCACCAATGTACTGGGGTTGGGGGATGGGGATGGCAAGATTGGGGAGGAGCAAGAGTTCACCTTGGACTATAAGGACTGTTGTGCCGTCTACAAGAGACACTGCCACAGACTTCAATAGAATCTCCTCTATAACCATGACTGCTACCATCTAGAGGGTACACCAACCTCACCCATTCCTTTTCTCCAAAGAAGATTTAAAAAGAGCGCCAAAGGCCAGGTTCAAGTGTTCTCCGTGAAGGTCGGACAGAAGCAGCGTGAGCGCGTATTGGTTGGAAGTCAGAGGTAAGTCAGAGGGAAACCAGATTTACTGTAAAAAGAGCGCAAAAGGCCCAGGTTCAAATAATTTATAAATTAGCCCCAAAGAGGTTGATTGGAAGCGGCCTTGTTGAGGTGAATTGCCTCGGTGAGTAAAGTGTGAAGGGCCTGTCTCACGATGCGAGTTTACCCCAGAGCTCTCCCGAGTTTAAAAAAAAATCAAACTCGTGGTAAGTACGTAGAATGTACGTCGCGGCTACATCAGAGCTCTTGGATGTCACGTAGCGGCTCGTAATGCTAACGGCAGGTACTCGGGGAAACGCGGTAACTCGTGAAGTTTTTTCAGCACCGTGAAAAATGTCCACGAGAGCCCCGAGTACCTACGAGCGGCTATTACCGTAATTCCCCGAGTTTGAATCAGGGGAAACTCGGGAGAACTCTTGAATTAGCTCGTACAGTGTGAAAGGCCCTTCAGTCTTTGGCTAATGTAATCCCACTTTTTAAAAAAGGAGGGAGAGAGAAAGCGGGGAATTACAGACCAGTTAGTCTAACATCGGTAGTGGGGAAACTGCTAGAGTCAGTTATTAAAGATGGGATAGCAGCGCATTTGGAAAGTGTTGAAATCATGGGACAAAGTCAGCATGGATTTACGAAAGGTAAATCATGCCTGACAATCTGATAGAATTTATCCAGGATGTAACTAGTAGAGTGGATAAGGGAGAACCAGTGGATGTGTTATATCTAGACTTTCAGAAGGCTTTCGACAAGGTCCCGCATAAGAGATTAGCATACAAACTTAAAGCACACGGTATTGGGGGTTCAATATTGATGTGGATAGAGAACTGGCTAGCAGACAGGAGGCAAAGGGTAGGAGTAAACGGGTCCTTTTCAGAATGGCAGGCAGTGACTAGTGGGGTACCGCAAGGCTCAGTGCTGGGACCCCAGCTATTTACAATATATATTAATGATTTGGACGAGGGAATTCAATGCAACATCTTAAAAATTTGCAGATGACACCAAGCTGGGGGGTATAGTTAGGTGTGAGGAGGATGCTTGGAGGCTGCAGGGTGATTTGGATAGGCTGAGTGAATGGGCAGATGCATGGCAGATGCAGTATAATGTGGATAAATGTGAGGTTATCCACTTTGGTGGCAAAAACATGAGGGTAGACTATTATCTGAATGGTGGCAGATTAGGAAAAGGGGTGATGCAACGAGACCTGGGTGTCATGGTACACCAGTCATTGAAAGTAGGCATGCAGGTGCAGCAGGCAGTGAAGAAAGCATATGGTATGTTAGCATTCATAGCAAAAGGATTTGAGTATAGGAGCGTGGAGGTTCTACTGCAGTTGTACAGGGTTTTGGTGATGCCACACCTGGAGATTTGCGTACAGTTTTGAGGAAAGACATCCTTGCCATACAGAGAAGATTCACCAGACTGATTCCTGGGATGTCAGGACTTTCATATGAGGAAAGATTGGATAGACTCGGCTTGTACTCGCTGGAATTTAGAAGATTGAGGGGGGATCTTATAGAAACTTACAAAATTCTTAAGGGGTTGGACAAGCTAGATGCTGGAAGATTGTTCCCGATGTTGGGGGAGTCCAGAACAAGGGGTCACAGTCTAAGGATAAGGGGGAATTCCTTTAGGACCGAGATGAGGAAAACATTCTTTACATAGAGAGTGGCGGGTCTCTGGAATTCTCTGCCATAGAAGGTAGTTGAGGCCAGTTCATTGGCTATATTTAAGAGGGCGTTAGATGTGGCACTTGTGGCTAAAGGGGTCAGAGGGTATGGAGAGAAGGCAGGTACGGGATACTGAGTTGGATGATCAGCCATGATCACATTGAATGGCGGTGCGGGCTCGAAGGGCCGAATGGCCTACTCCTGCACCTATTTTCCTATGTTTCTATGTTTCTAAGAGCCTTCGGCGAGGAGGCTGAGGCAAGGAGGCTAAACCTGATTGAAAATTTGTGATTTTTTTAATCCACTGAAGAAATGGCAGACAAGTTGGTGCAGTGTGTTTCCTGCAGGATGTGGGAAGTCTGGGACACTGCTGGTGCTTCTGGAAACTACACCAGCAGAAATTGTGGCCAGGAGCAGCTCCTGAATGACCGTGTTGGGGAACTGGAGCAGCAGTTGGATGACCTCAGGGCCATCCGGGAAAACGAGAGTTTCCTGGACAAGATCTACAGTGAGGTTGTCACACCAAGGATACAGGAAGAGCAAAGGTGGGTGACTGTGAGAAAGAGGAGTAAGCGTGGATTGCAGGAGACCCCGGTGGGTGTACCTACTGAAAACAGGTACACCCTCTTGTGAGCAGATGGCACAACAAGATTGAGTGGCAGCCAGGGCTGTGATTCCAACCTTGGTGCCGAGGTTCAATGGGGAAGAGTGACGTCAGGCAGAGCCATAATGGTGGGGGACTCCATTTTCAGAGGTGTGGACAGGAGATTCTGCGGCAGCAGGCGAGACTCCACGATGGTGTGTTGCCTCCCTGGTGCCAGGGTCCAGGACATCTCGGGGCGGCTGCACGGATCCTCAAGAGTGAGAGGGAGCAGCTGGAGGTTGTTGTGCACGTTGGCACAAATTACATAGATAGGATGAGGAAGGAGATTCTGCAACTTACGGAATTGGGTAAAAGACTGACAAGCAGGACCTGTAGGGTAGTGATCTCAGGATTGATTCCAGTACCTCCTGCTAGTGAAGGTAAGAATAGGAAGATTGGGGAAATGAATGTGTGGCTGAGGAGTTGGTGCAGGGGGCAGGGATTTAGATTTCTGGATCATTGAGATCTTTTCTAGGGCGGGGTGACCTGTACAATAGGGACGGGTTGCACCTCAATTGGAGGGGGACCAACATCCTAGCGGGCAGGTTTGCTAATGCTACACGGGAGGGTTTAAACTAGATTGGAAGGGGGGGGGGGGGGATCTCGTACAGGACAGGGGCACATGAGAGGCTAGAAGTTGGTATGGAGGGTGGTGTGGGAAAGGTTAGTGGACAGAATAGGCAGGTGGAAGGCAGAGAGTGAGGAAGGAGGCTTGGTTTAAACTGCACGTATTTTAATGCAAGGGGCCTGATGGGTAAGGCAGATGAGCTTAGGGCATGGATAGGTATGAGCGACTGGGATGTTAGGTCTTTATTCTTTGGAGCGCAGAAGGTTAAGGGGGGACTTGATTGAGGTCTTTAAAATGATGAAAGGGATAGACAGAGTTGACGTGGATAAGCTTTTCCCATTGAGGGCAGGAAAGATTCAAACAAGAGGGCATGACATGAGAATTCAGGGACAGAAGTTTAGGGGTAACATGAGGGGGAACTTCTTTACTCAGAGAGTGGTGGCTGTGTGGAATGAGCTTCCTGCAGAAGTGGTGGAGGCAGGATCGATTTTAACATTTAAAAGTAAAGTGGATCGGTATATGGACGGGAAGGGAATGGAGGGGTATGGTCTGAGTGCGGGTAGATGGGACTAGGGGAAAATAAATGGTCGGCACGGACTGGAAGGGCCGAGAAGGCCTGTTTCCGTGCTGTAATTGTTATATGGTTATATGGTTATGTTGTAGACATGACTGAAACCTGGTTAAGGGAGGGGCCGGACTGGCAGCTCAATGTTCCGGGGTACAGGAGCAGGGGGGTTGCATTGTTAGTTAAGAAAGATGTCACGGCTGTGTTCAGAGGTGACATTACGGACGGTTTGTCTATTGAGGCTATATGGGTGGAGCTGAGAAACAAGAAAGGGATGATCACTTTGTTGGGAGTGTACTACAGACACTCAAATAGTGCCGGGGGATTGCAGACAGCTGCAGGTCAAATAAGATTGTTGTAGTCGGGGATTTTAACTTTCCCAATATAGACTGGGAAAATCATAGTGAAGGGTTTAGATGGGGTGCAATTCCTTAAATGTGTTCTGGAGAGTTCTCTCCAGCAATATGTAGAGGCCTCCACATGTGAGAGGACAACGCTGGATCTAGTATTGGGAAATTGGGAAGTGTTTGTGGAGGAGCCTTTTGGGACTAGTGACCACAGTTCGATTAGGTTTAAGATAGTCATGGATCGGGACGGAGAGGGTCCACGTGTTAAAATGCTCAACTGGGGTAAGGCCAACTTTGAGGGCATGAGAGAAGGTCTCGTCCAAGTTGACTGGAGGAGATTATTAGAGGGGAAAAGAACTTCGGCCAAGTGGGATGTTTTTAAAAGTGTACTGAAGAAAGCTCAGGATGTGTACGTCCCCGTTAAAGTGAAGGGCAAAGCAGGCAAACATAAGGAAGCTTGGCTGACGAGGGAAATTGCATGGGACAGGTATAGGCAGCTGGGATCAAGTGAATCCCTGGCGGAGTTTCGGGAACTAAGGAATAAACTAAAAAAAGGGGATCAGAAGGGCAAAAAGGGGACAGGAGATAGCTGTCCTGCTGGGTAGCATTAAAGCCAATCCCAAAATATTTTATAAATACATAAGGGGGAAAAGGGTAACTAGAGAGAGAGGGGGACCTCTCTGGAATCAAAGCGGTCACGTCTGTGTGGAGCCACAGGAGATGGGCAAGGTCCTCAATGAGTATTTCTCCTCTGTATTTACCGAGGAGAGAGACATTAGGTCAGAGAAAATTGGAGTAGTCACTGGAAATGTCTTGAGAGCAGTCAGTGTTACTGTCGAAGAAGTACCGAAGATACTGTCGTGCTTGAAGGTAGACATATCTCCAGGGCCTGATTTGATATATCTGAGGACATTGTGGGGAAACTAGAGAGGAAATAGTAGGAGCCCTGGTTGAAATTTACAAGTTGTCCCTAAATACAGGAGAGGTGCCGGGAGACTGGAAGGTGGCAAATGTTGTACCTCTCTTCAAGAAGGGCTGCAGGGAAAACTGCAGGGGACTACAGGCCGGTGACCGTGACATCTATAGTTGGTGAGTTATTGAAGAGTATTCTGAGGACTAGGATATACAGGCATTTGGATGGGCAAGGGCTGATTACGGATAGTCAGAGTGGTTTTGTACGTGTCTCACAAAATTAATGATTTATTTGAAGACGTGACCAAAAAGGTCGATGAGGGCAGAGCTGTAGATGTTGTGTACATGGACATCAATAAGGCGTTTGACAAGGTTCCGCATGGTAGGCTGCTCTGGAAGGTTAGATCGCATGAGATCCAAGGAGTGATAGCTGAATGGATAGCAAATTGGATCCATGGATGGAAGCCAAGGGCAATGGTGGAAGGTTGCTTCTCAGACTGGATGCCTGTGCCTCAGGGTTTGGTGCTGGGCCCATTACTGTTTGCCATCTACATCAATGATTTGGATGAATACAAACAGGGCAAGATTAGCAAGTTTGCTGATGATAAAAAAGTTAGTGGTTTTGCAGATAGTGAAGATGGTTGTGAACGATTGCAGCAGGATCTAGATCGATTGGCCAGGTGGGCAGAGGAATGGTTGATGGATATTTTGAAAACTGTGTTTAGTTCTGTGCACCATGTTATAGGAAAGATATTGTCAAGCTTGAAAGGATTAAGAAAAGATTTACGAGGATGTTGTCAGGACTAGAGGGTGTGAGCTATAGGGAGAGGTCGAGTAGGCTGGGTCTCTATTCCATGGAACGCAGGAGAATAAGGTGTGTATAAGATCATGAGAGGAATAGATCGGGTAGATGCACAGAGTCTCTTGCCCAGAGTACGGGAATCGAGGAATAGAGAACATAGTCTCAAGGTGAGGGGGGGAAAGATTTAATAGGAATCCGAGGGGTAACATTTTCACACAAACGATGGTGGGTGTCTGGAACAAGCTGCCGGAGGAGGTAGTTGAGGCTGGGACTATCCCATCGTTTAAGAAACAGTTAGACAGATACATGGATAGGACAGGTTTGGAGGGATATGGACCAAGTGCAGGTAAGTGGGACTAGTGTAGCTGGGACATGTTGGCCGGTGTGGACAAATTGGGCCGAAGGGCACTGTATCACTCTATGACTATGAGATGCTGCCTGTCCTGCTGAGATACTCCAGCATTTTGTGTCCATCTTCGGTTTAAACCAGCATGTGCAGTTTACTCAGCTTGGTTCAGTAGCATTATCTGAAAACTAGCACGATGTTGGTCATTGTTAAGTTCAGGACTTAATGTCCACTCTCAAGACGAATCCCATTAAACCATTCAATTTAAAGAAGATTTGGATTTAACGAAGATCCATCAGTCTGTCATTCACTAATCAAACTTTTTATTATATCCCCTTTCATTTGTTACTATATCTCCTACTTCCCTTTTATCCAATCCAAGATTTTCCTCTACTCACATATGTGTTTCTGATGCGAACATTTTAAAGTGATTGTGCCTGCCCCAATTCTGTTGATGCAGCAAACTCACTGACAACATACTGACCTCTAGAGGGCTCTCCTCACGTTGTTTAAAATGATGGTTTTTATATGTGTTTTATCTGATATCTCTTCGGTTTTTCTCTTTGTGTTTTTTGTCCCTGGCTACTTTTACTAAACCTGTCATGGTTGTCAAGCAATGGCAAACATTTAAATAATTAACTTACTGTTCACAATTTATAAATATTCCTTGGTCAAATGAAATCTCTCAGTCTGAAGAAGGGTCTCGACCCGAAACGTCGCCTATCTCCTTCGCTCCTTAGATGACGCTGCACCCGCTGAGTTTCTCCAGCTTTTTGTGTAACCCTCTCAAGGACAAGATGTCTAAATTCCACCAACGTGAGAGGTTCAAGATAGTATCAGAATAGAGGAAGGCAGTCTGTGTGAAAGGGATAGCAAGCACAAGGATGGAGACGCATTTTATAATTCAGCGTGGATGATCAGGAAATAAAATAAAACAATAAGAGAGCAAATGATTAAGAGACATTAAAATATTTTTTTTAATGTGAAAAAAAACACAAAAAAATAAGTGATTGGCAAAAATATATGCGCATCCAAATTGATCAAACTAGGAGGAATTGTAACATTGAAACATGGTAGACACATTAAAGATACAATCTGGTCTGTTTTCTCCGAAGATAGACCGAAAATGCTGGAGAAACTCAGCGGGAAAGGCAGCATCTCTGGAGAAAAGGAAAGGGTGATGTTTCGGTCTGAAGAGGGTGACGTTTCGGGTTGAGACTCTTCTTCAGTCTGAAGAAGGAAGGTCTCGACCCGAAAAACATCACCCATTCCTTCTCTCCAGAGATGCTGCCTGTCCTGCTGAGTTAGTCCAGCATTTTGCATCTATCTTTGGTTTAAACCAGCATCTGCAGTTCCTTCCTACACATTTCACCTGTTTTCTCAGCAGGAATTAGTGAGACATTTTAATTAATAACGAAGCAATTAAAGAAATTGGTTCATAAATACCACTGGTGAAATTGGGTTAGTACACCTTAGTTTATTGTCACGTGTACCGAGGTACAGTGAGAAGCTTTTTGTTGCGTGCTAGCCAGCCAGCAGAAAGGCAATACATGATTACAATCAAGCCATTCACAGTGTACATGAGAAGGGAATAACATTCAGTGTAAGTTAAAGCCAGTAAAAAAGATGGTCGGAGGGTACCCAGTGATTGTATTCAGGACTGCTCACTAGTTGGTGGTAGGGTAGTTCAGTTGCCTGATATCAGCTGGGATGAAACTGTCCCTGAATCTGGACGCGTGCATTTTCACTACTCTGTACCGTTAGCCCGATGGGAGTGGGGCCAGGAGGGAGTGGCCAGGGTGCGACTGGTCCATGATTATGCTGCTAGGCCTACCGAGGCACCTTGAGTTGTAAATGGAGTCAATGTAAAGGGCCTGTCCCACTTTCCCGACCTAATTCACGACCTTTTTTACTCGTGGACATTTTTCATCAGGCTAGAGAAACGCCCCGACCTACTTGATGCCACGAGTACCTTCGACTAGCATCACGGCCTGCTACGGCCTCCTACGGCCTCCTACCATCCAGTGGCGACCATGCTGCGAGTATGAGTCAAGGGCAAACTCGGCAGAGGTCGTGAAGGTTGTGAAAGTGGGACAGGTCCTTAAGGGAGTTGAGACCAGAAGTGGGCAAATCACATCCCCCTAGTGGCGGTTAAAGGAAGTGACCACAAACACATGCAGAATGGGGATCTTTATCGCACAGAATGGTCTAGATTTTGGAACATTTCCCACAGGCGGCCACTATTGTTCAAGAACACTGGGAGAAAGAGCGGGCATTCGTAGGCAGGTTTGCCTGAGGAAGCCCGGAATTTGGTATCAGGAACATGTGACACCAACATTTGATTAGGGGGATTTTGTAAGGAATTACAACTGTCGGTAATTTGGGGATTTCTATCTGAACGCAGGGGAATTACTAAGCTGGGGTTTGGTGGTTACTTCTGAATCTGGGCAACTCTGAGGTGGGGAATCCATGTGAGATTCTGGCGTCAAGACGGGCAGAACAGCGCTTCACAGCACCAGAGACCCCGGTTCGATCCTGATCTCGGCTGCTGTCTTTGCAAAGTTCGTACATTCTCCTTGTGACCGGGTGGGTGCTCGGGTTTCCTCCGACATCCCAAACACATACAGGTTTGTCCGTCAATTGGCCCTCTGTAAATTGCCCCTGGTGTGTAGGGAGTGGATCACATAGAATTAGCGTGATCGGGTAATCGATGGTCGGCGTGGACTTGGTGGGCTGAAGGGCCTTTTTCCATGTTGTAACTTTAAACTAAACTGAATATATAGTATAAACTTTCAGACTGAACGTTCCCTCAACATTTTCTTCCCTTGGAAACTGGAATGTAGAATTTCATATTTAGTTCAATACTAATTTTATTCAAACTAAAACAAAGCTTCTCAACCTGAACAAGGGGAAGTGAAGTGTGATGGTTGTGTGGGGGAGATTGGGAAGCTACAGCACAAATTATGACAGTGGCAATGGTTACATTTAACAATATAGTACATTATATATACATACATAATTAATTTAATCCAGTCTGAAGATGGGCCTCGACCCGAAACGTCACCCATTCCTTCTCTCCAGAGATGCTGCCTGTCCCGCTGAGTTACTCCAGCATTTTGTGTCTATCTTCGGTTTAAACCAGCATCTGCCGTTTTTCTTCTTACAGCATATAATACATAATGTACGTTAATTCAAGGTACAAAACTCCACAGGATGTGCAAATTCCAATTTAACTAACCCTAATTAACGACAGTGTCAAATGTCAGGAAGTTAGCAGAAGAATAGAAGTAAACTTGAGGATTGGACATACAGTATTTTAGAACTTAGGGAGGACCTCAGTCAGTCAGGAAGCATCTGTGGAGGGAATGGACAGATGATGATTCGGCTCAGGTCCCTTCAACAGACTCTCTTCCCTGTCTGAAGAAGGGAGAATGGCAAACGCCATCTGCCTATTCACTCCACAAATGCTGCCTGTTTGCACTGGGTTGCTCCAGCACTTTGTACTTTGTTCAAGATTCCAGCGTCTGCAGTTTCTCATGTCTCTGGAATATGGGAGTAACTAATGAGGAACATAAACACAGGCTGGAACAGCTTTGAGGTATGTGAATAGGAAAAGATGGGCATAGATATATATGGGCCCTGTACAGACAAGTTGGACTAATAGAAACATAGAAAAATTCAAGGTTCAAGGTTAGTTTATTGGTCACACACACCAATTGGTGCAGTGAAATGCTTCTTGCCATGCAGCACATAAAATAAAGAATACAGACACAACACTAATAAAGAGATTTAAACATAAAAACATCCCCCCACAATGGTTCCCATTATGAGGGAAGGCACAAAGTCCAGTCCCCAACCCATGTCCACCCATAGTCAGGCCTATAGAGGCCTCCACAGTCACCTTCACGGAGGCCCGATGTTCCAGGCCGTTCTCGCCGGGTGATTGTGCTCCGGCGTCGGGAGAATCCTCTCAGCGGCTTGGGACACCTGGAACGGCCGCCTCCTAATGGAGTCCGCGGCTTCCGAAGCCGACAAGGCCGCGCTGAATGGAGCTCCCCCACTGGCTCCCGCTGTTAAGGTTCAGCGCCGCCGGCCGCTCCACAGACCCGCGGCTCCGCGATGTTTGTCTCGGCGGTCTCAGCTCACCGGAGTTCCAGCGCGACGACCCAGGCAAGGTATCGCCCGCTCCGTCCCGCGATGGCGCTCCAGCGCTCCACCGCTGCCGAAGCCGAAGTTCTGGGCGGCCCCTCAGGAAACGCCGCTGGTAGGCTGCGAGGACGGGTCGAAAGTGCAGCCCGGAGAAAAGCTGCCTCTCCGACCAGGTAGGGACCAGGAAAAGCAGTTTCCCCCTTTCCCTTTTCAAAATATGTGCAAGAGTAGGCCATTCGGCCCTTCGAGCCTGCACCACCATTCAATATGATCATGGCTGATCATCCAACTCTGTATCCCGTACCTGCCTTCTCTCCATACCCCCTGATCCCTTTAGCCACAAGAGCCACTCCCTCTTAAATATAGCCAATGAACTGGCCTCAACTACCTTCTGTGGCAGAGAATTCCAGAGACTCAACACTCTCTGTGTAAAGAATGTTTTCCTCATCTCGGTCCCAAAGGAATTCCTTGTCCTTAGACTGTGAGCCCTTGTTTGGACTCCCCCAACATCGGGAACAATCTTCCTGCATCTAGCCTGTCCAACCTCTTAATAATTTTGTAAGTTTCTATAAGATCCCCCCTCAATCTTCTAAATTCCAGTGAGTACAAGCCGAGTCTATCCAGTCTTTCTTCATATGAAAGTCCCGACATTCCAGGAATCAGTCTGGTGAACCTTCTCTGTACCCCCTCTATGGCAAGAATGTCTTTCCTCAGATTTGGAGACCAAATCTGTACGCAATACTCCAGGTGTGGTCTCACCAAAACCCTGTACAACTGCAGTAGATCCTCCCTGCTCCTACACTCAAATCCTTTTGCTATGAATGCTAACATACCGTTTGCTTTCTTCACTGATAAAGGAGAACAAAGAGATGGATGAGGAATTAAACAAATACATTCTATCAGTCCAGGACTTCCATTGTAGGGAGAGGATTCTAACACTCGAGAGGACAGGGTTAAGGTGAGAGGGGAGAGATTTAAGAGGGACCTCAGGGGCAACTTTTTCATTCACAGGGCAGTCTGAGTCTGGAATGAGCAGACAGAGGAAACTATATAAGTGGGTGCAATTATGATTTTTGGACAGACATGTGGACAGGAAGTATTGAGAGGAATATGGGCAAAAAAAAATGCAGTCAAAAGGGACTAGCCCGAAATGCCAATTTGGTCGTCATGGGCAACATTGGTTGAAGAGGCCGCTTCCGTTCTATACAGCTCCATTACTATATGGAAGGTAGACACAAAATGCTGGAGTAATTCAGCGGGACAGGCAGCACCCTGCTGAGATGCTGCTGGTCCCGCTGAGTTACTCCAGCATTTTAAGTCTACTTTCAATTTAAACCAGCATCTGCTGTTCTTTCCATTACTATATGGCCTATCAGTGATGACAGCACAGAAGTGTACATGACTAATTCTGTTTGTTTTCAATAAAACTACAGCTTAGTTGGAGTAATTAAAACACAAATTGTTTGCAGAATTCAATATTTATATAATGCACATTAAAATAGCTTTTGCAGCAATTTGCTGGAAATATCATGTGTTGGAAGGAACTGCAGATGCTGGTTTACATCGAAGATAGACACAAAATGGTGGGGTAACTCAGCGGGGCAGGCCGCATCTCTGGATAGAAGGATGTCGTTTTGGGTCGAGGCCCTTCTTCAGACTGAGTGTCAGGAGAGAGGGAGTTACAGAGATAAGGAAGTGTAAGAGAAGGGAAGGGGAGGGATGGGGAGAGAGGGAAAGAAAGGGTTACTTGAAGTTAGAGAAGTCAACGCTCACACCGCTGGGGTGTAAGCTGCCCAAGCAGAATATGAGGTGGCGTTCCTCCAACCTGTGCTGGGCCTCACTCTGACAATGGAGGAGGCCCAGGTCAGAAAGGTCAGTGGGGGAATGGGAGGGAGAGTTAAAGTGCTGAGCAACCAGGAGATCAGGTAGGTTTAGGCTAACTGAGCAGAGGCGTTCAGCAAAACGAGCGCAGAGCCTGCGCTTGGTCTTGCCGATATATAGGAGTCCACACCTGGAACAGGGGATACAGTCGATGAGGTTGGAGGAGGTGCAAGTGAACCTCTGCCTCGTCTGAATAGATGGTCGGGGTCCTTAGACAAGAGGAGGAGGTATAGGGACAGGAGTTGCATCTCCTGCGGTTTCAGGGGAAAGAGATCTTTTGATCTCTTACAATTTCTTATCTCTGAAACTCCGCCTCCCCTGACTCAGTCTGAAGAAGGGTCTCGACCCAAAACATCACCCATTCCTTCTATACAGAGAGTTACTCCAACATTTTGCGTCGATCTTTGCTGGAAATATCAAGCAGGCCTTTATTATTCAGTCATTGCACAGTGATCTGAGGCGGGTTGAGCTCGTGGCTAAACGGCCTGCCTGGCCTGGGACAGCCGAGAGCTTGCTTGAACCTTCTCCTGCTCTGCCAACTGCTGGTGCGAGGGAGAACTGCAGCAAACAGCATCCGCTGAAGCAGGCTGAAGAGATTGGGCACCAATTGCTACCTCAGCGGGACAGGCATCTGATGATGTGGATGGCTGCAGGTGGGGCGGGGAAGGCCAGCGTCTGTAGTTAGCCGCAGGTCCTCTCAACTTGCCAGAATACAAATGGAAAGGATGCAACGGATGCAGAAATCAACTTTAAACATTAAGATGCCAAAATCCAAAGCAAAAATTAGTTCTCGGCGTACCAGGGCCCCACCCCCGACCTTTACCTCCGTTACATTGACGACTGCTTTGGTGTCACCTCCTGCACCCACGCAGAACTGACTGACTTCATCCATTTCACCACCAACTTCCATCCGGCACTCAAATATACTTGGACCATTTCCGACATTTCCCTACCATTCCTTGACCTCACCATCTCTATTGCAGGTGATACACTCCTGACTGACATCCACTACAAACCAACTGACTCCCACAGCTACCTGGACAACTCTTCCTCCCACCCTGCTTCCTGTAAGGACTCCATCCCCTATTCCCAATTCCTCCGTCTACGCCGCATCTGCTCCCAGGATGACGTGTTCCACACCAGGTCATCGCAAATGTCCTCGTTCTTCAGAGAACGGGGTTTCCCCTCCCCCACTATAGATGAGGCTCGCACCAGGGTCTCCTCCATACCCCGCAACACTGCCCTCTCTCCCCATTCCCCCACTCACAACAAGGGCCGAGTCCCCCTGGTCCTCACCTTTCACCCCACCAGCCAGCGCATACAACAGATAGTCCTCCGCCAGTTTCGTCACCTCCAACGTGACTCCTCCACTCGCCACATCTTCCCATCTCCCCCCCTGTCTGCCTTCCGCAAAGACCGCTCCCTCCGCAACTCCCTCGTCAATTCTTCCCTTCCCTCCCGCTCCACTCCTTCCCCGGGCACTTTCCCTTGCAACCGCAAGAGATGCTACACTTGTTCCTTCACCTCCCCCATACACTCCTTTCAGGGACCCAAGCAGTAATTCCAAGTCCGACAGAGGTTCACCTGCACCTCCTCCAACCTCATCTACTGCATCCGTTGCTCCAGATGCCAGCTGATCTACATCGGTGAGACCAAGCGGAGGCTGGGCGATCGTTTCGCCGAACACCTCCGCTCGGTCCGCAATAACCAACCCGACCTCCCGGTGGCTCAGCACTTCAACTCCCCCTCCCACTCCGTATCCGACCTCTCGGTCCTGGGCCTCCTCCACGGCCAGAGTGATCAACACCGCAAGTTGGAGGAACAGCACCTCATATTCCGCTTGGGGAGTCTGCATCCTCTGGGCTTAAACATTGAGTTTTCTCAATTCTGTTAACCCAGACTGCCTCCCCCCCACCTCTCCCTCAGCCCTCTGGCCCTGACATTCCTTCTCCATCTCCCCCCCCCCCCCCCCCCAGTCGCACTAGCTTCTCATTTTCACACCACAAACAGCTTACAATGGCTTGCTTCCTTTATCACCAATACTTTTTTGCATACCTTTCACTCATTGTTCCTTATCTCTCCACATCACTGTTTATATCTCTCGTTTCCCTGATCCCTGACCAGTCTGAAGAAGGGTCTCGACCCGAAACGTCGCCTATCTCCTTCGCTCCTTAGATGCTGCTGCACCCGCTGAGTTTCTCCAGCCTTTTGTGTACCTTCGATTCTCCAGCATCTGCAGTTCCTTCTTTAACATTTAGATGACATTCGGACAGGTACATGGATCGGATAGGTTTAGAGGGATATGGCCAAAGGCAGGCAGGTGGGACTAGTGTGGATGGGGCATCTTGGTCAGCATGGGCTAGTTGGGTCAAAGCACTTGCTTCTGTGCTCTGTGACTCAATGACTAAAAAGAACATAAAGAACAGATTTTATCACAAAATTAGAAAAGCTGCAACAAAATGCTGGTACTCTGTTAATTATCTTGCATTCTGATTGTTGACTAGTTTGGTCCACGATTGAAAGCTGTGTTGAAAATGAGTGAGGTTCTCGAGGACAGGATGGGACATTGGCATCAGATCAGTCAATGATGCAGCGAGTCAAACATCCATGAGGCATAGGAACAGAATTAGGCCATTCGGCCCAACAATTCCACTCCACCATTCAATCACAGCTGATCTATCCCTCTCAACCCCATTCTCCTGTCTTCTCCCCCCTAACTCCTGACACCCCTACTAATCAAGAGTCTGTCAATCTTCACCTTAGAAATGGAGTCAAGGAAAGAGCGTTCACGTTGCGGTCCTGTTTCCACCAATCTTTCCACCACCACGCAAAAGACAGACACCATTGGGTCTAGACAGACTGTTCCCGATGTTGGGGGAGTCCAGAACCAGGGGCCACAGTTTAAGAATAAGGGGTATGTCATTTAGAACGGAGACGAGGAAACACTTTTTACATAGAAACATAGAAACATAGAAATTAGGTGCAGGAGTAGGCCATTCGGCCCTTCGAGCCTGCACCGCCATTCAATAAGATCATGGCTGATCATCCAACTCAGTATCCCGTACCTGCCTTCTCTCCATACCCTCTGATCCCCTTAGCCACAAGGGCCACATCTAACTCCCTCTTAAATATAGCCAATGAACTGGCCTCAACTACCCTCTGTGGCAGAGAGTTCCAGAGACCCACCACTCTCTGTGTGAAAAAATTCCTTCTCATCTCGGTCCTAAAGGATTTCCCCCTTATCCTTAAGCTGTGACCCCTTGTCCTGGAACTCCCCAACATCGGGAACAATCTTCCTGCATCTAGCCTGTCCAACCCCTTTTCTCACAGAGATATGGCTTAAACATTCAATTTTCACAATTCTGTTAATCCAGGCTGCCTCCTCCCCCTCCCCACCTCTCCCTCAGCCCTCGGGCCCTGGCATTCCTTCTCTCTCTATCTCCCCCCCCCCCCCCCCCCCACCCAAGTCACACTAGCTTCTCATTTCACACTACAAACAGCTTACAATGGCCTGTTTCCTTTATCATCAATACTTTTTTGCATATCTTTCATTCATTGTTCTTTATCTCTCCACATCACTGTCTTTATCTCTCGTTTCCCTGATCCCTGACCAGTCTGAAGAAGGGTCTCGACCCGAAACGTCGCCTATCTCCTTCGCTCCTTAGATGCTGCTGCACCCGCTGAGTTTCTCCAGCTTTTTGTGTAACCCGTTTCTCACAAAGAGTTGTGAGTCTGTGCAATTCTCTGCCTCAGAGGTCGTATGCAGATGCCGAGAAGTGTGTTCAGCTCTGGCTGAATAACTTCTAATCTTGTGTGTGGACTCGATAAGAAGAAGAATACCTTAGAAATATCAATTGACGCCTCCACTGCCTTCTGTGGCAATGAGTTCCACAGATTCACCACCCTCTGACTAAAGAAATTCCTCCTCATCTCCTTTGTAAGGGTAGCGGTGGTGGTGTGTGGGAAGCGGGTGGGCACTGTCAGTGCAGGAACAGAAGATTCACGTGCATGTATGGAGCTCATCAAAGTCCCACCAGTTGCTACCAGCACCTCCCCAGCCAGACACACCTAGAGATGGGAAAGACCAGGCAAACCTGGTGGTGAACATCAAAGTGAATCTGTGTTAGTGCATTAAACCTGATATGTTGTTTGTTTAAAAGATTCTGGCGCAGTGAAGAGTGAGCTAACTGGCCCGAGAAGAAAACTTCAAACACAGCACTGGACTGAACAAGCAACATCAGGAGAATATTTAAAGATGCTGTGGAAAACAGAGAAATTATGAAAACTCTCTTAGACAATAGACAATAGACAATAGGAGCAGGAGTAGGTTATTTGGCCCTTCGAGCCAGCACCGCCATTCAATGTAATCATGGCTGATCATCCCCAATCAGTACCCCGTTCCTGCCTTTTCCCCATATCCCCTGACTCCGCTATCTTTAAGAGCCCTATCTAGCTCTCTCTTGAAAGCATCCAGAGAACCGGCCTCCACCGACCTCTGAGGCAGAGAATTCCACAGACTCACAACTCTCTGTGAGAAAAGGTGTTTCCTCGTCTCCGTTCTAAATGGCTTACCCCTTATTCTTAAACTGTGGCCCCTGGTTCTGGACTCCCCCAACATCGAGAACATGTTTCCTGCCTCTAGCATGTCCAAGCCCTTAACAATCTTATATGTTTCAATAAGATTCCCTCTCTTCCTTCTAAACTCCAGAATGTACAAGCCCAGCTGCTCCATTCTCTCAGCATATGACAGTCCCGCCATCCCTGGAATTAACCTTGTAAACCTACGCTGCACTCCCTCTTCTCAGACCTGAGGGTGGGTCTCGACCTGAAACATCGCCTGTCTTTTCCCTCCACAGATGCTGACTGATCGGCTGAGCTCCCCCAGCCATTGCTGAATTCTAAAATAAGCCCAATCCTCAGGCTTACTTTGTTTCTATTAACTTCCTGAGATTTACCACCATTGTTAATTTGTCCCACATTAGGATCGCACATCCTGTGGGGTTTGGATTGCGTGTACGTATATTTATTGAAAATCATATATCATAGCTTTAAATGTTAACCAATGCCTCTCCACTGTTATATTAAGGTGCGGGGGAGAGAGAAGACTTTGCCTTCCATCACAGTGAGGATGAGATTCACTGTGATGGATGTTTGTGTGAATTGAATTGTCTGTGTATTTTTTTTTATTTTTTTTTTTATGATTTATGTATGGCATGTAGAAACGGAGTTTCGTTCTAGCCTCTCTGAGGGTCGAATGACAAATAATAAAATCAAATCAAATCAAATCAAATCAAAATTAACCATAACATAGCTTCCCCAATCCCCCCACCAACCCAACCAGCAAACCTCTCTTTCCTTATCTCAGGCTGAGAATCCTGGTTTCAGTTTGAACAACATTATTCTTGAATTAAATATGAAATTCAACAGTACGAGTTCTGTGGGAATGAGATGCTGAGGGAATGTTCAGTGTGAAAGTTTAAACCGTGTATCGTTGGACATAATGAGTTTGGAATCAGTCTGGAGAAATGTCCCAACCCGAAACGTCGCCAATTCCTTCTCTCCTTAGATGCTGCCTCACCCGCTGAGATTCTCCGGCATTTTGTGTCTACCTTTCAGTTTTTAACTGTTAATTGATGAAGTTATAATCGGGAATCTGTGAGCATCTGATGAGTGGGCTGCTGAACGGAATGTCCCTAGATGTATAGAGACAGATGATTGAAGGTAGGGTCATGTGTGAATTCTCCAATTGGCAGCTTTATATTATCTCAAATAATTTAAAGAAATATTTAAATGTATTTTAAAACTTAATTTTAAACTAGTCCCTTAAAAAAAGACACTCAAGATGTCATGAACTGTTGTTTTTATTTCCAGAAATAAAATTGGCCCTAGCATGCAGGATATAACTAGATTAGTTTATTGTCACATGTACCAAGGTACAGTGAAAACCTTTTGTTGCACACTAACCAGACAGTGGAAAGACAATACCATCAATACAATCAAGCCATTAACAGTTTATGGATGCATGATAAGGAGAAGGGTTTCTGCCCGAAACGTTGCCTATTTCCTTCGCTCCATAGATGCTGCTGCACCCGCTGAGTTGCTCCAGCACTTTTGTCTACCTAAGGTTCTATTAAGGTGATCGATGGTCGGCGCGGACTCAGTGGGCCAAATGGCCTATTTCCATGCTGTCTCACTAAACTAAACTAAACTAAATAAACCGTAATCAGAATGAAATATATATACAAAACAAAAACTGTGGAAAAACTCTCACTGTATTCTCGGTGTCTATACACTCAATAGTGTCACCTTATTAATGTTCACATCTGTCTTCAGACAGAACAGCCCCGTGGCCCTGCTAGGGTGACATACATGCCTTCCCTTGTGTGAGGGGTGTGTCATTGTTGCCCTTCATGCTAAAATCACAAGGAACTGGTCAGGAATTGATGAGAGGGGCAGGAGCCTATATCGAGGTATATGGGGGCTAGCTATCTCTGGATCCAAGTGCATCAGCCACCGTCTATGATTTAATTACAGGCCTTTGACTTTCAATTAAAGAGCAACAGCTCCACCATATCGCCAAGGAATCATTGATGGCTTCTGCTTTAAAAACGAACTTGTGCCGTGCTGTTAACATGTAGACATGTAATGATAAGTTTTGGTTCCTGAGGATTCCAGTTGGGTTTCAGTAATTGCTTTCCCGACTGAATACTGAGGATATTTTTAAAAAAGGCAGACTTTCAGTGCGACTGATCTTTTGACCCCTAGTGAGGGCAAGATATATGTTACAACAGACCGTTCCCACGATCAGTCGGTGAACTCGTCTCCGTCATGCAGCAGAGGGAATCGCTGAGTTTTTTTTTCTGCCTCCCCGCCTCCCCCCCTTGTGTCCCACCTTGCCACAGATGACTGTGGGGGCTGTCAGTGGATATTTTTAAAGCAGAGACGGATAGATTCTTGATTAGAGGGGTGTCACGGGTTATAGGGAGGAGAATGTGGTTAGGAGGGAGACATAAATCAGGCATGCATGAATGGTGGAGCAGACTTGATGGGCCAAATGACCTTGTGATCTGGACCTGTATCTATTTCTCCTCTTCACATCCCCCTCTACCTCCATTCCACCCTCTGGATTCACAATTTGTAACTCTACACTCCTTTTGTTTCACACCTTGTCATCTCTGGCGTTTGTCCAACCATCAGTCTATCCTCCTCACCTGTATCCACCTGTTACCTGCCAGGCTTTGTTCCCCTCCTCTCTTCCGGCTTTCTTCCCCACCCCCCCTCCACCACAATCAGTCTGAAGAAGCATCCTGACCTGAAATGCCACCTATCCATGTTCTCCACAGATGTTGCCTGACCCGCTGCGTTACTCCAGCACTATCTTTTTTTTGTAAGCCAGCATCTGCAGTTCCTCGCTTTTAAATTAATTCTAATTTTGAACTAAAAGGAGGACTGAAATGTTTAGGGATTTTGAAAGCAAATCATTGGGTTTGTTCACTAACTCTAGTAGGACTCACGTTGATTTGCAGCACCAGACGTGGGCCCTGGGCTTTTGAAGACCTGACAAAGGAAAGCCTAACCATCATTTAAATGGAAGATAGAACACAAAGTAACTCCAGAGTAACTCAGCGGGACAGGCAGCATCTCTGGAGAGAAGGAATGGGTGACGTTCCGGTCGAGACCCTCTTCCAGACAATCATTTAAATGGTAATGGCAAATTTCCAACGTTACCAGTGTCCTCTTTTCCATTGCCATTACTACACAGGTAGGTAGATGTGATCCTACGCAGACCAAATAGGACAGAACTTCCAGTCGTTATCTCCTGGTTGTTTATTGAAGTAGTTGTACAAACAAAGAGATGAATGTACCAGGCTTTTCTTATTCTGCATACAAGTTGTAGCTAGCGGTTCTCCCTGGTCTGGTGAAAACTGTATGCTCTCCCTCCCTGTGCCTGGTCAGCCTCTCCTGTCCACTATGCCTATCTATATAATTAAAAGTCTCACGTTGACCACTTCCTGTTTGCACTGCATATTGATTTTAGAAAAAAAGCTACTACTTTCGGTTGTGATTTTTGGCCAGTCGCCCTCCGCTGTGCAGGACAAGAGGGTTTTTCCCATTGATGAAAAATAAAAGTGTTATTAGTGTTTAAAAAATGTTGAGATTCTCTCTCCTGTCAATCACCGCCATGAACGACAAGCCCCGGTGGGAGGGGGGAGGGGGGAGGGACTATAAAACTCGGAAGTGTAAGCGTGGCTCAGTCTCTGCAAGATGGTGGAGGGAGATGTCACCTTGGTGGCCTTGCACCCTGCTTGAAATGGTAGGAAACTGCTTTTGAATTTGGTGGCCTTGCACCCTGCTTGAAATGGTAGGAAACTGCTTTTGAATTTGGTGGCCTTGCACCCTGCTTGAAATCGTAGGAAACTGCTTTTGAATTTGGTGGCCTTGTACCCTGCTTGAAATGGTAGGAAACTGCTTTTAAATTTGGTGGCCTTGCACCCTGCTTGAAATCGTAGGAAACTGCTTTTGAATTTGGTGGCCTTGCACCCTGCTTGAAATGGTAGGAAACTTAATTTGAATTTGGTAGCCTGCACTCTGCTTGAAATGGAATTTCAAGGAATAGCCGTGAGTCAACTGCCAGCCCACCAGCCGTGAGTGAGTGAGCTGCCAGCACACCAGGCTTGAGTGACTGAGCTGCCAGCCCAATAATCCATTCGGCCCACAATGTCCATACTAGCCCTCTGGAGACCACTCCCTTCAGCCCACAACACCCATACTAGCGCTCCAGAAAGCCCCCCCCCACTGGCCACCAATATTGGATTTGGTGGAGAGGTGGAATATTGCGTTGGGGAACCAGCCCTCCCGTGTGAACATGGGACCCAACAGTCCCACTTAGTCTAGTATATGTATATATATACACATTATATACTAGACTAAGTGGGACCTGTTGTGTCCCATGTGTTGGGTCCCATATGTATATATATATATACGCACCCCCTGTGCATCCGATGACCGCCCCCAAGTGTCCAAAATATTACTGTAAGATATATCTAGACAAAATAATATAATATGCCAACAGTAACTAGCCTTAACATAAATGGTTTTGGGCCAGACTTTGTCTCAGTGAGAAGCAGATGGTGACAGACAGCCATTATCACCTTACACTCATCCCATGGCATTCTGTGGGTGTTTTTTTCCTGAGATACCAAGAACCAGTTGTGCACAGATGATCTGAAGTTGTGGGGGAACATGCATCCCTCAGTCAGTGTGTTAGTGGAGCAGAAGAAATGTGTAGGAAGGAACTGCAGATGCGGGTTTAAACTGAAGATAGACACACAAAGCTGGAGTAACTCAGCGGGGCAGGCAGCATCTCTGGAGGAAAGGAATAGGTGATGTCTGAAGAGGGTCTCGAGCCGAAACGTCACCCAAGCCTTCTCTCCAGAGATGCTGTTTAATCCGCTGAGTTACTCCAGCTTTTTGTGTCTATCTTGTGTTAGCGAAGCATGTGAAGTATGAGCTCAAAGTGGCTGCCTGGTCATTTGTTTCATGGCAACTCAGAGGCTGGGAAATAGGGGCACACAATGACATTAAAGAAAATATGTTTAAACAACTTAATTTATCTTTAATTCTTTACCAATAGTTTCAACGTGAAGAAGTGAGATTGGTTTTCAGGAGTGTTGCATCACTGTAAATAGAATTTATCATGCTGTGAGCAGATTATTTATATCTGAATGGACACTCTCTGACTTTGTTAACTGGGGATTAATTAAATCAATTATGTTGTTACTTTAAAATTGCATTCCCTCACGAAATAATATTGGATAGAGACACAAGATGCTGGAGTAACTCAGCGGGGCAGGCAGCATCTCTGGAGAGAAGGAATGTGTGACGTTTCAGGGGCGAGACACTTCTTCAATGACGAAAAGTCACCCAATCCTTCTCTCCAGAGATGCTGCCTGCCCCGCTGAGTTACTCCAGCATTTTGTGTCTATTTTAGATTTAAACCAGCATCTGCAGTTCCTTCCCACACATGAGACAATGTTGGATGCAGCTTCTAGAGGAGGCTAACTCAAGACAGGATCAATGATTTTGCCTCCATCCACACAGCCCCTGGAAGTCACTGTGCGATCGACCCCATCAGAGGTTTGAACTCTGTGCCTCAGTGCCATTTCGCCAGCAAAACTTGGCCCAAAGAGCTGCGCTGGAACCATTCATTGGAAAAAAAATATTTGATCTGTGTGAGACTTTGTGGAAATGATGTTAGTTTTCACTTTGCATTTTATGTCAATAGCTTTCATTATTCATGAGAGCATGCATGATGTCAGTATGTCAAAGATTACACGTTAGTCTGCGACTGAGGAAAACCATAGGCAATCTAATCCCTTCTGCCGCTGACTGCAGTTATAAAACGGCATGATTTTCATGAAAAACATTCTTACAGGAAGTAAATGGAGCCACAATTCTGTTTATTCTCACCTTCTTAACCGCAAACAAATAACAGCTCATTTCTCTCTCATTTAGTTGTGGTCCACAAATTTGCAGACTCTTTTAAAAATAGTTTTTCATTCATTATTTCATTTCCATGTTGAAGTGAAGGTCATTTTGGTAATAAATTTCAGCTGAAACTGCTCCTCTGTATAAAATCTGTTCGAACCTTGATTAGTGGTCTTTGGAGGCCTGTAATAGAAGGGTCACGACCCAAAACGTCACCCATGCCTTCTCTCCAGAGATGCTGCCTGTCCCGCTGAGTTACTCCAGTTTTTTGTGTCTATCTTTGGTGTAAACCAGCATCTGCAGTTCCTTCCTACACCTGTACTAAGGTTTTTGTCAGTCTCCCTAATGGTTGAAAGTGGTTTCCGCGTCTTCTATGTTCTGGCGATTATTTCAAAAATTTGAAAAAACTTCCGGGAACCTGACAGAAACCTCCGGGAACCTCTGGGAACCGCACGGAAACCTTGGGTGGGGCGCAAAGTCTCCAGAGTTTTCTGTTCAGGTTTCCTAAGTGGGACAGGGGCATAACGCTGATTATTGCAGCTTTGTCGCAGCCGTTTCTATTTTAAAATAGTGACGTTTTGATCATGTCGCAAGCTGTCGCCTTCATACATCACAAAATGCTGGAGGAACTCAGTCGGTCAGGCAGCATCTGTGGAGGGAATGGACGGACAAGGTTCTGTGTGCAGAGAATTAGATCCACTGCTGCCACAACCACACGTAGCTCTAGTATGTATAACCTAGACAAGCAGCACACCACCTTTGTTACATTTGCTAATGCACCAAGCTCCAAGCTGGTAATAATGTACTTTGGATTACTTGACATAATTATCAACCACGAACAAAACCCTCACTTTGCATTGTTAAACTAAAATTAAAATTAATTCTCAGAATTAAGAAATCAGAAAATTATGGATAGTGTTCCTTGATGTTTTCAACACACAGCTCCACCGATTACCTGTGTTATCTTCATAATAAGTCCCCTACTAGGATTACAAGTCTTTGTTTCCATTCCGCATGCCTTGAACAATCACATTATTTTGCCAATTCACAACATAACCAAGTTTCCCTGTATTACATGTTTAACACTTGTATTAACTGGTCACCAAGGGTCTGATTTTTCTCTTCTCCCTGCTGCTTAATTCCTTGTGGTGTTGCAATAACTGGATTATGGAAAACTGGAAGCTTGCAGGAAGGAACTGCAGATGCTGGTTTACACCGAAGATAGACACAAAATGCTGGAGGAACTCAGTGGGACAGGCAGCAACTCTGGAGAGAAGGAATGGAAGATTAGAAGCAATTGGAAGCCCACTGGATTGGTACTGCTGCATTTTGTTCTGAGAATAGTACTAGTGAATGGAATGTGATATTAAATTGGTGAAACACCTTGAACTAAAGGTATAACTCAGCGTGTCAGGCAGCATCTGTGGAGGAGATGGATAGGCGATAGACAATAGGTACAGGAGTAGGCTATTCGGCCCTTCGAGCCAGCACCGCCATTCAATGTGATCATGGCTGATCATCCACAATCAGTACCCCGTTCCTGCCTTCTTCCCATATCCCCTGACTCCGCTATCTTTAAGAGCCCTATCTAGCTCTCTCTAGAAAGTCAAAGTCAAAGTCAAACAAACTTTATTGTCATTTAGAAATACATCGATATATGCAGTTCCAAAATGAAATTACGTTGCATTTGGCTTCCTGTGCAACACGATAATTAACAGAAGGATAGACATGGATAAAATGGATAAAAAGAATAAAAGGATAAATAGACAACGGTGGCAGCCCATTACATGGCATTCAGGAGTCTGATGGCTCGTGGGAAGAAGCTGTTGCAGAACCTTGATGTTCTGCTCCTTATGCTACGATATCTTTTGCCCGAGGGCAGCAGAGTGAACAGTCCGTGATGGAGATGTGTGGGGTCTTTTATAATACTGCTGGCCTTAGACACGCAACGTTTGGTCGCAATATCCCCGATTGAGGGGAGAGAGGTCCCGATGATTTTTTCCGCTGTCCTCACCACTCTCTGCACAGACTTCCAGTATCCAGAGAACCAGCCTCCACAGTCCTCTGAGGCAGAGAATTCCACAGACTCACAACTCTCTGTGTGAAAAAGTGTTTCCTCATCTCAGTTCTAAATGCCTTACCCCTTATTCTTAAATGTGGCCCCTGGTTCTGGACTCCCCCAAGGTAGGGAACATGTTTCCTGCCTCTAGCGTGTCTAAACCCTTAATATCCTTACATGTTTCAATAAGATCCCCTCTCATCCTTCTAAATTCCAGAGTATACAAGCCCAGCCGCTCCATTCCCTCATCATATGACAGTCCCGCCATCCCGGGAATTAACCTTGTGAACCTATTAGGGGATCAAAACTGCACACAATACTCTAGGTGTGGTCTCACTAGGGCCCTGTTCAACTGCAAAAGGACCTCTTTGCTCCTATACTCAACTCCTCTTGTTATGAAGGCCAACATTCCATTGGCTTTCTTCACTGCCTGCTGTACCTGCATGCTTACTCTCATTGACTGATGTACAAGGATCCCCCAGATCCCGTTGTACGTCCCCTTTTCCCAACTTGACGCCATTTAGATAATAATCTGCCTTCCTGGTTTTGCTACCAAAGTGGATAACCTCAAATTTATCCACATTAAACTTCATCTGCCATGCATCTGCCCACTCCCTCAACCTGTCCAAGTCACCCTGCATTCTCATAGCATCATCCTCACAGTTCACACTGCCACCCAACTTTGTGTCATCTGCCAATTTGCTAATGTTACTTTGAATCCCTTCATCCAAATCATTGATGTATATTGTAAATAGCTACGGTCCCAGCACCGAGCCTTGCGGTACCCCACTTGTCACTGCCTGCCATTCTGAAAGGAACCCGTTAATCCCTACTCTTTGTTTCCTGTCTGCCAACCAATTTTCTATCCATGTCAGCACTCTACCCCCAATACCATGTGCCCTAATTTTGCCCACTAATCTCCTATGTGGGACTTTATCAAATGCTTTCTGAAAGTCCGGGTACACTACATCCACTGGCTCCCCCTTGTCCATTTTCTTAGTTACAGCCTCAAAAAATTCCAGAAGATTAATCATGCATGATTTCCCCTTTGTAAATCCATGCTGACTCGGACCGATCCTGTTACTGCTATCCAAAAGTGCTGCTATTTCATCTTTTATGATTGACTCCAGCATCTTCCCCACCACCGATGTCAGGCTAACTGGTCTATAATTCCCCGTTTACTGTTTGGAGTTCTATCCATACTAACTCTACATCTCCTGTTTCAATGTCACCCCTTGCAAGAGACTGAATTCATTCCTCACCAACAGGGCAACCCCACCCCCTCTGCCCACCTGTCTCTCTTTTCGATAGGAGGTATACCCTTGAATATTCTGTTCGCAGCCCTGGCCCTCTTGCAGCCATGTCTCTGTAATTCCCACAACATCATACTTGCCAATTTCTAACTGAGCCTTGAGCTCATCCACTTTATTCCTTACACTTTGCGCATTCACATGCAGCACTTTGATTTCGTTATTCACCTCCCCTCTCACTGTTGGCCCTGACCTTACTCTCTTATCCCTTCTCAAACTTTCCTTCCCATTAATTCGGGAGTCTTTTGTAATTATTCCTGTACTCACTTCCCCGTTAACTCCATCTTAATACTCCCAATTTGTCAATTCCTCCTCCCCCCCCCCATTTAGTTTAATGTTTCAGTCAGTCTGAAGAAGTGTCCCAACCTGAAATGTCACCTATCCATGTTCTCCAGAGATGCTGTCTCATCCGCTGAGTTACTCCAGCACTTTGTGTCTTTTTTTCTCCTCGCTAAAACTGCTGATTTAGTCAATATAAATGTACAGTTTTTATGGGTTTGAGGTGCACAGATTGGCTGTTGATTTCCGTGCTGTTACATTGTTGGCTGTGGGGCATTTTAGGATGACCTTGTCCCGTGAAAGGCATTCTCAAAATGGAAATATACTTTACATTTGTCTTTATGCTTTGAGTTAAGTATAAATCAACATTTTCATTCTATGACCCATAGCCTGAACTTGGGAGAATAAGGGAAGCAGCGAGAAGCTGGTAAACTATGGACAATTGGAGATTAGGGAGTCATATAATCTGTTCTCTTTCTTACTATAGCATTGATTAACGAATGCCCATTGTTGATGGGGTCGCCAACTTTCTCACTCCCAAATAAGGGACAAAAGGTCAAAATACGGGACAAATTCCCGACAGCAATTCGTTGACCAATTTGACCGTGGCTGGGTGAATGATGAGTTGGCCCGGGTGCGGGCCAGCTGAGGAGTTTTGTCCCAGGCCGCACCCCACCCGGCATCCCATCCAACTCATGAACCGATGATTGGCCATGAGAAGGAGGGGTGGTGGTGTTGGCGGTAAGCGAAGATCCGAACGTCGGACAGCTGGCGGGCTGCCGACCGACGGGGCCACGGGCGAGGCGCTGCTGCTGCACTCCATGGGGCGGGGCCGGATGCCCAATATAAGGGATGTCCCAGCTAATACGAGACAGTTGGCAACACTAATTGTAGATGAGTCCAATGTAAACCCATCCATGAGTAGAAAGGGCCTGTCCCACTTGCCGATTTTTTCGGCAACTGCCGGCATCATTGACTGACGTATCAGGTCACCAAAAAATACGCAGCGTGACGCGGCATGATGACATATGACGCGGCGGTGACGCGGCATGATGACATATGACGCGTGGTGTTTTTCAAGTGTCGCAACATTTTTATTGTTGCCGCTGTATTTTGAAATGTTCAAAATCTTTTGGCGACACTGATACAATGGCAGCAGTCGCCGAAAAAATCGCCAAGTGGGACAGGCCCTGAACTGCTCCTTCTTCATACCATCATGCATCAGACTCCAGGCAACGGTCTGCCAAATCGGTCTGAAGATAGGTCCTGACCCTTGTCTCCTAATTCGGGGAAGGACATTCTTGCTATTGAGGGAGTGCAGCGCAGGTTCACCAGGTTAATTCCCGGGATGGCGGGACTGACAAATGATAAAATAATGGAACCACTGGGCTTATATTCACTGGTATTTAGAATATTGAGAGGGAATCATATAGAAACATATAAAGTTCTTAAGGGATTGGACAGGTTAGATGCAGGAAAGATGTTCCCAATATTTGGGGAGTCCAGAACCAGGGGTCACAGTTTAAGAATAAGGGGTAGGCCATTTAGGACTGAGATGAGGAAAAACCTTTTCACCCAGAGAGTTGTGAATCTGTGAAATTCTCTGCCACAAAAGGCAGTGAAGGCCAATTCACTAGATGTTTTCAAGAGAGAGTTAGATTTAGCTCTTAGGGCTAACGGAATCAAGGGATGTGGGAAAAAGCAGGTACGGGGAACTGATTTTGGATGATCAGCCTTGATCATATTGAATGGCGGCTGGCTTGAAGGTTCTCTGACCCAAAACGTCACTCCAGTTACTCCAGCATTGGTGTCTACCTTTGATTTAACCTAGCATCTGTAGTTCTTTCCTACACATTAACTCCAGCACTGGCCTGGTGCAGAGCGATTGTACTCCATATATACAAGGATACAAAGGACATTTATTATCACACACACCAATTGGTGCAGTGAAATTTGACTTGTCATTGCAGCACAGGAATAAAGATAAGACACAACATTAAAGAATTTAACAATAAACATTAAAACATCCCCCCACAATGGTTCCCACTGTGGGGGAAGGCAGCACAGTCCAGTCCCGTACACAAAATATATATCGTACAGAACCTGAAATGGCCAAATGGGCTTTACTTATTGCAAAGCAAAGGGATAGCAATACGTTTCTCAGATGGAAAATCATGTCACAGTGTTTTGCAGAGTACAATTTCTACACCTCTTCAATGCAATGCGGATTGCTGCAAAATCAAACATATTTGATGTTGACATGACTTTACCAAAACTAATGGTTTCCACTGAAAACACTTTAAGATCTGTTATTGATATAAATATGTGTATTTACATTATATACCAAATAATTTGGTTTCCTTATGGTTGTGACAAGAACAACTTGCATGTAAAAAAGATGAATGGGCATTTAACATAGGAAAGCTGAGTGAGTCAATAGAGTCCCTGATCCTGATTACGTCCAGTGACATCTCAGGGTTTACCGCTGAACTGGTCCAACAGTCCTGGTTGTCAGCTGGTGGGCTGGGACAGGTTGTTTACTGTGCAGGAAGGAACCATGGATGCTGGTTTAAACCGAAGATAGACACAAAATGCTGGAGTAACTCAACGGTGACGTTTCGGGTCAAGAAGAAGGGTCTTGACCACGAGACATCACCCATTCCTTCTATCCTGAGATGCTGCCTGTGTAACTCCAGCATTTTGTGTCTATCTTCAGTTTAAACCAGCATCTGCAGTTTTCAGTGATCTGCCCACTTTTCCAGGGACGGAGTCTGTCACAAGTGCTTTCAGCCACACCTTCTTGGGGCCTCTCTGTGCGTCATTTGAAACAATGCAATTGGGCGGCACAGTGCTGCAACTGATAGACCTGCTGTCTAACAGCGCCAGAGGCTTGCGTTCCATCCTGACCTTGGGTGGTGCCTGTGCACATTCTCCCTGTGACTGTGTGGGTTTCCTCCCAGGTGCGCTGGCCTCCTTGTACATCCCAAAGACGTGCAGGTTTGTAGGTTAATTGGCCTCTGTAAATTGCCCTTAGTGTGTAGGCACTGGATGAGAAAGTGGGATAACATAGAACTAGTGTGCATAGTGGATTGTCACCTTGTCGCGGTGGAGAAGCTTGAGTGGTCCTGAGATCCTGAGAGCGATGCCGTCTGGAGCGATGCTCCTGGTAGGGTCACCCATGGCGGTACGGTCGAGGGGGAGGTCCCTGACAAAGACCAATCCAACCAAGACCTCAACAGTGGAACAGGCAGAGGACGATGGCTGACCCCTAGTGGAGCGTCACAATGGCTGGGAAGGCGGATGAAGGCTGCAGCAGAAAAGGGTCTCCGGTCGTCTTGGACTCCATGCCACTGGATCCTGCCCCAGATCTGTCAAGGACCGTGGGGTGGCTGTCTGTGCACCAGTCTCCCCACGTTAAACAAAGTCACGCACAGGCATCCTCCATATAGCACCCTGGATCAGCCATGATCAGGGTGACCGAACATGATCAGCCATGACCGAAGGGGACCTAAGAGAGTGTGTGTGCATGGGTGATCGGTGTGGACCCGGTGGGCCGAGCGGCCGGCTTCCATGCTTCATCTCAAAATCAAATTAAACTCAAACTAAAAGATAGATGAATCTTGGAGGTAATCCCTGATCAGCACAGTAGGAGGCGACATTGAACGCTGTCCATTCAAGTGAGCAGAGGCAATGATTGGCTGGAACATCTCCTAATGTGGTGGGATCAGCAACTTGTACCCTGTCTTGCTAATGTGTTCCAAGTCAAAACAATTGCCGTTTGGAAGCAGAGAGCAATGTGTTGGTGTTTTGACAACCTGTTCATGGTCGACATGTCTAACACGACGAGGGCAGATACAGTTCCATAAACGGAGCTTTGTACTTTGAAGGGATTTTGAGTTTTATTGTATGTCCTCTCTACACACTGAGATTGCACCACATGTACAAATTCATTGCAAACAATCACCTCCTTCAACAGACTTTCCTGATAAACCTTGCAAATTATTCTTGCGTCATCCCCGGTCATCTAAAGACTGAAACTATGGCAACCAGATCTGTGCTCAGTGTCCAAGTGTGATTGAACCAGATTCAATATGCATACCGCAAGGGAAAAGATACAAAGTGCCGGAGTGACTCAGGGGGTCAGGCAGCATCTCTGGAGGACATGGATAGGTGATGATTGGGCTCGAGACTCTTCAGAATCTACAACTGGTTTAGAACAAGTGCCCTGCCTTGTAACGCTGCCCGTCTAGACACAAGCCCCACTGCTGACACCAGACTTTTCTTTCCGTGTTGATGTGCCGTTGATTAGTTTAGTTTAGAGAAACAGCATGGAAACAGGCCCTTCGGCCCACCGAGTCCGTGCCGACCAGCGATCCCCACACACTAACGCTTTCCTACTCACGAGAAACATTTTACAATTTTTACCAAAGCCAATTAACCCACAAACCTGAGTATAGGAGCAAACAGGTGCTTCTGCATTTCTGTAGTTCTGTAGTGAGACCACACCTGGAGTATTGTGTGCAGTTTTGGTCCCCTAATTTGAGGAAGGACATTCTTGCTATTGAGGGAGTGCAGGATAGGTTAACAAGGTTAATTCCCGGGATGGCGGGACTGTCATATGCTGAAAGAATGGAGCGACTGAGCTTGTATACACTGGAATTTAAAAGGAAGAGTGGGGATCCTATTGAAACATATAAGATTATTGAGGGTTTGGACACGCTAGAGGCAGGCAACATGTTCCAGATGTTGGAGGAGTCCAGAACCAGGGGCCACAGTTTAAGAATAAGGGGTAAGGCATTTAGAACAGAGATGAGGAAAAACTTTTGCACCCAGAGAGTTGTGAATCTGTGGAATTCTCTGCCTCAGAAGGCAGTGGTGGCCAGATAGAGCTCTTAAAAATAGCAGAGTCAAAGACGGTGAATAATACAAACTACAACAAAAACCCAATTATACATAGTACAATTAGAATTTGGAAACAAATAAAATACAATTTAAAATTAAGAAACTTATCTCTCCTATCTCCTATCGCTAAAACCCTTTGTTTATACCCTCAATTATAGACAAAGCATTTATACAATGGGAAAGAGCAGGAATTAAAACTTTGGCAGATCTGTATGATATGGGAAAATTATTATCATTTAAACAATTACAACTAAAATACAATCTGGGTAACAATCAGTATTTTAAATATTTCCAAATATGTGATTATTTGAAAAAACATGCACATGAATTTCACAAAATGCCATTAGACTTACTAGATGAAGTAATGAATACAAAGGCGGAATCAGCAAATTTAATTTCACATATATATAATATTATACTAAATGCAGTAATACCACCAACGGAAGGTATTAGAGGTGAATGGGAAAACGAACTAAGCATTAAAATTTTCAATGAAAGGTGGAAAGAATACTTAAGAATATTAAAAAATTAAATGTGCACAAATGCTCAATTAATGCAAGACACACTTTAATACAATTTAAAATAATACACAGATTATACTACTCAAAAACTAAATTAAATAAATTTTTCCCTAACGTTTCACCAATTTGTGATAAATGCCACTGTCAAGGAGCTACAATAGCGCACTCATTCATCTTTTGTACAAAAATTCAAAGGTTTTGGATTGAAATCTTTGAAATTTTCACAAAACTGCTTAAAATAAAAATGACACCAAAGCCAGAATGGATTATTTTCGGAATGACAGAAGGTAGTTCGGAATTAAATGAGTTTCAAAAGAATTTATTTGATTGCGGCTTAATAATAGGAAAAAAACTAATCTTAAAATCTTGGAAAAATGCTCCTATACCAACATTAAATATGTGGATTTCAACTATGTTTGAAACACGACATCTGGAAGATATGAAACTCCGCCTGGAAGGAAAACCAGAACGCTTCTATCAGACGTGGTCTGCATTTATAGAATTACTACAAAGATAGGGTGCAGGAGTACCTCGGGCCTTGGTGGGGGGGGATGGAAAACTATCGAGTTGGTGGATTCCTTTTGCATGATATATATAACATGATAACTGGCTTTTTTTCTTTTTTTTTCTTTTTCCTTGTCTTTTTTTAGAGTCTATCTTTTAACCCCCCTTTTCTAATTCTTTGACCAAGGGTTTCTTCTCCCCTTTGGCACGCTCTTTCACTATCACAACTCTTTTCACATTTCACTCTCTTTCTCTCTATTCTTTTTCTTTAAAAGCCATAAAATTATGGGGTACAAAGATTGCAACAGTATATATGTGTACATTGATGTATTTACCTCTAATAAATAAAATTAAAAAAATAAAATTAAAAAAATAGCAGAGTCAAGGGATATGGGGAGAAGGCGGGAACGGGGTACTGATTGTGGATGATCGGCCATGATCATAGTGAATGGCGGTGCTGGCTCGTAGGGATGAATGGCCTACTCTTGCCTACTGTCTATTGTCTATTGTCTTTGGGGTGTGGGGGAAAACCAGCGTAGCCAGGGAAACCCCATGCAGTCACAGGGAGAACGTACAAACTCCGTACAGACAGCACCTGTAGTCAGGATCGAACCTGGGTCTCAGGCGCGGTAGGGCAATGATTCTACCGCTGCACCACTGTGTGGTAACTTCAGCCTCATTCACACCTCTTGTCTATTTAGATACTTATTTTCCAATAATATGCAGCTTCTCACTTTTCTCACCAAAATGTACGTTGAAGACCATTTACTGATTGTACACCCGATGTATGTATTTATTTTGCAGTGGACTTGTTGGTATTCACTATTCTTCCCAGTTTTATATTCTTTGCCAATTTAGAACTTGCATTGTTGATTCGGGGATGTAAATCATTCGTGACGTGTGAACAAGGATCCCTGCACTAATCCCTGCCACATCCACTTGCCACTTCTGACCATTCTCAGTAATCACCCTCTCAACTTGAATCTTTTATCTTGGTTCATTTCAGGCCTGTGTTTCTACTTGCATACGACAGAATTGGGTATTTTTGGTTCGAACAAGAATTGACCTTCAATCTCATTTAATGCACAATTACATTACAATGTGTAATATTAATTACGGCTTAGATAAGACCTTAATTCATTTCCTCTCGTGATATGGTGAGCACTTTCACCCCGCTCGCATCTGTGTTTCCTCTCCCAGTCTGACCACCAGCCCTGTACCACTGATGGTAATTCCCACAAACTGGCGACTGCACAGACAGCTCCGCAAGTAGTTTGAAGCCATTGGCGTTACCTTTAAAACAAAGGAAGGTAAATGTAAATCCGTGGAGATGACATTTATTGCTGGTAAGAAGTTTTTATCAGTGAACAGAAATCCAGGGTCAACCTCCAGGTCAAAGGTCAAACATGTGTTGCTCCTTCCCCAGCTTTGTTTAGTTTAGTTTCGAGATCCAGCGCAGAAACAGGCCCTTCGGCCCGCCCAGACCGTGCCCACCAGTGGTCCCCGTACAGTAACACTAGCCCACACACACTAGGGGCAATCTGCAATGATACCAAGCCAATTAACCTACAAACCTGCACGTCTTTGGAGTGTGAGAGGAAACCGGAGCACCCGGAGAAAACCCGCGCAGGTCACGGGGAGAACGTGCAAACTCCGTACAGACAGCGCCCGTAGTCGGGATGGAAGCCGGGTCTGTGGCGCTGCAAGGCCGCAGCTCTACCCACTGCACCACCGTGCCACTCTCTGCCTTCTGTCTTCTAGTTCTGCCATCAGCCACAGTGCATGTTCGGTATTTGTTCATTGAACTATTGCCTGCTGGGTCTGTATGGGTCTGTTCGAATCCCCGACGTATTTTAATGATTGTCCTAATCTTGTCTCCTCCCTGTTACCGCTTCAATGTGGATCACAAATTAACTAACAAAGGGATCAGTTCATTTGTGAAATCCACTATTTGCTGGTATACATTTGGTCATAAGCCATTAGGTCTTTAGAGCCGGGAGCAGAATTAGGCCATTCAGTCTACTCCTACTCAATCATGCCTGATCTATCTTTCCCTCCGAACCCCATTCTCCTGCCTTCTCCCCATAACCCCGTTCTAATCACGAATCATTTGGTTTCTGTCCTGCAGGAAGTCTCCGTACTACCCACTGCCATTGTCCAACTGACCATACTTCCTTGGATAGGTTCCACTTCCTCTTTCTAAATATCGGTGTAATGTTACCTGAGCACTAATCCTCTGGCACCACACCCTCTCCTGACTAACTATTGCATCTGTGTAATAAGGGAATCGTTAAAGCTCAAGTTTGCTTCTCCGCTGGGACGTTATAGTCATGGACCAAAGAGCTGGAAACAATTGTCTTGTTGATTTTTACTTCAAATCAGGGGGACAAAAGTTTGTCCCGATTTCACTGAGTAAAATGCAAGTTGTTGGTGTTCAGTGTGAAGCATTTTTGCATCTCAACAATCCATGGAAGTGAAGTCTTTTTTGTTCCTATTTATAATATTAACAACCCTACCAACACTCAGAATAGATGTAAATCCTTCTCTCTCAGCCACTGGCGAAGTTGGTAGCAATCATGTTCTGTTTGTCCAGAGACAGCATGGGAAAGATTGACTGGAACATACCTACATCTGATAGAACTCTATCAGACTTGATGCGTGGGAAGGAAGTGCAGATGCTGATTCACACCAAAGATAGATGCAAAGGGCTGGAGTAACTCAGCGGGACAGGCAGCCTCTCAGGAGAGGAATGGGTGATGTTTTGTGTCGAGGCCATCTGAAGAATGGTCTTGACCTGAAACGCCACCCATTCCTTCGCTCCAGAGATGCTGCCTGTCCCGCTGAGTTACTCCAGCCCTTTGGGTCTAGCAGACTTGAGTTGTAAAGAAAGCCTTTAATGCCGTGTATTAAATAAGCAAGAGAAGGCTTAATCTTTCAAATGTTTGCATAGTTTTCACTGGATGTCTGAGTTATATCAGAAGGAAGATGACGTTTAGATATTGCCTAACAAGAGAAAGGCTGGTTTGGGAGGGTTTCAGAGTCCTTGCATCTTGCCTGCTCTCCCCGCTGCCCTGTAGTGACAGGCATGTCAGTTGTGCCTTCACTGGTCCCTCTCGCCCATTCCCTGACAACCCAGTAGCTTGCTACCACCACTACCCGCCACCCCGTCCCATCATTGTAGATCATCTGCAACCTGCAGCCCCAGTTCCCACTGTTGGGGATCTCCGGTCATTTAATGGACTGAATGTTGCCCAAGTCTGCCACCTACTGTACATCACGGGTGCTGCAGTGTTGCTGATGTTGCAGCAGAGCTGATGTCACAGTGGTGCTGATGTTACAATGGTGCTGATGCTGCAGTGGTGCTGATGCTGCAGTGGTGCAGACAGTGTGGTGTTGCAGAGGCTGCAGTGTGACAAACACGGCAGTATTGCAGTGGTTGCATGGTTGTGTACTTTGCGGTGCTCTGGCTGCTGTGGCGCTGCAGAGGTTGCAAGGTTGCGGGTGTTGCGGTGAAGCAGAAGTTGCAGGGTTGTCACCTATTGCACTTTATCTCAGTGGAGCTGCTCAAAGGGCACAAACTATAAGCTTCTGAAACTAGAAGGCAGGTTAACATTTCAAATACAATTTGCCATCATTGCTTGTGAACCCTTTCACAGGCAAGTCTGCGGCCCATAAAGAGGAAATGTTGACACATTAAATGCAATTTAAGTTACAACCAAACTGTACCTGTTTAATAAATAGTACAGGGGTGAGATGAAGATGTGATCTCCACGTCACGGGTCAGTGCGGTGGATCAGCACCTGGCAACTCCGTCAGCTCAGTCAGTGATGAGATGGTTCATTCACCCATCATGGGTGGGTGAGTCCTCAGCTAATCAGGATCTAACCCAGGAGTCTGTCGCTGCGAGGCAGCAGCTCTACCCACTGTTGCAGAGAATCCGATCATCAAGGAATAAATGGCAAAGGGAGTGGCGATACGGATTGGGTGAGAATCAGACAATGACAGAGTGTGTGTGAGGATTGAATGGTCTTCTCCCGTCCCCATGCTTTTGTGAATTGATCATTATTACTGAGAGCATCTTGGCCTATTTGATATTTTAAATAGCTCTGTAATCCGGATTAATAGAATGGGAGAATATCAGGATAACACTGGAAAGTAGAGAGACACAGTCTGGAGAAGGGTCTCGACCCAAAACGTCACCCATTCCTTCCCTCCAGAGATGCTGCCTGTCCCGCTGAGTTACTCCAGCTTTTTGTGTCTATCTTCGGTTTAAACCAGCATCTGCAGTTCCTTCTGAAACAGAGTTTAACAGAGTCTGTACACAGACAAGGCAGAATAAATTAACCCTGACCAATCGTGCCTCTCTGGAGCTGGAGCACCATCCAATCCCATCTCACCAGGTCCAGAACACTGTCCAATCCCATCTGTCCATGGTTGCAGCACCGTCCAATCGTGCCTCACCTATGGAACTGGTGTACTTCTGCTGTCATCCTCCAGGTGGCAGGTTCAGACCTTGCGTCAGACCTCACCAACATTGTCACCAACATTGTCACCAACATTGTCACCAACATTGTCACCAACATTGTCACCAACATTGTCACCAACATTGTCACCAACATTGTCACACACACTGTCACACACACTGTCACACACACTGTCACACACACTGTCACCAACATTGTCACACACACTGTCACACACACTGTCACACACACTGTCACACACACTGTCACACACACTGTCACCAATATTGTCACCAATATTGTCACACCATTGTCACACACATTGTCACCAATATTGTCACACCATTGTCACCAACATTGTCACCAACATCGTCACCAATATTGTCACACCATTGTCACACACATTGTCACCAATATTGTCACACCATTGTCACCAACATTGTCACCAACATCGTCACCAATATTGTCACACCATTGTCACCAATATTGTCACACACATTGTCACACACATTGTCACCAACATTGTCACCAACATTGTCACCAGCATTGTCACCAATATTGTCACACCATTGTCACCAGCATTGTCACCAGCATTGTCACCAACATTGTCACCAACATTGTCACCAACATTGTCACCAATATTGTCACCAATATTGTCACACCATTGTCACACACATTGTCACCAACATTTTCACACACACTGTCACACACATTTTCACACACACTGCCACACGCACTGTCACACACGCTGTCACACACGCTGTCACACACACTGTCACAAACACTGTCACCAACATTGTCACACACATTGTCACACACATTGTCACCAATATAGTCACCAATATTGTCACCAATATTGTCACCAACATTGTCACACACATTGTCACATACATTGTCACCAATATCGTCACCAATATTGTCACCAACATTGTCACACACCATTGTCACCAACATTGTCACCAACATTGCCCCACACATTGTGTCCCTCAGGGCTGGTCTCTCTGCCACCCATGTGGGTTTACTGCATATGAGCTTCTCTCTCCTGAGACATTATCTTGGCGGTGGAGGCAGATATGTACAATAGTGGAGTTTACGAGGCTTGAGACAGACACATGGATATGCAGGGACTGGAGGGATATGGATCGCGTGCAGGCAGAGGAGATTAATTTAACTTGGCATCATGTTCAACACGGACATTGTAGGCCGAAGGGCCTGTTCCTGTACTGTACTGCACTAGTCTATAAACTAGTCTCTTAACTCACACCTTGAAAACAATCATAAATATGTTGAACACAAAAGCTGGTGTGATCCTTTCAATGTGTGAATTGCAAATACATTTTAATGGACACAGGCCCATGACAACTTAGTGGCTCAATCAATGCAAACTCACCCCTGGATCACAGAGTGACTGTGTTACTCCAAAGATTGGACACTGAGTTTAGACTGACATTGATGAGCAGGGCTGAGAGACTGTGGCAGTGTCAGAGTAGCGATAGGCAGATGAGCTGTTGAGCAAAGCCTCTTCCCTGAAGCGATTGCCCCACATTTGGGGTAGTCCTGAAAATACTGAGAGTTTCTCTGGGTCCTGACCACTGGTTACCTTCAACCAATCTCACTGCAACAGAGAATCCAAAAACCAAAATGCCGCAAATCTGATGAAAGATCATTGGCCTGAAACGTTGCTGCCTGACCTGACGAGTATTTCATTTCCTAATTCCTTGGAGCGCAGGAGAATGAGGGTGAATCTCATGAGGGGAGTAGATAAAGTAGATTGTACAGAGTCTTTTTCTCAGGATAGGGGAATCTGGAGCATGAGGTTGGAAGGTGAGGGTAGGTTTAAGATGAGAGGGAAAAGATACTGTATAATAGGAACCTGAGGCAACCTTTTACCAAGACATTTGGACAAGTACATGGATAGGATAGGTTTAGAGCAAGATGGACCAAACACGTGCAGGTGAGACTAGCTTAGATGGGGCATCTGGGTTGGCATGAATAAGTTGGGCCAAAGGACCTGGTTCTGTGCTGAATGACTAAGACTGTACTAAAATAAATCATCTGCTTATTATCACACTGCATTTCATGAATATATATATTTTTGGTTTTTACGCACTCATGTAATGTCGGCATTACTGTCCATTCTCAATTTCCATCAACCAAGGAGGCAGTTAAGCCTCCATCACATTGGTGGGTCTGAAGGCACAAGGAACTGCAGAGACTGGTTTACCAAAAAAGACACAAAGTGACAAAGTGCTGGAGTAACTCAGCAGGTCAGGGATCTCTGGAGAACATGGATAGGTGACATTTCAAGTCCTGATCCGGCTGCGGTAACAGCAGTACATTTCATCCTCTGACAAAAACGAGGGAACCAGATGTTTTTTGCAACAACCCAGTCATTTCATGGTCACCGATGCTAGAGATAGTTCCTATTCCAGATTTATTTAATCCCCTTGCTGCCGTGCTGTTGGCTGCCAGCCCAGTAACCCGACCACCTTACGCCCATACTCTGCTTGGCTGCTCAACTTCCTATGTTGTGGGAGGAGCCACCAGTCAGAAGCTTCAAAGTGAAGAGATATCTCTTCACTTCACTTCACTTCACATTGGAATCCGCTGCTCCAGAGGCTGTGGAACGAACCTCCAGCTGAACTCATAGATTCTGGGCAACTTGGGAAAACAAGGGATAGGTGGGTGGATTGAAGGAGAGGCACCAGGATCTGTCTGAATATCCCTGGAAGAGGCCCAGTTATTCCTCGTTTCTTACTCCGATATTTTGACCTATCCTCTTTCCATGCTGCTAATTCCACTAGCTTTTACATAAACAGCTTTTGTCAGGTATGAAAGGCAGTTTGACAATCTAGATTTGCTACTGTGCTAGCTATATTCAAGCTGCTGTGTTAGCTGCAGTATATCCAAGGGATGACAACATGATGTTTAAGAAGGAACTGCAGAAGCTGGAAAATCGACGGTAGACAAAAGTGCTGGAGGAACACAGCGGGTGCAGCAGCATCTATGGAGCGAAGGAAATAGGCAACGTTTCGGGCTGAAACCCTTCCGGGTTTCGGCCCGAAACGTTGCCTATTTCCTTCAGGATTTCGGCCCGAAACGTTGCCTATTTCCTTCGCTCCATAGATGCTGCTGCACCCGCTGAGATAACAACATGAGACATGTCCAATGTTTTCACAAAGCATGTTACATCTTTATGTTATTTTACCACCCTTCCCTGGGCATCCTTGGGATGAGTGACTTGCTGGGAGGTTTCCCAGGGTAGTTCACATGCAGGGAGATAAAACAGTTCCCCAAAGGGCACGTGTGAATCAGGGGTGAATTACTATCCTCTGACACCCACCAACGTTGCCACTAGGGTTTCTATTCCAGGATTTTTACTGGATGTAATTTTCCCTGGTGCAATGGTGGGATTTGAACTTGTGATTCTGGGTCATCGTTCCAACTTCTCATCCAAGTCGTCGATATAAACCACAAACAGCGATGAGCCCACCACTGCTCCCTGAGGCACACACTCGTCACAGGCCTCCAGTGTGTAAAACAACCTTCCACCATCACCCTCTACTTCCTTGCATGAAACCAATTCGCCATCCAGTGTTAGGTTTGCGCTGAGTGATAGGAGCAGAGTTAGACCATTCGGCCCATCCAGTCCACTCCGCCATTCAATCATGGCTGATCTATCTCTCCCTCCTAACCCCATTCTCCTGCCTTCTCCCAATAACCTCTGACAATTGTACTAATCAAAAATCTATCTATCTCCACCTTAAAAATATCCACTGACTTGACCTCCACAGCCTTCTGTGGCAAAGAATTCCACAGATTCACCGCCCTGTGGCTAAAGAGGTTCCAAGGTGATCACTGCAGGTTGATCATATGTGCATGTGGGAGAGGCGAGAGTGACGCTGTGGAGACTGTGGCTGAGACGTGCCCGTCCGCTCTGCATGGGTTGGTATCTGCAGCGTTGATTTGTCTTCCAGAGAGGTGTGTGAACTGGAGTGGAACTTCAATCACGATGGGGACCCTGGGCAACACGGTGGCGCTGTGGTAGAGCTACTGCCTTGCAGCGCCAGAGACCCGGGTTTGATCCTAACTACGGCTGCTTGTCTCTACGGAGCTTGTAACCTGCGCTAGTTTTCTCCAAGATCTGCAGTCTCCTCCCACACTCCGAAGACGTGCAGGTTTGTAGGTTAATTGGCTTGGTATATGTGTACAATTGTGTTAATGTGCGGGGATCGCTGGTTGGTGCGGACTCGGTGGGCCGAGAAGGCCTGTTTTTCTCGCTGTATCTCTAAACTAAGCTAAACTAAACCTGGATGATCAGTATATTCATGGGTCAAAGGAATTGCTGTTTTGTAATCTAATCTGCCATTCCTTGCATCATGGGTTGTGGAACGTTTCAGCACTGAACTAGATTTGACATTAAGAGGGAGAACATCAGCTAAAATGGCCACTGTTGTGTTAAAACTCCATGCAATACAACCAGCGAGGTTTCCACACAGGTAATCAATCCCCAGACCTCCGCACCCATCAACATTCTGGACATGTTCCAGGAGAGACAACGACAACGATAAAATATGTGGAAGAAGGAACTGCAGATGCTGCTTTGCGCCGGAGATTGACGCAAAATGCTGGAGTAACTCAGCGGCATCTCTGGAGAAAAGGAACAGGTGACATTTCGGGTCGTGACCCTTCGTCGGACTGATCCGACAGAGATGAAACAATTCTCTGCTCACGCAGGAAATTTGGAGAACCATCGGACCCAGAGAGTTGTAAAAATCAAGTTGCGCACGGCTCCGGCAACAGGACTCCTCTCACCCTGCACGCAGTCGAGTCACGGCTTCATGCTGACTGCACCACTTCCTGGGTCAATTATAGTTTGGGGAAGTTCTCTCTCTCAATGTCAAGTCTAGTTTACTGCTGAAACCCATGATGTGTCACATGCAAGCATTGGCAGGTTCGATTACAAAACAGCAACTCGTTTGACCCATAAATGTACTGACCATCCACGTCTGAATCGGTGACGTTTCGGGTCGAGACTGAGAGAGACTCCCAGTCTGATGAAGAGTCTCAACCCAAAATGTCACCCAGAGGTGCTGCCTGTCCCGTTGAGTTACTCCAGTATTTTGTGTCTCTCTTTGGTGTAAACCTGCATCTGCAGTTCCTTCCTACACATCATGGTCTCCATGGTAATTGGTGTTGCACTGTAGTTGTCCCACCTGCCTGGAAGACAGATCACAGCGGCAGATCTACCTGGAGACGGATGTACCTTGAAAGCAGTGAGGAACTCATCAGTCACTGGCCTGGTACATTTATCCGCGGATGGCAAAACAAGGTTTTTTTTGTGGGGGGGGAAAGATTCTGACACACACCATTAATAAACGTAAGTGTGACATGGCTGGCAAGCAAAACAATGTTGTTGAGAAGTTCAGAGAAGCTGGTTCTCCAAACAGGTCTGTACCCTCACAAGCAAAGCGTTATATTTCACAGAGTTGGCACATTGGCACAGTGGTAGAGTTGCCATCTCGCAGCACCAGGTTAATTGGCTTGGGTACTAATTGTCCCTGGGATAGTGCTAGTGTGCGGGGCTCGCTGGCCGGTGTGGACTCAGTGGGCCGAAGGGCCTGTTTCCACGCTGTATCTCTAAACTAGACTATCAATTGTGATCTTGTTTACACCAGCGCTTGAGTTCAAGCGACCGTTAAACAAGGTAGCAAACTGGCCTGGTGACTTCTTACCCCAGAAATAACTCTGCAGGGTGCATTGCTCTGCCTACCCCAGTTCCGTGGAGAGTGCTGAAGCTGGGAAGTCCCTGGTGCCCTGGTACAGTCCTGCTGTGCAGAAGCTGCTGATTTCTGTGACTCTTTGTTTGGGATCGTTCCCAGGGTCGCTCTGCGCTGGGTGATGAGGTGAATCCCTGGGCGTGAGTCCAAGCGACAATCCCTCAGTAGCAAAGTGTCCATTTCAGCTCGTTGAGTTTATTGTCAGCTGCACGGTGAGGTACGGATACAGTCGTGCTTGCAGTAGCACCACACACACATAGACTAATACAACACACAAAGACTTCAATGGCACATTCATTCCACAGGACAGAGTACAAAGTAAAGAAGACTTTAGTGCAAAATGCACAATTAGAAAACAAGTCCATGGTAGTGCAAGAGGTCCATGGTGTTGCGTTGCTGAGGCAGGATTAGGGTTTTGCAGGTCGGTTCAAGAACCTGATGGTTGTTGGAAAGTAGCTGTTCCTGAAGCTGGTGGTGTGGAACTTCAGGCTTCTGTACCTCCTGCCCCGACGGTTCAGTGCGACGAGGTGGTCCAGGTGGTGGGGATCCTTGATGGTAGATGCTGCCGTCGTGAGGCAGCGCCTGGTGGAGAAGCTTCATTGGTGTGGAGGGCTGAGCCTGTGACGGACCAGGCTGAGCCCACCTCTCTCTTGTGCGTTGCAATTGCCGTACCAGGCCATGATGCAGTCAGGATATTTGTAGGAGTTTGTTGACGTACTGAATCTCTTTAAACCTCCAAGTAAAAGTAGATGTGCGGGCCGGCCTTCTTCACGATTACATCCACGTGCCGGGCCCAGGACAAATCAGCGGACATGTTCACGTCCAGGAACCTGTAGCTGCTCACGCTCTGCACCACCGACCCACCAGTGAAAACTGCCACATGGTCTCCTGACTTTACCCCCACGACAACTCATTGCAAGAGTTCAAGTCTGAAAACTACCGGCATTGGGGCATCGCAAATGAAAGCACACTACGATGGCAGGATGCGCAAAGCGACATTCTCCTGTCAATGTAGTTGCCACACCTGGTCGATGCTTAGTATAAACATTTCCACTCCATCGGATTGCTTCATCTAGTTAGAATAGATAGAATGCCTTTTATTGTCATTCAAACAGACAAGGTTTGAACAAAATGTCATTCCTACAGTCATGACATTACAAAAATAAACAAGACCCACACTTAACACAATTTACACAAACATCCATCACAGTGGATCTCCAACACCTCCTCACTGTGATGGAAGGCAAAATCTTATCTCTTCCCTTTGTTCTTCTACCGTGGTCCAGCAGTTCAACAGCAGCGTCGAGGCGACTGGGGCTGACGATGTTAAAGCCCCTGGCAGGTGATGGTAAATCCCGCGGCGATGTTAGGCCCCGCTCCGAGTCCTTTAAACGCCGCGATTCCAGCGTGAGAAGTTGCCGTTGCGGGAGCTCCGAAAAGCGGTCTTCCACCAGGGACCTGCGAGCTCCCGATGTTCCTGTCCACCGGGCCTGCAGCCGGAGCCTCCGAAGCTCCGAAGTCGGGTCGCAGCCGCGCGCCACCACAGCTCCTCCCGCTCCGAAGTCGGCCACCTCCGCGATGTCAGTTCCGCAGGCTCCGCGACTGGAGCCCTCACGTTGGTTCTGGTTGGAGGCCATCGGCTCCACGATATTAGGCCCCAACGACACCGGAGACCCGACAGTGAAAACGTCGGGTCCCCGAACAGGGAAGAGATTAAACGGTTCCCGCCCACATATACACAGCTAAAAAATACAAAAAACTAGAATCAAAAACATACATTTAACGGGACAAAAATTAAAAAAGACAGACGGACTACAGTCGAGCCACTGCCGCTAGATGCCGCCACACACTCGAGGATGCTTATCCATAATCAGTATTATCTTTGGTGCTGTTCACCACCACATGGAAAGAATTGCGTTCTCGACCTCACCGAGTCGCAAGTTAAGGTTCAATATGGTTAGCAGACACTTTGCAGACTCTGATTCTCCAAATGCCTCACTAAATGCATTACCCAGTCACCAGTAGCTGATGCTCAATCTTAAAAAGTGCGGTAAATTCCTCACAATCATTATTTCTTCTGTGTGGGGATCTTGTGTGTTATCAGAGCATCAGGTGTAGACTGACGTGAGCATCAAACCAGTTATAAATTGCTCCCACTTTGCTCGTAGGACATAATGTTGTCTGGATTCATCGAGAAGCCTTTGGCTGCGTTGACTCCCTGAAGCCTCATTGTGCGGATGCACTGAGCTCGTTGTGCTGGGTCAAATGCCCTGCTCTGCTCTGCTTGCTGCTTTGCTTCATCTTTGGGGGCCAAATTGATCGTATGTTCACTACCACACAAGGTGGCCTTTCGGCCCAGGGTGTCCAAGCTAGCTCTCTGTGGATCAGTCCACTCTGTCCTGTTCATCTGATGATTCCGGCTCCACTGTAAATTATTCTCCCTCGAGTGGGGGATCTCTGATGAAATGAATGAATGAATGAAAGAATGAATGAAAGTCAGGGTGAAATTCTTTATTTTACATACCCAAGGTCAGGCAGGTGCCGTCAGGGTAGGCAAGGTAGGCACTGCTTACCCTGACTAAAATTATAACATAGTAATTACTAAATATAAATAATAAAGGCATGGGAGAATTCTGCCTATGTAAGAGATCGATCTCCTAGGTAGGCATAATTCTCCGTGCCTTTCATCCGCAGCGCTTGTAACACGGGAAGGTCTGGGCAGCCCACGTGCCGCCAGCTTTGCCTGAAGCCGTCAGGTTAAATAGGGGCTGAAGGCAGCTGAAATTCTGCCTTTGCTGCACTGTGCATGCGCATCAGTCTACTGCGCATGCGCAGCGCAAGTTTCTTGGCGGGGTTTTCAACTATGGTTTGTCGGATACCAATAATGTGGTAAGTACATTTTGTGTTTATGTTGTTAAATACTGTATTTGTGGGGGTGGAGGGGAGAGCTCCTTTCACAGCGTTTGGGGAGTCTGGCCCGGGGTAAAGTTGCGGGGTGGGCACGAATCTTATGAAGGAGGGGTCGGGAGCATCCACTTGCGACGCTCCTTGCACGGAGGCGTGCAATGCCACCGCATTCAGGCGGACGGGGGGAGAAGTAGCTCGGGTGGCTGAGCGGCCGCCGGGCCGGACAGCAGAACCAGCCGCCACCTTAGCCTCTTCTGCCGGTCCCCGCTCACCTCTGGCAGCTCTCCGTCTAAAAACCTTTCTCCTGCCGCTCGCTGGCCTCACTCATGTCCTTAAATTCCGACAGCGCGATTGAGGTTACTCGGCTGTGGGGATTTAAGGATTTGCAGGAAGCCGCTGACATGAGCGAAGTCGGCGAACGGCAGGTGACAGGTGTTCCGACGGAGAGCACTGCCAGAGGTGAGCGGGCCGGCAGAAGGTGCTGAAGTGGCGGCCAGTTCTGCTGTCGGGTCCGCTCGTGGCTCTCAGTTCTGCCGCTCGTGGCTCCCCAAGCTGCTTCTATCCCCGGCTACAGTGCGGTGGCTTCGCGCCCGGAGAGCTGCGGTAGCGGTGAGTGAGTGAGTTACTGGCAGTATCCCCGACCCCCTCCTTCTCAACACTCCAGCCCTCCCCACAACTTTACCCCTGGCACAGACTCTCCACACGCTGTGAAAGGAACTGTTCCCCCCAATTGTTCTAGGACTAGGTAGCCTTGGGCAAATTGAAATGTCACTGTTTTTATTTATTTAACGGAGAGAACAATCTGCGCATGCGCGGTTTAATTTATTTTAAAACGAACTGAGTGCCTACCCTGAGTAATTACTCACGGCACGTGCCTGCCCAAGGTATACAAAGAGTCACCACACAAAGGGCATTGACAAAGTTACAAAGTATCCCGCTCCAGGTCCTCCCATGTTCCCCCCCTCACGGCGATCCGCCACGCCGGGTCCTCTTTTGTTCCAGGCGGTGAGTCCTCCGGCTCCCACGTGGCCCATCCTCAAACGCTGGCGCCATCCTCGGCCTCAGCTGCCTGCCCGACCAGTGAAACACCTTGAACAAAAGGTATAACTCAGCGGGTCAGGCAGCATCTGTGGAGGAGATGGATAGATCATAGACAAAGGAAGCAGGAGTAGGCTATTTAGCCCTTCGAGCCAGCACCGCCATTCAATGTGATCATGGCTGATCATCCCCAATGAGTACCCCGTTCCTGCCTTCTCCCCATATCCCCTGACTCCACTATTTTTAAGAGCCCTATCTAGCTCTCTCTTGAAAGCATCCAGAGAACCTGCCTCCACCGCCCTCTGAGGCAGAGAACTCCACAGACTCACCACTCTCTGTGAGAAAAAGTGTTTCCTCGTCTCCATTCTAAATGGCTTACTCCTTATTCTTAAACTGTGGCCCCTGGTTCTGGACTCCCCCAACATCGGGAACATGTTTCCTGCCTCTAGCGTGTCCAAGCCCTTAATAATCTCATATGTTTCAATGAGATAGAAACATAGAAACATCGAAAAATAGGTGCAGGAGTAGGCCATTCGGCCCTTCGAGCCAGCACCGCCATTCAATGTGATCATGGCTGATCATCCAACTCAGTATCCCGTACCTGCCTTCTCTCCATACCCCCTGATCCCTTTAGCCACAAGTGCCACATCTAACACCCTTTTAAATATAGCCAATGAACTGGCCTCAACTACCTTCTGTGGCAGAGAATTCCAGAGACTCACCATTCTCTGTGTAAAGAATGTTTTCCTCATCTCGGTCCTAAAGGAATTCCCCCTTATCCTTAGACTGTGACCCCTTGTTCTGGACTCCCCCAACATCGGGAACAATCTTCCAGCATCTAGCTTGTCCAACCCCTTAAGAATTTTATAAGTTTCTATAAGATCCCCCCTCAATCTTCTAAATTCCAGCGAGTACAAGCCGAGTCTATCCAATCTTTCCTCATATGAAAGTCCTGACATCCCAGGAATCAGTCTGGTGAATCTTCTCTGTACCCCCTCTATGGCAAGGATGTCTTTCCTCAGATTTGGAGACCAAAACTGTATGCAATACTCCAGGTGTGGCCTCACCAAAACCCTGTACAACTGCAGTAGAACCTCCCTGCTCCTATACTCAAATCCTTTCGCTATGAATGCTAACATACCATTTGCTTTCTTCACTGCCTGCTGCACCTGCATGCCTACTTTCAACGACTGGTGTACCCTGACACCCAGGTCTCGTTGCATCTCCCCTTTTCCTAATCTGCCACCATTCAGATAATAGTCTACCCTCATGTTTTTGCCACCAAAGTGGATAACCTCACATTTATCCACATTATACTGCATCTGCCATGCATCTGCCCATTCACTCAGCCTATCCAAATCACCCTGCAGCCTCCAAGCATCCTCCTCACACCTAACTATACCCCCCAGCTTGGTGTCATCTGCAAATTTGGAGATGTTGCATTGAATTCCCTCGTCCAAATCATTAATATATGTTGTAAATAGCAGGGGTCCCAGCACTGAGCCTTACGGTACCCCACTAGTCACTGCCTGCCATTCTGAAAAGGACCCGTTTACTCCTACCCTTTGCCTCCTGTCTGCTAGCCAGTTCTCTATCCACATCAATACTGAACCCCCAATACCGTGTGCTTTAAGTTTGTATGCTAATCTCTTATGCGGAACCTTGTCAAAAGCCTTCTGAAAGTCTAGATATAACACATCCACTGGTTCTCCCTTATCCACTCTACTAGTTACATCCTCGAAAAATTCTATCAGATTTGTCAGACATGATTTACCTTTCGTAAATCCATGCTGACTTTGTCCAATGATTTCACCACTTTCCAAATGCGCTGCTATCCCATCTTTAATAACTGACTCTAGCAGTTTCCCCACTACCGATGTTAGACTAACTGGTCTGTAATTCCCCGCTTTCTCTCTCCCTCCTTTTTTAAAAAGTGGGATTACATTAGCTACCCTCCAATCCTCAGGAACTACTCCAGAATCTAAGGAATTTTGAAAAATTATCACTAATGCATCCACTATTTCTGTGGCTACCTCCTTGAGTACTCTGGGATGCAGACTATCTGGCCCTGGGGATTTATTGGCCTTCAATCCGTTCAATTTACCCAACACCACCTCCCGGCTAACCTGGATTTCACTCAGTTCCTCCATCTTATTTGACCCCCGTTCCACTGCTATTTCCGGCAGATTATTTATGTCTTCCTTAGTGAAGACAGAACCAAAGTAGTTATTCAATTGGTCTGCCATGTCCTTGTTCCCCATTTTCAATTCACCTGTTTCTGACTGCAAGGGACCAACATTTGTTTTAACTAGTCTCTTTCTCTTCACATATCTATAAAAACTTTTGCAGTCAGTTTTTATGTTCCCTGCCAGTTTCCTTTCATAATATATTTTCCCTTTCCTAATTAAGCCCTTTGTCCTCCTCTGCTGGATTCTGAATTTCTCCCAGTCCTCCGGTAGGCTGCTTTTTCTGGCAAATTTGTATGCCATCTCATCCTTCTAAACTCCAGAGTGTATGAACCCAGCCACTTCATTCTCTCAGCATATGACAGTCCCGCCATCCCGGGAATTAACCTTGTAAACCTACGCTGCACTCCCTCAATAGCAAGAATGTCCTTCCTCTTTCTCCGCCCTATCAACTACATTCCACGTAACCTGGTCTGTGAACCACTCACTCACTCACTCACTCACTCACTCACTCACTCACTCACTCACTCACTCACTCACTCACTCACTCACTCTCACTCACTCACTCACACGACAGCATCTCTCTGCTCATCCTTTGTGAACTTTGGTGGAGAGCAAGTTAGACTGAAGGCCACGTTATTCAGGGGGGCCCTGCACTGTGAAACTCACCCCGATCTGGATCATAAGCTTCAAGAGGAGAGGGAGGAGATCCCTGTGAGATCTGTCGCAGATGCTGAAGGTCGTGGAGAAAGGTACTGCAGATGCTGGTGTACATCGAAGATAGATTCAGATTCAGATTCAAATTCAATCTCTATTGTCATTGTGCAGTGTACAGTACAGAGACAACAAAATGCAGTTAGCATCTCTCCAGAAGAGCAAACATAGAATAATGGAACAGCAAAATATATATATGTGCATACAGTAGCAGTCTGGGGGGGGGGGGGGGTGGGGGGTGGGTGACTAGCAGTCACCGAGGTGCAGAGTTAAATAGTGTAACAGCCACAGGGAAGAAGCTGTTCCTGAACCTGCAGGTCCGGCAACGGAGATACCTGTAGCGCCTCCCGGATGGGAGGAGGGTGAACAGTCTGTGGCTGGGGTGAGAGCAGTCCTTGACGATGCTGCGCGCCCTTCGCAGACATCGCTTGCTATGGACAGACTCAATGGAGGGGAGTGAGGAACCGGTGATGCGTTGGGCGGTTTTCACCACCCTCTGCAGTGCTTTCCGGTTGGGGACAGAGCAGTTGCCATACCATACTGTGATACAGTTGGTAAGGATGCTCTTGATGGTGCAGCGGTAGAAGTTCACCAGAATCTGAGGAGACAGATGGACTTTCTTTAGTCACCTCAGGAAGAAGAGACGCTGGTGAGCCTTCTTGACCAGTGTAGAGGTATTGTGGGTCCAAGAGAGGTCATCAGAGATGTTGACCCCCAGAAACCTGAAGCTGGAAACACGTTCCACCTCCGTCCTGTTAATATGGATGGGGGTGTGCGTGCAGCCCCTAGACCTTCTATAGTCCACAATGAGCTCCTTGGTCTTCTTGGAGTTAAGGGCCAGGTTGTTGTCAGCGCACCATGCTGCTAGGAGTCTCAAAGATAGTCTCAAAGTTCTGCATTAACTCAGCGGGACAGGCAGCATCTCTGGAGGGAAGGAATGGGTGACGTTTCGGGTCGAGACCCTTCTTCTACCTGAGTTACTCCAGCGTTGTGTATCAGTCCTCATTAACCACTCCTGCCTTGACCTGTGTGTGTCCTGCGTGGAGGTCTGGGATTGACATCAGTGGGAACGTAACGTGGCGGCCTTAAAGGAGGGCCAGGCGATGGGAGCATTGCTCTGCTGGGCCAGTGTGAAGCTGAGGGGCTCGGGCCTCTCCTGCTGAATAATTACACCACCCCACCAGCTCAGTGCAGGGTGCTCACTGCCGGCGTTCTCCCCCATTGCAATTTCCACTCGATATTTGTGGCCATTGGTCACATAAGAATGAATGACTGATCGGAAGTGACATTCGGACCATTGTTATGGCAACTGAGTCTCTTAATGTATGCATTAAAAGACTGGGTAAAGAGTCTCTCTGGCAGCTGTCGACATCTGACGGCCCTCTGTATCAGCCCAGTGGAGCATCGGGCCACTGCCAGTACCATCCGGGATGATTACAGGTCATGAGGGCTTGAGCCAGTCAACGGAGAAACTCCTGCAGCAACCGCTGGGCACCTGCGCCCAACGCAGTGAGTGGCTGACACGTGTGTGTCAAGAACAGGAAATGCCAGAAACACTCGGCAGGCCTGGCGGCATCCCTGGAGAGAGACACAGTGGACATTTCGGGTGACAGATGTTAACCATATAACCATATAACAATTACAGCACGGAAACAGGCCTTCTCGGCCCTTCCAGTCTGTGCCGACCATTTATTTTCCCCTAGTCCCATCTACCTGCACTCAGACCATACCCCTCCATTCCCTTCCCGTCCAACTTTCTCTTTTTTCACACAAAGGGTGGTGGGTGTAAGGAACGAGCTGCCAGAGGAGGTAGTTGAGGCTGGGACTACCCCAACGTTTAAGAAACAGTTAGACAGGTACATGGATAGGACAGGTTTGGAGGGATATGGACCAAACACGGGCAGGTGGGACTAGCGTAGCTGGGACCTGTTGGCCAGTGTGGGCAAGTTGGGCCAAAGGGCCTGTTTCTATACGGGGATCACTAGTACATAGGGTGGCTATCGATTAATTCTAGACAAAAGATTTAAAAAAATAATCTAACACCATTAATTCACTCAAGGTATATTATGATGTGTTCTGCAATATGAAGTGTACAGCAAAACTTACACTTTCAGAGTGGTCTAACGTGTTGTTTCTTCAACGGACCACAAATTTATTTTAAAAGCAAAACACAAAGTGCTGGAGAACTCAGCAGGTCAGGCTGGATCTATGGAGGGTCCGAAAAAGGGTCTCGACCCAAAACGTTACCTATTCATTCTCCCCAGAGGTGCTGCCTGACCCGCTGAGTTACTCCAGCATTTTGTGTCTATCTATGGAGGGAATGGCTGGGCAACGTTTTTCAAAGTTCTATATTTTGAAAACGGGCAAAGCAAAAAGTAGCATGTTCTCTAGAAAGGCTCATCGTAAAATAATTGATCGGAAGGGTGTGATTTTCAGTCAGGACGTCCGTATCATTCAGTCAGTGAGCTTGCGGTCCGAAGTCCTTCTCTATTACCCTACATTAAAAAAATTGCCAATACCTCTTCAAGGTCTACAAATCCACCCGTAGTTTCCATTGCAGGTACAGCTGAAGGGATTTGGCACTCTGGCAACGCTATGAATTTATATGAATTTTAACAATCCGATACGTTTAAATCGTTCAAAAGCTACAACCACAATGTGATAAATAACACTAAATAAACCTGAAACAAATAAAGGCAAACAGAAGAACTATCATTGAAGGAGAGAGAGAAAACAACACACATAAACTTATTTTTTTTTAATTCATATAACATCCCTAAATGACGGGTACAAATGACTAAAAAACGTGGGTGGACAAAAATGCTGGAGAAACTCAGCAGTTGAGATGCTGCCTCACCCGCTGAGTTTCTCCAACATTTTTCTCTACCTTTGATTGTTCCAGCATTTGCAGTTCCTACTTAAAATAACGTGGGTGAATGACTGTACCGGCACAGAAGAAGCCCGTGCTCGCGGGCCGGAGCAGTGAATGACAGTAAGTTTTAAGAAATTCTCCTGTGAATTTTATTCAAAGGAACCCGGCGTCATTAATACTTGGTCAAAACACAATTATATTGACTGAGGAATGCAGGAAAAAAGGCCCACGTTCCGCTCCGTTGCGTACTACACGTCAGCCCATTGCATTTAGCAGGAGTGGTCTATCTTGCTCCGCTAGAGGATCTTTGATGCAAACCACACCGAGCTCACTGCCCTCATCGACTCCCCCTGCCACCTGCTGAAAGCGAGTTTAACACACAACAAATACCTTCCCTGATTAAACCTGTGCCTTTCCAAAATTAATGTTTGTACACTCTCCCTCAGATGTGATCTACTAATTCGCCACTTCCTGCATTAAACCAGCAGGCCTGTAATTACTGTCTATCCCTTTTAAACAATGCCACAAGGTTGGCGGCCCCACTCAGTCTGGTCCTCAAGCCGTGATCGATTGACCAATGTTGCTCACAAACCCTGTCATTTCCTCTCCTGCTTATTTTAACAGCTTTCCCATAACAATTATTCTCCAAGGCCATCTGCAACCTCCGCCAGTGAGCCGATGCGATGAGTGTGCCTTGCTCCACATCTGTGTGCTGCAGGAAGGGACCTTACCAATGACACCGCTGGCTGCCAAACAAGGTTACTACTCACTCTGTACGGCCAGCTTTCACTTGCTCAAAGTGCAAAAACCGAGCCCTCTGTGTTGGGTTGGCTTGGTTCGCACGATCTGCTCAGTAGGGCAGCACATTGGCTCGCCGAGTAAAGTCGCTGCCTACAAAATACCCAGGCCTCCGCAGCCTTCTGTGGCAATGAGTTTCACAGATTCGCCACCCTCTGACTAAAGAAATTCCTGCTCATCACCTTCCTAAAAGAGCGCCCTTTAATCCTGGGAAAGCCACTGACGCTCAATACCAGAGACCCGGGTTCGATGCTGTCTCTGTGGAGTTTGCGCGTTTTCCCTGGAACCACGTGGGTTTCCTCCGGGTGCTCTGGTTTTCTCCCACATCCCAAAGACATGCAGGTTTGTCGGTTAATTGGTCTCTGTAGATTGCCCCTGGTATGCAGGGAGTGAATGAGAAAGTGGGATAACATGGAACTTGTGCATGCAGGCGATCGATGGTTGGCATGGACTCAATGGGCCGAAGGGCCTGTTTTAATCCTTTATCTGTAAACTGAACTAAACTAAATGTGGCTTACCTCTTGCATCTTTTTATCATATTTTACATTAATTAGTAGCACATTGTTTGAGTTTTTAATTTAAGTTATTTCTTAAACGTAAATATTTTTTTAATTTCCAAAGTTCTTGAACAGTATTTGAACATTGCTGTCAGTGTCGGACAATCTGGGTGGGTCTGAGGTACCAAACCTAGCGACTGCCTGCAGACAGATCACTGGGCAAGATGGGGTTGGCTCGATTTAGAGTCATATAGCACGGAAAAAGACCCTTCGGCCCAACTCACCCATGCTAACCCAGATGCCCCATCTACACTAATCCCACCTGCCTGCAATTGGTCATTTTCCCTCTGAACCTCTTCTATCTACAGTATGTACCTATCCAAATGTTTAGTTTAGTGTAGCTTAGAGAAACAGCGAGGAAACAGACCCTTCGGCCCACCGAGTCTGCACTGACCAGCGATCCCCGCACATTAACACTACCTACGCATTTGGGACAATTTTGCATTTACACCAAGCCAATTAACCTACAAACCTGTACATCTTTGGAGTGTGGGAGGAAAACAAAGATCTTGGAGAAAAGCCACGCAGGTCACGGGGAGAACGTACAAACACCATACAGACAAGCAGCCGTAGCCAGGATTGGAGTATTGTGAGCAATTTTGGGCCCCGTATCTGAGGAAGGATGTGCTGGTGTTGGAGAGGGTTTAGAGGAGGTTTACGAGAATGATCCCAGGAATGAGTGGGTTAACATATGATGAGCGTTTGATGGCACTAGGCCTGTACTCGCTGGAGTTTAGAAGGATGAGGGGGAGGGTGAGGGGGGAACTCATTGAAGCTTACCAAATAATGAAAGGCCTGGATAGAGTGCATGTGGAGAGGATGTTTCCATTCTTGGGAGAGTCTAGAGCCAGGGGTCCCAGCCTCAGAATGAAAGGCCGCATCTTTCGAAAGGAGATAGGGAAGAATTTGCTTAGTCAGAGTGTGGTGAATCTGTAGAATTAATTGGCCAAATCAATGAATATTTTTAAGGCACAGATAGATAGATCAGGCGGGCGCGACTCACGTTGCAGCGGCCCCTACAGCCTGTCTGTCTTTTTTTTATTTTTTGTCTAGTTAAATGTAGTTGTTCGTGTTTTTTTTGTATCGTTTTTCTAACTGTGTATGTGTGGGGGGGGGGGTGGGGGGGGGGAGGGGAAACTTTAAAATCTCTTCCCTGCACGGGAGACACGACTTTTTTCCTGTCGGGTCTCCGTTGTCGTTTGGGCCTTGCACAGCGGAGCGGCCTCCGACCGGGATGAGCTGCGGACTTACCATCGTGGGGCTGGCCGGCCTCGGAGCGTGGGGAGCGGTGGTGCTGCGGCCCGACTCCGGGCTCCGGAGCGCCGCGCGGGGAGTGGTGGTGGCTCGCCGCTGCGGCCCGACTCCCGACTCCGGAGCTCCAGCTGCAGCTGCAGACTGGTGGAATGTCGGGATATCGGGAGCTCGCGTGTCCGGGTGAGAGACCGCTCTCCGGAGCTCCCGCAACACAGCTTCTCCAGCCCGTGTCGCGGGGTTGGAGCGACCCGGAGCGGGGCGTACATCGCCCGGCGTGGCTTCAATGTCCGCAGGACATTCCAGCGGGACATTCCAGCGCCCGCCGGGGGCTCCAACGTTGTGACTGTTGGGCCTAGAGCGGGGCCGTACATCACCCGGCCCAGCGCGGCCTCAATGGCCGTGGGACTTAACACCGCCCGCCTGGGGCTTCGACCTCAGGAGAGAAATGGTGCGGGGGAGAGAGAAGACTGTGCCTTCCATCACAGTGAGGAGGAGATTCACTGTGATGGATGTTTGTGTGAATTGAATTGTTTGTGTGTTTTTTTAATGAATTGTTCTGTTTGTATGGGTTGTAGAAACGGAGTTTTGTTCGAGCCTCTCTGAGGTTCGAATGACAAGTAATAAAATCAAATCAAATCAAATAGATTTGTGATTAGTATGGGTGTCGGGGGTTATGCAGAGAAGGCAGGAGAATGGGGTTGAGAGGGAAATATACATGATTGAATGGCAGAGTAGACTTGATTGGCCGAATAGCCTAATTCTGCTCCTATCACTTATGAATTTATGGACCATAGTGAGAGGGACATGGTGAGGGCGACACCTCTCAGAGCAACACTGCTCTCGTCTCCTCGCGGCCTGCTCACACACCCGGCAACAAGTCATCTTTGGCAAAGGGAACACTGCACAAAATAAGTTAGCGACCTTTACACTCTGCTTGCATGTTGCTGGGTAACATTTGTTATTAATGAGCGAATTGGAAATGACTACTTTCAATATGAACCGTCATTCACCACAATTGAATTAATGGAACATTCATCTTGTGTTTGTTTGATTCTTGGAACAGCAGGTTTGCATCAGTAACAAAACTGGCAACAATTCAGAAATAATTATGGGAATTGCTCCTATCAGGGACATCACTAGATGATAATACAAAATGTTGTCTTAAACATTATTGTGGCTTGATTCTTTCTTCCTTTAATTAAAAATAAACTTAAAAAAAAACTCCAGGATACACATGTCACTGAAAGCCACAATTCCCTCTGACGGTGTTAAGAAAACAATGAAGGCAATGACGTTCAGAAAACAGTGACCAATCAGTGTCCAATCCTCCCACTTGGTTGGGGATCATGTTGTTCCCATGTGTAGATGGGGCATCTGGGCCAGTGGGGCCAAAGGGCCTGTTTCCGTGCTGTTTGTCACTATGATGTATCTGGGCAGAACTTGTACTCGTAAATGCTCCTGACTTATGCTTCACTTCTCCCGACTTATTCTTGATTAGTACGGGTGTCAGGGGTTATGGGGAGAAGGCAGGAGAATGGGGCTAGGAGGGAGAGATACATCAGCCATGATTGATTTAGAACGGAGACGAGGAAACACTTTTTCTCACAGAGAGTTGTGAGTCTGTGGATTTCTCTGCCTCAGAGGGCAGTGGAGGCAGGGTCTCTGGATGCTTTCAAGAGAGAGCTAGATAGGGCTCTTAAAAATAGCGGAGTCAGGGGATATGGGGAGAAGGCAGGAACGGGGGTACTGATTGTGGATGATCAGCCATGATCACATTGAATGGCGGTGCTGGCTCGAAGGGCCAAATGGCCTACTCCTGCATCTATTGTCTATTGAATGGCAGAGTAGACTTGATGGGCCGAATGGCCCAATTCTACTCGTATTCTTTCTGACCTTGTGACCTTAATAAGATGTACATTTAACCAAATAAATATTTTGACAAAAATACTAATCCAGTTTCCAGTGGGATATTGTCATGGAAAACCTCCAGAATGGTTTATATTTAAACAAGTTAAACATGTCACGGGAGAGCTGCCAGAAGTGCTACGCTTCTGTCTTTCTCTCACCATCAAATGTTTTGGAAACTAAGAATTAAAAATGAGTTAGTGCACTCTAAGCAACTTCACTCCATAGTAATTAACAAAGGTCATCAGGCAAGGTTTAATCATCAGGAAAAATTGTAATTGCATTAGCATTTTACCGGATCTTTTATTATAAACTTCAAACCATGAAGAATTACTCCAGAATGAAATGATAGATGGAATATGAGGCAGCTTTAGATCCCACCAACAAATGATTCATGTGCAAATGATGTGACATTGGTTGGTGTGGGTTGAAGAGAGTTGTGATGGCACAGTGTGTGTTTGCCAGCATCTTCCTGCGTACAAGCATCCAGAGACTGCCTGTGTTTACAGGGAAATGCTTCATTGCAAATATGTCATGATGAATACGGAACCTTTACCTGTGAATTTAAATGACTGGCTATCCTTCAGTGACTTCGAAAGTGCACAAGAGAGGATATTGAGCTACAATCTGACTGTTTTGTAATTGGCACTGGGAGAAAGGGAAATGTTAAGGTTTCTTAAACGTGCATCAGAAAACCTGGAAGCGAGAAGAGCAACGTCTGCAGCGATGAGAAGGCAGAGAGAATGTAGTGCAGTGTGTGAGTGTGGAGTCAGTGCCAGGTGTATCTGTACCTGGGGTTCCATGTACCTGGTGTACCTGTATCTGGGTGTACATGTACCTGGGTGTACCTGTACTTGGGGGCAGGGCCAGCCTTGGGAGGTGCGGGGCCCAATTGGGAACAATTTTGGTGAGCCCTGGGTTCCCAGCCAAGTTCTGTAGATTCATAGAAATACAAATAAAGTCTATTATAGACTTTACATCTCTATGGTAGAATGGAAAGTAATCAAAATGTGCGTTTAAAAAGTGCCTGCGAGTTAATGGACCAAACAGATCTAAGCTACATTTTAATATAAAATTGCACACATGTAAGCCTACAAGTAACAAACAAAATGTGTAGATCACATAATTACAATACCACTTGTTTTAGTGACTGTGAAATGAAAAAAAAAAAATTAATTAACTAGATCCTGGAAACCCAATAACTATTGGGGAAAAACCAGTCCAGGCATTACATTTTGGGCTTCAGCCCCATCCTACCATTTGGGCTTCTACCCCCTCCTAACTTAGTTGTGTGTCTGTGTGTGTGGGAGGGAGAGAAGGGAGGAAGGGGAGAAGGGAGGGAGGGAAGGAGAGAATGGATGGAGGGAGGAAAGGAGGGATGGAAGAAGGGAAGGAGAGAAGGGAGGGAGATGGCCAGGGGCAGGAGCGGATGCCGGGGTCCGGACGAACGCGTGTGAGCTGAGGCCAAGGTTTGTAAACGTTGCTCCAACCCCTGGCCTGGCCCTCCCTGTATTGTTCACCGCTTCTGCCCGGGGTGCACCCGGGGCTGTGTGCGTGAAGCACGGCGACTGGAGGGGCAGGAGTGCTGCCCCGGGACCATGAGGGACCGTGAACCACCTCCCCCTTCTCCATTCCCCCTCACACTCCCCTGCCCGTCTACCCCTTTCTTCCCCCTCCACCCCTCTACTCTCTCTCCACCCCTCTCTCCCCCCTTCACCCGGGGTAGATCTACCCGAGCCGAGAGTACATTACTCCAAAGATCCTAGAGCGGAGCATTGGATTACTCTGGCGCGGGGCCCCCCCTTAGGCACGGGGCCCAATTGGGAGCAATCGCTCCAATCGGCTTAAAGCAAGCCCTGCCTGGCGGTACATGTATCTGACGCACCTGTACCTGGGGGTCCAGGTGTACCTGGGTACATCTTTTTTTGTAAGCATCCAAGACGAGTGCTGCAGGAAGTCCAAAGACCTTGCACAAGTGGACAGAGTCGGTGAACACACCTTAAGATGTCACCGATCTCCCTCTTGTCTAAAACCAGGCTGAGAAATGTGCACCATAGCCCTGTCGTTCACAGTCCGCAGGTAGTCTTCAACGTGGCAAACCCTACGCACACAGTCTCGCAGCTTGCAGACAACACAAAACTGGGTGAGATTGTGAACTGTGAGAAGGATCCAAAGAGGCTTTAAAACTGTTTACGGATGTTGAGCGAGTGAGAAAATACTGAGCGGTTGCCGTATAATGTGGATAAATGTGAGGTTATGACTTTGTTAACGGAAATCACAAAGGCTGTGTATTACTTAAACAGATGTTGATTCCTTGAACCCATTCACACAGAGGGTGGCGGGTGTATGGAACAAGCTGCCAGAGGAGGTCGTTGAGGCTGGGACCATCCCGACATTTAAGAAACAGTTAGACAGGTACATGGATAGGACAGGTTTGGAGGGATATGGACCAAACGCAGGCAGGGGGGACTGGTGTAGCTGGGACATGTTGGCCGGTGTGGGCGAGTTGGGCCGAAGGGCCTGTTTCCACACTGTATCACTGTGTGGTCTGGCAACATTGATGGGTCTGGGTGTCTTTGTTCAGCAATGGCTGGAAACAAACAGGTGAATGGAGCAAGGGAATGTGTGGCTGGTCTTCACTGCAACAAGCGTGAGAACAAGTGCGTATCACTACATCAAGAAACGTGTTTGATGAGTCAAATAGCCTTTGCCCATCTCTCCTTATCTGTGTATTTATCACGTAACGGAACTCCCACTCAGCATCTTAATCAGATCTGTAAGTAAATGGCATCGATGATAAATACTCACCCAAGTAAAAATGATCTCACGCTCCTGTCATGCACTGAGACTTGTTCAGATGTGCGTGAGAAACCCTTGTGTTATGCTTGACCTTGCTGGCAAGGTGGACACTGGAGTAACTCAGTGGAACAGGCAGCATCTCTTAGTCTGAGGAAGGGTCTCAACCCGAAACGTCACCCATTCCTTCTCTCCAGAGATGCTGCCTTACCCGCTGAGTTACTCCAGCATTTTGTGTCTCTCTATTGTGTAAACCAGCATCTGTAGTTCCTTCCTACACACCATGCTGGCAAAAACTGAACAACCAAACCTCACCCTTCCTCTGTGCGATCAGCCTGTTAGATCAGATGAAAGCCATTCTCCCTCCATAGATGCTGCCTAACCCACTAGGTATTTCCAGCATGTCCCGTTTATTGCTGTTATAACTCAATTCCCATTTGACCATTGCATTCTACCTCAAGTCTCTGACTTGCTTTGTCCCTTATGTTGAATCAAGAGAAATGGGAGGAAGGCAGGAACGGGGTACTGATTGTGGATGATCAGCCGTGATCATATTGAATGGCGGAGCTGGCTCGAAGGGCCGAATGGCCTACTCCTGCACCTATTGTCTATGTTCCTACATTCCTATGAATCTGGGGCATCTTAAAGTTCTCATTGGAAAAAAAGCCAAACTAACCCAGCGGGCCGGACAGCATCTCTGGATCGGTGACACTTGGGTATCTGGAGCCTTTTTCAGACTTTGTATGTCTGCATGCTCCATGTACATCTTGACTGCATTTTTAAACATTCCTGTTGGTTTTGCAGCTTAACATCATGTGACAATCACAATTCACAATCTCACAGAGTTTAAGAATAAGGAGTAAGCCATTTAGAACGGAGACGAGGAAACACTTTTTCTCACAGAGAGGTGTGAGTCTGTGGAATTCTCTGCCTGGGAGGGCGGTGGAGGCAGGTTCTCTGGATGCTTTCAAGAGAGAGCTAGATAGGGCTCTTAAAAATAGCGGAGTCAGGGGATATGGGGAGAAGGCAGGAACGGGGTACTGATTGGGGATGATCAGCCATGATCACATTCAATGGCGATGCTGGCTCGAAGGGCCAAATGGCCTACTCCTGCACCTGTTGCCTATTGTCTATTGTCTATTGTGATAACATCACACTTTTCTGCTCCTTTCAATCATGACTGCTGCAGTTTTCTGGCTCTGGCTCTGTTCTGGGACGTAATCAGTGATGTGATATTATGATGGATGGTAGGAGATGGACTCGGTGCAAAGTGGCAGGATCACCTCTTGCCACACCACACCTGGTGCTTGCCATGGAATATGGTGTCGAGGATTCGGATCAATGAATAGAGAAAGAACGAATAGTGCAAGGCCCGGATCGAGTGGATGTGGAGAGGATGTGTCCACCAGTGGGAGAGTCTGGGGCCAGCATCAGTATAAAAAGACGAACCTTTCTGAATGAAATGAGGAGGAATTTTGTTAGTCAGTGGGTGGTGAATCTGTGGAATTCATTGCCACAGACAGCTGTGGAGGCCAAGTCAATGGATATTTTTAAGGTGGGGATTGATAGATTCTTGATTAGTACTGGTGTCAAGGGTTATGGGGAGAAGGCTGGGGAATGGGGTTGACAGGGAAAGATAGATCAGCCATGATTGAATGGCGGAGTAGACTTAATGGGCCGAATGGCCTAATTCTGCTCCTAGAACCTATGACCTTATGAACGATGTGTCAGGTCCCGTGGTGGATAGACCATTCTGATGGTTCTGGTAGTTTGGCTCATGTGTTAAGTCTGTCCCAGTCCAAATATGGGGAGGGACTTCATCCTGGGCCCTGGTGTGTGCCAGTGCGTGGACTCTCAATAACCAGTCATCGCGGGCAGGAGTCCCTGATGTGCAGAGAGGGGCAGGAGATTTGTTGCTTTATTCATGATTTTCCTTTATGAAGTACCTGTACTTCCTGAAATTAATATATAGAAGTGTGAAATCGCACACCACCAGATTCAGGGACCAGCTTCCCAGCTGTTATCTGGCAACTGAACCATCCCACCACAACCAGAGAGCAGTGCTGAACTACTATCCACCTCTTTGGTGACCCTCAGACTTTCCTTGATCAGACTTTGCTGGCTTTATCTTGCACTGAATATTATTCCCTTACTGTGTATCTATACACTGTAAATGGCTTAATTGAAACCATGTCTTGTCTTTCTGCTGGCTGGTTAGCACGCAACAAAATCGTTTCACTGTACCTCAGTACACGTGACAATAAGCTAAATGAAACGGAAGATAGTTGTTTGTAAGTCAAAATATTCTTTCTGTATTCATTGACCCAAATGAATATCACTGTACCTTAATTGGTGCATGTGACAATGCATGTGAATGGGAATGTGAATCTGAAATCCTCGAAACCTGCTCATCTTTCATCACAGCGGTTGTTTAATGGGTATTCAGATCAGGATTATCAACCCTCTTTCACTGTGTTTCTGAAGTGTTCATCCCGACATGTCCAAAATCTCATTTTACCATCTTCAATATTTCTACAACAAACAAATAAAAATGTTAAAAAGAAATTGAAAGAACCACATTCTTCTCATTGCCAGTAGACAAAAATGCTGGAGAAACTCAGCGGGTGAGGCAGCATCTATGGAGCGAAGGAAATAGGCAACGTCATAACCTTCTTCAGGGTCTCAACCCGAAACGTTGCCTATTTCCTTCGCTCCGTAGATGCTGCCTATCCCGCTGAGTTTCTCCAGCGTTTTTGCCTACCTTCGATTTTCCAGCATCTGCAGTTCCTTCCTAAACAGTTCTTCTTGTTTCTGCTCTGATTTTTCTCTCGTTGCCTGCAATAGTTTTCAAGGAATTAACTGTAACTGACAGCAGCTTTGGAGTGATCTCAAAGAGTTGTAAATCCTTGGAATAACCGCACAAGTTCACATTCACAAGTTATAGGAGTAGAATTAGACTATTCGGCCCATCGAGTCTACTCCGCCATTCAATCATGGCTGATCTCGGCTCTAAAACCAATATTCCTGCCTTCTCTCCATAACCCTTGACACCTGTTCTAATCAAGAATTTGTCTATCTCTGCCTTAAAAATATCCACCGACTTAAAAATATCCTCTGACTTGGCCTCCACAGCCCTCAGAGATTAATTACCCTCTGACTAAAGAAGTTCCTCCTCACCTCCTTTCAACAAGAGCGCCCTTTAATTCTGAGGCTATGACCTCTGGTCCTAGACTCTCCAACACTGGAAACATCCTTTCCACATTCCCTCTATCTATGTCTTTTATTATTCTGTAAGTTTCAATGAGGTCCCCCCTCATTCTTTGGTTTGTTAACGGGACGTACGTGCTGTTGCCAAGGTGAGCGGGAATGCCTGGCTGGAATCCTCTTGTTGTCGAGTGGCACTAGCAACTTTGGGCTTTCCTCAGTTTTTGCGCTCTATTGTTTATTTTAAGTCATTAAATGGTTTTTTTTTGGTGTATTATATTACTGTTAGTAGTGAGTGCTTTGTTTACAACCCTGCCGTGCGGCTGGTGCAAGGAAGGGTTTCATTGTTCCCTTTCGGTAAACAAGACAATGAAACACTCTTGACCATTGGAAATGCTAAGGTATTTCAGTCAATCATCATCAACTGCCGCACTGACCTCGCCACTAATGCTGCTGGGTCCTCACCAGACACCTCCGTGGGGCCAACCCAGGCACCGAGGGCCGCGGGCTTTGTCGACCCGCGAGGCTCCACCACCGCCCGGCGAGGCTCCACCACCGCCTGGCGAGGCTCCACCACCACCGCCCGGCGAGGCTCCACCACCACCCGGCGAGGCCCCTCCACCGCCCGGCGAGGCCCCTCCACCGCCCGGCGAGGCTCCACCACAGCCCGGCGAGGTTCCACCACCACCGCCCGGCGAGGCTCCTCCACCGCCCAGTGAGGCTCCTCCACCGCCCCGCGAGGCTGCTCCTCCACCGCCCGGCGAGGCTCCTCCTCCACCGCCCGGCGAGGCTCCACCACCGCCCGGCGAGGCTCCTCCACCGCCCAGCGAGGCTCCTCCACCGCCCGGTGAGACTCCTCCACCACCCGGCGAGGCTCCTCCTCCACCGCCCGGCGAGGCTCCACCACCACCCGGCGAGGCTCCTCCACCGCCAGGCAAGGCTCCTCCTCCACCGCCCGGCGAGGCTCCTCCACCACCCGGCGAGGCTCCTCCACCGCCCGGTGAGGCTCCAACCCACGAGGCCAGGGCCATGATAATCTAGCTCCAACTTCGGTTTCAGCTTCAGCTTCTCAACGGCACCACCAGAAGGCACCTCCGCTGTCCATGGAATATCAGTCCTATGACATAACCACAATGCTGCCTATCCTATTGATGGCATATCTGTAAACTTTCTCGTATTATTCACCGCATGGAGTACCTCCACATCGGAATTATGGATCCCAGCTTATTTAAACAACCTGAATCAATTCTGTGATTCCCAGCAATCACACTAAACTCATGAACTGGAAAAAAATCGACACGCTTTTCCAATGTCTTAATGTTATTAACTCCGGGTAAAATGAAGCCTAACCTCACATGTACACTTTGACATGACCTGGCTGGGCTTGTGTGAACTGATCACTACACTGTGTAAATGCCACACTATTATAGAATGTGTAGCTGCTCTGTGAGTAATGAGACACATTACATGCTAATGCTCCATTAATCACTGCCGTTAGTGCTTGACTCATAGTTCAGAAAGCTAATTCATTCGCACAAATTCAACTAGAGGTTTCTCAATTCCATTCCTTTGCAAAGTCATTTAAATACAGTTGTATGCATGGAAGGTCATTATTACAGGGAAATTATCTGAATCCATAATTTCCCTTTTAAGGGCCTGTCCCACTTACCTGATCTTCCCACTGACTAGGAGACCTCTCACCACCATACAGGCGACTCCTGGTGACATGTTGCGGGTGTCGCGGGGTGTCGCCAGGGGGCATGTCGCCAGGGTCGCCTGTATGGTCGTGAGAGGTCACCAGGGATTGCCTGAGGGTCGTGAGAGGTCTTCTAGTCACCCAAAGAGTCTTTCTGGTCACCGCTGAATTTTCAACATGTTGAAATTTTTCGGCGACCTATGACGGGTGCCAGCATTCGCCGTAAAGGTCGCGTACGTGGGACAGGCCCTTAAATGTATAGGATTTAAGTTTCCCTCATGAAATAGATTTTTTCTCATCCTGAGATCCTTGCACAGGGAGACCATCATCTCTGGAAGCTTGACAATTTCATGCCAATCCCATTCCTGCAAGCAGCATGTGCTTGCAAAGTGATGGCCATTACTCGCACCTTCCACACTGGATGCAGGGATACATTCAGAGGTCAGGAAGATGCATTATCCAGAGATTGTCTGACGTGGCCTCATTTTGTTCAGTTATGCTTGTTCTCGTCTCATCTCCTGAAGACACTCCTTGGTAGTAAACACCTCCATGGTAGTACACACCTCCTTATAGTCCGCTAATGAAGATGCTATTCCGTCAGAGATGGTCTGTTTAACTATAGATTCAACATTACAATGTGAACCACATTTCGAAAAGGGCTTAATTGGCTGTAAAGTACTTTGGAATGCCTTGATTCCTTTCCCCCCCCCGCAGATATTAAGAAGCAATAAATCTCCTGGGACAGTCAAACCTCGCCCAGAACATTTCTGGATGAGGCAGAGATGATTTTTAAGGGTCATTTTGAAAGGAGCAGTGGGTGCTGGGGAGGAGGCAAGCAAATGACAAACGTTTCCATCTGCCACGTACACGACAGAAACATCCGCAATGACAGCATTGATCAGTAGTTTCCACTAAATTGTTTTCAATCACTATTTATATTATAAGGTCATAAGTGATAGGAGCAAAATGAGGCAATTCGAACGATCAAGTCCTCCGCCATTCAATCATGGCTGATCTATCCTTACCTCCTAACCCCATTACACCCGTACTAATCAAGAATGTATCTATCCCTGCCTGAAAAATATTCATTGACGGCCTCCACAGCCTTCTGTGGCAAAGAATTCCACAGATTCACAACTCTCTGACTAAAGAAATTCCTCCTCATCTTCCTAAAGGAAGATCCATTAATTCCGAGGCTATGACCTCTAGTCCTAGACTCTCCCACTAGTGGAAACATCCTCTCCACATCCATTCTATCCAGGCCTTTCACTATTCAGTAAGTTTCAATGACAGCCCCCTCATCCTTCTAAACTCCAGCGAGTACAGGCCCAGTGCTGTCAAACGCTCATCGTATGTTAAACCTACTCATTCCTGGGATCATTCTTGTAAACCTCCTCTGGACCCTTTCCAGAGCCAGCACTTCCTTCCTCGGATATGCTGCCCAAAACTGCTCACAATATTCCAAATTGTGGCCTGACCAGCGCCTGTTCTTCCCTGTTTTTGTATTGTAGTCCTCTTGAAATAAATGCTAGCATTGTGTTTGCCTTCCTCATATTCCAGCAGCACAGTGGGCCAGTGCATGTATTGTGTGCCTGTTGATGCCAGAGGCCCCACGTCTACGGTGGTGGACAGAGTTAAGGTAAGATCAAGAGGCCCCAAGTCCTAACAGTTCATCCTGGGAGTCAGGGAAGGCATTTAAGGATCACAACTTAATCCTAAACCTCTGTTTAAAGGACCTACAAGATTTTGGTAATCTACGAACTCCTACGACCTTCCACGAGTATGCTCACGAACTGGAGTGACAGAGGTCACGAGCTGATGTTGACTTAAGCTTTTTTTTCACTCACCTTTTTTTCTCTGTCCAGCTGCCGAGCTATGAGTACCCACGAATATCTAGGAGTACCCACGGCTACCTACGACTACCCTCATGGCCTACTACGGTCTGCCCACGAACTAAATACGAGTAAAAAGTTAATTAAATACGAGTAAAAAATACCAGCAATTTTTGCATCCCGACTATTTTTTTACTCATGGACATTTTTCATCTGGCTGGAAAAAACGCCCCGACTTACCTGATGCCCCAAGTACCTTCGGCTGGCATAACAAGCCGCTACGCTATATCTACGGACTCCTACGGACTCGTTACGAACATTCTGCGAGTTTGAATCAGGGAAAAACTCGGGAGAATTCGTGAATTGCCTTGTGAAAGTGGGACAGGCCCTTAAGAGAGTGTTTTCTTCAGAGGCGTTAGTTTTTGAGATTGCAAGATGAGTGACAGAATTGTTTCAGTTCTTCATCAATTATCAGAATCTTTCCTGTTGTTCACCACTTCACATCAATGACAGCGATGTGGAGGTGGTCAGTAGCACTAAGTTCCTGGGGGTGCAGATCACTAACAGTCTGACCTGGTCGAATAACATCTCATCAACAGTTAAGAGAGCGCAGCAGCGGTTGCACTTTCTGTGCCGGATGAGAAGAGCTCACCTCCCCCATCCCATCCTCACCACTCTCTACAGGGGCACCCATAGAGAGTATTTTGACCAGCTGTATCTCTGTCTGGTTTGGGGACTGTAGAGCCTCCCACTGGAAGTCCGTGCAGAGAGTGGTGAGGACAGCGGAAAAAATCATCGGGACCTCTCTCCCCTCAATCGGGGATATTGCGAACAAACGTTGCGTGTCTAAGGCCAGCAGTATTATAAAAGACCCCACACATCTCCATCACAGACTGTTCACTCTGCTGCCCTCGGGCAAAAGATATCGCAGCATAAGGAGCAGAACATCGAGGTTCTGCAATAGCTTCTTCCCACGAGCCATCAGACTCCTGAATGCCATGTAATGGGCTGCCACCACTGTCTATTTATCCTTTTATCCATTTTATCCATGTTTATCCTTCTGTTAATTATCGTGTTGCACAGGGAGCAATATGCAACATAATTTTGTTTGGAACTGCATATATCAATGTATTTCTAAATGACAATAAAGTTTGTTTGACTTGACTTGGCCTGTGCAAAAATCTTGCCCCACACATCTCCTTTAAACTTTGCCCCTCTCATATTAAAGCTACGCCCTCTATTATTTAACATTTCCACCCTGGGAAAAAGGTTCAAACTCTCTACCCTATCTATGTCTCTCATAATTGTATCCACTTTCAGCCAGGTCTCCCTGCAACCTCCGGCATTCCAGAGAAACCAATCCAAATGTGTGCAGCATCTGGGCATGGATATTGTGGGCTGAAGAGCCTGTGCCTGCGTTATGTACTATCCTGTGCTTTGTGGAAACAAGGAACTGCAGATGCTGGTTTACAAAATGAGACATAAAGTGCTGGAGTAACTCAGTGGGCTCGGCAAAATCTCTGGAAAACATGGATAGGTGACGTTTGGGGTCGGGACCCTTCTTCAGTCACAGTCTCATACATGTGTCTGTAGCATCTATGTTCTTTCCTTGTAGCTGATACGCGCTAATCCAGGCAGTTTCCTGCACCCTCTCCACAGCCTGCACATCCTTCTAGTAATGGGGCTGCCACACAGCACACTACAGGATAGTACATGGCGTAGGCACAGGCTCTTCAGCACACAATACTCCAAATGCAGCCTGACCAACGTCCTATGAAGCTGTGTCATTCTGTTGGATTCATGGGGGGGTTGGTCTTTTTTTTCATCAAAAAATGTATCAATTATTAAAAATAATATTTACAATACAATAAAACAAAACAGAACCCAGCACCACAATACAAGACAAACAAATATACTAAAGAGACTATAATACCACTATGTTCCACTCCTTGTCCAGGATGCATTCAACCCCCCTCTAATCCCCCAGGGCGCCCGTGGACAGCGCGTAGTCCCTCTCAAGCACCACCCGCGTGTGGACGTAACCCCGGAAAAGGGGCAGGCAGCTGTCTCGGGCAGAGCCCACTTCCGCCTGGCGCCGTGACTCGCGGATGCGTGAGTCTGTGGACCGCGAGAGAAACGGGTTGCAGGGAACACCTCGGTGCAGTACCCTCTACCCCAGGTCCCCAATGTAGAGGGGGAGAAACACTGCAGAGAGGGACCCCCACCAGGGGGACCCCCTCGCGACCGGAAGGCAACACCGACCACCACTTGGTGTCGGGACGGTGGACCAGGGCGAGGAAGTGCAGGGTGCGGAGGAGGAGCCCGTACAGGACACGACTCCCTGTGTCTCGGAGGGCGATGAAGGGTGTCGAGGAAAGGTGGCTCAAGTTGTGTGGGACCGGCTCCCGGGAAGGATTACGGCGCCTGGGTCAGAGGACTACTTCCGGCTGAGCGTGGGTTTGCTCAACCGCAGGTATTCCCCCGACACCCGGCGGAGGGGGGGCCCGGTCGATGGCAACCAGGTTCCAGACTCTCAACAAGTCCCTGTAGAAGCCGGGCATCCCCAGCAGGACCGCACGGCTGACGCCCACCATCGGGATCCGCGTACCACCTTGAAGGCAGCGGCCCCGTTGGAAAAAGTGCGTCGCCAGCGCGTGCCACCTGGGAGGGCGCCCTCTGTACAGCTATCTCTGCAGGGTCCTGAGGCGGAGAACCGCCAACTTGAGTGCGAATGCACAACAGCGACTGACCGGCCCCCCTCGATCAGGAGACTCAGGACTGCTGCAGAGACCCCGTGCTTTCCGTTGCCCCAGAAGTCCACCAACTTCATGGGAGGTGGTCTTGGAGGGGAGGATGCTCCTCAAACTGCAGAGCATCTTGGACAATACAGCTCACCCCCTCCATGACACACTGGTCAACCTGAGGAGCACCTTCAGCAACAGACTGGTTCCACCAAGATGCAGCAGAGAACGCAACAGATCCTTCTTCCCTGTGGCTATCAAACTGTACAACTCCCCCCCCTTCTGTCGTGGGGTAGACTGATTCCTCCACCCCCCTCTCCCCAATCTTTGCACATGCCCAATCCTTTCCACTCGCTAATTTCATGTTTCATGCATTTTGTGTTTTATGATTGTTGGCAGATTATTTTCCCTCCTGGGATATCCGCATATCGTGTGCTGACTATCACCCTGAATGCCCCAGCCTATGAAAGCAAGCGTGCCATATGCCTTCTTTATCACTCTCATGTTTTGACAGCAGAAGTCAGCACGTTATATGATGAGCCCACGATCCTTCCACACATTCTTTAACACGAGTCGATGACAAAACAAATAGCCAACAAATTGACTGCAGTGTGTCCTTCCTTCCTTCACAGCAGCAGCTGCTTGGGAAGTACACAACTGCCAGTTTCCATCAATTCTGACAGCATCTTCAGGCCCACGTTAACTAACTCCAATTTACTCTCGTTGCAGACTGAATATTTTAGCATAAATGCACCTGTAATTAAATGGTTATTCTCAGCAGCTGCCGCTCAACTGTGTGGCACGGCACCAGAAAGAGAAACAGAAAGATTCCCTGTTCACTCTCTGATCCCAGTTTACATATTTTTCCGTGGGATGATGTCCAACAGGACATTTTTTCCACATGTAAATCCTGGAACTTCCACTCCATCTGGATTGTATTTCCCAATTGGTAATTTCTGAACGACATAATTTCATTCATAAAATGTAAACACATGGGATTAGAGAGGCAGAGTTTGTGTGAACACAAAACTGAACGCTCGCCAGATTGATTCCTGGAATAAGGGCGATGCCTTTAGGAGACTTCACGTAGACTGAGCCAGCAGAATCATTGAATAGACCAAGACTTCATTGATCCAGAGCTGTTGGGATAAAGGGCCTGAAAATGAGAAATACAAGTGTATCCCCTGGACTCACAGCACTGAAACAGGCCCTTCGGCCCAAATCATCCATAACCGACCATCTGTTCCGTTTGAGCTTAGTTTATTGTCACGTGTACCGAGGTACAGTGAAAAGGGTTTCTTGCGGGCTAATAGCCCTGTCCCACTGTACGAGTTCATTCAAGAGCTCTCCCCAGTTTAAAAAAAAATCAAACTCGTGGGAAGCACGGAGAATGTACGTAGCGGGTATGTCGGAGCTCGGGGACGTCTCTTAGCGGCTCGTAACGCTAACGGCAGGTACTCGGGAAACGCGGTAAGCTCGGGAAGACTCGTGAAGATTTTTCAACATGTTGAAAAATGTCCACAAGAGCCCCGAGTACCTACGAGCGGCCATTACCGTAAATCTCCGAGTTCGAATCAGGGCAAACTCGGGAGAGCTCTTGAATGAACTCGTGCAGTGGGACAGGGCTTTAACCAGTCAGCGAAAAGACAACACATGATTACAATCAACCATCCATGGTGTACAGAAACATGATAAAGGGAATAATGTGAATAACGTTTAGTGTAGTTTTGTTTCGAGATACAGCGCGGAAACAGGCCCTTCGACCCACTGAGTCTGCACTGACCAGCGATCCCCCCACATGAACACTACCCTGCACACACTAGGGACGATTTTTTACATTTACACCATCAATTAAAACTGAAGGTCTTGGAGAAAACCCACGCAGGTCATGGGGAGAACGTACAAACTCCGTACAGACAACGCCTATAGTCAGGATCAAACCCGGGTCTCTGGTGCTGTAAGGCAGCAAATCTACCGCTGCACCAAGATAAGTACAATATTTAGTACCAGGTAAAACCATGAAGTCCGATCAAACATAGTCCGAGAGTCTTCAAAGAGATAGATAGTAACACAGGACTGTTCTCCAGTTGTTGTTAGGATGGTTCAATTGCCTGATAACAGCTGCAAAGAAGCTGTCCCTGAATCAGGAGTGTTAAAGAAGGAACTGCAGATGCTGGAGAATCGAGGGTTACACAAAAAGCTGGAGAAACTCAGCGGGTGCAGCAGCATCTAAGGAGCGAAGGAGATAGGCGACGTTTCGGGGCGAGACCCTTCTTCAGACTGGTCAAGGATCAGGGAAACGAGAGATATAGACGGTGATGTGGAGAGATAAAGAACAATGAATGAAAGATATGCAAAAAAGTATCGATGATAAAGGAAACAGGCCATTGTAAGCTGTTTGTAGTGTGAAAATGAGAAGCTAGTGCGACTTGGGTGGGGGGGGGGGGATAGAGAGAGAAGGAATGCCAGGGCCCGAGGCAGGAAGTGTGTCTTTTCACACTTCTGTACCTTTGTCCCATTTGCCCACATTTGACGCATATCCTTCCAAACCTTTCTGATCCATGTACTTGTCCAAATGTCTTTTAACTGATGTTGTAGTACGTGCCTCAGCCAACTTCTCTGGCAGCTTATTCCGTACGCCCACCACGTGTCTTGATTAGGTCAAGATGGGACTGTTCGAAGACCTGATTCTCGTACGATGGTGCCAGAACGTGGCTACATTCTGTGTGCTGACCCAGAAGAGCATCGACATACAATTGTTCCACTCTTTCATGTGCATGATTGGACTCATGGTATGATTTGACTGGAAAGCAGGTAAAACAAACTTTGCACTGTAACTCATTGCATGTGTCAGCAATAAACTAAATGAAAGTAAACTCAAAGTAGAAGACATAATTTCAAGGTGAGAAGTTTAAAGGAGGTTTTTTAAACAGAAGGTAGCGGAGGCCTGGAATGCACTGCCAGGGATAATGGTGGAGGCAGATATGATATAGGTATTTTAGAGGCTTTTACATAACCATGCGGATATGAAGGGAATGGAGGGATATGGGTCATGTACAGGCAGAGATTAGTTTAACTTGGCATCATGTTCAGCATGGGCATTGTAATAGTGTATGTTCTATGTAAAATAAAAATAAGAGGTGAACTCATGATGATATGTTTCTGAGAGTGGTGTTTGACATTAGTTTTTCAGTTAAAGGAAAGTTTGCAGTGATATGGATAGGAAGGGTTCAGAATATGAATGGGAAGGGTTTAGAGGGCTATGGACCAGGTGCAAGCAAATGGGACTAGCCAAGCATGCCAACTCGGTTGGAATGGACAAGATGGGCCAAAGGGCCTGTTTCCGTGCGGTGTAGCTCTTTGACTCTTTGCCTCTGATCAATTCACACTTCTTAATTCAATTCATGGCCAGTATTTGGATGTTGAGGATGTCATTTCAAAGTGTGCATTTGGCATTAAAATCAGATATGAGGCAACCACCCTCTGTGTGACAAACCTGCCTCTTAGGTCACCTTGAAATCGTTCCCCTCTCACCTTAAATCCAGGAAGCAAAGAGGAGGTAACCCTATTAAACGTGGTGTTCGGGCCCCGGGCAGACTGGTGGCTCATGAATGGGCTCCGCACTGAGTGTAACAACATTGACCAAAATAGCAACAGGGATGAAAAACTTCAATTAATGGAAGGTCCGAAGAAGGGTTTTGACCCGAAACGTCACCCATTCCTTTTCTCCAGAAATACTGTCTGACCCGGCTGAGTTACTCCAGCTTTTTGTGTCTATCTTAGAAACATAGAAACATAGAAATTAGGTGCAGGAGTAGGCCATTCGGCCCTTCGAGCCTGCACCGCCATTCAATATGATCATGGCTGATCATCCAACTCAGTATCCCGTACCTGCCTTCTCTCCATACCCCCTGATCCCATTAGCCACAAGGGCCACATCTAACTCCCTCTTAAATATAGCCAATGAACTGGCCTCAACTACCTTCTGTGGCAGAGAATTCCACAGACTCACCACTCTGTGTGTGAAAAAAGTCCTTCTCATCTCGGTCCTAAAGGATTTCCCCCTTATCTTTAAGCTGTGACCCCTTGTCCTGGACCTCCCCAACATCGGGAAAAATCTTCCTGCATCTAGCCTGTCCAACCCCTTAAGAATTTTGTAAGTTTCTATAAGATCCCCTCTCAATCTCCTAAATTCTGGAGAGTATAAACCGAGTCTACCCAGTCTTTCTTCATAAGACAGTCCTGACATCCCAGGAATCAATCTGGTGTCATGGAGACAGGAACATCTCATGCATTTGTCTTTAAAGCTGAGAAGAACAGGATCTGTAAGGGCCAGGGGAAGATGGGACAACAGGGTGAAAGACATTTGATGACGTGAATAAGGAGAATTTATTTTCATCCACAGAATGATGCGGGCCAGGGCAATGGCAGGAAAATACAGAGAGGATTTGTGGAGGAAACTCGCGGTGATGTTCAACTCACTGCACACAAGGGTGGAGGAAGCTGCTCTGATAATAACTGCAGTAGAGATTTGGAGAAATATTTGTAGAAGTATTGGTGAAGCAAGACTAGTTGGGCAGAAACACCAAAGAGTTGGCTCAGGCTGAATGAGGTTGAATGGTTTACTTTAGTTCCGTTTATTATTGTCACATGTACCGAGGTAGCGTGAGAAGCTTTTTTGTTGCACGCTATTCAGTCAGCGGAAAGACTATACATGATTACAATCAAGCCAGCTACAGTGTACAGATAAAGGGAATAACATTTCGTGCAAGACAAATCCAATACAAAGTGGTTAAAGATAGTACAAGGGTCTCCAATGAGGTAGATGGGAGGTCAGAACCACTCTCTAGTTGGTGATAGGATGATTCCGTTGCCTGATAACAGCTAGAAAGAAACTGTCCCTGAATCTGGAGGTGTGCGTTTTCACACTTTTATACCGTTTGCCTGATGGGAGAGGGGAGAAGAGGGAGTGGCCAGGGTGTGACGCGTCCTTGATTACGCTGCTGGCCTTGCGGAGGCAGCGTGAGGTATAAATGGAGTCGATGGAAGGGAGGTTGGTTTGTGTGATGGTCTCGGCTGCATCTGCAATTCTCTGCAATTTCTTGCGGTCTTGGATGGAGCTGTTCCCAAACCAAGCTGCGATGCATCCCGATAAAATGCTTTCTATGGTGCATCTGTAGAAGTTGGTGAGGGTTGTTGAGCACATGCAAAACTTCCTAAGCCTTTGAAGGAGCTTCGATGTGGCTGGTCCTGGACAAATTGCTGGTGATATTTATTCCCAAGAGCTTGAAGCTTTCGACCATGTCCACCTCAGCACCATCAATGTATCCTGGGGAGTGTGTACTGCTCCACTTCCTGAAGTAGTTTTGACCATCTTTCTGAGCAATATTGTACGGCCATTCTAACATTGATGGTCCTAAATGCCTGGAATAGACAAACAACATTATTCAGAGCCTCGCCGTTGGATTGCAACCTTGTCGTGGTCGGGGAGCTCGTGTGTCTCAGTGACCCCTAGAGCTATGCCAGCGGGAGATTCGTCTCCTGTTAGGGTCTCCCATGCTGGACAGGTCGAAGGGTAGAGGCGAGACGAAGAGCGATCCACTGGTCCTCCAGGTTGGGGGTTGAGCACAGGGCTAACAACCCTGTCTCGTAAAACGCATATGTTACGGAAACAGCAACTGAAGGAATCAACACTACCGGGCGTGATGGACTTCCAGGGCTATCGGCAGATGCTGGGATGAATGTCAATGGTGCAAAGAACCAGACAGCATTCCAAGAATAGCCCTGCACTGGACACCAGAAGGGAAAAGGAAAAGAGGGAGACCCAAAACCACCTGGTGTTGAACTGTAGAGGAGGAAATGAAAACAATGAACCTGACCTGGGGTAGTGTCCGGAAGCGAGCCCAGAACAGACAAGAGTGGAGGAACTTTGTTGCTGCCCTGCATGCCAGGAGGCATAATAGGCAGTAAGTAAATAAGCATTATTCAGAGCAAGGAGAATATAAATTGCAGATGCATCAGAACAGATGAGTGCATCAGTTTGATAACTTACTCCAATTTATATCTGACCCGTCGATCCGCAGTTTCCAGGACAGCAAATTGGCCTTCTCTCCTCACGGATGAACGTCAAGGATGGCCGTTGACCCCACTTCTGGCAGGAGGGGGGCGACACGGCAGATGGGGAACATTAGGGACCAAAGCACATTTCACAGAAAATCAATTTGGGATTATTGCGCAAGATGTTTTCCAACCAAAACTGTGTGTTTCCAAGCGTACAAACTAACTCCCACAGAAAGCACATCTGTCGCAGGGAAATCTGTGACATAATCAATAACATATTCTCCATGTTTATTATCAAAAGAACAGAGCAGGATGTGAGGCAGCGGTTCAAACAGAATCGTTACCACAAACCACCAAGAGCAGAGACTGTACAGAGGGGGAGGTAACCACAAACACACGGTCTTTGACGAGCCGAGGAAGTTGTGCCTTGCTCCATATCCGGAAGGTCATTCCAGTGAGGAGGGGGTGGACACTGCCATGACTGGTACATGTTGTCCTTGCACTGGGAGACAGGGTCCAGCACTGGGGGACAGGGTCCACCACCGGGACATGTGTTCCCGGCACTGGGACATATCATCCGGCACTGGGACATACCGTCCTGTTACGGGGACGGGTGAAGATCAGTCACTGGAGACGTACGGTCGAGTCAAGGAGACAGTTGAATCTGGAATGAGCTGTACCTGGGTCTATCTCAGACAAATGTGATGATGGACTCTGCCATTCCCTTTGCTGCAACATATGACCTACCAAGCCCCAATCCCACTCTGTACCAGTGGACTGATGCTGCTGAAAGATAACCACACCACCTGGGACCTGTGAAGCACGGCTGGGGCTTACAGTACGTTAAACTAAATTGAGAAACAAAAATAAAAATGTCACATAATAACCTGGCCCCCCAAAGGTTGCAGGTTGAATCATCAGAAGCCTTTTTCATGTTCTTGGTGCAACCTAGTAGGAGAATCTGTACATAAACAAGGCCTGTCGAGGAACAGTGGACACAAGACGGAGATTGTAGACCCTGTGCAAACATGAGAAGTGCTTTCAGGAACATGTCCTGCCACAGTGTTTCCTGCAGCCGCTGTCGTTCTGGACTGAAGTTCTACCAGTGTTGCTGATACTATACATTGTGCGTAAGTTTTGGGCCCATTGCCACCGCATGCTGAATGCAGCTTTATGACGTCAATGAGTAGCCGGGGTGGGTAGATTGCAACCTCCACGTGGCCCGCCCTGTTTTTGACGAATGCAATCAACCCGGCGTGCACAATCAAATAAGATCAAATAGAGCAAGTTGTCCTGCAACTTTAGGCTGTGCACTCCCTACGCAAGAAGAAGAAGACGAATGAGAAGCCGGGTTCTGAATGTTAAACTGTTCAATCCATCAAGTCTACAGTATAAACTTTCCATGCTGGAAAGGGTGCAGAGAAGATTTACGAGGACGTTGCCAGGATTCGAGGGACGGAGTTGTCGGGGGAGGTTGAGCAGGCTGGGTCTCTATTCTTTAAAGCGCAGGAGGATGAGGGGTGATCTTATAGAGGACTACAGAATCATAGGAGGAATAGATCGGGTAGATGCACATAGGAAAGGAATCGAGAACCAGAGGACATAGGTTCAAGATGAAGGGGAAAAAATCTGAATAGGGATCAGAGGGGTAACATTTTCGCACAAAGGGTGGTGGGTGTATGGAACAAGCTGCCAGAGACAGTAGTTGAGGCTGGGACTACCCCAACGTTTAACATTTGGGATAGGTACATGGATAGGACAGGTTTAGAGAATCTGGGCCAAACATAGGCAAATGGGACTGGTGTAGATGGGGCATCTTGGTCGGAGTGGGCACGTTGGTCTGAAGGTCCTGTTTCCATGCTAAATGACTTTGACTCTATGAACTGCTCCAGCACTGAGGGTCGCAGACTATAACCCTCCCAGCAACAAGCCTTGTTATATGGGCACAAATCGTCCTTTCCTGGTTTGTGGATGCAGCCTAGTCCATCACAAAAAAACAACCTCCTTTCCATTGACTCCAACCTACCACAACCAGAGAGCAATCCTGAACGACTATCGGACTATCTTTGATCCGACTTTATTGGCTTTATCTTGCACTAAACGAGTTTAGGGGTAAATAGGTCCTTCGGCTGGTGAGACCACATCTGGAATATTGTGTGCAGTTTTGGTCTCCTAATTTGAGGAAGGACATTCTTGCTATTGAGACAGTGCAGCGTAGATTCACGAGGTTAATCCTCGGGATGGCGGGACCGTCATCTGAGGATAGATTGGAAAGACTGGGCTTGTATTACCTGGAATTTAGAAGGTTGAGAGGGTATCTTATAGAAATGCATAAAATTATAGAAGGACTGGACAAGCTAGATGCAGGAAAAATGTTCCCAATGTTGGGGGAGTCCGGAACCAAGGGCCACAATCTAAGAATAAAGGGGAGGCCATTTAAAGCTGAGATGAGAAAAAAAGATTTTCTCCCAGAGAGTTGTGAATTTGTGGAATTCTCTGCCACAGAAGGCAGTAGAGGCCAATTCAGCTGGGCTGCTGATTACACAATGGTGCCTTAAATATAAACCATGCGAGTGAGTGGAGAGAGGGCTGGAGAGGAGGCAGCAACTGACCAAGGTTGGCATAGATGATTCATGGAGTTTTAAATCAAAATTTCTCACCTCCAGCTCTGAAGACGGGAGGATGGTGGAGAGAGTCAAAAGCTTCAAATTCCTGGGCGTGCATATTTCCGAAGATTCTTCCTGGACCCAGCACACTGATGCAATTATAAAGGAAAAATACATCAACTTCCTGAGAAGATTACGGAGATTTGGTACATCAGAGAAGATTCTCTTGAACTTCTACAGGTGCACAGTAGAGCATATTGACTGGTAGCGTCACAGCCTGGTTGGACAACTTGAGCGTCCAGGAGCGAAGAGGACTGCAAAAGGTTGTCACCACTGCCCAGTTCATCACCGGCTCTGACCTCCCCACCATCGAAGGGTTTTTTCCGTAGTCGCTGCCTCAAAAAGGCAGCAGGCCACATCAAGGACCTACAACCATCATCAGAGACCTACTGCAACCTCCAATAAGCTCTGAACTAGAGAGCAGGGTGTACAGAGTAAAAAGAGTGCACGGTTTAGTGTGCAATATACAGGGTGTACAATGGCGCCACGCACAGCAGCCTCGCCAGCAGTTTGTCTGTCATTTCCCGCTTGTTGTTATTTTTAGTGTGTCAAAAGTATGGTTTTGGAGGTTTCTTAGTCTTTCTAATGTGGGGGGGGGGGGGGGGTCGAGATTGTGTCTTTTCTCCGAGTCGCATCTTCTTCCACCTCGCGCGGCCTACCAATTGGATTGGCGCGGCCTTTCCTGCCGGAGACCGGCCAGAGCTTCAGCAGCGGCGCAGCGCTGAATTCCATCGCGGAGCGGGCGATGCCTCACCGGGGGTCGCCTGTGTTCGAGCTCCGGAGTGATGGGCCTGCTGCTTTAACACCGTGGAGCTGTGGTCTGCGGAGCTTCCAGCCGCGGGCGGCGCTGACTTTAACATCGCCGAGTCCTGGGATCTTTTGCCGGGTGCCGCCAGCATTGAATCCCCGCCCAGCTCGGCCTGTGGACTTCGGGAGCCACGGTCTCCGGTAGGAAGCGGCCGATTCGGAAACTCCAAGCCGCTGAGAGCGTTCTTCCGTTCCGACGTCGGAGTTCCGCTCATCCCGGCGAGAGGGCCTGAACATCGGGCCGCCGGAGCGGCGACTGCGGAGGGTTCGAAGGCCCTGACCACGGGTGAGCAAAGAGGAAGATGACTGAACTTTACTGCCTTCCCTCACAGTGGGGAACCGTGATTCTGCTGTGGTGGATGTTTATGTTAAATTCTCTCGTGTATTGTGTTCTATTTATTCGTATGGCTGTATGGTGACTCAAATATCACTGTACCAATTGGTGCATGTGACAGTAAATGTAACTTGAACTTGAACAGGGGTACAGTGCACAGGGTGTATAGTGCATCGGCTGTATAAAGAGCAGCGGGTACAGTGTACAGTGTGAGTACAGTGTGCCGTCTGTACAGGGGATACAGTGTACATGGTGTACAGTGTGCTAACGTTTCCAGACTCAGGAGCTAATCTGGAGTGATTGAGGAATCTTGACTAAGAAGCATGTTCATGGTTTAGCTATTCAGACAATGGGAACATTTGAATGCATCTTTTGAACAACTCCTTCAGGAATGTAATAAGCGTGCTGAGTTACTGAGTTGGACGTGCAGAATGCACAAGTATGCAGTGACACCACTTTGCATGGGTGGATAACGGTAAGTTGCTCACTTCAGAACGGAGCTGACAGTAATGGTGATTAACCTCTCTTTTATATCAGTGTATGAACCATTTCCTTCGAGGCTTGGGAAACAAATGCAGCCGGTTACTCACTGAAGCGGTACAGGTCACATGGGAAGCAGCTTGCTCAGACTGGAGCACCAGCATTGGTGACGTCAGTCTCCTAGAATTTCCTGTTCCAGTAAAAACAAGGAAAACCCACTCATTCACAAAAAGTGAACTCGGAGGCTGGATATAGGATGTCAAGGCTGCTCGGGTACTTTCTGCTGGCAAGCTGTCTCCTGCAACGTCAAAGACTGTGGGGCCATGAGGGAGCAAGTCTGGATGGTTTGAATTCCTGCAGTTTCACTCAATAATTTTCAATACATTTTAAAAGCCATGTATCCGTTAAACATCTGTTCTTCACTTGCCCGGACTTTACAGAAAATTAATTTGCTGCTCTTAACGTTTTTGACAGCTCTTGATCCAAACATAAGATCTCTTGATCTAATGTGTAGGAAGGAACTGCAGATGCTGGTTTTAAAACGAAGATAGACAAAATGCTGGAGTAACTCAGCGGGACAGGCCGCATCTCTGGAGAGTAGGAATGGGTGGCGTTTCGACGGGTCGAGACCCATCTTCAGACCCGAAACGTCACCCGTTCCTTCTCTCCAGAGATGCTGCCTGTCCCGCTGAGTTACTCCACAATTTTGTGTCTGTCTCTTGATCTAAGATAGACACAACAAGCTGGAGTAACTCAGCGGTTCAGAGTTACTCCAGCTTTTCGTGTCTATCTTTGGATTAAACCAGCATCTGTAGTTCCTTCCTACACATCTCTTGATCTGAGATCTCTCAAATTGTAATCACTGAAACAGCTTTAAATAAGTCAAAGATAGACACAAAAAGCTGGAGTAACTCAGCGGGGCAGGCAGCATCTCTGGAGAGAAGGAATGGGTGACATTTCGGGTCAAGACCTTTCTTCAGATAAGTCAACGTTGTATACAGTACATGTATTCCAAACTAAACTATATGGCAGTTGATAAAACCAGACGGTGACTCTGTTAGGATTGTTTTTGAATCATTATCTTATTTTATCCTATCTTGCCTCTAGGCATTGACTCATGGTGTGCCAGTTCCAAGTGTAGTGTCAACCTCCAACTCCTCAACTCTTCAGGCATGTGTCTAACGTGAGGCGAGATGTTGTGAGTCAGTAGACCACTTCATAACGGGGAGTGTTAGAACATATCCTCAGTTTATCCACAGTCTCGGCTCCGTATTTTCCACTTTCTCACCGTGAAGATCTAGCCCTCAGCAGGGAGACTCAAAAAGCTGGGGTAACTCAGCGGGACAGACAGCCATCTCCGGAGAGAAGGAATGGGTGACGTTTCGGGTCGAGACCCTTCTTCAGAGTGAATGTCACGAAAAAGGGAAACGAGAGGGGTAAACGATGATGTAGAGAGGTATAGAACAAATGAAAGATTACTTTGTTTTGGCAGAGGTCTAAGGGTCACCCCGTGTTAAATATCAAGCCCAACATAACGTTGTGCTGTTCTTGCTGGCCCATAAGTCATAGGAGGGGGTGGAAGATTGCAACCTTCACGTGGTCCGCCCGGTTTCGAGTAATGCAATCAACTCGACGTGCACAAACAGAAGATCAAATAGAACAAGTTGTCCGACAACTTTAGGCTGTGCACGCCACACGAAAGAAGAAGAAGTCATAGGAGGAGAATTAAGCCATTCGGCCCATCAAGTCTTCTCTGCCATTCAATCTCCCTCCCAACCCCATTCTCCTGCCCTCTTCTGTGGCTCCATATAATTCCTTTGGCCGGGAGTCGTCATCCCAAACCGTGGGCTCTCTCTCCAGTTGCCCAATCTCTTTCTTCAGCTGAGAATCGACTAATCTCCTGGCAGCATGTAGGTTCAAATCTCACTGCAGGGTGGAATTCAGGCCCACCGCCACTTTATTGAAGACTCTGGAGGGAGGGAGACAACTTCTGAAATATCAACTCTCAAGTGGACAGCCCATGAATTTCTTGAGAAACTGCGAGAAAGTTGTGGAAAAATTCCTCGGTCAAATTAGTTCGCTTTGTACGTCTCTGGTGGAACACTTTGTTCAGTCACGATAACATGAATCTGTAAAACATTGACAATGTTCTTTCAGTGTGTGGTGGAATCAGCAAATGAAAATGCAATGAAAAATGTGTTCATTGTGGTCTGATTCTTTTGCTGATTCTGACATTTTTCTGGCTCAGGCTGAAGCTGTCGTAGTTGCGAGTGTAACCAGTTGCTAAATATAACATGTGGAGGCAGCACCCTGTTTACTTTGGTCTGCCAGAGTATGCATTCTAAACCATGAAGCTCCTTCTCCCACCCTTCAGTCCGGGGCACCTCGGTGATACTCACCACAAGCTGCCCTGTGCATGGTTGTTCATAGTGCGGCTATCAAGGCACAACTGTTCCTTTGGCCCAGTGGGTCAAGGCATGGCCCGTTCTGTTTAACCACTTGCTATTTCCAGGCCCTGGTAACTAGCTGATCTCAGCTGCAGAGCTGAGGATGTGACACTGGCTCTTAGTTCTCAGATCCCGTGTCATGTTTGATCGTGCAATGACTAAAACGACTTCCTCTTCCATGAATGCAGCGCTTAGCTTTTAGTTAATAACATGCGCATAGTTTCAGACTTCCTTCCAGTGAAGAAGGGTCTCGACCCGAAGCGTTACCATCCCTTCCCTCCAGAGATGCTGCCCGTCCCGCTGAGTTATTCCAGCTTTTTGTGTCTATCTTCTGCAGTCTGAAGAAGGGTCCCGACCCGAAACGTCACCAATCCACACATGCTGCCTGTCCCGCTGAGTTACTCCAGCACTTTGTGCTCCGTGCAAGATTCTGGCATCTGCAATCCCATGCATCGACATTCAGTTTGTAGTTGCCCCCCGCACCATTGCACGGGCTTTATATTTGAACTGGACATTCGGGACATTGACCGCATGTGGACAGTGGTGGATGGGAACCGTGTGGTGAATCGCAGTGAGGTTTAACACTTCCCCCATTGTGTGACAACTGAAGTAAGGAAAGTGCACAGGACTTTACTGTCCTTTCAAAAACACTTTCTCCAATTATTGCTCGCAGTGGGATGAACTTTCCACATGTGGAAACTCATGCAGGGGCTGCAATGGGAAGGGATCGCAGCTTTAAATGCATCATAAAAAACAATTTTATCCCGCAAGTCAGTTTATTATTTTCTGATGTTCTTCCCTGTAAAAGATCATCAAACTATTTGATTTTATTGTCTGTTCAATTCAAGTTTAATGTCATTGCACAAATACCAGTATAGGTACAACGACCTATACTTGTATTTGTGCAATGACATTAAACTTGAATTGAATTGAAGTTCCAGTATGGCCGCCCTTGTAACTGCGAACTAAATAAAATGGGATTACTAAACTAAAAGAGTGGGTTTAGTAATTTGTGCTTCACTGTCCCACTGCAACAGTGCAGTCACCCCCTCTCTCTCCATCCCTCCCCCACCCAAGTCACATCAGCTTCTCGTTTTCACCCAACAAACAGCCAACAATGGGCTGTTCCCTTTATCATCCTTCCTTTTTTTGCATATCTTTCATTCATTGTTCTTTATCTCCCCACAACATCACCATCTATATCTCTCAGTTCCCTTTTCCCAGACTAGTCTCGACCCGAAACGTCACCTATTCCTTCTCTCCAGAGATGCTGCCTGTCCCGCTGAGTTGCTCCAGCTTTGTCAGTGTTCGTGGCTCCCTCTACCAATGCTTGTGTCCAGCTGAGAACCCTTGTGGTATTTTTTTTTTAATTTGGATTTTTGTTTGTTTGTTTGTTGTCTGCGTGCATGGCATTAACAGGCCTGTTGTGCTGCTGCAAGTAAGAATGTCATTGCTCCCTTGTGATTATGGTGAAACACATTATGATGAAACACTCTTGACTTTAAAAACTGCCTTCAAAGTCCTTTTGATTAACACGTGCTGGGCCACTCCATGGTCTGGTGATTACTATGGTAAGCGCTTTGTTTTAGGTGTGAACGACAGCTCACCAACTGTGAACACCCGGTCACACATTTACTCTGGGCTAAAGGTTCTTGTAACAAACTAGTGGGAACTCCTTAAGGGCCTGTCCTACCAGCATCCGACTCCATGCGATGAGCGTGATCAAACTAGAAGCGGGGGCCGTGCGGAGGTCGGGTGATCCCCTGTACAGGGCCGTTCCCACCAGCGTGTGCCTGCATGCGGCAAGCGCGACGAAACCAGCAGCGAGGGCCGCACGGAGGTCGGGTGAGTGGCGCAACGTGGCGCAAAGTGAGGCGAACTTGGAGCGAAGTCTAAAGGTAAGTTCGCCAGGACAGAGAGGGGCACACAGAGAGGGGCACAGAGGCACACACACACAGAGAGGGCCACGGAGCCACACACATAGAGGGTCACGGAGGCACCTACAGAGAGGGTCACGGAGGCACGATGTCGAGGCGGTGTGTAATGCGTCGAGGCGACTGCGAGCCGACAAGCCGTTGCCGATTGGAATTTTTGAACATGGTCAGTTTTTCGGAGCCCCGCGCGATGTCGGGACGAACTCCGCACAATTCCGCATGGCTCCGGCGGTGTGGGAAGTGGGACCGGCCCCGCGACGCCGGACGGCTCAAGTGACCACGTTAGGTCGCGCTCATCGCATGGAGTTGCATGCTTGTGGGACAGGCCCTTTATTTTCTTACTTGAGATAAAGCAAATGGCATCCACTGAGGGGAAAGAAACAGGCCCGATGGGGTGTGCTTGACTGGTGTTGCCCCAAGGCTTCAGTGAGCACTTTGATTAAATCCCCCCCTGCCCATGTGTAGCCATGTTTCTGTGTTTAGAAGGTGGCGTCCACCATCAAGGGATCTCTGGGCTTAGCTGGGGTGGGGTCCAGTTGCGGTGGCATGGTGGACCACAGCTGTGGGCAGGGGGTGTGGGGTGGACTGATGTGGTAGGGGGCATGCTGGGAGAGTCAGGGTCTGGGATAAGGGAAGGAGTCTGTGGTTAAGAGTGGGGATGGATGAGAGGAACTGGTATCTGAGGCAGCCGCTGAGGTAAACCATCCATCACGGGTATTGACCACCGCACCATCCATGGGATCTGCAGGAGGCACTGCCTCAAAATGGCAGCCAGCATCATCAAGGACCCACACCACCCTGGCCACGTTCTCATTTCACTCCTGCCATCAGGCAAAAGTAGCAGAGTCTGAAAACCATGACCTCCAGGTTCAGGAACACATTCTTCCAGACAAACATCAGGCTCTAGAACACTACAGGGTACACAAAATGCTGGAGAAACTCAGCAGGTGCAGCAGCATCTATGGAGCGAAGGAGATAGACAACGTTTCGGGCCGAAACCCTTCTTCAGACTCTAGGACACTACAAACACCAACTAAACTTTGACGTATAAAATGCCTTGGTTGCCCTGGTGACTTTGGGCTTTTGCATGAATATTGAGTTTTTTTAACTTATTGAACGCTTTTTTTAATTTATTTTTTTATGTTACCTATTGAGCTGTTGCAAGTAAGGCTTTCATTGTTCCGTTTCAGTACATAGGACAATTAAACACTTTTGATGTATGAACTGGTGAGTGGGAGGCTGACACAGCGTCTTGCCTCAGGGCCTGAAGGACTGTGGCATGCAGGGGTCTGGGCTTCCTGTGGGGTTAGTGTCATAGACTCACAGAGTTACAGAACTCAGCACACCTTGCCCATGCCAACCCAGATGCCACCTATGCTAGTCCCATTTGCCTGCATTTGCCCCATATCCCTCTAAACCTTTCCCATCCATATTCCCATTCAAGTGTCTTTTACATGTTGTTATTGTACCTGCCTCAACTGCCTCCTCTGAAAGCTCATTCCATTAACCCACCATCCACTGTGTGAAAAAGTTACTCCTTAGCTTCCTATCCACCTTCACCCTTCAGCTCAACCTGCCCAGGTTGACCAAGGTGCCCCATCTAAGCTAGTCCCACCTGCCCGCGTTTGGCCCATATCCCTCTAAACCTTTTCAATCCTGTCCGAATGTCTTTTAAATGTTGCTATTGAACCTCAAGTTGGGAGTGACATCGCAGGGGTGTGGGAGGAGTGTGTGAGAGCTGTTTTACCGGGGTATTGTCTGCAAGGAGATGTTAAGGTAAGTGAGGCCTTGGCCTACAGGGGCCCCACAGTGACATCCTGGCCTGAGGAACTACTCCTCCTGGGAGCTCCCAGCAGTAACTGCCCCGGCAACAGAGTGCACTGTAGCAAAGGAACCTTAACAAGCAAAAGAAGTGTCTCCACCTGAAACGTCACCCATTCCTTCTCTCCAGAGATGTTGCCTGTCCTGCTGAGTTGCATTTTGTGTCTATCTTTAATTGTTGGGGCTCTTTGTCCAGAAAGGCCACATACCAGAAGTCTCTGCAAGTATAATGATAACATTTAATAAACAAGGTGTAGAAATAACAATTCTATTTGGGTCTTGAGAAATACATAGTGCATAATACATTCAAATTCAATAAACCACAGGTTTTATTCATCTGGCACTGTAAGCATGATCAAAGATAAAATATTACTCATGGAAGCAAATTCAAACCAAACTTCACACTGAGCACTTTGCACCGTCACTCCAGCACTCTGTGTTCTGCACAAGTTGCAGCATCTGCAGTTCTGTGTGTCTATATTTGACACTGTTGTTGTAGAGAGGTGAGACTGTGGGACACACGACCACAGTGAGCGTGGGAGACAAGCACGGTGTCAATGTGTCAAAGGGGAAGCTAGATAAGTGATGCAGAGAGATACGTTGTTGGGGAGGAGGGTTGTATGCAGCAGAAACAACAACATATCGAGTTGGGTCAATGTCCACTTTCACGCTGCGAATCCTTTGGAAAAAACGTGAGTAGCCACTCACACCCTGTGTGTTGAATGGACATCCTTTGCACAGTGTGATCCCAGCAGACAATGACAGTGAGGAATAAGTGTGGCTCGACCGCGGGAACTCCTAGGTCATGAAGTCATAGAGTGATACAGTGCGGAAACAGGCCCAACTTGCCACACTCCGGCCAACATGTCCCAGCTACACTAGTCGCACATCTCTCCAAACCTGTCCCCTGACCCCTCTCACCCTGGCCACAAACTCTTTGAATCACTTCCCTCTGGAAGGCGACTCCGGACTGTCAAAGCTGCCACAGCCAGACATAAAAACAGTTTTTATCCACGAGTAGTTGCTCTACTCAACAGCCAAAAATCTGTAGCCTCCCTTTGATCTGGTATTTTGTTGGTTCACATGCTTGATCAATGGTGTTTTATCATTAATGTTTTATTTTCATTAATGTTTAGTGTTTTCTGAGTCATTGGTAACTGTCACTGTATGTCATGTTGTTACTTGTGGGCGGAGCACCAAGGCAAATTCCTTGTATGTGAATACTTGGCCAATTAACTTACTTACTTATTCATGTACCTGTCTAACTGTTTCTTAAACGAGGGATAGTCCCAGTCTCAACTACCTCCTCTGGCAGCTTGTTCCATACACCCACCACCCTTTACACTTTTTACAATCGTGCCTGGACAAGCACGATCTGTGAGAGTGCGACGCTCACTCAGTATGCACCAGACTCCTGGCCAGGGCTTTGTGCTCAGACCTCAGGAATGCAGCCTGACCCACCACCTGAACTCCGAGCTGTAAGTACCAGAGGGACAGCTGGGTCCATCTCAACTGTAGCACCTTAGTGAAGAACACACCAGTCTGCTTACATCAGAAATCCACATCACACAAGCATTTGCAATTCTGTGGAAAGTTACTTCAGATAGACGTTTAAGGTTTGATGAAGATTTGTAGTCGGACAGGCTGAATGGTGGACAATTCCATTTACACTGCATTGTTCACCTATTACCTTCCCCCTTCTCTTTCACAGCTTCCTCAGCATCAGCCTGAAGAACAGCTGGACAGCTGAAAAAATCATCGGGACTTCTCTCCCCTCAATCGGGGATATTGCGACCAAACGTTGCGTGTCTAAGGCCAGCAGTATCATAAAAGACCCCACACATGTGCATCACGGACTGTTCACTCTGCTGCCCTCAGGAAACAGATATCGTAGCATAAGGAGCCGAACATTAAGGTTCTGCAACAGCTTCTTCCCACGAGCCATCAGACCCCTGAATGCCATGCAATGGGCTGCCACCGTTGTCTATTTATCCTTTTATCCTTTTTATCCATGTTTATCCTTCTGTTAATTATCGTGTTGCACAGGGAGCCAAATGCAACGGAATTTCATTTGGAACTGCATATATCAATGTATTTCTAAATGACAATAAAGTTTGTTTGACTTTGACTTTGACTTTTGACTTTCTTTGACTTGAAGAAGAGTCCCGACCTGAATCGTCACCTATGCACGTTCCCCAGAGATGCTGCCAAATCTGCTGAGTTACTTCAGCACTTTGTGTCATTTTGCGTATTAACCAGCATCTGCAGTTCTTTATTTCCACTGTTAATACTAAAGGGGCTGAATTTAAGCTTGCGTTTTGGTATAGTTTGGCGTTACAATATATATGGTGTTGAAAATAGTTAATTCTCTGCAGAATGTAATTTATTTGTTAAAGTGACCACATCAGAAACTCCAAGCTCATTTCAACCAAATACTACAATCTGCTGATCAAACTGCCCATTTAGTCTGTGAATCGTTTGCGAGTTAGTAACCCCAAATATTGAATGGGACAGACATGTTGTGCACAATGTTGGTGTTCCTACCTAACAAAGTGCTGTCATGATGGGAGAATAGCAGAGATACGCTGGACTGCTTGCAGTGAGGAAGAGAGATTGAGTCGACTTGATCTGTACTCTCTCTCGTTTAAAAGAATGAGAAATATTTCATTGAAACATTCTCAAAGGGTTTGAGTAGCTAGATGTAGACACAAGGAAATGAAGATGTTGGCTTACATTAAAAAAAAGTGCTGGAGTAACTCAACGGGTCAGGCAGCAACTCTGGAGAACATGGATAATGTTTTAGAAACATAGAAATTAGGTGCAGGAGTAGGCCATTCGGCCCTTCGAGCCTGCACCGCCATTCAATATGATCATGGCTGATCATCCAACTCAGTATCCCGTACCTGCCTTCTCTCCATACCCCCTGATCCCCTTAGCCACAAGGGCCACATCTAACTCCCTCTTAAATATAGCCAATGAACTGGCCTCAACTACCCTCTGTGGCAGAGAGTTCCAGAGTCCCACCGCTCTGTGTGAAAAAAGTCCTTCTCATCTCGGTCCTAAAGGATTTCCCCCTTATCCTTAAGCTGTGACCCCTTGTCCTGGACCTCCCCAACATCGGGAACAATCTTCCTGCATCTAGCCTGTCCAACCCCTTAAGAATTTTGTAAGTTTCTATAAGATCCCCTCTCAATCTCCTAAATTCTAGAGAGTATAAACCGAGTCTATGCAGTCTTTCTTCATAAGACAGTCCTGACATCCCAGGAATCAGTCTGGTGAACCTTCTCTGCACTCCCTCTATGGCAATAATGTCCTTCCTCAGATTTGGAGACCAGAACTGTACGCAATACTCCAGGGGTGGCCTCACCAAGACCCTATACAACTGAAGTAGAACCTCCCTGCTCCTATACTTAAAAACCTTTTGCTATGAAAGCTAACATACCATTCGCTTTCTTCACTGCCTGCTGTACCTGCATGCCTACTTTCAATGACTGGTGTACCATGACACCCAGGTCGCGCTGCATCTCCCCTTTTCCTAATCGGCCTCCATTTAGATAATAGTCTGCTTTCCTGTTTTTGCCACCAAAGTGGATAACCTCACATTTATCCACATTATACTGCATCTGCCAAACATTTGCCCACTCACCCAGCCTATCCAAGTCACCTTGCAGTCTCCTGGCATCCTCCTCACAGCTAACACTGCCCCCCAGCTTAGTGTCATCCGTAAACTTGGAGATATTGCCTTCAATTCCCTCATCCAGAAAAGAACTACAGTTGCTGGTTTACACCGTAGATAGACACAAGATGCTGGAGTAACTCAGCGGGGCAGGCCGCATCCATGGAGAGAAGGAATGGGTGACGTTTTGGGCTGAGACCCTTCTTTCGACTGACAGTCAGGGGCGAGGGAGACTGGAGATATGGATATGTACAAAGAGAATGTATGGTGTGAAAATGAAAGATCAAAGCAGATGTTGATCAAGGAATTAGAAATAGAAAATAGGTGCAGGAGTAGGCCATTCGGCCGTTTGAGACAGCACCACCATTTAATATGATCATGTCTGATCACCCAAAATCAGTACCCCGTTCCTGCTTTCTCCCCATATCCTTTGGTTCTGTGAGCCCTGAGAGCTATATCCAACTCTCTCTTGAAAACATCCAGTGAATTGGCCTCCACTACATTCTGTGGCAGAGAATTCCACAGATTCATAACTCTCTGGGTGAAAAGGTTTTTTCCTCATCTCTGTCCTAAATGGCCCTCTTATTCTTAAATTGTGACCCCTGGTTCTGGACTCCCCACCATCGGGAACGTTTTTCCTGCCTCTAGCCTGTCCAATCCCTTAAGAATTTTATATGTTTCTATAAGATCCCCTTTTAAGTCAAGTCAAGTCAAGAGAGTTTATTGTCATGTGTCCCAGATAGGACAATTAAATTCTTGCTTGCTGCAGCACAACAGAATATTGTAAGCAAAAATATAGATTTCAATATTCACATAAATAAGCAGATAGTGTGCAATAGGCTATTACAGTTCAGAGTCTGTTTGTTGACGAGTTTAATAGCCGGATGGCTGAGGGGAAGAGGCTGTTCCTGAACCTGGATGTAACAGATTTCAGGCTCCTGTACCTTCTGCCCGATGGTAGCGGAGAGATGAGTGCGTGGCCAGGATGGTGTGGGTCCTTGATGATGTTGGCTGCCTTTTTGAGGCAGCGACTGCGATAGATCCCTTAGATGGTGGGGAGGTCAGAGCCGGTGATGGACTGGGCAGTGGTTACAACTTTCTGCATCCTTTTCCGCTCCTGAGCGCTCAGGTTGCCGAACCAAGCCATGATGCAACCAGTCAGCATGCTCTCTACTGTGCACCTGTAGAAGTTCAAGAGAGTCCTCTTTGACATACTGACTCTCCGTAATCTTCTCAGGAAGTAGAGGCGCTGATGTGCTTTCTTTATAATTGCATCAGTGTGCTGGGACCAGGAAAGATCTTCGGAAATGTGCACGCCCAGGAATTTGAAATGTTTTACCCTTTCCACCATCGTCCCATTGATGTAAACGGGGTTGTGGGTCCCCATCCTACTCCTTCCAAAGTCCACAATCAGTTTCTTCTAAATTCCATCAAATTCCTACACTGCACTCCCTCAATAGCAAGAACGTCCTTCCTCAAATTAGGAGACCAAAACTGCACAATCCAGCGCTAAATGCAGAGGCTCAATCCAGCGCTAAATGCAGCTCAACTCTGCCTGTCTCGCCGGGTTAACTACAGCCCTGACTGGACTGACGGGACACCAGCGCTGCTTCTCCGCGCTGCCCATATTTGCCGCAAGCCCGGGCAGGTTCACTTAGCGGGACAGGCAGAGTGAGCTGGGTTTAGTGCTGCTTCTCTGCGCTGGCTGTGGGCCTGGGGGTACAGCTCGCGTCTGACTCACAACCTCTCTGGCCACTCATGGGGGGGGTGGGGCACTCTGGTGCGGACGCGACAGCACCGGAGACCAGGCCGGGATCGATCCTGGCTGCGGATGAGGTGCAGGTCTGTGCCACGTCTCCCTCCTCCAATCATCGCGCTGAATCATCATGTCCCGCCCCCATTGCCTGCTGACCGACGTCTCTCTCGTCCAATCTCGCGGAAAGCGAAGTTTTTAAAATCCAGATTACAAAAACTCAGGGGGGATGTCCCCCACCTCTCAAAACATGAGGGGGACGTGTCCCCTCTGCCCCCCCTGGGTTTTCCGCCCCTGCTCTAACCCTCTCGCTATGATGCCCAACATGCCATTTGCTTTCTTCACTGCCTGCTGTACCTGAATGCTTACTTTCAGTGACTGATATACAAGGACACACAGGTCTCGTTGCACCTCCCCTTTTCCTAATGTGACCCCATTTAGATAATAATTCACCTTTTTGTTCTTGCCACCAAAGTGGATGACCTCCACTTATTTATCCACATTATACTGCATCTGCCATGTATCTGCCAACTCACCCAGCCTATCCAAGTCACCCTGCAGCCTCATAGCATCCTCTTTGCAGCTCACACTGCCACCCAGCTTTGTGTCATCCTCAAACTTGGAGATGTTACATTTAATTCCTTTGTCTAAATCATTAATATATATTGCAAATAATTGGGGTCCCAGCACCGAGCCTTGTGGCACTCCACTAGTCATTCTGAAAAGGACCCGTTAATTCCTACTCTTTGCATCGTGTCTACCAACCAGTTCTCTATCCATGTCAATACCCTACCCCCAAAAGCATGTGCTTTCATTTTGCACTGATCTCTTGTGTGTGACCTTGTCAAAGGCTTTTTGAAAGTCCAAATACACCACATTCCAAATGCACTGCTATTGCACCATTAATAATCGACTCAAGCAGCTTTCCCCACGACCGATGTCAGGCTAACTGGTCTATAATTCTGTTTTCTCTCTCCCTCCTTTCTTCAAAAGGTGGGTTACATTAGCCACCCTCCAGTCCACAGGAACTGATCCAGAGTCTATAGAATATTGGAAAATGATCACCAATCCATCCACGATTTCTAGGGCCACCTATTTGAGCACTCTGGGATTAAGACCATCATGCCCTGAGGATTTATCTGCCTTCAGTCCCAACAGTTTACCGAACACCATTTCCTGACTAATGTGGATCTCCTTCAGTTCTTCCGTCACGCTAGATCCTCGGTCCTCTAGTATTCCCAGGAGATTGTTTGTGTCTTCCTTAGTGAAGACAGGACCAAAGTACTTGTTTAATTGATTTGTCATTTCCTTGTTTCCCATAATAAATTCGCCTGTTTCTGACTGTAAGGGACCACACATTTGTCTTCACTAATCTTTTCCTCATCACATATCTGTAGAGGCTTTTACAGTCAACTTCTATATTCTTTTTGCATTTCATGCTTTATTTTCACCCTCTTAATTAACCCTTTTGTCCTCCCCTGTTGAATTCAAAATTTCTCATATTCCTCGTTTCTCCCATTCCTCTCCCTTTGGTCAATCCTCTTCCTTGGATTTAACACTATCCCTAATTTCCCTCGTTAGCCAAGGTTGAGTCGCCTTCCCTGTTTTATTTTTACACCAGACAGGGATGAACAATTGTTGTAATTCATCCATGGTGTGGAAGATTGCAACCTTCACGTGGTCCGCCCTGTTTCGACGCGCACAAACGGAAGGTCAAATAGAACAAGTTGTCCAACAACTTTAGGCTCTGCACGCCACACGAAAGAAGAAGAAGAATTCATCCATGAGATCTTTAAATCTTTGCAATTGCATATCCACCGTCAACCCTTTACGAATAATTTGCCAGTCTATCTCAGCCAATTCCCGTCTCATACCATCAGTTACCTTTCTTTAAGTTCAGGACCCTTGTCTCTGAATTAACCGTGTCACTCTCCATCTAGAATGGTTCTCATTGTTGGCTGAGGGGAAGGTGTCAACGAGGCATTCAAACAATAAAGTTGTGTTTTGGCCTCACTGACTATGGACATAAAGATTAGTACCAAAGATCCTATAGGATCTTTGGTTTGTACTGTATGGGACTGGGAGGCAGTTAAAGTGTTTAGCAAACAGGATATTGCATAGGCCTAGGAGGACTGAGCGAAGGTGTTTGGCGAATCGATCGCCGAGTCTGTTTTCCCTGGCTGAGATGTGAAGGATCAGGAAAACATTTTCTGAATTCAGGGTAAGCTGTTGAGTGCAGAGAATGGAGGAAATGTATCAATTCATTTAGTGAAGAAGCTTTTGAAACACTGGAGAACTGTGGAGCACTGCTGTTGTGGTCATTCACAACAGGAAGCTGCAGATTTCCAGATATTAAGGGAATCAAAGGATAAAGGTGGAGTGTTGGGAATAGGTGCTCAGGTAGAAACTCAGCCACATAGTCTATGAATGCTGAAGCAGCCTCGGGATCTAGAGGACCAGTCCCTGCTCTTTGTCTTATGGTTTGAACAGGTCTGGGACACTACGATGACTTTATAAACAGTGACAATAACATTTTTGATGCCAATGGGGATGAAGATAATGCAGAAGTTTCAGCTTCTGCAAAAAGGATAATGTGTTTTATTAAATGTTTGGTTCTCATTTGGTACCTGTACGGGGACTTTGGCTGCGGTTTAGGTCTCCCAGAAGTGCAAGCATTCACAGCAACAGCAAAAATAGGGACCACCTTCCCAGAGTCCCTTACGCGAGCAAGGAGGCTGCCTCTGCATCTTACACTGTCTAAACCGAGGCCCATCTGCCCCTTAATATGCACTCATACCACTGCCACACCCCCCAATAGCTGGAAGAGTGTTCACAGGTCAGGCAACAACTCTGGAGAACATGGATAGGTGACATTTTAGGACAGGACCCTTCTTCAGACATTGCAGTGTCAGGGGCAGGGAAGAAAGCTGACAAAGTGGAGCTGGCACATCATTGCTACGTATTACTGGCATGCCTCTGTCTTGCCTCTACTCTTGGAACGATGTCTATGTATCTTGAACTGATGCACAAGAGTCCTAAGAATTATATTTTGTTTCTTCCCGTGCTATACCCATTGTGTAGGTATGTTACAAAACTTACCTTCAGCGGCACTGCAGTTCTGCCACTGGCCGTGTGCGCGACTTTGACGCATTCGAGGGAGGGGGGCAGGGTTAAAATGCTGTTTTCTCTTGCCTGTCCGAGACATATTTTCTCGGGCTGCTAGCTAATGCTGAATAATCGTTCCGACTGCCATTCTGTGAATTAAAAAAAACAAACCGCGTGACAATTTCAGCGCTGGAGTAAAAAAAAAATCCTCTTCTAACGCCGTCAACGGGACGGATTTCCCGTACGGGACAAATAAAGGTAAGCCGTTTATTTTACATATAAACTTGCTTCTTAGGATTACCTTAATCCAAATTTTACGTTGCGAAAAGGTGATTTAGGCCCCATACGAACCGGCAGTGTTTTTCTTGTCGATATGGGGTTTAAATTCACCGCAAACCGCAACATTCCAATCGATCACGTTCCACAAAATCCCACTTGCAAGATGATTTAAATGGCCATTAATTTACGGGAATTAAACACTAAATTCCTTCCATTAGGCCTATAAATTCATGACAATGAGATTTTAAAATCATGTTATATTGTGAATTATTGTGTGAACGTTATTTGGAGAGGCTATTTAAAATGTTAATCTTTTCTTGAGAAATGGATAGATGTTTAGATCTAGTAATTGAATTTTGTAATTATCCCACAAGGTCCCACATAAGAGATTAGTATACAAACTTAAAGCATACGACATTGGGGGTTCAGTGTTGACATGGATAGAGAACTGGCTGGCAAACAGGAAGCAAAGAGTAGGAGTAAATGGGTCCTTTTCACAATGGCAGGCAGTGACTAGTGGGGTTCCGCAAGGCTCAGTGTTGGGACCCCTGCTATTTACAATATACATTAATGATCTGGATGAGGGAATTGAAGGCAATATCTCCAAGTTTGCGGATTACACTAAGCTGGGGGGCAGTGTTAGCTGTGAGAAGGATGCTAGGAGAATGCAAGGTGACTTGGATAGGCTGGGTGAGTGGGCAAATGTTTGGCAGATGCAGTATAATGTGGATAAATGTGAGGTTAGCAGGAAAGCAGACTATTATCTAAATGGTGGCCGATTCAGTCAATGGAAAAGCAATAGGGAACAAGATACTAATTATCTTAGTATCTTGTTCCCTATTGCTTTTCCATTGACTGAACACAAAAGCTGTGATCTAGGACAGTCAAAAGCCCATAACTGTCTTAAAAATTAGGAGAACTGAAATAAATGTTCAGTTATTATAGATTGTTTCATATTTGTTTCAGAATGCTTCAATCCTACTTGGATACTAATAATAAATGGCCATAACTTTTTTAATACTGAAGCTATGAAAGTGAATTAGGTGTCAAATTAAACTTATTTTTCATGCTTTATCTGATGGGATAAATTGCAGACTTGATTTTTTAAATCTCAAAGATTTACTTGATGTATGGTACAGCATGGTATGGGATATGCATGGTAAACTAGACTTTTCACTGTACCTCAGTACACGTGCCAATAAAGCTTCCCTCTCCTCCCAACACCGTTCCTCACCCCCCCCCCCCAGCGCTCGCCTTCCCCAGTACTCCCCCTCCTCCCCCAGTGTGCTCCACCAGTGCCTCCTCCTCCCCCTCTGCCCAGTGCCCCTTCCCCCAGTGCTCCACCTCTGCCCAGTGCCCCTTTCCCCAGTGTTCTCCATCCCCCAATGCAACCCCTCCCCCAGTGCCTTTCCCCCAGTGCTCCCCCTCCCCCAGTGCTCCCCCTCCCCCAGTGCTCCCCCTCCCCCAATGCAACCCCTCCCCCAGTGCCTCTTTCCCCCAGTGCTCCCCCTCCCCCAGTGCTCCCCCTCCCCCAATGCAACCCCTCCCCCAGTGCCTCTTTCCCCCAGTGCTCCCCCTCCCCCAGTGCTCCCCCTCCCCCAGTGCTCCCCCTCCCCCAGTGCTCCCCCTCCCCCAGTGCTCCCCCTCCCCCAGTGCTCCCCCTCCCCCAGTGCTCCCCCTCCCCCAGTGCTCCCCCTCCCCCAGTGCTCCCCCTCCCCCAGTGCTCCCCCTCCCGACGCTGGGCCCGGAAGCGCTGCTCCCTGTTTACTCTGCAGCCGATTGGCTCCCGCGCAGGTAAATAAAGTGACGCGCGCCCGCTTCCGCATTTTTATCAATGGGATTAAATGTAACGTCCGGCCCCGAGGGCGAGGGACCAGCTCCCCCTCCCCCGGCCCCCAGACCCATCACCATCCCCATCCCCCAGTGCCGTGTCCCAGTCCCAGTCCTGGTCCCTCCCACAACAAAGGCTGTGCTCCCCCCGCGGGGCGGGGCGGGGCGGGGCGTGGCTTGGGCCGGGGCCCGTCACCAATAGGACAGGGGGCGTCAGCCTGCGCCCAGCGCCCGCGGTGTCACTCACCGTGACGAGGGAACGCCCCGCCTCCTGCCAGATGACGCCAATCGGAGCCCGGGCCCGCGCTCATGATGGGCACTGATTGACCGGCCGCAGTGCCACTCACCGTGACGCAAAGGCCCCGCCCTCCACGAGTCCCGCCCCGGCCCAATCGGGCCCGGGTCTTCCCGCTGAATGGTCGGACGGGACGTCAATCGCAATCGTTCGGCGGCCCCTGATTGGATGGGATTGAGAGTGGGCGGGACCTACAGGGGGCGGCCGTCATATCGCCCCGCCCCCTGTGCCGCCCCGCCCGTTAGTCAGTCGGCGCTCGAGCGGCTCCGTCCGCCCGCCCGCGGCCCTTTAAACCTCCGCACACGCAGCTCCTCCTCTTAGGACGCAGCGGCGGCGGCGCCGCACATGGTGGTGTTGTTGCTGTTGCTGCCGCTGCTGCTATTGCCGCCCCCGCCCCTTCCCCCTCCCCCTCTCGTCCCAGTCTCAGTCCCCGCCCCAGCCCAGAGTTCGTGCCGAGGAAGCGCAGAGGTAACGGCGGCGCGGGGCCGAAGATGGCGGCGGCGCCCAGGAATCCACGTAGCAACGTTAAGAAGGGTCGGATCCTGGGCATCATCGACGCCATCCAGGACGCGGTGGGGCCGCCGAAGCAGGCGGCCGACAAGCGCATGGTGGAGAAGACGTGGAAGCTGATGGACAAGGTGGTGCGGCTGTGCCAGAACTCCAAGCTGCAGCTGAAGAACAGCCCGCCGTACATCCTCGACATCCTGCCCGACACCTACCAGCACCTCCGCCTCGTCCTCTCCAAGTACGAGGACCGCATGCACGTCCTGAGCGAGAACGAGTACTTCAAGATCTACATCGACAGCCTGATGAAGAAGTCCAAGCGCGCCATCCGCCTCTTCAAGGAGGGCAAGGAGAGGATGTATGAGGAGCAGTCCCAGGATAGGTAAATCCTCCGACAGTCAACCTCCTTTTTTCCATCTCACTTCTCCCCTTACAATCAGTCTGAAGAAGGGTCCCGACCCGAAATATCACCCATCCACTTTCTCCAGGTTTGCTGCCTGACCGGCCAAGTTCCTCCAGCACTCTGTGACCATTTGTGTATTAACCAGCATTTGTCTGCAGTTCTTTGTCTCCAGGCATCCCCCACACCCTGTCCACAGCAGCCTGTGGACAGGGGTCAGACTGTGGACAGCCTGTGGTCTGACCTCGGCGCACACAGTGCTGGGGAAACGCGCGGGTACAAGCAACTGCAGGTGCTGGGACCCTGACCAAAACACAAAGTGCTGGAGGAACTCAGCAAGTCAGGCAGCATGTGTGGAGAACATTGATGGGTGATGTTTCAGGTCTGGACCCCTATTCAATCTGTCCATTCCCTCAGCAGATGTCGTTTAGACCCGCTGAGTTCCTCCAGTACTTTGTGCCTTGCTCAAGATCCCAGCATCTGCAGTTCCTTATGTCTGTTCTGAGCCGCTGTTTCTCAGCGGCGAACAGATATTGCAGTGTGATCACTGGCATACATAGATTAATGTTTCATTGCTGGCATTGCTCTATTAACAAGTTCTGATTTTGACTAAAGTTTATGAAGTGAAGATATTCTGTGGACTCTTTCTCTCTTTTCTATTAATAAATTGCGTTAATATTATTCCGAGCGAGTTATTGGGATGCATAGAATTGTCATTAGAATTGTTTTCAGTAAATCGAAGTCTGTTCCAAGAATGAAATAAATTCCAGAACATTGTGAATGAATTCGGTCAACTGGGCAAGATATCGACATCTGTCAAATATTTTACCCCTTAACCAGCAGTTTTGGAAACGGTATAAATGAAGAAAAAAAAATTGAGGAACTGCCGAATTTCCCGGTTATCAGCTGTAGTTGTCGATGTAGTCGCGTCACCGTTGTTTGGCGTCAGAGCACGGCAAGAGTGGGTGCAATTAGTGGTCCTTGTTGAAGCGCACTACTGCTGGCACAGAATCGCTTTAGCCCACTCTTTAAAAAAAAAATTAAAAAAAAAGTCTTATGAAATGGCTCTTCCGGGAATGATTTTTATCTGCGATCCTGGGCTGCGTTGTCTGATGAATTGCTTCTGCATCTTGATTACATCCAAACTTAAGTTAGAACAGATTTTTATTCTGTTCAGTGTAGTTAACAGATCGACTGCTTCGCTCGTGTGATTAGGTTTAGTAATTGCGTTTACATCGCTTCTCAAATAAAATCTGGTGGAAATATTGGGTGTTTATCTCAGTAACACGTTTGGGGAAAAATGCAGTATCGACCACAGGTTTAACGATGTTTAAATAAACCATGGTCGAATGTTGCCTTATTCAACTGAGACAATCAAAAGAGCTAAACAATTGCACGACTTTTTTTGATGAGATGGGAATTCTCCCAGTGACTTGCCTGTTAGTCAAGTAGTTCCACTGATATACATTTAAACTTTCGCTCTGAATGCTTGCGTGATCGTTTGCACAAAGGATGGCTGCATTTGGCCAAAGGATCACTTCAACAGTCAAACGCACTGTATTAATCTATTTATTAATCTTATTTAATCAGCAAATCCATTTTGTTAATTGGAGAAAGCCATTTTCAAAGCAGAATGCCACTAAAGTTGAAATAGATGAAGATTCGGTGGCCATTTGATGCAAAGTTAAGCTTTACATAATATGTAAATTGTAAGGGAAGAGTTTTGGGGGGGAAGCAGGGAATTTGATGATGGTCGTGACAGGCGACCACCGGGCGACATGCCCCCTGGCCACACCCGCGACATGTCGACGTCAGTCTTTCTGGTCGAATTTTCAACATGTTGACAATTTTCGGCGAACTATGACGTGCCGGCAGTCGCCGAAAAGGTTGCGTAAGTGGGACTGGCCCTTAAGGAGACTGGCTCTGACATGACACATTTTGTCATGGCCATTAAAGGAATCCTATATGAGTTCCATGTACAGTGCCCTACATAATATTTGGGACATACCCATTTATTTATTTCCCTCTGTACTCCATAAATTGAGATTTGTAATAGACATAATTCCATGTGGTTAAAGTGCACATTATCAGATTATCATTAAGGCCATTTTTATGCATTTTGGTTTCACCATGTAGAAATTACAGCAGTGTTTATACATAGACTTCCCCCACCCCCCCCCCCCCCCCATTTCAGGCCACCATAATGTTTGGGACACAGCAATGTCATGTAAATGAAAGTCATGTTTAATATTTTGTTGCATATCCTTTGCATGCAATGACTGCTTGAAGTCTGTGATTCATGGCCATCAACATTTGCCGGGTGTCTTCTCTGGTGATGCTCTGCCGGGCCTGTGTTGCAGCCATCTTTAGCTTATGCTCATTTTGGGGGCTAGGCCCCTTCGATTTTCCCTTCAGCATATAAAAGGCATGCTCAATTGGGTTCAGATCGGGTGATTGACTTGGCCACTCAAGAATTGAACATTTTATAGCTTTGAAAAACTCCTTTGTTGCTTTAGCAGTATGTTTGGGGTCATTGTCTTGCTGTAGAATGAAATGCAGGCCAATGAATTTTGAGGCATTTGCTTGAACTTGATCAGATAGGATGTGTCTATACAATTCAGAATTAATTGTGTTATCATCAGCAGTTGTATCATCAATGAAGATAAGTGAGCCAGTACCTTCAGCAGCCATACATGCCCAGGCCATAATACCCCCACCACCGTGTTTCACAGATGAGGTGGTATGCTTTGGATCTTGGGCAGTTTCCTCCATACTTAGCTCTTGCCATCACTCTGATATAAGTTAATCTTTGTCTCATCTGTCCACAAAACCTTTTTCCAGAACTGTGGTTGCTCTTTTAAGTGTTTCTTGGCAAACTGTAACCCGGCCATCCTATTTTTGTGGCTAACCAGTGGTTTACATCTTGCAGTGTAGCCTCTGTATTTCTGTTCATGAAGTCTTCTGCGGACAGTGGTCATTGACAAATCCACACATGACTCCTGAAGAGTGTTTCTGATCTGTTGGACAGGTGTTTGGGGATTTTTCTTTATTATAGACATAATTCTCTGTCATCAGCTGTGGGGGTCTTCCTTGGCCTGCCAGTCACTTTGCAATTAGTAAGCTCACTAGTGGTCTCTTTCTGAATGATGTTCCAATCAGTTGATTTTGGTAAGGCTAAGGTTTGGCTGATGTCTCTTAACAGTTTTATTCTTGTTTCTCAGTCTCATAATGGCTTCTTTGACTTTTATTGGTACAACTTTTGTTCTCATGTTGATAAACAGCAATAAAAGTTTCCAAAGCTGACTGGAGGAAAGACTAGGTGTGAAAGCTCTCGTATACCTGCATTAAGGAGGCAATTAAACACACCTGGGCAATTACAAAGACCCATGAACCCATCTGTCCCAAACATTATGGTGCCCTGAAATGGGGGGGGGGGGGGGGACTATGTATAAACACAGCTGTAATTTCTACACAGTGAAACCAAATTGTATAAAAATACCCTTTAATAAAATCTGACTGTGCACTTTAACCACATGTGTTTTAAAAAAAATAATAAATCTCAAATTGTGGCGTACAGAGGTAAATAAATAAACGATGGGTCTTTGTCCCAAACATTATGGAGGGCACTGTGCTACGTATAAACTAGTTATTCCCAAATAAGGGAAAAGAAACAAGGCTAAGGCATTTCCTGCCTTTATCTCGTACCTGGATGTCTCGCCACTCTGTTGGGAATAAAAGATAGGTAGTGGAAACGGGAAATTAAATATTTTTATTGTGTTTTTTGCAAAACATTGTTTGAGGAAGAAATAGTACTAATAAAAAAGTCAGGGAAATAATGATAATTGTTGGAAAATTATAACCATAATTAACATAAGCATTGCAAATAAAACAATTGTTAGCAATGCTGCATCACTACTTTTTTCCTCTTTGGATACGCTCAAAGATAGATTTGACTACAGGAAGGAGGAAATGCACAATGTAAGCAAACAATCTAAAATAAGCCCCTTCTCTGGTAGTCTTTGTTGTAGAATGTGGGATGGTGGGGGTTGGGCGAATGAAAGAAAATAAAGAATTAGCGTGTTTTATCTTTGTATTTTCCGAAGAAAAGTATGGTTTCAAACTTGTTGATAAGCCAGGTAATTGCAAGTAGAATCATTAAAATAAAGCAAATGTAATGCATTCCAGATAGAGTCCACTTTTGTTTTACCCGTAGTGTGGCCCCAAGAAAAGGATGTTATTACCAAGTGGATGTAGTCATTATGAGCTGTGCTGCTGATAGACAGATGTGAATTGCCCAAAATAAATGCGTCCTCCTGAAGATTGTTGGCTTTTGTCTTTCTCAAATGTTTAATGATGAATGCACCAGAAAGTTTTGTTTCCAGAAAATACTTGAGGGAAATGGTATCCAATCCGCTGCTGTTTTGGGAACAGTGTGATCGTGCATTTTTAAGTGTTTATTTTCCTGCAGAATTTGAAGTTTGTTTTGAATAAGAGCAAAACATTAAATTTTGTGGGCATTAGATGTTGTGGGATGCAAGATAACATTCTGCAATAGTTTTATTTTATCCCCCCATGCTATGTGAGCATTACTGGCAATACCAGCATTTTAATTTCCATCTTTAATTAGCCCAGAACTGAGGTGATTCTGGAGTCATTTATTGACTAGAAGTTATGATGCGGCAGGTTTTGGTGTTGAACTTCAGTGGCAGCGACCTGGGTTTGATCCTCGTATCCAGCCGCTGTCTTAGGGGGGGTGGGGGGGGTGGTCGGAGAATGCTGGAAGAGCGGGCACAGCCAAGTGGTACAATGAGAGATGAGAAGGTGCAATTGGATAACTATTTGTAGACTTCCTTTACCCAAGCTTCAGGGAATCGGATGGGTTTACTAACCTGTGACTCGTGCTGTTTAATTATATACTTTTATATAATTTAAATTCAAATTCCCTGGCTACAAAAGTGGCATTTAACTTAATGTATCGGGTTTCATAATCCAGAGTCATGCCTGTTTGTTATAAAGCTGTACAGTGTGGTAACAGGCCCACAGGTCCATACCAACTAAGTTGGCATACTCCATTAGTCCCGTTTTCCTACATTTGGTCCTCATCCCTCCAAACCCTTCCTATTGATATATATCGGTCCAAATGCATTTTGAAAGTCACGATTATATCTGTTTCTGTAGTGGATAATTTACTGAACCACTGTGTGATCATACTGCTGGATTGGAAGTGATTGGATAAGGATCTATTTGAGATTCTGCACACACTGAGCTTATTTCAGTCATAATGTTTGGAGGTCAGACTTTGGTCTGCTGGGAAAGGTGTGGGTAGGAAGGGTCTTTGTCATGGTGGGGTGGTGAAATGGGTAAGCTGAAAAGCTGTCTCATTTAGATTTGTTGAAGCAGGCATGATACTGCTTTGCAGAAGTAATATTTGCCTCTTTGAGATGGAGACCTAACAAAATTCAAGTAACTATGCTGAATTGCGGCAACAAAAACACCCCCACAATCCAGCCAATCAAGCCATCCCCCAAACTCCAGAACTGTGTAAAGCAGCAAGTCTGCAAAATGTCCAATGTGAGTCTGGTAGGGTGCCACTGTCCCTAGTACTCTGTGTTGCAGCTTGTCCTAAAGGGCGATTATTGGAGAAAACGACTACTGCCATTTGCAGAAACAGTTAATGTGCGCGTTTTAAAACGTGTAACATGGAGAAGCACGGCACAGGGACAGGCCCTTCAGCCCACAATGTCTGTGCAGAACATGATGCCAAGTTAAACTAATCTCCTCTGCCTATTCATGTGCCTTTTTAAAAACCTCTTGAGCACCATTATCATATCTGCCTCCACCAATCCTGGCAGCGTGTTCTACAGTAGGTCCCTACCCCTGCACATTTCCTTTTAAACTTTGCTCCCTTCTCAACTAAAAGTTTGGTTCTGTGGTCTTAGACGGTTCCACACGGAGAAAAAGACTGAATACCCTTCCTATGCCTTTCTTCACTTTATATACCTATGTCGGGTCTCCGGCGTGTTACTGATGCTCCTTGGTTGGACAGTTCCAAAATAATCTTGGTTGGACAATCTTCCCAAAGCTGACCAGTTGGGTATTTCTCAAACCAATGATGAGAGTAACAGTAAATTATTTGTTGAACTCTACATTGGGGATCTTGTCTGTTTTACATTAAGTGGGGGTAAGAATGTGGTAAATAACAAGAACACCTTTTATAATTTTATGCACAATACAGGCCTTTAATCTTTTTTATATCGTTGGAATCAAGTTCCTATCAAGTAACCTATTATCCTGATCAGTTTAGAAACTCTGATGCTTCTTTGTCTTTTGATGCTGAACCAGGAATTTAAATTGTCCAAAGACGGGCACAAAATGCTGGTGTAACTCAGCAGGTCAGGCAGCATCTCTAGAAAAAAGGAACAGGTGAAGTTTTGGGTTGAAAACCTTTTTTGGAGAAAAGTAATCTGTGATGTTTCATACCAAAACGTCATCTATTCTTTTTCTCCAGAGATGCTGCCAGACCCGCTGAGTTACTACGGTATTTTGTGTCTATCTACGGTGTAAACCAGCATCTGCAGTTCCTTCCTACACATAACAATTGTCCAAGTAATCTGGTCTTTGTGATTTGAGCTTGTACATTTAAGAAATATTGTATTGTTTTATCCAAATACATTTTGCATTCTCCAAGAATTTGTACCAGAGAATCGAGCTGTGGTACCTCGTGCACATGAGCCTTCTCCCATTCTGTTTAGAATTGTTGGCATAAATTCAAAACTTACAGCTGATATAAAGCTTATATGACTCCATGTGAAGCTGTTCCAGTTCCCCAGACTGGACCAGCTCCAAAACAGGCTCTCCTTTCATTTCAATAGAGAGGAACAAGGTAGGTAGTTAGCATATTATTAAAATTAATTAACTCTTTTGCTTGCGATTCGATTTATTTTAGATCTGGTGTCCAAGATATTTGAGAACTTGTGTTTGCCAGATGTCAGTGTTGTTCGATGTGGTTTAGCCAGCTGTCAAAGATTGTTCTCACTCCCATCAACACAAAAGGGTTACCACCATTAAGGATAGAGCCTTCATATAGTTTAGAGATATAGTGTGGAAACGGGTCCTTCAGCCCACCAATTCCTCGCTCACCAGCGATCACACATACACTAGTTCTTTCTTGCACACTAGGGCAAATTTACAGAAGCCAATTAACCTACAAACCTGCACGTCTAGTATGTTAGAGGAAACGGACGTACCCGGAGAAAACCACACGGTCAAGGAGAATGTTCAAACTCGGTACAGAATCAGAATAGTACTTTATTTGCCAAGTATGTTTTGCAACATACGAGGAATTTCATTTGCCAAGTCAGTCATACAAATAAAAAGCAACAGAACACACAAAACATATTTTAACATGAACATCCACCGCGGTGGCCCCTACACATTCCTCACTGTGATGGAAGGCGGAATAAAGTTCAAGTCCATTCCCTTTGTTCTCCCACGGTCGGGAGCCTCGAGCCCTCTGTTGGCGGGATGATCTTGCCTCTCGTAGCCGGCGGCGTTTGGGCCCTCCGCGTCGAGGCGATCAGCTGCATCGGGGGGGGGATGCCAGCTCTCCAATGCTGGCCGATCGAACCTTCCGTCGGGGCTGGTTGAACCTTCTGCTTCGTTGGAGCTCCCGACTCGGCCTCTCCCAACACTGCGAGCTCTTGATGGTAAGTCAGCAGGCCGCGGTTGGAGCGATCCCAGGCAAGGGATCAGCTCCGATCCCCGAGGTGGGGCTAAATGTCAGTCCGAGGATGCCTCCAGCTCCATCGAAGGAAGGCCGCAGAGTGCCCGGAGAATGCGTTGCAAAAATCAATCGTTTCTCCGGCAAGGTAAGAACCTAAAAAAAGTTTCCCCCTGATCCCCTCCCCCCCCCCCCCCCCCCCACATCAGACAATCCGGAGAACATTAAAACAAACTTTTAACAAACACTAAAAAATTAAAAAAAGATGAAAAAACAAACAGACTGCCGGTGGAGCTGCCAACGTACGGCGCCCCTGGTACGTAGTCGGGATTGAACCTGGATCTCTGGGACTGTTGGGCAGCAACTCCATCGCTGCGCTACTCTGCTGCCCTGGTTGGGAAGGGCTCCACAAAGATAAGTCTTGACACTGGGCACTGATTGGTCAATGGTGATTGGTCACTGTTGCCTCCATTTAGAAGAATGGCAAGAATAGTTCCAGAGATTACTCATTGTTGAAAATATGGTCTTTGTATTGTAATTGGAGAGTTGTTAAAAGCCTTGTCGGGCCCAGATGGAAATTGCTGAGCAAAAGGTTCATTTCAAAAAAATAAAGGTGGTTGGCAAAAGAATCTGGATTGACATGAGATTTAAACTTTCCTATATAATTAATGATTTGGATTGGGGAAGAACTGGTTGAAAGCGTGGTGCAAACAGACTCTATAGCCTTCGAAAGGAAACTGAATAAATAGCGAGAGGGAAAAGTGCAGAGAATGTACTGAAAGCTGAAACTAACAGAGTCAGTGGGATAATTGCCCCTTTATGCTTATATTCTGTGGTTCCAGCTACTTCATCTCTTTCTATCAGCAAATCTTTGGTCTTTGTTTTGTTTCCCTTTGATATAAATATTTAGCTTTACCATAACCACCTTTACATATGATTTGAGAATTCCAAATTTGCACCATGGTATGTGAAGAATGTTTTTTTTTAATTTGTTGATTAAATTTATGGAAATGAGTTTTAGGCAGAAATCTCTGGTACATCTATCCTGTTGATCTCCTTTCTTCCCTTTCCTTGACTATTTCTCCCAAACCTGCTAATTCTTTTCTGAAGCTGTACCTTTCCAATTCTGGTGTCTCCCTGTAAGCCCTCCTGCCACTTTCTGCGGCATTTTAACATCCTTTCTATAATCTGCGGACCCGCGCAGGGCATATCACGGTGTGGTAACTAAAGTTTTAATAATTGTAACACATGTTGTCTGTTTTTGAATTCCCCCATATCGAGCAAGGACCCAAGTGTTTTGTTTGCACGATTTGTGGCCTTGCCATGTCATGCTGCTTTTTTGCTTGATCCAGTGGTAATGGAGTTACTACCTCGGCAGGGCTTCTCTGGTATTAACACTGTAAAAACAACAGTTCTTTCACTCCTTGCTAAATTTTAAACTCCGAGGCAAACGTCTAATCTGTTTCAATTCTTGTATTTGTAGATGAAAATAACATTTTCCTGAATACCATAATTCAGACCTAAAGTCTGTAGCCGTCAGTCTAGAATATGAATGTTTTCAACAGATGGAGTTAATGATAATTATATTTTAATATATCTTTATTCCGGTTAAAAAATAATGATTTGGAAGTTGCTGCATCTTGCTTTTGATATTGAGTTTTAAAGTCTACCAGTTTGGTTATTGATATAATTGCTAGTCATTTGCATGTGTGGGTGGCGCTACCACTGATATATTCGCTTGGTGTGACATTATCTGTGTATAGGCATTTTTTTTAAAATGTGTGCTTTACCAAAGTGTACAGGAAGACCTTTTTTACAAAAACATACTGCTTTCACCTATCCATATTTTCCAGTGATAATCTTGCATGCAGAGTTGAAGTGGTCTTGGTATTCCTGTTGAAACACTACCAGGAATGTATACCATATTTCTACAATGTTACCTGCACAGGCCATGCACTACTGTGCAGAGTTGCTGCCCCGCAGCGCAAGAGAACTGGGTTCGATCCTGACCTCGGGTGCAGTCTGTGTGGAGTTTACACGTTCTATAGATTTGCCACTGCTACACGGGTAGGTTTAAACTAAATAGTGGGGGGGAGGAGATAAACTGGAGATACAAGGATGAAGCTAATGGGAAAGAGAGTATAAGAAAAGTTAAGAAAGACACCAGAATTAACGGGGCAGAAAGCTCGGGGAGGGATAGGAGAGAATGGCCAAGTGAAATAGGAATCGATGTGAAGGGTGAGGGGAGTAATGGAGTAAAAGTATTATATATGAATGCACAAAGTATAAGAAATAAAGTGGATGAGTTTGAGGCTCGGTTAGAAATTGGCAAGTGTGATGTTGTGGGAATTACAGAGACATGGCTGCAAGAGGACCAAGGCTGGGAATTTAATTTTCAAGGGTATATGTCCTATCGAAAAGACAGACGAGTGGGCAGAGGGGGTAGCTCTGTTGGTGAGGAATGAAATTCAGTCCCTTGCGAGGGGAGATGTAGAGTCAGTAAGGGCAGAGCTGAGGAATTGTAGGGTGGATATAGGGTGCAAGTTGAATCAAGAGTTAAAATTGGTATGTTGCAAAGGTAATGCTACGGTTGTCATGGGAGATTTCAACATGCAGGTAGACTGGGAAAATCAGGTTGGTGCTGGACCCCAAGAAAGGGAGATTGTGGAATGCCTCCGTGATGGATTCTTAGAACAGCTTGTACTGGAGCTTACCGGGGAGAAGACAATTCTGGATTTAGTGTTGTGTAATTAACCGAATTTGATAAGGGAACTTGAGGTAAAGGGGCCATAATCTACAATTTGAGAGGGAGAAGGGTAAATCGGAAGTGTCAGTGTTACAGTTGAACAAAGGGGACCATGGAGCCATGCGGGAGGAGCTGGCTAAAGTTGACTGGAAAGATGCCGTAGCAGGGAGGACAGTGGAACAACAATGGCATGTATTTCTGGGAATAATACAGAAGGTGCTGGATTGGTTCATTCCAAAGAGGAAGAAAGATTCCAGGGGGAGTATGGGCGAACATGGCTGACAAAGGAAGTCAAGGAAAGTATAAAAATAAAAGAGAAGTACAAGGTAGCAAAGATGAGCGGGAAACCAGAGGATTGGGAGACTTGTAAAGAGCAGCAGAATTTAACTAAGAAGGCAAAACGGGGAGAAAAGATGAGGTACGAAGGTAAGCTAGCCAAGAATATAAGGGAGGATAGTAAAAGTTTCTTTAGGTGATGGCAGACGAGTTGAACAAGTACTTTGGATCCGTCTTCACAAAGGAAGACGCAAACAATTTTCCTGATGTACTAATGGCCAGAGGATCTCGGGTGACGGAGGAACTGAAAGAAATTCACATTAGGCAGGAAATGGTGTTGGGTAGATTGATGGGACTGAAGGCTGATAAATCCCCAGGGCCTGATGGTCTTCATCCCACGGTACTTAAGGAAATGGCTCTAGAAATCGTGGACACATTGTTGATCCTTTTCCAATGTTCTCTCTATTCGGTATCGGTTCCTGTGGATTGGAGGGTGGCTAATGTTTTTGCATTTTCTAAGAAAGGCGGGAGAGAGAAAACGGGGAATTATAGACCAGTTAGCCTGACATCGGTGGTGGGGAACATGCTGGAGTCGATCATAAAAGATGAAATAGCGGCACATTTGGATAGCAGTAACAGGATCGGTCTGAGTCAGCATGGATTTACGAAGGGGAAATCATGCTTGACTAATCTTCTGCAATTTTTTGAAGATGTAACTAGGAAAATGGACAAGGGAGAGCCAGTAGTACCTGGACTTTCAGAAAGCATTTGATAAGCATCCACATAGGAGATTAGTGGGCAAAATTAGAGCACCTGGTATTGGGGATAGAGTACTGACATGGATAGAAAATTGGTTGGCAGACAAAGAGTAGGGATTAACGGGTCCCTTTCAGAATGGCGGGCAGTGACTAGTGGGGTACCGCAAGGCTCAGTGCAGAGACGGCAGCTATTTACAATATACACCAATGATTTGGGTGAAGGGAATCATAGTAACATTAGCAAATTTGCTGATGACACAAAGCTGGGTGGCAGTGCGAACTGTGAGGAGGATGCTGCGAGGATGCAGGGTGACTTCGACATGTTGGGTGAGTGGGCAAATGCATGGCAGATGCAGTTTAATGTGGATAAATGTGAGGTTATCCACTTTGGTTTTGGCAAAAAACAGGAAGGAAGATTATTATCTAAATGTTGTCACATTGGGAAAATGGGAAGTACAAAGAGATCTGGGGGTCCTTGTTCATCACTCACAGAAAGTAAGCATGCAGGTACAGCAGGCAGTGAAGAAAGCTAATGGCATGTTGGCCTTCATAACAAGAGGAGTTGAGTATAGGAACAAAGAGGTCCTTCTGCAGTTGTACAGGGCACTAGTGAGACCACACCTGGAGTATTGTGTGCAGTTTTGGTTTCCAAATTTGAGGAAGGACATTCTTGCTATTGAGGGAATGCAGCGTAGGTTCACGAGGTTAATTCCCGGGATAGCGGGTCTGTCATATATTGATAGAATGGAGCGTTTGGGCTTGTATACTCTGGAATTTAGAAGGATGAGAGGGGATCTTATTGAAACATAAATTATTATGGGATTGGACACGCTAGAGGCAGGAAACATGTTCCAGATGTTGTGGGAGTCCAGAACCAGGGGGCACAGTTTATGAGTAGGGGGTAGACCATTTAGAAAGAAGATGATGCAAAACTTTTTCACCCAGAAAGTTGAGTATCTGTGGAATTCTCTGCCTCCGAAGTGAGTGGAAGCCAATTCTCTGGATGCTTTCAAGGGAGAGTTAGATTGAGCTCTTAAAGATAGCGGAGTCAGGGGATATGGTGAGAAGGCATGAACGGGGTACTGAATGTGGATGATCAGCCATGATTACAGTGAATGTCGGTGCTGGCTCGAAGGGCCGAATGGCCTACTCCTGCATCTATTGTCTATTCTCCCTGTGACCACATAAGTTTCCTCCGGGTGCCCCAGTTTCCTCCCATATCCCAAAGAGGTGTGGGTTTGTAGGTGAATTGACCCTCTGTAAATTGTCCCTAGTGTGTAGGGAATGGATAAGAGTGTGGGATTACATAGAACTATTGTGAATGGGTGAATGATAGTTGATATGGACTCGGTGGGCCAAAGGGCCTGTTTGCACGCTGCACATCTGAAATAACTAAAAGAGGCCTTTCCTTGTCTGGCACTGTGGGGCAGAGTTGGTAAGCGGGGTGAGCACCGCTAGTGTTTTTACCGCCCTCATTCCTCCTGTTGGTTACCACTTTATTGCCGGCCTTTGAAGCCATCACAGGCCTTTTTCTCACTGTTTTTCTCTGCATCTTGCAATTTGTTTTATCTCTATCTTCTGTGATTCTGATGAAAGGTCACCATCTTGAAACATTTAATTCTATTTATCTGTCCACAAATATTTTGTGTTTCAATTATTTTTAAAATGTTTCCGGTGTTTTAAATGAAGTGGTGTTCATGTTGATCTGCACACGTGAATGGAATGTGTTTTTGTGTGTGTACCTGTTTTCCCTCCCTCTGGGTAGTTGGTATATGTGACAGTCAGATGGGTTTGCTATACTCCAAATATTATTGTAACTGTTGGTTAATGTGCTATTTTTAACTCTGTAGCCACTGGTTCAGTTATGAATTCCCGTGTGTTTGTGGATTCCCAGCAATTAAACACGGATGTTTAATTGGCGATTGAAAGCATATATTAAACTGCAATTACTTTGATTTTTTTTGTTTTGCTGAGCAGATACATGTGATGGTGATCAATGCAAAGTTAAATTCAAATTTAGTTTGGACTCCTTGGGTGCCCCAGACGCATCACTAGATGTGTCCATCAGACAGCTGGTGTAACACCGGCCAGTGTCCGCCATCAGTCAGTGTGCCCACTGTCCAGTGTCTGTCAGTGCATCACCATCCAGTGCCCAACTAGTGTCTATTGCCAGTCTGAAGAAGGGTCTCGACCCAAAACGTCGCCTCGCTGCTTAGATGCTGCTGCATCCGCTGAGTTTCTCCAGCCTTTTGTGTACCCTCGATTCTCCAGCATCTGCAGTTCCTTCTTTAACAAAACGGTGTGTATTGCCATCCAGTCCCCTCCACCACCAGTTCGTTAGTGGATCTCCATCCTGTTCCCATCAGTAGTGTTCCCACCAGCCAGTGCAGTGACAAGCCAGTGTCGCACCATCGGCCAGTGCAAGATGCCAGCCAGTGTTCCACATATTACCACCTCCTAGCCCTCTTCATATTCTGCTATTTTCTGCCTTACGAATTCTGCATTCCTGTTCTTCATAACTGTATATATGTCAGTTGCATGTCAGCTTTGCTGCAAATTTCTTGCAGGTTACTGATAACGGAGTTTGACCGAGATGAAAATGTAGCTTTAAATGTCAGTGGCTTCACTTGTTCTTTCTCATTGCGATTGCAGTCTGACATGTATTTAAAAATAGAATGGTTGTAGCATATAGAAGCTAAATGTGAGACCAAACATGCCGTTGTGTGGAGAGAAAAACATGAATACCAATTTATCCTTGCTTATCTAGGTTTAGTTTGATTGCTTCAGTTGCTTACTGATTTCGAAGCCATAATAATGTGAAGGAGAGAGCTAATGATTTAATGGCATTCTAATCACTGATCTAACAACAGAATTCTCACTGATATCAATTGACACTTTATTGCAAGTTAATCAATCTGTTGCAGTTTTATGTACCTTTTCTATTTTTGCATGAGTTCAAAGGGAAGAAAATAAACAGATTGCGTTGCACAAAGACAGCCAGGAAAATGTGCTGATATAAATGATATGAAGTAGTAAATGGAGTCCATTGAAAATTAAACTTTGCTTTTCCCAGCAGAAGATTTTTTTGATTGCGTTTGCTGAGATCCAATGTTTTTGTTGGTTGTTAGTTTCTCATTTATTGTCTCCCAGGCCGCTACAACACATCACTGTTTCAGCTTGGCTCATTCAATACAGTGGTAAGCACTGAAATCTTGTGATTCTAGAAAGCAGAGTGTGGGTTGTTTTAAAAAATGAAACCACCAAGGTACTATTTCTCTTGTTTAGTTTATTGTACAGTGAAAAGCTTTTGTTGTTGTGCTATCCAGTCAGCTGAAAGACAATACATGATTAGAATTGAACCAATTATACTGCATAGATTAGATACATGATAAGCAAATCTATGGGAATGGAGATTTCAGAGTGTGGTTTCTCCTATGGACTGGCTCAAAAGTGGATCTTGCATTGGAGTAAATATTGCTGCATCAGAAGTCGACTACAGAGAGGGGTCGACACTGCCCCGATCTATCACAGGTTCTGACCTCCCCACCGTCGATTGGATCCACAGGAATCTCTGCCTCAAAGACAGCCAAAACCATATCGGGGGGGGGGGGGGGTTTAAGTCTACCCCTCGATAGAAGGGAGAGGAGTTGTTCAGTTTATAGCCACAGGGAAGAAGGATCACCTGTGTGTTCTGGGCACTAATCCTATTGCTGGGGTGGGAGATTGCACCCTTCACGTGGTCCGCCCTGTTTCAACGAATGCAATCAACCTGGTGTGCACAATCAAATAAGATCGAATAGAACAAGTTGTCCCACGACTTTAGGCTGTGCACGCCATACGCAAGAAGAAGAAGATCCTATTGCCGTTCACGGCTTTCATCCTGCTGACCCAGCAGATGACAGCGAAGAAGATGGCACTGGCTACCACCGATTGGTAAAATATCTGCAGCATCTTACTGCAGACATTGAAGGAGTGGAGCCTTCCCAAAAAGTACAGCCGGCTCTGTCCTTTCTTGTACAGGGCCTCAGTGTTTCTGGACAGCTTCTTCCCAGCAACCAGCATGCTTTTGAACACTGCACAACATTAATCTCAACAATTATGATGTTTTATAGAGAAACGAAACTGCAGAAGCTGGAATCCTGCGTACAAAACGCAGTGCTGAAGTAACTGGGTCGGGCAGCATCTGTGGAGGGAATGGATAGATATGTTTTAGATCGTGTTCCTTCTTTGGGACTGCACTGCAGATTTTTGATTTTGCACCATTATGTTACCTAGCATTATGGGTATTCGTTTATTATAATATATATTTATATGTGTGTTTGTGTTTTGTGGGGGTGTAAAACTGCAGCAAGTAGGAATTTAATTGTCGATACAATTAAACACTTGACTTTTGCCTCCGTTGACTCTTATAACATTCTCAACACACTGATGACCAATGTTAGTGGCTGCTGCTTTTTCCTTATCCCTGATCATGCAGAGTTAGAAAATTGTATGGGATCGAAATAGGCCATCAGGCCCATTGTACTCTTGATAGCTGAAAAATTACGTTTCAATCTACTCTTAGTCCTAACTGTCGTAAATTGCGGCTGCCCTCCCAGGTTCTCTCTAAATGTGAGCAGCCTGTCTGGCTTGACAGACTCCAAGTCAACTTTCTCTCTTCTCTCAAATCACTTCTCATTCTTTTGCTGATTACATTGTGTCTGTGTTATTGACCTTCTCCTAAGAAAAACGGGTTCTTTCTTTGACCTCTTTCTGGACTACTTGTATCGTTTATGTAGTTCAATTAAATCTTCCCCAGTAGCCTTCTCTGTTCCAAAATATAAAACATATTTTCACAGAAGTAAACGTCTCCATCCCTGACAACTCCCTCCGAATCGGAGGCAATGCCTCTGAACCCTTTCCAATGCTACCCCATCGTTCACATGTGGAAACCACAGAAAATTTAAAGTTCATGTTTAAGTTATCCAGTTAGGCAGCTCTGGTATAATTTGTTTCAATGATTTTATTTAAATTATAAGCTCCTTGCTCATACTTAATGACTCAGAAAAGGGAAATTGTGCATTCGTAGTCTCCCAGTGTCTTTACATTTTACAGTGTTCTACCCTTTTGCATTTCGTGGCCTTGTTTGCTTGCCCTTGCCTTCCTTGCCTCCCCAAGTCTATTGTCTCTTATTTACCCTGAATGAATTCATTGTTGCCATTCTGAAGGCCCATTTAATAATTCATTGTAAAATAATGTGCTTTTTCTCACTACTTCTTAACCATGGCTTCTACATTTATTTACGTCATTTATTTACTCATACCATGCAACTCAAGGCAACACTCACTCATTGAACTCTGTACATCCCACCACATCATACCTGTAAGCCATTAATTGTTGTTTCAGTGGGAAGAAGCAATCTATGATCCCACAATTAACTACTTTCACATAATGCTCTGGATGTCGAGTATTGTTAATTTATTGTCGCTATATAACTGGGTTGTAAAGGTGCAGCAAGTAAGAATTGCATTGTTCTTTTCCCAGAGCATATGACAATTAAATACTCTTGACTTCTAATCGAGCCATTAAAGTCACGGTATAGACGGTAAATAGAATGTAACTGTTCCCATTGCCACAAGGATCAAGAAGCAAAAGATATAGAATAAAGGTGTTTGGCATAAAACCTAAGTGACGCTACCTATTCTTGAATGCAGTGAGTGGCTGCTCTCTGGCATTGGTTGCCAGTGGGCGGGCAGTTTAGGCAGATTTAACTATTGTGTTCAGGCTCCATGCAAAAGCAATCCAGCTAATCCCTCTTCCGTCCCCCCAAAAATATTTTGTCCATGTTTTAATACAGTGACGTTGGGGTTATAGGCAAGATAAATTCTATTGTTCCACTCAAGAAGGTGGTAGCGAGCCGACTCAAGTTCATCTGTTAGAGAATTCACTGAATTGTGGAATTGGGAAGGGAGTAAATATTTAAGGGAATGTAATGGGCCTGTCCCACTTGGGCGACTACCTAGGCGACTGCAGGAGAGTATACAGTCACCACATGTTTGCGTGTGGTTGCCGGGGAGTCGCCTTCATGGTCATGAGGAGTTCCCGCATTCTGGGAACTAGTCGCGGCCTCATTATGGTCACCTTAAATTTTTCAACATGTTGAAAAATTGGTGGCGTCTAGAATGAAGCCGCCATGAGTTGCAAGAATTCTCGAGCCGTAATTCACACGGGCTGGTGAAGGAAGCGGTGTGTATGTGTATTCCACTCCGACAGTCGCCGTTCCAGTTGCCGGTTTTTCAGGCGACTGCTGGCAACCTGACAGTCGTTGGCAGTCCGCTAAAAAATCGCCTAAGTGGGACAGGTCCATAACAAGTTTGAACTCGGTTGCCCTGGTTGTGCAAAATCTAATTGGTCTGGTTTTACAGGCTTTGTAAAGGTTTGTTGCCTCCTTGCATGCACAGTCATAGGTGCCGTCGACAAATACATCACACTGTTTGAGGATCACTCAATCCTATTGGGAAGGTGTGAGTATGAGGAAATTAGGTGTTTATGTTTTACGCAAGTCTCTTCCTTTTAAATTTCGGCCATTAAGTTAACTTGTTTTATTCAGTAAAAAAATAAATAAAATTGTGTCAATGCATTTCAGTTTCCAAAATAGGAGACTTTATGAGCACCATGTACACAGAATTTTGTATAAGAAGACTGCTCAAAACCATGTAGCAAATGTAAATGTAGACATTCCACTGCCTTAGTAGAAAGTTGAGCTGTCAGATGCATCATTTTGAACAAAATACACAAATTAGACTTCCAACATATGGTCTAGAAATTGCATACATCACAGTTCCCTGCAGATTGTCGATGAAAGCTGTCAGGAACCCTAACAGGCTCTTGGCTCTTGTTCCCGTGCTTTTTTCAATTCCTTGAGTGGTAGTGTAACTAATTTTCCCTACACAATTCTGCAATGCCTGACAAAGCTAATAATACAATTTGATGTTATTTCACAGACATTACATGGTAAGGCTTTCTTCCTTGAAGATGGCAACAGATGGACTTTAGGCGATAATGTGCCGTGCTATGGTGCTCATTATTGCAGCAATTTGCAATAATCAGTGACGATATAAACAAGCAGGTGGCATTAAAGGATGCACATCCAGTCAATGCAATTCAATTGGATGCAGCTGACATAACCCTGATTACAGCTCAGTTTAGTTTGACTATCATCTCAATGCAGGATGGTTAGTCATTGCAAGATAAAAGTCCTTTACTTTATTAAAAAAAACCGAAATAAGCATTGGTGAAGAACTCTATTGCATGCATGCAATGGTTATGGCAGTAAGTGCGAGCCCATGTTTAGGATGGAGAGGGGTTGTACTGCGATTTTCTATAATGCAAAGCTGCATTGACTGCACATCTGTCAACAAAGTGAGTTTGGGGGGGGGAGAATTTAAAAAAAAAAATCATTGTTATTTGATCCCCACATAAATTCTGTGAGTGAAGTTTATTACCCATCTCAGAATTTTGGATAGTGATTTGTAACTTCTGTAAGGATGAATTTCTATAACTCGCTTGGCTGTAATGTGGGATTTGGAGTGCAAGGGCTGCAAGTGCATTAGGATAAAGATGTGGCTGGGAGTTGATCGAAAGGATTTACGCTGTTTATGGCTAATGACTTTGAAATATGTGTTTAAATATCTGGTTCGGTTTGGAGAAGTCAGATGAAATTTATATTTTTCTGCTTGACCGTTGCAAGTTTCATCTCATTGTCTGCATTAATGTTTAGTATTTGTATTGGATTTAAAACTTTGCAAAGACAGTCGTGAATTAGGACAAGATTTCACTTGCCAGATTGATAATTATATACACAAATAACTCTGTCAAAGCTTTACAAACATAAATTATTCCATTTTGAATTTTGAGGCTTATAATTTTGGTAGCTGGTGAGGATTGCCATGTGACTCCTTTTAGTCACTAGGTGGGCTGAGAAAATGGAGAGCTCACCAATTCCTGTAGCTCCACCAGGGACAGTGCCTCTGAGGTGGTCTTGCATTTCTGTCCTTGACATCAGCAGTGACAAGTGACTCTCACTTCTACAGGGAAAACAGTACAGATCTGGGTTTGAATCTGCACGTCTTTACACAGGAAGTTGCATGTCTGCTTTGGTGAACTCAAGCCCACGCATACACTGCTCTTAAGATTGGGTATGACCTTTATGAAACTAGAAAAAAGATGGGATTGCTTGGCAGGTCAGACAGCATTTGTAGGAGGAGGAATAGAGTTATGTTCAGAGTCTGACCGTGCAAGATTTTTGAGCTAGAGCGATGATATAACTAATTAACAGACTTTTATTTCAATACAAAAGTAGATGGGTTGTGCTTCAGTTGTATAGAGCACTGGTACAACCAGTGCTCTATACAGTGATACTCTCCTGATTTAAGGGAGAATGTAAATGGGTTGGAAGTATTTGGAGGTTTAGTTGACTAGTTTGAATGGGTAAGTGGCCTTGTAGCCAAAGGTTAGACAGACTAGGGTGTATCTGCTGAAGCTTGGAAGAGTGAGAGGGGATTTGATCAAAACAACATACAAGATCCTGAAGGTTCTAAATCTCTTCTAAATCTTGAGTTAGGGACTCACTAGAGTGAGGGGTCATCTATTTAAGACCATCGATGAGAGACAATCTTTTTTGAATATCTTTGAAACTTTGAAACAAAGGGTGGTTTTAATGTCTAGATGACTGTTGAGGCACTGTAAATTTACTGTACTAGGTGTACAAGGTGAAATAAAATTTCCTGTCAATCCACTCCATATTTTACTCGTCCAATTTAGTTCACCAATTAATAATATAATTAATGTGAGTTGACATTTAAATAGGATCTTGAATCCAAGAGTAATTTATCAAATTGTAGAAATTTGTGGCAGGGCGGGTGACCATTCAACCCATGCGACTGAGACTGTATTTTGTGTTAAACCCACTTCACAATCCTTGGTTCATAGCCCTGCAGATATGGGTCTTCCAATCCTCATCCAAGTATGGTTTAAATGTGGTGAGAGAGTCCCCCTTCACCACCCTTTCCGATACTGAGTTCCTTTCTGTTCTCATTAACTCGTGCCGTTCTCGTTAACCCGTGCCCCGTTAATTGCTAATATATTCAATTGCTCAAAATGACAATGTAAGAATGCAAGTTGGAGGTAGGGGTAAACATTTGATGCCATATGCATTGCAATTCAGTAAAATCATAGTAGTTTATTTTTCCTTTGACACAATTCTATCTAAAAATCTGTTGATTTCTTTATTGAATTTACTCAATGATTAAGCGTCCACAAGCCTTTTGAGGAAGCAATTGTAAAGATTCGTTAGATGAAGAAAGCTCTCCTTATCTGTGCCCCAATTTCTTGGCACCCCATCAGGGGAAATTTAAATTGTCCACCTTTCAAGCCGCTTAGGAATTTTGTTTCTATGAGATCACCTCTCGTTCTTGTACATGCTTGGGAGTTTGGGGCCATTCTGCTTAAGCCTCAAAAATAATCTGGTGAACGTTCAGTACACTTCCTCTGTTATTAATGTATCTTTCCTTAGTCAGGGAGGCCACATGTGTACACAATATTCCACATGTGCTCACAGCAGATGCATATATAATTTGAACACCTTATCTCATCTCGAAATAAAGGTCTTCCTAAAAGTATCCATGAATGTTGACTGTAAGTGATTTGTGTAGAAAGATACCCAGAGGCCCTCTGAATAGTGCCATATTTCGTTCTGTCATATTGTAAAACATGTTCTGTCTTTCTGTAGATAACCACACTTGTGTAACCTTGTTTTCCATCTGCAGTGTCCTTGCCCATTCACTTAGTAAACTTGGATATATTACTCTTTGATCCCCCTCATCCAAATTGGTGATTTAGATTGTGAATAGCAGGGGCGATATTGATCTCTAACACCATATGGGTCACAGCCTCCCAACCCTAAAAGAACCAAATTATTCTAACTCTGTTTTCTGTTTATTAACTAATTCTCAATCCATGTGTACTGCCCCCACCATGCCCAATTCATTGCTTGAGTTCTTACCTGCTATCTTTACATTCTCCAAAGTTGATGGGAAAATACTGTTTGTTACAGTATGTGTGCAACACATGTCGGACTGATTAGCCTGTAATTACCAGCGCTACCACTTCCATTTTAAGCAATGCTATTGCATCAGTACCTTCCACCCCTTGGAAATTTGGAAAATCTACAAAAATTGGAAGATTAGTCAGAGCCTGTGGTGTTCTTCCATTACTATTTTAAGACGCTGGGATGCATTTTATTATATCTGGGTGATTTAGACTTTAGTGCAATATTAAACCAGCTAGCTGCCAGGCAGATGTACCGGTTTAGCACAGTTCATATTCCTGGTATTCTCTTCCACTTCATTCTCAATCAGATTTGGCAAAACAGATTATTTGGTTGATGTCATTTTACATTTGTGGGCCATCACTGTATTATAGCTATCCTACTGACAGTGTATCGTATATTTGATTGGATGTAAAGTACTTCGGACAACCTGAACTTGTTGAAAACATTCTAAAAATAGATGTTGGTATTTTTTCCTTAGTTTTAATGTCAACATTTTACAAATATCTTTGCCTTATCTTTCAGCCATCTCTCCTGCTTGCTTTCTTTATGCCACAAGTTTTCTGTTTTTATTCTATCTCTGTTTATTACTTTTGCTTCTGTTGCCTTGCAAAGCTGGATCATTTTCTTACACTATGTAAATGTAAACTATTGTCAATTGTGCTTTGGAGTATGTGCGTAGTAAGGTTCACCTTGCCTTCCTGTATTGTGTATATATGTACCTAGCATTATGGTTGTTCATTTATCAAACTTTTTATTATTACTATATATTTTGTGTAAATGTTGTGTCTACAGGTCTTTGAAGTTACTCCAAGTAAATTTCATTGTTCTGTTGCTACATATGACAGTGAACATTCTTGCTCTTGATTCTTGTATTTGCTGATCTTGATTCACTGCCAGAAAATATGTGTTTGGTTTAGAAAATGTATGTATTATGAGTTAAAATGTACTCTAGCTTTGCTGCGATATCCTCTGCAGTCCAATACTATAGCCTATAGCTTCACATACTATTAACATAATCATGCTAAATTATATCCAAATAAATGCTAGTGCTATTAGGAAGATATTACAACTTGTGTCTCATGGAGTCCTACAGCATGGAAACAGCCCCAACTTGCCTATGCTGACCAAGATGCCCACATTTGGACAATATCCCTCCTAAACATTTCCTGTCTGTATCTGCGTTGTCTATTTTTTTAGACGGGATAATGCTTCTTTGTCCAAATATTTCAGACTCTCACATGACTTGATTTTGAGATTTAAAAAAATATATACTGTTTTCCGAAATTAGTTTGCAATTTTTAAAAAAGGGTGCAAATGTCAACTTTGAATTCTAATTGATGTGATGTGAATGACTGAAATCAAAGGAGAAAAGTTAATTTGGTGTTACTCTTCCCAAAAAAGGAAATTGTAGAGGGAATGTGACAAAGATCACCAGACCAGTTTCTGATGGTTGAGGTGTCGCAAGAGAAAAGATCGAGTGGGCTACGCCTCCATGCTCTAAAGTTCAGAAGAATTAGAGCTAATTTAAGTGAGACACAAAGGAACACAAGGTGCTCGTGTTACTCAGCAGGTCAGGCAGCATCAGTGGAGAACATGGATAGGTGATGTTTTGGGTTGGAACCTTTCTTCAGACTTCTACTAAAGTGAAACATAAAACCCTTTGAGGTAGATATTTCCCCAGAATTATGAATTTACAAATGGAGATCACAATATCAACATTAGGAGACTTCTGCCATTTAAGATATGAGATCGGAGAAGTTTTTTTCTTTCTCATGGTTGTGAATCAATCGAATTCTCTACGTGGGCTGCTGTGTGCTGTAGACTTCTGGATATTGAAGGATTAGGGCAGGGATATGCTGTTGAATTACAGGCTTAGCCTGATCTCGTTGAATGGTAGAATAATTCAGCACCCAACCAAGTTCTCACATTTTAATTTGACAAAGTGAATTCTTCTTATCCACGTTGACATTAAATGCAAAGCATCTTATTGTTCATTACTAGAACTCTGAAGCAGATTTGTGAAGGATTTGCAACTCAGTTGCAAAATGTATTCATTCAGTTTTAGAGAGCAAATGCTTTCATTGCTTTTCATTTTGGGATTTTCTAATGATGGGTAGCTGTAGATTATTCTAAACAGTGGTAATGTATATGTATTGAATTAAATAATTATGTATATGAGTAAGAGGAACTGCAATTGCTGGTTTAAATGGAAGATAGACACAAAAGCTGGTGTAACTCAGCGGGTCATACAGCATCTCTGGAGAAAAGAAATGGGTGAAGTTTTGGGTCGAGACCCTTCTTCAGGCTGCAGAAGGGTCTTGACACGAAAGGTCACCTATTCCACCGAAAACAGCTTTTTGTGTCAAACTCATGGAAATGACTTGGACCATTAAGGACAAGCCCTGATACTATTAGAGATTGCATGATTAGTATTTTTTATCCCTTATTGAAGGCTGATAGTTTTTCTGGAAAATATGTCACAGTGGCACAGCGGTAGAGTTGCTGCCCTACAGCAAAATGCAGCGCCAGAGACCCAGGTTCGATCCCGACTACGGGTGCTGTGTATATGGAGTTTGTACGTTCTACCCGTGATCTGCGTTGGTTTTCTCCGAGATCTTCGGTTTCCTCCCACACTCCAAAGGCGTACAGGTTTGAAGGTTAATTGGCTTGGTATAAATGTAAAATTGTCTAAGTTGGCGATATGTAGAGTACTGCCCTGCCCACTACAACATTCAGAAGGTATGATTTCCAGTTGCATGATTGCTTAACCATCAATCTATATCTTTCCTATGACAAATCTATTTTGAAACAATCTTGAGGCAAGAAAATGTGATTGATGTTTTTGCATGGGTTGTGCTAGAATTTCCTCCTGATTTGTGATCATTAAATTCCTAGAGTTCTTGATCTAAATTATCAACAGCAGTGGAAAAGTTTTATTGTATTGAGAAACTGTCCACTGCCTGAAGGAATTGAGCCTGCTGTTGATTTATTATTCAGTGAGATTGCATGTTGGTGTACGACAGGAAACAAGCTTGTAGAACTTAACCACTGAAGTTCTGTCTTCAGGTTGTAGACCAGTCAACCGTAATGGATCAGAGTTTCACACAGTTCATAGATATTTCACTGGAATAGATCCGGAGTATTGGGTTTTGTTCTGCAGAAATAGCAGTAATGGTCTTCCCAATCAAATTTCTAAATGTTTATGACCGATTATTCTGAACAACTTGTTTTTTTTCCTTTCTTCTGTCCTTTTGATTTGCATTCAGCCACTGAAGCCTGAGGGTACTTTTCAAAAGAACATGTAGCTTGAATTTTTCATGTTGTCTGGCTGCAGATGAGAAAACGAGTATAATTTATTCTGCCTTCACGAATTACATTTCATTATCAACAGCAATTAACTTGCATGTGACTACGTTCAAAAGGTTGTTGGCCAACCCTGTTGTATACAAGCTTTTTAAAGATGTGCTTATTTCCTAATTTTCATAGGAAATGCTTTTGTGCGACAGCACGCGAGCCATCAGTGGATGAGTAAAGCAACCCTGGTTCTGCCAGTTTGCTTTTCTGCGCGGTTACTGGGAATCTCTTGATTTCCTAGTCATTAACTGAACTAAGGTTTTATGACACGCCACATTCTTTTTCAGTTGAATTTGTAAGTTTATGTGCATTAGATTGGTATTTTAAGTTAGACACAAAATGCTGGAGTAATTCAGCGGGACAGGCGGCATCTCTGGTGAAAAGGGATGGGTGACGTTTTGGGTCGAGCATTCTTCAGACTAAAGAAGGGTCTCGACCCGAAACGTCACCCATTCCTTCTCTCCAGTAATGCTGCCTGTTCCGCTGAGTAACGCCAACATTTTGTGTTTATCTTCAGTTTAAACCAGCATCTGCAGTTCCTTCCTACACAGATTGTAGGTTTTGAAAAGATCTAAAGTAACAATGTGGGCAGGTTTTTGACTCTGAACGTCTGTAGCACTTCATGCAAAATCTCCCATAAATTTAAAAGAATATTTTCGAGGTAGTTGTGAAATGTGCAAATGTGAGGTGTTGCACGTTGGGAGGTCAAATGTAAGGGGAAAATATCCAATTAATGGCATGACCCTTAACATTATTGATGTGCAGAGGGATTTTGCGGTCCAAGTGTGTAATTTCCTGAAAGTGGCAACACAAATAAATAGTGGTAATGAAGGCACGTGTGCTTTCACTGATTGGCGAGTTGAGTACAAGAGTCAAGAAGTCATGATACAGCTTCATAGGACTTTTGTTAGACTATGCTTGGGGTCAACAGAATCGAGGGACATTGGGATAAAGCAGGAACGGGCTACTGATGATCAGCCAAACTCATATTGAAAGGCGGTGCCGGCTTGAAGGGCTGAATGGTCTATTCCTGCACCTATTTTCTATGTCTCTATGTATTGCATGCAGTTCAGGAAGGGTGTGGGGGCTTGGGAAAGTGTGCAGTGGAGGTTATAGTGCAGAATAATGCCTGCATTAAGATGTATAGGGAGAGGTTGAATTGATTCATCTGAAATGCCGGAAGTTGCAGGGTGACGTGATAGAAGTATTTAAAATTATGGGAGGCAGCGCTACGATCGACAATCAGAACCTTTATCCCAGTACAGGAAAAAAAAGATATTAGAGGGTGTAGGTTTATGAAGAGATTTGCAAAGTTTAAAGGAGATGTACAAAGTAATTTTTTTAACACCGGGTTGCGAGTGCCTGGAACGTGCTGCGGTAGGTCGTTGAGGCAGAAACGGTAGTGGTATTTAAGAGACTTTTGCACATGCAGGAGTGGAGAGATATGGTTTATGTGCAGACAGATAAGAGTTGGTCTCGGCATCATGTTTGGCACATACATTTTGGGTCAAAGGCTTTTAGGTTCTTTTTTTCTTTAGTTAGGTACAGGGTTAGAGTGAATATTCAATGAAATGACTGAATTATAGGAAATACATGCAGAGTGATACGACCTTTTTTAACTTTATATTAAAAAAGGTACTCTTCTGGCTTGAGAGAAAAGGCGTGTACAGACAGTTCTTGCAAACAGACATGTTATATAACACTGGGACTGCCTGTATGGGGAATATTACAGTTAGAACATTCTACTTGTTTAAGTCTTGGCATTTTTAAATATCATATTTTTTGTAGGCCGATGCAGTAAGCTTTATAACCAGTATTTCAGAAATCACGACTGCTCACCATTCTCCTGTTCAACATTGGAGGGCTTTGCACATGACATTAGCTTCTTGTGGCCACTGTGATTTTGGGATGCTGCTGGTCTGTGCTGATAGCTGTGCAATCGGTATTCCTGTGTCGTATACTCACTCCTATTCTGATTGTGTGGTTTTTGTACACCCACAATGTAATAGATTTATGGGTAATATATCTCTTACTCTGCCAACTTGTGGGATAACAGATTTTACTCTTTAGTGCTTAAGAGCGTGTTAAATAATGAAAGGTTTAAATGCTTCTGACTTTTGGAGCTATTTGGAAATTGTTACGAAGCCGTGAGAGTGTTGATAAGAGTTGAAGCGTGCGTTTACCTGCTGTGAAAGGTTGTCAGGGCGCTGCCAGGGCAGGATATTGGTACAGTACCTGAGGCTCCACCGTAAAGTCCATGCACAAATCTCCTTGGAGTTGAAGTTCTTCCTTGGCTGTGGGTGGGCAGGAGATGTGAGCAGCAGTTCTGGGTGGAGCAGTGAATTGCGGCTAGATTTCCCAATGTGGCTCTTTATTTGAAAACCCTAAAGCAACCTGGTGCCTCGTGACTGTGGTCACCTGATTTCGATAAAGTGCTCTCTTCTTTCTTGGAGAAGGATGATTAATGTGAATGGCCAATCATGTCAGAGTAATTTAATTTGACTCTTTGAAGTAGCGGACAGTTAATGAAGGTAGTGCAGTAGATGTGTATATATATGCCTTGTCAAAATCCATTTGATAAAATATCCTTTATTTGCACAAAATAAAAACACGTGAGTTTAAAGGAAAGATGGGAAGGAGCTGCAGATGCTGGTTTACACCGAAGATAAACAATGCTGGAGTAACTCAGTGGGACAGGCAGTATCTCTGGAGAGAAGGGATGGATGCTGTTTCCGGTTGAGACCCTTCAATCTCGACCTGAAATGTCCCCCATAACTTCTTTCCAGAGATGCTGCCTGTCCTGAGCTACTCCAGCATTTTGTGACTATCTTTGGTTTAAAGGAACATTGATAACTTGAGTGTGATAAAAGGTTAACATGAAATATTTTTTGTTTAACTGGAGAGAAATGTGTACCTCGGTCCCACAGTCAGTATTAGGTTTACTAAGGAGCTGTTTTAATAAGGAATTGGCCATGTAAGGGAAGTTTAGTTTTTGTGTTTGCAGATACCACAAATCATGGCACTGTTGTAAATAATTAGCACAATGACAGCATTCTGGTAAAGCTGAACAGATGCAATTTAATGCTAGTGGAAAGTAATGTTGTTTGGAAGAAACAACAAAGATAGTTGAAGTGGTCGCATTTTGAGTGGCTGCAAGATACAAGTACGCATATCTCGTACGGCAACCAAGATACAAATGTTTCTTTAATACCTTCAAATAAAGTGCCACTGTGGGAATTTATTGATTTATTCCACTCCCCAGTCCTGCTGCTCACAGCTCCTGTCAATTGGATTCCCATGAATCAGAAGCAGTTTTGGGAGACTTTGAGCAGTCAAGACAAGCTGCTATTCCCAAATCTATGTCGGTGGCAGAAGTAGTTAATTGAGGAAGAGTCGTGTTACTTGCCAGGTCAAATTAATTTGCAGAATTCCTTTGAGGTCTTTTTTTGGTACAGCAGCATGCAATCCAAAACATCTGATTAGATTTCAGCAGGAGCATTGTGTTTTGGGGAAACACACTTCGGGACGGTTGCCGGGGCCTCTTGAAGGCATTACTGTAGCGGGGCAATTGAACTTGGGACTACTCGGAAGTCCTTAAGTCATTAAGGTTTTTTATTTTGTCACGTTACTTGTTTAATTTAAATGTAACTCTTGTAATTAACACTGTTACTGATACAAATAAATCGATATAAACCTCATGCTTTAACAAAATTTGAATGTATATAGCTGTCAAATAGATGTGTTTTGTGGTCTTGAAGCAATTAGCAAGCCTTAAACATGGAAACATAGAAAATAGGTTCAGGAGTAGGCCATTCGGCCATTCAATATGGTAATGAATCATCCAAAATCTGTACCGCAATCTTTTTTTCCTGGTATCCCTTGATTCCATAAGAGCTAAATCTAACTCTCTCTTGAAACCATCCAGTGAATTGGCTTCCACTGCCTTCTGTGGCAGAGAATTCCACATATTCACATCTCTCTGGGTGAAAAGGTTTTTCCTCTCATTAAAGAAAGCAATATATGTAACAAATAGGAGAAATTAATATTATACCCTAATGTCATATTTCTGGAAGGTGAACAATAGAAAAGGGAAGAATATATCGTGTGGAGATTGGTAACGGTTCATACGCAAACAAATTATGCAAACACCAAATAATGATTCCAGAATGTTACTAATCTCCTTTAAACTTTCCTCCTCTCACTTTAAACCTATTCGGTTGGACTATTTTAAAGAAAAATCTAAATATTTTAAAATGTTATTAGGCTTAAAAGATTCCATCTAATTATTTAGATTATCAACAATGCCGTTTCTTTATGAATTTTTTTTGATAAATTCTAAAGAGAAATGGATCTTTAGTGACATAGTTGTGATTAATATCTACTCTGTGGTTGCACAGAGCAGCAAAAAAATAAATTGTTGTCAAATTTGTTTGTTTTTTAAGCTTGACCCCTATTAAGTGTTGGAGATGGATTTGAACATGGTACTACAGTACAGGCACACGTCCATCACCCTGCGGTGTTTGCGTTGATCACGATGCCATCTGCCTGCACATAATCTCTATTCCTTGTCTACTCGTCTGATTTATCACTTCCCCTGCTGCAGTTCAGCCAACTACCACTATCTAAAAATGCAAAAAACTGTCTTGCTGATCACTTCTCGCCTTAAACCTATTTGGTTGTACATTGTTGGGCTTTTTTTAATAATATCTTAATATTGTTAAATGTTATTAGGCTTCAAAATTAAATAGTAATTTCTGGAATCATTATTAAGTTTTGCATAATTTGTTTACGTATAAATCAGTCTCCACACCGTATATTCTTCCTTTTTCTGTTTTTCACCCTCCACAACCAATGAGCACAATAAGTTTTAAGATAGATATGTGCAAGAAAAAGTCTGGAGTGTGGGAGTATGTACAACATTGGGCTAAGGCAAAATGTAATGCAGGAGGCTGAAGAAGGATCCTGACCCAAAACATCACCAATCCATGTTTTCTCGAGATGTTGCCTGACCCACTGTTAATCCAGCACTTTGTGTCTTTTATTGTTGAACAGGGGATAGTGAGTAAATTGGGATGAGTTGTTACTGGGCAAGTCCACGTCAGACATGTGAGAGTTGTTTAAAGACCAGTGATCAGAGTTGAGGACCAGCATGTTCCAGTAAGGAGGAAGGATGAGGATGGTAAGGTAAAGGAGCATTGAATGACTTGGATTATTTTCTCTGGAACGTTAGACCATGGGTGAAAACATTAAAATTATGAGTTGCATAGATAGTGAAAATGTCAAAAGGTAGCGGCTATAGGTTTTTTTAGGTGAGAGGAGCAAAGTTAAGGTGAGCGGGGCAACGTTTTTTACATTGAAAGTGGTGGTGCCTGGAACGCACTGCGGAGCCGGTGGGGGGGGGGGGGGGGGGGGGGGAGGGAGGTGGGGGCAGATACTGTACTGGTGACTGCAAGGCTTTTAGATGGGCACATGGATGTGCAGGGAATGGAGGAATATGGCAAAGATTAGTGTTAGTTTGCAATTTGCACAGGTGGCGGAGGGCAAGGTTTTCAGATGTCTTCATGAAGCCATACAACTTGGTATTAGCCCGTTTGGCCCACTACATTCAGACCAACCATTGGTCACTGGCTCCATCCTTCTTAATCCCATCTCCCAGTGCTTGGCCTGCGGCTTTCAATGTCTAGGCCATTTGGATGCTCATCCACTCACTTGATAAATGGTGCCTGTGACTGCTTCGAGCACTCTCTCTGGCAGTACGTTCCAGGCATCCGCCACTCACTGAGTGAGAAAGGCCACAGGCCACAAGTGGATGTTGTGGAAACTGATCATCCTAACACACATGAAAATGGAAATGCAGAATGTGCTGTAGTAACTCAGCAGGTCAGGCAGCATCTCTGGAGAATGTTTCAGGTTGGGTCCCTTCTTCAGACTGTAAATAGAATTTTAGAAGATCGCTTTGCAGCAAATAAATATAGAGTGGGTCCGTAAAGGAAATCTGAGTTGGACACAATGCTGGAGTAACTCAGCAGGAATGGGCGACGCTTCGGGTCAAGGCCCTTCTTCAGGCTTCCCGACCTGAAACATCACCCATTCCTTCTCTCCAGAGATGCTGCTCACCCGCTGAGTTACTCCATTTTGTGTCTACATTCGATTTAATCTGCAGTTCTTTCTTACACAAAGGAAATCTGAGTGCTATATACATGCCTATTTTAATAAAATATGGATTTCAATAACCTAGAGGTGTCTGGTGCTTCGTACTAAACCAAGGAAATTCATCTTTTGTGATATAAGTCTTTCATTGCACATTGTTGGTGTGGGTGAAAATTTAATTGGCCTATTTTAACATTTACTGATCCTTTTGGAGTTTTAATTTTTTTTTAAAGTTAAACATTTTGCTAATTTCAGTGTGATGAGTTAATTGAATTGATTCTTCGGAATTAAATCAATATTTTGTCTATTTGCTGTTGTGTTACTGCATTTTAATTATTGTCAGTTTTGTTTTCCAAACATGTTATCCATGCATTACCAGGCAATGTAAGTGGGAGCTGTACTGAAGCATGCTGTGAACACTGAAAGGAAATGCTAAACTGTGGTTATAATTGTAGCTTTCATCTGTTCAAAGAATGGAGACGTATCATTTCACAAACCTGAGCACAAATGTTTACCCACCATTCTCTCCACCATTTCCCTATTTAGTTATTCTGAAGGTAATTAGGCAGTGAAAATTAGTCCATTGATTTACCTAATTTAGCAGGAACCTGCACTGAATGTGCATTAACATTTGGGATGAATTTATAATGTGCTGTTTGTGCTCAAATTATACTCATTTGGGTTCAATCTTGAGACATGAATAATAAACCGTGCCTGGTAGCTCAAATCTGTGTTATTTTTCAGTCTAAATATTCAGACTGTTTTGGTAGTGGTGGGAGAAGAAATGATCTTTTCCACTTTCATCTTGTTAAAGTGTGGTGTGTTTATGTGGATCTTTCAATGAGAGTTTGAATTGGATTGTTCGTTAAAAATGACACCGGGAAATAACTTGTCCTTTCAAGTTCTTGGACCAGAAGTATTAACTTAGACTGCATCAATGAAGAGGAAAACTGACTGGTTGAGCTTTCCATGTTTCTTACAGCTAGACATAACATTACAAATGGCATCAGATTCATTTGGTATGTATGTTAAAACATGTATATGGCTAGACTTTCATTACCTAAATTGCATTATGTACAATAAAGCCATTTTTGTTCAGAATATTGTAGGTTTTGTTAAATTTAAATTTTGCCAGATTATTCTCTCAAACTTGGCATCTGATTTGTGCACGGCCACCTTAAGAACCTTTATCACAGCATTCAGTTTTAACCCTGTGAAGCCTGACAACTTGAAAGAGCAAAATACAAAGTACTGGAGGAACTCAGCAGGTCAGGCAGGGTCTGTGGAGGGAATGGACAGACGACGTTTAGGTTCGGGACCCTTCTTCAGTTCTTTGAGACTTGAAAGAGTTAATTTTGTTTTTACAATAAAGTATTTGCATTTAAGCATAACAAACCAACTTTAGGGGTGCCTATCCCTCTTTTGACACTTTCTGGCAACCTAATCAGCACAATACTTTTCACATGGTTTTGTGTGAGTGTCAAATAAAACTTTGCAATTGGCCCCTTTATTCCTGGTTAAACACATTTTCACTGCCTGGTTACCTTCAGCATGACATGATTAGTTCTGCTGTGTTTTTAATAGCTTTTCCTCTTGGATATTAAACATGTTTCACAGGCGATATAATTAGTTTGCACTGAACTAATTATATAGTTATAGGCTTTATAGTTAATTGGTGCTTTGAGGTTTTTACATTCTTCTTGTTTTCGGTGAACCATCAAGTAGATTTAATTTCCAAATTATTAAAAGGGGATTGATTGTAAGAGATAGTTAATCGTGGCGAAAGTGAGGAAAACATTGCATCTGTTACCTACCTCCTATCCATCAGACCAGCCAGCTCTAAATCTTGGGTACACAAAATGCTGGAGAAACACAGCGGGTGCAGCAGCATCTATGGAGCGAAGAAGATAGGCAACATTTTGGGGATTTTCCAACATCTGCAGTTCCTTCTTTAACACCGCTCTAAATCTTTTTGGGTTTCTTGATGTCCAAGGATAGTTTATTGTTATGGGTACCAATTAAGGTACAGTGATACTTGATTTATGTCTGGTATGTGAAAATAAAACATCTGGGGATGATATTTGGCAAACTGGCTCAGATTATTAATCAAAATGGGCTCTATTGACAACCGTCTGTACTTTGCAAATTTTCTCATCAGTTTCTGAGAGATAAGTGATGTTTTTTTAACAACAGGAAATACGTTTTTAAATTTGCATCATCCTTGTAAAAAATAAAAACATAGCTTCTTTTTGCTACTGCACAAAAATACATTCTGCTTAAATGTTGTCATTTCTGTTTCTATCTGCCTTGTATGCCAATCTACATTCAGTCTGTGGAATATTATCCTTTTATTGGCTACTTCCTATTTTATAAACATTGACATCGGTTTCAGGCTATGAAAAGCACCATCCGAATGTAATGAGGTGGTCAGATACAAGTGTACGCTAGCTTTTGATTCCTTGTGTAACTGCATATTTGCATGTTGTAAGTATGTACTCAATCCTAAATCCATGCCGAGTTATGAATTTCTAATCGTTACTGAAAGGTGACCACAATTGGCTTAAATGTTGCTGGGAACCAGTTGTTACTGAAAGTGACAACATTTGCTTTCTGCACTTGTTTATTAAATATATTCAAGATGTGGATGCATATTAAAATGAGCGAGAGAAAGGAAAGGATCTCAGTTTGCACTCTTAACATTATTGCCCTTTAAAGTGAGAAATAACAAGTTGTAAAGGAAGTGGAATGTGGTTGAGGTTTCCAGAACATCCCGGCATGACATGTAGATTATAAATTCAATACAAGAAGCTGTGCAATAACGTTTTTCCATACTGTGAACTGGATATAATGCAAATTATTAATTGGGGAATAGTTTGTATTATGCGGGCTGAATTGGTTATAACGTGATTTAGATTGGGAGCTAGTGAACTGTTAAGTTACTTTGGAAATAGACAAGTAGAAAGTTGTGTCACAGGTGGTCCAAAAGGCTTTTGGCACATTGGCCTTCATCCATCGAGAGTGAGTTGGGAGATCATGCTGCAATGATATAAGACATTGCTGAGGCCACATTTAGTATGAGAAACATAGAAAAATTGGTGCAGGACTAGGCCCTTCATCCAGAATCGGTACTCTGCTTTCTCCCCATATCCCTTGATTCCATTAGTCCTAAGAGCTATATCTTACTCTTGAATACATCCAGTGAATTGACCTTCACTGACTTCTATGGCAGAGAATTACGCAGATTCACAACTCTGGCTGAAAAAGCTTTTCCTCGTCTCAGTCCTAAATGGCCTACCCCTTATTCTAAAACTGTGACCACTGGTTCTGGACTTCCCAACATGGCGAAAATGTTCATGCATCTCTCTAGCCTGTCTAATCCCTTAAGAATTTTATATCTTTCTATAAGATATCCTCTCATCCTTCTAAATTCCAATTAATATATGCCCAGTCGATCTTTCTTTCATCATATGTCAGACTCGCCATCCCGGGAATTAACCTGGTGAACCCATGCTGCACCCTCAATAGCACGAATGTCCTTCCTCAAATTAGGAGACCAAAACTATGCACAATACTCCAGGTGTAGTCTCACCAGGGCCCTGTACAACTGCAGTAGGACCTCCCGGCTCCCATGCTCAAATCCTCTCGCTATGAAGGCCAACATGCCATTAGCTTTCTTCACTGCCTGGGGGACCTGCATACTTACTTTCACTGACTGATGTACAAGGACACTTGGGTCTCGTTGCACCACCCTTTTTCTAATCTGACACCATTCAGATAATAATCTGCCGTGTTCATGCCACCAAAGTGAATAACCTCACATTTATCCACTGCCTGTTCACCCAACCTATCCAAGTCGCCCTGCAGCCTCAGCATCCACCTCGCAGCTCACACTGCCACCCAGCTTTGTGTCATCCGCAAACCTGGAGATGTTACATTTAATTCCTTCGTCTAAACCATTAATATATGTTGTATATAACTGGGGGCCCAGCCCTGAGCCTTGTGGCACCCCACAAGTCACTGCCTGTCATTCTGAAATGGACCCGTTAATTCTTGTTGTTTGCTTCCTGTCTGCCAACCAGTTCTCTATCCATGTCAATACCCTACCCCAATACCATGTGCTCTAATATTGCATATTAATCTCTTCTGTACGACCTTGTCAAAGGCTTTTTTAAAAGTACAGATACACCACATCCACTGGCAGCCAAAGCTGGAGAAACTCAGCAGGTAAGGCAGCATCTATGGAGCAAAGGAATAGGCGACGTTTCGGATGGAGATCCTTCTTCAGACGGATGCCGGGGGAGACATTGGCTCTCCCTTATCTATTCTACTTGTTAAATCATAAAAAAATTCCAGAAGATTAGCCAAGAATGATTTCCTGGAACTGATCCAGAGCCGAGAGAACATTGGAAAATGATCACCGATGAAACCACGATTTCTAGGGCTACCCCCTTGAGTGCCCTGGGATGCAGACCATCAGGCCCTGGGGATTTAACTGTCTTGAGTCCCAACAGTTTACCCAACACGATTTCATGACTAATGTGAATTTCCTTCAGTTCCTGTCACGCTAGTTCCTCGGTCCCCTAGTATTTTTGGGATATTGTTTGTGTCTTAGTGAAGACAGAACCAAACTTATTTAACCGGTCTGCCGTTTCTTTGTTTCCCATTATAACTTGTTTCTGACTGTAAGGGACCTACATTAGTCTTCATTAATCTTTTCCTCTTCACATCTAAAGAAGCTTTTTTGAAAGCAATGAAAGTATTGCGTTCAGTTTTAGTCATCATGTGATAAGAAAGATGTTCTCAAGCTGGAAAGGGTGCAGAGAAGATTTGCGAGGATGTTGCCAGGACTCGAGGTACATGGACAGGGTAGGTTTAGAGGGATATGGGCCAAGCGCAGGCAGGTTGGACTAGTGTAGAAGGGGCATATTGGTTGGCATAGGCTGTAAGGCCTATTTCTGCAGTGTGTGACTCGTAAGTGGAAAATAAAATCTGCCTTGCACAAGAAAAGCCTTGGCATCCATGTAACCTCCCCGCAGTAATCAGACACCACTGTCTCGTAAGAATACAGTTTATCAGTTTCACTACGGCTGGACATTGAAATTGGCAATTAATTGCTTCAATTGACACTTGCGTAACGGTACACTGTTAAACAATTTAACATGCTGCCCTTTGGATTTATTTAGCAGTATCAAAACTAAACATAAAGCTATTAAACAGACTTTATTTTTTTTAAATCAGTGGGGCGATATAAGGTTTTGTGACGCTGAAATTCTCTAGCCCGTGACCCCGTTTCCCCTTTTTAGACAATGCATTTCTAACATGATAATTTGTAACTTGAAGATTCTAAGGGGCCTGTCCTCCATTGCAGCGACCTAATTTGCGAGTTTAGAAGAGTTTGCGCTCGACTCAAACTCGCAGCATGGTTGATACATGGTCCTAGGAGGTCACTGTAACTCTGCTTCATGCTCGAGGGAAGTTCCCGCATACTTGCGGCCACAGTTTGGTCGAGGAAAATTTTCAGTTGCTGAAAAGTTGCGTTTGTGGGACAGGCCCTTTAGGAACACAACTACCACGTTAAACCTGTGCTATTAAATTTGACTGCTAGCTACAGTGGAAAATCAGCACTAGATTGGTGCAGACTGCTAGTGGCATTTCCCTTATCTGAAGAAGGGCAAGCTGCTTTTGTAGTCATTCGTAATGGCAGAAAGTGCTGCTCTCCTTCAAGGCCCTGAATTGCTCATCAGTTGAGTAATGGCTGGGTAATGAGGAAAGTCATCCTCATGCTAGAAATGACTGTTCCATTCTGATATGTTTGTGGTTTACCACGAACCTTCGTAACATTTTGGGTTCTCCCGAAGGGGGCTTTACATTCTTAACACAATCCCTTCCCGTGTGCTTTGGAAGCTTTATTTATGCCTTGCTATCTTCAGACGATCATGGTCAGTTCCTTTCTTTGTCGGAAGAACTTTTTCAATAGTCTTACTCTTGACATGTTCCCTCAGTCCACCCATGTTGACCAAGTCATATTCATATTTCTCCAGTGTGTACATTTTTCACTTGCATCAACCTACTACCTGTCTGCCCGGGATACTGTCCAGAATTCTGCCTTTGCAAGCATTCAGAAATTCTCCGGTGGCAGGAGGATCCAGAGAGCAGCAGATTAAAATTTGACCATTTGGTTATGTTTGCTGTTATAACTATGTCGTGTAGAAGTACTTGTTTTCTTTAAAATGGTGGTGGTGGACCAACATAAAGTTGCACATGTACAATATTGAGCTGTATCCATGTTAGAAAAATCACTAACTAGTAAGTAAATGGTTGAATCGTGTTTCCCCAGACTATGTTCAGTACTCTCTTGTTTTAGTTAGAACCTAGAAAAGCTATTGCAGAGTTGGTAAGTGATTGGTTGCTTTATGTTACTTCAGGTCAATTAACATGGGCTCGGTTCTCTCCCCCTTTTTCACAAACCTGTTTCTAGAAGTCGTGCTAGTGGAGCCAGCTCAAAAATCATGACTTTTCTTGATTTTTACTGTAATATTCTCTTCAATTGTTTGCTTGCAACAAATTCTGAATTGATGATTGTTAATTTTTGATGCAAGTCAAACGTTGACATAACTTTGTCCAGTTTTCCCATGGAATAGTGTTCTCATTTTAAAGTCTGTTAAAATTCCTATTAAATAGAACAATTTAAAATTCCTCACACAAAATGAAAAATAAATAAAAGTAGAACATTGGAAAATTAGGTAGATTGCCATTGTTAATGTTCCTGGTACACCACGTGATGAGAGAAATTATTGCCATGTTACATCCCTTACACTGGCCGGAGAACATTTTTGTATAAAATAAAAATAAATACATAATGTTAAGTAATTTTGTTTCATACGTGTTGCTCTTCCTGAATTGATGAATGCTTTTACAAAGACATTGTGATACTAGATTATTAGTCAAGTCAAGTTTATTTGTCACGTACACATACGAGATGTGCAGTGAAATGAAAAGTGGCAGTGCTCGCGGACTTTGTGCAAAAAAAACCAACCAAACAACAAAGAGAATGGAGCAGAATCACATATAATTTTACATATTAAATATTGTGGGCAGAAGGAAAAAGGGGAAAAAAATAAATTAAAAAAAAACCAAAATAAAACCCAGCAATTCACACTAATTTCGGGGTGGGAGAATTGCAACCTTCACGTGGTCTGCCCAGTTTCATTTAAGGCAGTGACTAATTAGTGGCAATACATTGCATGGAATTTTGGATTTGAAATTAGTGTTGTCTTCTTGCGTATGGCGTGCACACCCTAAAGTTGTAGGACAACTTGTTCTATTTGATCTTATTGGATTGTGCACGCCAGGTTGATTGCATTAGTTGAAACAGGGTGGGCCACGTGAAGGCTGTAATTCTCCCACCCTGAAATTAGTGTGAATGTATATTATTGCTAATGGTTTATTATTGTCACCTGCACTGAGATACAGTGAAAAACTGTGTTTGGTTCCTACGCAGCAAACTCATCATAGACATGGGTGCAATCATGCCATTGCATAAGTATAATAGGTAGTCCAAAGAGAGAAATACCAGAATGCAGAATATAGTGAGGCAGAATTATAGCTGTGGTTGTAGCTATGGTTGTAGACAAAGTGCAGATTTAAAGAAAAGTGCAAGGACTACAATATGGGAGATTGGGACTATAGGAGAGTAGTCTGTATGAAAGTTCAGTAGTGTGATGATGACAGTGGGAGAGTCTGTTCATGAATCTGGTTTTACATGCTTTCAGGCTTTTGAATCTCCAGCACTCGTCTGGAGAGGGGAGAAGAGGAAGTAACTACAGTGAAAATGGTCCTTGATTATGATGGCTGCTTTCCTGAGTCAGTGTGGAGTATAGGAAGGTGGAGGTGGGTAGGCTGGATTATGGGATAGACTGGGCACAGCAATGTTTTTTTAAAAATACTTGATGAGGGCTTAATAAGAGCCGCTTCCTAGACTTGGTGAAAGTTATTTGTACTAAAAAAGGGAATGTTTCTCTTATTGTGAATGTTGTTTAATTTCCTAGATATTTCCAGCTGTTTTAAATTGCAAACTTCTCTGTGCTATTTCTTGAGTTTATTATCCCATCGTAGTTGAGATACATATTTGACAGAATGTTGCCAATGTTGTTGATCCTTTAGTATTACATGTAAATGTGATGATAAAATGGAAGTGATGTTCATGCCATGTACAAGTGGGTGGCTTGTTATTTAATTTGATTAGACCTTTAAAAAAAAATTGTTCTTGAGTTCAAGTGATTCTTAGAATAATTGGATTTTCTCTGAAATCTAGGGTTCTGAGAATTAACGTTCTCATTGATCTTTTTCTTTTCGAGAAGGTAACATTTGGAAGGTTTTCTGAATGGGGTAGAGAATGGGGTTTAATAGGCCTTGGAAGTCTTTATTTTATCTGTCACAGGAAGCATTCCTGTTGCTTCAGTGTGTGTGTGAGAGCATTTGAAAGTTTAATCAACGTGACCTTGTAAGTTTGCTCGAATGGTGATATTTGTCGTGCTGGTCAAATTTCATTGAATATAATTGAATCTTGAATTTGAATTTTTGAAATTAATTTTTAATATGGAATAAGATATCTATTTTTATGTTTAACAATCACGAAGATAAATCGCCATAATGTCAGTGGGTCAGGCAGCATCTCTGGAGATAATGGATAGGCTTTTTTTTTCCCTTCTGCTTTGGCATGTTGTTAACAGAAAAGTATGTAGAATTCCCTTGGAGAATGGTTGCATAGAATTAAAGCTTCCAAAAAAAATCTAGAAATTTACAGCAGAGTTAGCCATCATTCAGTGTGCTTGGAGCATTGCATCCAATAGCTGCAGCATTCCAATTGCTGAGACAATTGCTTTAAATTATGGCACGGGTGCTGTAAAGATGCTTAAGGGCCTGTCCCACTTTCATGACCTAATTCACGACCTTTTTTACTCCTGGACATTTTTCATCAGGCTAGAAAAACGCCCCGACCTACTTGATGCCACGAGTACCTACGACTAGCATCACAGCCTATCTACGACCTTGTGACGGCCATGCTGAGAGTATGAGTCAAGGGCAAACTCGGTAGAGGGCGTGAAAGTGAGACGGGCCCTTTTCTTGGATCGGGGGTGCTCCAGTACATCCAGCACATGGACCCAACTTTGGGCTTTGGACCTTTTTCTTTTGTAAATAGCGCCAAAATATGGCAACTGGGACAAGAATTTCACTGTGCAGTGCACACGTAACAATAACATTGACTCATTGATTCAATACATTTTTCAAGCAGTTCTGCCATAACAGAATAATTGTGTTCCTAAGAAATAGAAAATATTACAGAAATTTACATTGCAATAACAATTGTGCCAATGGATAAAAGTGGGTTAGTGGCTTCAGATTTGCAATACCGAAGTTATTTTTTCCTGCAGGGTTTAAAAAAAGTATTTTAATAGCTATGTTTATTTTTGTTACTGCAAGCTAAAAATAGTGAAAGCTGTATATTACATTGCACAAATGTCAATAAAAGCATTTGCAATTTCCCTATGTCCAACCACACTGAACTGTATTCTTGAAAGACAAGTGTCTAATTATTCTGGAAGCCGGTGGTTACATGGAAACGATTTCTTTTCACTTTAAAAAAAAATTCTAAAACTGCTTTTATCATGCTTGACTATTTTTGAAGTATCTTTTAGGCTGTCCCCCAGTTGCTGATAGAAATTATATGATAACCAATATGGCCCATGCAATACAAACAGCATTATGAAAATGCTCATTATGGCAGAACAATCTATATTTATAAGAAAATGCTGCATTCAAATGAAATCTGGTATGACTGCAATTTGTTAATTCTCACTCTTTATGTTGCCCAATTGATCTAAATGATACCTGGAATTATTAAGAGATTTCTGAAGGCGAGTAGAACATATAAATGTGGTTGTGTTCCCAGGAAATCTCCATTCATGGTAGAGCTTGTTAAATTTTCATTTTAATACAGATTTTGCTATGAGAGCATTATCGTCTCAAGTTGTATAACTACCTTCACATGCTTCATTTTTTCCAGTGAAGTTCATATGATGACATTTTGGTGACATCTATATTTAGTCAGCGGATAAGCTTTATTTCTCTGGCTTGTGAATAGTGTAAGAAAGAAAAATATAATTACTTGTGCAGCGTGATGGTGGGGATCATGTCATGACCATTCTGAAGTGTTTGCATGAGGTTGACTAATATGTTTAATACTATTTATAGGTGGGAGGAGAGAATCATTAGCACAGGTCCTAGCATCATGCACTACGTGACCATATTTGTGTTTGATGGGTATGAAAGGGCACCACTCAAATTATGCCATCATTGGTGATAGCACTTTGGAAACTGAGAAATGGAAGCTAAAGGAAATGGACCTAATACCAGCCCTCCTGAGAAATAGACAATGCATTGCAAAGATTGAGGCAGGCAAGCCATGAGGTACATATATTTAGATGGACCAGCTAGTTCCAGTGGTTCCAGGGCAGGCTTGGAAATTGTCCTTCAAACAGAACTTTGCTGAACTCTGAAATTCCTCAGGAGTTGCTGCAAAAGTCTCTGGGCTTTATTTATGTGTAATTATCTATTAGTCATATCCCGTGGAACTAAAAGATTATCATCCTTGGAGCCGGGAAGGGATTTAATCTGGTTGCTACCATTTTCTCCCACTTCCTAAGGGTGGGTAGGTTAATTGGCAATGACAAATTGCCCCTTGTGTGTTTGTGAGCTGTGGAGGTTATCTGGGAAAAGCTGATGAGAATGTGGGGAGGATAGAATTAAGGTAGGGTTGATGTGAGAAGGTGGTTGAATGTCAGTGCTATCTCGGTGTGCTAAGGGGCTGCTCTATTTCCATGCTGTATGTCTCTATTACTCTTCCTTGCCAATTAACATAGTGAGCAGTATCTTCTATACAGTGCCCTGGCTTATAAAGAAAGCTTCCAGTTTACCTTTTTAATCATCTTATTGGTCTATACTGTGAACTTTTTAAGGATTTGTGATTCTTCCAAGCAAGATCCCACTGTTCTTCCATACTATTTCATATCCTTTAGTAGGCTACTCTGTTGCTTTATTGCATCTTCTTAATGCATCTGCCAAGCCGACCAAGCCATCCATTTCTTTCTGCAATGAAAGCTTGCTTCCTCTCGCTATTTTAGACCAATAGGCAGGTCATCTATCAACCTAGAACAAGGTTGTTTTTTTGTGATCTGCCACATGCTGAACATTTTAAATCTAAATCTTACAGCTATGTAATGTCGAGAAAGGGACCGAGTACTGAGCTTTGGAACAGGCCTCCAGTCATTAAAATACCAATAAATTATTATTGAGCGTAAAGAAGAGAAGTCGTCCTCCCATCAGTTGAGATGTGCGATGCCCACTTCAGGAATTCTGACAAAGGATTGCTAACGCAAAATAGTCATGCAGCGTGGAAACGGATCTTTCGGCCCATCCTGCCCACGCCAGCCTACATGCCCCAGCTACACGTCCCACCTGCCAGCGTTTGGACCATATCCCACTAAACCTATCCTATCCATGTACCTGTCTAAATGTTTCTTAAGCGTTGCGATAGTACCTGCCTTAACTACCTCCTTTGGCAACTCTTTCCATGCACCCACTACCGTTTGTGTTTATATATTTTTTAAAAAATTAAAAAAATGGTTACCCCGTCCGGTTTCTATTCTTTCCCCTCTCACCTTCGATCTATGTCCACTGGTTCTCGATTCCCCTACTCGGGGTAAAATACTGTTAACCCGATCTATTCCTCACATGATTTTGTTCACCTCTAAGATCACCCCTCATCATTCTGTGCTCCAAGGAATACAACCCTAGCCGGCTAAACCTCTCCCTATAGTTCAGGCCATTGGTTCCTGGCAACATCCGTATTAATCTTCTCTGCCCCCTTTTCCAGATTGACAATATTCTTCATATCATGGTCACCAAACTGAACATCATATACTTATTAAAAGTCTCATCTTGCGTGTGTGTATATATGTGGTTGTCTTTACATCTTCGCAAAAACACTAAGCGGTAACGATAACATTTTTACATATTCCTTCTTTTAAAAAATGTATTTATTTATTTTTGTTAGAAGTGAGTACAGTAATGTGGCACCTAAGTATGTGATCCATACAGACACGTTACAATTCTTGTACAACTTCTTTTTAATTTAATAATAAAAGATCAGTGATAGAAAGACAAGAGAGTAGAAATGGAGAGTAGACAGTGATAGCAGAGATAGATAGACAAGAGCGTAGAAACGAATAGCGAGAGAGACAGAAAGAAGAGATAAGATGCTAACGATATCGAAAAAAAAGGAAAATAAATTAGGGGAGAGACACCTATTTAATATCTTTACCCATCTGTCACCTGGTTCTGAACCGTTTAATTTCTAAGGCTATGTTGCACCATATGCTTGCAAGAAGTCGATAAAAGAAGACCAAATCTTTAAGAATTGGTTTTCTTTGCCTAGTAGGAGGAATCTCATTTCTTCAAGATGTCGTGTTTCCGACAAATATGAAATCCACATTTTAAACGTTGGTGTGGATGCGTTTTTCCAAAATTTAAGTATACGTTTTTTTTTGCTGTTATTAAACCATAATTAAAGAGAGCTTCTTGGAAAGTAGTTAGGTTACGTCCCTCTTCCATTGATCCGAAAATAATCCATTCTGTATTGGGGTTCAATTTTGTGTTAAATAGTTTTGTAAAGGTTCCAAAGATTTCATTCCAAAATTTATGAAGTTTTGTACAGGAGACAAAGGAATGTGCTATAGTGACATTTTGAGTAGACATTTGTCACAAATGGGGGAAACGTTTGGAAATATTTTATTCAATCTAGTTTTCGAGTAATATAATCTATGTAAAAATGTTTATTGAATTGTTATGCCTTACATTAATCGAACATTTATGTACATATAATGAGTTTTTTTTCCCCATCTGTCTTTCGGGATTTTTTATCAATAACTCTTGTTCCCAGTCCCTTCTAATTGCCTCTGTCGTTGGTGTTTCCATATTTAAAATTATATTATATAAATATGATATTAAATTGCTTGATTCTGCCTTTCTGTTCATTCCTTCATCCAATAAATCTGAGGTTGGAGTTTGATATCCTTGTATATGTTTTTACAAATAATCTCGAATTTGAAGGTATTTGAAATATTGGTTACTTTTCAGATTATATTTTAGTTGTAGTTGTTGGAATGATAGAAGTTTTCCATTTCATACATATCTCCAATCATTTTAATTCCTATTCTTTCCCAATGGATAAATGTTTTATCAATAATAGATGGTTTGTCTGAGGGATTGTTAACATATTCCGATTACCATATTTCCCGGCGAGGCCGGGATCACCTTATCTGCACATTTTATGCTTTTTCTTGACTTATTCTCGGCTCATTACTGATTAAAAGTCTAAAAAAGTCAAAAGACTTTGAAATTAAAGCCACCAGCTTCAACTGATGACGTCACAATGGCTTCACTAGCAGGGGGAGGGCGAATTACTATTGCAGGAAAAGTGCAATTGTAATTTTTTTTTTTTTAAAGAGCACTGGTGAGGGAGGCAAGGGGACTGCTGGAATCTTACGTTGGGGAACGGCTTGAGTTGGATGACCATGCTACGGGTAGGGAACGGTGAGTTGGGGGAGCTGCACTCCGTGTAGTAATACTCTAAATATGGCTTCACCGGCGTCTTGTGCAACTGCAACACGACCTTACAACTTCTATCATCAATACTCTGTCTAATGAAGGCTAATGTCCACTTTCAAGGAATTATGTATCTGCAAAATATTGACTTTTCTCTTCCTGCAAATGCTGCCTGATTTTTCCCACATTATCTGTTTTTGATTTCGATTTCCTGCATCTGATTCTGACATTTTGACTTTCCCCGCATCAGTTGTTTAGTTTAGACAATCGCCGAGTCTGTGTTTCGCAGCTGAGATGGGAAGGATCAGGAAAACATTTTCAGAATAAAGGATAGGCTGTTTAGTACAGAGGAGGGGAAATGTATTAATTCACTGAGTGCAGAACCTTTGGAAATGCTGGAGGACTGTGGAGCACAACTGTCGTGGTTATTCACAACTGGAAGCTGCAGATTTCTAGCTATTAAGGGAATCAAATGATAATGGTGGAGTGCTGAAAAATGGTGCACATGTAGAAACACGGCCGCGTACTCCATGGATGCTAAAGCAGCCTCTGGGTCCAGAGGACCAGTCCCTGCTCTTTGTTTAGTTTAGAGATGCAGTGCGGAAACAGGCTCTTTGACCCACTGAGCCCGCACCGACCAGCGATCCACACGCACTATCACCATCCTACACACACTAGGGACAATTTACAGTTATAGCAAGCCAATTAACCTACAACTCTGTACTTCTTTGGAGTGTGAGAAGAAAAAGAATATCTCGGAGAAAATCTACGGGGCCACGAGGAAAATGTACAAACAAACTCCGTACAAACAACATCCCTAGTCTGGATCAAACCCGAGTTTCCAGTGCTGTATGGCAGCAACTCTAATGCTGTGCCACATGGCCGGTCTCCCTACCTGAAGAATCTTATTTTCAAAATGGAAAAAAAAATTGCAGTGAAAGATCAGCAGGGTTGTTGTAGGAGAATTAGCATTCTACACTCTATTGTCTTGAGCTTGGAAGAATGACAGGTAAACTTATTGAAGCATTCAACATTCTTGCTGGTTTGTCCAGATAAGCAAATCATGCAATTGTAGAACTGGGTGTTGTTATCCCATCTTCTCCATGCCTAGTGTACATGCCTATTGTTGCTGATCTAATTGCCCTGCATTCTATGATGGGAAACGAAGGAAATGGAGATGATGCTAGAAAATGGCACTGAGATAGAAGATCACTTTCTACCTTTTTGAATGGAAAGCAAAGACCTGCAGAATCTATTCCTGTTTCTGAGCCTTGCATTTCTATTGAAAGCCAAAAATGTTGATGGCATTGTAATTGATTGGGCATAGGTTTATAGAGAAGGTATAAATTGGTTAGTGTCAAGTTGACAGCTATACCTGGTGAACATTTTATCCACTTATGGAGCTCTTTCAATGATTGGTAGGAAAGCAGACGGCGGGCAATGCAAGGATTTGCAAGAGGATATGGGGGAAAAAGACTGGTTAAATGAGTAGACCAAAAATTAAGTGGATGGATATAATGTGGGGAGATTAGAGGTTATCAACTAAAGTAGAATATTTAAATGATTGGAGGTTACTGATGGCCAGTAATTGGAGCAATGTAGGCATTCCTACAGGAAATGCAGGAAGTTAGCATTTGGGTACAGTAAAATGATTTAGGCAGGTTGAATATTGGCCCTTTATTGTAAGGGGAATGGGTTATAAAATAGGAAGTTCTTGCAGCAACTGTACATGACTCTTGCAAGACCATGTCCGGAACACACGCTAAAGGTTTTGTCTGTTTTTAAGTAAGGACGCTTTTGCCTAGGATTATTTTTCTGAATAGGTTAAGTAAATTAATTCTCATGGTAAACATTACAGGGTGGAGAGGGAAGATGGTGTTTCCAAAAGAAGGAAATATAATATTTTTGAAATTCTTGGAGGGGCTTGAGAGGGTAATATTTCTCTTTAGTGGATGCTAGAGGGCAGAATCTGTGGGTAAAAGAATCTCCTATTGAAGACTGAGATGGGATGGAATGAATTCTCAGAATCTTTAGAATTCTTTATGAATGCTGAGCCACATCGGGGCTGAGTAATTTCTGGATTGTAAGGGAACCCTGTTAAAGGGGCATCAACCAGGGAACTGGGTGAAATGACCATTGCTAAGCATTTTTCACCGATCGACTGTCGCGTCTGCTTTTGTCTGTCAATGTTTGATGGCCTTCATTTTAATGACTGACGCTTATCTAAAATATTGCAATCGATTTGTCTGCCTCCAGCACAGATTCCTGTGGATCTGGCCAGTGCTTTTTTTACGGGGCTCTTCCCTGTTTATAATGCTGATTGATCATAAAGTGATTTGTATCGTTAGTATTAAAAGTCATTTGTGTCAATTAACAATTAAAGTATTCAATTATTGCATGCGGTGTTGTTTTTGCTTTTTAACTATTGATCTGAATTTACATTAAACCAAATTTACATTGAAGAACAATATTCAATTATTCTTGGAGATGGAAAGTACTAGATTTAAGGCCATGGGCATAACTTTAAATTAAAGAATAAAAATGGCCACAAAATGTATAATTTTGCTCAATCAATTCTAATAAGTAATGTTGTTGGGTTACACGGAGAAACCACTTGGCTATCCATGAGTTTGTTGATTGTTCAATTGGATTATAGAAGAATCTTTGCCTCATTTACATTTACTTGCATTTGGTTTGAATGCCTCAATAAAAATCTGTTTAATGAGAAATTAAACAGTCTCAGTGGTCTGTGAATTTTACTTGCATTCAAGTGATATTTGTGAATGATTGACGTTCTTCTTGCTGCTCTTGCATTCGAGCAAGTCAAAGTTGGGGTGGGGGAAGTAGTAGATTCGCACATTGAAATGACATTTATAAATTTTTGATATGAATTGGTTTTGATCTCTCGGGAGGTTCAGATTTGACCATTGTGCGTGCTCTGGTTGCTTGGGTTTGTGAAAACAAGGCATAATAAATTACAGTTCATTTTTCAGCATGCAAGTAGGAGACTCCTCCCTTGTATGTGTGAGAACATTTGGAGATGTAATCTGTCAGGATATTGTGGAGGCTGGGCCTATTGGAAAATATCAAAGCTTGGATTAAATTATAATTATTTTTGGGGTATCGACCTCTATGGACCAGAAGTGGGAAAAGAGGTTGAAATGAATGTCAGTGAAATTATCCTATTTAGTTTTTGAAGTAATTGGTCCTGAAGGGTTTAACGCAAGCAAACGCCTACCCTTTCCTGCAAGTGGTTTAAGCTAAAATGGTGGGTTTTCTCTGTTCCATTTCTCAGTATTCATCAATTGGTGACATTTATGTGAATAGTGATTTCAGTTTAATCTTTAAGAACATTTACTGTTTCCAGAACTTTTGGCATTAAGTGCATTATATTTTATCCACATACATTTTTCAAAGTTTGAAGAGCGGTAGTTGTATTTATAAAAAATAAATCTGATCATGCTAAAATATGAAGGAACAGCGGATGCTGGTTTACGCAAATTGACTCTAAATGGTGGAGTTTCTCAGTGGGTCAGGCATCATATCTGGTGATAGACATTTCCTGCTTGGAGTAAAATTCGGGCTCTTTAACCCTATCTATTCCCCCCCCATAATTTTACATGCTTAAAATGATATGAATTTCATTATTTTGTAATTGGGTCTCCTCTCAACTGACATTACAGGTAAAATAATCTAAGTTTGTCCAGCCTCTCCTGATGACTAATACCCTCTAATCCAGGCAGCATTCTGGTATCCACTTCTGCACCTTCTCCAAAACCTCCACATACTTCCTATAGCAGAAAGATCAGAGCTGCACACAATATTCCAAATGCAGCCTAATCAAGGTTTTATAAACTACAACAGTGACTTCCTGACTCTTCTACCCAATGCCTTGACTGATGAAGGCAAACATACCATACACCCCCTTCCCAGTTCTTGCACAAGTCCTACTGTCTCTGCCTACCCCCCCCCCGGACATCAGTCTGAAGAAGGGTCTCGACCCGATATGTCGGCAATTACTTTCCATAGATGCTGCCTCACCCGCTGAGTTTCTCCGGCATTTTCTGTCTACTTTCGATTTTTCCAGCATCTGCAGTTCTTTCTTAAACATACCGTACTCCTTTATCACTCTACCTACAAGTGTTGCCACTTTTGAGGAGCTATGGACTTGCTGTTAAGTTTCTTGCAATTAACTGTATGCTTTCCCCTGGCATTTGACATCCCACAGTGCACACCTCACACTTGCTCGATTCACTATCACAAATCTAAGTTTTGGTGTTGTGACATTTTTTCTATTTAAAACAAAAGCATCTGATAATGTTCATTGTATAGAGTGGAAGAGCCATTTTTGTGTCTGGATCATAGGGCAACATTTCACCTTGTCTTCACCTCCCAAGACACGTTTTCCTTTTAGCCCCATTTCTTAAACTAAAAAGTTTTTTTAAATTGTACGAATGGAGGGGATCTCCCATATGCATTCTTTTGTCAGAAAAGGGACTGTCGACATTGGGTTGGAGAATACTTGTGATTCTGTAAAGATTAAAGAAGGGTTTCCCAATCTGGGGATTCCCTAAAAGGGTAGCAGTGTAATCTAACCTGCACTTTAAATACCTTTTTAATGTGTGTGGGCTAGGTGACACACACGCTGGATTCTCAACCCATTTTAAATTTTCCAGTGAGAATCGAAAGGGTATATCTCTTAAATAGAAGGTCTTTGGTGGTTCACCCGTATTTCCATTCAATGTTTCATTTTCCACTTCCCTTCTGAATGTGAATTTTAAATTTGCATGGTGCGTTTTTTTTTGCTTGACGTACAGGCATTGTCTGTTCTTTTACTTTCAATACTGGGAGATTCAGAACTTAAATGTATCTGAAGATTTACTTTCACAGGTGAAACCTCTTCACCGGTACTGTGTGGAAGGTGTCATTAGATCTTGTAGGGTTTCCTGTTAATGGGTGTTTATAAATGGAATCCATCCTGGGGTGCTGTAGCTGAGAGAGTCACTTCCAGTATAGACACAAAATGCTAGATTAACTCAAGAGGGACAAGCAGCATCTCTGGAGAGGAATGGGTGGCGTTTCGGGTCGAGACCCTTCTTCAGACTTCATTTTGACTTCACCTACACATTTTGTCCGAGTCACTTCCAGTGCTCGACAAATGCACATTACTAGTTTACTGTGTCTGACCATTTCCTTAAAAATTCCTCCTTGCTTTGTTTAAATGCTCTTTTGGCTGTTTGTTCCAATGGCTTTTTGTGTTGCAAGAAACGGTGACCATGCCGATTGGATCATTTCACCGTTTACAGTGCACGTTGGCCAGAGCTGTGCTACACTTTCCTGAAATAACATTTAAAGTTTAAAAATGATCAAAAGCAGGTTAGAAATAAACAAAATACAGCACCAAGCGTTAAAATTAATTTTAGAATGGAATTTGTGCTCGGAGTAAAATTTTCTTAATTTAAATTATCTTTAATAATATTGTCACTTACATAATTCCTTTATAGTAAATGTTGGACGCTAAACCATGATACTTATTTCCGTTTCATTTTCTGCTATTTTAAATTGTAATTTTACTTTTCAAGAAACATTATTTGGAACATTTTACATTTTGTGGAGTGGTTCCTATCCTGTTTCTGCCCCACCAATCAAACAAAGAGCTGTTTTCCATCGATATTGGCATATTTTGTACTTCTGGTGATTTGAAGACAACACAATTAGCTTTATTTCACTGAAGGGTGATAAATTAAGTTTATGGATAGCTGGCAAGTTGTGGAATTTAATTGTCACTAGAAATTCAGATATAGAAATTCAAAGATTGGCAATTTCTGCCAAATTGCAATCTTGCAAAGTTGTTACATCGCGTAATGACTTCCAGTTGTGTGGAAGTGGATGCCACACTCATCTTTTCCCAGTTTTTAAATGCATGGAGGAAGTCTACATTTGTAGTACACTGAATTTCTGTGTATACAAAAGAAGGAAGGTTTTTGGCAGTCAATGCTTTTGCTGATTTGTACAATTAAAGTGTAAAATCTAAGCCCAGTAAAATATATTTTGCCTCTGTGTAATATGTTTAGTGTTAGGTAATATGTGTAACATTTATCCAATTGTCTGGAGGGTGCTAAGTTATCAGAGTTGTACTGTGTACAGTGCGGTATTCCCCTTTGCAATCGATTAACAAACCAAGCAATAAAGGGATTCAGAAATTGGGTGTATTGTATTGTGTTGAATTTGTTCATGCAGAATCGGTCTGAAGAAGGGTCCCGACCCAAAACGACACATCCATATTCTCCAAATTACTCCAGCACTTTGTGTCCATTCGTGTAGACACATTGTTGGTTGTCACTTCAGTTTAGGATTTAGCTTTCAAGGGCTCTGGTTGGGATTGTATTCATAAATCAAGACTTAAGAATGTTTTATTGTCATGTACTGAAACAGAACAATCAAATTATTCCTGGCAGCAGCACAAATTTATAAATAGTGCTTGATAGATAATACAATAAACCTTAAAAGAAAAAATTCAATAAATAAAATAACCTAATACAGCGATAAACAAATCCAAGCCCAGCATGTTCCTTAATGATGCTGGCTGCTTTTTTGAGTCGGCACCTCCTAGATGATCCCTTTAATGGTTGGGAGGTCAGTGTTCACCACTTCTTATAATCTCCTGTGCGTTCGAGTTTCCGAACCAGGCTTTTTATTTAGTAGAAATAAAGCTGCAACTAAACCAGTTTAGTTGGAACAGGCATTGAATTCTGAATCAATACCCTCATTCACTATAATTTCAAACGTTTCTATGCTGTGTTTCTGCACAATTATTACAGATCACTTTGCAAAGAAAGAAAAACATAATTGTTTTGACTAAAACCATAGTAGAGAAACTTTATGAAAGCATTTTGGGTGTATGCTGGTCAGTGCTTTTCAATCTGAGATATTGTTGTTAATAATGTAGTATGTTAGAACATTTGTCTTGAACTATTTTCAAACCATTGTGGGGGCAAATCATTGCGGTACTTTTATTGATGCAGTACAGCTGAAGCACAGTTGTAAATATGGTTATTAACTCTGCTCAATCGTGCATTATTTTCTCTGGTTTATTAATTGGTGTATTTACGAGCAATTTGTATCTTAGAACAGGGTAGATCTGTTGGCAAACAGGAAGCAGTAAATGTGTTGACCGTGTTGTGCTGCCTGCATCATGATTGTGGTGAAGAGATAATATGTCTCTACATTTTGAAAGGCTACGCTAACGACATAAGCAACTGAGGCTGCAGAAGGGAAAGGAAGTGAGACTGAAATCTGTCCAAAGCACTGCCCTCAAGAGAATGTAAAGCACAACTCTACCTTGATGCTTTATAAATACATACATACACACTGTGGTTTTATTTTCACGAAGGAAGATTTAACAAAATAAATAAACATATCTGGTGTGGTGGGGGTGGGTGGCATGGGGTCTTGCAAGAGGGAATTAAACAAAATCAGAAGAGTTCTTGTCATTGGAGCTCGTGCGACTCCACTGTTTTAAATGAGGCAGAGAGTAACGGAATTATAGACTATTACCCTGACATCAGTAGTGAAGGAAAGGTTTGAGCCCAAGATAAAAGATGGATAATGTAGCACATGGAAAACAGTGTTGTCAGACCAAGTCAGCATTAACTTCCCAAAGGGAAATCATGCAACAGGCAATTAAGAAGGCACATGATGCGTTAGTTCTTGCAGCAAGAGGATTTGAGTATGCAAAAAAAGCGGGTCAGGCAGTAGCTCTGGAAAACACGGATGGGTGACGTTTCGAGACATTTGAAGAAGGGTCCCGACCCAAAGCATCACCTATCCATATTCTCCAGGGATGCTGCCTGACCTGCTGAGCTACTCCAGCATTTTGTGTCCTTTTGTGTAAACCGACATTTGTGGTTTCTTGTTTCTACGCAAAAATTGAGTTAATTCAAACTACATGTAAATAACTTTTAAATGGCTTTCCTAGATACAGTTCCATTGGGTTAAAAACTGCCAACTGTGACTTGTTAAGTCACAGTTTTAGACACCATGGGAACTGGGGCTTTGGCTCAACTTGTCCATGCTGACAGTTGCCTACTTGAGCTAGTCCCATTAGCTGTGTTGGCCCATATCCCTTTTTTTCCTTTTCTATCTGTCCATGTACCTGCCCAAATGTGTTAAATATGGTAATTGTACTTGCCTCTACCACATCTACATCTGCAATACCTGCTTCTTTGCTCATCCATCTTGTGCAAAATTACTTCTAAATGCCAGAAATTATAGCTCATGATTTTGCACACCTCTAAGATCTATCTGCGCTCCAAGGAATGGAGTCCGAACCTGCTCAACCTCTCCCTATAGCTCAGGCCCTCTAGTCCTGACGACATATTTGTAAGTCTTCTCTGCACCCTTTCCATCTTGACAACATCTTTCTGATAACAGTGCCCAAAATGGAACTCGATATCTAAATGTGCCCCACCACAATCGTACACAACAGCAACATGATCTCCAAACTTCTATACTCAATGCTCTGATGAAAACCAATGTGCCAAAAGCTATTTCAATAATGCCACTTTCAATGAACTATGCACCTGTTATTCTAGATCCCTCTGCTCTACAACACCCCTAGACCGTACATAATACTATACATAAATACAATCAAGACCGCCTCAAGTAGAGCAAAGGGGAAGATAGAGAGTGCCGAATATAGTTTTGAGCATTGTAGCGTATCAGTTCCATCCACAAAGTCCAATGGCTGCAATGGGGTAGAGGTGAATAGGAGCTCTAGGTTATGGTAGAAATATTAAAAAGAATATCAGCAGGATAGGTTGGAATTGTGCTAGATTTGCAGGATGAGAGATATTAAAAGAGATTTTAATGGATGGTAGTAAATCTTCCTCGAGGAAGAGCATGCACAGACTCGCCCAGCATGATTGTGCATTCCTCTTTGGTCTAACAGTTCCTTAAATGCTGTTATAAATATTTTGGCTTATTGTCTCCCAAAGATTAATATATGTAAAGGAGTAATTTCGTTTTCTTTTTGGTCTTTGTTGCCCTCGCTATGAGCATGTTTTAGTGTTCACTATCAGACACTCGTAGTTTGATGAGCCGTAACTTCCTTATTCTAGGTTGACCTTTGTAGGGTGTGGAATGCCTTCTCCACTGACATCTTCATTTTGATGTGATTCAATGAAAGATTGCAGTGTATTGTGTAAATCACAGGAATCTAACTGGAGCACGATTTAATGGATTGCCCTCTGAATCCAATACATTCTATTAGAGAAAGAAAGCTAGCTGACATATACTGAAGAGTACAAATTTATTAATGCTGCAGGATGGAAATCATTTTCTGTCGATGGGGTAGGATGGGTCAGAGTTGGGTGGAAGAGGAAACAAACCCTTTTAAAACAAGAACAGATGACAGTATTAATTACCATTGCATCAAATCCGACCACTTTCAGTTTTTAGTTGATGCACTTTGTGTTGCAATTTGTAAGTCTAACCATGCATAAAGCACAGCAGTGGTTTGTTTTAAACCATAACTATTGTGTCTCTTGGGATCTGTCCTCTTAAGAAGTTTTCTCATGTGAAGCCCGAGAAGCTCTAAGGTTTACCTAGTTGTTTGTCTGAAACTGTTGATTACCTCTATCTTCGATTAATTTTTCAGACCAGATAATGGTCCATTTCCCTGTTAAAATTGCTGATATCATGGCTGGATCCTTGAACCACCATATGAATCAGTTTTATTTAAAAATAAGACAATGAAAAGAAAAGTGGTGGGCGTGCGTTATACGGTCCACAGAGGCCATGTGCAACAGTATAGAAAGTCATGCATTGCACACCTAGATACCACGTTCCATAGATCTACACTACTCTTGCAGACCACTTATGCAGATGTGGGAAATTTCAATGGGCGTCAAGACTTGATGCTACTTCCGGGCATCTACCCCAGCACCTGCTTCATTGATATTCACTCTTTCATGCTAAATGTTCACCCTGTCATTGATGCACAGTGTGTGTGCAATGTGTGTGATCTACAAAATAACTCTGCAGCAGTGTTTTTTTTTATTGGGGTTATGCTTGGTTATGACCATCCTCATCCAATCACCCGCAAAACCTATCCATTGAACTCCCTGCATACAGGATCTGGAAAATATTTACACGTGCGTTATGTGGCAAATATCATGACTGTCCATGGCTGTTTCCAGAAATAGAGAATCCATTGTCCAGTTGCCATTTGTAGTGTCTATTCCCTCACTTAGCTGAAAATTGTGAGTTGTCATCTTTCGATGGCTGAAAACTCGAGAATAATTCCTATGTCATGGGGAAAAAAACATTCTAATCCACTTTCTGGCTACAACCAAATTACTTCATGTCGTTGCACGTTTTCTTAAAAAAATATATGATTTCTGTTCCAACTTTTAGTAAATGTAATTACTGTATAAGAAATAATATGGTGCAAATATTGTTGTAGGCAGCAGTTATTAGGCGTTTATTTGGAGTCGATCAGCTGCCGGAGGAAGTGGTTAAGACGGGTAAAATTACAGCATTTAAATGCCATTGGACAGGTACATGGATGGAAAAGGTTTGGAGGAATATGGGTCAGGCTTGTACTAGATAAGTTAAGCATAGATGAGTTGGGCTGATGGGCCTGTTTCTCTGTTGTATAGCTCTAAGACTCTGACTTATGTCGGACATTGGCTCTTGGAGTCGACAGGGTCTGTTGGCTTTTTTTTTTTACTGGCCGTGTGGAGGTAACAAAACAATTATTGGGGCGTTTATGCTGTTCCATTTTTCTGAAGGTTGTACTGTTGTAGCTGGTGCATGTGAATTCAAGCTTCATCTTCACAAGCCATCTTAACCAAGTAAGATTTTGGATGCTGTGGAGTCACTTCTGTGTTGATTAATTTGTACTTTTCACCAATTATATTTTTGACCCAGTAATTGGACGTGGGGGTGGGGACTGAGGATTAGCTTGTGCTCTATTGAACATTTTCTGAAATCTTTCATCAAAAATTTAAACTTGGATCAAGCCAAATGTAAATTTCTTTTAATTAAATTCAAATGTTTCTTTAAATAATTATTTTGTTAAGCAAATGAAGTTAAATTCCGAAATGTTTTGTGTGGAGCACAAGGTGCCGGAATAACTCAATGCGTCATAAATGATAGAAGCAGAATTTTGCCATTTGGCCCATCAAGTCTACTCTGCCATTCAGTCATGGCTGAACTATTTTCCTTCCAAACCCCATTCTACTGCTGGGTCAGTCAGCATCTCTGGAGAACACGGATAGGTGACGTTTTGGGTCTGGACCCTTCTTCATATCTCTACCTCTTATCCAAATTTGTTCTCCCAAAAGGAGACCTGTACATCTCTGATAATCAGAGATTATGAGCCCAATGAATGAATAAGTGTATTGGCCAAGTATTCACATACAAAGAATTTGCCTTGGTGCTCTGCCCGCAAGTGACAACATGACATACAGTGACAGTTAAGAATGACACATGAAATATTAAAGCAGAGGGACTGTCCGGATGTTCACCTGTATAAGGAAAGGAACTGTGACTGCCCTGATCCTGACTGTAAAGTGGTTTGACTTTTATGTTGCACCAGAGAGAAAGGTGTTTCAGGTCATGTCTTCCTTTTCACTTTATGAAAACTAAGAGGAAGAATGGATCCAAAACTGATCCCCCAATCTTAGCGAGTCTTTTGTGTGCATTTTGTTAAATGCAGGTTTTAATATAAACAAAGCTGGCATTTAGCATTTGCTGTAAGATGTTGCTTTGAGCGATTTCTGAAGCTGGGTGTAATAGTTAATTAAAATAAATAGTCTTCAGTTTATCAATAGTTGTACTGTTCAATATTTTTCTGCTTTCCAGTTTCAGATGCATCGCACAGTAAATAGTATGGGTTTTCATTATATCATTGATGCGTTCATCCGAAATTTCAATTCAATGAATTTGTCTCATTTCACCTATCCAAATCCCAATATGGAAATGAAATAATTTTGAAGCATAGTTAACTCAATTTATGATCCATATTTATTGCTGGAGAATTCCCTCAAGGGATTAGAGCTGATTGTGTTTGTTCACAATATGACTCTCTTAAAATAGACATAGGCAATGGGGAAATGCTTTGGCAAATATGGATGTGGTTAACGAGGTGCTGAATTGTAGGGCTGTTACTAAGATTGAAGTCCTGGAGGTTGATTTTGGGAGGGAGGGGGAAGAGATTGAGTATGGATAGAAAATTAGCCAGGTGTGATGGATTGGAAAATATTTGTGAAAGAGTTGCTTTGGAGTTGAGTTGGAGGGAAGAATTGTTGTTGAATCGCACAGGATGGTATTAAGATCTCTGCTTTTATTATATGCATAATCAGTTGGGTGTACAGATTGCACAATTTGGAAGATTTGTTAACTGACAAATAGTAGTAGACTTCAAGAAGGCACGAATGGGTGCAGGTGTAAAAATGCAAACTTATTAGATTTTCATAAATTGAGGAAAGAAACTAGAGGGCATCATTCCAAAAGATGGGAAAGATTTAGTCCTATATGTGCATAGATTATTGAAAGTAACAGGTGTGTTTAATTTGGGATTAAAAAGGAGCTAGGTAAGTATTTGCAACATTTTAATTTCTCTGGGATCAGGCGGAGAGCGTGACTAGCTGGATTGTTCTTGCAATGTACGTACAGCAGTTCCTTCATGTTGTAACATTGCTCGAATTTGTAGATTGGTGGATTTTCGTTGATTTTTAAATTTGTTCTCATTAATGATAATACTCTTGTTTTTAAACTTGTTCTCAATATTATATATAAACTACAAACCTAACACGAATGTTGTCAATTCATGGTTGCTGAGGTCAGTTGTGCCTTTACTAGGCAGGGAAAGGTTTTGTGGCCAGGTTGTGGTTTACAAGGCATTTGCATGTAGTTTCATGTGCAAGGAAACCAGCTGAACAGGCTTTTGTCTGGCCTTCAGTATTCAGTGTGTAAGATTGAATTTTAGTTTTAATGAAAAATTAAACGACAGGTGTTTAGGAATTTAATTATCTAACTTCCATCTCCATGCATTCATTGGTGAAGCAATGTGATTTAAAAATTGTATATTATCAATCTCTTCTAGTTAATAAAATATCGAACAGCTGAAAGGAAAGAATCAAACCTTTTGATAAATATTCCCAAGAAGGTGCTACCCATTTAAAATAATGTCTCCATTTAAAGTGTAAGAAGGAACTGCAGATGCTGGTTTAAACCGAAGATTTACACAAAAAGCTGGAGTAACTCAGCAGGACAGGCAGCATCTATGGAGAGGAGGAATGGGTGATGTTTTGTGTACTGAAGAAGGGTCTCGCCCCGAAATGCTACCCATTCCTTCTCTCCAGAGATGCTGCCTGTCCCGCTGAGTTACTCCAGCCTTTTGTGTCTAAGTAAAGGATGACCTCCACAGTGACCACAACAGCCCGAGTGATTTGCTTTGTTAATATTGGAGGTAGAATAAAAAGAGAAGGATACTTAAAGCTATAATGTTTTGGGAATAATGAACATACAAAATTATACCAGGAAATAGCTTAATTAATTTTTTTTACTGTAACTAATTGTAAAGGTGCATATCTCCAATTCCATGACCAGTATCACAAATCGGTTAATCCATTGAATTAGGGGTTCAGTAATGAGAATAGTTTCATTAAATCCTTAAGTACCACACAGTCTTTCTGGCTGACTTCACACACCATGAGAATTTCCTCAAAGTTGATCTTAACACACTGATTCTAAATCTGTCACGTACAGATGTTGAGAAAAGTTTCCCATTCATAGACTGATTTTGTGTTGCAAAAAAGTTGTCAATATCAATATCAGTTTTAGCGATACAATAAAAAAAGAGCACACAAAAACATTTAACACAAACATCCACCACAGCATTTATCACTCTAGCGGAAGGCACAAAATTTGGCCAGTCCTCCTCCATTTTTCCCCCGTGGTTGGGACCTGAACCCTCCACAGTTGCCGCTGCGGAGGTCCAGATGAGTAGACAAGGTAAAGTCCAGGAAAGTCCTGAATCGGTGCTTCCCCACCGGAGACCGCAGCTTCAAGATGGTGTAGGCCGGCAGTCAGAGCTCTTCTCCAGGGGTCCCCTGCGAGGGACCCCGTTCCTGATGGTAAGTCCCTGCCGCTCGCGCGGTAGACATAGGCTGCGGGCCGGCGATCGGAGCTCTTCTCCTCCTGGGTCCCCAACGAGGGAACCCAGGCTGGGGACGCCGCGCCAGCTGGAGCTGTGCCGATCGCGGCTTCAGGCTGCCGAGGGCCAGTGAACGGAGCACTCCCCTCCGGTGACCCCCCGGCGAGGGCTCGCCCGCTCCACGACGAAAGCATCCTCGCTGCGCCCGCCGCTGACGCCCCGGGCACGTCTCCGGGAAAGGCCGCACCGTTCCTTGATGTTAGGCGACGGGGGATGCGACATGGAAAAAGTCGTGGAGGAAGTGACCAAAACAGTTTCCCCCTTTACCCCCCCCCCCCCCCCCACACAAGACACACAGGGAGACACCAAAACACACATTAGGACACAGTAAGAAAAAATAAAAGTAGAAAAAACTAACACACTGCTGGCAGGGCTGCCGGCTTGCAGCGCCCCCACCAACCTATTGTGTTTTTAAAAATCTGTTCAATTCCAAGAGTAAGGGCACAAATCTTAAAAATCCTTAGAAATGACCTTAAAAATTAAATGGTATTTCTGGATGATACTTTTTGTAAATCTACTCCTCCAGTGACTAATGTCTGCATTTTCCTCCAGAGCCAATACTTGAGAGGAATGTGATATTTACTAGTTTGTGATGTCACCAGGGTTATGATGACTGACTTTCTTGGCCTCTGCTTCCATGAACTGAACGTATTCATTACGCAACAAGCACATCTGCCACATAGACAATTCCTGTGCAGTATTTGCTTTGTGTGTTCATTTCTCTCTTGGAATGATTTAGTGTCACTGGGTCAGTACCTGACTACTATGTTTGCTCTAGCATCTTTAGTTTGCCGCACTGACCCATCTTAAACATGGTATGCCAGAATCACAATGCCCACTGTAGTGTAAAGATATTTCCATTTCTCACACTTTGTTTATACAGTGCCCTCCATAATGTTTGGGACAAAGACCCATCATTCATTTATTTACTTGCCTCTGTACGCCACAATTTGAGATTTGCAATAGAAAAATATCGCATGGGGTTAAAGTACACATTGTCAGATTTGAATGAAACCCATTTTTACCCATTTTGTTCTCACCATGTAGAAATTACAGCAGTGTTTATACCAAAGATATTAGAGGAGCTAAACTAGTATCTTTGGTTTATACATAGTTTCCCCCCCTCCTCCCCCCCCCCCCCCCCCCCCATTTCAGGGCACCATAATGTTTGGGACACAGCAATGTCATGTAAAGTAAAGTAGTTATGTTTAGTATTTTGTTGCATATCCTTTGCATGCAATGACTGCTTGTAGTCTGCGATTAGACAATAGACGCAGAAGTAGGCCATTTGGCCCTTCAAGCCAGCACTGCCATTCAATGTGTTTGTAGCTGATCATCCACAATCAGTACCCCATTCCTCCTTTCTCCACATATCCCCCGACTGCTATCTTCAGGAGCACCTATCTAGCTCTCTCTTGAAAGTATCCAGAGAACCAGCCTCCGTCGCCCTCTGAGGCAGAGAATTCCAAAGACTCGCAACTCTCTGTGTGAAAAAGTGTTTCCTCGAATCTGTTCTAAATGGCTTACCCCTTATTCTTAAACTGTGGCCCCTGGCTCTGGACTCCACCCCCCCAACATCGGGAATGTGTTTCCTGCATCTAGCGTGTCCAAACCCTTAATAATCTTATATGTTTCAATAAGTTTGTCTCTCATCCTTCTAAATTCCAGCGTATACAAGTCCAGCTGCTCCATTCTCTCAGCATGTGACAGTCCCGCCATCCCGGGAATTAACCTTGTGAACCTGCGCTGCACTCCCTCATTAGCAAGAATGTCTTCAAATTTGGAAACCAAAACTGCACACAACACTCCAGGTGTGGTCTCATTAGGACCACCTCTTTGCTCCTATACTCGACGCCTCTTGTTCTGAAGGCCAACATGCCATTCGCTTTCTTCACTGCCTGCTGTGAACAAGGGCCCCCAGATCCTGTTGCACTTATCCGTTTCCCAACTTGACACCATTTAGATAATATCTGCCTTCCTGTTTTTGCCACCAAAGTGGATAACCTCACATTTATCCACATTAAACTGCTCTGCCCACTGACCCAACCTGTCCAAGTCGCCCTGCATTCTCATGGCATCCTCCTCACAGTTTACACTGCCACCCAGCTTTGTGTCATCTGCAAATTTGCTAATGTCATTTGTAATCCCTTCATCTAAATCATTAATATCTATTGTAAATAGCTACAGTCCCAGCACCGAGCCTTGCGGTACCCCACTGATCACTGCCTGCCTTTCTGAAAGGAACCCATTGATCCCTGCTCTTTGTTTCCGTCTGCAACCAACTTTCTATCCATGTCAGCACTCTACCCCCAATACCATGTGCTCTAATTTTGCCCACTAATCTTTGGGACTTATCAAATGCTTTCTGAAAGTCTAGGTACACTACATCCACTGGCTCTCCCTTGCCCATTTTCCTAGTTGCATCCTCAAAATTCCAGAAGATTACTCGAGCATGATTTCCCCTTCGTAAATCCATGCTGACTTGGACCGATCCTATTACTGCTATCCAAATGTGCTGCTATTTCATCTTTTATGATTGGCTCCAGCATCTTCCCCACCACTGATGTCAGGCTAACTGGTCCATAATTCCCTGTTTTCTCTCTTCCACCTTTCTTAAAAAGTGGGATAACATTAGCTACCCTCCAATCCACAGGAACCGATCCTGAATCTATAGAACATTGGAAAATGATCACCAATGCGTCCATGATTTCTAGAGCCGCTTCCTTAAGTACCCTGGGATGCAGACCATCAGGCCCTGGGGATTTATCAGCCTTCAGTCCGATCATGGACATCACCAGTTGCTGAGTGCCTTCTCTGGTGATGATCTGCCAGGCCTGTGTTGCAGCCATCTTTAGCTTATGCTTGCTTTGTCGGCCAATCCCCTTCAGTTTTCTCTTCAGCAGATAAATTTGGTTTGCATCTTGCAGTGTAGCCTCTGTAATTCTGTTCATGAAGTCTTCAGCGGCTAGTGGCCATTGACAAATCCACACTTGACCCTTGACGAGTGTTTCTGATCTGTCGGACAGGTGTTTGGGGATTTTCCTTTATTTTAGAGACAATTCTTCTGTCATCTGCTGTGGAGGTCTTCCTTGGCTTGCCAGTCCCTTTGCGATTAGTAATCTGATCAGTGCCCTCTTTCTTAATGATGTTGCAAACAGTTGGTTTTGGTAAGCCTAAGGTTTGGCTGATGTCTCTTAACAATTTTATTCTTGTTTCTCAGTCTCATAATGGCTTATTTGTCTGTCATTAGCACAACTTTGGTCCTCATGTTGATAAACAGCAATAAAAGTTTCCAAAGGTGATGGAAAGATCAAGTACTGAGTTCTCTTATACCTGCATTAAGGAAACATTTAAACACACCTGAGCAATTACAAACGCCTGTGAAGCCATGTGTCCCAAACATTATGGTGCCCTGAAATGGGGGAACTATGTATAAACACAGCTGTTATTTTGACATGGTGAAACCAAAATGTATAAAAATACCCTTTAAAGTCTGACAATGTGCACTTTAACCACATGTGATTTTTTTTTTCTATGACAAATCTCAAAGTGTGGCAAATAAATAAATGATGGGTCTTTGTCCCAAACATTATGGAGGGCACTGTATACTCTCTCTACATACTGATGAGATATTCAGCACTTGCCAAATTTAACATAGCCTTGTACTGTGGACTCGAGTTTCTGCAATCCAGTGAAACTTTTATTTGTATATATTATAAAATATATACGGGATCTTGTGTTTTTCGCCACGTAGTCCTTGCTCTGTTTGTGCTATAATGCAAAAATGATTAACTGGGTCAAAGGACACCTTTACATTGGTCCCCCGAACTAGTAAAAAGTGAACAACAGGCTAATTGGTGTGTATGTTGGTTCACTTCATGCATTTAAACAAGATCTCTTTTATAATCGAACACAGAAGGCTTTCTGGCAGCTGCCAAAACTTTTTTTTTGTACATCTTCGAATGTTTACTTTTTGTTTTCAAGTTGTATTTCTCTGCAACCGAAGAAATAGTGAGATCAGAATTCTGAGAAAAAAACTTTCTTGTGGTTTTGCTACATTTAATATCCTTATTGAAGTGTGTGTTCACTTATTAAAAATAAAGTTGTCGCACATCATTATTAATTTCCAGAGGTATCTATATTTTAGGTCTCCAATCTGAAACAATTTGTTTCTTTCGACAGATGCTACCTAATCAACGTGCTTTTCATTTTCTAATTAAAATGTTCTATTTTTCATTCAGACCTCCAACATCTGCAATTTTATTTAACTTTTCACCTATATTTTGGGGTTGAATTGTGCTTTCTACTTGACTTTCTGCAAACAAGGGAAAGCAGTGATCTCTCCCCAGTGGAGTTAATACATTTAAATTGTTAATTTATATTTAAGTCACCAATTAAAATGTGTCTTCCACAGCTTTATCCACCTTTAACATATTTTGGAAGCTGGCTTGAGAATTCCCTGATTTCTACTTTTAGTTTAAAACTTTTTAATCCTCAACAGGCTTCAGAAACGGTTTCACGGCAGAAAAATGTTGAATGCTTCTCATCTCTGAATCAACACTTTGTATCAAGGAAAAAATTGAAAACCTGTTGAAGAGAAACATTTCGGAACAACTATAAATTTTAAAATTCCATTAATTAAAACTAAAACATTGGTATTGTACTTCCCAAGCTCCCGTTTAACTGTTTCTCTTTGTGCAAGGAACTATTCCTATACTAGTTTGTTTCTGAAGAAATACTCCTGGGAAGTTGCAGCATATTTGTACATAGTGTTAGATTACAACATTGGATCACCATTGGGAGATTGCCAGTGAAGCTGAACCTGCAAGTTCAAGACTTCCTCATTCACTTATCATTCCCAAACCTGGCCGTATTTGTGTTGAGAAATATTGAGAGAGTTGTGTAAAACTGTCACACTTTTTCATTTTCCAAGAATGGCCCATTTTGATTTTTTTAATGTTTGGAAATAAGATGAATCATCTTTTATTTAAGCAACTTTGACTTTTTTGTGTAAAGTTTCTTGCTTCATTTGGCATGTAGGGTGCTGTCTCGTTGTCAGTAAGGACTGTTGTTCCGTGTGCACATTTGTACGGGTTCATTTGCAGACCATATTTAAAATATAATTTGTGGTCTTTTTTTGTGGTCTGCTGCAAATTTTAGAGCGTTAGGTGGAATTTAAATTTGTTTTGGAGTTGCTAGAAATATTTAGTATTCTGATGTGTTACCTTTTTATTTCCCTAGGAGAAATCTTACAAAGCTTTCGCTCATCTTTAGCCACATGCTTGCAGAAATCAAAGCCATCTTCCCTTTTGGCCATTTTCAAGGCGACAACTTTCGCATCACAAAAGCAGATGCTGCCGAATTTTGGAAACGTGCTTTCGATGACAAGTACGTATGACATTTAAAATTTTTTTGTTAAAGTGATAATTTCTTAAACGACTGTGAAGCATGGAGTTTGTGACAAACCCATTCACAAGTGTGCTCGTGAAATGGATTAGAATTAGAAATTGCCCAGTTCTTTGTAATATTTTATAAAAACTGACGTTACCAGTATCCCACAGATTTTTGAAAAACACTGTGGCCTGCATTAAGGGCTCCTTTATATGTGGGCACCAGAGCAGTAAGTGTCTCTGTTATAACATAGATTTCTCCACTTTGTTTAGATAATCTTCTGGTTTGACCTTTACAGCAATTTTGCAGTTCACATTTGGTTTCATCATTTCTGCAGCATTTGAAGTACAAATAAGTCAAAATAAAATGGAAACGGAGACTAAATACTAACGCCCGTTATTTTTAAATTAATTTTGCTGTAAACTATTATCCAGTGACAACTTCTGCTTTATTAATTTTGTCTCTAAATATAACGCAGACATTTTTTTCTTGGATTCTTTCCAAATAATTTGTTCAATCTGAAGCTTTGTAACATGTTTTGAAAATGTAGAGATATTATTGAAGTTAACTAGATAGTGCTGGGATTCTTGTGCAGAATGCTCTATTCTGTATTTATGCACTATTTTTGTCTTGGAATCTGCAGATTGGTAAGATAGAGATTAAAATGTTTTACCATTGTTGGTTAAATCTAAATGCATCTGTCATAAAAAGTTTATTCTAAAACTTTTAGCCTCATAAAATACAAGCACTTAAAAGTAACTTAAAAGGTGCATTCTGAACTCGGTATGGATTTATGTATCCCAACAGCAGATGCTAAGACAATAATTGTGATAAAGCACGCATGGGGCTAGTGTTTTTCACTTGCCAGTGTCCTACCCTGTGGTATATGATTGCCGAAGGAATAGCTGGTTTTTAATTTTTAAATGAAAGAGATCAAATTGCTCATTTTTTGCCTCCAAATATTCTATTTCATTCTTTTTAAATTATTAATTATAATTATTAAACTTTTATTATGGACTGAAGGTCCAGTTAAAAGACGACATTACATAGAATACATTGCATATAAAAACACAATAAATTACATATAAATACTTAGTAAATTACTTATAAAAGCACCATAAATTATATACAAAAACATAATCCATGGTTTAAGGTGCGGAATTTAAAAAAAAATTGGTGTCCTACAATGAGGCAACTATACCGATGTCTCCACAACTGGGATTGGTAGCGTGTAGTGCTAAACCGTATGTTTGATAAGACCAAGATGATTTAATGTTCATAGTCATTAATCCGGCAAATAAATTTATACATAAGATTTCTTACAATTAACTTATAAACTCGTTTAATTAACTCCTAATCTAAAACTCGTTTAATTAACTCCTAATCTAGAAACATTCGGCTGATTGGTTCAAAGCTGTAATTTGAATCTGTAATTTGCATGCCTGTTTTATGAAAACAACTGAACATTCTAAGTGTATTTTTTGGGGAGAATTACACAACAATAAATGAAAATTGTTCCTTTTTGCTATGATAGTTAATGTCTAAATATTGCTTTTAAAGTCTTCTGGTTGGCCAAGATTGTTTGAGGGGTAGTATTGAAACCATTTTGTTTGGTTTTCATTTGCAAAAATGTAATCTTAAGCATCCCTCCATTGTTCTGTGAAATAATCATAAATGTAGATCCAGAGAGAGCGAGAAAGTAATTGCATGTAGTTGTGCAGAGCATTGGATTAATTCCCCAAATTCAGCTTGTCCTTCTCTACATCAACAACCATAACTTGTAGGAAGTGATTGATAGAAGGTTGCCACTCGCCAGCGTCTGATCCTAACTTTGGGTGCAATTTCTGACCTAACAGTGCTGGAAGTCTAATTGCGTTTATTGACAAAACTAACAGAGAATCATTGCCACGTTTTCCATGTACATCTTGATTTAGCCAAGTATAGGGTTTATAAATTAGAGGCTGCTGCCCATTTCCTAACACCATGTTCTGGGTCTGAAGAAGGGACCCGAAACGTCACCCATTCCTTTTCTCCAGAAATGCTGCCTGTCCTGCTGAGTTACTCCAACATATTTTGTGTCTACCTTTGATTTAAATCAGCATCTGCAGTTCTTTCCTACACTCAAGTTCTGTTTTCTCCTGAGTGCTAACTTTGGCTGGCTCTTGCATGAGCTATAGATGCACCCTTTATCTCTATAACTATTCCCAGTCTTTGAATCCTCCATGATATCTGCTTTGTCAATTCTAGCTTTTTGATCACTTTGGAATTCAATCATTCAGCTGTAAGCAATTCATTCTTCAATATTCAAGGCTATACTATAATATAACTGAATACGAGGATGAATTTAATGAATATCTGAGGGTGGTGGACATCAGATCAATAGATAACTAAGGTGCATAAATATTTAACAGATTGACGAATAAAGGCATGTGGGGAAATGGCAGTGAAAATGTGAGGCCATGATCATATTGAATGGCATGCAGGCTTGAGGGTCCTGGTAGCTTACTGCAGATTCAGATTCCAAGTAGTTTATTGGTAATTGTACCATGGTGCAAAGAAATTCCTTATTCACATGAAGCTTGCAGTGCAAACAGCATACATGGTAATGATAAATACTAATCTCTCAAAGCACTTAATTGTGGTAGACATTAGAATTGGTGGGCGCTAATCATTGAGACGGGTCACTATTTCCGTTGGGTACTGCTGGAGGTTTCCTTGAAGCAGATGGGGACAGAAGACTGCTGAAGCGAGATTGAAAATGTCAATGAAGACGTTGGTCAGTTAATTGGCCACGATTTCAGAGTCCAGAGACTATGATCTGGCTCGTTTTTAACCTCATGGAAGTTGATCTGTCTGCAGGGTGTACGGGACAGAACCAGTGTGGGTGTGGCAGCACGCTGAGGTTGAACATTGCCTGCTTCAAAAGGGCCGAAAAGACATTTGGCTCATCCGATAGAGATGATTCATTGGCAGAGATCATCCATGATTTTGGTCTGTAACTCGCAATGTATTTGGAGCCAGCCACAGTCACCTGACATCCACGTAGTGTCTTATGGGTCTTCCTCTCTAAACCTATCTTTCTCTTCTCCTTTTAAGATATTCTTGGAACCAGAACCAATTTTTGAATTTCCTCTTTTCTGATCCTAAAAGTAAAATGGTTTTTTTTTTTTGTACCATTCTGTAAATGTTTTCAAACAATTTATACTCATTCTTGAAACCAATGATCTGCTTTAATATATTGCCTGAAGAAGGGTCTTGACCCAAAACGTCACCTATCCATGTTCTTCGGAGATGCTGTCTGACCTTCTGAGTTACTGCTGCACCCTGTGTCCGTTTGTGATTCAATATACAGTATTCCAATGTGGCTTGGCACTAATTTTGTTTTATCACATTTCCGTAAGCTCGTGGACTGTTTAGCCAATTGAGTACGTTGTTGATCTTTAAAGGTCACAGTTGGTGAATCTATCGAGCTGAAGAAAGAGGGGTTTTTTTTGTCAGGAAAGAAGAAGGTTCTAATACTTAGTCTTGTTGATAGTTTTCAGTAAAATGAAGTTCAGTTCAAACACAAAAGTATTTGAGCCCCCCTTTTTCATGTCTGCCATGCACCATTGCCTGCTTCCTGACATGCATCGCTGCTATACATACCACTATACATGCATCCACTGCAAAACCTTGGAGCAGAGTCAATGGGCCGAATGGCTTAATTCTGCTCCTACATCTTATCAAATGTGAAAATAGTGGGTGTTTTTAAATTTGTGCCACAACTGAAGTGCAATGCTGCATGTGACCTTTTGAAAAATGGTGATTCAGTTGTATTTTTATTGAATTTAGCAATGTGATGGGTATTTTTTTTCTTAAGGAAGTACTTCTGTGAGCTCCATGATGTGCAGAATGGTTTATACCTGGCAGCCCGTTTACGTGCAGTCTCTGTTGTGATGTAGCCCAACAAGCTCAAACAGTTGTATTTGTCAGTGTAAGGCCTGTAGATTATTTGAAAGCGTGTACACCACCAGTTCAGAATAATTTGCAAATGCTTATCTTTTTGAAAGTTGTTAAACTGAGGTTCCATCTGCCACTGCAAGTGAGCGAGTTCCCACGCTGCCCAAGTGAACATTTTTCTTGTAGTCGAAACCAGCAAAACTGATAAAGTGCTGACCCTTCTCTCTCCTGTTTGAGCAATGTGCTTGTGTACTAAATAACTTTCCATTCTTACCGATGAAAGTATGCCTGTACTTTAGAGGTAATTAATTATATAGAACAGTACGGCACAGGAATAGGCTCTTCAGCCTATGATGTCTCTGCCGAACATGATGCCAAGTTGAACTATTCTAACCTCTCTGTACATAATCCTTATCCTTCCATTCTCTGCGTACCCAGGTGTGTATAATAATTAATTGTACACATACTACATGTGGTCTTGTTGTATAAGTTGTCTGAATAGTTGTTATTTTTAAAAAAAAGTCCGGCATATAGCTACAAGAGGACCTATGTCAAATGCTCTGCGTAGAAAATTGGCTGGAAACCAATGAATTTGGGCACATATTACTTGGAGGCGAAAGATTTAGATTGGTTGTATTCAAGGTGTTAGTGCATGGTCCACTATTCTTTGTGAATCGGACATGGTTATTGTGAATATAGTCTTGATCAACAACAAAATATGAAATTTGATATGTAGATCAGTTTTGAGATCAAATGGGATTCTAGTTTTAATGAAAAGACACTTAAATGAAAATAGAGGAACAGAGACGCCTAGGGTTCAAGCGGATAATTACCTGCAAGTTTGATAAAACTATAAAAACATCCTAATTGACTTTTTATTCTCTGGGATCATGGTCTTACAAAAAAAGTAATTGATTTTCTATAAAACGTGGCCAGGCCAGGTTTGAGTTCAGTTTTGCGTGCTGTTGTTATAGAAGTATAAAAACCCATGGAGATCTCTGGTGTTGATTCATTGTGGGGGTGGGAGGTGGGGGAGGTGTGTATGTGGGAGGGGGGGAAGAGGGATACGGGAGGCGTGTGTGGGCGGGGGGAGGCGTGTGTGCGGGGGGGGGGGGGGGGGGAGTGAGCTCGGAGAAAAGACGGGGGAAGAGCCGGGGGGCGCGGGATGAGCCAGAGGGGTAGTGGCTGGAATTCGCAGTGCGATGGGGACTTGCAGTGGTCGCTGTTCGTTCTCCTCCGTCAGGATCAGAGTCTCCGCTTTCCGTTTGGAGACATCTCTGACTCCGGGCTAGGCTGGGCCTCCGATTTTGGGCTGGACAGGGTTTCCCTCACCGGGCCGGGTCTCCCACGCCGGGCTGCTTGGGGCTGGGCTGCTTGGGGTCCCTCCGAAAATTGTGTCCGGTTGGAAACCTCCACCGGGCATCGTCAGCTCCAGTAAAGACGCGATGGCGCAGGAAGGGGTGGACCGTCTCGGGGAGTGACTGGGAAGAGAATACTCCGCGCGGCGATGACTGGCAGGAGAAGAGATCGATCTGCGCACGCGCGGTTTTTAAGGTTTTTATACCTCGCTAACTTTTACGACATTCAATCGATCTGAACAAAACTTGGTGCACCCGCAGCACAGGAGAATGGTGAGTGAACTGACGAAAAATCGTAGCGCTATCTGGTGCTTTCATTGTGGAGCTTACGCATTCTCCCTGTGAACACTTGGGTTTGCTTCCAGGTGTTGCGGTTTCCTCTAACATCCCAAAGATGGGCGGGTTTGTAGGTTAATCGGACGGTCTAAAATAATTGCCCCTCAAGTGTAGGGAGTGGATGAGAAAGGGAGACAACATAGAACTAGTGTGTGAATGGGTGATCAATAGTTGGTGTGGGCTGAAAGGTCTATTTACATGCTGTATCTCTTTTTTTCTTTAAGTGAAAAATGCTTCTCTTCATTATGATACGCAACATAATCTTAAGGCTATAGCGATGCACACTGTAATGGGATTGGTGTCGATAGGTACTTTAGGGCTAACACCGGCTCAGTAGGCTGACTGGCTTGTTTTCATGCTGTATAATGCTGACTAAACGCTTATTTTTAGAACCCAGAGTTATGATTAAATTAAAATATTTATCAGCTTGCATGCAAGCGAATCAGGGATTTCAACTTAGCAGATAACATTTTCCAGGGTTAAATGAAAACCCTTGGAGAAAGAAAATGACTGAAGGATTGCATTTTTATGGATAGGAAGGAACTGCACAGACTAATCTGAAATAGGGTCTCAACCCGAAGCGTCACCCGTTCCTTCTCTCCAGAGATGCTGCCTGTCCCGCTGAGTTACTCCAGCATTTTGTGTCCATCTTCGTTTGCATTTTTATGATCTCCAGCATATTTACAGTTATCCAAACACAAAGTTCGATTGACTAACTTTTATTTTCCCAGTTAAAAGAAAAAATGATCAATAAAGCTTCAAGCATATTCGAATAATTCCTGGAAACAGTAGAAACATCATAACTGTTTAAAACAATTGCTATGGATTTTGGTTAAAGATGTTAAATATAAATACTCACATTATTACTGGGTTAAACATTGTATGCAATCAATGCTTTGAATGCACAATGCAATGAATCATTTCTTAATTGCCAGCAAGCAAACTCTCATTTGATTTTTGAGAGGGGTTCAGATGAGGAGACATTTTAATTGCAAATTAGAAGTTATTCTTAAAATTCTAATATCTGAACATTAAGTGGAGGAATGGAATCACATCGGATACAGGGAGAAATTATGTTGTAACGATGCTCGTTGCATGTTCTTCGTATTCCTGGAGTTGGGCAGCTGAGGTACAAAGCTAATGGGACCAAATAATTAAATCATTTTGTGCAGCGGCTATATCAAAAACGGGAACCTTTGGTGGCCACTACATAATGAAATATATCAATTCCTCTGGTGTGGTGTTACCAAGTGGTTTCTGGTTTGCTGGGCATCTGGGATGTTGTCTGCTAGACCATTAATGTTGAAAACATTTGCTGTATTTTCATAGGCTCACCAGGTCTGCAAGTTTTCTTGGAAATATAAGATGTGACTTTTCCCATTTTTGAATATTAAAAAAACAATAAAATTAAGCATGTACATTGGCTACATTTTTGTAAATTACATTCCTTACATTTGTATTAATTTTATTTTAGTTAATCACTCCTTCCCTTTTGTACCTGCCCTTTGTCGTCTCTGTTCTTTGTTAATGCTGATTGTAGATGCATTGCATATGAAAAGCAGTGAGCATGAGATTTGATACATTCTAGCCTGGAAATAGGGTGAAGTCTAGGGTTGGTGTGCTCTCAGGAAATAAATTTAGGGAAAATAATAAAAACACAGTGCTGGAATAACTCAGCAGGTCTGGCAGCATTTTGTGGAGAGAATGGACAGACGATGGGTTGGAAATGTTCTTCAGACTGATTTGTAGTGGGGAGGAGTAAGTTGGCAAACAGATGGGGATGGGACAAAGCCTGGCATGGGTGAGTAGGGGTGGGGGTAGGGAGGAGGGTTGATTGGCTGGTAGGTGTCCCGAGACTAGAAATGAAAGGGAGACAAAAGGGTGTGAGATGAGGAAGGAAGGAAGAAGAGTGAAATGTAAAACCAGAGAGAGTTGAGTTGAATTTATGGTCACGTGAGCCAAGGTACACCGAACAGCTTCTGCTGCGCTCTAAATGGTCAATGAAAAGACAGTACATGATTACAATCAAGCCATCCACAATGTACTGATGCACAATAAAGGGAATAGTAGAGTTCAAGTAAGAAATGTTGCTGTTGGAGTAGAGATTTAAAAGAGTGAGCGATTGTAATGTGCGATTGCAGATCCACTTCTGTGACTAGTACACAGTCGCTCAGGTTGGGCGCCATCTTGGATCTATCAGGGATATAGCGGGGAGGGGGTGGGGTGATGAGGGGTTCAATAGTGAGAGAAATGAGTCTGCACTGGGAGGGGAGCACAGGAACGAGTGTCCCTTAAAATTGGAGAACTCAATGTCTATCCCCTCACTGGTGCACACTCCATTTCATAAACCATTCTGCCCCTCTTTCTTCCTTTTTCACCCACTTCCGCTGTCCCCTTCCAGTTACACCCCTCTCTCTGGCTTTTCATTTTAGTTCTCTTCTCTCCTATCTGACACCCATTTATCTCCTTATCAGCTCTACTTTTGTCCACCCATCTGCCAATCAGACCCCTCTCTCATGTATCCACCTATCACTTGTCAGTCCTGGTCCTGCCTCTCATCTCTTTGTCCAGTTTTCACCCCCCCCTTCCCCTCTCCCCCCCCACTACAATCAGGCTGACAAAGTGTCTGACATGGAGCGTCACCTGCCCATTCTCTCCACAGATGCTGCTTGAACTGCTGAGTTCCTCCAGCACTGTGTTTTGCTCAAGATTACTGCATCTGCAGTTCATTGTGCTTCTAGGAAAACTAATACATTGGACTGAAGTCATGCAATGGGGTGGAAAAGAAATTGCTTCATAATATTGACTGTGGTTGAATTGCCTAAGATTGGGATGCGTGGAGTTTTTAATGCACAGTGTTGTACAATTCTAATTTTTACTTGTGTGTCTTTGTGGGAAAAGTTGCTATTGTCAGTGCATCCTTTGTCTTCAGAAAGTGGGGTAAAGTCTATCAAAGCATCTATGTCCTTCAAGGGGACCCCCCCCCCCCCCGTGTATGGATCAAAAGGAGGCGTTACCTGAAATTGGCAGCCAGTTTCACCAAGCTGACCACACTCTCATTTAACCCCTGCCTTTGTGGAAAAAGCTATAGAAACCTGGACACTGGTCCAGGTTCAGGAACAGCTTCTTCCTAACATGCATCAGGCTATTAAACACCAACTAAACAGTGGACTATGAGCTATCTTGGTTGCACTAGGGACTTGCGGCTTTTGCTTTGCATTAATATGGCTTTTAATTTCTTGACCTTTCATATGTTCAGTGTGCCCTGTGCTCTTCATTGCATACCTGTTATGCTGCTTCAAGTAAATATGTAATTGTTTTGTTTCTGGCACGCATGACAATTAAACACTCTTGACTTTTGAATATTTGACCTCCAGTGACGCACTGCACATTCACTGCAACTTTTTAAATCCAGTTCTGACCAAAGTTGCTACGTTTCTGCGGAGTAGCGGACAGTAGAGAGATCACAATTGAGGTTTGTGGTTTGAAGAACAATAATGGGCAATATGATTTAAACTGACCTTATTGCATATTCTGTTGCGATAATCAAACGGGTTCTCCCAAACCTTTTGTTTCCTGCATTGTGTTTGAGTATGTGTTACTTGTTTATTTGGATTGGAAAAAATTACCAGTAAGCGAGGTTTAATGAATTTAGATAATGGACTTTATGTGCCTCTTGAGCATTTTATCCTAATTTACTACTTTTGTGGCTTCAAGAAAAGGGAAGTTGTGAAGTAGTAATGAATGAACTACCATTGGAAGAGGGCAGGGAGGAATGTGTGCATGTGACAAGATTAGCAAAATCCTGGTTTGTTTTGTTACATTTGACTAGGACTGTAGATGGCAGAAATCTGAAATGAAGATAGAAACTAGAAGATAGAAGCAGCATCTGTGGAAATGGAAAGAAATCTAACATTTAGGTCCGAGACCCTTGGTCAGAGCCGAGAAGTTTTTGATTGTTGCCTTTACTTTTAAGAATTGTGGACATTTAAGATTTGTTTTATTGTTGGGTACGTTAGATAGATGTGAGAGTGAAAAAACTAGTGCATCCAATCTATAAGTATGAGGAAGCACATTTAAGAGGGCAAACATGGCAAGGGGATGTATGTTTAATGGTATGGTACTGGGAAATGCAGGACCTCCGCGTGTAGTTCTTATTAGTTAGCACACAAAATGTTTGAAACACATAGGAAATATGTCTGTGTCGGTTGAAACCTGGAATGTAAATGATGCTAGTTAAGCCATAGAACAGCGTACAGTTCTGGTCACCACACCATAGCACTAGGATGGGTTGAGAGGCGATTGATGATATCTGGTGACTACAATTAGAGCTCATGGTATTGGGGGTAGGGTGTTGACATGGATAGAAAATTGGTTGGCAGACCGGAAGCAAAGAGTAGGAGTGAACGGGTCTTTTTCAGAATGGCAGGCAGTGGCGAGTTGAGTTCCGCAAGGCTCGGTGTTGGGGCCGCAACTGTTTATCATATGTATCAATTATTTGGAAGAGGGAATTAGGAGCAACACTAGCATGTTTGCGGATGACACAAAGCTGGGTGGCAGTGTGAACTGTGAAGAGGATGTGAAGAGGTTGCAGGGTGACCTGGACAGGTTGAGTGAGTGGGCAGATGCGTGGTAGATGCAGTATAATATAGATAAATGTGAGGTTATTTGGTGGCAAAAACAAGGGGGCAGATTATTATCTCAATGGGGTTAGGTAAGGGGGAGGTGCAGCGAGACCTGGGCGTCCTTGTACACCAGTCACTGAAAGTTGACTTACATGTACAGCAGGCAGTGAAGAAAGCTAATGGAATGTTGGCCTTCATAACAAGAGGATTTCAGTAGAGGGGTAAAGCCGTTCTTCTGCAGTTGTATTGGGCTCTGGAGTGGCGGCGCTGCCTTGGCAGCTGCGGCTAGCCTGCAGTCCGTCTGTTTTTCTTTTTTTTGTTATTTTCTTGTCTTGTTTTAGCATGTTAATTTGAGTTCTGTAGTGTGTGTGGGAGAGGTGGGAGAAACGTTTTAGTCTCTTCCTTTGGGGGGGGGGACACGACTTTTCGTGTTGTATCCCCCGTCTCCGTTTGCGCAGAGGCCTAATGGCGGAGCTGGCAGCCTCCAACTGCGACCGACCTCGAGGCTCCGGATGCAGAGCCAGCCAGGACTTACCAGCACGAGGCTGGCCAACTTCGGGGCTGTTGCGGGTTCAGGCATTCCGGCGGCCCGACTGGGAGTTGTGGGGGCCTTTTGGCGGCGGCGGCAGCGACTTCGGAAGACCGGAATTCCTGCGGCAACAGCTGCATCCGCTGGACTGCAGGGCGGCAACTTCGACTGCCCCGGGCCGCGGAGTTTGAACCGGCCCGTTCGCGGAGCGCTGTTCAGCCGCGGGACTTATTTACATCACTCGGTGCGGTCACAACATCGGAGGCCTGGATCGCCTCAGCGCAGAGGAAAAGGAAGGACAAGAAGGGAAGAGACAAAGACTTAAGATTTTTACCTTCCATCACAGTGAGGAGGTGTCTGGTGAACTCACTGTTGTGGACGTTAAATTTGTGTTTATTGTGTGTTTTGTTATCTACTACATGTATGACTGCAGGCAACAAAATTTCGTTCAGACCAAAAGGTCTGAATGACAATAAAGTTTCCATGACCCATGAGACCACATCTGGAGTATTGTGTACAGTTTTGATCTCCTAATTTAAGGAAGGACATCCTTGTGATTGAGGCAGTGCAGCGTAGGTTCACAAGATTGATCCCTGGGATGGCGGGACTGTCATATGAGGAAAGATCGAAAAGACTAGGCTTGTATTCACTGGAGTTTAGTAGGATGAGGGGGATCTTATAGAAACATATAAAATTATAAAAGGACTGGACAAGCTAGATGCAGGAACAATGTTCCCAATGTGGGGCGAGTCCAGAACCAGGGGCCACAGTCTTAGAAATAAAAGGGAGGTCATTTAAGACTGAGGTGAGAAACTTTTTCACCCAAAGAGTTGTGAATTTGTGGAATTCCCTGCCACAGAGGGCAGTGGAGGCCAAGTCACTGGATGGATTTAAGGGAGAGTTAGATAGAGGTCTAGGGGCGAGTGGAGTCAAGGGATATGGGGAGAAGGCAGGCACGGGTTATTGATTGGGGATGATCAGCATGATCACAATGAATGGCGGTGCTGGCTCGAAGGGCCGAATGTCGTCCTCTTGCACCTATTTTCTATGGAACTAGGTTAGTTATGAGGTGTGACTTCCTGGGATGACGGTCATTGAAGAAGTCAAGAGTGTTTTATTGTCATATGTCCCAGATAGAACAATGAAGTTCTTACTTGCTGCAACACAGCAGTATATTTAAACATAGTACATTGTAAACAATATGATAAACGAGAGAAGAAAAAAAAGGTTCACTGTGTGTGTATATATTTCACATACTCAAAAAACAAACAATAGTGGTGCAATAATAATAGTAGACTATTGTCATTCAGAGCTTGTTTGTAGTAGTAGTGTTTAATAACCTGATGGCTGTACGGAAAAAGCTGTTCCTGAACCTGGACGTTACAGTTTTCAGGCTCCTGTGCCTTCTTCCCAATGGCAGTGGTGAAATGAGTGTGTGGCCAGGATGGTATGGGTCTCTGATGATGCTGGCTGCCTTTTTGAGGCAGTGACTACGATAGATCCCTTCGATGGTGGGGAGGTCAGAGCCAGTAAAAGGGGCTGTACGACATTCAAAAAGACGAGAGTGGTGAAAGAAAAGATATGGCCATGTATCTCTTTGCAGAGAGATTACTAGACTTAAGTTTTAAAGAAGGAACTGCAGATGCTGGAGAATCGAGGGTTACACAAAAAGCTGGAGAAACTCAGCAGGTGCAGCGGCATCTAAGGAGCGAAGGAGATAGGCGGCGTTTCGGGTCGAGACCCTTCGCTCCTTAGATGCTGCTGCACCCGCTGAGTTTCTCCAGCTTTTTGTGTAACACTAGACTTAAGTTAATTGGTAGAAGAATTAGAATAGACATCTTTCCCATGTGCTTAAATCATTTTATCTGCTAACCGAAAGGAACTACATGCAGAGATCCTTCATGATCCCCTCTGCAGTTCCCAGTATCATACTGTTAATTATATCCCCTTGGCATGTTTGCCCCCTTAAATGTGTTTCCTCATACTTAGATTGAATTCCATTTGCACTCTCACATCCATCTAACCTACCCAACAATAAATAAATCATAAATGTTAATAAATCCTAGAAGTAAAGACAACACTCAAACTTCTCAGTTCTCACTAAGGGTCTCAGACCTGAACGTTAGATTTGTTAGAACAGATTGAGAAGAAAGTTGCTCAGCCAAGTAGTAGGAATCTAGAACTCTTAACCTGAATGTGGTGGAGGTGGGAACTTCTGGCATATGCAAAAAATATCTGGGCAGGTCTGGAAGTTGGGAAGTTATAAGTAGCTCCTTTTGTAGCCTGCGAGGACTCGATGATCAACTTGCCTCGTTTGCGTGCATGAATATCTACGATTCCATGAAATCTGTGGAAACTTTTAAAATTCGGTAGAAGGGTCCCATCTGAAATATGATGGGTCCATTCTCTCCACATGCTGCCTGACCTGCAGAGTTGCAACACTTTTGCTCTAGTTTCCAACATTTCCAGTTCCTTGTGCCTCTCCAAGACTGAACAGTGATTTGCCTTGTGTAAAATGTGTGATGTTCACATGCTATCCTCTGGTTTTCACCTTGTTAGGTTAATGTGTTAAATATGGTTTGATTTGTATCCTTGTAGATCAATTCAGATTGTGGTTATTATAGTTATTGAGATTATTCATAAAAATTATAAGAGCTATATTGTGACCAAGATCTGTGTCCGGTATTTCTATGGTTTATTCACACTTTGTCTGTGGAAGTCCATGTAAAATTACTGCGCAAGTTAACAGTTCAATTCCAGCTTCAGAAGAATATATGCCAACCAAAAAAAATTGTTGCAGAGAAATTGACAACTGTTGAACAGACATGTGGTGTAGAGAATAACACCCGAGACAGGCAATGATGTTCTGTTCTCACAACCTTTTCCTTTGGGTACAATCAAGCAAATTGAGCACCGAACAACGTTTTCATTATTTTGAATGTTTTACTGAATCATAATTTGATCCTGTATATTTTCATTTTGGAAAAAGTGTTTTCATAGAAGGAGGTAATGTAGGTAGAGGAAATCAGTCATTCTGGCCTCCTGGGCAGTCACTATTTGAATCAGCATAATATTAATGGCCCCAGCTTCCATTTCCAGGGCTAAGGATTCTAGAATTCCCCACAACCCTGTTCAATTCTGTGCTCCGTTCTGACAAGTGTCCTTGTATACCTCAATGCAGCTGATTATTAGATTTTGAGTTGATAACGCTTCTGTGATCTACCCTGGGACATTAGGCACTGTTGAACGCACAATTTAAATCCAATTTTATTTTGTTGTTTACATTTCTCCTTTAGGCTTTAACATACTGTGATTTCTAAAACCTACGATGAAATATTATGAGAGCTGTTTTTGTATGTGCCCATTAACAAAATCTGCAGGCGGGCATGATGATGGACATGAAAAGCTGGAGTAACTAGTGGTACAGGCAGCATCTCCAGACCCTTCTTTGACCCGAAATGTCACCCATTTCTTCTCTCCAGAGATGATGCCTGTCCTGCTGAGTTACTCCAGCTTTTTGTGTCTATCTTTGGTTTTAATCAGCATTTGCAGTTCCTTCCTACACCTGTAGGACTGCATGTTTGCTTTCATTGCCAGGATAGTTTTGCTTGAATCGGCTGTTGGTCAGCCTTTAATAATTTTCAATGGGTATAAAAGCAGATTTAGTTATGAGCAAAGTTGTTGTGGAAACCAGGTTAATGGGCTGCAAATCTGAAAAAGGTGGGGATTATGTTGATAATTGTGTTTGCTCTATAAATTGTTGCATGGTACTATGATGTTTATGAAGCATGAAGAGTTACTGGGATTTTTCTCCTTTCAGGACTATTGTACCCTGGAAAGTCTTCAGACAATGCCTTCACGAAGTTCATTCCATTAGCTCAGGTCTGGAAGCCATGGCTCTGAAGTCTACCATTGATTTGACCTGCAATGATTACATTTCAATCTTTGAATTTGATATCTTTACCAGGTTATTTCAGGTAAGTTGAAAACTAATAAAATAGCTCTGTTATAGCTGACAATAATTGTGCACCCTGGGCTTTAAACTCATTTCACCTGCTTTGCTGATTTAGTTTGATAAGGAAGGCATAGAGCAGTTCTGGTTATTCTAAGCTCTTCCTGGCCATTTGTGAAAGATCAAACTGTGCTGTAATCAAGTTGTAACTTCTGAAAGGCTAAATTAAAATCAATCGGCTATATAGATGCTCAGTCGTTGCCTGGCGAGAATGAATATTGTTACGCTGGAGTTGGTTGTGGTGGCTAGGTGCTAGTGTAGAGGTGGATGGAGCTGTACATGTGGACAAGTGAATTATGGAAGTCCATTAAGTGGGGAATCCTGTTGCTATCTTCCTGCAACTGAGAGCTCGGGGACTGTGGACAGTATCTCAGTAAATGTTGGCTAAAGCACAACCCTGTGGATGGGTACATGGTTGCTGTTCCTTGTTTTGCAAAATGTAAGGAATTCTTGAAAGTGGTGAGGATCAAAAGAAAAATTAAAACTAGGAAGCTTTAGAATACTGAGATTTAGCTTGACCACTTGTTTTGTGAATTTTCGTCAAAGGTACGGAAAATAAAATTATTGGGCATGGCTGAAGAAATTCGGGATAATTGCATTGCACATTTACGGTTGGAGATGCCTTTAAAGATTGGGAATAATTCCCTTTCTTGGGAGGTGTTCCGTATCTGATATGTTGGTAAGCTCTGTATTTCCTGCTGGTGAGAGAAGTCTGAAGAAGGGTCCTGACCCAAAACGTCCCGCTGAGTTACTCCAGCATTTTGAGTCTACCTACGATTTAAACCAGCATCTGCAGTTCTTTCCCACGCAGAAATGAATTGCATGATGTTTGTTGCAAGTTGAAAGATTTGTGTCCATCCTTTTTATAAACAAAGACAGGCATAACATGCTGGAGTAACTCAGCGGGTCAGGCAGCATCTCTGGGGAACATGGATGTGTGACATTTCATCTGCAGTTCATTTGTATTAGTTTTTCAGAGCAAGTTAAGAAATGCATTTTCAAAATTCTAGCTAGCATTGTAATCTTGAACAAAATTCCAGGCGTTCTTTTTTACCTTATTTTTATTTTGGGTAATGTATATGAACCTAAAGTTTATTTTAGAAAAAAATGGAATCCGTAATAATAGTTTGACGTACCCTAGTGGCCCGTTTCAGTGCCTTTCTGTATAGTTTAGCTTTACACTTGATGAAGCTTATTGTTCCATTGTTGTTCAACAGTTGGATTTGTGGAAATTCTCCATTTATATTGTGGAAGAATTTTGTACAATTGCTTCAGTGTCTTGTATGTGTTGGTCAAAATTAATCCTATTATTTTATACTGATATACAAATATTTCCATTTCCAGTAATAAAATACTGTCGGCATATTTTGTCATTGTGTAGATTGTGTTCTATGTTTTAGCCACCAGAATAAGTTAGAAATGGTTGATGATGTGTATAGTATATATTGCTAGCTTGAGTAAGGCTATCTAGAAAATGTATTGGAATAGTGTGTTTATATGAACTCCGACAACTGAATCAAAAGGTCTTTATTCATGGAAAGTACTTAACATAAAAGCATTAACATAACAGGTTCACACTTTAAGTAGCAAGTACTGACATTAGTGTTTCACTTTTCTCCTGATGCACATAAATTTTCTCGGCTGATTGCAGAGAGAAGCAGCAAAGCTTTTTTATCAATACATCATAAATTCTTTAGCTACAAAAATGTAAAAAAAATAGAAAACTAACATTGTTGGAGATATTTGCTTGAAGAAATATATAGGCCTGGGGAGTGCAATAAAACTTAATGGACGATTTAAGTGTGGTGTATTTAGATGCATTTGAAAAGTAAATTGACAGCAGAACAAGCAAGACTGTCAATACAGTTAGACTAGATGCCCATTTCTTCTGATGCTGGAGGGAATTTATTCTTTCCATTAACACAGAAAATGTTAAGAGTGTTTAATTGACATGCCTACATTCAACGGAACAATGGAATACTTATTTGCTGCAGATTTACAGGCCCATTAACAGAATAACATATACAATAATCAATAATACACTAAATAAATAATCTGTAGTCCTTGGTAACCAGGCAATATGAGTATAATAACTGAAGTACAAATTCTGTGAAACAAAGTACTGGAGTAACTCAGCTGGTCTACATTTTCCTAATGTTGTGACTTTAATTTTATGTTCTTGTGAGGCGCAAACAAAGTGGAGAATATTTCAATAGGGAGTTGTTGGCTAGATCTTGTTATGCTAGTTACTGTACAAAATTCAGACTGACTTCTGAAGTATTTTTCTATCGACCAAATGGTGGCTTTGTATATCAAAGGAGTTTGGTGCAAATGCTTGTACTGTCCCTGGGATGATACAATATCAAATCGGTGTTAGTGTTAAGAGAGTGCCAAAAACATTGCCATTTATTCAAGACTAAATGTGATGTATTGGTGCCTAATTTGTCCACTGTTGGAGGAATTAGGTACTTAATGGAGGAATATAACTAAGGTCTGTGATGCAAAATAAAATTGGTGCAATTAAGCGGCAATCAAAGCTCATTTATATTTCTGATTAATTTTCTGTTTCTAAACAGGCATAGAGTACTAGATTAAAGAAATGCATGAGCAAATTCTCCAAAGGATAGTTTAGCCAACGATAAAAATGCTGAGTGCAGTTTTGAATGTCCTATTGTAGAAAGTGCATGAAGCAATGGATGGAAAAGCATGCATAAGATTCAGGAATTGCCTTAATTGGCATCTTGCCAACGGAATGGAGGAGGGAGTTGAGACAATTTACACATTTGCAGGGGGCTGACTGCCTAAGTGGAGACATACTTTACTCTGGTTGAACAAAGGAGGCACCAATTTGAAATGAACACGGGTGAGGGTTGGGATAATTTACTTAGTAAGGTGATCAAAAGAGGAGTATTTTTCCAGAGAGAGTGGTTGAGATCAAGACAATGTTGTATCCTTTACAAAAATAATTGGGTTGTATGCGACGCCTGGAGTAGGTGTACTTAAAGAGAGTTTGGATAAATTGGGAGGATGTGACTAATTTTGGTGTGCTGTCCTCCTGCAGAGTTACTCCAGCTTTTTGTGTCTACATCCATGACATTCTGGCATTCATTTCTTCAGCATAGCTCTGTGATATCTGAGGCTCGCTATCATTTCAGAGGTTAATCTCATTATCAATTTTTATTCATTAACATACTTAAGGCAAATTCAGCATCTTATGAAATCTATGAATTTGTCTTCTGGATTTAATTGAACTGTCTACTAAGTTCCCTGTAATAAATACTGTGCAAACCCTCAGTGCAATTTAGGGACACAAAACAGGAATGCAACTTATACAGGCTTTCTTGCAGCTTGGAGGTCAAAGTCTATTAACATTTAAGGTATGTAGTCTACCTTGTGTATTCAACAAAAAAACGATTGTTTTCTTTGTTAGCCTTGGACCTCTATTTTAAGGAATTGGAATTTCTTGGCTGTAACGCACCCTGGCTACATGGCTTTTCTAACTTACGATGAAGTGAAAGCTCGGCTCCAAAAATATATCAACAAACCTGGCAGGTAAGGACAAAATAAATTGTAATGTAAGTGGTTTTTAAGTGGATTCCACTGTTAACTTTCTCCTCTGGTGCCCGATTATAATTGTGTAGCTCGTATTTGATGTGTTACAATTACATCATCAAATATTTAATGACTGGATTATCTTTACAGATTGCACAAGAGAAAGGGAATTCTGAAGTGTTAGTTGATTCAATCGATATGTAACTGGTGTAGAGCTACTTGCCTTTTAAGTATCTTATGTTTATTTACTGTGGGGAGGGAATAGAATTGTATGACTATGAAGAAAGAGACTACAATCACTATTCATTGTGTTTTTTTTGTTAGCTGCAGGTTGTACCACCTACCTAACATTAGAGTTATATAGCACAGAAACGAGCCTTTAGGGCCCAAGTCATTCATGCTGACCAAGGTCTATTTGAGCAAGGCACATCTGCCAATGTTAAGCCCATTTCCATTTAAACTTTTTCTATCCACGTACCTGTCCAGATGTCTTTTAAGCATCTTCCAGAACTGAAACAATTAAATTTGTTGATAACACAAGTTGTGGAATTACAAATAAGCTTAGTGCAATTATCTTGACCAAAGTGTTCTTTCACACTGATATCATAATCAAGAAAGCGCATCAGCGTGTTTACTTTCTTAGGCGCCTGAGAAGATTCGGCATGTCTGTGAGGATTCTCACGGGCTTCTACAAATGCATTCTAGATGGTATTCTGATGGGATGAATCTCATCCTGGTATGGCATCTGCTCTATTGTTGACTGCCTGTGCCTGCAGAGAGAACACAGCCAAGTCCATCACAGACCTATCACTTTCTCCCACCCAGTCCACCTGAACTGAGCTTCTGAGAGCATGTCATTGCAAAGCTAGTTATTTTTCTTCCTCAACGGTTTGATAGTCTTTTCTCTGGATACTTGATGCAGCATTGGGTTGATGTGTGGAGCCGTACGACTATACATACACGATGCTATCCCTCAGCCAATAATTTGGAGGACTACAAACTGTAAATCCATAGTCCTGCGTAGCCTGAAATGCATTCCCCACGTGGGTAGATATCCAGAAGCTCATAAGATGCTCTGCAATGATCCAACAGCTAATAAGTTTGGAGACGATGGTCTTCACCTCCTTGCTCCTGCTCCATTTTCCTTGTGTTCTATGCCCTTAAGGAAAAATACAATCAAGACTAAGTTCATTTTCCAATACCATGTAGCTTTGTAAAAACAGGACAATAAATATGGAGCTAAGAAAAAGTGCTGGAACTGGAATTTTGCTGTGGATCAGATCTGCGGAGCATAGCTGAATGTTTAGAAACAAGGAGCTGCAGATGCCTGTTTACAAACAAGGATGCAAGGTGGTGGAGTAACTCAGTGGGTCAGGCAGCATCTCGAGAACGTGAATGGGTGATATTTTGGGCTGGGGCCCTTCTTCAGTCGATTGTTTCCCTGATTCGCAACACTGAAATATTTGGTGCTTTGGGGGAGCATTAAGACCTTTAAGTGTAGGAGAGACCTGTAGATGGCAGTTTAAACCAAAGATAGACAGAAAGCTGGAGTAACTCACCAGGTCAGGCAACATCTCAGGACAAAAGGAATAGGTGACGGTTTGGGTCGAAACAAAGAGTAGGGATTAACGGGTCCCTTTCAGAATGGCAGGCAGTGACTAGTGGGGTACCGCAAGGCTCGGTGCTGGGACCGCAGCTATTTACAATATACATTAATGATTTAGATGAGGGATTACAAGTAACATTAGCAAATTTGCAGATGACACAAAGCTAGGTGGCAGTGTGAACTTTGAGGAGGAAGCTATGAGGATGCAGGATGACTTGGACAGGTTGGGTGAGTGGGCAGATGCATGGTAGATGCAGTTTAATCTGGATAAATGTGAGGTTATCCACTTTGTTAACAAAAACAGGAAGGAAAATTATTATCTAAATGGTGTCAAGTTGGGAAAAGGATAAGTACAACAGGATCTGGGGGTCCTTGTTCATCAGTCAATGAAAGTAAGCATGCAGGTACAGCAGGCAGTGAAGAAAGTGAATGCATGTTGGCCTTCATAACAAGAGGAGTTGAGCATAGGAGCAAAGAGGTCCTTCTGCAGTTATACAGGGCCCCAGTGAGACCACACCTGGAGTATTGTGCGCTGTTTTGGTCTCCAAATTTGAGGAAGGACATTCTTGCTATTGAGAGTGCAGCGTAGGTTCACAAGGTTAATTCCCAGGATGGCGGGACTGTTATATTCTGAGAGAATGGAGCGACTGGGCTTGTATTCTCTGGAATTTAGAAGGATGAGAGAGGATCTTATTGAAACACATAAGATTATTAAGGGTTTGGGCATGCTAGAGGCAGGAAACATGTTCCCGATATTGAGAGAGTCCAGAACCAGGGGCCACAGTTTAAGAATAGGGGGTAACCCGTTTAGAATGGAGATGAAGAAACACTTTTTCACACAGTTGTGAATCTGTGGAATTCTCTGCCTTGGAGGGCGGTGGAGGCCGGTTCTCTGGATACTTTCAAGAGCGAGCTAGATAGGACTCTTAAAGATAGCGGACATGGGGAGAAGACAGGAATGGGGTACTGATTGGGGATGATCAACCATGATCACATTGGATGACGGTGCTGGCTCGAGTGGCCGAATGGCCTACTCCTGCACCTATTGTCTATTGATCCTTCTTCAGACTGAGAATCCGGGTAAAGGGAAACGAGAGATATAGAAAACAAATGGGGAAATGAATGAAAGATATGCAAAAAGCAACAATGCTCAAGGAAAGGTGGAGCCCACAATGGTCCATTGTTGGCTGTGAGGTAAGTGAGAACAAGTGATACAAACAGTGAAACTTAACATGATGACAGTGAAGGAAAGAACTGCAGATGCTGGTTTAAATTGAAGGTAGACACAAAATGCTGAAGTCACTGCAGTCTGAAGAAGGGTCTCGACCCAAAACGTCACCCATCTGTTCTCTCCGGCGATGCTGCCTGTCCCGCTGAGTTACTCCAGCAATTTGTGTCTCTCTAGGATGACATGAAACTGGTGTGATGACTAGTGTGGGGGAGGGTTGGAGAGAGAAGGGATGCAAGGGTTACTTGAAGTGAGAGAAATCAATATTCATTCTGCTGGGGTGTAAGCTGCAGAAGTGGAATATGAGATGCTGTTCCTCTGATTTGCGTTTGGCCTCACTCTGACAATGGAGGCAGCCCAGGACAAAAAGGTCAGTATGGGAAGGGGAATTAAAATATTTGGCAATTGGGAGGTCAGGTAAGCACGGCGGATTGAGCAAAGGTGTTCAGCAAATCGCCTAGTCTGCGCTTGGTCTGGCCGGTGTATAAGAGTCCACACCTAAAGCAGTGGATACAGTCGATGAGGTTGGAGGAGGTGCAAGTGACCTTTTTAAAATGACCTTTTTAATTTAAGCTAATTTCAATAGTACTGTTACAAATTAACAGATTCATTCAATTATGCCACTAGGACTTGATCTTTTAATTTTGGGGGTTTAATTTGATATTCGTGCAACAAGCCTGCCCTCTAAGGTCACTGAGTTTTAATGATCCAGTTGCGTATTTTGATGCATTCATATGTTAAAGAGAAAACGTGCAGAAATCTCAGGAAAGACATTCTTGCCATAGAGGGAGTACAGAGAAGTTTCACCAGACTGATTCCTGGGATGTCAGGACTTTCATATGAAGAAAGACTGGATAGTCTCGGCTTGTACTCGCTAGAATTTAGATTAGATTAGATTAGATTCCTTTATTGTCTTTCAGACCTTTCGGTCTGAACAAGATTGTTACCATGCAGTCATAACATATAATAATTAAAAAAACAAAAAACACACAATAAACACCTATTTAACATCCACCACAATGAGTTCACCAGGCACCACCTCACTGTGGCGGAAGGCAAAAGTCTTAAGTCATTGTCTTCATCCCTCCTAGTTCTTCCTCTGCACTGAGGCGATCCAGGCCTCCGGCGCCGCTGGAGCACCGCAGCTCTAAGCTGGGCCGCCGCCGCCGCTGGAGCACCGCAGCTCTAAGCCGGGCCACTGCCGCTGCTAATAAAACCTAATAAAACAAAATTCTACTAAACCAAGCACTAGAAGACAACTTTTAAAAAAAACGATGGACTGCAGGTGAGCCGCAGCTGCCAGCCAGCGCGGCCACTTCTGGATAGGAGATTGAGGGGGGGATCTTATAGAAACTTACAAAATTCTTAAGGGGTTGGACAGGCTAGATGCAGGACGATTGTTCCCGGTGTTGGGGAAGTCCAGAACAAGGGGTCACAGTTTAAGAATAAGGGGGAAATCTTTTAGGACCGAGATGAAAAAAAACATTTTTCACACAAACAGTAGTGAATCTCTGGAATTCTCTGCCACAGAAGGTATTTGAGGCCACTTCATTGGCTATATTTAAGAGGGAGTTAGATGTGGCCCTTGTGGCTAAAGGGATCAGAGGGTATGGAGAGAAGGCAGGTACAGGATACTGAGTTGGATGATCAGCCATGATCATATTGAATGGCGGTCCAGGCTCGAAGGGCTGAATGGCCTACTCCTGCACCTATTTTCTATGTTTCTAAATGTAATATGCAAATGCATGCGCCTTTTAAGCAATTGGTTGGTCGTGTAAAGTCTGCTGACAATAAAATATAACTTATTGATATTCACCGGATGATTTTTATATTTCTGGTAATTCAAAGTGTACTCAGTTTAAATTGATGTTCTACATTGATTCCCTGTTTTGGGCGAGTTGCCTGAGAATGTCTGACATGCATGTGGTATCCGTTATATGTATTCTGACATTTGGAAGGCTGGTCATTTTGATTCTGTGCACCCATCTGTCTTTTTTTTGTTCCATATGTTCTTGGAACCAAAGCACTTAATGAAAGCAATCTTTCGTATAAGCCAGGCTAAGTGAAGTTTTTGAACTGGCAAATTTAATTTATTAGAAGGTGGAATTTATTAGCTGTAATTGCAAGTTATGACTGTCAAAAGTACAGTAGATTTCCTCTCCATCTGCACATCAAGCTTTAGCTTGTATATTGAATATAATCTGGAAGCCATAGGGCACAAACTTGCCATCAGCAAAACCTGGCAGGCGGCTTGCTATGTTGAAACTACTCGTTTTAAATTACTTCTTCAATTCTTATTAAATGTAAAGAGGGTTGATCCCACTAACATTAAGTCCTTTTGACAAAGATTGGCACTGATTTATTACAGTGGCTGTGTGGCTAAGATTAACTCGGCTATATGGCAATTAGATTGTAATAGGTTGGACTGGAATAGGTTATTTATATTGACACTAGCAAATTGAATGTAGCCCTTTATTAAACCAGGGAATATCCATGACATGTTCATCTTTTGCTACATTTCATGTATTTTGTGTGCTGCCTTTTATTGGTATGATTGTATGGCCAATCATATTCGTTGTATGTTGTGAAACATCACTAATAAAGTATAATTATGATTTTTTTGTAAATCGAGGACCAGTCTCAACCTGGACACTCCTTCTCACCTCTCCTATCAGACAAGAGGTACAGAAGAGTGAAAACTATTTTCTCCAGATCTAGAGACTGTTTCTTCCCAGCTGTTATCAGGCAACTGAACCATCCTGTTACCAATTAGAGAGTAGTCCTGACCTACCAACTACTTCATAAGGGACCGTCGAACTATCTTTAGTCTGATTTTGCTGGATGTTATCTTACACTAAACATTATTCCATTTATCCTGTATCTGTACACTGTGGATGATTTGAGTGTAATCTTGTATGATCTTTCCGCTGACTGGATAGCACGCAACAAAAAAGCTTTTCACTGTACTGTGGTACATGTGACAATAAGCAAAATTATTAGTATTGGCTGTCGCCTGTCCGTTTTCTCCACGGGTGCTGCCTGACCCGCTGAGTTCCTCCAGCATTTTGTATTTTGTATCTCTCAACGCAGTTGTTTCCTAGTAACCGAGTTCCATATCAGAGCTACGCAGCACATGTCAATAGCTCTGTGTGGCGACTTAGAGTCTAGTTCTACACTAGAGACTGCTGAATCTATTCCTACTCCATTTCCATCTAGCCTACACAGCAATCTTGTAGGTAATATTTTTGTTTACCATGTGATGCATTTATTATTTAACAAAACTCCCGATGAACCTGCATGGTACTTGTATATGAATTGTGATTTTAAAGAGCAATACTGATCTGTGTAGATAGTGATATGCTGTTTGCAATTTGGAGATTGCATTGAAGCTGATCCAAGTGGAGGAGGTTTTGTATTGTATGTTCATGCTTTTCTGTATCTGCCACAGCTACATCTTCAGGCTCAGTTGTACCCGACTTGGCCAGTGGGCTATTGGCTACGTTACAAATGATGGAAACATCCTGCAGACCATTCCTCACAACAAGCCCCTCTTTCAAGCCTTAATAGACGGATGTCGAGAAGGATTGTATGTATTTATTGTCAACAATTCTGATAAGTTGCATATAAGCAATGAGAAATAATCTCAAAGGCTGCTTCAACATTTTAATTATGATTTGTTCACTAATGTAAAGACGTTTTCCTCTTGTATTTAGTTATTTATACCCAGATGGACGGAGTTACAATCCAGATCTGACTGGATTATGTGAACCAACACCTCATGATCACATAAAAGTTACGCAGGTAAAGGCATTGTTCTGCAGGTGCTGTTTATGTTTTCATTGTCATGAGACTGGCATCATGATGCCTTTCCCATGGGCCCTGTGTCAGTCAACACCTTCAGGCTCATCCTGTCGGTGGAATGTCACTGCTCATCATGCTGAGGTTGGAGGCTTCACGACTGAAGTTGGTATTCACACATACAAATAGAGGGCCTGGTTCTTTATTGACAACCTCTTTACAAAATTTAACATAAGCTTCATTAAATGGGAAGGACAAGCTTTGAGAACTGAAGCATTTAGGAACAAGTTCAAGAGTGGAGGTTGGTAAAGTAGATTGCTTGCCACATGAGACAAGACAAATGGTATTCTTTGCAAATTGACTAATTTTGCCAATACTTTAAAATTCTCTCCTGCCTAGGAACAATACGAGCTGTACTGCGAGATGGGCTCCACTTTCCAGTTGTGTAAGATCTGCGCTGAGAACGATAAAGATGTGAAGATTGAACCATGTGGACACTTAATGTGCACGTCTTGCCTGACAGCATGGCAGGTACGTGGGGAAACAGTGCTTGTGAAGGCAGAGTCCACATGGGTATTATGTATTTTTATAATGCTCAAAGTCTAATACTTAAATAAAAAAATAAAAATGTCAGAAATACTCACCTAATCGGGTAGCAACTGTCCAAAGAGAAATTATTGTGCAAGGTCAACATTGGGAAACAAATGTGTTTGACGTTGGAGAGTGGATGGGGAGAGATGTATAGGATAAAGAACGAGTGGTGCCAGGATTGCATCTTGTTGATTGTTATCAAACCTGCCGACTGAGGTGCTGCTGTTGTGGTTTATTGAACTGACCACTGTCTCACAGAGGTCAACTGTGGGTTGCTTCTTTATACATCTCTCAGGAGTGAATATCAGGCCATTGTCTCTGAGTGTCACTGACATTATTGCTGCAGAGAACTTCCCTTCACGTTCTCCAGCCTTCCTCTCTCCTACATTCACAAGCTGGACTGTCCAGGCAGAGCCAGTGTCAAACTGCTCTTACACGAGCAAACTTATCCCTTTCCACCTTCACCTCATTCTCCTTCCCCGATCCAGTCCCTTCCCATTTATGTTCATGACTTATCCGATGCCTCTGCTGTTTTTACAATTTCCATTCTCTTAGTTCCTACCAACTCATCTTCTCTCCGGGCAGTACACTTGCTCTTATCCTCGGATATAATATTGATCAGACTTCATCTCCTTCTATATGTTGTCAGTAAAACACGTTGCACTGTGCATCCTGAAGGAATAGAAAGCTAAATGTACAACAATGGATTATTGCACTTTTGAGTGTTCACATTATAAATTAACTTTTCATCACACGCAGAGGACATCATTCAGCTCTACCATGTCAATACACAATGGTCAATAGACAATAGGTGCAGGAGTAGGCCATTCGGCCCTTCGAGCCAGCACCGCCATTCAATGTGATCATGGCTGATCATCCCCAATCAGCACCCCGTTCCTGCCTTCTCCCCATAATCCCCTGACTCCGCTATTTTTAAGAGCCCTATCTAGCTCTCTTTCGAAAGCATCCAGAGAACCGGCCTCCACCACCCTCTGAGGCAGAGAATTCCACTGACTCGCCACTCTTTGTGAGAAAAAGTGTTTCCTCGTCTCTGTTCTAAATGGCTTACTCCTTATTCTTAAACTGTGGCCCCTGGTTCTGGACTCCCCCAACATCGGGAGCATGTTTCCTGCCTCTAGCGTGTCCAAACCCTTAACAATCTTATATATGTCTTTGACAAGCAGGCTTTTTAATATTTTTGATTTGATGTTTGATTTCTTTCCCGTGTAGGAATCAGACGGTCAGGGGTGCCCATTCTGCCGCTGTGAGATCAAAGGTACAGAGCCAATTATTGTTGATCCCTTTGACCCCAGAGATGACGGAGCCAAATGTTGCCTGGACAGTTTTAGCATGCCGATGCTGGACCTGGACGATGACGACGATCGAGACGACTCGCTGATAATGAACAGGCTGGAATCATTTGTCAAGGCACGTTTCAAACTTACCAAAACAATTATATTTGTTCTTTATTCCCACGTGACATTAAATGTGCTGACATTAAAAGTTGTTAAAGAAGATCGGTGGGCAGGAAAGGCTGCATGTAATCAAACATATATCTAATTAACACACTGCTGCACTTGTAGCATCTTGTAGTGATTGTTAACAGTGGTAATTTTCAATAGAGTTCTTTGACTTTGCCATCTTAAATATTTTAAAACATTCAACCGTATCCAAGCACTCCATGGTATGCATTACAGATGTACTTTGGAGCCTGGTTTGAGGCTGGACAACTTTGGAAGGCGACATGTAGGGAGTGTTATTCCCAAATTCTTCCTGTCCTTGTCATTCAAGAAGGGACAGTTTCTGGGGTCACACTCACTTGAAAGGGCATTTTGAAGGTTGTACATACTGCAGACACAATATGCTGGGAGCATAAGAAATAGGAACACAAATGGCAGGCATGAGCCTTTTGGTGCCTCTACTGCCATTCACAACATTCATGGTGGTCCTAGTTCCCAACTTCACAAAATCACTGACAAATAATATAAAATTGGATAGTATTACGATCATGCTTCCCCAGTGATACTTTTGTTCAAGTTCATTAATTTACCATCTTGCAACATCATAATAAATATCAATTACTTTCCAATATAGGTTCCTCTAGATGCACTGATCCAGTAAATGATCTGGAAGGCATTCCATGAACTTATGTTTGTTATTCCTAGACTCGATAAAGATGGAAGTCTCCTATGAGTTGTATTTTCCTTAACAATATTAATGCTATTAATAGATCAATAAACTATTCCCACCAGTATTATCTACCATATTGTTTTGTTGTTCCATATAAATTTATTCTACTACTTGGTTTTCTAAGCTGAGAATCGTTCCCAACATTATCTTTGTTCCAGTTGGTGTGCAGTTCTAAATATCGGAATGTCTTGATGAGACTACACCCAAAGTACTTTTTATAATTTTAGTCTGCTTAGCCAAGAAAACCTGCAAACGCTTAGCCTCCTGACCTAAAGTAGGACATAAAAGCCCTGAGAAGAGATGTGGTGAAAAGTTGCTAGACTGAATCCTGGAGAAGGATTATCATTATGAGAAAGATTTGAACAAGTAATCCTCAAGTTCTCTACATCTTAGAGGAATGAGCGATGATCTAATTCGGAAATTCATTTAGAATGTCGTAACTCTTTAGAATTGGTTCTTGTGGATGCTCAAGTTTTGAGCCCAGTCAAATTGAAGAGCAATATATTTTGGATATGTGGAGTTGAGTTCAAAGGCAAGTCTTGATCTTACCGAATGATGCACCAGGTTCAGGATGCACTCCTCCACTTTATGTTCCTTGGTGATTCTCACCAGCTGGGACACTCTACCTGAAAAGCTGGTAGTATCAAGTGCCATAGGAATGTTTAAGAGGATTACAGTGACAGAAATATTTGCAAAGGTTTTTTTGGGGGGGGTGGGAACCTGATGTTTGGTGCCAAAATTGTGCGACCCTTTGGAAACTTCAAAAGGCTATTAAATCCTCCTGTTTAAATTTTTAAGAAAGAACTGCAGATGCTGAAAGTATCGAAGTTAGACAAAAATGCTGGAGAAACTCAGCGGGTGAGGCAGCATCTATGGAGCAAAGGCAGAGGTGACGTTTCAGGTCGAGACCCTTCTTCAGACTGTGTTTTCTGAACAAGTTTGCACAGAAGTGTCTCTCCATCGACTGAGAAGCCAGAGTAAAAATTGTCCATCGCGGTGTGTTGAGGTGCTTGGTTACGGGGTATTAATTGCTTCCCAATTCTCTGTGTTCATAGTGTACAGAAAGGCAAATCTCTCCAGTGTCTTCACCAAACTCATCGCCTATTGCACAACGCCGAAAGGCTGCTCCAGATCTGCTGCAGATTCAGCACCTCAACCTACCCCCCGTGCCACCTCGGCTGGACCTCATTCAGAAAGGAGTGGTCCGATCACCGTGTGCCAGCCCCACGGGGTCACCAAAGGTACCTGATCTAAACAATGCTATGCTGCTAGTAATCTGTTCTGTCAGATGGAGCTTACGGGTGTGGTTCACAACCCAACTTGCTCTCAAATCTTTGAATTTGAAGTAAGTATTGGGAGTTAGAAGATTAGTTAACAAATAATGCGTTCAGTGTTTTGTTGAAATTATTTATTCCCACTTTTACGGGAGTTGTTTGTTCCATTCTTGGGGATGTGGTAAAACTGGTCAGGGGAAGGTTCCATTCTGAACACTTTGAGTGAAACTTTCTGTACTTGTCTTTATGTCTAATGTGCTGTGAATCACCAAACTTATTAATAAAAGGGAATTATTCTGCAAACATGTATTTTTTACATAAAAGAAAGTACATGATTAATTGCCCTAGGAATTGGCATTAAATTAATTGCTGCTTGTTTACTCTAAATTCACATACACATAATATTGTCCTTAATTTTGTTTTTAAATCAGTCTTCTCCATGCATGGCTCGAAAGCAGGACAAGCCTCTGCCAGCACCACCACCACCCCTCCGAGAACCCCCTCTTCCGCCTGAGCGACCACCTCCCATCCCACCAGAAAGCAGAGGAGCACGTTCACTACATCACGCTGATGTTGCTCCTCCATGGGACCAGCACACCATGCACGAAGCGTGGTGCCCCAGGGACGCCCATGGCTCCAGCACGTCCGCAGACTGCAGGTCTGGATGTGACCGATCTCCAAAATCTGGCCACACACCACCTGTTAACTTGAACACCAGATCCAGCTGGCTACTCCCCGAGCCAAGTTTCCCACGTAAACCTGGCAGGCGCCAAGATGTAACATACGATAGCACAAAGGTAAGATAGAAAATTGAATTATTTTTATTCGGTGATAGAGTTTTCAATTTTTGGTTGATTTATGGAAAGTTTAAACTAAATATAACATTGGTGTCAATTGTACTTCTCAACAAGATATGACTCTTAGTATAGTAACAAGGAACTGCAAATGCTGGTATATCAAAGAAAGTCACAAACTGCTGGAGTAACTCGGGCAGCATCTCTGGAGGACATAGATAGGTGCTGTTATGGGTCGAGACTCTCCTTCAGACTGATTACGGTATGAATATTGATTTCTTCAATTTTAGGTAACTGTCCAAGTTGTTGAAATCATGGCTTTGGGGAGGGCAGTGAATATTGCAGATGATACACTTCTCAGCCCCCGTGTGCTGATGATGGAGAACGTTTATACTGATGCGGGCATGACAATCAGGCCAGCTACATTGTCAAAATGTCTGAAGAAGGATTCTGACCAAAATGGTCACCTAACCATGTTATCCAGAGATGCTGCATGACCCGCTGAGTTACTCGAGAATTTTGTCTTTCTCTGGCTATATTGTCCTTGGATGTAGGGGCATACGAATATCGAGCATGATTTGTAAAAGGCAAATAAGCAGGTACACTCAGTTATTAAGAAACCAAAAAAATGTTTATTGCTCAGGACATCGAATACAAACTAGGAAGATTATGTGGTGTAGAAACGGGGAACTGCAGATGGTGGTTGATGAGTGTATTTGAAGAATTATGTACCATATTAGTCACCTTATTTACAGAAGGATGTTAATATGTTGAATGTAGTTTGGAGAAGGTATACTGGACTGACAGCTGGATCGGGCAGATTCCCTTGTGAAGAGGGATTGGACAGACTAGGCTGATATTTACTGGAATTTGGTAGAATAGGAGAACTTGATGTGGATGTGGGAGGCAAGATCAATAAGTTGATGGATCAATAAGACTGGCAGAGTTGTTGATATTGTGGAATGTTGTCCTAGGCTGCAGAGAGATACCAGTGTGAAAAATGGTGGAGCGTGAAAGCAACCCTGTGGCCCACCTTGTCCATGCTGACCAAGTTGGCACATTGGGTTAGTCCATTTGCCGCAATTTGGAATATTCCTCTCAACAGATGGAGTTTAATCCAGGCAAGTGTGAAGTGAGAGCGCTGGTGGCAGTGCCGCTGACAGCAGTCAAGTGTTTAGATGAGCACTTGGGCAATGGGCCAAGTGCTGGGTTATGGCATTAAAGCACAGGGTTGCCCACTGGGTGTCATGGGTGAGTTGGGATAAATGGTCTGTTTCCAAGCTGTATGATTTTATGCAACTGTACATAAACCGCTGTTATTGACAAAGCTGTGCTATAGCAGATTAATTTGGGACTTTCTTGTAAACAGCTTTCGAGGGAATGTGATCCCTCCATACGGAGCATGTTTTTCATGGATAGTTGCGCATAACATTACAAGTTGTGTGTGATTTACCAACTTGCCACGTATGGTGCTCCTTGGGTGCCTTTTCTCAACTGGAACTTCTACCTGGCGCAGTGAGCAGGTCTAGGAGAACTGATTGTCAACTGGCCATCAGCAGAAAGGCATTCCATTTCCCAAACTCTCTAGATATCAGGATGGCAGAATGGACTCCTGGAGAGAATGCCAGTGGGCATAAGTGATAGGAACAGAATTAGGCCATTCGGCACATCAAGTCTACTTGACCTAGACCAAGAAAATAGGTGCATGAGGAGGCCATTCGCCACTTGCACCTATGGTGGTGCTGGCAATCGAGCCAGCACCACCATTCATTGTGATCATAGCTGATCGTCACCAATCAATAACCCGTGCCTGCCTACTCCGCCAATTAATCATGACTGATCTATCTCTCCATCTCAACCTCATTCTCTTGCATTCTCCCCATAACCCCTGACGCCCATACTAATCAAAAATCTATCTCAGCCAAAAAACAATCCATTGACTTGGCCTCCACAGCGGTTTGTGGCACAGATTCAACACTCTCTGACTATTAAAAAATCCCTCCTATACTTCCTTCCATTAAGAATGTCCTTTTATTCTGAGGCTGTTACCTCTAGTCCTAGACTCTCCCACTAGTGGAGCCATCCTCTCCACATTCAATCTATCCAGGCCTTTCACTGTTCGGTAAGTTTCAATGAGATCCGCCTCATCCTTCTAATCAACGAGTAGAGGCCCAGTTCCATCAAAACATATATGTTAACCCATGGCCATCTTCAAAGTGCTTCCTCAATTGACCTCCCATCAACAATGTGTGGGACATCATAGAGTACCGAGTGCTCTGGTCCAGCGGTGGGTTGGCACTGAATTTCTGGTCATATCTTGCAGTCTACTGTGAATTCTAGTTTCATCATTACAGATTGACTGGAGCCCTCCTGTTAGAGATTTTATATCTCAAGTTGGTGGAATTATTTTAGTTTCCATTTGCTTTGCTTTCTGTTCCTAATACCGTCTCTATCGGACAACCAAAGTAGAATTTTGACCTGCCTTTATTGTGTGGTATTCGATGGAATAATTCACAAAGTCACTGGCACAATCAAATATCTTTGTAGACCTTAATAAAAATCCTCAATTGTAGCTGCCTTTGCCTTTTGACAATTAAACGTTCACTTGTGTGTTTTTCAGTTAGGTTCTCTCTTTCTTTCTTTCTGCAAATTGAGTTTCTGCAATGCAAACATTTGTTTGGTCTGGCAGTCTAACTGCCGTCAAGGCTTGTGCATATGCTGATGTAATGATCTATTCATGGAAATCCACTTAAAAGAACATATAATTGACTATGATTACCCAGCGAGCAGTGACTTTCTTGTCTTAACGTTTTGCATCATGCAATATTCATCCAAAGCATGAATGATCAAAGCCAACTGATTACAAAATAAACGGGCAATATTTATTTCTAATGTACCCACGCGCTAACAGGGTTTTATATAGGAAGTTTCTTAATTGCAATGTGATTCTGAAATGTGCACTGAGCTATGGTGCCACAAATTACATTTTTCGAACTTATTTCCAGCACAAAATCAGAAGTCGGGCCCCATGTAACCAATTGATGATGTTTTTTAATAAACTATTGAATATGTTTCTTTATAGTGTTACAAAAATTAAACCAATGAACCCCCAAACTAATAAATTGCACCTCTTTCCTTGCCACCCCTTGTCCGGAGCTAAGTGAGAAACCTCCAGTTTGTATTGCTGTAATTTTCCTGCTTACTTGGTGGGTCATTTTGGGAGGAGGGGTGTAGCTCGAAGGTGCAAAGGGGAGGAATCAAACTAAAACGGTGGCTTGAACGGCCCTCTGATGGAAAGATGGACTTGTGGTAAATGGACTGTTTAAAACCCTCAAAGATGTCTGCGTGTGTTGTGGGCGGTGGGGCTGGTTGCCTGACAGCGGTGTTGCTCACCTGGTTCTCCCCCCCCCCCCCCCCCCCCGTTTCAGATAAAATATTGGAAATGCTTGTGGTGGCAGCGTGCAGTAGACTTTTCAAATATCACGTGTAGGGTTGCGTGTAGACAGGTTTTGGTCAGAATCCAACATGCACCACTCCTGAAGATTGACACAAAGCTGGAGCAACTCGACGGGTCAGACAGCATTTCTGGAGAAAAGGAATAGAAGAGGTTTCGACCCAAAATGTCACCTATTCCTTTTCTCCACAGATGCTGCCTGTCCCGCTGAGTTACTCCAGCTTTTTGCGTCTACCTTCGGTTTAAACCAGCATCTGCATTTCCTTCCTGCGCATGCTCACCCCTGATGTGTGCACTGCACTGTTAGCACTGTGACTGGCTGTGGACTGCTGACATGGATCTATATTTAACTTCTGTAATAAATTCCTCAGCCCAAAAATCCAGTTTGATATATGACTACTGTGGGTGGGATGTATAACTGACTCACTTTGTTTGTTTTAATTTTGGTTTTACTGAGTACTTTAGTGAATTACCATGCCAGACAGCTATATTTAGGCTCTTTAATTATAATGTCCTGCTTTTAGTGGGGCTTTTTCTTGTTTTAATCATATTTTTGAAGCCCTCGATAATGGGATACTAAAAATTGTTACATCAACCCCTGTGGTAAAGAATGCTCTTGCATATTGCTGCTAATGTGTTTACTGCTGCAAACATTAATGCTACTAGAATAGGAAACAAATTGTAGACGGTTCCTTATTCTTCTCTCTAGAAACCTTCCGTAGGTCATTAAACATGGATATCATATTTCAGGAGAGCAGATCTCTGTAGCAGTGATTCCTGGGTTAAATTGTCAACTAGTGCTCCCAGTACAGGCTTGGGCATGACAGCCAATATTTTGGATTGGTCTTCTTGGTAGAAAACACTTAAAAGCATCCCAATAATATTTTCTAATTGACAGGCTTTAGGGATGAAGGAAACTCCCACAATCGTAAGAAGGAATGAGGCAAACTAATGGGGCCAAGGGTTAATTAGTCCACTGTACCTGATGGCCTACATCCCTATGGTCTTAAAGATAGTTGCTGCTAAGATGTGGATGCATAGGTTGTGACCCAGAAAAAGAATAGGATTCTGGAGACGGCACTGGAAAACTGCAAGTGTGACACTGCTGTTCAGGGAAGGTGATTTGGGGGGTCATGGGGGGAGGGGGCAGTGTGATAGAAAGTGGAAACTATAGGATCTTTGAAGGTGGGGACAAAAACAGGGTGAGTACAGGAGATAACTTTAGAACTTTAGTACTGTAAACCCTTGTTAGACAAGGAAACGTAGTGGGGGAGTGGGGGGGATTGGTGTCCGTTATAACGAAGTAAGGTATTATCATTGTATGTAGTTGAAATAAAGAACTGCAGATGATGGTTAATACACAAAAGGACACAAAGTGCTGGAGTAACTCAATGGTCTGGCAGCATTTCTGAACAACATGGATGGGTGAGGTCAGGGCACATTCTGACAAATTCAGTCTGTTGAGTTACTCCAGTATTTTGTGTCGTTTTACCTTAAAACAAGGCACCAATGCCTCTGGTCTGCACCAGAGAGCCCTTCGGTTGACGCGGCTGTTGTTGCTGCTTGCATTGTAGCCCCTGGCTGGCTGCACTTTTCTTCATGCTGCTGCCAATGACAAGACGCTCTCGGTCACCATGAGGCTTCCTGCCATTTCACCAGCTGCTGTTTTTCTTTTTCTTTGTCCGCTCCCCACTCCACCGCCGCCTCCCCTTCTGCTCCCCTGCAGTCGGTGACACCTTCCAAGATGGAGTATGGTGGAGGAGGAGGAGGAAGCTGCAATGGAAGGTGAGGGGACAGAGCGATGGGGAGGGAAGGAGGAGGTGGAGCAGAAAAAGCGATGGCCGACCAAGAAGCAGCAGCTGCTGCTAAGAAGGAGGGAGTCCCATGGTGATCGAGTGCGTCCTGTCGGTGCAAGCGACCCAAGCTCTGTCCCCAAGGGCCACAAAATGAGCTACAAAAGCAGCCGTGCAGTGGGAAAAGGAGTCGCGCGTGTCCCTTGCAAGCCCGGGGTGGCCTTGGAACCAAGGGCTGAAAGCAGAGGGGAGGCGGTGCAAGCTGGGTCAGCAGGGCCGTCCGCTATAACCGATATCTGTTATAAAGGCGTGTGGTAAAACCAGTTTTTACTGTATTTGCAATTGCTGACGCATTTAATAAAGTGCCGTTTGAAACATTGCACGAGAGATGGGTTGGGGTAATTATAGTGATATGGACATGGGAGTGGCTAACTTGTAGGATCTACTGAATCCCATGACAGAATGGAAAGAACAAACGACACTTAGCTGAGCCAGACACCTTGTGCAGGGTTTACGCAAAATGCTGGAGAAACTCAGCGGGTGCAGCAGCATCTATAGAGCGAAGGAGATAGGCAACTTCTTCAGACTGGGTTTCGGCCCGAAACGTTGCCTATCTAATTCGCCCCATAGATGCTGCTTCACCCGCTGAGTTTCTCCAGCATTTTTGTGTAAACCCTCGATTTTCCAGCATCTGCAGTTCCTCCTTTAACACATTGTGCAGGGCTCTCACTTAACTTTTTTTCGCAGTTGGCAGCTTTTTAGGTTGCCAAATTACAGTTTAGGTGGTCATTTAAGACGCGTGAGGCGTGTGATAATGTGCTCGGATGAAGTGCGTAGTTACCAGTCTGAATTATGCTCAATAACGCATTCACATATTATTTCTGCTTCAAATAAAGTCACAAACTAAACATATTCACCAATCACGACATGATATATACCACAATGACGTGCAGCAAAATTATAATACAGTATCTCAACTCTTTTTACACGTTGCAATGAACGCAATTTCTATTATTTCCTTCCACTTCCAAACAAAAATGTGGTTGGATTATTCAACGTATGATCAACCTCGGTCAGACCAAGCGCAGGCTTGGCGATCATTTCGCACAACACCTCCACTCAGTTCGCAATAACCAACTTTCCTCACCCACTCCCTACACATTAGTGGCAATTACAGAGACGAGTTAACCTACAAAGCCAATGCGTCTTTGGGATGTGGGAGGAAACCCACACGCTTGCCGGGAGAATGTGCAAATTCAACACAGACAGTGCCCGAGGACAGGATCGAACACAGATGTCTGGCGTGTGAGGCAGCAAGTCCATCAGCTGTGCCACTATATTTTGTTTTCCAACACACAAAAAAATCATACGTTGATAACTTTGGTTACTAAAATAAATAAACTATCCATTTTCAGTCTTAAATCTCTAAGTCACGCTATATCCCCCTTTACAGCTACTGTATGTTTTAATTCAGTTCACGACTATGGGGCAGTACATTGGCCATAAAGTTGCTGCCTAAAAGTGCCAGAGACCTGGAATTGATCCTGAATATGGGTGCTGTCTGTATGGAGTTTGCTCCTTTTCCCTTTGATCGCATAGGTTTTCTCTGGGTGCTCTTGTTTCTTTCCACATTCCGAAGGTGTGCAGGAACCTATTTCAGACCCAACCCAAAACGTAATATTTTCCTTTTGTGCGGAGATTTTGTGTGACCTGTTGCGTTACTCCAGCTTTTTGTGTTTATCTTCAGTTTAAACCAGCATCTGCAGTTCCTTCCTACACACACGATACTATATGATAGAACTTAATTATCCCAGGAGGAAAATTTGTGTGCGTGTGTGTGTGTGTATATACACACACACACACACACACACACACACACACAAACACACGAATATATATTTATATAGTTATATATTCATATATAAATATACACTGTTGTTTTCTCATTTATAACATTGTTTACAGAGTACTATGTTTACATATTCTGTTGTGCTGCTGCAAGTAAGGATTGTTCTAACTGGGGCGTGAGAGAATAAAACAATCTTAACTCTTGACTTACGTCGCTAATGTGTGGGAGAGAACTAGTGGTCGGCGTGGACTCAGTGGGCCGAATGGCCTGTTTCCGCGCTGTATCTTTAAATTAAACTAAAAACACTAAAACCAGAGGAAATGTAAAGAAGGGTCTCTACCTGAAACATCACCCAATTTCCTCTATCCAGAGATGCTGGCTGCTCCATGGAGTTTCCCCGCACAATTAAAGCATGGAATAGTCTTCACCCTACCATAGGTACCCAACCAAACGCAACTAAATTTAAGGTAGCTCTTTTTTCCTCAACAACCCTTTTTTTGCTTAAGTCTACCCTCCACCGCCTCCAGTTTAAATTCCATTGGGAATATTTTTGGAGGACCAGGAAACCAAGAAGCAAGAGTTACTCCAGCCCCAGGGAGTGATTCTGCGTTGGGTTTCAGCGGACAGCAATGGCGGCCAGATCTCCCACAATGCAAAGGGAGGGAGAAAATGCCCGTCGCCGACCAGTTGCTGTGGCAGTGTGCATGTGCAGGGCAGCCGGGGATGTGCTGGCCGTGGCAGTGCGCATGTGCCTGCGGGCGGATGAGAAGCGGCTGGAGAGCGATGACCAGGCGGCCTGGACACGGATGGCGGGCGGAGACGGAGAGTGACAGAGAGAAATAGAGAAGGGGGGCCAAACCGGGCAAAATGACATTGTTTTTAGGTTGCCCGGCGGGATTTTAGATGGCCACCGGCAACCAGGCAACCGTTAATTTTGCGCTCAGCTTGTGTCACGTTGATTCCAGTCGCCCCTGTACCTACATTCTCACCAGTCATAACCCGTGTGCAGATAAGGCACGTCATTGAGCTCTTGTGGCTGGACCTTCTCGTGAGGCTGCTGGCGAGTGGCCAGCGGTGACGGGCTGTATGCAAAACCAACGTGGGCGTGAAGGCGCCACAGCTCCCCCGTCAGCCACCGAGTCATACAATGTGGCAACTGCCTGGCTTTGTCCTGCCCCATACAGGTCTGGCGGGTTGATTTTACGGCCTGATCTTCTTTGGTACTGCAGTGTGGGAGGTCTTTGACAGGGAATCTTGGTGTCTTGTGACTTTGCCGGTTCAGTGGGTGAGGCAGTCAGTTGGTTCTCGATGTAAGCTGGCTTTAACCAGTCGACGGATACGGTGTCAGTTTTCCTGTTCCAATAGATCACAAAGCGTTTGGGTAGGCGTTGATGACTTGGTGCGGGCCATCGTATGCTTGCTGAAGAGGTCGGCGGACATCGTCGTGTTGAACAAAAACGTGTGCAACGTTGGAGGTCAGCAGGCACGTAGACCATTCGTCGTGTCGTGTTGGCCTGAGTAGCTGCATAGTTCGCCGTAATCGATCGACATACCTGCTGGGATCTGTCTGTGGGGATTGGTTCGACAAATTCGCCGGGCAGCTTCAGAGTTGTGTCGTAAACCATGTCCGCCGACGAGCATCCTAGGTCTGCTTTCACCGCCATACGAATGCCAAGCAGAACCAGAGGCAGCCGTTCACTCCAGTTTGACGTGTCTCCTCCGGCTGCCAGAGTGGCTTTCAACTGGAACCGTTCAAATCAGGCAATTCACTTGTGGATGATACGCAGTCGTTTGAATCCGTTCGTACTTAAGAGGTTGATTAGTGTTTGAAACAGCGCAGTGTCGAATTGCGGTCCTCAGTCTGTTGCGATCGCACTTGAGACCCCAAAGACCGAAATCCATCGGCCAACAAAAGTGTGGGCTATTGTTTCCACTGAAATGTTGATGACTGGGATAGCATCTTGCCACCTTGTAAATCGGTCTTCACAAGTGAGCGGATATGTGTAGTTTCTTGACGGTGGGAGTGGGCCAACCAAGTCCAAGTGCACGTGCTCGAAATGGGTGTTCGGTGCGGGAAACTCACCGAAAGGTGCCCGAGTGTGCCTGGAGATCTTAGATTGTTGACACGGTAGACAAGTCTTCGCCCATAATCCAACGTCACTCTTGATGAAAGGCCAGATGAAACTTTCGGAGAATAGATTTATCGAGCCTTCTTGCCCGGATGTGGTAAGTTGTGCAGCGCGCTGAAAACTTCTCGACGTATCGTCCTCGGCACAAACAGCCTTGTTTTGCCAGTGGAAGTGTCATCTGATCGTTTCACCAATGGGTTCATCTTTCAATTTTAGGGCTGTATGTGTCTGGTGGTAATGGATAAGATCGGGATCAGTATGCTGCGAGCGAGCCGTGGCATAAAAAATCGATGAGTGTCGCCGCATTCAGAGCATCCACCTCCAGTCTTGACAGGGAGTCGGCAACCGGATTTGCTTTTCCTTGAATGTGCCCGACGTCACTGGAGAATTGCAGAACAAAGTCCAAGTGGCGGATTGCCCATGGTGAATAGTTCCCCACACTTGTACGAGTAGTGTATGTGAGCGGTTGGTGATCCGTATAAATAGTGAAGGGGACGGCCTTCCAACAGATGGCGGAAATGCTTGACGGCGAGGTACATAGCCAAAAGCTTCTGCCCAGATGTACTGTACCTCACCTGAGTGGGTGTGAAGGCGCCTCAGTTGTAGGATCAATTTATCAATCAATATATTCATCACATACACAAAGTGCAGTGAAATGAATTTTGCCAGCAGCGGTACAATCAAAAAACAACACACAATACGCACAAGTATTTAACACAAACATCCACCACAGCATTCTTCACTGTCGTGGAAGGCACAAAGTACAGTCAGTCTCCTCCATTGTTCCCCCGTGGTCGGGGACCATAAACCTCCTCAGTCGCCGGAGGTTTGTGGGCGGCCAGATGTACAGGCCCTCTCGTCGGGATGATATGTCCCGAATTGGCTGCTTCCCTACCAGAGACCGCGGCTTCAAGATGACGTAGGGTGGCGGTTGGAGCTTCTCCGGGGATCCCCGGTGAGGGATCCCACTCTGGATAGTAAGTCCGCGCCGCACCTGCGGCTAGAAGCTCCGCAGACCACGGCTTCAAGATGTTATCGGCTGCGGGCCGGCAGTCGGGGCTCTTCTCCAACGAGGGGTCCCAAGCTCCGGACGCCGCACCCGGCTGGAAGCACCGCAGACCGCGGCTTCAGGTTGTAACAGTCCGTGAGCCCAGCGATCGGAGCACTCCCTTCTGGCGACTCCGGGAAGGGGCTCGCCCGCTCCGTGATGAAAAGCGCCCGCTGCTGAAGCTTCGGGCCCGACTCCGGGAAATGCTGCACAAATCAATGGTGTTCGGCCACGAGGAAGGCGACATGGATAAAGTCGCCTCTCTGTCGAGGATCTGCTGAATCCCACGACAGAAAGCAAAGAACAAACGACACTTAGCTGAGCCTGACACCTTGCGTCACGTTTATTCCAGAAGCCCCTTTTACCTACATTCTCATTAGTAATTGGCTTCTTCCAAAGTGAATAACTTGACATCTTCCCCACAGTACACTCCATCGCCCCACTTCTTGTGGCTCACAACTGACCAACGTGGCTTTGAAGTCACTTTGTTCTCCTCAAAAACCAACTGATCACTCCCATCTTCATCCACTGTGTTATAACAAGCTGAATGCCCAGCATTGATCTCCATGGCACTCCATTAGTTACTGATGGCAATCTGAGTGTGACCCGTTTATTCCAACCTGTTTCTGTGAGTTTGTGGCGCCTTCACACCCACGCCAGTTTTGCATACAGCCCGTCACCGCTGGCGACTCGCCAGCAGCCTCACGAGAAGGTGCAGCCACAAGAGCTCAATAACAACTCCAAGGTCAGCTGCACTAACTGGCCTTAACTGCACAAGGGTCATGATTGGTGGATGAGGATTACTAGTGAGTGCAATCTATTAGTAGCCACAGGATCCGAGTACAACGCACAAAGGTATTCAGCAAGTAATTTGAAAGATTACTCTAATTCTGAGCATTATTGTCAGGATACGGAGTATAAAAGTTAAGAGGTTTGATGCAGCTTTGAAAGGAGTTGGTGATTCCACACCAGTAGCATGTGGGTTTGGCTCTGTGTTTGGTGAATGGTATACAGTGCCACTCCAAAACTGAATGGGCATCCTTCTCTTTCCGTTCTTACACTCTCTGTCCACAGGGGGGTGGTGGTCATTCAGACTCAACCTGCTTATGAACAGTCGATTTTGGCAGAAGACTGAACTAAGACCACACTCATCTGATCATAGCCACCAAACAAGCCGTTGTAATCGGTACCTTAAGAGCCTTGACTCCCTTTGCACTTCAGATCAAAGAGAAACTGGAAATAATGTTCTATGTTCTATTTAATGAGAGTTAATTTAAATTTCACTGACAAGATTGCTACCAGTCTTTAAATCAGATTGGAATAAAATTATATTAGTCTTATAAATCTCGGAAAAATCATGTCAATAGTACTGTGAGGATTTGGGGCACCATACCTTGTGCACAGACATTGTGGGCTGAAGGGCCTGCTCCCATGCTGTGCTGTACGGATCTATGATCTAAACATTATTGGCCTTGCAGTGAATGCAAAACAGTAGTTGTGCTCTATGAAATTTAAGAAGTCTGGAGATAATAAATAACCTTTTAAAGATTATTGAGGGAAATGGATGATGTGGCAAGAGAAGAGGGTCTGAGGCCAAAGGCAAGGACGTAAGCAGGGTAGCCAAGTTATTCATGTCTGCAAGCAAAATGTGATAGACGCTCCGATGCTCTCTTCTACAAGTGGCGATTGATGCTCGCTAATCCTGTTAACTTGCCTTTGATATTTTTGGATAACAAATCAAATTGTAAAGACAGCTAATGTAAAATTGGGTCATGGATTAGCAATGGTCTCTGAATGCAGGAGCAGGCTTGTCGGGCTAAATTACCTGCGGTCCTGTGCTCTTGGATGTTAATTCCTGGAGAAGTCAAAATGTAATGTGTAGCTATTTTAATGTTAGGTAGTGTAGATTTCAGAAATAAGCAATAACACTTGCTTTATTTTGTAGGCAATCACTAACGGACTTCTGCGTACTGACGAATATGACGTCCCACCCCCTCGGCAGTCTCCGCCTCCACCGACACTGTAGCGTTTCCCAACAGCACAAAGTAAGTCATCCCTCATCTACCCTGCTCCATCAAGCACACTCCGACCAAGAATTGTGATGCCTTTCCATCTCTTGTTAATGACTATTATACATGAAGAGAATAGCATGTGGTGTTTTTTATATTCCTCTGACGCAGTCCCACGGGATCATGGATGACTTGCTTCCACTCAGGTTGTGTGAAGCCTGCAGTGGCTGATGATGCCAGTGTGGGAATCACAAAGGCAGGAGCTGCTTGGTGGCGGCAGCTGGTTTGTAAGCTGGAGTGTACTCCTTCCACCGTTGCCATGGGCCTCTGTGCTCCTGCTGCATGCACTTTCAGCCAGCAATCCCAGGGAATAGGAACAAGGAACTGTCTTGCAGTATCCTTGAGTCAAAAACACAAAGTGCTGGAGTAACTCAGCAGGTCAGGCAGCATCCCTGGAGGACATGGATAGGCGGTGTTTCAGGTTGGGAACCTTCTTTAGACGGGAATTCCTGGGAATCGATGGGATTGTCACTTTTTGACAGCCTCTTTCTGTGTCTCCCGGTGATTTATTGGAATGGAATGTCCAGTACTGGAGGTAACACTGAAGGTCTGTCCACGAACAAGTAGGGGCTCACAGCTTACGTTTTACACACCGGGGGTATGTAACACAGTAGTTGGGTCTCGGGCCAGCACACGGGGACCTGGGTTGCTGATCCCAGGGGCATTGGTTAAAATCCCAGCGTGCCAGCTGATCTGAATTTATATTCGTCATTTAATAATCTGGACTTTCAGAAAGGAAAGTGCTAGCAGTTTGCTGTAAAAAGCACATTTGAATCCTTACTGTCTGCCATCCATATCTGGTCTTGCCTATCTTCGGTTCCCCTTTAGTCAGTAATTGGGGAAAGGCAATGTGTGCTAGTATTGTAGTAATTTTCACACCAAACAAAACTTTTTTTGGCATTTCCATCCAAATATTGTGCTGGGATATTATTTAATAATCACAAAAAGTAGTAACCAGTTTAATAATGTTTCTGCTGAATTACTTCTTTGTTAGCTGTTCAATGTGGATACACAGGGTGCTTTGTTTGTAGACAGAGAGTTGCTGGAACACGTATTGTTCCTTGCTGTTGGTGTCTTTGGCGGATCATCATCCTCGAAACCAACGTTTCTCAAGCGGGGTTCCCCGGAACGCTAGGGTTCCGCGAGAGGTCACCAGGGGTTCCGAGACACATAGGGATAAATAGGCTAATCGTATGTAAATGCATTTTGGAGTCATTTTTGTGTTTAATTTCATATTCGTAATTTTATTATACACGTACAGCATATTTAGCGCCGTCTATTTAGCAACGTCTATACGGTGCCAGTGTGAACCGGCCTTTAGTGGTCAGTAAACAGGAGGTGTATGTGGCGGATTTGTGTATCATCAAGTGACTCACTCGAGTACAGACGCATGCACGGTCTCCATCAGTCCTGTCTGTGCTTCCTGGTGTGCAGGTACAGTCCCTCATTCACCCACGTTATTTAGTAATTTTCACCCGTCATTTAGGTCTCTCTCCCCCTCCCCCTCCCCCTCCACTAGTGACCTATGTTTACCGTATGAACTTTATGAAAGAAAAAGAGATTAATAAATATATATAATAATTTTTATATAGGGGTTCCCTGAGACATGAAAATTATTTCAAGGATTCGACAAGGGTGAAAAGGTTGAGAAACACTGGTTTAAGCTGTTTAAAGACCTGAACGCCACATTTAATTAATACATTTTTTTTTAAACTTTAGTAATTGTTTGTAATATCAAAAGCTTTAAATATTTAAAAATCTTATTTTTTACTCATTAGAGGTGCCAGTATGGTGTATGGGCAGTACCGACACAAAAACACCACTGAATAGATATATATAAATATAAATATATATATATATGTACAGGAAATATGACGTTAATAATCCATTTTGTATTGACCGCGCAAGGAGTGAGGTATGATTGATTAACTTGGTTTTGCGCTGGTCTTGAGAGCAGACTAACAAGCTATAATTCTTGGATAGGATTTGCTCTCCTTTTCTATAGAGTACATACCTGATCAATTTTCCACATTGAAAATCTTGTGATTACAAGCTTCACAAGAAAAAATCACGTGATGAGGCCATTATCAAAGACCATGACTGTTTTTCAGCTAGCAAGAAAACAGAGCAGGACTACTAAGTGGGGCACAGAAGAGAGAGACTGAGTTTGCAGCATTTTTCACAGTACAACGTATGCAGGAAATATCTGCCTTCATTCTGCAGAATCTATGAGAAAAACAGATATAAATCCTTTTAATAATCCAGTCATTTATTTGCTTTTGGTACCCCTCTCGCATCCAGTTTGGCAGATTCATATTGAGGAAGACAGGTGGATAGAAAACTTGTTGCAGGGCTCTGTTGTTGCTAATATATGCCAACAAAGTTGGATGGAGATAGCTAGAGATGGCGTCTCCTTGGAACACTCCTCCCCCTCCTCCCCCCCCCCCCCCCCCCCCCCCCCCCCCCCCCCAGCCCAAGGTCACAGTCCAGGGGTACACAAAGTAAAGGAGCTGCCCGTTCCTGAGAGCTCTGACACACATGCTGCACTGAGTTCATGTTTAACAATAGACTGAGCTATTCTGCAGTTGCTGTTGTGTGTGTATGTCTCGTGGCCAGATGTGAATCTGACCTGCCTGTGGAACGAAAACCCATCTGCTCCACTGTGGTTGTGCTGTGGATTAGGGGGTGAAACGTATCAATATCATATATCTTATTACATGCTTTTAACAGCAATGGTTCCTTTTAAAATGACACAATTGGGACTGCTGTCATTGTAGTGGCGATGTTACTACCCAGCTCCACTTCAGTGACATCCTGTCCATTGTGGTTTCAGTCACGTGAGTGCAGGGAAAATATATGAAATTTTTGGCTGAATAATGTCTCTGCAGTGAAGTGTTTTATTTATGTTTGTTTTCCTTTTGTAGATATCCCCATTCATTCACAAGTTTACAGACAGCCTCTGAAAAAGCAAGAGCGTTTACTGAGGACAGTGAAGATGAATACAAGATTCCTTCCTCGTACCCTTTGTCCATATCTACACAACCCCCTCACTTGCAGACTGTGAAACCTCGCATATCCAGGTATTGTTACACTGAGGCTCTGTCTTTATCACATCAGAGTGTTTGTGCAATTACTGATTATCTCTGGCACAAAAATAAATTATAATTTCTCACTTTAAGAAATACTTTTGGGATTATATCAAAAGTTTATTGGGATGTCTGATTGCCTTAGTACTGATGGGAATACCAAAGATTGAGGGGCCAATGAAAATAGACACGAAGTGCAGGAGTAACTCAGCAGGATAGGCAGCATCTCTGGAGAGAAGGAATGGCATGGGTGACGTTTAAGGCCCTGTCCCACTTTACTGAGTTACTCACAAATTCTCCCGAGTTTCCCCCTTGATTCAAACTCGGAGAATTACGGTAATAGCCAGCCGTATTTTGTTTACTCATGGACATTTTTCAACATGTTGAAAAAACGTCCCGACTTACTCAGGTACCCGAGTACCTACGGCTGGCATTACGAGCCGCTACGAAATATCTACTGACTCCTACGACCTACAGACATTCTCCGAGTTTGAGGCAAGGGGAAAACTCGGGAGAATTTGTGAGTAACTCGGGAAAGTGGAACAGGTCCTTTAGGGTCGAGACCCTTCTTCAGTCTTGACCTGAAACATCACCCCTTCCTTCTCTCCAGAGATGCTGTCTCTCCCGCTGAGTTACCTCAGCATTTTGTGTCATCCTTCGGTGCAAACCAGCATCTGCAGTTACTTCCGACACACGATGGGTCAGTGAGGCTTTGGCAATATTGAGATTATTTACTTGGACAATTCACAAAAACGAGTAAAACCAAAAATGACAGGCACCAATTTTTAAGCTCCAAGTATAAGAAGATTGTTTGTTACTAAATGATACAGTTTCTATTATGTATAATGGCAGGCAAGAGCTAGGCAGGAGGAAACTATTGTAGAGTTCAGCAAAAGAACGGAATTACATTGGTTGTGAGGATTGCCCCGTTAACATAATCTGCATCCGAGCTGCCACTCAAGCAAAAATCAGTTGGGAGAAACAGTGGTGAATTTGAGAAAGGTATCCCAGCAAAGTTCCCTCAATCTCAGTGCAAGGAGGGAAGTGAGAAAATGGAAATTAAAATGGGATGTTAAAGCATTCCCACCAGATTCAAAAGTTTCAAAGGTCTATTATTGTCAAATGTACCAATTAAGGTACATTGATATTCGAATTACCATATAGCCATACGAAAACAAAAGCAACAAGCCACACAACTACTTAACTTAACATAAACATCCACCACAGCGGATTCCCCACATTCCTCACTGTGATGGAAGTCAAAATAGTCCAACCTCTTTAATCTCCAAGTGGGGGCAGTCCAACCATCCGTCGGAGCAAATGAAGCTCCCACGGCCGGCGGTCCAAGCACCCGTGTCGGGGCAGTCAAAGCTCCTGCGGCTCGGAGTTTCCAAAGTCAGTCTCTGACCAGATACCGCGAGCTCCCTGATGTTAAGTCCGCAAGCACCCACATTTGGCAAAAGGGATCGCGGGCTCCACGATGTTAAAGTCCTGCAGGCACCTTGCGGTGGAGCTCACAAAAGTCAGTCTCCTGCCAACTCCTCGACATTAGGCCGCAGTGCGGGCAGAGATACGATACGGAAAAAAATTGTATCTCCGTCGAGGTAAGAGATAAGAAAAAAGTTCCCCCCCCCCCCCCCCCCTCTCCAACCCCCCACATAAAACAAGCTAAAGAACACTAAAAACATACATTTAACACATACTATTTAAACACAAAGAAGGAAGGGACAGGCAGACTGTTGGCGAGGCATCAACTGTGGACTCAAATGGATTTGTAATCCAACTGTTGCTTGTAATAGACCAATATCTACTAATCAATCACTGGTCATTACCTGAACAGACACTTGACAACCATGAGGACATCATCAAAACCAGTAGTTCCAAGCATTTTTGAATGAAAGTTATGAAACAAAAAGATGGCTGTGCATTTTAACCCATTATCGGGTAGTATTTCGGCATCAGATGTGGGAGAAATTTGACCCATCGGGTCTTTGCTAACTCTTCCAGCAACCCATAAATTTAATTCCTCCACCTATCAATTTGTAACATTTCTCTCACAAGTTCCTCCAGCCCCCTGCCGGTTTCCCAGCCAACTGCCCACATGACAATGCTACATTTACAGCAGCTGGTGAACATGCCAGCCAAATGGCTCTGGTATTTGGCAGCACCTGGAGGAAGGGCAGAATCCAGGACGGAACCTGCAAACACCACACAGACTGCTTCAGACATCAGAATCAAAGCCAGGTCACTGGGTGTGTTTGAGTCAGCTGCACTACCTGCAGTGTATCTAATCTAGTTTAGTGTCATTATCTGTTGGTCTGCATGGGTTGATTACAGAAGCAGTCATTTATACCTGAGTGAGTATTGGGACCATTGTACCACGTGCAGTGCTGGCAGTACTTTGTTGACCAGACATTGTTTAGTTCGAGGAAGGCATCAGTGAAGAATATTCAAATGTTGCCGTTGTTTGTGGAGCGGATTACAACACTAGGGTCAGGTTGAGAGATCAGGAAGTTGACAAGGGTCACATTTGGGACTTATGTGTGTGTGCACCACTATCCAGTTTCATTCTGTTAAATCTTTCTAGGGTGTTTGAAAATGGACCATGTGCCAATGGAACTCACAATAGCACGTCTGAAGCAAAGAAGCCCAAAGCATTGGAAATAGGTGAATACATTTAATTTTACCATTACTATGTTAGTCGTGGAGTCATACAGTATGAAAACAGGCCCTTCGGCCCCACCTGTCCACTACGATCAACATGCCCCATCTATACTAATCCCACCTGCCTGCCCTTAGCCCATATCCCTCTAAGCCTATCCTATCCATGTACTTGTCCAAACTTCACTAATACGTTATGATAGTATCTGTCTCACCCAACTGTTTTAGTACATGCCTCAACTACCTCATACCTCCGACGTCAGCTCGTCCATATATTACCCCCACCCTGTGTTAAAAAATAAAATTACCCCTCGGGTTCCTTTTAAATCTTTCCCCCCTCGCCTTAAACTTGTGTTCTCTGGTCCTCGATTCCCTACTCTGTGCAAAAGACTGTGCATTTACCCAATCTATTTCCCTCATGATCTTGTAAATCTCTATAAGATCACCCCTCATCCTCTGCGTTCCAAGGGATAATGTCCTAGTCTGTTGAAATTATTTGGAAAAGAATAACTAGAGCAAGCAAGAATAGTGACAGCAGTACATTTTAAAAAAAAACCCAAGTACAACGTGCCATTTTGACGTCCTGAACATATGCTCATGTTTTAGATGCTTTAGATGGAGATATTTATTTCACTGAAAGTAGCAGCATATTGCTCGTGATGCATTAGAGTGCTTCTATTCAAGTAATTACAATTAAAACACAAAGTACTTATGTTATAACACCAGGATAAGCGCTCAGCCAAGAAAACTAAGTCCAAAGCCAAAGTACTATCTAAACTGCATATACCTACTTGTGCTGAGGACAATAACTAACTCCATATGTCATAATCAGCTACCTACATACTAAATATACCTACATACAAGCACACTAAAAACACTGATCCTGTAGATGCAAGTATATCACTGGAGTTATCAAGTGGGCACCTCCCTTCACTGGTGTTTCGTTGAGTTAGGCCCACGACATCTCGGGAAGGCTCAACAGTTGGATCTGGCGTCCCAGAACAACCCCCCTCAATACGTGCTCTCAGCACCGATGCTACCAGTATCTACTAAATAACAAATGTTAAACAGTCATGTCCTATCTTCCTCTTCTCTTCACCCACCATTAAACTCTTAATGCTGCATATATCAACCTTACATAAAACCGGAATACACTTACAAAGAAATACACATACCACATGTTACACATTTCTTCTCTATGCAAATTCCAAGCTTTCCAAATATGGACGTGGTGGATCTCGCTATGAAACCTCCACAACCCACCTCTACTGGACGCACTCCATCCTCACTGCTCAACTTCTGCTGCCAACTCTACATACAGTGCCCTCCATGATGTTTGGGGACAAAGACCCATCATTTATTTATTCGCCTCTGTACGCCACAATTTGAGATTTGTAATAGATAAAATCACATGTGGTTACAGTGCACATTGTCAGATATTATTAAAGGGTATTTTTATACATTTTGGTTTCACCATGTTGAAATTACAGCTGTGTTTATACTTGTGCCCCGCCCCCCCATTTCAGGGCACCATAATGTTTGGGACACATGGCTTCACAGGCGTTTGTAATTGCTCAGGTGTGTTTAAATGCCTTCTTAATGCAGGCATAAGAGAGAGCTCACACCTAGTCTTCCCTCCAGACTTTCCATCACCTTTGGAAACTTTTATTGCTGTTTATCAACATGAGGACCAAAGTTGTACCAATGAAAGTCAAAGAAGCCATTATGAGACTGAGAAACAAGAATAGAACTGTTAGAGATATCAGCCAAACCTTAGGCTTACCAAAATCAACTGTTTGGAACATAATTAAGAAGAAAGAGCACTGGTGAGCTTACCAATTGCAAAGGGACTGGCAGACCAAGGAAGACCTCCACAGCTGATGACAGAAAAATCCCCAAACACCTGTCCGACAGATCAGAAACACTCTTCAGGTGTGGATTTGTCAATGACCACTGTCCGCAAAAGACTTCATGAACAGAAATACAGAGGCTACACTGCAAGATGCAAACCACTGGTTAGCTGCAAAAATAGATGGCCAGGTTATAGTTTGCCAAGAAGTACTTAAAAGAGCAACCAGTTCTGGAAAAAAGGTCTTGTGGACAGATGAGACAAAGAATAACTTATTACAAAGTGATGGCAAGAGCAAAGTATGGAGGAGAGAAGGAACTGCCCAAGATCCAAAGCAAACCACCACCTCTGTGAAACACGGTGGTGGGAGTGTTATGGCCTGGGCATGTATGGCTGCTGAAGGTACTGGCTCACTTATCTTCATTGATGATACAACTGCTGATGGTAGTAGCATAATGCATTCTGAAGTGTATAGACGCATCCTATCTGCTCAAGTTCAAACAAATGCCTCAATACTAATTGGCCGGCAGTTCATTCTACTGCAAGACAATGATCCCAAACATACTGCGAAAGCAACAAAGGAGTTTTTCAAAGCATAAAAATGGTCAATTCTTGAGTGACCAAGTCAATCACCCGATCTGAGCCCGATTGAGCATGCCTTTTATATGCCAATGAGAAAACTGAAGCGGACTAGCCCCCAAAACAAGCATAAGCTAAAGATGGCTGCAATACAGGCCTGGCAGAGCTTCACCAGAGAAGACACCCAGCAACTGGTGATGGCCATGAATCGCAGACTTCAAGCAGTCATCGCATGCAAAGGATATGCAACAAAATACTAAACATGACTACTTTCATTTACATGACATTGCTGTGTCCCAAACATTATGGTGCCCTGAAATGGGGGGGACTATGTATAAACACTGCTGTAATTTCTACATGGTGAAACCAAAATGCATAAATATGGCCTTTATTCAAATCTGACAATGTGCACTTTAACCACATGTGATATTTTTTTCTATTACAAATCTCAAATTGTGGAGTACAGAGGCAAATAAACAAATGATGGGTCTTTGTCCCAAACATTATGGAGGGCACTGTAGCTAAGCTTTTTCCTTTCATTAGCCTATTCCACTAATTTATTCCAAGTTATATAAACTATACTCTCGGCAGACTAACTGACCATAACACTATATCAGGCCGCAAACTAGTACTAATTATATCTTGCGGAACAACAAGCTCCCCCCCCCCCCCCCCCCCACATCTGCTTGCATCTTCCAATTATTGGCCTGACTCATACCTGTCTGAAAACATTCCCTCCTCCACCATCCTCCTTCACGGACAAAATGAATCGCGACACTCTCAGTCCTGATGCCGACTGAATTCTCCATTGTGCAGCGATACACTTCAAGACCTGCTTATGCCGTCAAGTATATCCACCCTGAGAAAGATTAGTCCGGCATCCTGACAAAACATGCCTCTACGTTGCCACCTCTGGTCCCAACCTACCCATTGTTTGAGGTTCTGCGGTGATGGCAGCACATAATAACTAGCCCCTATAAGGAAACTTACTTGACCTGCCTCCATGCACCACAGGTCCATCCAGCTAAACCACCTCTTTTCTACGCTCTCCAGTTCATCCATGGTCCCTCCTTAACCTGACCTACTGCCCTGATGCATCTCATTGTTTTCTCCTGACGACGTACCTGCTCTACAACCAATTTCCCCTCCCTGTTGGACCTGCCTTACTCCACACTGGTTTTCCTGTGCTGAGCCCCAGGCCTCCTTTCCCTTGCTGAACCCAACCACCAATGTCTATATGTTTCTTGTGCTTCTTGTACTGCCCACTTTTGAGTTCCACTTCCTCTAGTTACACTTGGCACCAGATTACTAACTAAGGTGTTCTTAGGCATCTTGGCCAGGCCCAGGAGCAAACTGACAGGGAGATTCACCCCACCCCCCCACCGATTGGCCCTCCCTGCCTTGTGTCCAAACACCAGGATCGTGGGACTAAAATGCAACCAGAACTTGAGGAGCAGCCCAGCCCCTTCAAATATTCGCACAGGGGCAGCAAGCTCACACACTCCATATACATGTGGAACACGGCCTCTACCTCGCCGCAGAAAATAAAGGAGGCCGGTGAACCCATGAACCAGCCCTGTGCAACTCCCTCTCCCTCTCCCTGGCCAATTTAAATTTTAGAGGCCCCCAAGATCCCTTTGAAGCAGGCAGGCATGAGGCCCATGACAAATGGCACTTCTTGCCCCCCCTCTGATAGGGCCTGCCTTTGGCAACCTCTCCTTCTGCTGCGGTTACCGTTGGCAACGACCCAGTGTGATGTCATTGTTGGACTCGGCAGCTTGAGAGCCCATTGTGATTAATGCCTTGAGTGACATTGTGACATCATCACTGGAAGCTGCTGGAATAAGGCTGTGTGTGACAACTGGTTTTTACCTTTTTTTAAAGCTTTAATCGTGAGTAACTTGAAGTATAGGATGAAATCTTAAGTGAACTGGAGTACGGCAACCATGAGAAATCAATGATTTGGCTGTTTCAAACGTATCCATTTTAAAATGAGTATATGTTACAAAAGTATTCAAACGGGTTAGATCAATAATGACACGACAACCTCCATCCTTCTTGGGTCTGGTGAATATATTCGAAACAAATTCAACTGGCTCATGCACCGCTCTCTCAATCACTCCCTTCTGCTCAAGACTTAAAAGTTCCTTGTAGCCTGCTGCCTGTTCTGCAGCAGATAATTTAAACGTTCGAGCGGGCATGTGCTGGGATGGAGGAATGTCGCCATTAATAAACTCAATTTTATGCCCCTGGGTAAAAACATGTTAGAATATGTTAAAAAAATATGCGCTAGCACGTAGCGTTTTGAGGAAGATACAAAACAAGCATACATACAGACATTCAAGATCAGACTTTTATAGGTATATAGATGTGTGGGGCATTTTCTTTTTCACACGCATGGTGGTGGGGGCTTAAAACACTGCCAGGGATGGTGGTTGAGGCAAATACGATAGTGGGATTTAAGAGACTTTTGAATAGCCACATGGATACAGCGGGAATGGAGAGATATTGATTATGTGCAGGCTGATAAAAGTTGGTCTTGGCATCATGTTTGGAACAGACACTGGGCCGAAGGGCCTGTTATTGTGCTGTTCTGTTCTATGTTCAGTCTAAATAAGTGGAAACATTTCTCATTTTAGTTCCCACATCCGAGAACTGATTCTCATTAAACAGGACTTTCTCTGATCCTGACCTAAAGGAAAATTGCTTTCTGTCCAGTCTAACGCAGAGACGAATGAACGTGTGTACACAGAGAGAAACCGTCTTGTAAAAGCCACACACGGGAATTAATCCACGATGGCCTGTGCACTGAAATGTGAACATTGAAGTTGTATAAATGAGGTGAATGTATTTCTGCCATTCCCAGACGATATCTTTGAGATGCCAGTGGTCCCAGCTCCCTTACCGCCAGCACGGCTCCCAGCAAGAGACAACCAGAAACTGAGTTGTTCCTCTCTGAACAGAACACCTTCTGATTACGACCTTCTGGTCCCTCCACCAGGTACTGCATTTAGATTGTGTTTCACTGATCTAGACCTGATTATAATAAACTTTAAAACTTAAAAAAAAAAAATCTTAAATGAGGAACTGCAAAGGCTGGTTTATAATTTAAAAAAAAAAAAAAAGTGCTGGAGTAACTCAGTGGGTCAGGCAGCATCCCTGGAGAACATGGATACGTGTAGTTTGGGTCTTCAGACACCACATTGTAAAGAAGAGTCCAGACCCGAAGCATCTCCTATCCATGTTCTCCAGAGATGCTGCCTGACCCACTGAGTTACTCCAGCACTTTTATCTATTCTATAAAATAAAAAAAGGAATTGTTCAGAGATGCACATATGTAAAATGATTTGTCTTGGAATCTATTATTTGCATAAATAGGTAATATTTAATCCTATTAATTTATGTAATTCATGCAGATCCTTGTTCTCTTCTTGTTAAATATTTCCTCTGTTGTCGGGGGTGATGATGCCTTTGATAGTGTTCGTCCCTCACTCCTGTGCGTGTCCTCTGCCACATGTGGCTCAGGCAGCAGACACCAACGTCAGTCGTCATCCTTGCTGAATGAATCTCTTATTCACCTAACGTTTACTAAACATAACTGAACCTACTTCCTATTCTGTTGGAGCATTTTCCTCATGATTTTACCTTGGAGTTTTACATGTTCTCCAGAGATGCTGCCTCACATGCTGAGTTATTCCAGCCCTTTGTGTCTTTTGGTTTAACTTAGCTTAACCCGTTATCTACATTTCATGCTTTCTCCCTCTCTGGAATGGTAGGACACATTTCCTTAGAATGTGCCTGTTTTCTCAGAGCTCGGAGTAACAGTGCTGCAGGTTGCAATGGGAACCTCTTGGTCAGTTTGCCCGAGATTTAATGTTTTATAAATCTCCTTCTCCAACCATGGAGGGAAGGATTCATGGATTGTCTTGCATTGAACCTCTGTGGTTGAGGCTGCATCACTTTGAGTGGACCTTGTGGGAACCAGCCAGAGCTTGCTGCTATGTGTGGCAACATGGAGGTGTTGGGAAGTGTTGCTCGCAACCAGGAGTTTGTTGCAGAACCTTGCAGACGGCTGCTGTAAAAACACGTCAGCTTTTTCATTAAATGAACTTTTAAACATAGAGATACTGTTACTCTCAGGATCAATCGCAAACTTGGGTTTCAACAGCTGGGGTTTATTGAATAGTTTTTACAATATACTTTCCTTGCTGTTTTTGTTGAGGGACAGCTTCATGACTGGTGGTCAGCTTCTGCCATTTCTCCCTGTGCCTTGGCATCACGGTTAGCACGGATTGATTTCCAGGTTGAATTCGTCCTCGTGCCTTCAGTGTTGTCGGCAGTCGTGTGTGGCCATTTCGGGTGGCTCTCATTCCTGATTCTCTGTTAACTGGGTGTTATTGCCAGTGATTGTACATGTCCACCCAACGCCAAGCAGAAAACAAACTTGTGTCAGCGTTCTGGAACATCAAGGGACACCCTTTCCTTCGTGGACGATTTTGAACTATTCTTTTGGGAATTAGATCACTGTGATCACTGTGCTCATCACTAAAAGTGCAAAGAACATAAATGCTTTTGATTTGTCAGTCAACTGTGGCAAGATAAAAACAAAGCTGGGAAGTCTCAGCAAGTCGGGCAGCACCTGTGGAGGCAGAAACTGCTGAGTGTTTCAAATTAAAAAATCTTTATCAGGCCCCTCAGTTCTCATTTTTGAAACTTTTTCCACCCATTCTCTTTCTTGCCTGGTATGTCGTGAATTAACTGCATTTTGTGATTAGTTCAGATTTCCAGCATCCTCATTTCATAGTCATAGAAACATAGGAAATAGGTGCAGGAGTAGGCCATTTGGCCCTTCAAGCCAGCACCACCATTCAATATGATCATGGCCGATCAACTAAAATCAGTACCCTGTTCCGGCTTTTTACCCGTATCCCTTGATTCCCTTAGTCCGAAGAGCTTCATCTCAGGTAGACAAAAATGCTGGAAAAACTCAGCGGGTGCAACAGCATCTATGGAGCGAAGGAAATAGGCAACGTTTCGGTCTGAAACCCTTCTTCAGACTCTATCTACAGCTATAACTAACTCTCTCTTGAACATAACCAGTGAATTGTCCTCCACTGCCTTCTGTGGCAGAGAATTCCACAGATTCACAACTCTCTGGGTGAAAAAGTTTTTCCTCATCTCAGTCCCAAATGGCCTGCCCCTTATTCTTAAACTGTGACCCCTGGTTCTGGACTCCCCCCCCCCCCCCCCCCCCCACATCGGGAACATTTTCCCCCGAATCTACCCTGTCCAATCCTCTAAGAATTTGATAAGTTTCTATAAAATACCCTCTCATCCTTCTAAATTTCAGCGAATACCAGCCCAGTCGACCCATTCTTTCATTATGTCAGTCCTGCCATCCCGGGAATTAATCTGGTGAACCTACGCTGCATTCCCTCGATAGCAATAATGTCCTTCCTCAAATTGGGAGACAAAAATTGCGCACAATACTCCAGGTGTGGTGTCACCAGAGCCCTGTACAACTGCAGTAAGACCTCCTTTCTCTTAAATTCAAATCCTCTTGCAGTGCAGGCCAACATGCCATTGGCTTTCTTCACTGCCTGCTGTACCTGCATGCTTATTTTCAGTGACTGATGTACAAGCACACCCAGGTCTTGTTGCACCTTCCCTTCTAATCTGACACCATTCAGATAATAATCTGCCTCCTTGTTCCAGCCACCAAAGTGGATAACCTCACATTTATCCACATTATTCTGCATCTGCCATGCAACTGCCCACACGCCCAACCTATCCATATAGCAAGGAAACAAGTATTTCGGCCCAATTTGCCCATTCCGATCAAGATGTACCATCTACACTAGTCCCACCTGCCTATATTTGGTCCATATCCATTTAAACGTTTCCTATCCATGTACCTCTATAAATGTCTTTTAAATTTGTATGACATTTCACGACAATTCTGTTTAGAGCCCCAGAAATAATTACCTTGAACAGTTTCTTTATAACCTACTTAGTACCTTTTAGTTATCGGAGTATTTAGTTTAATAGGATGCTTGTGCTAATTATAAGAATTTGTGGCTGTGTAGGATCTACTGAATCCCACGACAGAAAGCAAAGAACAAACAACACTTAGCTGAGCCAGACACCTTGTGTCACGTTGATTCCTGAAGCCCCTTTTACCTACATTCTCACGAATCATAACCCCTGTGCAGATAAGGCCAATTGGTGCATCTGACCTTGGAGTTGTTATTGAGATCTTGTGGCTGGAATTTCTTGTGAGGCTGCTGGTGAGTTGCCAGCGGTGACGGGCTGTATGCAAAACCAACGTGGGCGTGAAGGCGCCACAGCTCCCCGTCAGCCACCGAGTCATACAAGGTTTTGTCCTGCCCCGTACCGGTCTGGTGGGTTGATTTTACGGCCTGATCTTGTTTGGTACTGCAGTGTGGGAGGTCTTTGACAGGGAGTGTTGCGGTCTTGTGACTTTGCCGGTTCAGTGGGTGAGGCGGTCTGTTGGTTCTCGACGTATGTTGGCTTTAACCGGTCGACGGATACGGTGCCCGTTTTTCCGTTGGGTAGGCATTGATGACTTGGTGCGGGCCATCGTATGCTTGCTGAAGAGGTCGGCGAATGTCGTCGTGTTGAACAAAAACGTGTGCAACGTTGGAGGTCAGCAGGCATGTAGACCATTGCGGGTGTTCGCCGTGTCGGTGTTGGCCTGAGTAGCTGCATAGTTCGCCGTAATCGATCGACATACCTGCTTGGATCTGTCTGTGGGGATTGGTTCGACATATTCGCCGGGCAGCTTCAGAGTTGTGCCGTAAACCATGTCCGCCGACGAACATCCTAGGTCTGCTTTCACCGTCATACGAATGCCAAACAGAACCAGAGGCAGCCGTTCACTCCAGTTTGACGTGTCTCCTCCGGCTGCCAGAGTGGCTTTCAACTGGCGATGGAGCCTTTCAATCAGGCAGTTCACTTGTGGATGATACGCAGTCGTTTGAATCAGATTCGTACCCAAGAGGTCGATTAGTGTTTGAAACAGCGCAGACTCGAATTGCGGTCCTCGGTCTGTTTTGATCGTACTTGGGACTCCAAAGACCGAAATCCATCGGTCAACAGAAGTGTGGGCTATTGTTTCCACTGAAATGTTGATGACTGGGATAGCATCTTGCCATCTTGTAAACCGGTCTTCACAAGTGAGCAGATGGGTGTAGTTTCTTGACGGTGGGAGTGGGCCAACCAAGTCCAAGTGCACGTGCTCGAAATGGGTGTTCGGCGCGGGAAACTCACCGAAAGGTGCCCGAGTGTGTGGAGATCTTGGATTGTTGACACAGTAGACAAGTCTTCGCCCATAATCCAACGTCACTCTTGATGAAACACCAGATGAAACTTTCGGAGAATAGATTTATCAGAGCCTTCTTGGCCCGATGTGGTAAGTTGTGCAGCGCGCTGAAAACTTCTCGACGTATCGTCCTCGGCACAAACAGCCTTGTTTTGCCAGTGGAAGTGTCATCTAATCGTTTCACCGATGGGTTCATCTTTCAATTTTAGGGCTGTATGTAATGGGAAATGGGGGTAATGGATAGGGTGGTAATGGATAAGATCGGGATCAGTATGCTGCGAGCGAGCCGTGGCATAAAAATCGATGAGTGTCGCCGCATTCAGAGCATGTCTTCTACTTCACATGTGATCTGCTCTAGAAGACAAGCTGCTAGGAACTTGAATTTTGTCCGTTGGCTCATGACATTGAGGGCGTGAAATTGAGCTTTTACTATTGAAAACCACGCTCTCGAGTTGGTTGTAAAAAGACTTGGGACGTCGAGTTTTATTTCGTCGACTGACACCGTGTCACTTTTATCGTTGGCAGTAAGTGGAAGGTTGCGTGTAGCAACGTGGTCACCAGTTGTAGGATCTACTGAATCCCACAACAGAGCAAAGAACAAACATCGTTTAGCTGAGCCAGACACCTTGTGTCACGTTTATTCCAGAAGCCCCTTTTACCTACATTCGCCCCAATCATGACCAGTGTGCAGATACGGCCAATTAGTGCGTCTGACCTTGGAGTTGTTATTGAGCTCTTGTGGTTGGGCCTTCTCGCGAGGCTGCTGGCGAGTGGCCAGCGCTGTATGCAAAACCAACGTGGGCGTGAAGGAACCACAGCTTGCTATTATTGACTGAAGCTGATGTAGCAACGTAATTCTCCAGGACACTTTTCCATTAGTCATGTCCTTTCAGATTAACTGTGTTTTCAAAGACACTGCTTGAAACAATGTACATGTGCTGAATAAACAATAATTGAAAGACAATAGAGAGAAAAAGGTTAATAGCAGGATAATTACATTCAATATCATTCAAACGATATTCTGATAGGAAATACTTTGGAACCTTTTGAAGTCACTTTGTGTTTCCTCGTGTGGCGCTGCAGGTGGAGCTGCTGCCTCACAGCACCAGAGACCAGAGTTCCATCCTGACCTCGGCTGCTGTCTGTGTGGAGTTTGCATGGTCTCCCTGTGACCACGTAGGTTTCCTCCGGGTGCTCTGGTTTCCTCCCACAGCCCAAAGATGTGCACGGTAGTGATTTAATTGGTCTCTGTAAATTGCCCCCCTAGTGTGTATGGTATGGTTGCAATGGTGGAATAACACAGAACTAGTGTGAAGGGCTGTATCTTTAAACCAAACTAAACCGGTCTGAGTAATGTTGAGCGCTGCCCTTGGCACTCTCTCTATCAGAGCAGTCATTGTTGTCTGATAATTGCAAGCATTCAATTCACTTGTGGCCTGTCAAAGCAATATTGAACCGATGTAGAGATCTATTATGTTGCTTGTTATCTGCAGTTTTTTTTCAGGAATGGACTTATGCAAATTGCTGATCATGAGGCCATTATTGGTTTTAAAGTCTTTTTTTGTAACAATATTCCTTTTGATCTGTTTGTGAAGATGCATTCTCCGTTTTTGACTCATGTGTTGTTTTTGCCAGTGAGTGACAGTGTATTTGACAACTCGCCTCCATCGCTGCCTCCACCCCCACCTCCTGTGCGGGTCAGCCTTCCAGATGTGCCCAGGTCGTCTGGCTCAGGCAGCCAACCCACATCTGGACACGACTCCTTCCATTTCAGCGCAGGTAATCAGCTTCCTGTGTGACCGTCGAACCGACACTGAGACGGTCCTTGGCTTCCTAGCACACTTTATATTGCCGTTGTGATCATTTGGGGTTGGATGCCTGACTTTGGAGAGAGTTTTGTGGTTCATTCCTCTTTAAATGTTCTTTAAAATCGAACCCCTGTGAGATGTTGCAGTGGGAATAACTGGAAAAGTCATGGTATTCCCATTTGAAAGATATGTTCTCCTTCATATATTTAAAATGTTTTCACTGTAAACATTTTTAACAAATTTTAAGATGGAAGGTAGTTGTATAAAGCCTGTATCGATCGACCTACATCACACTAGTAACATGTTCAGTAAGCTAAGGATGTAATGTAGCATAGTAAACTTAATCAGACAGTTTATATTATAAATGTGGTGTTATTTTTATCATTAGCATGAAGATGTAATATGTTTAGTATATGCAGGTGTTTCTAAGTGGTTCCATATGTTTGGTAAATTATTTCCTATGCTTGGCTTGCTTTCTTATCGATGTTGCCCACTCCAGCTTTGCAGGTAATCCTTCAATAATCTACTTGCAGTCTATTGAAGTCTAGACAAAATCCCTAATAATGATCACAGCCTCATTACTGGAAGTAAACTGGAGTGCAATGTATTAGTTTAGAGCATCAAGATAAATGTTCACAGCTTTATCTCCTTGGCTGCAGAGTTGGCTGTAAAACTGTGCTTTGGTTGAAATTTTTAGAATAAGCCCCACAATATTGACTTTTAGTCAACTGTACTACAATTCCAAACTGTCTCACTCCCAAATAAGGGACAAAATGTCAAAATAAGGAAAAAATTCCCGGCGGTTGTTCGTTGACAGATTCGGCCATGGCTCAGTGAATGATGAGTTGGCCCGGGTGCCGGACTGCACAAAAAGCCCAGCCGGCGGGCCAGCTGACCAGGTTTGGCCCGGCGCCCCATCCAACTCGTGAACCGATGATCGGCCATGAGAAGGAGGGGTGTTGGTGTCGGCGGTAAGCGAAGGTCGGACAGCTGGCCGGGCTGCCGACCGACGGGGCCACGGGCGAGGCGCTGCTGCTGCACTCCATGGGCTGCACTACGTCGGGACGGGTGAGGTGGCGCCGGACGCGGCGCTCTGACCCGGCAGTCCCCTCGACCCGAGTAGTAGCAGTCAAATACGGGACAAGGGCGGTCCCATGTGGGACACACCAATTTAGCCCAATATACGGGATGTCCTGGCTAATACGGGACAGTTGGCAACTGGTCCGTGACATTTCTGGATATGAGCCGCCGAGAAGGCCACAACTATCAGAAACTGTATCTCCTCCCCACCTTCTCTCATGCCTCACAACACAGTCCGCTGCTTGGTCATGGGGTAGCCAGAGAGAGAATGTACACACACCACCTCGACACGCTCCCAAGTTTGTTTATTTCTTTGTAATCAAGTGGGATGTCAATGGTGCGCTGTGATCTACTGAATCCTAGCCAAGGTGTCATCCCTACAGCACAACTCTACTTTTGTACGTTGGGGTGCTGAGGTGAGGAAAATTATAAAGGAATGGGTTGCTTGTGTGAATCTTCTGTCGGTCCATCAGTTTCTAGTTTAAGAAAGAACTGCAGATGCTGGTTAAAATCGAAGGTAGACACAAAATGCTGGAGTAACTCAGCGGGACAGGCAGCATCTTTGGAGAGAATGAATGGGTGACGTTTCTGGTCGTAAACCTTCTTCAGACTGAAGAAGGGTCTCCGCCCGAAATATCGCCCATTCCTCCTCTCCAGAGATGCTGCCTGTCCCGCTGAATTTCCTGTTTGCCCTGATTTGAACTCGGAGATTTACGGTAATGGCCACTCGTCGGTACTCGGAGCTCTCGTGGACATTTTTCAACATGTTGAAAAATCTTCACGAGTCTTCCCGTGCTTACCTGCCGTTAGCGAGTCTTCTAGAGCAGTGGTTCCCAACCTTTTTTAGTTCATGGCTCCCTTCGGCTCTTTAATTTTTCTGTAGCCCTCCCCACCGACATTTTTTTGTGGAAAAAAAGTGGCCCCCTTCATTCAACCTGTGGCCCCCCTAAATCCCCAATTTTCTTCCTGTGGGGGGGCCCCCCTGAAATTTGTCATGACCCCTTTGGGGTCATATGGCCCCAGGTTGGGAATCACTGTTCTAGAGTACCTGCCGTTATCGCTAAGAGACGTCCGTCCCCAAGCTCCGACGTATCCGCTACGTTCATTCTTCGTGCTTACCTCGAGTTTGATTTTTTTTTAAACTTGGGAGAGCTCTTGGAATGAACTCGCACTGTGGGACAGGACATTAACTCTGGCTGGTGTTTTTCACTGAAGGTTAGTTGGAACTAACCCCAGAGAAAGAAGATGGTTTTGCTGATGTCACCATCGGGAACAGCCGGGGGCTCCTGGCCCACTTGCTTATTGCACCCTCTTTGCACACAGAGCAACTTGTGGCTTGACTGATATATTTTGCTTGAAGCATAATCGTTTGAGGCGCGTGTTAAAGCACTTGGAGGAAGGTTGTAACGTTGTCTTTAATGATTTTCCACCAAGGGGACTCTGTCTTTGACGCTGTGACTGTTCCTGTACCTACCCCTCCCGCTAGGCGGACACTCGAAGAAAATCAGAAATCTAACGTAATGTCGCAAGACTACGACCAGCTCCCACCTATGACGGGTAAGAAGGGAAACTGAACCGTATGTTAGTGGTGCAGCTGCTGGTTAATGAAAGCAAATAGCACCGTCTAATCCTGAATTTTAGTTTCAATGTTTAGATTGAGTACTTTGACTGTTATCTGCAGCCACCACAGAAACCTGGCATTGGGATGGTCCTTGTGAGAATGTATATGGAAAAGGTGAACAGATTATCCATTCAGATGGGCTAGTCCGTGTGGTTCCTCTTTATGAATTGAGAGATGTGGTGTGTGGAGGACAAAAGAGCCTTTTTATGGTTGAATAACTTGTGAATGGAAAAATAAATGTGGCTTAGTGAGAGATGAAGTGGACAGTGTTAAAAAAAAAAATCCTTCTATTTGCTGAGTATTACAATTATTTGATAGGTAGACGGGTTTTATTTAAGACTGGTTTGTAGAAGTGATAGACACAGTGGCACAAACTACACCCTGTAAATTTGGTCCTGACTGTTGTGCATAAATGCTGGGTAATTCATGAATAAAACTGAGCAATAAACCAAATACCGTTGGCGGGGTAGTTGTGTGACAGCATTTGCTTGTGCTTGTATTACTGAAGCTCAGTATCCATTCTCCGTTTCTGTTCCAGACACTTCACAAGCTCCAGCCAGACCACCCAAACCACTGCCTCGGAGAACTGCCCCGGACGGTTACCAAAAGAAAAGTCAGCTTCAGGAACCAGCCCCTGTGCAGAGCAGCCAAGCTGGAGAAAATGTGGATGCAAAGATTGCAAAACTCATGGGCGAAGGCTACTCCTTTGAGGATGTAAAGCGAGCTCTTTTGATAGCTAACAACAAAGTAGAGATGGCACGAAGTATTTTAAGAGAATTTGCCTGCTATCCTCCGATTTCTCCGCGTCTCAATCCGTAGCAGTGAGCTGTGTGAGTGCAAATCCCAGAGGATAGGCTTCTGAGGAGCACGGAGTTCTAAAGGAACGGTTAACAAACAGAACAATTGTGAAGCAGCTGTCTGGAGTCTACCTCTGTGGGTTTCCTGGGAAGGTTTAAAAGATAGAGTGACGCCGATGTATTTTTGTTAGCCATAATGTTAAGATTCAGGGTTCAACTGAGAAGAAGAGTTTACTGTTTCACTCCTGTGAATTGCTTGAGATCTCTGCTGCTTACCATTATCAAAAGAGTTTTACCAATCATCTGAACTTTCTTGTTGGAGTGGGATTTTTGGCCTTGTTGGCGGAAGTACTTATTGTATCTGGAATCTGGGAACCAGGCGTTTCTGCTTCAGCATTCCTTTTTATGTTATCTGCACTGATGGGGACACACTGCCGCCTGACCTATTCCTTCCTCCAGCCCCTTGATCCATCTAAAACACAGACTAAGTCAAGAGGCTTTCATTTACTGCATTAGTCTGTCCAGCAGGTGCAAAAAGCATGTGGCCTTCACTACTGAGTCTTTTCTGAGATAAAGTGAAATTTCTTTATTAAAAAAACTAATTTCTGAATGTAGAGTACATATATTTGTATGTGTATTGCCAGTTGAGGTAATTTTTGACAGTAACCTTTGCAATTTCCCCTTGTGCACAGCCGTTACTGCATATATTATATCTTGTTTCCCTTCTTATGAGGTAGCCAATTCACCTGTATTCTGATAGAACACAACTTATTTTGAGGTTTCTGGTTAATGCAACAACAAATGTTGACCTATTTTTGTGAATTGTGACATCATTAATGGAATCGATTTCAAAGTTAAAAAATTGTCTTTTTATATTTTTTAATCATTTGTAATGCTGGATATAGAAAAGCAAAAGCATCAGAGGCAATGCACAAGATCTGTGGACCTGGGGAGTGCCAGCTGAATGTAACGCTCTGCCTGTATTCAGTATTTGTGGAACTGTGGAGTGGAGGCGGGGTCTTGTCTTTGCTGCCTTTGTTTGTCCCCAGTGGGAGGAATGCACTTGGCATCATCACCCTCTTGTTGGGGAAGTATTTGAGTGCGGTCATTTTTCCAAGTCTGGTATCACTGTAACTTAGAATTGATAATGGAGAGCTATTCAGATTAAAGAAAGGAATATAGCTGAAATGATCAGTGACCACCTTAGTTTAAGAGCTGCAACGGATCATGGAAGATCTTGTTCCTGTTGATGCCTTTCTCCAGGCAATGATAAATAAATTCCACCCTGCCTCATCATTTCTACTCGATCTTGGGGCCAAATCTTTGCCACTGTAAATAAACGACGACCCTTCTGTAAGTTCAAGTCCATGAACATTGCAGGTGATTGCTTTTGATGTAATGGTTAAGTGCTCCATAGCCGTTGAAACTTTTTGAAAACTACTCCTTAATAGGAGCTGTTCCAATTTTAAGATGCCTTGTTGTAAACTCGCTTGGAGGTTAGCTGGACAGATTAATACTTCCTGTGGAGATATTTGAGGTTATTAAATGAGTGCATTTGTCCTAAATTGTAGCGTCTCTATAACTTCAGTGCCGTCAGAGGGACACTGGCTGCTGACCTCAAATATGTCATGGAGTAATAATGCCCCCTACTGGAATACTAACAATATTATTCATAGTAATCTTCAACAAAAGAGCCCGTCATGAGGGAATAATGCACTGTGTTTGTATTTTAAATGTATTTATGGATCAAGTAGTGCATCTGACTCTTCATAACTTCCCCTGTGTTTAATGCAGTCGATTATGGCAAATTGTGTAAGTTGGACAAGTCACTTTAGTCACCCACTATAGATCTCCAGCGGGGATTTATTTCCATTTGATCTTGGTATTGTATGATATCATCCAAGGAGGATCCCAGTGACCATGGCCCATCAAAGCTCCCCCCCCCCCCCCCACCCGCCCGCCTGTCACTGGGGTACAGATTGTATGTTTGCCCTCGCTCAGCACATCCTCGTCATTCTTGCCAATGTAGTGGGGAATTGCTGCTTTTCATTAAAAGTTACTTCATGGTAAGTCATTCAAATATATATTTTTAATATGCGCATCAGCAATAGTATCAGCATTATATTAAGTTGTATTTAAAACTATTTTCTGACACAAAAGCAGATAATTTATAATGGTGATGGATGGCATCGAAGTACTGCCTTGGACATCTGTTGAGCTGAGGACTTTAATGGTTACTTGAAGCTTACCATTTGAATCTAAAGTAAAGCCGTCAGCAATACCAAGGAGATTAATTTTGTAATCGAGTTCAGAGGGGCACTTGCCTGAATGATTTACCTTGCTTAAATAAATGTGAATGACGAACTTTGCCAGGCACATCCATCAGAGATTTCTGATATTCAGGTTTTTGTTCATTCTCAACGAAGGCTTTTCCCTTTGCACTGGTCAGCTTGTTGGTTTCTTTATTTACGTTCCTTGCCCCTTTTGAGTGTGAACGTTTGAAACTAAATAGCTATAATTTGCTTTAATGGCAAAATAAGAGGTTTCACTTTTGAAGCACGGGACGCAAGAGTTGTAAAACACAAAGTGCTGGAGGAACTGTGGGTCAGGCAGCATCCATTTCCCTCCACAGATGCTGGCTGGCCCACTGCGTTCTTCCAGCACTTTGTGTTCTGCTCCGTGTTCCAGCATCTACAGTTCCATGGTCCCACTAGAGCTGTATGTTGTTGACAGACTGGATTTTCCACACAGCCCTGAATCGTCTAATACTCTGGATGTCTTTATGGTGCCTTAATTTTGATTTGGTCTTTGGAGGGAATCTTGAGTATCCCCTAAAACAGATGCATTCTGTGACTAACGTGCAATTGTAGTTGTGCTGGGTTGTAGGCACCAGCTGGTCTGCAGAGCAAAGTTTGTGTCACAAGCCTGGAGAATGATGACAGAATGATGACTCTGTACAGGACCACGGTTGGTTCACTTCAGTCAAACGTGCCCAAAGTGTAAACACTTTTTAAATGGTGAAAGAGTCTTCAGCGGAACATGTGTAGGAAAGAAAGAACTCCTTCAAAGTAGACGTACCTTGAGGGGCTTTTGCCGTAGGGTCTCGACCCGAAACGTCACCCATTCCTTCTCTCCAGAGATGCTGCCTGTCCCGCTGAGTTACTCCAGCATTTTGTGTCTACCTTCAGCGGAACATATTGTGGTGTGGCTATATCAACACTGATCTAATAATGCAGTGCGCTACCCAGTATTGCCTCCAGGTGGAAGCTTCTTCATTCTGCTCAAGTTCAGTGCAAGTCACCGGCCACCTTTTCTCTGAACACTGGGACTTGTTAAAGTGACAGTAGTTTCTTAGATTTATTTTCATTTTAATTCAATGTTCTGTTGGAAAGAATGCCTTTCTATTTGTCTAATGTGGCAAACTAGTGTGTGCAATTAATTTATATTTTATTCAACATCCTTTTTATTTTTTTCAATTTTAAGTATTCAGCAATCTTTTAAATACTTTATCTGTTCTTGTAAAATATTTTATAAAATCAGTATTAACAAATAAATTGTGTCCATTTCTTATTTGTAACATGATTATTGAAGCATTCTTATTTCCAGTTGGTTGTGAACGCTGATATTGTGATATTTTTCTCATAACACACAGAATACTGGATCTGTCCTCCCATTTTGAGCTTCTAAGAAAGCCCTCTGTGCATTCATTAACAGGATTACTAACTTAAAATAAGTTGACTAATGGAAATTCCATTTTCAGGATGCAAAATATCTGTCAGTTGTTTGAGGTTAAAAGCCCCCCATAATTTCCTATCAAGAACAAAATAAATCTGCCATGCATGCCTGCGGATGTGTGCCTCAGTGTTGCCTTCCTTCACCAGTGTTTTATGCCTGGATTCCTTTACTTTCTAAAGATCAGTGGGGCTGCCTTCAAATCACTGTGTACTGAATGCTGCACATCCCTGCGGTAGCGAATCATTGCACCTGGGCTGCCCACGCCTCTGTTGGAGGTCACTTGGCTCCAGACACCCCAGTCAGGGAAACCCTGCATCTCCCCACTCGGGGTATGTAAGAATGCTTGAGGTTACTCCTTGAAATGCCCTGATTTTTTTTTCACCCGATTAATCTCCTCGCGTATCATCCCACTATACATGAGTTGAGCTCGTGCTGCGATCCTCCGATGTGAACACACTGTGGAGCTTTGAGAGATTTACCTGCTCGCATCCTTTTCAACATGGGTGGACGGATGTACAGTTGCTGGCTGTTGTCAGATGTTGATGTTCTGTGGTTTGTGTGCAAGGGCACCAGGGCACTCTGGGCATCATGCCTGGTTAAAAATACTTGCTCATTTCCATGTGATTGGAGCAGAATTAGGCTATTCGACCCATTGAGTTTATGCTGCCATTTTGTCCTAATGAGCTAGACAATACACTCCACTATTCAGTCTCCAAACCCAAAATTGACCCATCTATGCCCATTCTTGTGTTCATGAACCAATCCTCAATCCATGCCAATATCCGCAATGTTTGCACTCTTAATTTTGTTGTCCTCTGCTTGACCCATGATCCTTTGAAAGCCCATCAGCTTGTTCCTCATGTCCTCCAAAAAAGTTCAAATAGATTTATCAAAGATGATTTCATTTTCATAAATCTAAGACCGCTCAACCCTATTGTTTTCCAAGTTTCTTTAACACCAGATTCTAGCATTTTTTCTGAGTGTTATCAGGTTAACTGGCCAGCAGTGCCTGTTTCCATCTGCCTCCCATCCTCAATGCCAGGGTTACCTGGACTACCTTCCTGTCACAGTTCTGCTGCAGAGTCTGCAGAAGCTTGGAAAATACCAAGCACCACCTTTGTTGCCATCCCCTTCAGTCTTGGGATGGTGGGCATCAGGTTGTGATGTCGTTACTGTTCCCTATACAACATTTCTAGTGGCAGCAAATCTCTAAGCATGCCCCCCCCCCCCCCCCCCCCCCGCCCCCCCATCGCTTCCTAAGCTAATCCCCTATTCTGCATCAACTTGCTGAGCCTTGGGCCACCTTTGCTGAATTCTGACTGGGGGTTTAGGCACCTTTTATAAACTCTTTAATTTGATCTAAGACATGTCTTGCTGCATCACCTCACCTGTCTTATTTTCCTTTTGTCAACTAATGTATTCATTTTTAATTAATCTTCTTCCCCCAACCTTTGCCCTTCCTAATCAAGAGCCTATAAATCTCCACCTTAAAAATACCCAAGTCTTGGCCTCCACAGGCCAAGTCAATGTATATGTTTAAGGCAGAGATAGATAGATTCTTGAGTGGTATGGGTGTCAGGGGTTATGGGGAGAAGGCAGGAGAATGGGGTTAAGAGGGGGAGATCAGTCATGATTGAATGGTGGAATAGACGATGGGCCGAATGGCCTAATTCTGCTCCTATGTCGTATGGCAATGCATTCCACAGATTCACCACCCTCTGGCTAAAGAAATTCCTCCTCGCCTCCATTATGGAGGTATGTCCTTTTATACTGTTGCTGTGCCCTCTGATTCTGGACGCTCCAATTACTGGAAACATCCTCTCCACATCTACGGTATCTCGGCCTTTCATTATCTGGTAGATTTCAATGAGATCCACCCCTCTCCCTTTTAAACTCCATCGAGTACAGGCCCAGTGCCTTCAAATGCTCATATATTAACCCAATCATCCCAGGATCATTCTTGTAAACTTCTGGACCCTCTCCCATGCCAGCACAGCCCTCCTCAGATATGGGGCCCAATGCAGCTCACAATGCTCCAAATGTGGCCTGATCAGCGGCTTATAAGTTCTCAGTAATACATCCCTGCTGTGACTGAACCGAATCAGCTTCAATGTATGGCCGGGTTAATTTAAAAAATGTGGCCGGTGTTGTTCCACAGTGATACAAATAACAAGTCTAATATGAGTTTTGTCCAACAGGCAGATCATTTTCTTCATTATTTAACTGTCTCCGTTACCTTTGTCACGTCTTATTGTTATCCACCTTTCCAACTGGTTTTAATAAGTACAAACAATTGAATAATTTTAACATAACTTACTCCAAATGTTGGTTTTAAACATCCTTCACATTGACTGGTTGTTCAAGAAGCCTTCCATACTCTGACCCAATGTATCCTAGCCAATGCAGCACCTGTTCACCACAAGAGAACAGCGGCAGGGTTGTGCATGCACCATCCAGTTTCTAACTACTGCCTGGTTGCTGCTTCCGTTGTATGTGTAGTAACTCAAATTTCACTGTACCTTAATTGGTACATGTGACAATAAACTGACCTTGAAACCTTGTAGATGTAAAGTCCACATTCTGCTTTGCCCTTAATGCCACTAGAAGTATTTTTGATCAATTCTTAAAACAAGTGCCTACTGCTGCTTTCCACTGAGGTGCTTGAGGCTTGTTCCTATGTTATAAATTCCTTGTGAAGGTTACAGGGCAATGTACACTGAGAGGTGAGATGCAGAGAATTTTGACAATCAGTTTTGGCGAGTTATTATTAAAACTTCACCACTGTAAGAGCCATTTATGCTTAGGCTAGTTACTGTTGGCATATTATATTATTTTGCCTAGATATTTCTAGCAGTATTATTTTGAACACTTGGGGGCAGGCATTTGATGCATAGATGGGTGTTACATCGGAGAGGGAGTGACCAGATCAGACCATGCACAGGGGTGGAGAGACAGCTCTCACCAGATAGTAAGAACGGAAAGCTACAATTTGTATAAGAATAAAGAGGATCTGGCACGTTCATCTCTTTGTTTGTACAACTACTTCAATAAAGGACCAATTAAGCTGGAAATAACGACGGGACGATCCGTTCTTTTCGTCTGCGCAAGATCACTCCTACTTACCCGTGTAGTAATGGCAACGGAAAGCTGGACATTCAAAAAGTTAGAAATTGCCATTACAACCACCATTTATTATCTAGCAGATTTTTAAATGTTGCTGTCAGTACAGGGTTTTGTATTGTAATTTAATGATTTACTTTCTGTGGGCTTCAGTGTGAAACAGCAGAATAAGGTAAAGAGTAAGTGTGGATATTGTGATTAACCTTCAGTTGTGTGGCTGCTTAAGATTGCAATATTCTGTTTCTGGGCTTAAACATTTTCAAACTTGGTCGTATTGACTGGAAATACTTTTGCGGAAAAATATTGAATAATTGTGGCACAGCTTCCTAAAATAAAGTGAGAGCAAAATGTGTTGATATGATTGAAATTTCAGGATAAATTAGTGATTGCTTAATATTGCATTTCTTGAAGCGATATATTTTAGTGCTGTAATATTAGCAAACATGAAATTTAAACTGGAATTAATGTACATATTGGTTGATATTAATTGTTTGATATAAGATTGTAATTGTAGAACTTAACACCACAGGTGCTCGTGTGATTTGGTCTTCCCGTACTAGCCTAATCCCAGACACCAGGCCTCAGCCTCTCCCCTGTACAGTGTAGGAGTGAACGTGCCCAGGCTTTACCCCACACATCTCCTTTAAACATCTCCCACTCACCTTAACGCTCTTCTTTCCAAGCTTTGTCATTTGCATCTTGGGGGGGAAAAACGTTCTAATTGTTTATCCTACCCATGCCTCTCATAATTCTGCGTACATGTATGAGGTCTTCCCGCATCCTCCTCCGCACCAGAGAAAATAATCCAAGTCTGATGGGACTGAAGACTGATAAGTCCCCAGGGCCTGATGGTCTGCATCTCAGGGTGCTCATGTAGGTAGCTCTAGAAATCGTGGACGCATTGGTGATTATTTTCCAATGTTATCTCCAAAGATCCTAGAGTGGAGCAAGATAGACCACTCCTTCTAAATGCAATGGCCTGACGTGTAGTATGCAGTGGAGCAGAACGTGGGCCTTTTTTCATCCATTTCAGTAACCTGACCCGACTCGCAGTGTAATCAACGTTGCGGGGGAACAGTTTGTGTTAAAAATTTATCATTCTGAAAATGAGAAGATTTTTACCAAAGAACTTTTATTTTTACGAGGATGTTTCTGTAACCGGCTTCTGTCTCCGCACTAGTATCTTTGCTCCGCTATGGGATCTTTGGTGCGGAGACGGAAGCCGGTTACAGAAATGGGGCCGAAAATTACCCATGAATCTGCCCATGACCTTACTACGTATTTTTCGTCGAGTGATCTATCTTGCTCACTATAGAATCTTTGGTTATCTCGACTCTGGATCAGTTCCTGTGGACTGGAGGGTAGCCAATGTTATCCCACTTTTTAAGAAAGGAGGGAGAGAAAGCAGGAAATTATAGACCAGTTAGCCTGACATCGGTGGTGGGGAAGATGCTGGAGTCAATCATAAAAGATGAAATAGCAGCACATTGGGATAGCAGTAATAGGATCAGTCCGAGTCAGCATGGATTTACGAAGGAGGGAGAGAAAGCAGGAAATTATGGACCAGTTGGCCTTACATCGGTGGTGGGGAAGATGCTGGAGTCAATTATCAAAGATGTAATAGCAGCGCATTTGGAAAGCAGTAACCGGATCAGTCCAAGTTAGCATGGATTTATGAAGGGGAAATCTTGCTTGACTAATCTTCTGGAATTTTTTGAGGATGTAACAAGTAAAATGGATAAGGTAGAGTCAGTGGATGTGGTGAATCTGGACTTTCAGAAAGCCTTTGACAAGGTCCCACACAGATCAGTGGGCAAAATTAGAGCACATGTTATTGAGGGTAGGGTATTGACATGGATAGAAAATTGGTTGGCAAACAGGAAACAAAGAGTAGGAATTAACGGGTCCCTTTGAGAATGGCAGGTAGTGACGTAGGGTGCCACAAGGCTCGGTGCTGCGACTGCAGCTATTTACAATATATATTAATGATTTAGATGAAGGGTTTAAAAATAATATTAGCAAATTTGCAGATGACACAAAGCTGGGTGACAGTGTGAACTGTGAAGAGGATGCTATGAGGATGTTGGGTGAGTGGGCAGATGCAGTTTAATGTGGATAAATGTGAAATGATCCACTTTGGTGGCAAGAACAAGTAGGAAGATTATTATCTGTGTGGTATCAGATTAGGAAAAGAGGAACTGCAATGAGACCTGGGTGCCATTGTACACCAGTCACTGAAAGTAAGCATGCTGGTACAGCAGGCAGTGAAGCAAGTTCACGGTATGTTGGCCTTCATAATGAGAGGAGTTGAGTATAGGAGCAAATAAGTCCTTCTGCAGTTGTGCAGGGCCCTGGTGAGCCACACCGGGAGTATTGTGTGCAGTTTTGGTCTAATTTGAGGAGGGACATTCTTGATATTGAGGGAGTGTATTGCAGGTTGACGAGGTTAATTTCCAGGATGGTGGGAATGTCATATAATGTATTCACTGGAATTTAGAAGGATGAGAGGGGATCTTATTATTAAGGGATTGGACACGGTAGATGCAGGAAACGTGTTCCCGATGTTGGGAGAGTCCAGAACCAGGGGTCACAGTTTTAAGAATAAGGGGTAGGCCATTTAGAACTGATGAGGAAATACCTTTTCACCCGAAATTGTTAATTTGTGGAATTATCTGCCTCAGAAGGCAGTGAAGGCCGATTCACTAGATGCATTCCAAAGAGAGTCTTGGGGCTAGCAGAATTAAGGAAGATGGGGAGAAGGCAGGAGCGGGGTACCGATTGGGGATGATCAGCCATGATCACATTGAATGGCACTGCTGGCTCAAAGGGCCGAATGGCCTACTCCTGCACCTATTTTCTATGTAACTTCTCCTTCCAGCTAATGGTCCCAAATATCGGTATTTTTCTGGCAAACCTCCTCTGCACATTTTCCAAAGCCTCTGCAACCTTCCTGTAATGGGGTGACCAGAACTGTAAGCAATACTGCAAATGCAGCCCAGCTAAAGTCCTACAAAGCTGCATCACGACTTCCTGAATCTTATAATCAATACCCCAAACTATGAAGGCAAGCATGCCATATGCCATCGTTAACAATTTATTACTTGTGTATCACATTCAGGGAGCTCTGGACTTGGACCCCAGCTGACTTTCAAACAGTCTGGAGAATTTTATAAATTTGACCCATCTTCTACTATGGCTATGTGTAGATGTGTTTCTAACACCTCACGTTAACAAAAATTGTGTTATAGAAATAATTGTGTCAATGAGGAATGGGAGCTGGTGAATAGAATAGTGAGTTTCACAATAAGCGAGTTCGGTATTCCGATTGCACATGCCCAGGTCATAGGTCACTAGCTAAAAAATAGTCTTGGCAACGGTGCTGCTGAATTGTGTGTAGGCTTGCATTCCGTCCGGGGTCGGGGATGGCTCTCTTTCGCTGTGGGTACTGTTGAGTTGCTATTGGGCCGTTCCTGTCCAGAGGTGTCCAGGGTGGCCCTGGGCTGGTGGGGCGGCCCCGGACTTGCAGCCGCTGGCACCAACTCTGCTCTGCCAGTCCAGCTGGGTTGGTCGGCAGTCATCCACCTCTACCCCCTCCCTCGTCCAGCCCCAAGCCCAGAGTCTGGACCAGCTCCAACTCTAGGTTGGGGCTGAAGGCAGCTCGCAGCGTGGCCCAGTCAAGCACCTGGCTGGAGGAGGCCGAGCACAGGCTGGTGCTCTGGCGCAGGTGAGGCCTCGCTCCTCCTCAGGGTTGTGGATGAAGTGGCAGCGGATACCGTAGGGGCAGAAGCCGGTGGTGTGCAAGGTATGGCTTGTACTTGGGGTAGCTGCTGAGAAACTGGCACTTGTTGCCGTTGCGGCCCATTGGGGAGCGGGTTCCTCTGGAGTTGGAGCAAGGTTAGGCTGGAGTTGGCGCTGGCTGTGGGTCTGGGGCCGCTGGTGTTGTCAGGTGGCCCGGCAGTAAAGGCGGAGGTGAGCTGGGGTTGGTGCTTCTCTGCGCTGGGCCTGGGGGCTGGTGTCCCGTCGCTGGTTCTCCACCCGCCCATTCTCTCCCCCCCCCCCCCCCCCCCCCGTCTCCCACTGAAAAAAACAGGACCCAAACACAACTCACTGAATGTACAGCGCTTTGATTTTTATTTATAGCGTTCGACCTTTGACAAATCCCATGATTTCCTTGTGTTTTTCAGAATACCAAACTCGTTTATAACAAAGTTATTTTTCACACAGGGTTTGCAAAAATAAATGTATTTTCAATAGCTATATGCTTGCTGAAAATATTAAAGGCTGTAATCATTGGATAAGGGTCAATAGAAGCTAGTGCCTGACAATTTCAGTGGCTTCCTGCAGTTAAACTGAGACTCTTCTTAAGTGACATTCACGTCTGATTATTGCGGGGAGGTTACTGGAAAGGCGGGGGTTTTCCCTCCTCTGTACTGTTTAAATGCGAGACAGCTCCCCCCCCACCCCGGTTGTCAATTTCCAAAGTTATTATTAAGTGGCTCTTTGGTTCCCATTTGCTTTATAACCAGTATGGCCCGTGTAATACAAATCGCGTTCCCTAATTCATCCATCGCTTTATATCCACCTCATGTTAATATGGACGTGTGTTATAGCAGAACATCCTGCATTTGTAGTTTGTTGCTTCATGGGTTAGGTGGCCTGTAAGGACACCTGTCAGTTGTTTCTTGTACAATGGGTTGCTACTTTAGTAGTTAGAATGAAGGAAATATTTTTTGGCAATACATTCCATTTTCGCTGCATAATTACACTTAACAGATTACCTTATGTAAAGATCCAAGTTCATTTAAACCCTTACACGGGATCAGACAAATTGAGCAGGTAGGTAATTGCACTTGCATTGATTGACAATATATTGGTCCGAGGAGAGTGGAGGAGGAGAGGATGTGTCCCCCCTCCCATTGGTACGGAGCTTTTGCATTTTTCAGCTTGAAATTGTGCAACATGGTGCATGTAGTGCCCAGGCTCAGATCAACACGTGCAGCACATGAATGATCTTAGTGTATTCGTGTATGGAAATCGGATTATAATCAAACACTTGGCCCATGTTGACCAACCTGGGTTCACTGCACACCGGGTACTACTCCTGACCCTGACTCCAGTTGCATACGTTCCCTCATTCCTTACCCCGAGTCCAGCCTTACATCTGCCCCCAATTCTACCCTGATCATAGCTGCTTACCTGCTCAGGTTCCCAGTGCTGAACACTCCCATTGTCCCAGCTTTGACTGCACACCTAGTACTATTCCAGACCTTAACTCTGGATGCACACTTGGCCTTGCTCCTAGCTCCTCTGCACTGACAATATATATGGCCACACATAAAGCCCCATATCTGACCCCCTGGACTTAACCTATTATGTTCAAGTCCACAGGTACTTGTCTAATGCAGTAATCTTTTATGGGGCACTACACAGACCAAATTATCTATAACAAAATTTGCAACATCCATTGGCTTCCTTGTTATCTAACATGCTAACATACTTTGTCAAATAAGTCATTAATGGGTTGAACACAATTTCTCATCCATAAAATTATACTCACTCAGCTGTATAAGTAATCTGTTGCCATTCAGAATACTGTATAAGTCTTCTGTCCCTTCGGAACAGAGACTCTCACGGCAGCGGCCCAGGACTCTTGCACTGGGGCTGCTCCATGGCCGGAGCTGCAGCGGCCCACTCGCCAGCCCCGGCAAACACTCGCCAGCGCAGGCAAACGCTGGTTCTGCTTCTGTCCCTCCCTCAACCCCGGCTCTCCAACACCCGTGGCCCATGCAGTTTATATGAGTTTTAAAATTCTCGTTGATCGCAGAATTTCTCACGACAGAGCGTGAGAGATTTCAGATCAGCGAGAGGACGTGAGAATTTGCCAAAATGCGTTGGCAGCCCTGATTCAATATTCATACTGCTACCCAAGCTACCCAAGCTAAATATGCTTGTAAGCTACCCAAGCAAAATATGACATGCTGTTCCTCCAATTTGCACTAGGCCCCTAGCAATGGAGGATTCCCATACAGGACTTAAAGGTCAGAATGGGAAGTGGAGTTGAAATGATTGGTAACCGGGAGAACATGTAGGTCTGGGGGGGACCAAGCTCAGGAGGATTTTGCTGGGGCATTGATATCAGTGTCTTTTTGCTGCAGGCAAGATCCCAGAAGATTGGAAATAGCAATGCTGTTTCTTTGTTTAAGCAGGGAAACCGAGATAACTCAGGAAAGTATGCAACGGTGAGCTTTACATTAGCAGTAGGAAATAAATGGAAAATAATCTTAAGGAGAGGGTTTTCTCACATTTGGAGCGGCATGGACTTATTGGGCAGAGCCAGCATGGCTTTGCCGGTGAGGTCATGGCACGCAAACATGTTTTTTTAATTAGGTAATGCAGGTGATTGATGAGGGTAAGGCATTGGATGTTGTGAAGGATTTGACTATATTCTTTGTGAGAGGCTGATCCAGGGGTGGGGAACCTTTTCATGTTGGAATGCGGCATTAAGTTAGCTGTAATCTAATAAGGCTGCATCCAAGAAACCTCAATTAGATATACTTCAAAATGTACATTATTTTATAAAAATCTAACTACTATGTACTAACTTCAAGAAAATGAAACCATTTTGTTAATTCTAAAGTTAACTAACCTTTTAATGACTTTGTTTTGACTTCTTTTTGTGGGAAAGCATTTGAATATTTGGTTGCAACATAGAGGTACGCAGTTTCAACTGATCTTCTAGATGGGTATCCGTCATTTGTGACCTTAAGGACGTCCTGATTTGGGTTGGTTAGGAGAATGCAGATTTGCAGCAATAAGTGGTTGAAAAGCAAGAAAGCATTTTTCATGCATATTGCCGAAGACGAGGGTATTCTACTGCATTTTTCCATATTTCAATCGGATCTTTCTTCGCGTCAAATAAGGACTTTAAAATGTAATCTCTGAGAGCTCAATCAATTCCATCTGTAGTCCTTTCGGAGCCTTGGAGACACCAACTAGGTGAGGTTGAAATGCTAATTTGAGTGTGATGTCATGATTCTCAAAGTCAGTGAACCTTTCATTGTATTCTTTAATTAATAAGTCTATAACAGCTGCATATTCTTCAAATGATTTGCATGAATCCTCCTGCTCATCAATGACCTTTGCTAACTGGGGAAAATGTGCATCCGAAATTTCATTTTGAAGAAGAGTTTTGAAAAAAGATAGCTTTTTTCGAAATGCTTGGATTTTTCTGCCACATATCATATATACACTTAGTTTTACCTTGCAAAGAAACATTCAAGACATTTTGCTTTGATATGTTATCACACAGAATGCAGTATTTCTACAGAAATCTTCTTCCAATGATTCACATTGCTGATTCTGTTCATGAAATTTAACTATCTGTTCTCGCAAAGATAGACATGTTGCTAACACCCGTCCCTGCGATAGCCAACGCACTTTACAATGACACGGAAAACCACACAGAATGCCTCATCGTCCAACTTTTGCATATTTCGAAACTGACGATGCCGTGTTGCATTTGCACGAATATAGTTAACAATACTTATAACTTGTTGCAAAGTGTCACTTTAAAATAGTAGATTTAGCACCGATATTTTGCTGATGTAAGATGCAATGAAAAGAAATGAGAGCATCTGGATCTGATAATCCTTTTTTTTATCTGTGCAATAAACCCTTCCCGTTTTCCAGTCATGGAAGGTGCACCGTCTGTACATACACTCACTAAATTGACCAAATCCCGTTCAACTTCACGACATTTATCTTGAAAGTTGTTTAAGAAATCTATTCCTCGTGTTCTACCCATAAGAGTGCCCAAAGTGTGAAAATCTTATGTTATGGCCCGAATGAATTATAAAACCTGCGCCGAATCAGTAGTATCAGTTCATTCATCCAAAGCAATTGAATAATATATATTTTCCTTTTGGAGTGTTGCGTGAAGTTGTTCTGTTACGTCCAGGGCTACTTCATCCTAATCATGCATTTGCAAACTTGCTCAGCTCCTCTGCAAAACCCTCATACATATTAACAAAAAGGACATCTGGACCTCACCCTATCCTCAGCTTCCATCTAGGGTCCAGACTCCTTGGAGCTGTAACTCACAGCTTGCAACTTTCACAGAAAGAGCCCAAGCAGGCTTTGGCAATACAGAGATTCTCCATTTTGTGACGTATGTGGCCAATTACAAAATTTGGATTAATTCAAAAGGCCGCATTAATGGCCTAGAAGGCCCCTTAAGGCCGCAGGTTCCCCACCCCTGGGCTGATCCATAAGATCAAGTCACATGGAATCCAGTGTGAGTTGGGAGGTTGGATTCAAAATTAGTTTGGTCATAACCAGGAAGTAATGGTGGAAGGGGTTATTCTAACAGCAGTTTGGTGCCATGGGGCGTTCTGCAAGGATCATTGCTGGAACCTCATTGTTTGGGATATATAAAAATGAACTAGTCAAAAATGTAGGTAGTTGACAGCACACAATTTGATGGAATTCCAGGTTAGTTTAGAGATATAGCGTGGAAACAGGCCCTTCGGCCTACACGCTAACAACGATACTGCATACAGGTGAGTTGGAAATTTGGGCTATGAAATGACGAATGGAGTTTAATCTAGATGCGTGTGAGGTGATGCATTTTGAGAGATCAAATAGAAAAGGAAAGTATACAGTAAGCATGAGGACCCTGTTGAGCTTTGAGGTAGAGGTATCTTGGGGTGCATGTCCATAACTTTCTGAAAGAGGACTGGTGGTATAGAAAGTGTGTGGTATTCTTGCCTTTGTTGTTTGGGGCATTTAGTATAAGTTTGTATGTCATAGGAGCAGAATTAGGCCCTTGGGTCCCCTCTGCCATTCAATCATGGTTGATCTCTCTTTCTCTTTCAACCCCAATCTACTGCCTTCTCCCCATAACCCCTGACACCCTTTCTGATCTGTCAATCTATGCTTTAAAAATACCCAATGATTTGGCCTCCACAGCCGTCTGTGGCAATGAATTCCACAGATTCACTATCCTATGACTAAAGAAATGTCCTTTTATTCTGAGACTGTGCGCTCTTCCTAGACACTCCCACTAGTGGAAACATCCTGTCCGCATCCACTCTATCCACCCCTTTCACTCTTCGGTAAGTTTCACTGATGTCCCTCTCATCCTTCTAAATTCCTGCGAGTACAGGCCCAGTGCCGTCAAACACTTGTTGTACATTAACCCAATCACCCACTGCGTTATTCTTGTAAACCTCCTCTAGGCAGTCGCCAACTCCAGCAGATCTCTCCTTAGATATGGGGTCCAAAACTGCTCACAATACTCCAAATGCAGCCTTATAAAGCCTCAGCATTGCATCCCTGTCTTTATATTCTGGTCCTCCCAAAATAAATGCTAACAGTTGGGAAGTTGTATTTTAGTGGTGTACAACTTTGATTAGGCTGCATTTGTCCAGTTCTGGTCACTGAATTACAAGAAGAATGTGGAGGTTTGGGAGAGAGTGGAGAATATGTTTGTCAGATGGTGCCCAAATTAGAGTGCATTAGCTATAAGGAGAGGTTGGACAAAGTTAGATTGTTTTCTCTGGTGGAGCGGAGGCTGAGGGGAGACTCGATAAACAGGGTAGACTGTCAAAAGCCTTTTGCCAAGTGGAAATATCAAATATTAGAAATCATAGGTTTGGAGTGGAAAAAGTTGAAAAGAGATTTAAGACAAGTTTTTTTTTACACAGTTTGGTCAGTGTCTGAAACATGCTGTCAGGGATGGTGGAAACTGATACAATAATGATGTTTGAGAGACGCATGAACATGCAGGGAATGGAGAGATATGGTTCATAGTGGATTATTTTAGATTGGCATCAGCGCAGACAGTGTGGGCAAATCCCCGAGCTGTACTCTTTCCCCCTCCTTCCCAGATGAAATTGCATCAGGCTACACTTGCAAGTCGGCGTGCCTCGATGCCCACCCCCACCTTCAACATTGTTCTTGGTCAACCAGGCTGGTGTGTCCAGCAGCTTAACCATTTCTACTGACTTTTTCCATCATTACACATATTTAATCATTGTTTCTGCTAATTCAAATTGACAACCCTTGTTCTTAAACTTTTCCATGAATAATACATACTCATTGGACCATTTAAAGCTTCAAAACATTTATTTTTAGCAAATTGGAAAGATTATGGTCAATAATTGTTTTTATACAAGAATCGGGCTAATGAGGCTTTTGCCACATGATGACCAGATACATTATATTCCACTCTCATTACAGGTGAGCCTGCAACATGTTTCTACCGCTTACATGTTGCAGCCACTTATTTATGCAGATGGGTCTGTATGGGTCCATGTTGCAAAGTCAGAGACCAACAGTGATTTTCCCTGCTTTCATTGAGAATTATTCAATTAATCATTAAGAAATTGCAATTTTTAGTGGATCTATATACAAAACAAAATACTATATCTCTGATTAATGAATAAAAATACAGCTGTCATTTTATACAACCAATTATTTATGCAGCTAACCTCACCAATTTTTGGGAGTTGGGCCTGAAGAGAGCTGATGTTTCAAATCTACAAACTGAAAATGCTGCAACAAACATTTGGCAAATGTAATTATTGTTTAAATCATTATAATTAATGAAACAAAGGATAATGAATAGAAATTATAATTTTCTGAAAAATAAGTAGTGTCCCTTATTAGGTTGCTTTGAAATAATTTGAATACATTTCAAGAAAGGTCATGGATTTGTCAAACTGTTCATTCAGTAATTAATATTTTTATTGCAAATTAAATGCCTGATCAATTGCTATTTTATTTTCAAAAGCAGATAAAAACATAGGGTTCCATTCTGTGTGTAGTGATATGATAAACAGGTCTGAGTGCATTTCCATGTTACACTTGGAACGTGTCTTTTTCCATCAAAAATTTTCCTTAAGTGATGTCTAATAAGACTAATTACATAAAACCAGCTACTGAGTGGAAAATAATTATTGTGAACAAAAATAATCTGAATTGCTATTACTGTTTCTATTTGACCTCTTCAAATATTTTTCATTCTTTTGGTTGCTTTCTGCCCCATCAAACTTGTATGAAAGCCTCAGTTTAGTTTAAAATGTTGCATTAATTATATATTTACACCTTTCCAATTCTGTTCAATTCTGCCAAGAGATACGTCAACTGAAAATATTCACATGCAAATGTCTCCAATGTGATGCAAGTGTGAGGGGAGGAAGGTGGAGATGCATTGAAACTGGCTGACACTGTGTTAAGCTTGATAACTGGTTAAATTAGCAGCAGGTAAAATATGATAAGGAAATTTCAAATGCAAGCCAATAATGAGAGAGGGACTGTGACCCTCCACTATAAAGCTGCTGCTGTGTATGCAGGAACTGCAGATGCTGGTTTCTGTTCAACAGCCCATTAACCCCAATTTCCATCTGATTTGAATCATCCTTTTGAATGCACACAGAAAGACTAAACTCAATTATTTTTAATTTGTCCTCCTTCCTCTTTCTAGGAGATTCCTCAACCATTTTCCAAACAGAAAATTCAGAGCCCAGGGTTATATGAGTTAATGTAAGTTCTGTTGATATCCTAAAATGGTTTAAGATCAACTAAGTTAGTGGACTTCTGGAAATCTTTGCATTGTAACAGATCTTACTGACTGAAATTGCCAAAGAAATTAACCTGAAGCTAATATTTCATAAACAATTAAGCATGATCCACATTAACCCATAAACCAGTGCCATAAGGGAAATGACACGTGAAAGCATTCACCACCCCCAGTAATATTGATAACATGTAAAGCAAACACATCAGTGCAGAAATTCAAAACAATGAAACACTTAAAAAACCTTGCTTGCTACTACTTTCTTATTCCTTTCGAGGACTGAGTACCTTGATGTAAATGAAAACTTAGTCATAGATTGAATCCATAATAAAGCTTGTGGCATATTACCTAGTCCTTTTGTGTGGGAGGGGAGAATTTCTCCTTTACAGTTGGTTAGGTAAAATGTTACTTCAGCCCTCAGAGCAACAAGCAGTTCAATGGTGTTTCATTAGAAATATTTGGATATTCAGCTGCAGTTTTCTGTACATCTGTGTCTTGAGAGATAAGGCATTGCCAGTGGTGGCGCTTGGCAATTTCAACTCCTGCCAATGTCAGCGTGTTTTATAATGTGCTTGTGTCAGTGACATTCGCATCCTTCAGCGATCGATGCTTTTCTTTCCCTGGAAAGGTGACCAAAAGCACACTATTGTCAGCAAACTGGAGAGTCGCTGGTTTAAAATTCACGAGTCCAAATCCTGATGGAGCATCACAGCACATTGTTAACTTTCATTGTACCCTAATGCTGGAATACAACTGCCAGATTTATGCTATGTGCAACCTGATAACCTCACTGTGGTCTCTGGATCAATGTTTTCATAATTAAAGATAACATGCATGTGTATGTCAGATTCCAAAATGCCAGTTTAAGGTTAATCAAAATTTGAATTAAACAACACATGTGGGGCAATTATAGGGACTTTGATAATTTCAATGCACTTAACAGAAATACCAATTATTTATAATATTGAATTATTTTTGAATCCATTGCAATTGATTATTTTGTACTTAAAACCACTAAGTGGTCCCAGGATTTGTGTAAAGCATGATCGAGACTATCACAATCACATGAGTCCTTCAGCTTCCCATCTTCCGTATTCCTATGACAACAGCTGAGAAGATTACCTTTCTCAAAGTCCGCACATTTAATCATCCATGGTTTAGGTAGGTATGGGGATTATTGGCTGAGGTATGAAACAAGTACATTTGGCAAGGCACAGGTAGTGCCTTCACAATAAGGAGTGATGTGGACATTGTAATACATTCTCTCTGAATGCTAGAGTTACATTTAAAACTCACTAGTGGAGACGAGAACCCAGACTTGTTCTGGGACTCAGAGATAAGTAGATACCAAGGTCTGTGGGTCAGATTGCTATAAACCAAACATTAGGAATATGCTGTTTAAAAAGTAACTGCAGATGCTGGAAAATCAAACGTAGACAAAAATGCTGGAGAAACTCAGCGGGCGAGGCAGCATCTATGGAGCGAAGGAAATAGGCAACGTTTCGGGTCGAAACCCTTCTTCAGACTGATGTGGGGGGTGGGGGGGGGGGGGGGTGGTGGTGGTCGGGAAGAAGAAAGAAAGAGGTGGAGCCAGTGAGCTGAGAAGGGGAGGAGAAAGTAGGGACTACCTGAAATTAGAGAAGTAAATGTTCATACCGCTGGGGTACAAACTGCCCAAGCGAAATATGAGGTGCTGCTCCTCCAATTTACCGTGGTCCTCACTCTGGCCATGGAGGAGGCCCAGGATAGAAAGGTCTGAATGGGAGGGGGAGTTGAAGTGCTGAGCCACTGGGAGATCAGGTTGGTTATTGCGAACCGAGCGGAGGTGTTCGGCGAAGCAATCGCCAAGCCTGCGCTTTGTCTCAACGATGTAGAGAACTCTATCAAGTTCGCTGATGACACGACTGTTGTGGGACGTATCACTGATGGGGATGAGTCAGAGTATAGTAGAGAGATCGAGCGACTGTCCATATGGTGCCAACACAATAACCTTGCCCTCAACACCAGCAAAACCAAGGAACTGATTGTGGACTTTGGAAGGAGTAGGATGGGGACCCACAGTCCCATTTATATCAATGGGTCGATGGTTGAAAGGGTCAAGAGCTTCAAATTCCTGGGCGTGCACATCTCTGAAGATCTTTCCTGGTCCGAGAACACTGATGCAATTATTAAGAAAGCACATTAGCGCCTCTACTTCCTGAGAAGATTACGGAGAGTCGGTTTGTCAAGGAGAACTCTCTCTAACTTCTCCAGGTGCACAGTAGAGAGCATGCTGACCGGTTGCCTCATGGCTTGGTTCAGCAACTTGAGCGCCCTTGAGAGGAAAAGACTACAAAAAGTAGTAAACACTGCCGAGTCCATCATCGGCTCTGACCTCCCTTCCATCGAGGGGATCTATCGCAGTCGCTGCCTCAAAAAGGCTGGCAGTATCATCAAGGACTCACACCATCCTGGCCACACACTCATCTCTTCAGGTAAAAGGTACAGGAGCCTGAAGACTGCAACGACCAGGTACAGGAATAGCTATTTCCCCACAGCCATCAGGCTATTGAACTTGGCTCGGACAAAACTCTGAACATTAATAGCCCATATCTGTTATTTGCACTTTATCAGTTTATTCATTCATGTGTGAATATAATTATACAATGGTATATGAACACACCAATCTGTTCTGTAGTCATGCCTACTATGTTCTGTTGTGCAGAAGCAAAGCAAGAATTTAATTGTCCTATCAGGGACACATGACAATAAACTCTCTTGAATCTTGAGCAGCTGAAATCTAGAGTAGTGGATGCAATAGATGAGGTTAGAGGAGGTCCAGGTGAACCTCTGCCGCACCTGAAAGACTGCTTGGGTCCTTGAATGGAGTCAAGGGGGGAGGGAAAGCGACAAGTGTAGCATTTCTTGTGGTTGCAAGGGAAAGTGCCCTGAGAGGGGGTGGTACGGGTGGGAAGGGACAAATTGACCAGGGAGTTCCGGAGGGAGCAGTCTCTGCGGAAAGCAGACGATGGAGGAGATGGGAAGATGGCAAGTGGTGGGATCTCGTTGGAGGTGGAGAAAATGTTGGAGGATTATTTGTTTTATGTGACGGCTGGTAGGGTGGAAGGTGAGAACAAGGGGGACTCTGCCCTTGTTGCGAGTGGGGGGATGGGGAGTGAGAGCTTAGTCACGGGGTATAGAAGAGACCCTGGTGAGAGCCTCATCTATGGTAGAAGAGGGGAACCCCCGTTCCCTGAAGAATGAGGATATTTCCGATGCCCTGGTGTGGAACACCTCATCCTGGGTGCAGATGCAGTGTAGATGGAAGAATTGGGAGTAGGGAATGGAGTCCTTACAGGAAGCAGGGTGGGAAGAAGTGTAGTCCAAAGAGCCATGGGAGTCAGTGGGTTTATAGTGGATGGCAATCATTAGTCTATCACCTGCGATGGAGATAGTGAGGTCAAGAAATGGTAGGGAAATGTCGGAAATGATCCAGGTGTATTTGAGTGCCGGATGGAAGTTAGTGGTGAAATGGATGAAGTTAGTGAATTGTGTGGGTGCAGGAGGTAGCACCAATGCAGTTGTCGATGTAGCGGAGGTAGAGTTCGGGGATAGGGCCATGGTATGCCTCGAACAAGGATTGTTCGACGTACCCTACAAAGAGGCAGGCATAACTAGGGCCCATGCACATGCCCATAGACATGCTGTCTGTGGTTTCTAGATTCTCGTAAGTAAAAATCTCTGGTCTGTGATGTAATTGGATGCAAAAATCAAAGGAATTTAAAACAAAAAACACAACCTATCATGTCTACCACAGAATGGGCAGTCTTATGAAGACTGTCCTGTTAATCTTTGCCAAAATCATGTTTTGTATTGTCATGAAACCAGATCTTTTAGTTGCCTGTATTGCTATTGAAAATAATATTTTATTATGACTGTCCCAACAATGAGATTGTTCAATTGTGTGTTGTTGAGTTTTCGGACCTGTTAAACAGTAGCACGTAAGAATTTCATTGTTCCATTGTTGGTATATATGGCAGTTAAGTGCCCTTGACTCGGGAAATGAAAAGTAGATCAGTGAAGTCAAGTGTCAAATTAAAGTGAAATCACATATGTGTGGGGATCACATCAACATTTACAATTTCATGTAAATATTCTGAAAATCATTCTGAAAATTCATTTTCAGCTTTTATTATTTGTAACTTTAAGTATCTTGGGATCTACTTTGCTTTATTATATGACCAACCAAACCAGCTCATCAGCATTGGGTCGCTTCAGTCAACCGAGTTTTGGGATTAGGTGGTCATACAAGAAATGTTTCTGCAGTGTCCTAAACCTGCTGAACTCACCTCTGCAGCCATTGAAGTAAACCCACAATATTCTCCCTTCACCACACTTAATTCTGGCAAACAATCATGCACTCAGTGGAGTGATGGTGACTCTGTACTTTTATTTAGAGGAGCCGTACCTGTTTTTTTTGAGGCAATGTAGTTACACAGCTGAGGAGCCTGATGTGTGGTTGTTCTCTCCCTTGTTTATCTTCTTGATTTCATCAGCTGTGCCTCTTTCACTGGTTTTGCTTTTTGATGTAGAAGTGTTGACAAATGCAGTTTAGAGAAAAGCAAAGTGAAGAGATAATTAAAGACCGAGTATTCATCATCAAAACTGAGCTTGCATCAGAAATGCAGTTGGAACAAATGCCTGTTATCTTTCTTGGAACTGTGGTGTATACCAGTGCTGTGGACACTTCTAGTTCTTGCCATTTTCAACCCCTCAGCTGTAATTATGGTAAATTCTAATCTGCGTGATAAATTCCTGTTTTTGACTAATTCTGCATCATCAATTACTGCAAATTCTATTAGTTATACAGTTCATATGAAGACAACATATATTGTATAAAAATAAAAGAGATCAATCTTCTAAACTGAAGGCAGAATTATGCCTGCCACGCTGGCCACCCACTTGCTAGACCTCTAATCACTTCACCTGAAACTAAGATTGATCTCCAGTCTGAGGAAGGGTCTCGACCTCAAACGTCACCCATTCCTTCTCTCCAGAGATGCTGCCTGTCCTGCTGAGTTACTCCAGCTTTTTGTGTCTATCTTTGATCCCCCGGAGTTGTGCAGCGATAGATTATTTTACTATTCTATTAGCATGCTTGATGTTCAAAAAAAAAAGGTGTGAGATCTCTCGATCTGTGCTCACTTCCTGCAGGCTTGGCTGATGCTCTCTGTACGGTTGTTCCAATAATACAGCTGCAACTTTAAACCCCAGTATTTGAAAGTGAAACTTCAATTCTGGTTCTATAGCTCCTATGATTAATTTTCAAAGATTTATTCTCCTATCCATTCACTGCTCAAATCTTTGAAAACTTCCATTGGAATTAGAAGCAGAAACATTGAAATAGCAAAAAATAAAAATCCTATTTATTTGTTTATTTTTTTTAATACAGATGCCTGACATTGTCCCTTTACATTGCAGGAAAACAATTGGGGGCCTGAACAGAGGACAAGTGAAGATGTTATCATTATTCCTGTTCTAAAGTGAAGTGAGGCGATCACCATGTTGTAGAGACACCACGAGGAAGTTTTGTAGTATCAGAGATATCAACAAGTTACAAACTGTTACTATTTGTGAGATTATGCTACATACCTTTTCTTCTTATACAACCAGTAGATCAAACCGGCGATGACTGCTGCTATTAACATACCAATGATGACCCCCACGATCACCTTGGCCTGATTACTGTGGCTGCTCTTGCTGTTGTTATCTTTTGGATCTAAGGGAGTTGAAACACATCAGTTACATTTATTAAGTCACAACATTGAACTGAAGTTCGCACTTAGTTTGAATATAACATGTCCGAGTGTGGTATTCATCTCAATGATATTCTCAGTAGTTAGAAGTGGATGGCTCTGTGGCTAAGGGAATGAACCAATGACATACAAAAGTCTACACATCAAGAAAGCCGTGGCTTTTTTCAGTGAGTTTCATTGGGTTGCACTTAAATCCCTGCACCTCACCACTTCCATCCGTTCAGCTAGGTTGTTCATTTTTTGAAGAGATGTGAGGTTTGGGGACTTAACTGAAAGCACTAAAATAATTTTGTACTTAGTCCGATTTCTGTAACCGCTGCCTGAAAAGCTGAATCCCAATGACCCTTTCTTCATCAGCTCCGTCATAAGATTCTGAGGGTGGTACATGTTAATCGCTTCTAAAATCCAGGGAGGAGACGTTAATTTTATTCAATCTGGTCAATCCATGCTGCACTGACACATAGGCCAACATAACCTCAACACCATTAGTCCCACATTTAAGAAGAGCCATAGGTGGTCGAGGCCAGTAAACTGCAGGCCGGAAACTAATCCTGGGGATGGATTTATGATCATTTGGAAAGGCTGGGACTGATTAGGGCAAGTCAGCATGGTGTTGTGCATTGGAAATACTTCCTCACAAATCTTTTGAAGAGGTTTCCAAGAAAATTGATAAAAGCAAGGCATAGATGTAGCATTATGGACTTGGGCAAGGCTTTTGACAAGGTCCTAAATGGTAGGCTGGCCTAGAAAGTAAGGGCACTTGGGATCCAATTTGGCAAACTGGATCGAAATTAGACAATAGGTGCAGGAGTAGGCCATTCGGCCCTTTGAGCCAGCACCGCCATTCAATGTGATCATGGCTGATCATCCCCAATCAGTACCCCGTTCCTGCCTTCTCCCCATATCCCCTGACTCTGCTATTTTTAAGCCCTATCTAGCTCTCTCTTGAAAGTATCCAGAGAACATGCCTCCTCCGCCCTCAGAGGCAGAGAATTCCAGACTCGCCACTCTCTGTGAGAAAAAGCGTTCTAAATTATTCTTTATCTAAACTCCTTATTCTTAAACTGTGACCCCTGGTTCTGGTCTCCCCCAACATCGGGAACATGTTTCCTGCCTCTAGCGTGTCCAAGCCCTTAACAATCTAATATGTTTCAATGAGACACCCTCTCATCCTTCTAAACTCCAGAGTGTACAAGCCCAGCTGCTCCATTCTCTAAGAATATGATATTCCCGCCATCCCGGGAATTAACCTTGTAAACCAACGCTGCACTCCCTCAATAGCAAGAATTAGTTTGGTGATAGAAGACAGCGGATGATGGTTGAGGGTTGTTTAATTTCACAAGCATTGATGCAGAGAGGGTCTTTGATCAGCATGAAGTTGGCCAAAAAGCCTCCTTCCATGCTGTACGACAGAAGCTAAAACTCTAGTTTCACCAAAGCCCAGGGCGGCACAGTGGCACAGCGGTAGAGTTGCTGCCTTACGATGGCAGAGACCTTGGTTCAATCCGGACTACGGTTGCTGTCTACAGAGTTTGTACATCTTGTGACCTGCGTGGGTTTTCTTTGGGATCACAAGGTCATAAGTGATAGGAGTAGAATTAGGTCATTCGGACTATCAAGTCTGCTCTGCCATTCAATCATGGCTGATCTATCTCTCCCTCCTAACCCCATTCTCCTGCCTTCTGCCCATAACCTCTGACACCCGCACTAATCAAGAATCTCGCTGACATCTATCTCTTGAAAATATCCACTGACTTGCCTCTACAGCCTTCTGTGGGATCTCCGGTTTCCTCCTAAACTCCAAAGACATACAGGTTTGCAGGTTAATTGATTTAGTATAATTGTAGATTGTGCCTAGTGCATGTAGGATAGTGTTAATGTGTGGGGATTGTTGGTCGGTGGAAACTCTTGGCTGAAGAGGCTGTTACCGCACTGCATCTCTAGACTAAACTGTTTAGTTACTTTAGGACTTCTTTCTCTTGTATTCTAAACCCCCTTGCAACAAAGTCAATGCACCTTCAGTAATACTGTTTTTGATCTGTATCCTGTGAACAATCTACTTGTCTGGAAACATGATGATCGGTATCTGGTCCCCTAGATTTTAATTCACTTGCCCCCTTTAACATGCAAGGTTCCCAGTTCTCACAGTCTCTTCAAACACGCATTAACCCTGGCTCTCCTCTCCCTTTAAACCTGCGTGCATTGCTAGAAACTGAATGGTTCGGTGTAATGTCTAAAAACAAATCAGCAAGTCTGCTAGTACAGCACCCTGAACATTCCAGCAGTTTGACTGTTTACTTCCTGCCTTTCACAAGCCACCAATTCAAACCCCTCCATATGTCATCTTCTTGCTTTGCACCAATTGAAGAATGATCTTTTACTTCACACCATTGATCTAACCCCAGATGTCGCAATTCTCAACTCTGCTTTGTCTTATTAACACATTTGTAACATCATGTTGTGGCTTTTCATCTGAGTTATAATACATTCATGCTGATTATGAACACACACACATACACACGTGTGTGCCCTTATCACCTCAATGGTTGCATTCCAAGATGCTTTTGATTTGCCAAAACGTGACTGTTTTTCAAAGCCAAGATGTCAATACTAAAATAGCATTTAAAAGACATTTGGCGAGGTATATGGATAGGAAAGGGTTAGAGAGATATGGGACTAGTGTGGATGGGATATCTTGATCAGCATTGACGAGTTGGGCCAGAGGGCCTGTTTCCTGCTGTATGACTACTTGCCAAACTCATTTTTCCCCCATTTCTAATCATAGTTTTCAGCATTCTGTCAATCTGAAATCAGTCACATGTGTCCCTAATCTCTCCTCCTTCCCTGAATAATGTCTTCAATTATCTGAAGGAGGAAGGCTACACCATGCCAGAGATGAACAGTGCCATTGTCTCCTTGGGAATGAAAAGGACGATCATTACCCCCCCCCCCCCCCCCCCTTTTCACCACCTTGACGTATAATTTGGTTTGTTCTGACGGTAAATTGAGGCAACTACCTAGAGGGTCTTGCTCAAGAGTTTCATCCATAGGCTCCTTGAATCGCACTGAAAAATACACAGGAGAAAACAAGTTACATTGAGTTCAGGAAATCAATTTCTAAACACTTGAAGAGGTCCCGACCTTTGCGTATATAATCCCAAGACTTCCAAATACTTCCCCAGAAATGTTTGTAGAAAGGAACCATTCATTTGTGTGCAGGAGTGAGGGAGATGACTGGACATCTGCGGGGCACTGTCTGAATATTACAGTCCAAGGCATCAGCACAAGCTGGTGTGTCACTGCTGCCAAATAAAGATGCTCAAAAATATAATGGCAATCACTGTTAAGTATTACTAGTGAAACACTAGGTACATACAACACTGGAACTTTTAAAGCATTTATTAAATAAGCTACACAAAGGAAGGGCCCAGCAATCTGCTATTCCAATCAAGCAGCAGTCAGATGAGATGAAGCTTGAGTTTAGGGGCCCACAGGTTGAAGATGATGGTGAAAGGAGGATGGGGGGAGAGACCCCACCATTGCAAGGTCCAAGAAAGGCTATAAGGCTAGAGATAGGAGTATGAATTTTTATGTAATGTGTGCAGAAAGGGCAAGAGCTACAAGGTATTTGTAAAAATAGGAGAAATAGGAAAGTTAGCAATAGAGAGTATTTGTGTTGGGTGGGTGGTAAATCAGATACGAAGTGTTGCCCTTCATCCTGATTCCCTTTCAATCTAAGGTAGACAAAAATGCTGGAGAAACTCAGCGGGCAAGGCAGCATCTATGGAGCGAAGGAAATAGGCAACGTTTCGGGCCGAAACCCTACTTCAGTCACGTTTATCCAGCATCTTTGTCTACCTTCGATTTTCCAGCAACTGCAGTTCCTTCTTAAACATCCCTTTCAATCTAGTCAGCTGACTGATTTCTAGTGGTAATGGTAATTCTCCATTATTGGTGGAAATAGTGCACTAAAGAGGATGCTGTGCTGACAGTTCACCCTATGTTGAAATGCCTCAGACACCCTCCCCTGAGGTGCACCATCTTCAGTGATATACCATTGTGGTCAGTCTGAAAGCTCCATTTGTGAACATATGAAGGACAATGGAAAAAAAACAATGCCCTTCAAATAATGGAGTGAATTCTCCACAGTTTCAGAAACATTTCCGGTGTAAATGGAATGCTCTTGCTAAACTGTCAAAACAAGTTAGGCACATGTTTTATTAGACTGGCACAATGAGCTGCTTATTTTTGTTTGCAAAATATTTCAAAATACTCACTGGCAGTTAGATTAACTGAATATTGATCCTCCCCGTGGTTATTTATGGCTGTGCATGTCACAGTGATGTTTTCTGAAGGTCGCACTGTTATCTTGTGGCACCACTGTGATCTTTTGTCTTTTATCGATTCTTCTTTTGGCTGCAATGAAAACATTTCCATTTTTTACTTAAATACACTGCAGTTCCTCAGATTTAAGTAAGGGTGAGAAAATCTGCAGGATCGCATTGTGGACACATCTTTGATCTGTATTCCCATCTGACCATCAACAAGCATTTATCTGTTGCCCCAGAGTTAGAATTCAGCTCCAGATGGGGCAGTGAGTTGCCATGTTTCAAATTATTTATCTGAACTGCTCCTGTAGAGTGCAGAGCCAGAATATCTATGTTATTCAATGATTTTTATGTGAAATTCCCAGAAGAGGAGAATCCTGATAGCTAATTGGTGGCAGGTTCTGCCTGGAGAACTGAGTCGGAGATTAGTAAAGCTTGGCAAGTGTGCATTGGTATGGATACAGCCTGCTTCACTGCTGGGGATGCCAAACATCAGCCCAGCATCAGATTCAGATTATCAGCCAAGACTCACTGCCCTGCAATTCCACAAATTGAGGTTTTCAGGAAATTGCTAAGTATGGGGTTAGTGTAGAAAGATTGTGGTTCAGTAAACAATAAATTGGAGATTTGGATGAGATCCTGGTAACATTTGTAAGACCTGTATTTATTGGTCATTCTTGATGTAATCTTTCCCATTACATGACTGAGAAGTAACCTTGAGGACCCAGGCCCTGTGTGATTGCAGAATACCATATTTCACGCTGCCCTGATCAAGGCATCACTGACAGGGCTGGACTATTGTTTTGATATGTCTACTTACAAAATAGGTAAACTAGCACATAATGTATGGAGAAAGATGGCTGCACATACACTCGTGTGGGGTTCAAAAACAGGAATGATTTATTTCCAAGTCAAAGGTCACAGACTGATTTACTAGAATGAGTACAGCTCATATGCATAAATTGCATGGACATTGTCACATCCTTTTTGACATTTTGGGATTACATTTCCAATGATCCAAAACTTAACTTAAACTTAAACACTTTTCATAATATTACACCGTAGTAATATGGTTTAAATTAACAGAATAAAACAACTGTTCTGTCTTATTTCACAATTTCAATCAGTCACACTTGTGACTCACATGCTTTCTTCTCATAAGCATGTATGTACATCACAACAAAACACATTACTTCGTGACATACTCGCCGTACCTTTCCGGTGGTCTGACAGCTCTTCCTGCCCTAGTTTTTATGATGGTGTTTCTTTCAGAAGTGTCTTTCTTTTCTGTGTGTACATTCTGTGCATCACTTCTAGTTTTTTCTTCTTGTGTCACTTTGCTTTTGTTTAGATTTCTCTGTGTTATGAGTTTCATGAGTTGCATCTTTTTCTGGTGATGCATGTTTTGTTTTTTTCTGTGTCAGCTGAGGTTGCAAAGGTGTCTCAAGCCCCTGTCCCACTGTACAAGGTAATTCACGAGTTCTCCCGAGTATTCCCCTGATTCGAACTCGGAGAATGTCTGTAGAGGGTCCGTAGGAATTCGTGGATGTCTCGTAGTGGCTCATAATGCTAACCAAAGGTACCCGGGACATCCGGTAAACTGTGACATTTTTTTCATCCCTGTAAAAAATGTCCACGAGTAAAAAAAATACTTGTGATGAAAAAAATTGTTACATTTTACTCATACGAGCTTACACACTGCCTTTTAATCTTCGGATTTCTGTTGGGTTGGGCATCTCTAGGATAGCTTGGATCTTCTTCGGGTCCGGTTTCAGGATACAATCTGTAATTATATGTCCTAGAAATGTGATACACATAGTTTTCACTATCGACTTCTTCCGGTTCAGCTTGATGCCTCTGTCTCTGCTTCGCTGAAGAAGATCTTGCAGTCTTGCATCGTGATTTCTTTCTGCATCTTCTCCGGTGGCTCCTACTCCAAATAGGATGATGTAAATTGCAACACATTCCACTCCCTTTAATCCTTCTAGGGCTTGTTGCAGCTTCTGGAAGGTCTCTGCACTTACTTTCAGTCCAAATGGCAACCTCTTCCAGCGATATCTCCCATAAGGGGTGTTCATGGTTGTTGGAAAACTGTTCTCATCATCTAGTTCGCAGTGGAGGTATCCTGACTTCAGATCGAATTTGGAGAAAATCTTCGCCTTGGACAGCTCAGGGAGTATATCCTTTAATGACTGGTAGTCTGTGGATCTCCCTTTTCAGCACTTTGTTGAGGGGGTCTAGGATCTATGCAGAACCTCAACTTTCCTTTTTCTCTGTGATGACCAGCCTGCTACATCACTCAGTTGGTTCTTCGACTTTAGTCAAGATGTCCTGCTCGACCAGCTTCATAAGATCATTTATGACTTTCCCTTTCATGGCTACAGGTACCGGCTTTGCAGAGCACTGTGATGGGGTCACATCCTCCGTTCTAGTTACCAACTTGACCTTGCCAGGCAGTCTCCCAGGTCTTTCGTCATCAAAGACATCTTTGAGGTTCTTGAGTAATGAGTCAGCCTTGCTAACAGCATTCAGGCTCTTGAAATTCTCGTAATGAACCGTGATGGGTTTCATCTGTTGTGCAGCTTTGACGCTCAGGAGTGGTGTGAGCCAGCCTTCCTCTACCACTATGAAGTGAACACGGTACTTCTTGTTGTTCGTCATGTTCCAGAGTATAACTTTCGCCCTACCTTCCGCCAGCAGGTTGGATCCGTTGTACATCTTTAAGATAATTTTCTCTTTTCTAATGTCCTTTTTTTTGGGTACAAAATCCTTGGGAATCACATTAACACTGGCACCAGAGTCGATCTGAAATTTGATGGCTTCTGTGCCGACCTGCATCTCAGTGAATAGGCCTGAAGAGGAATTGTTTCCAGCTGCAATGATCTCAATGCAACTCGCAGACTCTGTGTCGGGAATGGACGTTGTGTCAGATGTCTCTACGACACTTGTGCAGACCCTGTTTCTGCATACTCTCCTTCCTCTGCTTGCAGCAGCAGACGAGTGGTTTTGTCGTCCGCATCTGTTGCAGTCCTTCCCATACGCTGGGCAATCCTCCTTCCTGCGCTTGTGCATCCTCGCACAAAACTTGCACTTGACTAGTCCCTGATTCTGCCTCTGCGAAGTAAAATCAACAATCTTTTCCCTCTGTTTGATTCGTTCCACCTTGTGTATTGTCGACTCTTCGCTGATGACCTGCATCTGTGTCTTACTAGTTGACTGGTCTGCAATACCAATGATAATGTGATCTCAAATGAGGCTTTCTTTCAGGCAATCACAGAAGTTGCATGTCTTAACAAGTTCCTTCAGCTCTGCAACATACGATTCAACGCTTTCCCCTGATTTTTGGTCTAATTTATTGAAAATGAATCATTCATACGTTTCATTCGTCTCTCCTATGATGATGGTAGACATCTTGTCGATGATGACTTTCACATCCGTCTCATCTGCTACCATTTCAAATGTCAAGGTATTGAAGATCTGCAATCCTTCCGGTCCTACAGTATGCAGGAATACTGCTTTTTGATACTGTTTCTCCCTCTTATCCAGTTCTGTTATCACTGCATAATATTGATACATTTGTTTAAACATTTTCCACTCTTCCACCCTGTTCTCTTTGAGCTTTAGATTGGGTGGTGGAGCCACGTGGAAAGATGGACTGGTCTGTGCCATTTTTAAATATCAGCGTATCCCCTCGCTCTTAGCAGCTTATTTTATCTTTAAGCAGACACTCACAGCATGTTGTTTTAAACTGCGACTCCCACAGCACTGATTTAAATGCAGCGTCTTATCTTTGTGTGCTCACTGACCTGCATACCATTACTCTCATGCATGCAGCTAGTCCAGTCGCCGAGCGTTGAAACACTGATTCCTGAAAGCTTTTCAAAGCATTTTTTGCTAATCATCATAGCGTCTATTTGATTCACAAATCTTCACTTTCACCACGGCCACCATGTTTTGATATATGTCTACTTACAAAATAGATAAATTAGCACGTAATATATGGAGAAAGATGGCTGCACACATTCGTGTTGGGATCAAAAACAGGAATGATTTATTTCCAAGTCATGATTTACTGATTTTGTGCAAGAATGAGTACAGCTCATACGCATAAATTACATGGATACTGTCACAACTATAGCTCCATGTTCAACACTATCATCCCCTCCAAACTCACTAAGTTCCAAGACCTGGGTCTCTGACTTCCCTTTGGGACTGAATCCTTGACTTCCTCATCAGCAGATGAGGAAGTCAAGGATTCAGCGGGTCAGGCAGCGGGTGACCTCAGCGGGTCAGGCAGCATCTATGGAGAAAAGGAATGGGTGACGTTTTAGGTTGGGACTTCTGCCCCTTAACATAGCTGAGCCTTTCCACCATCACCAAAGGTGTGTGGTGCAATGTTCTCCACTTACCCAGATCAGTGGAGCTCCAGCAACCCTTGAAGCTCAATACCATACAGAAATAGAAATTTGCTTGACACCCTGTACTCCAGCCTATAGTTACCATCTGCCAAATTCACGAGTTTTCACCTGGGCTCCTCTGGCACTACCTCCCAGCCTAGAATCTCTCTCACCTGCTGCACAGGAACACTGCCACCTCTGGGTTCCCCTCAAACATACACATTATTCCGACTTGGACATATTTCCTTTCCTTCATTATGATTGTAGCTCAATCTAACAGCACTGTGAGAGTATCTTCACCATAAGGTTTGCAATAGTTGGAGGTGAGTGATGGGGAATCAACGGTAGCCTTGCCTGTAATGCCCAAATACCAAAAATCAATGACACTAAAAACATTGTGTAACATTTTGCTTCTGATGGACGGCGCACAGAATCATACCCACTCTATCACTTACAGACGTTCCATTGATGCTCCACTTGACCACAGGCTTGGGGAAGCCCTCCACAATACAACTGATCACTTTTGAATTGTTCACGACTTTCTTTGTCAGTTTAGTTATCCTTGGTTTTCCTGTAAGAAAGAAAAGTGGCTTTCTGATTAAGGACACCTTGAAGAATCATTAGGATAGATTTTTGTCTTCAGATTCCAGGTGAATTTGTTGTGTCAGCACACCTCCCCTTATGGAGCCTAGTGTCACTGCACTGAATGGGATAACCAGCAAACTGATTAATGCAAGAAGATTCCACCCAGCCCTGATGACAGGAAATTAACTCCATGTTAACAACTTTGCCAAATAGTCATCAATTGAGTTTGATTGTTCACTTAATCAAATGTATTCTGCTCTCACTCCGAACTAAACAAGAGTTCACTTATTTTACCAGCCTTTACATTCAATGAATCTGTCGTCAGGCAAGATGCCGCCATGAAGCCCATCTTTCCACTACTTTCCACTCCCTACATTCCAATCTGATTTTAAATCCCCCTGGTTCTCCCTTACATCTTATCAGCAACCACCACCTTCCCCCCTCTCATTGGCATTCTTATAACTGCAGAGCTGCAACATTTGCCCTTTTGACACTTTTCTTCCCATCAACCAGAGACCCAAATAATGTAATCCTGTGAACTGAATTCAGTGCTCACAATGTGGGCATTGCATTGGAGTCTCTGCATTGTATTGCATTCTCTGCAGTGGAGTAGCCAAATGGAGTGTGGGTGGTTACTCGTTCAGCCTGTAATGATGAGCCTGAATGTCAAGGTGCCTGGCACTTTAATTATCCATCCGAGCCACCCTGCCACTGACTGGCTTTGGCCTCTTGCCCTGTCTCAATGAAGCCCAACGCAAGTTTGGCAACAGCACCTTATCAACTGTCTAGTCTGTTTACAGACCTCTGGACTCTATATTACATTTAATGATTTAAAATATCCGGCTTTTCCGATTTGTTGGAATCAAGCAATTTTGATGCCAGACCAGCAGTTTGCGGTGTTAAGGCAGTATTTCTCTTGAATAGATGCCTGATCTGTTGAGGATCTCTGGGTTGTGTATGGATCAGAGTGATGGTGAGACAGTTCCAGGATTGGAGCTGTGTTGGTGATTGAGGTGTGGTGTTCAGTGAGAGGATTGATGAGGCTTTGGAATTGAGATTGGAGATAAGCGACAGTGACTGATGGTGAGATTTGGATGTAGGATCAGGGAGACGGAAGATGCCGGGGGGGGATAACTTGACTTGTGAGAAATGCTCACAATGCTGAACACTCTTCAACTCTCCAGGTAAGGTCTGAGTGAGGGTGTAATGCTCATTGTGTGTGAGGGCCTCACAAAATGCATTGTGTTCTATTTAGATGCACAGCAGCTTATAATGTATCATGCTCGGGAGAAACTGGGCCAAACAGAATCTGTAAATATTTGAATAGTATTTAGTAAAAAACAAAGTGCTGGAGGAACTCAGTGGACCAGGCAGCATCTGGAAAAGGAATTGACAGGTGACCTTTAGGATCAGGGCCTTCTTCAGACAGTTCTTCTCCATTCCCTCCACAGATGCTGTCTGCCCCGTTGAGTTCCTCCAGCATTTTGTGTTTTGCTCAAGGTTCCAGCATGTGCAGTTCCTTTTATCTCCAATAGTAGTTAGAAATTAGATTTTGATAAAATGACTTTGTTTTGTGGTCAAAAAACCTTGTGGAACATAACTGAATTAGCAGGCCACCATGTCATTTCTATATGTTTAGACACAAACTTCTGCTTTCAGAAAAATGAGGAGAAAAACTCAAGAAAAAGTTCTCAGGCCCTGTGTTCTGAAATGTTAATTGGCCCCAAATGGTGGCAGCATCAATGCTGCTTATTTACCTTCCACTCGTACGATTATTGACTTTTCTCTCTTGATTTCGTTCACTCCCTTTAATTTGGCCTGGCATGTGTAATTACCAGCATGTGTGTACTGCAGTGACTTCACCACGAAAGGGTTCTGGTTAGCTTTATTCTTCTGAAATACAAAAAACACATCAGAAGCAGCCTGCATTTATTGAGGCATTTGTGCACCAGAACGGCAAGGACTAGTCACATCAAGGAAGGTTAAAGCCTCATGCAGCACTATAATTTTAGACTTTTGTGCCCTTATTTGCACCAATACAGAGCTAATCATACTCCACACAATCCTATTTTGTGATGTCCTGCCAGGTGAGTTTTAAATCTCAGAGTTGTCTCACGAGGATTCCAAGAGGTTTGCATCTGACAAGGTGGAAGGATTTAGGCATGAGAATTGGAAAGCAGCCCATCCATAATGTCTGGGAGTTCTAAACCATGAGACATATCTTCAACACCAGTGCTGAACTTCAGCTACCGTGAAAAAAGAGAGAGCAATGTGCCCATCCTTTGTGAGGATTCTCCGGCTGGGGAAATATTGCAACAATAACAAAAACCAGTTCTGCATTACTCTCCACTTCCTGCCATGACCACAATCTTTAGTACAAAATGAGAAACATGTTGTTCCAGAATGCATAAAATAAAACACAAGGAATGCATTAAAGGAAGCACCCTACCTCCCACCCTCCACCTGCCTGGGCTGGCATTGCCACCAGCTGGTGCATGATGTGACCGGGTTTCTTCTCACGCTCCCATTTCAGGAGATGCACCAGGACACTCGTTACCAGGTGAAAATCCCTGTTTTATATAATTTCCAAAAGTCCTCAAAATGGTCCACGGGACTTGTTGGACAAGAGGATTGGCAATGCTGCCCTGCCACCAGTTCTGCCTTTGGTCAAAGTCTACGCTAGAGCAAGGAAAGGAGAGAAACGCCATTTGCCCTCGGTACAGTATTAGACCATCAACTGTCAATGTCAGGCGGCATTACTCTGAGGAAAGCATTGAGGATGTTTGAGAGGTTAATCACCAGAATCCTAAATTTTGACGCATTGCATCAAGTGTCTGACTTAGTTCATGAACACCAGCAGTTTGCACACGTTGGAAGTATCAATCAACATCTTACTTTCATCAGGGTAATCTCCGTATTTCCAGAGGATTCAACAAAACATTCCAAGGTTATATTCTCCCCAACCATCTTGGAGACATTTTCACTGGGCGTCATTATCAAAGCCAAATCTGTGAATAATAAGACATGTTAAAATTTGTTTTTCATCCTCTAGAAATTATTCTCCATTTCTTGGATTAAAAGATAGGAGTATGAGGTGCCAGAAACATTTTTTGTTGATGTTTGTTTCTGTGATCTCCTCCCCTCAGTTCCTCCTTATCCCTTGAATTCAGTCTGCAGGCCCAGGACATCGTCTGCTGTATAGATCAAGGGGACCGTCTGTACTGAGGAACCATGAATGTTAGCTGCCCTTTTCATTACAATGCCCCAATTGTAACCATTGACTTCCATCCAATCGAGCCTAATGTTTTATACACATACGGCAATGAGTCAAGCGGGAGTGGGAATTCCGTACTTTACAGCCCAGGGTTGTAGAATAGCACATTGGTAGTACATGTATTTCTGCAGTTATTCATTTCAATCAACATTAATGGAGATGAAAGTGTAAAACCACTGTTCTCCACTATTCTCTGCTTTCTTTTCTCACTTTGCCAATTTCTTTAACCCTGTGGTTGTTTTTTTGAATCGGAGAAATAAAACACACTGATTTTTACCTGCTGATTGTGGGAAAGATGAGAATGATTGTGTTTTATTCTTTAGGGATGGAAGTTCCTCCAAAACCTTCTTTGGCCTGTCCCACCTTTTAGGTGACTCCGGTGACTAGGCAGTCACCACACGGTTGCCGGGGTGTCGCCTGTATGGTCGTGAGTAGTCTCCTCAGTCGCCCAAAACGCCCGTAGCGTTTTTCTGGTCGCTGCTGGAAATGTTCAAAACCCTTTTGGCTACAATCGGCGACCGTGGGCTTGTCAAAACTTGTCTTCTCCTGACGTAGGTGCTGTCGTAGGTTATCTCCAGTTGACGACGGTTATCGACGGTACTGACTTCGGTGAATTCCATTGGCGACTACCTATGTCAACCGGCGACGGGTACCGGTGACTGAATTGTCTTCAGTTTTTGCCGACAGGGTCGTAGCTTGTCACGGGTGGACGTAGGTTGACTTCGGTTGTCGCCTGTGTGGTCGTAGGTGTGGTCATAGGTGGGGTCTCTGAGCAGACTTTCAGACACCTGCCTTTTCCTCCTCTTGTGTGGGTTGGGTCACATGTTATGTATTTTCCACTGCTGCGAAGCATTATGGGTCAGTTTTGACCACTGAAAGTATTTTATCTGCATTTTCTTTGTTACTGTTACATCTTAAACCAATCAATTGTGAATTATATTGAAACTCCTCGCTTTCAGTTGAGGTTCAGCTTGCCAGCTGTGGACAGAGGACCCGAGCTGCGGATTGGGAACCCACCTGAAGGCCCGGCTTGGCCGCCAAGAGTGGAAGGATTCTGACAGAGGGCTGCTAAGCAGACCATCTGCGGGAGGCAATGCACTGCCTTGATGGTGGAGTGGGCCGCTGGAGCTCCTGGAACAGCTAGGTGCTCAGTTGGACCGGATGCCGCTTCCAGACGCCAAGCCCATGGACTGGATGCAGCCTGCAATGGTGGAGCTCACTCCACAATGCCATCAGAACAATGGGCCTTCATGGCAAAGTATCCTCATGGTGGCACTAGAATGGCTGCCTCGCCAACAGTCTGTCTCTTCCTCCTTAGTTGTTTGATAGTATGTGTTAAATGTATGTTTTAGTGTTCTTTAGCTTGTTTTAGGTGGGGGGGGGAGGGGTTGGGGGAAACTTTTTTAAATCTCTTACCTCGATGGAGATGCAATTTTCTTCCATATCGTATCTCCATCCGCACTGTGGCCTAACATCGAGGAGTAGGCGGCCTTTGCTGGAGACCGACTTTGGGAGCTCCAACCGTGGGTGCCTACGGACTCTAACATCGTGGAGCTCGTGGTCTCTGGTTAGAGACCGATTTCGGGAGCTCCAAGTCGCGGGAGCTTTGACCGCCCCGAAGCGGGGGCTTCGATCACCCCGACTGCAGATGTTTCCATTGCCCCGACCGCGGGAGTTTAAAGAGGGAGAAGATTGGACTTTATTTCCTTCCATCACATTGAGGAATGTGGGAAATCCGCTGTGGTGGATCTTTATGTTAACTTTAACGTAGTTGTGACTTGTTGCTTTTTTTTTAGTATGGCTGTATGGTAAATCGAATTTCACTGTACCTTAATTGGTACACGTGACAATAAACTGACCTTGAAATCTTGAAGAATTGTGCACTTACAAATAGGACTTGAAAACAGCACCAAACTGGCTCCATATGCTGTCTCAGTGCACCACTGCTATATTTGTACTGTATCTAATTGCTTATGTATAATGATACTTGTACTGAATTGTATACAAAAATGAATGTCACTCTACCTTGGTACATGTGACAAATAAAGTACCAGACCAGGTAATCACTCCAAATATCAAATTTGTTAATTTGATATTATTTCAAATTAATTTTTGATTCTTAACATCAGAAGCTGGTCTGCAGGTCCAGATGTCACAGTTGCACACAACTTTAATGGCCATTGCCAGTGCCAGCTGGGGACAGTCCCTGCGCCCACTGTGTTGATGCTGGCTCTCACACCCTTTTTTTATTCTCTCTACATTCCCTTCACATTCCCACTGCTAGGTAATCACACTTCACTGGTCTTGGCAATTTACAGTGACAATTAACTGACCGACCCACAGGGCTTTGGGGTGTGGGAGGAATCCAAGCGATCACAGAGAGAGGATACAAAATCCAGATTTACAGCACAAGAGGTCAGGATTAAGCCCTGGACAGTATGGCTTTGCGGCAGCAACTCCACAAGCTGTATGACTGTGCTGCCTTTTATAACAAATAACATTCTTTTAGACTTTCTAGGCATAGCAATCATGCAAATTTCAAAACCAATATACATTCTTGAATTTAATAAAAAGTAAATATTCTGTAAATATTTCAATTTTTAAGAATACTTACAGTGCACTGTGATGTTTACAGTATCCTTTAAATCAGGATTATCTAGTTGTGAACAGGCATATTCACCCGTGTCCTCTTGTGTCACATTTATCAACTCATAGTGGGCTAAACCCACAGCTTTCTCTTCTCCCTATGGAATGAAATAGTAGACATTTTACTCAGCATAATCTTCAAAATGCATATATAAAACAGAAAATAATGACAATACTCAGCGAGACAGGCAGCATCGGTGGAAAGGCAGAAAGCAAGTTAGTTTTAAACTGCCAAGGAGGCAAGGAGGGAGCAGAGCTAGCCAGTTCTAGTACAAAGAGTTAACTGAAATTATTGAGGTGTGCATTGAGAAGGCTACAGCTTACCTGATGAGATGGTGTTGGTCAAGCTTACATTGGGCCTTGTTGTAGCACCGCTAAGCACTATGGTGAGTCAAAGATCGGTCAGAGTAGAGATAGGAGGGAGAATTAAATGGCAGGTACATAGTTCATTGCAGATTCATAGTTCCTTGAAAGTGGTGTCACACGTAGACAGGGTAGTCAAAAAGGCTTTCGGCGCATTGCCCTTCATCAGTCAGAGTACTGAATATAGAAGTTAGGAGATAGACACTAAATGCTGGAGTAACTCAGCTGGTCTGGCAGCATCTCTGGAGAAAAGGAACGGGTAACATTTCGGGTCGAGACCCTTCTTCAGACTGAGAGACACAGGTAAGTGAAAGCAGAGGTATTATAAACTACTGAACAAATGAGAACCGGCACCAATGACCCAGGAAAGATGGAGCCCACAATGTCCATTGTTGGTTTTGGAAGAGGTGATAATGAAGGGATACGAACAGTGAACCTAGCAGGGCGACTAGGATGGGGAGAGAGAGAGGGAATGCAAGGGTTACTTGAAGTTAGAGAAATCAATATTAATACTGCTCCGTTGGAAGCTCTCCAAGTAACATTTGAGGTGCTGTTCCTCCAAGTTACGTGTGGCCTCACTCTGATACCTATGTTCGATCCGCCTTAGCCTGGGTTAAGTCCCGGTTGCCAAACATTTTAACTACTCTTCCCATTCCCATACTATCTTTTTGTCCTGGGCCTCCTCCACTGTTGAAAGAGATTCCCTTTCTTATCCATCTCACCTCACTCTCTGCAACTTAAATTTAACTTATTCTCTCCATCACAGTTCTGATAAAAGATCTTTTATCTGAAACATTTGCTCTGTTTCCCTCTCTGTAGGTGCTGTCTGATCTTCTGAGTTTTTTTCTGTTTATATTCCACATTTCCAACAACTGTAGTATTTTGATTTTCATTCATAAGCATCATACATTTGCATCATTACCAAATGGATGGAATAAACAAAAATACATTGTCTATAAAATAACTTAACTAAATGCGTGTGGTTAGTTATCATTTGACGTACAAAGTACTGTGTTTGGAATCTTATGCAACATGATATGGTACATCTTATGCAGATGCATGTAACGTTGTGCTGCGTATCACTGAGCCTGTGCTGATTGTCTCCATAACCGATGGACAGACATTAACTCCCCGATGAAGAGTGACATCCAGTCACTTTGGATTCTGATTCTAAATCAACTTATGGGCAACAGAACTGGGCATCAATTTATCAACTTATGGGCATCCATCGATTACCAGGCAAATGTTGGGAAAACTAAAATATATTAATAAAGGGAGGAGCTTAATATGCTAAATAAATGGAGACTCATAATAAAAGCTGACTCACATTCTTAGTGAAGGTGAATTTTTCTGGCGACGGGTAGCCATCCCCAGAGCAGGAAAGGGTGACGTTCGATCCCTCCAGGATGTCTGGTGCTGGTGTCACTTGTAAAGATATTTTTGAAGTGTTGTCTGAAAAGAAATTGTGAAAAAGAGTAACTTTCTGAATTGAATCCTTTTACGTTATTCAACAATCAGGATTCTTACTATTTAGGGCACAAGACCAAAGAGCAATCTATCACGGGGCAGAACTCCACGTTTTCCAGAAGGCTGAGTGAACCAACATCCACCACACTGAGGCACTAATTACAATACCAGCTTTCTTGTGCCGCTCGACCCCACACCCTGGAAATGATTACTCTACTTTGAGATCTGTCACAGCAAGAGATCACCAAGCAGACAGAGGGAAAAAATGCAAGGAGATGGCCAAAGTCTTCATGTGGAAATGCAAGCGTCTTGTTAACACTTTACTTTCGAGCTCTAGCGCGGAAACAGGCCCTTTGACTAGCAATGTTACAAAATTTTGAGATTTAAAAAATCAAGTCTGCAATTTATCCCATCAGATAAAGCATAAAAAGAAGTTTAATTTGACACCTAATTTACTTTCATATCTTCAGTATTAAGAAAGTTATGGCCATTTTCATACTCGGAAATTAGCATCTTGCTCCCCATTGCCTTTCAATTGACTTAACTCAAAAGCTGTGATCTGGAAAAGTTAAAAGCCCATAACTTTCTTAAAAATTAAGAGAACTCAATGAAATTTTCAGTTATTATAGATTTAAGCATTCTGAAACAAATATGAAACAATCTTACTTGGATGACCTGAAATTAAAGCATATAATTAGTTATCTAGTTGAAGCTAATTACAAAATTCAATGAGTAGATGAATCTATCCATTTCTTAAGAAAATATAAACTTTTTTTAAATTGCCTAAGTGTCCAAATAACATTCACACAATAATCCACAATATAACATAATTTTTAAATCTAATTTTCATGAATTTCTGGGCCAAATGGAAGGAATTTAGTGTTTGATTCCTGTAAATTAATGGCCATTCAACTAGCGAGTGGGTTTTAGTGGAATGCGGTGGATTGCAACGTTGCGGTTAGCGGTGAAGTCGGGAGGAAAAATATTGTTTGTTCATACATTTTTTGGGACCCCATTTCGCAACATAAAAATATTATTAAAGCCTCCCGAAAAACCAACTTTTAATATAAAAATAAACTATTTACCTTTTCTTCTCCCCTACGCAAAATCCTTCCGGTTGTCGGTGCTCACGGCTTTTGAAGGTGATTTTTAAATTACTCTAGTTAATAAATAATTTAGAGTAATTTAAAAATACCTTCATTCATGAAATGTCGGAGCGATTTTTCTTCCGCAACGAAATCGCCCGACATTCATCGATTTTCCAGGTCTGTTGAAAAACAGCACTTTAAGCCCGCCCCCCTCTGAAAGGCGCCAAAGTCACGCACATGGGGAGCGGCAGAACTGCAGCGCTGCTCAAGGTAAGTTTTGCAACATACCTACTTTGACCCACTGAATCTGTTCTGACCACCGATCAAAACATACACCAGCACTATCCTACACACTAGGAACAATTTACAGAGACCAATGAACCAACAAACCTATAAGTCTTTGGAGTGTGGGAGAAAACAGGAGCATCTCGAGAAAACCAACTAGGTCACAGGGAGTGCGTACAGACTCCATACAGACAGCACCCGTAGGCTGGATCAAACCCAGGTCCCTAGTGTTGAAAGGCAGTGACTCTACCGCTGTGCCACCTTGACGCCCCCACTTGGGTATAGCTGATCCACGACAGCTCACAGTGGAGAAGGGCCATTCAGGGTGTTATTGGGAGCTGTGTGCCTTGCAGTGTGGCTATGAATGGCAGAGGAAGTGCACCACTTCACAAACTACCCACCAACTGGACATCTGCCCCAACATGGCTGCACTTTCCACTCAAACCACATTAATCACCTCACTAGAGAGGAAACAAGTCATCCTCAATGCTGAATGAATGCCTAAGGCAAAAAAACGTAGTATAAACCATGCCCTATTTGACCAATCCCTACTTTAGAACGTCATTCGTACCTTCCTTTCTGCAGCTCCTGTTTCAGCAACCACTTCCTCTCATGATTGAAATGAAGCCTTGGAAGGAAGAATGAATTACCCAATGGACAGACTCAACTAAACATCATGGACACTTTTTTTCAGCCAAGTATTTTATTGTGAGAAATTCTTCCTTTCATGCACACCAGGCTATCAGGCAACAATAATTCTCCATGCATTTCATTCCATCCTCTTCAATAAGACAAAACAAAATCAGTCAGTGCCCTCACACATATTGAGCAGTGATTAAGATTTAAAAGTTAATTTTTCATCTTCAGTCCTTGTTTTCAAATGTCTCAATTTTCTCAACCTCCTGAATCAATTCACTCCTCCATTAGTATAGATAAATAAATGAATGAATAAGTTTATTGGCCAAGTATGTACACATACAAGGAATTTGCCTTGGTGCTCCGCTCACAAGTAACAACACGACATACAGCAACAATTAAGAATGACACATAAATCATTAAACATTAATAATAAAACATTACAGTTTTATGAACGTGAACGAAATAAAATACCAGAGCAAATTCAGGCTACAGACTTTTGGTTATTGAGTAGAGCTACTACTCGGGGAAAAAAGCTGTTTTTATGTCTGGCTGTGGCGGCTTTGACAGTCCGGAGTCGCCTCCCAGAGGGAAGTGCTTCAGAGTTTGTGGCCAGGGTGAGAGGGGTCAGAGATGATCTTACCCGCTCGCTTCCTGGCCCTTGCAGTGTACAGTTCGTCAATGGGGGGAAGGTTGCAGCCAACAACCTTCTCAGCTGATCAGACGATTCACTGCAGCTTCCGGATGTCATGCTTGGTGGCTGAGCCAAACCAGACCATGATGGAGAAGGTGAGGACAGACTCTACGATGGCCGTATAAAATTGGACCATCATTGCATGTGGCAGATTGTGCTTCCTCAACTGCCGCAGGAAGTACATCCTCTGTTGGGCCTTTTTGACTGTGGAGTCGATGGCGGCGCCCCATTTCAGGTCCTGGGAGATGATGGTTCCAAGGAACTTAAAAGTCTCCACAGATGTGACTGTGGCGTTGTTGATTATAAGTGGGGGGAGGGGAGGGGGAGTTCTCTTAAAGATGTAATAACATTGCTCTCCTCAAGGCTAGTTTCGTGCACATCCATAACTTTGATTCATTGATGGAAACCTCAGCTGCCAAGGCCTTGATCTTTGGTATACCTCTTAGACCTTTCGCCTCTAGCCTCTTTTATAACAAGGATGACCAAAGACAGCTTGTGAGCCACATGTCTGTTTTATAGTTCCCATGGATAATTGGCACTAATTTACAGAAATGTATTGAAATTGGGTGCTCTGACATCTAAGATGCACTGACCGACCTCCAGCCTCAGCTGTGTAGATGATAAAGACACTGAACTGCATAAATCATAATTGTAAAGAGGGAGGTGGAACTTTTCTTCTGGGAAGATGATTTAGCACTGTCATAAATCCGTCGTGCTCTGTAAGGCATATCTCACACTGCAAATGAGCAATTTAACATCTCGCAATAAAATTAGTTGCAACTTCTCATCCAGATATCCTCCAGGGTTGAGGATAAATAAGAAATGCAAAACCAAGCCTTACCAGTGAAAGACACATATTTCTGCATTCAACTGGAGGCTAACAGAACTAATGTTATTTCATGGAATATTACTCTTGCTTATCTCCATATTTTGATAGAAAATGTGTCATTTTGGAATCAATTTTCACTGCTACGTCGATGATACACAACTTTACCTCTCCACAAAACCAAACACCTCCCTTCCCCCAACTGCCCTCACCACCTGTCTTCAAGCTATCAGCAACTGGATGTCACTCAACCTTCTAAAACTCAATGGAAATAAAACAGAAACCATGCTAATTGGCTCAAAGTCCACGCTCTCCAAAACCCACCTGTTCACCATTTCAGTTGATGCCTCACCCATACCCACCTCCTCCCATGTCAAAAGTCTCGGCGTCATTCTGGACAGTACACTTTCCTTTGGCTCCCACATCAGCAATATCACACGCTCTGCATACTTTCATCTCCGCAACATCTCCAGACTCCGCCCCTCCCTCTCCAAAGACAATACAAAAGTCCTCATCCACGCTCTGGTCACATCCCGCATCAATTACTGCAACGCCCTTCTCACTTGCACCTCCAATAAACTTCTTCATCGCCTCCAATGCATTCAGAACCCTGCAGCCCGGATCATCACCCGCACCAGATCATCGGACCACATCACACCCATCCTCACTCAGCTCCACTGACTCCCTGTGCACCACCGGATTAACTACAAGATTTTACTGCTGACCTTCAAAGCCCTACACCACCTTGCTCCCCAATACCTCTCTGACCTGCTGCTACCATACACTTCGTTCCTCCTCAGCTGCAATTTTAACTGTCCCCACACTTAGACTCAGCACCATGGGTGCCAGAGCCTTCCGCTGCTCTGCCACACGTCTCTGGAACACTCTCCCACCTCCCATCCGTCACCTGGACACTATGGATCAATTCAAATCACAACTCAAAACACACCTGTTTAGATTAGCATACCCGACATAACTTCCACCATGTTCACCCTGATTTTAATGACTTAAAATGTTTAGTGTATTTTTTTGTTTTTGTTTTTGTTTTTAATCAACTTGATTTTAATATTGATAATGTATTGTGATTTTATGTCCTGTAAGGTGTCCTTGGGTGTCCAGAAAGGTGCCAGCAAATAAAATGCATTATTATTATTATTAATATTACCAAAGTGGTTACAATTTTAGATTCAAAGAACACAGAGTTTCAGTGACTAATTTCAGCAGATTCCAATTTTCAAGGACTTACCCCCGAGATGGAGACACCCAAGCACTGGAATTCCACCAGGTAGTATTTGTAGTGGGCAGCTGTGAATATGAGTGGTGAAGGCCGGTAGGGCTGGCCTCTCTGCCACTATAACCATTTGTTCCAATACCTGGCTCATTGCCAGTATTTTGTTAATGCTTCAGTCAAGCTACTTAGTTATTTTTTCACCTCAGGCAGTTCCATGGGATTGAAGATGACTTACACCAGTTCTCTGCACTATGGGGTATTTTACTACTCTCATGCTGCTATTTAAGTACAAGATACAATTGTGCCAGATAGAGTCTCCACCACATTCATGCAGCTGATCATAAGAGTACCTGGTAACATTGTTGGTCAAACAGATATTCTCAGTAGTTTGTAACCGACAAGTATTTTATCTGCCAATTTATTCAATGTGCCTTCAAGGTAAAATAACTAATTTGAAGATTTTAAACTAGTTACCGGTATAAACATCAACTTCAACACTGCTACTCAACAATTGTAAAAACATTTTATTAATATTGAACTGGTTTAAACCAAAGGGATACATTATCAATTGGATAATGTTTAATTAAAATTTTTTTTTAAACAATTACAAAAGTGAAAAGTGATTGAGATAATTAGTGTAGACAAAAATGCTGGAGAAACTCGGTGGGTGAAGCAGTATCAATGGAGCGGGAAATAGGTGACGTTTCGGGTCGAGACCCGAAACGTCGCCTATTTCCTTCGCCCCATATATGCTGCCTCACCCGCTGAGTTTCTCCAGCATTTTTGTCTACCTTCGATTTTCCAGCACCTGCAGTTCCTTCTTAGACAGAAATAATTAGTGTGGTGACAGGAAAGAGCTGAGAGGAAAACTGAGCACAATTGTTACAAATGTAAGTTTAATACCATGGCATAGCAGAATCCCAAACACAATTCAAACATGCCTGTTCAGAAATAGCAACTTCATGATGAACTGCTGAACAAGTCTCACCTGCCTGTTCAGAGGGAAGCAAACATTTTGTAGCATAATTTGAAGGCCTCATTGTATAATTTGAAGTACCTCATTGTATAAATATTCCTCAGCCAAAATGGCAAAACAAATGTGGATGTCTCGTGCAAATTGACTGCACCACATTGACAATTAAGTGTGCTATCCTGTGGGAAGTGCTACATGGGCATTATATTTTATATTTATACGTTAAATATGTTTATATTTTATATTAGAGTAAACGTGCCATTCAATCTGTTAAGGGTTTAACTGAAGTTTCAGTGAATACATGACTGTGAATGCTACTTACAGTGTACGAACATAGTGACAGGTGAAGATACATTGGTCACACTTCTGACCAGGCCTTCAGAATAAGTCGCCTGGCAGGTAAAATTTATTCTTCCTTCACCTCTCTTCGGCATGTACTCCAGGGTAGACCTTATATCGAAAAAGCCTTTATTGTTTTTAGTAGAATCATCAAGCATCACCACACCTGGAAAACATTTGTTAAAGTTGATCAGTTTTTTTTAAATTCAGGCCATTTTATTAAATAATTTGATCATTTTAACCTTTCTTTGGAGGATCCTTCAGGTCAGGGAGTCCGCCACAAAATATTATTTGTGCATTGACATAATGTCTGAGAAATACTTTGAGAATAAAAAAAAAGCAGGAAAAAAGCCCCCAAATTATGAAAGCTGTTCAAAGTAGGCAAGATCCTGCTCTTGAGAGGGTAGCAGCGATTTACAACTGGTCCAGATTCAGTGGGAGGGAAATAGTCAGTTCACTGGCTATTATTGTCTAGTGATGTTTGATGAATACAGAGAGGATCAGATCAAACTGAAATACACTATGAACTGGTGTTAGGACTACGCTGAAAGTGATACTCACACCTTTCCCAGGGAGACAAGGCACATTCAGAATCAACAAGAAAAGTTCAAACCACTGAAAATGTGATCACTAATTTTGTACCTGGCTTTATTCATACCTGGCTTGTTGATGTCCAGATTCTGAAAATTGTATTGCCAGGAAATATTGGCAGCCGGGTAACTATCCTTGACAACACACTGACCGACCTGAATGAAAAGGACAGGAAAGTAGCACAATTACATTCCTGAACCAACTTCAGCAACAACATTCCATATTTCAGGTTATTGTTAAACATTAGCCGGCTCCCTGAAATACAAGCTGAACCGCAATTTATGAGGGATTCTTTGGAAGCAGAGAATATGCCAGCACCGCATGGTAATTCCAGGTTATCCCGCCAATGGAGGAAACAGGGAGTTAATGTCGAGGGGAGGATGAGCTGGGAATGTATAATTCCCCACTTGATATCCCAGCAGTTACGTGAGCAGGGTCAATAAAATCTCATTCCAAGGCAACATGTCCAATATATCAGTTTCATTTTTTAAAATATTAACTAAAATATGACAGAGGGATTAAAAGATTACTGGATTATGTCTCTTCAGAACACAACATGTTTTAAATTGGATGCTGAAAACAGATTCAATGTCTCCTCTAACTATAACTAAATTATTAATAAAAATGTCAATTAAGATTCTCAGCAAAAATGAAGCACTTATGAATGTAAGTGCTTATTAATCTGTAAACTTCATGTAACAGATTACTTTTGCAGGATCTTTTTTCTGATTATACTTGGTAACTTGCTGCACAATTTCATTGTCATTTGATGACAACAAAGTTGCTGAATGCAATTTTGTCTGGATTAATTTGAAAGGATACCTGCCTTGATTTCATCTTTCACAATGGGTAGGCTCAGTTTCCTTATTATTTTCTCATAATTTTAATGCTCATCTTTCTTGCTGCACCTGCAGCCCATCATTCCCATCTCATTGGTTGATTGAGTGTACATATTTTACAATCTCGTACATTGCAATCTCTTAATTTGTACTTGTACTTTCCTCAGTGCTCGAAGGCCTGAGCTACAGGGAGAGGTTGGGCTGGCTAGGACTCTATTCCTTGGAGCACAGGAGGATGAGTGATCTTATGGAGGTGTATAAGATCATGAGAGGAATTGATAGGGTAAGTATTTTACCCAGAGGAGGGGAATCAAGAACCAGCGGACATAGGTTTTAATGTGAGGGGGAAAAGGTTTAATAGGAACCCGAGAGACAACCTTTTTTGTACACAAAGGGTGGTAGGCATATGGAATGAGGTGCCAGAGCAGGCAGTCGAGGCAGGTACTATCACAATGTTAAAAAAACATTCGAACAGTTACATGCATAGGACAGGTTGAGAGGGAAATGGGCTAAGCAGTAGCAGGTGGGACGTGTAGATGGGCATGTTGGTCAGTGGAGCAAGTTGGACTGCAGGGCCTGTTTCCACGCTGTATAACTATGACAAACCAGTACCTTTCATCACATCCAACACTAGTGAATAGCATCCAGACCCACAAGTAATTCTGGTCATTCATTTCGAACACTGATCTCTCCTGTCCTTCTTGCCAAGTCATGTACATTTGTCTTCTACTCACCTTCTGTAGTTTCCCTGCCACAAGGAAGGGAGCTAGCGGCATAATTTCAGGATTAGATGGTTGATCTATAAAGATAAAAAAGAACAATTAAAAGACCCAAGATTTCAGGATTATATATTAAGAGGAACTTTCAGATTAATTACTCACTCTACATTTACTTGGTATAGAAAGAAAACAGTAGAAAGGGGAATTTTCAGCATGGAAATTGATTTTGTCTGCAACAAGACTGAATGTATTTTCAATCGAGACAAAAACACAGAAATTATTGCAACGTCCTGAACGCTATGCCAATATCCAGACCTTAGGTCAACTGCAAGGGTCAAACCCGGTGTAAACTAGCTTTGAACAATATTGAAGAATGATCTTAAAAGACAAAAAAAAATTCCAGGTGCTATGGTCGTCCTAATGAGACAACAATAAAGGATTTACTGCTGAGGCAAAATATCAATGCACAGCATTAGGAGGGATCAACAAAGCTGGTACAATGACATTGATCTTCCCCAGTACCTGAGTAAGGGTCACACTCATAAGGAGTGAAATATGAATAATGAGGATGTTTGTAAATACGGTTCAAACATTGAATGAAGGCATCTAAGTAAATGGCAGGTATTTAAGGATTACTAGACTAAGCGAGACCCGTTGGGTCCCAGCATCACATGGAGGGCTGGTCCCCCAACACAATATTCCACCTCTCTACCAATTCCAAAATTGCTGGCCAGTGTGGGGGGTGGGGCTTTCTGAAGTGCTAGCATGGGTGTTGTGGGCCAAAGGGAGTGGTTTCCAGAGGGCTAGTATGGACATTGTGGGCTGAATGGATTATTGGGCTGGCAGCTCAGTCACTCAGGCCCGGCAGCTCAGTAACTCGAGCCTGGTAGGGTGGCAGCTCAGAAACTGCCAGAAATGTTGCCGAAAACAGGTGAGAGACTGTGAGAGAGAGAAGCGGGAGAGGGTGGACAATCAATTTTAGACATTTTCATATTTTTTACAGTTGCAAAAGGCACACAGTTGCAAAAGGCACACAGTTGCAATAGGCACACAGTTGCAAAAGGCACACAGTTGCAATAGGCACACAGTTGCAATAGGCACACATTTCAATAGCCGCACAGTTTAAAAACACATAAAGGGCATTCACAGATCAGTATTCTCAGCGTTTTGTAGATTTCCAGCTCAGAGAGTCGTGACCCTCTCCCTCCCCCATCTTGCAGAAACTGCCACGCCCACACTTCTGGGTTTTATAGCTCCTCCCCACCTACCGGAAGGGGTGTGGCCTTCATGGCGTGATTGACAGGAGAGAGAATCTCAACATTTTTTAAACATTAATAAGTCTTTTATTTTCCATCGATGGGAAAAGTCCTCTGGCCCTGACAGCTGGAGGGGGACTATGAGTAAGGTGGTCAAAAATCACAGCCGTTAAGTGGTCGCGTTTTTTCTAAAATCAAGATACAGTGCAAACAGGAAGTGGTCAAGTTTAGACTTTTAATTATATAGATATTGTTTATAGTCATCTAATTGAATTTGTGATTCAAAAGTTGAGCTTCTTTTAACTATTAAATTCAGCACATCCTGTACACAGTACCAATTTTAGATGTTTTCCTGTACAATCAAAATAAAAATCAGCACCGCAGAATAGATAATGGCCCACAACACTGGAATCTATACCCAATTGTCAGTAACTCCAATTGTGTTGGACATATTCAATGGAGGACTGGAGTAGTATTTCAAAGGGAACAATACTATCTGCCCATCACAACAATAGGCTGTACGCACACGGTTTAGGATAAATTCAATAATCACGTCATATTCAACTTGTGTTTAAAGGAAACGGTGGATGAATCACCAAGGTACAGCAGTCAAAGTACTGTGGACAATTCCTGTCAAACCCTTCCTTTCACCTGTAAGTATAAGGAGCAGGAGGACAATGAGCCTCACGAACCTGTTGAATAAGATCCAATTGTGCCACCAGCATTCCTTTCCTCTGAGCCCATACTCCCATTTTGATTTAGTTAAGTGTAAGACAAAACAGCCAGTTCCCTGATGGGTTTCTTATCATATTGCTCTGTGAAGCCATCCTGAATGCATGGTTCGAACTCTTCCTCAACATTACCCTTGCCAATTTAATTTTTGGCCAGTTAGTACGATGATTAAAATCACTCATTATTAATGCAGTGTCTGTCTTACAAGCCCCATTATTTTTCGGTTTGTGCTCCCTCCCGTAGTATAGCTATTTAAAGATGCCAATACGATATCCCACTCATGGCTTCTTATCATTACTATTTCTTACCTTCACTTAAATCACCTAACCTCCAACAAGAGAGAGTTAGATTTAGCTTTTAGGGCCAAGGAAATCAAGGGATATGGGGAAAAAGCCGGAACGGGTACTGATTTTTGATGATCAGCCATGATCATATTGAATGGCGGTGCTGGCTCGAAGGGCCGAATGACCTACTTAATGGGTCAATGGTACTTTATTGTCACGTGTACCGAGGTACAGTGAAATTTGATTTACCATACAGTCATATCAAAAAAGCAACAAGATATAAAATTACATAAAGATTAAACATAAACAGCCACCACAGTGGCGTGTGAGAATCACTAGAGCATAAGCGGAGACCCACAGTCATCAGTTTAATGTCTAGGCCACACACACGCTCCTTCGCCGTGATGTGACCAGAGTTGTACCGGCCGCTGTCACTCTCTCTGCAGTCCTGGTCTGCCCGAACACTCAGAAAGCCGTCCACACTCACACAAGACTCCAGGATATTCTCATGGCACGATGTCCCCGCAAACACCAAGATCACTGCACTCACTGCAATCCCTCCGAGTCCCCACTAGCGCAGGCAGCACCTCCATCTTGTTTCTTGGCGACCTCACATTCCCCACTGTGATGGAAGGCAAATAACTTTGACCTTTTTCCTCTTTTTCTCCCGCGGTCGGGGCGATCGAAACATCCGCAGTAGGGGCGATCGAAGCTCCTGCAGTCGGCGATCGAAGCCCCCGCATCGGGGCGATCGAGGCTCCCACGATCGGGGCGGTCGAAGCTCCTGTGGTCCGAGCTCCCGCAGTCAACCCCTAACAAAGGGACCGCTGGCTCCACGATGTTAAGGCCGCATTGCGGACAGAGATACGATACGGAAAAAGTCGCATCTCCGTCGAGGAAAGAAATAAAAGTTTCCCACACCCCCCCACATAATACAAAACTAAAGATACACTAAAACATTCAAATGAAACAGACTAAAAACAACAAATGAAGAAAGGAACGAGACAGGCTGTTGGCGAGGCTGCCACTTACGGTGCCTCTGGTGGTCCTGCACCTGTTTTTCTACGTTACTATGTAACATATAAATCATCTGAAACTTAATGTGCTTTCCCTCAGACAGTTGGACCTCAACTTTTATTCTCATCCTCACCAACTTCTCCTACACCAATGATTAAGTTTAATATCCTTAGGTTTGTCTACAATTCTTTGACGAATTGCTCGACATTCTGACGTCGCCTCCCAAATGTCGAGCAGACACACTATCCATGCCCTATATCTTTCTGTCAGTTCTATCATCAGTGCAGCGTTCATATCTCCCAGCCTGTTCTTTGTAAATCTCCTCCATCGAAAGCCTCCCAAAATGCACAAAGCTTTTGATGCCCAGTGCCTCTGAGAATGTGTGATGCCTGCTAATACTCAAATACTCAAACTCTGTCACTTACATGCATGTTAATTAGTTAATATGATGAAGATGTGCCCAATATGTATAGGTTACTAGAAAGGATTCAAACAGATGGATTGCTTTTAGAGGGATTGAATGAATATGGAAGAAATCCCTATGCTATTCCACTTCAAATTCAGAGGGACAGCTGCGAAAATATCTAGGAAATGAGATAAGGTACAGATAAGCCCAATTTTACTCTCTCTTCACTTCCACGAATGCTGTTTGTTGAGAACTGCCCTTCCTCACCTGCCACAAGTAAACAGTAGTAAGGAGGGCAGCAGAGTGGTGCAGGTGGTAGAGGTGCTGTCTCAGTGCACCAGAGACCCAGGTTCAACTAGAATGGAGTTTGCATATTCTCCTAGTGAATGTGTGGGTTTCCTTGGGTGCTCCGGCTTCTTCCCACATTCCAAAAATGTAAAAGTTAGAAGGTACATTGGCTATTGTGAACTGTCACAATGTGTGGGTGTGTGGGTGGGTAGGTGTGTGGGTGTCTGTAGAATTTAGTGGGAGGTGATTCCCACTGTGATGAACAGGGAAAATGGGGTGAATAAAAAATGAGATTATTTTAAGATTTAGATTTAGTGAGTGTTTGATGATAATCCAAGACTCTCTGGTGCTCTTTTTTCATGGGAAAGAGATGTCTATTGAGAATAGTTTGTCCTCTCTCAACCTGATCTGTTAAGGCCTTACTTGATCTCTTAAATATCTCCAGTTTCTTTAAACGTCTCCTGCTAAATAGTTTGCTGCAGTAGCACCTCCTAACAGCACAGAAAGGGCTCCCAGACCAAAGACACAGTTGAACATCAAGCTGTGGATTGATATCCTGGAGCGGAAAGACCAAAACTATGCCTGTGAGACAAATGTATTCAATTCCCTGTTCTTGTGGAAAGAGAGTGATATTCTAGATTACTTCACTAACGCAACTCCTTGAAATATACAACATATAATATAACGAGTTTCAAAATCGTATAATATAACGTTTCAAAATCAGGCCCCAATGGATTGTAATCACAGTATATTATAGATGTGTCTTTACTTACTGTAAACGTTGATAAATACAGATGATTCATGTATGTCAGAGTCAACCACTGTTGAGCAGAAAAACATCTTTGCATCCTGAATTCCAATGTTCAAGATATTTAAGGAAAAATCCGTGTTCAAAATCAGCCTGCCGTTGTATCTGGAATTCTTTGAGTCTATGATCTCTTTTTTCGCCAGTAACAATGAGATGAGCCGTTCTTTCTGATTTTCAGTTACTTCCTGAAAGAGCAGGAAACATAGAAACATAGAAAAATTAGTGCAGGAGACAGCCATTTGGCCCTTCGAGCCAGCATCACCATTCAATATGATCATGGCTGATCATTTAAAATCAGTATCCCGTTCCTGCTTTTTTCCTTTTCCTTTAGCCCTAAGAGCTAAATCTAACTCCATTGCCCTCTGTGGGAGAGAATTCCACAGATTCACAACTTTCTGGGTGAACTTTTTTCCCCTCATCTTAGTCTTAAATGGCCTACCCCTTATTCGTAAACTGTGATCCCTGGTTTTGGACATCCCCAACATTGGGAACATTTTTCCCGCATCTAGCCTATCCAATCCTTTAAGAATTTTAAATGTTTCTCTCATTCCTTCGAAATTCCAGTGAATATAAGCCCAGTTGTCCCATTCTTTCATCACATGTCAGTCCTGCCATCCCAGGAATTAATCTGGTGAACCTACGCAGCACTCCCTCAATAGCAATAATGTCCTTCCTCAAATTAGACAATAGACAATAGGTGCAGGAATAGGCCATTCGGTCCTTCAAGCCAGCACCAACATTCAATGTGATCATGGCTGATCATCCACAATCAGTATCCTGTTCCTGTCTTCTCCCCATATCCCCTGACTCCGCTATCTTCAAGAGCCCTATCTAACTCTCTCTTGAAAGTATGCAGAGAATTGGCCTCCACCGTCCTCTGAGGCAGAGAATTCCACAGTCTCACAACTCTCTGTGTGAAAACGTGTTTCCTCATCTCCGTTCTAAATGGCTTACCCCTTATTCTTAAACTTTAGCCCCCGGTTCCCAACATCGGGAACACGTTTCCTGCCTCTAGCATGTCCAAGCCCTTCATAATCTTATATGTTTCCATAAGATCCCTTCTCATCCTTCTAAATTCCAAGAGTATACAAGCCCAGCCGCTCCATTCTCTCAGCATATGACAGTCCTGCCATCCAAGGGATTTAACCTTGTAAACCGATGCTGCACTACCTCAATAGCAAGAATGTCCTTCCTCAAATTTGGAGACTAAAACTGCACACAATACTCCAGGTGTGGTCTCACTGGGGCTTTGTACAACTGCAGAAGGACCTCTTTGCTTCTATACTCAACTCCTCTTGTTATGAAGGCTAACATGCCATTCACTTTCTTCACTGCCTGCTGTACCTGCATGCTTACTTTCATTGACTGGTGAGCAAGGACCCCCAGCTCCCGTTGTAATTCCCCTTTTCCCAACTTGACACCATTTAGATAAATCTTCTTCCCTGTTTTTGCTACCAAAGTGGATAACCTCACATTTATCCACATGAAACTGCATCTGCCATGCATCTGCCCACTCACGCAACCTATCCTGCAGTCTCATAGCATCCTCATCGTAACTCACACTGCCACTCAGCTTTGTGTCAGCCGCAAACTTGGAGCTGTCACATTTAATTCTCTCGTCTAAATTGTATATATACTGTAAATAACTGGGGTCCAGCACCGAGCCTTGTGGCACCCCACTAGTCACAGCCTGCCATTCTGAAAAGGACCCGTTAATTCCTATTCTTTGCTTCCTGTCTGCCAACCAGTTCTCTATCCCCCATACCATGTGCTCTAATTTTGCACACTAATCTCTTGTGTGAGACCCTGTCAAAGTTTTCTTGAAAGTCCAGATACACCACATCCACTGGCTCTCCCTTATCCATTCTACTTGTTACATCCTCAAAAAATTCCAGAAGATTAGTCAAGCATGATTTCTTCTTTATAATTCCATGCTGACTTTGGCCGATCCCGTCACTGCTTTCCAAATGCGTTGCTATAACATCTTTAATAATTGACTCAAGCATCTTCCCCACTAACGATGTAAGGCTAACTGGTCTATAATTCCCCGTTTTCTCTCTCCCTCCTTTCTTAAAAAGTGAAGTTACATTGGCTACCCTCCAGTCCACAGGAACTGATCCAGAGTCGAGAGAACATTGGAAAATGATCACCAATACATCCACGATTTCTAGGGCCACCTCCGAGAGTACTCTGGGATGCAGACCATCGGGCCCCGGGGATTTGTCTGCCTTCAGTCCCAACAGTTTACCTAACCATTTCCAGACTAATGTGGATTCCCTTCAGTTCCTCCCTCCCACTAGATCTTTGCCATTGCATCTCCACCATCCACCCTTTAAGTATAATATGCCAGTCTATCCCGGCCAATTCCCGTCTCATACCTTCAAAGTCTCTTTTCTTAAAGTTCAGGACCCTAGTCTCTGAATTAACCGTGTCACTCTCAACTGTGTCAAGGAGAGAGGGTTAGCAATACATAGGCATTTTAGTAGATTGTGATCCGGTGGGTTTCTGATGACAGCAAGAAAGGGGATAGAGGTATCAGAGATAGTCCAAGTAAGTTTGAGGGCAGGGTGGAAGTTAGTGGTAAAGTTAATTAAATCACCAAGTTCTGCACAGATGCACGAGGCAGCCACAATGCAGTCATCAATGTAGCAGAGAAGGAGTTGGAGGATAGTACCAGTGTACATTTGGAACACGGACAGTTCGACGTAACCAACAAAAGGCAGGCTTAGCTGGGGCCCAATGCGAGTGTCCATGGGTACAGCTTGAACCTGGAGAAAGTGAGAAGTTGTTGGCCATGAGGACAGGTTCCGCCAGGTGGAGGAGAGTGTTAGTCTGAGTCTTAATTGTTGCTGATTCATACGCACATTAGATGCAACAACTAACAAAAACAAAATACATCTAAGGTGTCTCAGTCCCTCCAAAAATGGAGCTTAGAGCCTCCTAACCTTAAGCATCAGTTTCAAAAGGTAGCATGAAATAAATTACTGGATTGGGATATTGTTCCACTGGGGCTGGGTCATGTTCTTGTAAATAACAGTCCGTATGAATCAAGAGGAAACAAAAAATATTCAAAAGCAAAAATGTAGTGCTTTTTATTCTTGTAATAATCTGAAAGTCAGATCATCCCTGCGCATGGCATAAGGCTGTTTGTTCAGACAAAACACTGCAAGTGCCTGGTGAATGTACACTAGAGAGAAGCAGCACCAGGTGAGCAGAAAGTTGCTTCTGGTATTGGTCATCTAAATATTGCAGCTCCTCAGCTAACACATTCCCTTCACTTTGGCATGAAGGCAAGAGGCATTCACCACTGGTACAATTACTGGTCCAGGAAACAAATCTAGTATGTATATTACTCACCACTTTCCATACCACCATGTATGGGTTACCATCTTTTTTCGAGTCACAGGTCAGCGTGACATTATCTCCAACCATTGCTGTCACAGTGGTTGATGCTTGAACTGAAAAAAAGCACAGAAGACAATTCCATGAAACGTGTACATTTACCTATGTTTAACCTATCAGTCTAAGGCAGGTATGTGAGTTAGAGACAAATCCTGGTGTCCATCTTGACTACTGTAGCTTCTCAGATTGAGAGCCCGTCTATCGCTCCCATTATTTTAAATCCAACTGCAGACAATGAACAAGGTAATGAGAAGCAAAATAAACATAATAAGAGGAATACGAAAACAATATGAAAAATCTATTAGACAGAAAAAAATGGAAAGTTAAGGCTGACGAGTGAGAGATGTACAGAACTATTGATAGAAGAAACAGAAGGCGAGAGAGATTTGCACAAAAATGAGAGTGTAAACTGAAGCCATGTATAAACAGAAATACAGAGTAGATAGTAAAAGAGTGATCTTCATTTCCAAATTTCATAGGCCAGTGCAGAAATCACAAAAATCTTACCCTTAACAAGGGCTATCTTGTTTTCAAGAATGACAACCACAATCTTCATAACTGTAACAGAGAATGTTCTCAGTATATCCCCCCTTGCTCCACAATCACAGATGAATCTTGCTCTAACAACCTTTCAAAGCTGCTTAGACCATAGCTTTAAAAAAAATCTACTCCATACTCTTGCTCATAACTGACATCTAACCTTTAGAACAGCAATATGTTTCATGTAAATATGCTGCAGTCATACAAGAGGCATTAATATTAACAAATTAGTGTCTAAACTGCGAGTATGATAAACAAGCGTGGATTGGTACATGGTTCCTTGATCCACAATTATGAACTAAACGATTACTTCAATGAGGCATTCCACAAATCTTGTAACAACACAGTACATATCTCCATTAATGTTTACAGTATATCATGGTGTATATACAACAAAATAGATCAATGTAATTTCATTATTTTCTCTTTATATTTTCCTCTTGCTATTTAATTACATCATCAAACATCCAACCAATCGGGTTTATGGTAAAATCAATAGACAAGCATGTATCATTTGAGCATCTGCGAAGCACGTTCAACATGTATTAAAGGAGACCTTCCTGCGTATAAATTACAAATTTTCTTCCGTGTCTGTGCAACGACCCATTAATGTATAAAACATTACTTGGAAAAGTTCCCCTGAAGTAACATACTCGCCTTTCTCGCCCTCTGGATAAATTTCCTTCACCATAAAGTTTGTGAGCCTCGCTCAATCCACCTCTCCTCCCACAGCCCTATTCACCAGCCTGAACCTATACCCAATCCACCCAAATAATCAAGCCCAGTGATGTCCTCTACGATAATCTTCAACATTGGTGCCCCTGTCAGGATGCGTTCTCAGCCCCCTTCTTTACTCCACATACACCCATGACTTTGCAGCCAAATACAAATCCAACTCCATTTACAAGTTTGAGACGATAAGTGGGCCGGATAGCAAATAATTACGAGACAGAGTACAGGATGGAGATTGTGCACCTTGTACCTCGTGCCAAGACAACCTTTGGCTGCAAGGCAAAGGAGATTGTGATCAACTTCAGAAAGCGAAGCGATATATATACCCAGGTCTACATTGATGGCAAGTAAAGATGGTTGAAAGGTTCAAGTTCCTAGGAGTAAAAATCACCAACGACCTGTCTTGGACCAGCCACATCGAAGCAATGGCCAAGAAAGCACAGCAATGCCTCTACTTCCTTAGAAGACTTAGGAAGATCAGCATGTCCCCAACAACTCTCACCAATTTCTCCAGACGTGCCATAGAAAGCATTTTATCGGGATGTATCACAGCATAGTTTGGGAACTGCTCCATCCAAGACTGCAAGAAATTGCAGAGAATTGTGGATGCAACCCAGACCATCACACAAACCAACCTCCCTTCCATTGATTTCATCTACATTTCACGCTGCTTTGACAAGGCCTGCAGTGTAATCAAGGACTAATCAAGAACAAGTCTCACCCTGGACATTACCTCTTCTCCCCTCTCCCATCAGGCAAAAGGTACAGAAGTGTGAAAACATATTCCTCCAGCGTCAGGGACAGTTTTCTCCCAGCTGTTATCAGGCAGCTGAAACAGCCTATCAACAACCTCCCAACAACCTCCCATCTACCTCATTGGATACCCTCGGACTATTTTTAATCAGACTTTACCTTGCACCAAACATTATTCCCTTATCTTGTAGCTGTACACAGTGGAAGGCTTGATTTTACTCGTGTATCGTTTTTCCGCTGACTGGATAGCAGGCAACAAAAACGCTTCTCACTGTACCTCAATACATGTGACAATAAACTAAACTAACCACAATTGCCAACAGTGCCCCATCCCAACTGTAATCATGGCATTAGTTTGCATGCTTCCAGCATCCCCGGCTGATGATCACACTCCCTAACTTGACCAGTCACACACCATCTAAAATACCATTGCCCACGTGACCAATCACTAACAGTGCCTTGCACCCCTCTCCCCTCCCATCTCTACTTCCACCAACACTCCGCCAACATATCCCTGTCAATCCTCCCAAATCAATACCCTCTTCCCCTGAATTTAGACTTACCCCAGAAACTAAGTCCAGAACCTTCCATTGAATTTCCCCTTGGCAGACTAATGCATGACAGTGTTTAATGTGCTTTGTTCATCTCTCTCACTCTGCACACTATAGAGATATGCAGAGGCACTGGCATCACTCAAAGCATTGGGTCTGCAGTACTGGTTCATAGCACTAGGTGTTGCTGTCTGCATGGTCAACGTTCTGTAAAGCAGCCTGTTCAGACATAGACTTATCTTTAAGAAAGAAAACTGAAGATGCTGAAAAAATCGAAGGTAGACAAAAATATTTGAGAAACTCAGCGGGTGAGGCAGCATCAATGGAGCGAAGGAATAGGTGACGTTTCCGTCACCTATTCCTTCGCTCCATAAATGCTGCCTCACCCGCTGAGTTTCTCCAGCATTTTTGTCTACCTTAGACTTATCTTTCTTTCATCATTGTATAAGGTTCAACATTGAACACTAAGTCGCCCATTTAACTGTATGTTATAAGACTGGGGATGAAGAAGCTTGATTGGGTGCTTCTGCCCATGTTGAAGGGAGCAGTGATATCCCAGTTTCAACAAAGAATCTTGTTTTAATCTCAAAACCAATCTTTTTAAAAAATTGCAATTATTAAGTCTCGGAGTATGTTGTCCGTGTTATTATTGTGTAATTATTACGGATCAGAACAGCTTGCTCTTATCCCACTGTTTGTTAGGGAGATGAGGGTGTGTGGGCAGTAGTGCAGACTTCTCACAAAACTATTTATCTTCGGTAAGCTATCAATTTAGAAACGGTGGACAGGTTAGTTATGTGACTGTCTACTTTCTTTCCATTGTGTTTGGCTTCTTGTTAGGGCAGCTAATATAATCAATTCTATCCATGTCCAGTACAATTTAAATGTTAATCAAAAATCTGCAGATGTTGCAATTTAAATGTTCTTTGCAGGACAGGGCACATCCTTTTTCAAATTCCTGAGTTTGCATGTGACTTTTTTCCACTGCATGTTGCTAACAGCTAACCGCTTAACTTATTCACTTATTCAAGCAATGTTGGTGCACATCAAACCTATTCAAGCCACTGCACGGCGAGCTACACTTCACAGATATCAGTTCGATTTACTACAGTGCATATATGTTTTGGTGTTGACCTTTACCTTGGAAATGTAGCAGTAAACAACTGGAATGCAAGATGAAATCAAATTCCACGGTTAAAAAAAAAAGGTGCATTAATCTATTAGCCAGTCAGATTTGCACAACAAATCATACACTTGGCGACACTTAAAAAAGTGTTAGGAGGTTTACATCAGAATTGTGCTCGAACTATGCATGGGGCCAGTGCTACTCTTGATAGAATTATCCTCGCAATAGTGCAGCTGCTGACTATTTGTTATGTTAGCTATTGGGTAGCAGCATTTGTGTAGTTTCTGATGTGGGCAAAAGCGTAGAAATTGGATTGATTCCTGCATTATCAGTGCACAAGACACACAGGAATTGATCTACTGGCGTAGATCATGACAGTAATTACTTTCAGGTGAAATTGCAGAATTGGACCAGACATGTCTGCGTTCCTGATGAGTGTCCTGTATCAGACACCTAATGGCATCCTTGTTCCTGCAATGGCCGTTTCCAGCCTCGCTGACATAAAGAGAAACTCAGAGGTATAACACTTTGCTGATTTTATCGCTGCTTGAAGAGAAACTCTGCTGATTTAAGAGATTCAGAGCCTATTGTCAGCTGGTCAGACACATTTTGAAGTCTACGAAGAGTGCATAAATTCCTGGATGGTTTTAACAGCTGATCTACTTGTTGAAAGGGTACACCAATGCTGACAGCGCTGCATTCACAACCTTTCTGGTGCAGTTGCTCCATCAGTGTCATTGCAGTGTAAAGAATGGGATATGGCCTCAATGAACAGATGATTCTAGGAGCAGGAGGCCTCCCTGGCTGATTAATATGAACCTCAACCCCTCTTCCACGCTAAAACCCCACAGCCTTCAATTCCTTGAGCTTTTAAATAAATAGTTATATCCACCTTAAATACATCTTGTGATCAAATTCCACCTGGGGCAGAAAGTGAGGATGATCTGAACAGTGAAAATGTGTTCATAATGGTTCATAACAACAAAAAGAAACAGAGAAGGGCTACTTTTGACTACATGTTAACAGCTCTGTGACTTCCCCGTATTGAAATCCAAGTGTTACATTGCCGTGCCTTTACTATGGCCGCTATCTGGAAGATGGTCTGGACAGGCCACTACAACCACCCCCCACCCCACCCTCCTGTTAGCCTCTGGTTTTTGTAACTGGACATCAATATCAGGTTGAGTAAATCAGAGAGTTCTCTCTTTAACCTCCACTGCCACGCACCCCTCCCAGGACAGTGTGTGCATTGCTGCTGTCTGTCTATTATAATGAAAATGGTTTTTAATGGCTGACACGCCTCTGTCTTCCGAGCACAACAAACGCCACATTTAGGTATCATCAGTGTTATTATTGAACCATTGTACCACCATATTCTGCTGGGTGCTGGAATCGAATTAAACAATAAATTCTGGAGTTATGATGTTAAGGGCCACTGTAGCAACCTAATTGGCGAGTTTAGGAGAGTTTGAAAAAATGTAATGTGGCAGACCTCCTTCAACTATGTAGAAGACCTCCTTCGACTATGTTGAAGACTAGCTACGACTAGCTTCTGGAAAATTGGACATCGAATAGTGGGGAGTGAAGACGACATCCTTCGATCTCCCCTCGACTATGTTGAAGACTATCTACGACTACCCTCGATTACCAACGAATAACATGCTGACCTACTACGACCTACTTCGACTAAACGTACAAGTAAAATAAGTAACGATTTTTTCCATGGCGACCTTTTTTTACTTGCGGGCATTTTTCAACATTATTAGGAGGCCTTGAGTAGGCGGGGATTACTCTCGAGCATGGAGGAGATTTACAAAGACCTCCTAGGACCTCATGTCAACCATGCTGCGAGTATGAGTCGAGGGCAAGCTCGTCTGAACTATCGGATTAGGTCGCCGCAGTGGGACAGCCCCGTTAACATTTCTGTGAACCACTTTGAAAAGCCATTAACCTGAAACATTCTCTGTTTAGTTGCTGCATGACCATTATTTTGTTCTTACTTTATCATAACCTAATAATCCAAGATTAGTTTGATATATTCTTATTCTAATGTCAAGAATACAAATAATAAGATGATTAAATGTTGCTATATCAAATTGTGAAGAAATCACAGAACTGTTATATTTAGTAGATTGCACTAGTCTCCCAACCCCTGCAGAGTAGTTATTAAGATGGCTGATCCGTGGGCGGTTGCTGCTGGGACGCAAGTCGGGGCCTGATCAACCCCGGCTGGGTCGCCTGGGCGAGGTTGTCTGATGTTGTGAGACCCGAAACACACGATTACTCCAGGTCACATCACTGAGGATGCGTCCCAGCGCATCTAGAAGATGTATATTTTTCACATTTCAGATTACTCCAAAATTTTAGATGTTGAATAAAACAGAACCCTTCTGTTTACCATTGCAATAGACCTATTTTTATACCAGTGGATCAGTTATTTGAAATAAACCTTGACTATCTCTTTGTGCCCTCACATGCTGCTTGATCCACTGAGTTTGTCCTAAGGTTTGTAATTTTCCTGTTGTATGAACATAAATCATCTTGCTTCCCTGCAGCCCTTCATTAAGAAAATAATCCAAGTTGCCTTCAATGGAAACTATGTTCATCACACTTCCCTACAAAAACTCTCTTGTAATACCCACATTGTTATTAATTAGCTCTTGCTCTGGTAAACATTAGATGTGGAGACATGCTGAAAGTTTAATTATTAGTACAGAGTTAAGCATGCCAGAGGGTCAGTCAACCTAATAGGATTTCCCATCATTTACAGATAGAAAATCTAGCATAGAAACTCAGATCTCTTGATCAACAGTCCAGGCCTCTGGGTTGTCAAAAACTTGATCACTGTAACACTGTAACATGTTCTGCATTATAGTTGAATGAATACTGTAGCTGCAGTCTTAAGCAACTGTCCCACTTTCCCGAGTTACTCACGAATTCCCCCGAGTTTTTCCCGACGATTGTCCGTAGCGAGTCCGTAGGAGGCCATACGAGTCCGTAGATATTTAGTAGCGGCTCGTAATGCCAGCCGTAGGTACCTGGGGCAGCAGGTAAGCCGGGACCTTTTTCCAGCATGTTGAAAAATGTCCACGAGTAATAAAAATTGCCCCGAATACCCACGGCTGGCATCTCCGAGTTTGAATCAAGGGGAAAACTCGGGAGAATTCGTGAGCTTTTGTAAATCCATTTGAATTCTGGTATTTTACTGTTTAAAATCCACACAGCAACCTTCCCGACTCATTATTCAATTCAACTTATGTTCCAAAATAAATATGTAGGAAAAAGAGATTGCTATTTTCTTCTGTGCTGTTTAACATTCTTAACTCTAGCAGCATGATAAAAAGGAATACATTTTCAGTGTTTTGCATTTCTTTGGGCCGAAAACAATTACTGTGATATATTACAGTTTACTACAGCAACAAAACTCTGGTGTGGGACCCATGTAATGAAGAACATGGATCACTTAATAACCTTCTGATGTATTATAGTTTGTTTTCCTTTTTGAGAGGCTGGAGCAGCTTTTCTTGTAAACTCAGTTCTTTTTCCTCCATAGCGCATTGCTTCATAACATTGGAATCAGGAGGTAAATATGAATGAAACATTTTATCCAAACATTTCTTTCCTCCATTTTAACAGGTGTCAAATTCCTTTGAAATAAAAAAAATAATTAATCTGCGACATGAAATGATCCCACAGCTTTCAAGGGTCAAAATTTATTTTCTGCATTTCATATCTGGAGAACATTTAATTCCATTACCAGAACAAAAAACGGGCAGAGGTCCAAACTGCTATGATGCCAGGTCCCGACCCTTTGTTCCTTGAGTTGGGGACTGTAGAGTGGTATTTAGAGAATTAAAAAAGAGGAAGGCAGGAGTGGCCAAAGTCTCAAGGTAAATTATTTCTGTCTTTCACCGAGATATCAGTGGGCATGAAAGATCGCTGGCTCTCATTTTTGGAAAGTACACAAAAGTCATTGCTAAGTTCAGGTTTCAGCTGGTGGTAGCCCACCTATCTTTCAGATAGCCTCTATGAATACAGAGGAGATATGATTAATGACCCAAAACTCAATAAATCCAGTGCACTAAGGTCTAGAAAGACACATTCTGCCTTGGCTATGTTAAACCCATCCTGTCTCCAGCCCCGAAGCTCTGAAATGAGTTTGATTTGAAAATTTCCTTCATTCATTTGATAACACACTAGGGTGGTGGTATTGTAGGTGAACATGATTATCGAAAAATACAGCAGGATCTTGATCAGTTGGGCAAGTAGGCTGAGGAATGGTTAATGGAGTTTAATGTAGATAAGTGCGGGACGTTGCATTTTGGGAAGTCAAACCAGAGCAGGATCGACACAGTGAACAGCAGGGTGCTGGAGAGTGTTGTAGAGTAGAGGGAATAACGTTTAGTGCAAGATAATGCAGGTAAAGTCCAATCAAAGACAGACCGAGGGTCTTCAATACAGTAGATAGTAGTTCACGACTGCTCTTTAGTTGCCTGATAACAACTGGGGAGAAATCGTCCCTGAATCTGGAGGTGTGCGTTTTCACACTTCTATATCTTTTGCCCAAATGGCACAGGGGAGAAGGAGTGGCCAGGGTGTGACTAGTCCATGATTATGCTGGTGGCCTTGTCGAAGCAGCGCGAGGTATAAATTGAGTCGATTGACGGGAGGTTGGTTTGTATGATGTTCTGGGCTGTGTCCACAATTCTCTGAAATTCCTTGTAGTCTTGGATGGAGCACTTCCCAAACCATGCTGTGATGCATCCTGGCAAAATGCTTTCTATGATAGGTTAAATGCACAGTCATTTTCTCAGAGTAGGGGAATCAAGAACCAGGGGACAGTTTTAAGGTGTGAGAGGAAAAAAAATTAATCGCAACTTGAGGGGAATCCTTTTTCACACAGGAGTTAGTGGGTATATGTAACGAGCTACCAGAGGAGGTAGTTGGTCATCATGGGCAAGTTGGGCTGAAGGGCCTGTTTATGAGGTGTATTACTCTATTTGTTGATGTTATTATCCAAGGTTCCTATGCAAGTAGCTTTTCTTTGTGTTTTGCAGCAATCCACCTCCCTTCCGACTCTGTTACCCCTGTCCAACCTTCAAATTATATGTTGCACTCTACTAATCCCTCCCACTCCATTGTCTGGACAAGACTGTTGCAAACTCAACTCTCAATTCAACTAGTTGTAGCTTGAAAAAAAACAGAAAAATGTTAATGACACCCAACTGTCAGGCATCACAGGGTGTGATGATCCAGGTGAAAAATACAGGAAAATACTTTGCTGCATTTATATAATTTCACATATATCTGCAGTCCACTCCTTCCGGATCTGTGGATTAGCAAAGACTGTGATAGTTCCGGACCCGGTGGATATTGTCCAATAATGAGAACCTGAAAGCTTCAGCACCTATTCTGCAATGTTCCCTGTTTAAATATCAAGGTAAATGAAATGCAACAATTGAGATTAACCAGCCCATGTCCAAATAATTCAGTTGTACAATCCCATGACTCCTTTTTTGCCAAAAGTATTTTATAAAGTTCATTTATTTTTACTTTGAGGCTATATAAAGCTGCCAATTATCTAGATTCCATAGTGTTAGAAGTCAGGCAGTGTGAATTACACCAGTAATTAGTTAACACGGTGTTAATTCAAAGCAGCAAGATTTTGTTCAGTTCCAATTCAGTCACCTCCGAAACTAGTCTCATGGCAGCAGCTTGTTCGTCAGATTGCATTTCTCATACTTGTATTTTGTTCCTTGGCCCATCCTTCCCATAGCTGTGAGCATCACAAACTACTTGTTCCATTCAAGGATGTGCCCTTAAATCTTTGGGTTCACTTTCAATAGCAGCTAATCTAATCGATGATTGGCATTGCGTGGTCCTGTTTCGGAGCACAGTTGGGGAATGGTGGCTAATTCTTCCATTTAAAGTAGCTCATCAAAGGACAGCCAGCCACGAGTTAGTCGTGTCCTTCCATCTGTCGAATGAAGCCTTGAATCCAATCCTGATTGATGACACAAATGTTTCCTCTCTTTACTTGCCAGAGATCCAATTATCAGGAGGCACTATCTAGAATCAGCAGCATTCAGCAATCCGACTTGGAGGTCAGAATAATGCCCAACGTAAAACTGTATATGGGGCAATTAGAAGGACTCTTCCGAGACTATGATTGAAGGGCATTGTTGAAGCACAGCGGGGCACCATTCCCATTCACCTAATCCATTTCGCTAGTGCTCTAACACCACTGTACCCTGACTCTGACAGGCAATTTGGTTTATTTTCTTCAATGTTAAAATAGGAATGTTAAAAATGCTAAAGTGACTAAATTGTATTTAACAAACATTTACGCATAAATGTAGATTGTTTAGTACATGTTAATTTACAGAGATGCTGCCTCACCCGCTGAGTTACTCCAGCATTTTGTGTCTACCTTTAATTTATTTAATCCTTTGTACAGCAGCCAACTTGATTCTAAAAATGATCTCACCAACGGAAATGTTTTAAAAGGTCCCCTGAAGTGTGTTGAAAGAATTATAGGAAAACGCTGTTTAAACAATATTACATGTTCTGTTTCTACACAATAGCTTTGATTAACAGAGACGGAGTAATGGAAACAGCTGCCACCCTGATCTGTCACATGACCTTTAAAAAAAAGTCATATATATATATATATAAAACAACTGTGTAACATTAGATAGTTACCAGACTCCCATAATACAGGGAAAAAACAAACTAAAGAAAGACAAGGCAGGCCAAATGCATCACAAAATACATTTGCTACTGTAACTGTGCAGTATCAATTTCCTGACATGTTTTTCTTTGTTAATTCACTTCTGGTTTTCACTTGACCCACCAGCCTTTGATTGTGCACACGTTTGAATTTCTTCCAACATGCATTTCAGCCGTTGAGGGCACAGTAACTCAGCCTAATCATCAACACATCAACTACTCATATACGTTTGTAATGGGGCTTCTGGAAGGTGTTAGCAAAGGCAACACCTTCCGACAATCAAATCCTCAGTTTCTGGAGACACAGGAGACAGTAAATGGCAGAACCTAGAGCTAAAGCACAAAGTGCTGGAGGAACTCAGTGGGTCAGGCATCTGTGGTGTTTTACGGGTCTGGACACCAAAAAACAAATGTCGTCATTCATTTCCCTCCAGCACTTTGTTTTTTCCTCAGTTGCTGGAGTGATTCACAACACTCCCGCCCCACCTTAATTAAGGACAGAAATCCCAGTCAGGCACCCCATCCCATCAGCGAAACAGTCTGTGGTTCTAATATTAACCTCATCAGCTTCAGCACACAGAGAACCAGAGGGGTAACAAGTCATCCTCAGAGCTAAGGGACGACTGAGCAGCAGAAAACAGGTTAAAAAGTAAATGGAAGTGGATTGAGGGAAGTTGCCTGAATTATAGCAACTTGAAACCACCCGAGGATTTTGTTTTAAAAAGCATGGTCCCCTGAAAACGTTGAGCATTGGGCAATTCCACTGTCAACCAAGTCTGGCCACTGAGATTGATTTTGTACATAATTCACAAATAACTTAATTGGCTGACACAGTGCTATCTCTCTCACAATATAAATATACTCTAACCCCCCCACCAAAACTCTAACTCCCATCACCTCATTCTCTTCTTGTTCAGTGGGGGACAGGAAAGGAAGGATATTGGAGTGTGTGGTGAGCGTGAAGGAAGCATTGAGGTACAGAGCAAGCTCAGGGAGGAGGAGATGTGGACAAAAGAACTACAGCTTTGTCTGCGGTGACCATGAGAATAGATATGTGTTTGTGTGGGTATGATGTGTATGGACAGCACAGCCTGGTCTCCAGCTATTGTTCACCTCCATGCCACTGGGCCAAGACATTCAGCCAATGTGATTACTGGGGTGCATTGGCGATCATAGTTTAGAATTTAATACATGCACATTCCATTCCACAACATGGAGTTCAGAGCCTGGAACATTCAGACATCTGCTGACACCAATTGACAAAGTGCTGATCATTGCTCTGCTGTTGAAACCCAGGAACATTTTTAGACATTTTAGGTTTGATATGGCCAGCCTAAGACAGACATGATAGGCAGAGATATCTAGCACTACACATCATTGCCGAATGTTAACCAATGGGGCCGTTCAAGATGGTGTTCCTAGGTTAGAGCGGAGAACAAAATATGAAATCCACTCAATCATCCTCCAGTGAACAATACAATTTTACAATCTAGAAGGACCCATTGTCCCATTTACAGGCACCAAACATCCTTTAATACGAGATGCAGGAAATGAATGCTAATTATGAGCTATAAAAGTACTGCCCATTTGTCAATGCCAAAATAAGTCTTCTGATGCCAAGAGTGTTCGGAAAAATTTGACCTACGTGAGACTTAACAGGCACTCTCTAAAGGAGTACCGGGATACAGCCAGGGGTGTAAATCTTTCAAATGTCACCTGAAGATAGACCAGGTGCAAAAATGGCAGTCAAAGGTAGCAGTCAATAATTCATGAAATGCTTACATATGGACATTTGAACAGTGTTAGATCATTCAAGCCTGCTGTACAAACCAATACTTTAATATTTCATCATCCATATTAGGAACCCTGGAGAACTGCATTCTCCCATATCCTTTTAGCTATCAATACTACATCCAACTCAATGAACGTATTTAATGATTTGGCCTCAACTGCTTTCTTTGTAAAGAATTCCACATGTCCACCACTCTCTGGGAGTAGAAATTTAACCTCATCCCATGGCCTACAACACATCCTTAGACCATGACTCTTGTTTCTGGCACCATTGGAGACATTCCCCTGCATCTGGTCAGTCCAGTCCAGTTTCATCTTCTCTGAGATTTATAGGTTTCAGTGAGGTCCCCTTTCGAAAACAAGCCCAATTGTTCCAACCTCTCTTTAAGTATCAGTCCTGCCATCCCAAGAAGTAATCCAGTGAACCTTTGCTGCATTCTCTCCTCAGCTTTCCTCAGTTAAGATTACATCTTTCCTCAGTTAAGATTATATTAAGACTCGCATTGCCAAAGCCCCGTACAATTGCAGCTAGAGACATCCTGCACCCGTTTTACCTCCTTATCTCCATGCTTCAACCACATGTTTATTTTCAGCAACTGGTGCATAAGGGCACCCAGGTCTCAGTGCATCTCACAATCTCCTAATCACTCACCATTCAGATACCAATCTGCCTTCCTGTTTTTGTCAAAGTGGATGACTTCTTAGTTACATCCGCATTCTACGGCATCTGCCATGCATTTGCCGCCTTTCCACACTTATATTTAGAAGATTAGGAGCAATAAATTAAAACTAAAGTGATGAGGGACTTCTTCCCATGGCGTTGCAAATTTCTGGAATTCTCTACTCCAAAGGGGTGAAGAGGTTGGATCTTTTGGGTATCTCAGGATAAACTAGATACATTTTTGAAAGATCAGGGAATGGGAGATTATGGTGCTGCATTTTCGAAAGTTTAACATGGGCAGGGCCGACACAATGAATGGTAGAGTTCTGTGGAGTGTTGTAGAGCAGAGGGATATAGGAGTGCAGGTACATATTTCCTTGAAGGTGACATCACAGGTGGATAGGGCGGTCAAAAAGGCTTTTGGCACATTGGCCTTCATCAGTCAGAGTATTGAGTATAGAAGTTGGGAGATCATGTTGCAGTTATATAAGACGATGGTGAGGTTGCATTTAGGGTATTGTGTTCACTTCTGAGCACCATATTCGTGGAAAGATGTTGTCATGTTGGAAAGGGTACAGAGAAGATTTATGAGGATGTTACCAGTTCTCTAGGGTCTGAGCTATAAGAAGAGATTGTGCAGACTGGGACTATTCCTTGGAGTGCAGGAGTATGATGGGTTATCTAATAGATGTCTATAAAATCATGAGAGGAATAGATCGTGGACACACAGACCCTCTTGCCCAAAGATCCTATAGCGAGCAAGATAGACCACTCCTGCGAAATACAATGGACTGACGTGTAGTACGCACCGGAGCGTAACTTCCGTCATTTCAGTAACCAATACGACGCAACGCTCAATGTAATGAGTGTTGCGGGGGAACAGTTTCTGTGTTTTTAAATGTTTTAAATGTTTTTTTAACTTTTCTTTTTAAACGGCACATATCTTGTACAGGGAGGAACTGCAGATGCTGGTTTAAACCGAAGACAGACACAAAAGGCTGGAGTAAATCAGCGGATCAGGCAGCATCTCTGGAGAGGACTGGGTGATATTTCAAGTCGACTTTTTCAATGCGCTGTGCATGTGTGTGTGTTTGTTTGGCGGCGTCTGAGGGGAGAAGCGCCGGCACCAAGAGCGAGCGAACATGTGGACAGACAGACGAAAGCAACGATCATAGAGCGGCATAGGTGGACATTTCGGGTCGAGACCTTTCCTCAGACTGACAGTGAAGGGAAAGGGAAACGGGAGATAGAGGCATATCTTCCATTCATTTTTCCTTAGTACTGTCTATATCTCTTGCTCCCCTGTCCCCTGACTCAGTCTGAAGAAGGATCTCAATCTGAAATGTCACCTACAAAGATCTTTGGTCACCTATTCCGTTCTATGATCGTTGCTTTCGTCTGTCTGTCCGTGCCTTCGCTTGCTCTTGGTGCCGGCGCTTCCCCCCTTAGACTCCGCCAACACACACACACAGCATGTCAGGCAGGTCAGTGCGGGCCGAGACCAGGAGCAGGGTGAAGGATGGCATTAAACGGGTCATGGCAACTATCAAAAAAGTATGGAAATGGTAAGGGGGATATTACAAAAAAACACCCAAAGGAAATAGATGTTTAACAAAAAAAGGGGGGGGGGGGGGGGGGGCAATCACTTTGTGTGCGTGTCGGAGGGAAGGGGGGAGGATGGTTTGAGTGGAGACGGGACTCGACCCAAAATGTCACCTATTCCTTTTGCCCAGAAATGCCGCCCGACCCGCTGCATTTTGTGTCTATCCTTTAGCCTGATATAGCAGAATCTCCCTGAATTAGCTTAACGCCATGACGGAAGCCGGTTACGCAAATGGCGCTGAAGATTACCCATGACCCTACTTTGGCTTTTTAGCAGCGTGGTCTACCTTGCTCGCTATAGGATCTTTGCTCTTGCCCAGAGTAGGGGAATCGAGAACCAGAGGACATAGGTTTAGGATGAAGAGGGAAAGATTTAATATTAATCTGAGGGGTAACTTTTCACACCAAGGGTGGTGGGTGTATGGAACAAGCTGTCAGAGGAGATAGTTGAGGCAGGGACTATTGCAACATTTAAGAAACAATTAGACGGGTACATAGATAGAACAGGTTTGGAGGGACATGGGCCAAACGCAGGCAGGTAGCTAAGATGGGGCAGGTTGGTCAGTGTGGCAAGTTGGGCTGAAGGGCCTGTTTCCATGCTGCATCACTCCATGACTTTATGGATGGCAAATGGGAACTGGTAGAGAACAGGCAATGAGGCCTGAGGCAGCTTTGCTGTGATCATATTAAATGGCAGGGCAGGTTTGAGCAGCTGAGTGACCTACTCCTGCTCCTAATTACTTATGTTCATATATTCAACCTGTCCAAATCATTCTGAAGTCTCCGCATTGTCCTCACAACTCATCTTCGCACCAGCTTTGTGAGATTCACAGACTTGCAGATAATACATTTAACTCCATTAATTGTGAACGGCTAGGGTGCAGCACTGAACCAAGGTCACTGCTTGCCATTTAGAAAATGTCCCTTTATCTCTACTTTGTGTTTTCTGTCCACCATCAGCTATCTTTGAGAACGTGGTACTCATCATTCCATAAGCTTTAAATTTCTATTCTAATCCTTTATGTGGGACCTTGCTTTTACCATCTCTATTTTTCAAGCTCTGGTATAAGGCAAATGTGTGAATCTCTGATGCGGGAAGCTTTTTTAACTGTTTGTAAATTGTTATGTTCGTCTGCAAATCAACCACAAAAGTGAAAACAGAATTAACATACTGGTAAGTGTTGAAAACAAGCTATTGAAAAACACTGAATTAACTTAAAGCTAGACTCACCTCCCTCAGGGAACTGAAAGATTGTCAAGTGGTCTGTTTCACAGAGACATGGCTCACTCCTGCTGTACATGACTGTGCCGTACAACCTGAAGGCTTCTCAATTCACCCGATGGATTGTACAACATCCTGGGGAAGGCAACAGGTAGAGGGGTCTGCATTCTAATCAACACCTTGTGGTGCTCAGATGTGAAGATGCTGGAGGTGAAGAGCCATAGGAATTTGCATCAACTATTCTGACTGCAGTTTACATCCCACCCTACACTGCTGGAGCTTAGACTGGATGTATGCTACTTCGCAATCAATAGCCTTGAAACTAAGTACCCTGAAGGCCTTTATAGCTGGGGACTTCAATCAGGGCAACTTCAAGAGTGTGCTAAGAAAATACTATCAATGTATCTCCTATCCCACCAGATGCCTAAACACCTTTGACCACTGCTGCACAACCAACAGAGACACCTACCACTGCAGCTTGGAAAATCTGATCATCAACTGTGTTCTTACTTCCTGCATACAAGCAGATTATGAAGCACGAGATTCCGGCACACATACGTTGTATGGTGTGCTAGTCTAGGGAAACTGGCGAGTTCCTACGTGACTGTTTAAGTTAGTGGACTGATCCATAGTCAAGGACTCTGTGGCTAACCAAAATAAGTACACCAATGCTGGCACAGACTTCACCAGTAAGTGTGTAAAGACACTGTGTGTCAAAGATTTCAGTCCAAGTGTTCCCTAGCTGGAAACTGGAGATGTACTGTGAGATCCACTTCATATCTAAGGCGTTTAAGGTCAGGTGATCCAAACCTGTACAGGAAATTTAGGTACAACCTTCACAAAGCTATCAGGGATGCCAAGAGACAATTACAGACCAAGCTAGGGTCCCAGACTTACCACAGGGACCTGTCAATTGTGGCAAGGCTTGTTGCTTTAATGGCTACAAAACAAAGTCGAACAGAATTACTGGCAATAACCTGTCCCTCCCGCAAGCTCATGCATCTCGGTAACGTGACAATATCAACAGCAATAACAGTTGAATAGACTGCTGACACCCAGCAAAATTTATGTGAAGAAAGTGAGGGGAGCATTTAATAAGAAAACGACTCGCATTTGTTTAGGACCTTTCACAATCTTAAGTCATAAAATAATTCAGAACTAAAGTCTCTGTTATAATGCAAGAAATGCATTACCTGAATAACCTCTGATTTTAGGTAATTGGAAATAAGAAGGAGAAAATATGGACAAAAGATTAACATTGAACATATTGCATGAATTCTAATCAGCGAAGGAATGTAGCTATGAAGAGTTATTGTGCCAGGCAGTGAGAGCACTGAATGAATGCACAGTTTGACAGGCGAGCTCAATAGGCACAAAAGGCTCGGTATCTGAACTCACTCTCACCCTTGCAAGGCAAGACAGATGGATGAAGAGAAAAAAAAAATCAATCTTCTTTGGTTAACAGATTCACATAAGGAATTGGAATGGTTTCATTCTAATGCCAAGGTTGCTAACATTTTGCACACAAATAAGATGAATAAAACACACATACAAAATAATAAACATACATTCAGCACATTTTCTTAAATTTGGAATGCATATATTATTCTTGTGATTAACGCCACCTCAATTTATAACATAATCATTCAGAGACTGACTCTTTGTGGATTGCGGATAAAAGTAGTTGTGGAGGAGGTTTATATAAGCAATCAGGAGCCAGCAGAAGATCATCCAAGCATTCTTGCACACAGGCCAATTCTCATTTAACTTTCTTGTTTTCCAGTTGATGTCAGTGGTGTAAAGTTTCTCATTCTCGGTAAAAACAAATTCATACACACAGAATAAAGTTGAGATTAACAAAGGGGAAAATATTTTTTCCTGATTTTCATTCTTAGCTGTTTAGTGTTATATCCCCACTCCAGGTATGTGTCGGGTGGATCAAATGAAGCCACAGAGCCCACTCACTGGATAACAGGCCAGGCAAAGATTACTTCCTGTGCAATAGGCAAAACTTTCAAGCACCATAGCAAATAAAAAAATGACACAGCACGAAATGTATTAGAGCCGAATCATAGTGTTATTCAGCAAGGAAACAGGCCCTTCAGCCCAATTTGTCCTTGCTAACCAAGGTGCTTATCTATGCCCATGTGTGACCCATAACCCTCTAAACCTTTCCTATCCATGTATCTGTCTAACTATCTTTTAAATGTTGTAATTGTATTCGCCAGCTTTCCTCTGGCAGCTTGTTCCATATACCCACCACTCTCTGTATGGAAGGATTTGTACCTCAGGATCCCTTTACAATTTCCCCCTCTCACCTTAACCCTATAGTTTTACTCTCCTACACTTGGAACATGACCATGATCTTTCACCTTATCCATACTCCTCGTGATTTTAAATACCTGTATACGATCACCTCTGAGCCTCCTCTGCTAAAGGGAAAACAGTCACAGCCTACCCAGTCTCTCCTTATTACTCAAGTCCTCCAGTCCCTGCAACATCCTTGTGAATCTTTTCTGCACCTCCTTTCTAATTTAATCCCACCCTTATAGTATGACAACCAGAACTGCATAAATATCCTTATGCTGTTTCACCAATATCATGCATGATGTCCCAAATCTTGTACTTAACACTCTCTAATGAAGACGTGTGCCATATGCCTTCTTCACCACTTTGTCTACCTGTGTAGTTACTTTCAAGAAATTATGTACCTCCGTTTCTATGTTTTAAATCACTCCAATGGCTCTGTAATTTATTCCCTTTGTCCTGCCATGGTTTAACTTCCAAAAATGCACCACCTTGCACCTGTCGGAGTTAAATTCTATCTGCCACTGCTTTGCCCTCTATCCCAGTTTGTGTTGATTCTGTTGTAAACTTAGACAACGTCCTCACTGTCCAAAACCCCACACATTTGGTGTGAACTGCAAATTTACTAATTATGCCTCCTACATTCTCATTCTCCTACGTGACAAATACTGGGACCCAGCACTGATCCCCATAGCACACCACTGCTCACAGGCCTCCAATCCAAAACCTTCACTATCACACCTGGCTCCTCCGTAAAGTCAATTATGTTTTCAACTGGGTAGCTCACCCAGGGTCCCATGTGATCTCATCTTCCAGAGCAGACCACCGAGTGGGACCTTGTTAAATGGAGAACATCTACCATCTTGCCCATGTCAATCCACTACATCACTTCTTTAGAAGAGTCAATCAGGGGACACTATTTCCCACGCAGAATGCCAAGCTGATTATCCCTAATTAGTCATTGCCTTTCATAATGCAAAAAAAACCTTTCGCTCAGATTCTTTCCCAGTAACCTCTGTACCGCATTTATGCTCCTCAAGACTGCCAAATTCTCCTCTTTTATAATATTGATATGCCTCATGAAGACCACTATTTTCTTCCCTGAATGTTTTCGCTTCTATAACCTACTCCATGGTAAATAGGGGTGAATTGAAATCCTCGCCCATCTCCCGTGGCTCCACACAGACATTCCTACAGATCCCAAACTGGACCTATTTTTTTGCTTGTGACTCTTTTCATCTTAATATATTTACAGAACCTCTTACGATTCTCCTCTATGAATATCTCATATCCACTCTTTGCCCTCCTATTTCCTTCTTAAGTTTTTATATCTACATGTCAAAGGATTTGTTTGATCCCAGCTGTCTATACCTGACATATCCCTACTTCCTTTCCTGACCTGAATGAAAAAATCCCACATCAGCCAGGTTTCCCTTCTACTGACAACAATGCCCTTCACTCCAAAAGGAACATGGCCTTGAATTCTCCCTGTCCTATCTAATGTCTCAAAATTTTCCCTCGCCTTATTTTATGATTTAATTTGTGGACCTGTCCTATCTTTCTCGATAACACTTTGAAAACTCATGTGGTTATGGTCACCATTCCTGAAGTGCTCTCCCACTTACACTTGAGCCCCTGGCCCAGCATCATCTTCCAATAGGAGGTCAAATGTTGCTCCATCTCTCATAGAGACATCAGCATATAGCTTGAGAAAACATTCCTGGACACAGTTAACAAATTCTGTCCCATTTAATCCATTGTGGTCGTCCAAGTAACTATTAGGGAAGTTAAAATCACCTACTATTTCTACCCTGTTATTCTTATACCTATCTGCGACCTCCCTACAAATTTGCACCTCGAATTCTGGCTGGTTAATAAGTGTTCTATGGTACTTCCCCCTTCTTATTTCTAATTTCTACTCGTATAGCCTCACTGGATGATCCCCAAGAATATTCTCTGTAAGTAATGCCATGATGTTCCCCTTAATAAAAACGCAACTTCTCCTCATTTGCCTCTATTGGCAAAAACGCAACGTCTCCTCATTTGCCTTCCCTCCATTGATGAACTGTACACTGCAAGGGCAAGGATCATCCTGGCCACAAACTCGGCAAATCACCCTGGCCACAAACTCTTCGAATCACTTCCCTCTGGAAGGCGACTTCGGACTGCCAAAGCCGCCACAGCCAGACATAAAAACAGTTTTTATCCACGAGTAGTTGCTCTACTCAATAGCCAAAAATCTGTAGCCTCCCTTTGATCTGGTATTTTGTTGGTTCACATGCTTGATCATTAATGTTTTATTATTATTAATGTTTAGCGTTTTCTGAGTCATTCATAAATGTCACTGTATGTCATGTTGTTACTTGTGGGCGGAGCACCAAGGCAAATTCCTTGTATGTGAATAATTGGCCAATAAACTTACTTAATTTACTTACATCCATCTCTAACACGTCTGTAGAATCGATATATTGAGATCATCAAAACATTGAGAAGTCAATCCTGTCTATCTCTCAACCGTTTCAATAATAACTATAATATCACAATCCCTTATGCCCAGACATGCCCCGAGGTCATCTGTCTTACCCATGGGGCTTCTTGCAATAAAATACATTCTGATTAGCCTATTAGTCCCTCCTTGCTCTGGCCTGCCTAATGGACTTGGTCGCTTTAATTTTGATATAGGAGACCAAAGGTTGGTCATAGAGAAGGGTTATGTAACTTCTTTGAGAGTCCACCAGAATGAATTTGTGGAAGAACTCTAGAGTTTACAGCCAAGACAACAGAAAGCAAGACCAAAGTGATTAAAATTAAGGAGTCCGCAGAGGCCAGATTTGGAAGTATTGGGGATGTGGTTTATAGCCGCAAAAGAATTGCAGAGCTCTGGCTGGGGACTGTTGGTAGTTTCACAGACAATTAAAAACACGAACAACTATTTTTTTAAATCAGGTTGATGGCAGAGAGGGAGCAAGTATATAGATCGATAGGTTAAAGGTGGCTCTCAGTCCAATTCACATTATAACATAGATAGATTATCCATGTCTTCAATTTTAGAAATTTCTGCTGCAAAGCTATCAAAGAGCGTCAGTACTTCTTCCATTTCTTTGAGTATAAATCCTAAAACATGACCACTACTGAAGTGCAGGTGCAGAATCAAATGGATGCTCATTGTTTGATAATGTTTATATAGTTTTTTGTCAGCTATACCACAACTATAAATCATGAGAACACTGCAATAGTATATTTTGTCTTGCCAAAGACTATCAGAACGTCATTACTGAGATGATAGAGGCCATGAAGCAAATTGGCTGTGCAAAATCTGTGTCACAAGGGGCAGAAGCTATGAAAGGATTTAGTGCTGGTGAGAGCTAAATTGCAGTAGTTCCAATGTTATTTTATAATGCTATTACAAGAACAGTGAGTTCGAGTTTGTGTTTAGTTTATTGTCACGTGGATTACAGTGGCAAAATAGTTGCACTGCCACACCCCAAGAGCTCTGGCTGGGTAGGTGTTGGTAGTTTCACGGACAATTAAAAAAAAGGAATAAGCATTTTAAAAACAGTGGGATGCTTTTGTTGCATGATAATCCAGTCAGTGGAAAAACAACACATGGGAATTCCTCTGTTTTATTTCAATATTTATGATTTCTTTATCAATCCTGGTTGGTTCCTTATGATGTTTTTGATATTTCATTAATTTCAGCTTTAGTTAACACCAAAATCATTGTTGCGACCTATGAAGGCAAGCATACCATACGCCTCCTTTACTATTCTATCTACTTGTGTTGCCACTTTCAGGGAGTCATGGACTTGCTCCCACAATCCTTCAGTGTATCAATACTGGTAAGGGTCTTGCCGTTAACTTTTTATTTTACCCTTGCATTTGACCTCCAAGGTGAGTTCAACACCTCACATTTTAGGCCATTTGGTTTGTTCTAACTTTGTGACAGAGAAACCAAACACTTTCAGTTTAGTCCATGGCATTTATCAATAGAATTCCATTCTCTGATACCCTTTTTCTCTTTACTGAGACCTGTATTTATTGCCACCGCATACATCTCACATTGGAATTCAAAGACTAATCGACCAGTATTTTGTTTACACTCATCTTTTCTACTAACCAGAATTCTATTAGCTTTTCATTTCTTGCTTAGGATTATGTGGTTATTATTTCCTAGTTTAGTCCAATTTGAGCTATTTATCCCACGACTCCCCAGAGAGCCAAGCCAAGCAATACTCCATTTGGTTTTGGAGCAGTCTGGAACAGGTCCATTTCCACTGCATTCATTATTTCAGTCTCCTTTGGGATAGTTAAGCCACTGACTTTCATCATCCACATTTAGTTTAAGAAACAGGTCCATTGGCCATTAAGTCCACGCCGACCAACGATCACTCGTACACTAGTTCTGTTATCCTAGTTTCGCATTCTACACACTTTGGGCAATGTACAGAAACCAATTAACCTATAAACCTGCACCATTTTGGAATGTGGAGGTAACTGGAACACCAGAAGAAATCCCACAGAGTCACAGGGAGAAATTACAAACTCCATACAGCCAGCCCCTGTAGTCATGATTGAACCCGGGTCTCTGGCACAGTAAGGCAGCAACTCTGACACTGCGCCACTATGCTCATCCACATGTCGGATTTAAAAGACTTTTGAACAACTACATAGATAGGAATGGTTTAGAGGGATGTGAGCCAAATGTGGGTAGGTGAGACTAGTGAAGATGGTGTATCTGGGTTGGCATGGGCAAGTTGGGCCAAAGGGACTGTTTTGATGCTGTATGATTCTATGACTGCGGTCTCCATCTGATTTTCTTTGGCTATTCTTCATTATATGTCCACGTCCAAATGTAGTTTGACGCAGCACAATCTCCAAAGAACATTCCTACATTCTATTGTAGTGGCAGAATCCTCAGTTACCCGGCATTCTCTCTGCAATCTCTTCAGAAATTATTAGTTTCTAAATCTCTTATATGAAATGTTTTCTGCAAAATTATACAAACCAATTATCCTTTTTCCAATATTTTGAGATTTAGACTATCTTTCTCGCTCGTCTCCTTTAATTTTTTTGACAAATCCTTGTCACTCTGCAGCAACTTGCGAATTTATATTTTAATTTAGCCTTTTCATAAATATTCTAAAAACAGCAAATAACAAGACAAATACAAAGTCTACTATATTCTTGAGTCACTTGTAACATTACAAAGACTAAGTAGCATGTAATTCTCCAAATCCAGTTCTTCAAAAAAAGCTAATCGCCATGAAATGTTTACTTCCTCTCACGTAACAAGATACACTCCAGTTTTCCTTTCGACTGAAACAAGATCTCTGATATGCTAAACGAATACCAAGACAAGTCAAGTCAAGTCACTTTTATTTCTATAGCACATTTAAAAAACAACTCTCATTGGCCAAAGTGCTTTACATTGGTGGAGGTACTAACGTTATACAACAGTGGTTCATAGATTAAATTCAAACATCACTACATACATATAGCCCTCGCTCAGAGGATTTCAAGAAAGGCTTGGGAGTAGAGATGAGTTTTAAGTCTCGACTTAAAGGAGTTGATGGAAGGGGCAGTTCTGATGGGAAGAGGGATGCTGTTCCACAGTCTAGGAGCTACAACCGCAAAGGCGCAGTCGCCCCTGAGCTTATGCCTAGACCGCAGGATGTTCAGCAACCCCACGTCCGCCGATCTGAGGGACCTGGAGGTGGTGTGGTGGGTAAACAGACTTTTGATGTAGGTGGGGGCAAGCCCATTGAGGGCTTTGTAGACATAAAGGGGGACCTTGAAATTTATTTGGAACTGCACAGGTAGCCAGTAGAGAGAGGCCAGGATCGGGGTGTTGTCCCTTTTTCAGGTGCCCGTCAGGAGTCTCGCTGTGGCGTTTTGGACCAGTTGCAGGCGGGACAGTGAAGATTGGCTGATGCCAGTGTAGAGGGAGTTGCAGTAATCTAGGCGGGAGGAGATGAATGTGTGGGTGATCTTTTCGAAGTCATCAAACTGGAGGAATTGTTTTATTTTAGCTATCGTCCGAAACTGAAAGAAGCTAGCTTTTTACCATGGCATTGATTTCTTTGTCAAATTTCAATGCTGAGTCAAATATCATGCCAAGGTTTTTGACGTGAGGTTTGAGTAGTGGGATAAGGCTTCCAAGGCTGCCTGCTATCATTTTGATTGAGTCCAAGGGGATGAGAAGGATGACCTCATACTTGCTCTCGTTTAGTTGGAGGAAGTTATGGGCCATCCAACACTTTATATCCTCGAGGCAACGGATAACGTTAAGCAGATTTGATTGGTATTTGGGCTTCAGGGGGAGATAGAGTTGTGTATCGTCTGTGTAGCAATGGAAGGAAATGCCGTGCCTTTCAATGACTTGGCCTAAGGGGAGCATATACAGGGAGAAGAGAATGGGGCCAAGGATGGAACCTTGTGGAACCACACAGCAGAGACTAGCTGGGGAGGAGAAAGAGTTACCTATGTTAGTAGAGAAACTCCTACCTTCGAGGTAGGAGATGAACCAGCTCAGAGCAGTGCCATCAATACCATCCCGTACCGGAGACGGTCAATTAGGATGGTGTGGTGAACAGTATCAAATGCTGCGCTGAGGTCGAGAAGGAACAGGATTGCACAGTCGTCAAGGTCAACGGTGAGCAGTTTGGTGAACACCAAAACATTGAAATAATGAACACGCTGCTGGCAGGGCAGCTGACTCGCAGCGCCTCCAACAACTGATCTGTTAAGATTTGTCCATGAATAATAAAATCCAACCAGACAATTACACAAAAGGAACAGGATTTAAATGAAAAACAGCTTGACAAAGCTTATTAGCCCAACAGGGAGATGTACCTAGATCAGCCAAAATGAGTAGGCTCCAACCCTCGATTGCTACTGCATGATTAAACTGGTAGATTTAATCTGGCCCATGCACTGTTTTCCTGGTAAACACACACAATATATCATATACCTTGGTTTGCCGACGTGCATTTTACTTTCTCTGTAATATTACTGATAATTTTAAAAATGTGGATTTTTTTTAACCTATCATTCACCCTTGTTAGCTTGCAGAATTGGTGGTCATTCCGTGAGCTGACAGTTTTTCGAGGTGTCAAGTTCCTAACTGGGCTATTTTTGGAACTTCAGGTACAATGCGTGTTATTGATTGCATGTCACGGTAGTAGATTGCCAGAGCTGAGAGGCAGCAGCTCTATTAGCTGCTCCAGTGTGCTGCCCCAAGAGGTCCAGCAAATGTTGATGCACTGAGACTGACAACAGTTGATTGGTATGGTACAAATCTTAGAATGAACGTTGGTAGAAAATGTGCAGTGGGGATTGTTATCAACCTTCAGCTGTCTCAGAAATGCCTCAACAGATATATTCATTGTTTTGGGCAAAGTTTGAGACCAGTTAATTGTAATGAAAATGCAAGAAACTTTGGATGTGAACAGTTCTATAGAAAGGGAAATATTCTGCAAGTGATAAGGATATTAAAAAAAAAGTTTGGATGTGAATCAGCTACATGCATGATTCTACACCACACACTTCTGTATGATCCAAAGGAGCCAAACAGCTTCTATTCAGCCCGCTGGAACACTGGTACAAACCCAGACCTAGCCTTTGCCAGTAACACAAAGAACCATCAGCCACCAACGGGCCGGGTTCTGGAGAGGTTCCCACAGTCACAACACCGACCATCACTCATCACCACAACACCACTGGTTGCACCAACATCGAGCAAACCTGTGAAGCGGTGGAACTTCCGCAAGGCAGACTGGGACAAGTTCCGACAACTTACCAACGCAGCCGCCTCAGGCCTTCCTCCCCAGACAGTGCCAACCTGGGCTCTTCCTACCAAGCCTACTGCAAAATGCTTATCAGTGCAGGCAAGAAAACCATCCCCCGTGGATACCAGAGGGATTACATTCCATGTTGGGATGATGAGTGTCAATAGCTATACGAAGATCATACTGCTGCTGGCACCAAAGAGGATTCTGAAATCACTGCCACTACATTGCTCACACGCTTGGATGAGAAATGACAAGAACGCTGGATTTAGATGGATGAATCGATCGACTTCACCCACTCAAGCCATAAAGCATGGCACACAGTCAACCGCCTGACCGGCAGAGCTACATCCAAACCCGGCAAATTACCCGTGACCGCCAACATGATCGCATCTCAATTAGTCAAGAATGATCGATTAACAAATTCTGACCGTGTTTTCTCACGCGAAGTGAGCAAAGAGGTGGCCAAGTAATGGAAAACTGACAGAGTGGATACGGACCAAGCAATGGCTTTCACCTCCGAGGAAATGGCCACAGCACTCAAGATGTTGAAAGCAGCAAAGGCCCACGGATCTGACCGCATACACCCAGAGTTTCTACTATATTCTGGAGACGTTGCTGCCAACTAGATCCGAAAGTACCTGTCGACCACCATGGAGAAGTGCAAAATACCAAAGATCTGGTGTTGTGCAGAAGTCATCACTCTCCCGAGGCCGAACAAGCCAAAGGATGATCCTAAAAGCTACCAGCCCATCTCGCTCCCCTGCATCCTGTACGAACTCCTTGAGAGGCCGGTCCACGGGCGTATCACCCCATCATAGACCCACAACCACCCCACGAGCAGGCTGGTTTCCGCCAAGGTCGATCTACTGAGGACCAGGTAACCCTCATCACCCAAGACTCTTAAAGGGTTGACAGTGGATGTGCAATGGAAGGTATTTAAAGACTGCATGGATGAACTACAACAATTGTTCATCCCAGTTTGGCAAAATAATAAATCAGGGAAGGTAGTGCATCCATGGATAACAAGGGAAATCAGGGATAGTATAAGATGAAGCATACAAATTAGCCAGAAAAAGTAGCCTACCAGAGGACTGGGAGAAATTCAGCAGAGGAGGACAAAGGGCTTAATTAGGAAAGGGAAAATAGATTATGAAAGAAAACTGGCAAGGAACATAAAAACTGACTGCAAAAGTATTTATAGATATGTGAAGAGAAAGAGATGAGTTAAAACAAATGTAGGTCCCTTCCAGTCAGAAACAGGTGAATTGATCATGGGGAACAAGGACATGGCAGACCAATTGAATAACTACTTTGGTTCTGTCTTCACTAAGTAAGACATAAATAATCTGCCGGAAATAGCAGGGGGCCGGGGGTCAAATAAGATGGAGGAACTGAGTGAAATCCAGGTTAGCCGGGAGGTGGTGTTGGGTAAATTGAACGGATTAAAGGCCGATAAATCCCCAGGGCCAGATAGGCTGCATCCCAGAGTACTCAAGGAAGTACCCACATAAATAGTGGATGCATTAGTGATAATTTTTAAAAACTCCTTACATTCTGGAGTAGTTCCTGAGGATTGGAGGGTAGCTAATGTAAACCCACTTTTTAAAAAGGGAGGGAGAGAGAAAACGGGGAATTACAGACCAGTTAATCTAACATCGGTAGTGGGGAATCTGCTAGAGTCAGTTATTAAAGATGGGATAGCAGCACATTTGGAAAGTGGTGAAATCATTGGACAAAGTCAGCATGGATTTACGAAAGGTAAATCATGTCTGACGAATCTTATATCATTTTTCAAGAATGTAACTAGTAGAGTGGATAAGGGAGAACCAGTGGATGTGTTATACCTAGACTTTCAGAAGGCTTTTGACAAGGTCCCACATAAGAAATAAGTTTACATACTTAAAGCACACGGTATTGGGGGTTCAGTATTGATGTGGATAGAGAACTGGCTGGCAGACAGGAAGCAAAGGGTAGGAGTAAACGTATCCTTTTCAGAAGGGCAGGCAGTGACTAGTGGGGTATCACAAGGCTCAGTGCTGGGACCCCAGCTATTTACAATATATATTAATGATTTGGGCGAGGGAATTGAATGCAACATCTCCAAGTTTGCGGATGACACTAAGCTGGGGGGCAGTGTTAGCTGTGAGGAGGATGCTAGGAGGCTGCAAGGTGACTTGGATAGGCTAGGTGGATGGGCAAATGCATGGCAGATGCAGTATAATGTGGATAAATGTGATGTTATCCACTTTGGTGGCAAAAACAGGAGGGTAGACTATTATCTGAATGGTGACAGATTAGGAAAAGGAGAGATGCAATGAGACCTGGGTGTTATGGTACACCAATCATTGAAAGTAGGCATGCAGGTGCAGCAGGCAGTGAAAAAAGCAAATGGTATGTTAGCATTCATAGCGAAAGGATTTGAGTATAGGAGCAGCGAGGTTCTACTGCAGTTGTACAAGGTTTTGGTGAGACCACACCTGGAGTATTGCGTACAGTTTTAGTCTCCAAATCTGAGGAAAGACATTCTTGCCATAGAGGGGGTACAGAGAAGGTTCACCAGACTGATTCCTGGAATGTCAGGACTCTCATACGAGGAAAGACTGGATAGACTCGGCTTGTACTCGCTAGAATTTAGAAGACTGAGGGGGGATCTCATAGAAACGTACAAAATTCTTAAGGGGTTGGGCAGGCTAGATGCAGGAAGATTGTTCCCGATGTTGGGGTGGTCCAGAACAAGGGGTCACAGTCTAAGGATAAGGGGGAATTCCTTTAGGACCGAGATGACGAAAACATTTTTCACACAGAGTGGTGAGTCTCTGGAATTCTCTGCCACAGAATGTAGTTGAGGCTAGTTCATTGGCTATATTTAAGAGGGAGTTAGATGTGGCCCTTGTGTATTAGGGATCAGGGGTTATGGAGAGAAGGCAGGTACAGGATACTGAGTTGGATGATCAGCCATGATCATATTGAATGCCGGTGCAGGCTCGAAGGGCTGAATGGCCTCCTCCTGCACCTATTTTCTATGTTTCTATTTTTCTAAGACATAGAGGACTTTGAGGCAAATGAGAAGGCAGGAGCTGTTCTTATAGATGACACCGTGTGGCACCGGGGACTAACTGCAAAGCTACTTCGGGTGCTGCCAGACAGGTGCATGGTACGCTACATCATGGAGCCGATATGAAACCGTAGCTTTGTGCTTAAGAACAGTGATGGACAACAGAGTAGGCTATGTAGAGTGAAGAATGGCATCCCACAAGGATCTGTCTTGGCTCCGCTGCTTTTCAACGTGTACATCCATGACCTCCCAGAGACCATCGCTGGAAAATATGGGTATGCTGATGATCTTGCCATCCTGATGAGACACAAAGAGTGGAAGACAATCGAAAGCTCCTCGAGTAAAGACATGAGCACTTTGGCAGTATACCTACGACAGTGGCGTCTAAAGCTGAGCAAAGTAAAAAAAAAATGTGTCATCAGCATTCCATCTAAACAACAAGGAAGCTAAGCGAGAACTAGCTGTTTTCGTTAACAACAGGAGCTTGGACTTCCGACAAACAACTACTTACCTCGGCGTACAGCTGGGCAGGTCGCTTACATTTCGTCAACACCTGGCTGGTCTCCGTGACAAGGTCATGGCACGTGCGGCCTCATTCGACACCTGACAGGAACAGGTTGGTGAGCCAGTCCATCAACTCTTCGCACCTCTGCCTTAGCTCTTGTGTATGCCCTAGCTGAGTACTGCGCACCCGTATGGAGTAGAAGTAGACATACTAGTCTGGTAGACTCGAGCCTGAACAGCACCTTGCGAACCATCACTGGGTGCCTTCAACCTACTCCAGTCGAGCAGCTCCCTATACTTGCGGGCATTCCGCATGCAGGGATCCAAAGGCAAGCTGCAATTCTGGCACAATTGCGTCATTCCATGGACCCAGATCACCTCCTCCATCAGGCTATCGGCAGAGAGCAGAGGCCACCCCGACTGAAGTCCCGTCATCCCTTTGCTCCACATGGAAAACAACTCCTAGCATCCATCCAGCCAACTGAGACAAAAGCACACTGGATAGCCACCAAGTGATCACAGGAGTGGAAGGCAACCCCATCTCTATTACACGGCTACATCTCTTCACTAGTTAAAAGCTGTCCAGGGTCTGACCTCCCCAGAGGAACTCAACAGACTTCGTACTGGAGTTGGGCGTTTCAATACCAGCATGTGGAGATGGGGACTCCGCCAGAGCCCAGCCTGTGAATGCGGAGCAGAACAACAGACAGCCAAACATGTCATCTCTGGGTGCCCGCTCTACCACCCAGCAAATGGAGCTCAGGGCCTGGCAGACATTGACGCAGAGACAATAACCTGGCTGCGCAACACCCGGTTTGAGATCTAACTATTCCTTTGGTTTATGTTTCATTCGCAAGAGGAAGCTACATGCAATCTTCTCATGGAATGAAGATCACCTCCTTATGTTGTGATAACTATGGAAAACTACAAGAAGTTCTAGGTGAATAAGTGAGATGTACGTCGGCAATTACATTTTAGATTTGATTTTTTGCCTCTCAAACAAAAACATTTATACAAGTGAAAAAATGTAGCTCGATTTATTTCTGAAATAATTGCAATGTGATGAACTAGAAAATGACTTTTTTTTTAAAGCAACTTTCAATTGTAAAAAATTGCTGAGTAACACAGCTCTATTCAGGTTAATGGCAAATGAAAAGGCTTTCTCAGTTTCAAAATCAGAGGCAGCTAGGACCCTTGTTTACATGAGCACAAAACCACTCCAAATTTAGTTGAATAAAGCAATTAGCATGAGACAGATGGTGATTAATTTGGAAGTAGGCGTTTGTTGATAGTAATTTTAATCATAATTTTCGATTTTTCTCCAGAAATCACAGGCAGAGCAGAAAGTGAGAATAAAGTTGACATGCAGAGCTAACTGTAATCAAGTGGAACATTTGTGTGAGTGCAACAGTGTAATCTTAAAACCAAACATCTGAATTTCCTTCCCCTAACCAGTATATTTTCCTGTTATTGTTTTTCCCCGAAGCTCAGTATAATTGTTTCACCAAATTAACATTGAATTTGTTTTAAGTAACAGCACCGGTTCGTTTACTTTGCTGAGGTATTTCTCATCGGCTTTCTCTCTGATGGATATCAAATCCTACCCTTGGATTCAATTCCTTAAGTGTCTTTTCTTTATATACTCATTTTTGGAATCAGGGCATCACCAGCAAAGCCAACATTTATTGGCCATCCGTAACTGCCCTCGAGAAGAGGTGGCGAGCTGCTTTCTTCAACGTCTACATTCTTGGTGGTGATGGTATTCACACAGGGCTGTGGATAGGGAGTTCCAGGATTCAGACCTAGGGCAACGAAGGATTGGCAATACATTTGCAAATCAGGGTGGTGTGCTACGTGATAGGAGACCTATAAAGAAGTCCAAACATCAGTTGCTTTTGTCTTTCTTGATGGCGTAACCCTTAGGTTTGAGAGGTGCTCTCGGGGTAACCTTGGTGAAAATCTTGTGTGCAATTTGTAGATGGTACACACAGACGTCTCAATGCATCAGTGGTGGATGGATTTAATATTTGGGGTGGTTGATGGGGTGCTAATCAAATGGGCTGCTCGTCCTGGATGGGATTGCACTTCTTGAGAGTTGTTAGATGTGCAATCAACCAGGTGAGTGGAAAATATCACAAACCATCCCTGATTTATGCTTTGTAGACGGTGCAAGGGACATGGGGTATCAGAAAATGGGTCACTTTTCTTTCTGAGGAAATCAGCCTCTGATCTGTTCTAATAGCTATTGGGGGTATTTATCATCCCAAACGTGTACTAAAGGGCATTTTATAATGATTGAGCTTTTGTGATTAACAGGAGGATATTTACAGGTATATTGTGGTTGTGGATTGTGGGCAAGATAGATGTAGAACTAGGTATAATTATTCCACCTGTCCTCAGTCAGTATTCCTGAAGTTGCATTTTTACCAGAGTCACTGGATAATCATAAGGAACAGGAATCCTGGTCGACAGAGATTATATTTCTTTACAGGAAATAAAGGGTCCCAGAAGAATTGTACCTTGCACGAACACCGACTGCAGACTCTTGAGATGGAATTGTCATTTTAAGGAGAGAAAGAGAGGAACATGAAGAGGGTTAAGGTATCCTCAAAAGATTGTTTCAAAATAAAGTGAATGCTACCTCATCTATCTCTACCCAAACAATTTCAACAAGCAATAATTGTATAGTGGATGTTAATCAAAATACAATGTTGGGCAGAACACTCAGGGACTTTCCAGATGAAACCATGGTGAGTATTGTTTTGGGTTATGCTCACATTACAAATAGCTCAGACTGCACACAGCGCCGTGGCTATCACTGCTCCGAATTTGCACTGATTGCTTGGAAATGAAACAACTGGCTTCAGACTTGTGATAAAATGCTTTGGGCAAACCCTTTGTTGAAATGTTCCTTCCCTTGGAATCCCATCACACAAATAGACCTGCACAATATCAAAAACGACAGGAGACAAAAAATATGAACCATAGAAAACGTGGAGCAGAACTACAGCCTGTCCTACACGCCCTGATCACAACAATCGGGATTTATGCTGATGGTTCCCAGTGCAATCCCAATTTAACCGTGGCAGATTTGTCAACAGTGAATGCCAGAAGCCCCCTGTATTTACATGCTGTCTTTCCAACACCTAGTTTTAAGGAGTCTGGCAAGTTTATACTGGGATTGGCACCAGCTATGCAAAACCTACATACCAGGAATCGCAGTGAAGTATATCCCTCTACAATTGTAAGTTTTTTTTCTTGTTCCTTGTTTTGGATTTTAAAAATATCATCACAGAAAGCAAAAGAAAATACCAGTGTATGTTGTGAACCTTCAGTGGCAGACTGCAGGAACTGGTTATATATCAAAGCTTCCTTCTTGTAACTCTAATAGCTGCCAAGCACTACTTTAAATGACAGTTGCATATTAAAAAAAATGCTCATGCTAAGCAAAGCATTTCATTTTTGATCTAATTTTAAATCATCTGAGATGTAATTATTAATATCACAATATAAAATCTATATGGCTACTATCATCAAACTGCTTATTCCACACATGCACATACACAGGCATGCACCATCGCAGGCTCACACCAGGGACACACCCACACCCACCATGCGCACCTCCACAACCAGGGACACACACACCACATACACACACACATACATAGACACACATAAATCACTCACATAAACACACCACACATGCACTTCTTAACTATGGTACAGCAAATCTAATCTGCTAACAATGTTTTTGTGCTCTAAGAATTAACCAACCTCTCTTACTAGACTTGATATTCTCAACTGCGATGGTCTTACTGTCTGAACTGGATAGACAATGGATATTCCCATTTTGTGATAGAACATCAACAGCTCAGAGCAATTGTTTTGGCTATGCTATACCACAGCAAATGAATGAACCTACAGTAGCTCACGGAAAACAAGTGGAGGAGCACATTCTTAGAAACATAGAAATTAGGTGCAGGAGTAGGCCATTCGGCCCTTCGAGCCTGCACCGCCATTCAATATGATCATGGCTGATCATCCAACTCAGTATCCTGTACCTGCCTTCTCTCCATAACCTCTGATCCCCTTAGCCACAAGGGCCACATCTAACTCCCTCTTAAATATAGCCAATGAACTGGTCTCAACTACCCTCTGTGGCAGAGAGTTCCAGAGACCCACCACTCTCCGTGTGAAAAGAGTCCTTCTCATCTCGGTCCTAAACGATTTCCCCCTTATCCTTAAGCTGTGACCCCTTGTCCTGGACCTCCCCAACATCGGGAACAATCTTCCTTCATCTAGCCTGTCCAACCCCTTAAGAATTTTGTAAGTTTCTATAAGATCGCCACTCAATTTCCTAAATTCTAGAGAGTATAAACCGAGTCTATGCAGTCTTTGTTCATAAGACAGTCCTGACATCCCAGGAATCAGTCTGGTGAACCTTCTCTGCACTCCCTCTATGGCAATAATGTCCTTCCTCAGATTTGGAGACCAGAACTGCACGCAATACTCCAGGTGTGGTCTCACCAAGACCCTATACAACTGAAGTAGATCCTCCCTGCTCCTATACTCAAATCCTTTTGCTATGAAAGCTAACATACCATTCACTTTCTTCACTGCCTGCTGCACCTGCATGCCTACTTTCAATGACTGGTGTACCATGACACCCAGGTTGCGCTGCATCTCCCCTTTTCCTAATCGGCCTCCATTTAGATAATAGTCTGGTTTCCTATTTTTGCCACCAAAGTGGATAACCTCACATTTATCCACATTATACTGCATCTGCCAAACATTTGCCCACTCACCCAGCCTATTCAAGTCACCTTGCAGTCTCCTAGCATCCTCCTCACAGTTAACACTGCCCCCCAGCTTAGTGTCATCTGCAAACTTGGAGATATTGCCTTCAACTCACTCATCCAGATCATTAATGTATATTGTAAATAGCTGGGGTCCCAGCACTGAGCCTGGCGGTACTCCACTAGTCACTGCCTGCCATTGTGAAAACGACCCGTTTACTCCTACTCTTTGCTTCCCGTTCGCCAGCCAGTTCTCTATCCACATCAATACTGAACCCCCAATGCCGTATGCTTTAAGGTTATATACTAATCTCTTATGTGGACCTTGTCGAAAGCCTTCTGGAAGTCCAGATACACCACATCCACTGGTTCTCCCCTATCCACGCTACTAGTTACATCCTCGAAAAATTCCACAAGATTCGTCAGACATGATTTACCTTTCGTAAATCCATGCTGACTTTGTCCAATGATTTCACCACTTTCCAAATGTGCTGCTATCCCATCTTTAATAACTGACTCTAGCAGTTTCCCCACTACCGATGTTGGACTAACTGGTCTGTATTCCCCGTTTTCTCTCTCCCCCCCTTCTTAAAAAGAGGGGTTACGTTTGCTACCCGCCAATCCTCAGGAACTACTCCAGAATCTAAAGAGTTTTGAAAGATTATCACTAATGCATCCACTATTTCTGGAGCTACTTCCTTAAGTACTCTGGGATGCAGCCTATCTGGCCCTGGGGATTTATCGGCCTTTAATCCATTCAATTTACCCAACACCACTTCCCGACTAACCTGGATTTCACTCAAGTCCTCCTTTGACCCGCGGTCCCCTGCTATTTCCGGCAGACTATTTATGTCTTCCTTAGTGAAGACGGAACCAAAGTAGTTATTCAATTGGTCCGCCATATCCTTGTTCCCCATGATCAACTCACCTGTTTCTGACTGCAAGGGACCTACATTTGTACATTCTTCACTTTCCCAGATCTGTCCTGCCGTTTGGTCACGTCATGGTTGTGATTTTGTAATATAGTTTCTGTGTATTACAAAATTCCATTTACCCTGTTTTGACTGAAATCCCATAAGCCTCTCTAACCCAACAAATAACTGCAAATCTCAAAATTGGGAATTTCAATTTATTAAATATCTTCAACTTTTTGGAGCAGTGAGCTTCAGGTTTCCGTTACAGCATGTATGGAAAAAGTGCAGATCTAATTCCAGAATATACTAGTTTTAATTTAAGGTTGCATTGACATGATCTATATTCCTTTATCCTTCCAAACTTAAAAGACACAATTTCCAATCATACAAGCAGCCTATGAAATATAGGGCAAGTTGACAAAATTGATTAGAAATTATCCTGGTTATAGGTGGCTGAATCATAGTCATATATCACGAAACAGGTCCTTTGGCCCAACACGCCCATGCAGGCCACAATGCCCATTTATGCTAGTCCCATTTGCCTACTTTTGACAAATATCCCTCTAAATCTTTCCTAGCCATCTAACAAATGGTTTTCAAATATTGTTATATATTCCACGGGAAGGAGTCCTCGCCCCCCCATTGATGATCCCTTTTCCCGTCTCCAACGAACCCCCTCCTCGTGGACCGCCCCTCATGGCCCTCCGGCTTTAGAACTTTTTATCCAAACCTGCAGTTGCGACATCAACCGCCTCAACTTCTCCACTCCCATCTCACTCCAATCTCTCCCCCCCTGAACGTACTGCCATCGACACACTCCGCAACAACCCTGACCTGGTTATCAAACCCGCCGACAAGGGAGGTGCCGTGGTAGTCTGGCACGTCGATCTCTACAAAGCTGAGGCCACGCGTCAACTCTCGGACACCTCCTCCTACTTACCCCTGGACCATGACCCCACCGACGACCACCAGGCCACTATCTCTAGCACCATCAACTCTGGCTCCCTGCTCCCCCGAGCCTCCAACCTCATTGTTCCCCAGCCCCGCACGGCCCGATTTTACCTTTTCCCCAAAATCCACAAACCTGACTGATCCAGTAGACCCATTGTCTCTGCCTGTTCACGCCCTACCGAACTCATTTCCACATACCTTGACTCCATCCTATCCCCCTTGGTTAAATCCCTCCCTACCTATGTTCAAGACACCTCAGACACTCTCCGTCGTCTCCGGGCATTCCATTCTCTAGGCCCCCAACCCCTCATTTTCACCATGGACGTCCAGTCACTTTACACCTCCATCCCCCACCAGTATGGTCTCAAAGCCCTCCGGTTCTTCCTCGACCGGAGGAGCAACCTATACCCGTCCACTGATACTCTCCTCCGCCTAGCGGAGTTGGTCCTTACCCTCAATAACTTCTCGTTTGACTCCTCCCATTTCCTCCAAATACAAGGCGTAGCTATGGGCACGCGCATGGGCCCCAGCTACGCCTGCCTCTATCCTTGTTTGAGGTGTACCAGGGCCCCATCCCCGACCTCCGCTACATGATGATTGCTTTGGTGCCACCTCCTGCATCCCCACACAACTGACTGACTTCATCCGCTTCACCGCTAACTTCCATCCGGCACTCAAATACACCTAGACCATTTCCGACACTTCCCTACCATTCCTTGACCTCACTATCTCCATCGCAGGTGATAGACTTCTGACCGACATCCACTATAAACCCACAGACTCCCACGGCTATCTTGACTACTCTTCCTCCCACCCTGCTTTCTGTAAGGACGCCATCCCCTATTCCCAATTCTTCCGTCTACGCCGCATCTGCTCCCAGGATGAGGTGTTCCACACCAGGGCATCGCAAATGACCTAATTCTACAGGGAACAGGGGTTCCCCTCCCCTACTATAGATGAGGCTCGCACCAGGGTATCCTCCATACCCCGTAACACTGCTCTCTCTCCCCATCCCCCCACTTGCAACAAGAGCAGAGTCCCCCTGGTCCTCACCTTTCACTCCACAAGCCAGCACATACAACAAATAGTCCTCCGTCAGCTTCGTCACCTTCAACGTGACCCCACCACTCGCCACATCTTCCCATCTCCCCCCCCCGTCTGCCTTCCGCAAAGACCGCTCCATCCGTAACTTCCTTATCAATTCTTCCCTTCCCTCCCACTCCACCCCTTCCCCGGGTACCTTCCCTTGCAACCGCAAGAGATGCTACACTTGTCGCTTTACCTCCCCTCTTGACTCCATTCAAGGACCCAAGCAGGCGTTCCATGTGCGACAGAGGTTCACCTGCACGTCCTCCAACCTCATCTATTGCATCCGCTGCTCTAGATGTCAGCTGATCTATATCGGTGAGACCAAGCGTAGGCTTGGCGATCGTTTCGCCGAACACCTCCGCTCGTTCCGCATTAACCAACCTGACCTCCTGGTGGCTCAGCACTTCAACTCCCCCTCCCATTCCGTATCCGACCTCTCCGTCCTGGGCCTCCTCCACGGCCAGAGTGAGCAACACTGGATATTGGAGGAACAGCACCTCATATTCCGCTTGGGGAGTCTGCATCCTGGTGGCATGAACATTGATTTCTCACAATTCTGTTAACCCTTGCTGTCTCCTCCCCTTCCTACCTCTCCCTCAGCCCTTGGGCTCCTCCTCCTTCTTTTTCCTTTCTTCTCCCCACCTCCCCCCATCCCCTATCAGTCTGAAGAAGGGTTTTGGCCTGAAACGTTAAACCTATTTCCTTCGCTTCATAAATGCTGCTGCACCCGCTGAGTTTCTCCAGCATTTTTGTGTACCTTTGTTATATTACCCGCCTCAACTACCTTCTCTGACATTTGTTCCATATACCCACCATCCTCTGTGAGACAAAGTTGCTCCTCGGGTTTCTATTGAATATTTCCCTCTCACTTGATTCCTCTGTTTCCCGTCTCGTTCTTGATTCCCATCCATGGGGAAAAGGATGTGTGCATTCACCCTATCTATTTCCCTAATTATTTCATACACTTCTATAAAATCACCTCTAGGGCAAGGAATAAGATCCTAGTCTGTCCAACCTCTCTCTATAACTCAGTCCATCGAATCCCAGCAACCTCCTCATACATCTTTTCTGCACTCTTTCCAGCTTAATGGCATCTTTCCTATAGCAGAGTGACCAAAGCGGAACACAATACTCCAATTGTAACAGACCATCACAACTTCTTAACCCAATCTCTTGAGTGATCCAGGTCAATGTACCAAAAGCCTTCTTCACCACCCTGCCTACCGGTGCTGCCACTTTAAGGCAAACATGTACCTGCAGACTTGCCTCCCTCTGTTTTTTTTAATTTTAGCAAATATGTAGAGATGCAACATGGAAACAGGCCCTTCGGCCCACCAAGTCTGTGCCAACTAGAAAAAAGCCCGTACACTAGCATTATCCTACACATTCGGAACAATTTACAATGAACAGAAGGCAATTCACCTACAAATTGAATTGAATTGAATAAATTTTTGAATTGAATAAATTTTTGAATTGAATAAATTTTATTAGCCAAATATGTATACATACAAGGAATTTGCCTTGGTGCTTTGCTCGCAAGTAACAATACGATACACAGTAGCAAAATTAAAAAGAAATTTAAACATGTGAAGAATGAAATAAAATACCAGAACAAAAGGAGGCTACAGACTTTTGGCTGTTGAGTAGAGCTACTGCTCGTGGAAAAATGCTACTTTTATGTCTGGCTGTGGCAGCTTTGACAGTCCGGAGTCGCCTTCCAGAGGGATGTACTTCAAAGAGTTTGTGACCAGAGTGAGAGGGGTCAGAAATGATCTTACCTGCTCTCTTTCTGGCCCTTGCAGTGTACAGTTCGTCGATGGGGGGAAGGTTGCAGCCAACAACCTTCTCGGCTGATTGAACGATGCGCTGCAGCCTCCGGATATCATGCTTGGTGGCAGAGCCAAACCAGACCATGATGGAGAAGGTGAGGACAGACTCTATGATGGCAGTATAAAACTGGATCAACATTGCCTGTGGCAGTTTGTGTTTTCTCAGCTGCCGCAGGAAATACATCCTCTGTTGGGCCTTTTTGACTGTGGTGTCAATGGTGGCCTCCCATTTAAGGTCCCTGGAGATGATGGTTCCAAGGAAGTGTTGATGGTGAGTGGGGAGAGGGGAGGGGGAGCTCTCCTAACGTCTACAATTAAAAGCCCTGTCAGTACGAGTTCATTCCAAGAGCTCTCCCGAGTTTGCCCTGATTCGAACTCGGAGATTTACGGTAATGGCCACTCGTCGGTACTCGGGGCTCTTGTGGACATTTTTCAACATTCAATTGAAAAATCTTCATGAGTCTTCCCATGCTTATCTGCCATTAACGAGTCTTCCCAAGTACCTGCCGTTAGCGTTACGAGCCGCTAAGAGACGTCCCCGAGCTCCGACGTACCCGCTACGTTCATTCTCCGTGCTTACCACGAGTTTGATTTTTTGCTAACTCAGGAGAGCTCTTGGAATTAACTCGTACCATGGGACAGGGCTATAATTCCACCTTCTTAAGAGCATTGAGCTCCAGGTTGTTGCGATGGCACCAGGACGCCAGCTGTGTTCAAAGAGCTAAAATCCACAAACAAAATCCTTGCATAGGTCCCCTGGTGGTCTAGGTGCTGGAGGATGAAGTGCAGGCCTTGGTTGACTGCGTCATCCACTGATCTATTTGCCCGTATGGAAACTGTAGGGGGTCCAGCAGGGGGTTTGTGATATTTCTTAAGTGGGCCAGCACAAGTCTTTCAAGGGTCTTCATTATTACAGAGGTCAGTGCGACAGGCCTGTAGTCATTAAGAACAGTAATCCTTGGCTTTTTGGGTACGGAGACTTTGAAGCAGGCAGGGACAGTGCAGGTTTGCAGGGGCCGATTGGAAATGTCTGTGTAGACCAGTGCCTGTTATTCGGCACAGAGCTTGAGGGTAGAGGGGGAAACATTGTCCGGTCCTAGAGATTTAGAGTGTAGGAGGAAACCGGAACACCTAGAGAAAACCCATGCGGTCGCAGGGAGAACGTACAAACTCCGAGCAGGCAGCACTCATAGTCAGGTTCGAACTTCTGAGGGGTCTCTGGCACTGTAAGACATCAACTCTAGCGCTGCAGCACTGAGCCGCCCTCTGTTCTACAACAGCCTCCAGGTCCCTTTCATTCACTGTGACAGTCTAACTCTGGTTTGACTTTGCAAAGTGCAACACTTCATATTTATCGGAATTAAACTCCATTTGCCATTCCACTGCCCACTTACCCAGCTGAAAAAGATTCCGCTGTAATCTCCATAACCTTCTTTACTGTCAGCGATATCACCCATTTTAGTGTCATCCTGGGGTGGAAGATTGCAACCTTCACATGGTCCGCCCTGTTTCGACGAATGCAATCAACCCGGTGTGCACAATCAAATAGAACAAGTTGTCCTGCAACTTTAGGCTGTGTACGCCATATGCACTTGTACATTCTTAACTAAATCGTTGATGCAGATATCAAACTACAATAGGCCTGGAGGAAACAGAGGAGATTCACCAAGCAGTTGGCTGGGAGATAATGTTTAGTTAGAAGGAGTTACCCGAGAGGTTAGTTAGATATAAATATAGAAGGTATGATTAGTAAGTTTGCAGCTGAACTAAAGATTGTATGTGTTCCTGATAGTGAGTGTATTTTTTGGTTACAGGACAATAGTCATGTGTTGGTAAGATGGGCAAAGTAATGGCAGACATAATGTCATCCAAGTGAGTGTGAAATGATGTATTGTAGGAAGGAGCTGCAGATACTGGTTTAAACTGAAGATAAACACAAAATGCTGGAGTAGCTCAGCAGGACAGGCAGCATATCTGGATAGAAGGAATGGGTTTCGGGTTGGGACCCATCTTCAGACTGATTGTAGGAGAGGAGATAGAGATAAAGAAGTCTAAGGTGTTAAAATGAGACAAAGGGGATGGAGATCATGGACAATGTAGATAGATCATTGTTAGCTCGGAGAAGGTAACAATAAAGCAAACAGAGATAAAATGTAAACAAGGACAGCCAGACTAATTGGAGAACTGGAAAGGGGGAGGGGTGGAGAAAGAGGGAACGCAAGGGTTACTTGAAATTAGAGAAGTCAATATTCATACCGCTGCGGTGTAAGCTGCCCAAGCGGAATATGAGGTGCTGTTCCTCCAGTGTGTGCTGGGACTCACTCAGACTATGGAGGAGGCCCAGGACAGAAAGGTCAGTCTGGGAATGGGAGGGGGAGTTAAAGCGTTTAGCAACCAGGAGATCAGGTAGGTTTAGGCGGACTGAGCGGAGATGTTCAGCGAAACGATCACCGAGCCTACGCTTGCCTAGCCGATATATAGGAGTCCACACCTGGAACATCGGATACAGCAGATGAGGTTGGAGGAGGTACAAGTGAACCTCTGCCTCACCTGAAAAGACTGTTGGAGTCGAGGGGGGAGGTATAGGGAGTATACATCTCCTGCAGTTGTAGGGGAAAGTACGTGGGGATGGGGTGGTTTGGGTGGGAAGGGACGAGTTAACCAGAGAGTTGCGGAGGAAACGGTCTCTGCAGAAAGCGGAGAGGGTTGGAGATGGGAAGGTGTGGCTAGTGGTGGGATCCCCTTGGAGGTGGCCAAAATGCTGGATGTATATTGCGAGGACTAACAAGGTTAGGACATGCGCACTGAATGGTATGGGTAGGGCTTTAGGGAGTCTGGAGGAGAAGAAAGACCTTGACATACAAGTTCAAGGTAGTGGCACTAGGTTAATCGGGAATACAATATAAGAACAGGGAAATTATGAAACAACTTCAGAAAACAAAGGAGCACTGGGAAGAATTGTCGGGTGTATAATAAGGTAGACCCAAAATGCTGGAGTAACTCAGCGGGACAAGCAGCATCTCTGGAGTGAAGGAATGAGTGATATTTTGGGTCGAGACCCTTCTTCAGATGGGTATAATGTTTTAGTTAAGAGTGACTACATGGGCATGAATGGGTACCTGATGGTCAGCCATGGATGTCAGGAGCCAAAGTGCCCATTTTGGAGTTGTATGCTGCAATAATCTGATCCTTTATACCCGGCTGATATTATGATAGTTGTGCTGCATTCCTCCTGCTGCATCCAACATATCCTTGCGCAGAAGTCAAATTTAAGGTAGGATTTCACATGGCGTGCTTCAAAGGTTTTGTACTACAGTAGCCTCACTACATTTCAGCTCTCTTCAGATACAATCCAGCACTATATTATACTTAAGTGCTTAAGGACACAAATCTTTCTCTCTTGAATCTTCTACTTCACAGTGACATCATCTACATGATTTGATCTACACGCAGTCATCACTTTTGCCTTCAATCAATGCAATTACTCTTGCATGATGTCACTGCAAACTTGGATATACAACTTTGTATTCCTTCATTCAAGTTGTTAATATACATGGCAAAAAGCTCAGGTCAAGTGCATGTGATTGGAAAACATACTTTCGGCATGCTAACAATCAGAGCTCATTCCCTTCATCTCTTCTCTTAGCCTCGTATCTCTCAACTATTTTACCAACACATGTTCTGACTTTTTGCATCAAGGAACAAAAGCTCAGTTTCTTTTAAATTTGGAATTTTAAAATTGTGTAAGATTGTACCCACTGATACTTGGAGGCATGAGAAATGATTTAATTGAGTCAGACAAGATGACAAGAAAGATGTGGGTGATAGTGACAGAAGCAATTGAAAGTAGGGGATAGAACAAGTTGCATTGATGGAAGGCAGAAGTAAAGATTGAGCAAAGGATACCAGGAATATAGTGCCAAAATATGTCAGCCATTTATGCTGAGAAGAGACGACATTTTTCCACTCAAAGGAACACAAGTCTGTGGGACTTTCTGGCCTATATCTGCATGGATGCTCAGTCATTGAGTTTGTTAGATCAAGTGATGCAAGAATTGGCCTGAAAAGTGGACTTGAGCCACATGACCAGACAAAATGATAGAAAAGGTCCCAAGGACGATTTACCGACTGCTGCTTTAATTCCTTATATATATGAAATTTGATGCTGCCTTCTAACATATATTGCTCACCATTCAGCGCACAACAGAATATTTTCACTAAACACTAATCTTGATTAACGCAAATTCTCTCTTCACCATCACCTCAGACTGTACATGGATAAAGGATGTATAGACACTATTCATGATATGTGTGGGAAAGAACTGCAGCTGTTGGTTTGAATCAAAGGTAGACACAAATTGCTGGAGTAACTCAGTGGGATAGGCAGCATCTCTGGAATTTTGGGTTGAGACCCTTTTTCAGACTATTCGTTATTCACTATTCATGATAACCTTATTATTAAATGGCCATCAGAGCAACTGGCTCTGTTATGTATATGTAGTTATGTATATAATATTTTCTTTACATTCTGTGTATCTGCCACTTGCAATGGAATTGTGTAATTACACCACTGCATTTACTCATTTGAGGATAGAATTACAGCAGAGAATACGAGAGGTAGTAATGAATAATCACAGCTGTTTCACATCTCTGTTCTTGATAACATTGGGTAAAAATATTTTAAGAACGGTCTGTTCTGTGGGAGTGTTAAAGACAGCTGAAGAATTTTCAATAAGCCATAATAATGAAGTGAGGTGAGTAATGCACATTCCAGCACCTGAATGTGTCTGGGCAACTGTTAGAATGATGAATGGATTTACCACTGAAACAGTAGCTAAATAAAATAAGCATATACTCAAGTCTATCACTACCAACTCTTTTGTGACATTTTAAAATATTAAATTACAGAATTGTTAGCGCACAGAAGCAAATAATCCGCACATCAATCACATGCTCTAGGTACAATACACTGCTCCTTTTTCCCATGGCCCTGTGCATTTGTTTAAGTATTTAAAGTATTTTCACAATGGTTTTTGAAAGTCGCAATTAAATCTGTTTCCACTATCCTTATTGGGTGAAATTACTTGCCTACACTATCCTTTGCACCTTCCTGAATAGCTCTCTTTGTGAAGTAGAAGTCCATATTCAATCTGAGATGTTTACATCAGGATATATTAGATGCAGTTAGATTCTTGATCTATACTAACCACTGTTGTCAATATGGTTTCAATGTGGTTCCACTCGAGGTGGCCTTAATGCCCCCAAACCAGGGAGATGGAAGGCGTAGTAACTGCCAGCATTTTTGTTTCCAAACAGAATCAGCAGAACTCCGATTTTATTTTATTTTACAGCACTCTGTAGATAGCACAACCTACACAGGTAGATTGCGTGTTTCACGTTTTAGTAGTGCCCCCAAAATAGTCTATGTTTATGCCATATTTTGCCTTTCACATTGTGTAGAGATTGTGACCATCATATAAACAGTGCCCAAATCATAAGGTCTTACAGGACAGAAACAGGTCCTTTAGCCCAATTCGTCCATGGAGACCAAGATGCCCCATCTATTCTAGTCCCATTTGCCCGCGTTTGGCTCATGTCCCTCTAAACCTTTCCTATCCATGTACCTGTCCCATTGTCTGTTAAATGCTGTTATAGTATCTACCTTCACTGTATGCTCGTTCCATTCCAGTTTTGTGGGTTCTGAACTGACTGATGAAATCAAGATGGGGACAACACTCCTCCACAGATGAGGCAAGTGGTGACTTAACAGGTCAGGCAGGCTGGCAGTTTGTGAGGTAGGGTGTCCCACCTGCCATTTATGCATGGTTGCAATGCTTTTACTGGAAATTCTACAGAATTCTCCATAGCACCATCAGAAATGCTCCTCTTCAACTCTGAGCAGTCATGGGCCAGGGATTCCTAAAATCAGTGGAGATGGTCTGTTTTATCCTGAAACATTGAGCAATCTTTAAACCTTTCCTGGTGCATCGGGTTATCTCTTCCCATGAATGAGCTTGGAATAGTGTCTGTTTCAGGAAACTGGTGTTAGGTATTCAAACAACCTGGGCCAACAGAACTAACTAACTCTAAATGGGGGAATGATGTAGGGTGTCTCAGTGCTGGGGGTGTTGGTGTGGGAGAGTATACATGTTGATGCAGGTATCCTTACAGTGAATTTGGAGGATTTTGCAGAAACAGTATTGGTGTATCATTTTACTGCTTTATGATGCCTGCTGTAGGTAGACGAGGTCTCAGAAGGACAGGGATCATTATTCTCCAGCAGACCATAAGTTTTGTGTCAGGTCTATGGCTTTGATCCTCATCTGGCCAAAGATTGCACTGGCATAATGATGGCAAATGGCGTATTGCATCATATAATGTCTACATTCGCTGTGAGGTACATTCCAGTTTCAACGTGAGCATTTATTGTCAAAGGGCTGTGTTGTCCAGCAACAGGCAGCTGGCAGAAGATCGTGTGGATATTTAAAATCCCAACCTTGCATATGTTTAGAGTCAAAATTGAAATATTGAGTGAAAAAAGCAAATGGAAAACAGTGCAACAATTATCCTGCAAGCTTTACAGTCTCACTGGACAAAGACATTTGTGGAAACAGCTGTATTTGTGAAACAGGCTCACTTGAAGTTAGTTTGTTGTTTTCTCAACCATTCTTACAATAGTGCACATCGTGTCCAATAAGTTCCCAATGGAATGCAGCTAATCCACAGAACAAATAGGAAACTATTCGACCTATGTCAGCTCCAGTTCAAAACAAAGGTCACCGCAACTTCAGTTGTCAGGCTGCTGTACACAGACAAAACTAGTGGATATGCACGTTAGGAGGCTAAGTTCTCAATCGTTGTTGACTTATTTGTTGAAGAGCAAAGTCCTCAGAGAATAGGCCTCAAACTCAATATCTGCAAAACAAAAGCTCCTTTACTAACCCCTCTCCCTCCGCCAGTGCACAACACCTCTGACAATAAAAAACAATGATAAGATGCTGGAAAACAAAGACTACCTCCCCAGCCTCATTATCCACTCACAGCAATGATCCCTATTGTTCTGTTTGCTTTGGAGTTTTGAATTTCCTAAAACAAACACTCAAAGCACTGAAGAGATGCCACCTCTTCTCCAAAGCTACTGGCAGAAATAGTGAACCAAAGTTAACATCATCTCTCAGGATGATGTAAACTCAATCAGTTCTGTTAGGCAGGTCATATCGCTTGGGTTACACAAAAAGCTGGAGAAACTCAGCGGGTGCAGCAGCATCTAAGGAGCGAAGGAGATAGGCGACGTTTCGGGTCGAGACCCTTTTGCATGTGACACCAAACTGAAAGACACTATTCTGAGTTTAGAGATGGCAGAGATTACCAGCTGGATGGAGGAAAGGATTCAAAGGCATTAAAAAAAAACCCCTTGAGAATACACCATGGTCCCATCAGCATGTGCAAACTCCTGGTCCACGATTCCCGAAAATGGTGAAGGAGCATTCAAGATGCACCGAGAACCTCGAGTCCATGTTTTGGGAGCACAAAGATGCCCAGCGTAAACAGTGGAAAGAGTTCTTCGTTTTACAAGCCACCTGCCTGTCCCAGCAAGCAACTACTGCCCCACCTGCAGAGGAATCTTCAAATCCCACTGGTTTGTTGACTCATCGCATAACTAACATACCTGGAGTGAAGCGCATCCTTAGGTTTCGGTTTAGATTTATGATTGTCACGGGTACTCAGATACAGTAAACATCTTCCTTGTCCCAAGCATTGTTGCTCAAAAGCTAATATTGACCCATAACCTATTATTCCACCTCACGGATGGCACTGGATGACTGAGCATATGGAACATGCCATGTTACAGTGGCTTCTGTTTAAAAATATGATCTCATTCACCATCAGGCATGCATTATTGTAAAATATGCCAATTACTAATGGGCCGCATAATGAGCCATTGTACGCACTTAGTGGTTTTATTATCATATTTTGGCGGATCAAAACAAAGACGGTTTGTGCAAATCAAATTTATTCTTAATCTGATTAACCGATGACAAGGCCACAGAAATACAACTGGCCACAACGGTGGTCTCTCAACGACTGTAGGGCAGAGCCCTGAAAACCACGCAAAAACACGACCCCTCCCAGGGTCACGTATGCGCGGATTCCGACCGCAGGGTTCGATACTTGTAGGCACTAGCAGGTGCTGCTACATGGCACCCCCCAGAAACCGAGATACGGAAACGAACCGGGAGCCGAACGGTATGGCCTGAACGCGTGGTTCTCAAAAGCGGGATGGGCTTAACAACAGGGACCGGTGGAACAGGACCGGGTGGACGCGAAAGCCGTGAATGAGGGGCTGGCGTAATAACAGGGACCGGTGAAACAGAACCAGGAGCAGTAGTACAAGGAAAAGGCTGTATGGCCGGTAGACGACCTCTAAGCCACCACCACTGGACTGTCCTCGTCCACATGAACGGGCTTTGGTGACGGCCGACGGAGACAAACTCCTCCCGGCCACCCACGTCAACGTGAACGTAGTGACTCTGGATCGCAGCACCCGAAAAGGTCCCTCATAAACCCGCTGCAGTAGCGAGCGTCCCTACGAAGGAAAACATAAGCACAATTCTGCAATGCTGCTGGCACATGCACCGAGGCCGACCCGTGTCTGGAAGTAGGGACAGGAGACAACGCACGCACCCGTTCGCGAAGCTTGGCCAGTACCGTCGAAGCCAAAACTTCATGACTGCGGGTGACAGGCAGAAAATCCCCAGGCACCCGTAAGCCGTAAACGAAATCAGCCGAGGTGGCAGCCAGGTCCTCTTTAGGCGTAGTATGAATGCCTAGGAGGACCCAGGGCAACTGGTCCACCCAATCCGGACCGGTGAGCCTGGCCTTCAACGCCGACTTACGGTGTCGATGAAATCTCTCAACCAGCCCGTTCGCCTCCGGGTGATAAGCTGTCATTTAGTGCAGACAGGCGCCGTATAGCAGCGCCAGCGTGGGCCACAGAGACGAGGTGAACTGGGCCCTGCGGTCCGTGGTGATGTCGGAGGGTACCTCGAAACGGGCGATCCAGTTGGATGCCAAAGCCTGGGCGCAAGCTTCCACGGTGGTATCCGATAACGGGATTGCCTCTAGCCATCTAGTAAACCTGTCCACCACGGTAAGCAGGTGTGTGGCGCCCCGCGAATAAGGCAAGGGACCTACTAGATCCACATGGATGTGCAGGAACCTGCTATCAGGCACAGTGAAATCCTGCACGGGCGGCCGCACATGATGCTGAACCTTGGAAGTCTGGCACGGAATGCACTCACAAGCCTAGATGGCCACCTGCTTGCGGAGTCCGTGCAACACGAACTTGGACGCTACCAGGGTGGATGTCGCACGAATAGACGGGTGGGCTAAACCGTGGACTGCATCGAAAGCCCGCCACCTCCAATTAATGGGAATAACCGGGCGAGCTCGACCTGTGGACACATCACACAAGACCCTAATACCAGCCGCGCTGCTAGGCACCTCCGCTAACCTAAGGCCCGAATTAACCACATGCCGAACGTCAGTAGTGAACTCTGATATGTAGGCGAGGTGCTGCTGCTCCCTGGCGGACCACGGATCAGTGATTTTACTCATCGCAAAAGCGAGCGGTTTGTGATCCGTGAAAGCAGTGAACGCATGGCCTTGGAGGAAATAATGGTGTCTGATCGCTAGGTAGAGCGCGAGGAGTTCCCTTTCTAATGCGCTGTACTTGCATTCCGGAGCCCGCAGCTGTCGGCTGAAAACGCCAGCGGCTGCCAGCGGTCATCAACCTGCTGTTCCAGGACTGCACCTATAGCGATATCCGAAGCGTCAACGGTGAGCATGGTAGGAGCAGGCGCACTCGGGTGCACCAGCATGGTGGCGTTGCCCAGCGCTGCCTTAGCACCCTCGAATGTCTTGTCAGCGATGTCTGACCACACCAGAGCCTTCGGCTTGCCCGTCAGGCACTGGAACAAGGGTCGCATGATGGCTTCGGCCAACGGTACGAATCGGTGGTAAAACTTTACCTTACCGATGAACTCCTGTAGACACTTGACGGTCAACGGCCTAGGGAACTGGCGAATGGTATCCACCTTCGCGGAAAGTGATTCAGCACCCTGTGGGATGACCCGATGCCCCAAGAACAAAATTAACTGGCACTTAGCAGGGTTAATCACCAGGCTGTGTTCACGCAGGTGCTTCGAACAAAAGGCGAAGGTGTTTAACGTATTCTGCCTGTGAACCGCAGGCCACCAGAATGTCATCCAAATAAATGAAGCCAAAAGGCAGGCCCTGCCCGACCTGATCCATAAGCCACTGGAACGCCTGAGCGTTCTTTAGGCCGAACGGCATTCAAAGCCATTCGTAAAGGCCGAACGGGGTGATGACGGCCATCTTGGGGATGTCATCGGGGTGGACGGGGATCTGATTATAACCCCGGACCAGGTGGCGCCCGTGAGGTGTGCCAAAAATCTTGTATATGCGGCACCGGGTAACGGTCTGCTGTAGTCACATCGTTAAGCCGCTTGTAATCACCGCATAGTCTCCACCTTCCAGACGCCTTCGGGACCATATGAAGTGGGGATGCCACGGGATATCGGACCACAGGACGATGCCCATGTCTTTCATTAATTGGAATTTATGGCGGGCGATGCGCAGCTTGTCTGGTGGCAGGCAGCGTGCGCGGGCGTGCACCAATGGGCCTTCGGTAGGAATATCATGCACTACACCGTGACGGGGAGCTGCCCCGCTGAAACGGGGCGTAAGGAGCTCGGGGAACTCAGAGAGTAGAGCGGCGAAAGGGCCCCCGACTTCCGCAATGTCGTCGGGTTGCGGGTCTGGTGGGGGTAAGCTACGCGTAGTTGCGGGGCAGAGGTCTGACAACGGGACAATATGACCGTCACACATGTCGACAATAAAGGAGAATGCATGCAGGAAATTGGCACCCAAGATCGGCTGGGCAACGTTAGCAACGATGAACTTCCACCTGTACGGGTGGGAGTCGAAAATGAGATTAAGGGTCCGTGTACCGTACGTTTGAATGTCACTCCAATTCACGGCCGAGAAGACAGGGCCCATCTTACCATCACGGGTATCATGGCCGGTCGGGGAAGGATGCTGACGATAGCACCAGAGTCCACGAGAAAACGACGGCCAGTGTGGTGGTCACGGACGGAGAGGCGTTCTTTCGGGCCGATCGCGGTTGCTTCTACAGGCGATCAGCCAAGGCATTTCCCTGAAACATGCAGGGATTATGGCAGCGTCGTGCTTCTGCGCCGAAACGGAGGTGATAGTACCACCAGTGGTGACTACTACGGGTTTCGGGGCGTGGCAGCTGTTCCTCAAAGGAGGCCAGTGGCGGGACCTCGTCACGTGGCCGCCGTGGCGGGAATCGAGCCGGTGCAGCCGGACGGCTGACAGCGCAGACCTCCTGGTGTCGTGTCATCCATAGCTCGTCAGCCCTCTCCGCTGGCTGTTGAGGATCATTAAAATCGGCGTCGGCGAGCATCAGGCAGACATCATCGGGCATCTGTTCCAGGAAAGCCTGTTCGAAAAGCAGGCAGGAGCGGTGCCCATCCATCAAGGCAAGCATCCGGGCCATCAGGGCGGAAGGTTTCGATCACCCATGCCGCCCATGTAAAGGATCCTTGCGGCACGGTCACGCCGACTGAGCCCGAACGTGTGCAGCAACAGGGCCATGAGGCCGACTTACTTGGCCGATGCAGGTGGGTCTCGCAAGTAAAGCAGCAAACGGGAGACAGTCTTCTGCGGTAGGGCTCCCGCCACATGGAAGTATCTCGTCTCATCCACAACAATGTAATGCAGATGGAATTGCGCCTCCACGTGCGCAAACCATACCTGGGGTTGATCGGGCCAAAACGGGGGCAGTCTGAGGCTGACCGTATCTTGCTGAGCGCCCGCATCGCTGGTGGGAAGGTAATTATCCTGCATATTCTTTACCGTCTAACTCGAGTTAGACGAGTCGGAGTCACCAATTTGGCGGATCAAGATAAAGACGGTTTGTTCAAATCAAATTTATTCTTAATCTGATTAACCGATGACGGTCTTGACAAAGCCACAGAATTACAACTGGCCACACCGGTGGTCTGTCAACGACTGAAGGGCAGAGCCCTGAAAACCGCGCGAAAACATGACTCTTCCGAGAGTCGCGGATTCCGACGGCAGGGTTCGACTCTTGCAAGCACCAGCAGGTGCTACTACAATATGTTTATTACAGAATTATGCTGGAAATTTCAAATCTCTAATTACTTTATCTTAAAGGGAATGAGATGCAGGGAGGTTATTTCCTCTGCTCAAGGAATCCAGCACTAGGGGGCACAATTTACATTTTCTTCATAAACCTTTGGGATTCTCTGTTCAGTGGCAGTGGATCTTGGTCACTTCATTCATTCAAAGCAAACATCAATACATTTCCAGACAATAAGGGAATCAAGGGATATGGGAAAAGAGCTGGAAAATGGTGCTGAGGTAGAAGATCAGCAGCAATCTTGATGACTGGCCAAGCAGCCTCAAAGGGCCGGATAGCTTTCTTCTGCTCCAATTTTGTATGTTCTTAACTGAGGAAGTAGTTGAGCCATGCAGTCTAGCAAAGTCCTTGATCTCCCAGTTCAAGTGTCTCAGTGTAACAATAGGGTGACGGTGGAAAGTTTTTCCAGGAAATGGAAGGGAGAGGGGGTTGGGAATAATCAGTCAGCTAATAGCTGCCAATTGATTAAAGCACACCTTTGTTGACTGCAAAAGCTGAAAAGATCTGACGCAAGCAGGGGTATTAAACCCCAATGCTGCCAACATGCATGAAACACCTGTGTTTCTCTGCTCTCAAACAAGAGTCCGTACATTTAATGGACAAGAAACAGGAGAAAATGATCTGGTTCATGGGAGGAAAAAATACATGGCAATCAACTACACTCATTTCCTTCTCTTTCAATCCTAATTAGAGCCCAAACAGTTTAACAATTGTTAAATCTTGTTCTACTAAGAGGCAAAATATGATGTTTCGGAGCCCTCCTAAGTAAATTATCATGCTGCTAATTATTATTTAATATTACATCATGTTAAAGGCAAGACAAACCTATTCTGGTGTGGGAAAGTCATGTGCAGATGCCCCTAATTAGGTTCAGTCACTACTGAAAATTAAATTCCTGTTGTTCAACGCGGATCCTGTCATGAGCTTTCAGTTAGTTTAAAATCAGACCTGGTGATAAATAAGAACCATACTGAATTTCCATGCCATCTTAAATATCTGATGCAAAATTTAGCTAATGGTATTACATTTTTACTGAAACTGGAGATGATCCACGTGACTTAAGCTGGAGGAAACTGGAATGTCTGTGCAACACTCCTTTCGGAGCATAGCAGGTGAAATAAAGTCGGCCCAACAATGTATTTTGGATGTGAAAGGATATCAGAGCACCCAGCGGAAGCCCATGTGGTCATAGGGATAATGTGCAAACTCTACCCTTGCGGCACGCGAGGTCTGGATCAAACTCAGAAGCCCAGAGCTGTGAAGCGCCACCAATAATTGCAGCACCATTGTGCTGCCGTTGGACTGGAAGATTGTTAACAACCCCTTAGAAAAAAATAGAATCAAGTGAATAGATACAGGGTACACAAAAGGCTGGAGAAACTCAGCGGGTGCAGCAGCATCTAAGGAGCGAAGGAGATAGGCGACGTTTCGGGTCGAGACCCTTCTTCAGACCCGAGATACAGGCTTCACAATGGGGTCGTGCATAATACAACATTTCAGTATAGAAGCAATTTCAGTATACATTATATAACCAATTCAGAACCAGATTATTTCCATGCCAGACACCTATTGTATCCAAACTAGATGGTCAACACTATCACACGCTGCTGGGTATACACAAGGGTCAACTTATTGAAGGCAATTCTAGGCAACCATCACAGTAGCAGTTTATGGCTTATTTCCTTACCTGACAAAAAAGGGAAACGGATGATGCAGTGTCTTTCCTGGGCTTGACTGAGGAAAGCAAGTGAGTAATGTCCCAAGATTTAAACAGGTATTCCAGAGGGGAAAAATACCTAGCTGTCTTGTGCACACTGTCTTGTGCACACTGCTCGATCTCTTCCCCACTCACATGCAATATCTACTATTCTTTACAATAAATGTGGAAAGTTAGTGAAAATGTATTCCCAGCACATGTTGTTGGGCATATAATAGGAAAGTTGGACACCTGCTCTCTAGAAATAGAAAATGGTAGGAGCATCTACCTAGGTTAACACTATTACTTTTTGTCTGGTAAATTTGTATACCAAATCATAAATATTTTAAAATATTTTACTCGGCTGCTCCAGGCTCGGTTTCTCAATGAGATACATCAGCAACAAAATGCTAGTTTATGGTAGCTCGGTAATTGCAGCTAGGATTACGGGAGTGTATTACAATTGGTTTCTTTATTTTCTGGTTGGGAATGGAAATGTAATTATTACAGAATTCTGCCCCTCTGAATGACTTCTGCTGACTGTCAGATGAGGTTCTGGCTACATAACAGCAGGTGAAGCAACCTGTCAATATATCTTCTACAGAATGGCACCACATCAAGTCCCATGGGATATTGCACCTACTTAAAGAGAGGAAATTAGTATCAACAGTATTTACACATTTGCCTCACTACCTCTTAAAAGACACATGCAACCAATCAAATATTTAACTGAAGCATATGCCACATATATTTTAATTGCAAGTTTTAGCTGGATTCACTTTTTCCCTGCTTAGTATGAATACAAATTTCAAGATGTACAGCTGTACTTGGCAAAGACTCAATCAGCACCTTATAAATATGGTAATACATTGTTAGTGATGCGAACAGCATGGTTACGCACCAATTGTGTCATCCCAACTAGCCTTGGAGAGGTGAAAAGACTTGCAGCAACACACTGGCTCCAGTAAGATTTTGTTAACCCCATGATATTCAAATGCTTTAATTTCTTATTCCTTATCGGAGAATTGGTACGTAGGGGATAATTTTAAGAAGGGATAATGATGCTCCAGAAAGGCCTTAGATGTCCAAATAGGCTCTGATTAGTGCTTTAGCTTAGTGAATGAGTAAAGGGCCTGTCCCACCAGCATGCAACTCTATGCGATTAGCGCGACCTAACGTGGTCGCTTGAGCCGTCCGGCGTCGCGGGGCCGGTCCCACTTCGATCGCCGGAGCCGTGCGGAATTGTGTGGAGTTCGTCCCGAGACCGCGCGGGGCTCCGAAAAACCGACTATGTCCAAAGATTCCGCGCGGCAACGGCGTGTCGGTTCGCAGTCGCCTCCACATTTACACACGGCCCGGACATCGTGCCTCCGTGAACCTATTTGTAAGTGCCTCCGTGACCCTCTATGTGTGCGTGTCTCGGTGCCCCTCTCTGTGTGCCCTTCTAAGTCCTGGCGAACTTACCTTGGACTTGCTCCAAGTTCGCCTCGCTTTGCGCCGTGTTGCGCCACTCACCCAACCTCCGCGCGGCCCCTGCTGCCGGTTTAGTTGCGCTTGCAAGCGCATGCTGGTGGGAACGGCCCTGTACAGGGGATCACCCGACCTCCGCGCGGCCCCCGCTGCCGGTTTGATCGCGTTCATCACATAGAGTTGCATGCTGGTTGGACAGGCCCTTAAAGAGTGAGAATCCTCCTGTTGTCCCAATCATCATTTCTTCCTTAGCCATTACTAAAAAAGGATAACTAGATACTGGAGTAACTCAGCGGGTGAGGCAGCATCGATGGAGAGAAGGAATGGGTGACGTTTCGGGTCGAGACCCTTCATCAGACTGAAGAAGGGTCTCGACCCGAAACGTCACCCATTCCTTCTCTCCATAGATGCTGCCTCACCCCCTGAGTTTCTCCAGCATTTTGTGTCTACCTTCTATTTTATCTAGCATCTGCAGTTCTTTCTCACACAATAAAAAACTATATCAGCGTGACCTTGTAAACACAATTGGTTGTTATTTCTCCCTCTATCCCAATGGGAAAGGTGGCCTCCCTCTTCTGTATTTTCTTCGCAGCATGTTGCAGGTTGCAAATTTAGGAAGGGGCGGATTGTGGCTTGAACATAATACCAAATATCCAAAGACCTTTTCTTAAAGCCATGCAGTTGTTTTGTGATAATTTAAAAATACATATAAACATAGAATTACGTCTACATTTGCATAACAACCTTAAATAGTTGGCTAAATGCTTTAATTCTTAGAATTTTACATTTCTCATTCTTTCTCTTATTCTAGTAAAGACTCTCATGGGCCAAATACAATATACATTTTCAAAAGGTTTGCACAATAATTTGTGCCACCCAAGAGACAAAGCTATGACCAAGGCATAGCTTCAGAATTGTTTGCAGGTTTCAATTGATTTGTAATGGCAGCAATACCATTGGACACAAAAAATTATTTTGACATTCTTGCTATGTTTCTGCAATTGCTTCTCACACTACCACTGTTCCAGAAATGACACTGTTAATGTAGCAGCAACTGAAGCACTTTAAAATTACCATGCATCTGACTAACCTTGTTAAGACTAGGGAAGGTGTGCAAAGGCCAACAGAGAAAAAATCATTCTCTGCTCTGAAGAGGAGGCATGAATTGAAACAAGCTCATTTGCTGATGGATCCCCTCCTAGTCGGCACAAGTGGCACTTTGTTTACAATCAATTTGCCATGCATTTCAGATTTGCAAATAGTGATAAATTGAATGTAAATGTGCTAGAAACCCATACAAACATCATCTGGTATAAATTCCAATACAAGAATGCTTTGGGATGATGTAAACGATCCACACAGCTCCAATTCTTAATAATTAGCATTTAATAAGACTTGAGAGTGAATTTTGATTAAATACTGTCCATAGATCGTTGAATTTGATAATGTTTATAGAGGTGCACAGTAGTTTTTAGAGGTCCTATCCGATTTCCAATTTAAATTAACATGCCCTTTTTAGTCAATTTCTTCATATTTTTCTACAGTAGATGCTTTGCTGCATTCAAACCATCAGTAGTATGATCTCATACTTGTGTAAATGTCCTAAACAGACAAGACTAAAAGTGCTACAAAATGACTATGGAATCCAATTGACTTGGTATTGGCCTTGATCTAATGTATAAAAACTACATGGGCCAAAAGGAGTCGACTGTGATTATTCTTATTCATTTTTTTCAGCTGTTTTAATGCACCATCAATTGCAAATTTACTGAGTAAACTGATCACGTTACAATATATTTTATTGGTTTGCAGGGCATACTGTGTACCTGACTAGGCTGTCAAACATGCATCAATCCATATGTTCTTTTAAACGGTTTATTTTATTCTCTCTCCTTTTTGTCATCTGTGCACTTAAGGGTATACAAATACCAATGCCTGAGAATTCTAATCAGCTTAATTGCTCATTCTTCACTCGAGAGACAAAAGTGTAAATGCTGAAGCTGAAGTCTCGACCTGAAACTTTACCCATTCCTTCTCTCTAGTGATGCTGCCTGTTCTACTGAGTTACTCCAACATTTTGTGTCTATATTTGGTGTAAACCAGCACCTGCAGTTCCTTCCTACACAAAGTGTAAATGTTAATGGGTTGAATCTGGACAGTCAACCGTAGCATCAGGGATCGTCAACAGTAATTCTGGCAGGCCATCCTTCTCCCCAGTCCAGGAAAACAGAATATGGCGTCACAAGCCAAATGCTCAACTTGGCCAAAAACTGCTAACATGGAGATAAAATATGAATGGATTTGCTCATATCCACAAATCCAGTAAAACATCAGAACAGCAGAAACTGACTTTCCTCAATAGGTGGATTGTTAATGTAGTGAATGGAGTAGATGAGCTGATTTTTGTGTCAACTAAGACAAGAAATAATAATGTTTAATTGTCATATATACTGATAATGGAACAATGAAATTCTAACACAGCAACATCAGAGGCCTGTAAACATAATACATATAGATGATATGTTTAAGAAGGAACTGCAGATGCTGGAAAATCGAAGATAGACAAAAATGCTGGAGAAACTCAGCGGGTGAGGCAGCATCTATGAAGCGAAAGAAATAGGCAACGTTTCGGGTCGAGACCCTTCTGCAGGCAAAGACCCTTCTTCTGACGGGTCTCGACCCAAAATGTTGCCTATTTCCTTCGCTCCATAGATGCTGCCTCACCCGCTGAGTTTCTCCACCATTTTTGTCTACACATAGATGATATATAATATCTTTTTTTTAATCCATAAAATAGTAACTAACATGGAATTCCAAAAGATGTCCAGTGTTCAAGGGTTAATAGACAAAGATTGATCTTGGATGCACCCTTCGCTTATCTCAACCCAGGTAATGGTACAATTTTGATTGTGTGCAGAAGAATTCTGTGAATGCTGAGGCAGAAGGTGTTTTTTTTTTAAATGGTACTCCCCAAGGTTAACGATCTAGTCAACGTTCATAGTCATCCTTAAATAAAATGGTGTCTAGCCAATATTCCATGGAATTAAAGGAAAAAGTACCAATAAAAATAGAGCAGATTAAAAAAATTAAAATAATTCATGGTACATCTCCTCCAGTACAGCAAACCCAAATTATAACAGACCATTGGAAGGGAGAATGGTGTCCATTATTGCCGACTGTCTGCTATAACTGTCAGGTATTATCATTATATAAGTAGTGGAAACAAATGACTGCAGTTGCTGGTTTATACACAAAAGGACATAAAGTGCTGGAGTAACTGAGCAGGTCAGGAAGTGCCTCATTGAACATTGATAGGTGATATTTTGGGTTGGGACCTTTATTCAGATTCTTGGTCTGGAACTGGGCCTGGTGAGTTGACAGCCCCGGCTAGCTGGCGGCCGGGGGAAAGGCGAGAATCATTGGTCGTGGACCACCGGAGTACATGGTAAAGGTTGGCGCCGGAGGCAATAGCGGTGGTGGCAGTGGGAACAGCGGCACGCAAGGCCTGGGAGCAGACGGGCTGGTGATGGCAGCAGTGCTACGAGTGGTGGGAGAGGTGGCCCCAGTGCGGGGCAGGGGTGCTGCAGTGGTGAGCATATCACCAATAATAACAAATATAAAAGGACTATTTTTCTCCATTTTATCTGCCAATTAGTATAAAATGTGGTATTTTGTTACAAATCTGGTTAAGGCTTCCCAAATGAATTGCATTTAGAGGAATTCTTCAATAGCCATGAAAGAAATATCCTTCTATGTTCAGGGTAAAAAGGGCATGTTCATGAACAATTTGTATGCCAGTCAAGCCTCGATGAAATTCACCCCCGGGACATTTAGCAATTTAACAAAAGAGCTGTTTTCTGTCACCAAGCATGAAGCATTCACAAGTCATTCTTTGAAACTTCTGTTTCCTTCTCAGCAATGAACTGCTGTAGACACTAATATTCAAAATTCAGAAAGAAAATTTTCCTTAGAATTCTGGTTCTCTCTGTCCTTGCTTTCTAATCTGCAGAATAATTCTATCAATTCTGTATGACTGGGACTGTGTTCTTGAGTTCTTGAGAGGTGATCTCACTGAAGCATGCAAAATTCTGATAGGTTTTATAGGGTAGACGCATGGAAGATGTTTCTCATGGCAGGAGCATTTAGAACCACAAGTCACTATTGCAAGACAAGGGAGATGAAATGTCTTCACCTAAACAGTGGTGAGAGCTTGGAATTCTTTTTCAGAGTGCTGTGGCAGCTCAGTGGCTGAGTAGATACAAAGATAAAGATTGAAGGCAGACAAAAATGCTGGAGAAACTCAGTGGGTGAGACAGCATCTATGGAGCGAAGACGTTTTGGGTTGAGATGTATTTTTGGATATTAAATCAAGGGATATGAGCTTAGTGCAGGAATGCAGTGGTGGTATTTAGATTAGCTATGGTATAACAAATGACAAAGTGTGAAGGAGCTGAATACCCTATTCCTTCTTCCTTTTCTTTTGTTCGCTCGTACTTCTAAAATGCGTAGCTTAGTGTGGAACATTAGTCAAGATTTTTGCGTTCAATATTTTGGAATGGGATTTTAAATCACAAGCTGTAGGCTCAGTGACAAGTGTATAGTCCATTGCACCACAACTGAATAGCTCAGGTAGGCAACATGGTCGGCGTGGACAAGTTAGGATGAAGGACCTCATAGGACTAAGCCAAAATATATCAAAACACAACTGTGCCTGTTGAGAGAACCAAACAATAGAACAGAGAGCTAAACATAACAGAAGTGAGCTTTTGTTGACAGGTTTAAGATTGATGTTGTATACTTCTTGCTGCAGGCCACTTATGAGGGTGCAATACTACAAAACTCATAAAAGTAGTTATATATAATTGTTCTGTAGGCATGAAGCCATGTTTGTTCAATTCTGTTGCAGCATCTGCATTGAAACAGCTCCTCACAGAACTTCAATAAAAGTGCTTTTAAGTTTATTGAGAAATGGCTGGTCAAACCTTTGAAAATAATTTATTGGCAATGAACATTAAAAAAAATCCCAAATGTTCACCTTTTCTGAAGTTGCCACTCGTCCTTGCTCAGGTTCGTTATCACTTTAAATATACAGTGTCAGAAATTGAATTGTACTATTATAAAAATAAAGAGCTAGGCAATGGAAGATTGGCTTAATGTGTAATTTTTGCACACATTTCTGGACACACCAGCATCTAATTACCACCGTTTTGGCAGCATCTGTTATTTACCCTGATGATACTTTCCTGGCATCAAACATACCCCAGATTAACTGATGGGAGTTTTTGACCAAATCTCTAAATGAAATGGGCACTTGCCTGTGACGGGTAGGTGTACATACATTACATTCAATCTTCAAGCCTTTGCTAACAATGTCAAATCAAAACCAAACAAACTTTATTGTCATTTAGAAATACATTGATATATGCAGTTCCAAACGAAATTACGTTGCATTTTGCTCCCTGTGCAACACGATAATTAACAGAAGGATAAACATCGATAAAAAGGATAAAAGGATAAATAGACAATGGTGGCAGCCCATTACATGGCATTCAGGAGTCTGATGGCTCGTGGGAAGAAGCTTTTGCAGAACCTTCATGTTCTGCTCCTTATGCTGCGATATCTTTTGCCCGAGGGCAGCAGAGTGAACAGTCCGTGATGGAGATGTGTGGGGTCTTTTATAATATTGCTGGCCTTAGACACGCAACGTTTGGTCGCAATATCCCCGATTGAGGGGAGAGAAGTCCCAATGATTTTTTCCGCTGTCCTCACCACTCTCTGCACGGACTTCCAGTGGGAGGCTCTACAGTCCCCAAACCAGACAGAGATACAGCTGGTCAAAATACTCTCTATGGTGCCCCTGTAGAAAGTGGTGAGGATGGGATGGGGGAGGTGAGCTCTTCTCATCCGGCGCAGAAAGTGCAACCGCTGCTGCGCTCTCTTAACTGTTGATGAGATGTTATTCGACCAGGTCAGACTGTTAGTGATCTGCACCCCCAGGAACTTTGTGCTACTGACCACCTCCACATCGCTGTCATTGATGTGAAGTGGTATGGGACTGTGCCGGTTTTTCCTGAAGTCGACGATGACCTCCTTTGTTTTTTCGACATTCATGATCAGGTTGTTCGTGTTGCACCAGTCCACCAGTTGTTTCATCTCCTCCCTGTAAGCCAGCTCATTGTCGTCCCTGATGAGGCCCACCACTGTTGTGTCATCTGCATACTACATGATGTGGTTTGTACTAAACCTGGCACAACAGTCGTGGGTCATCAGGGTAAACAGCAGTGGACTCAGGACACAGCCCTGAGGGGAGCCGGTGCTCAGAGAGATGGTGTTAGAGGTGTTATTTCCAACCCTCACAGACTGGGGTCTGTCAGTGAGGAAGTCCAGTAGCCAGTTACACATGGGGGTTAAGCATTCCCACTAGGAATGCTTAATTATAAGTCCCAGAGGGTTTGTAAGACTGCCATGCACAAATGTTGCAAGCTCAGTTCTTCACCAACCTGCCTTTTATTCATCTAATGTCCTGGAAGAACTCTGTTATCACCCCACAAATATCTCTCGCAACTACCCACCTCCCCACTATGCTGTAATTCATTCATTAGTTCTATTTTCCCTTGGAGCAGGAAGTATGCATCATTTAAAGGTTAGTTCAATAGATTACACCTGTTGGTAGCTGTGAGAATCAAGCAAACCAGACAACACTGTCCTGCAAATCTTGCTATTGAAGATCCCAATATTAGTGCAACTTTTACATACATTATTACTCACAACATTGCTTTAACACAATTAAACAAGGTAGTAAAATAATTTCAAGCCCATAATATATCCATAGTTTGACATACTGTTATTGATGTAGGAAGTTCACCACTATCTTGTCCAAGTATCTGTCTTGTATGTGGAAATTCAAAAAATAGTTCCTTAATTTATTTTTTCTTCTGCCAAGTAAACCCTTTACACCGAATTTCTTCCATCCTCTTGTCCTGATTCCTTATTAACCTTTTGATCACTCTATTTCAGAGACAACTGCAATGAACCTTGCTTTATCATTGAGATAAATGCTCAATATGTTGCAACAGATATCGATACTGCAACAGATTACTCTCTGATGGGGTGAAATACCTCCAGGCATGACTTTATCTTCAACCTGAAATGTTAACTGTTTCTTACAAATGTTCTGCCTTCATTTCAGATTTTCAGCATGTGTAGTTTTTTTAAATTTCTATGACTTCATTTAAATGCTGTACACCAAGAGCAATTCCTTATTGGGCACATAACTGGGAACATTAGGTGAGATCTGTAGTATGGTCCAGAATAAGGACTAGACCCATCAACATAAAGTGCTAGGACGGGACCAAATCAGATCATTTAGGACAAACATATTAGAGTCAGCATGGAAACAGGACAAACATATTAGAGTCATATAGGATGGAAAGAGGCCTTTCAGCCCAACTCATCTATGACGATCAAGATGCCCCATCGTAAACTAGTCCCATCTGCCTGCTTTTGGCCCCATATCCCTCTAAACCATCTCTATCCATGTACATGCCTAAGTGTATTTTAAATGCTGTTATAGTACCTGCCTCAACTACCTCCTCTTGCAGCACATTCCTTATACTCACCATCCTCTGTGAAAAAGCTGCCCCTTGGGCTCATATTAAATCTTGCCCCTCTCACCTTAAACCTATGTCTTGTTTTTGATTCCCTACCCTGGGTAAAAGACTCTGTGCATTTACCCCATGTATCCCACTCATGTTTTTATACACCTTCACTAACTATTCTCCTCATGATTTTATACACCTGTGCAAGGAAAACAGCCAAGGTGGAGGATGAGGTCCAAACAGTTGGGTTTACCTTCAGCAACACCTGCTCTGCCTTCAACTTTAGTTCCCCGTTGTTTTCTGAGGTCACCAGTTCACACTCAGGTTCCACATCCCCCTACTAGCCTTTTGGAGTTCCTGCAAGTGCCAGTCATCTAACTGTGGGCAGTGTTGAGAGAAGAAATGACTTGGACATAAACATAGGCGGGTTGGTTAATAAGTATGCAGATGACACCGAGATTACTGTGGTCGAGGACTGTGAGGAAGGCTGTCAAAGTGTACAGTGGGATGTGAATTAGCTACAGAAATGGACGGAGAAATGATAGATGGAGTTTAACTTAAGCAAGTGAGAGGTGTTGCATTTTGGGAGTCCAAATATAAGGGGAAAATATACAATTAATGGCATGACAACAACATTGAGGTGCAGAGGGATCTTGGGGTCAAAAGTACAGTAAAAACCTTTTTTGTTGCGTGATATCCAGTCAGCAGAAAGACTATACATGATTACAATCAAACCGTCTACTGTGTACAATACAGAATAAAGAGAATAATGTTTACTGCAAGATAAAGTTCAGTAGAATCCGATTAAAGATAGTCTGAGGGTCTCCAATGAGGTGGTAGGGCAGGACCACTCTCAAGTTGGTGAGATGATTCAGTTGCCTGATCATAGCTGGGAAGAAAATGTTCCCGAATCTGGATGTATGTGTTTTCACATTTCTGTGTGAACTGATCCCACTCTCCACCTATTGTTCTATAACTTTATCAATTAGAGCACTATTAATAATGTGGTATCATTTGCCCATGCTTGGCAAAAAAAAGCCCACACTCTCTAAATGTAACCAGAAATAACTGTAGATGCTGGTTTACACAAAATACACAAATTGTTGGAGGAACTCAACAGGCCAAGCAACATCTCTAAATAGATTTCCTCAGCATAACCAAAACATGGACATGTGGATAATCATTGCATATGATCGTACCAGATATTATACTCATAATACGTGAGAAACGCACATCTTTGCAAATACATTGGCATTTAAAATTTAAAAACATGTCATCTCATACAAGTTTTATAATGGTCAGTGCCAACAAGTAATGCACGCGGGGGGCGATGGTACATTATCTGGGGTTCTGACTGAACCAATTATAAACAGAAAAATTAATAGCCTCAAATTTCAATTCTAATACTAATTCTAATACACGTCAAAATACCACTTATTCAAAAGCATATATCTGGTGGTTTACAATTTGAGTTGCAAAACATTTTTTTTTTCCAGTCTTTGATTTAGTACATTAAACAAATAAAAAATGGGTCCTTCGTGGGCAGATTTCTAGAATGATAATAATGTAGATTTGTGCTTAATTATTTTCCTACCTCAAACTTTCTTGCAATAAAGATATGGCCTTCAACATGTCACAATAAAAGAATCATTGACTACTCCCAACAATAACCATCTTTTCTTAATGGGATTTAATGATTTTCTAGGCTCTGGACAATTATGTGCCAGTGGCCCCACATACTCAATATATATTGACAATATACTTCTGATCTTTCAATTCTGTTGCAAAATCCCTTTTTTGATCAAGGCACTAATCCTCTTCTGAAGGCAGATGACAAAAAATACGGTGGTAGTTTTAACATTTTCTTTTGATTTGGGTCATCTTGCTACTCACCATCTTTCCTGTTTAAACTTTCTTGTAAAACATACAAACTATACTGCCCGCTGGGATATTATAGTCATATGTCCCAAGTTTTGAATGCTCTCAGAGAATGACAGCAAAAACATAAATACTGAATGCAGCATGACATAACTATGCAACACGATTTAGCAAGGTACTAAATCAAAGAATATTTAACAGCATTGCCTAAGGACTCATGCAAACTTTTGCAAGGGTTATGGCAAGGCTAATTACACAGCCTATGCCTTGTAATCAGCATGTAATAGGTTAGAGTTAGAAGATACATATAAACAAATAAATTGGATTGCGGATACTTCAGTGCTGGTGATTTTCACAGATAGTTAAAATGCCATGCTGCCATTTCAATACAAAAGGTTTTCACCTGGATCTTCGGGGTCTTGGATACAATTTGTCACGTTAAGAGAAAGACAATTTTCATGATTAGCTTGTGATAAGTTTTCAGTGACGCAAATTAATATATGTTGATGGAACTTTACAGTCTCACAATGGGTGAAGTTCTCCACCCAATGCTAGTGTTTACATAGGGACTTATCTACCTTTCCTTACGGAGGTCCCGATGTTCAGAACTGGGTTGGCCCAAGCCAGCAGCAGTATCTTCTGTTCTATAGTAACTGTGGCTAGTCATATGGCCTCAAGCCAGCATCTATTTAAACCTAGCATGATCACATAATTGGTCTTGAGCCAAATAGTGCCAAAGTACCTGAAAGATCTGGCATGGCCTTAGTTTAATGCCTCATCGGAAAAATAGCTCCTCTAGTAGTAATGTGCATCCTCAATATCACACTGCAGGATCAGCCAAATTTTTCTGGAGTCATTGTTGACATCAAGTTGAAGTAGCTGTCAAATGAAAGAGGACAACCAAATGGGGAGGCGACTGAAAGAGCAGGATAACAATGCAACAAAAAGCATTGAATTTTGATTTAATGCTATTCAATTATTCTTCCACTTAACCAATAGCTTGGGATTGAAGCTGACATACTACCATTCAGTTTAGTGGGTTCCGAATTGGTTAATGGAGGCCAATGAAGGTATTGCTGACTCTTCCATAAATGGAGCAGATGCTGGCTGATACAGTGGATGGGTGGACAGTTTTCCTTCTGCTGCACATGAAACCCTGTGTGCTCCCTACTCTTGGCTACCAAGCTTTCATACCGTTTTGACTGGTTATGAGCCCGAGGTTTCCAGGAATCAGAGGGAATGATCCATATCTTCAAGTGGGTTGGAGCCCCCCCCCTTGACAGAGCTTGGAAGTGGAACATAGAAACAAGGAACTGCAGGTGCTGATGTATAAAAAAAGATACAAAGTCCTGAAGTAACTCAACAGATCAGGCAGCATCTCTGGAGAACATCAATAGGTGGCATTCTGGTTGGGAACCATCTTCAGACTGTATGTGGTGAGGGGGGGGGGGGGGGGGGGTGGGTGCGCCTGGGAAAGGCACCAACATTGGTTCGCTAATCCTTCCACTGAATTTGGAAAAATGTGTAGAGACAATATGGAGCACAAGCAAGTACGGGTTTCATAAATGCCACAGGTATTTTGTTCCCATTCACAGAAAAACAGGTAAATACAATTGACAAATGCAAAGAAAACTAAACATTGTAGCTGTGCCAGAAACTTACTTGGAATTCTAAGAAACAAAGTGATGAAACTACTAGGCCAAAGGCTAGAAAAACTAAACCTCAGAAGGATTGGCCTCATCTTCATAGTTCAGTGAAGCACGCTATTTATTGGAATGCATTTTGCAAAGGGTGATAAAGGGTCATCTAGTTAAGATAAGGTGAAAAGTCAGTTAAATTCAATTTTTAAAAGGCCAGGAAAGGAATGAAATAAGAGCGAGCCATTGAAGAATAGGTGCAAGGTGAATACACCAGGCTGAAGGGATTCATTTCAACCAAGTAACATCTCAGTTCAAATCAAAGATAGAAGTTATAAAGGCACTAAACATATTGCACTGTAATGTTAATGAATATTCTGGGTGATATCAACTACTCAGACTACTCATGTTTTCTTTCTCAAGAACCAGCACACCGCAAATGTTAAGTGATCAGCAATCAGAACTGGAAACACAGACTGATCATTTCCTTGCTAAGGTCGGTGAGAACCGATAACTACGTCACTTTAATCAGTTAGTTCAGTATGGATCAAGGTTTGAACCTTCTAAGCCTTGTGGTTCAATAAATACCACGCATTGCATCTATTCAGTGTGCTTAGCCAAGAGAGAACACCTTTCTGCATGCCAATTTAATTATTTATTTTAAATGCACATCTGCAGACTTTTCAATTAATTGAGCTTTTTCTCCCCTTGTCCAGGAGGATGTCTGCTAAACAGGGTTTGATGCTACTGGAAATGCCTTTTTCAATTCACTTGAATATTTTGACAGGCAGCAAATATTGCCTGCAGCCCTTCACCTTAGGTTATATTGGAAAATGTTTAATTTAATAGCATAGAATAATGAGTGGAATATGTGACAGCTGTCAGGAGAAAATGAATGTTAACTGTACAAGTTAGCATAGAAACAAAATATGAACCAGACTCTGGAAACTGAAACTGGAATAATTTTGGATGATATATAAAATTATTCCAATCCAATGTTGAATTTTAAGCTGTAGAGGAGAGTGATATATCGTATTTGTAATTTTTTTCTTTATAATTAAAAAATAAATTAATATTCAAATTGAATCATATACGAAAAAGCAGGTTGTTTTTATTAACGTGTATTTTTTGTTTTTTTAATTGCTCAATTACCGATTCTGATGGAGGGTCAATGAAATGTTGATTGTTTCTCTCTCATAGATGCTGCCTGGCCTGCTGAGCATTTCTGGCATTTTCTACTTTTGCTTTGGACTTTTAGTGTGGGCAGCTTTTCGCTTAAATTACTGAAAAGACTCGTCCTCAATTTAACATTTTGAAGTCGCTCCAAAACCCACTACACTGTTGTCTGTGGGTACATTATGGTACTTTTTTTCTTTTAAGGCTTATACTACCCCTGACAAAGTTGCAGGCAAATAGGACCGCATAATATAGGTATGTTACAAAATTTACCTTGAGCAGCGCTGCAGTTCTGCAGCTCCCCGTGTGAATGACTTTGGCGCCTTTCAGAGGGGGGCGTGTTTAAAATGCCGTTTTTCCACAGACAGGGCAAATCGATCCATGTCAGGGGATTTCGTTGCTGAAGAAAAATCGCTCGGACATTTCATTTATGAAGGTATTTTTATATTACGCTAGATTATTTATTAATTAGAGTAATTTAAAAATCATCTTCTAAAGCCGTGAGCGCCGACAACGGGAAGGATTTTATGTAGGGGAGAAAATAAAGTGCACAGTTTATTTTGACATTAAAACTTGGTTTTTAGGAAGGCTTTAATCCCATTTTTCATGTTGCGAAATGGGGACAAAAAAAATGTATGAACCGGCAGTGTTTATCATGCCGACTTCACCGCAAACTGCAACGTTCTAATCCACCACTTTCCATTAAAACCCACTCGCTAGTTGATTTAAATGGCCATTGATTTACAGGAATTAAACACTAAATTCCTTCCATTCGGCCTATAAATTCATGAAAATGAGATTTAAAATCATGTTATATTGTGAATTATTGTGTGAATGTTATTTGGACACTTAAGCAATTTAAAAAAGTTAATCTTTTCTTAAGAAATTGATAGATGTTTAGATCTAGTAATTGAATTTTGTAATTAGCTACAATTAGGTAACTAACTAATTATATGCTTTAATTTCAGGTCATCCAAGTAATATTGTTTCATATTTGTTTCAGAATGCTTCAATCTTTAATAACTGAAAATTTCATTGAGTTCTCTTAATTTAAAAAAAAAGTTATGGGCTTTTGACTGTCATAGATCACAGCTTTTGTGTTGTCAATGGAAAGGCAATGGGGAACAAGATGCTAATTTCTGAGCATGAAAATAGCCATAACCTTTTTAATACTGAAGATATGAAAGTGAATTAGGTGTCAAATTAAACTTCTTTTTATGCTTTATCTGATGGGATAAATTGCAGGCTTGATTTTTTAAATCTCAAAATTTTGTAACATTGCTACATAGTACATCTTTTTATACTTCCATTTTACATATTGTTATCATTTTACCAAGCTCATTCAATGTTTTGCTGACGCAAATTGCAATGAAAATATCAGGTCAGTAAGCTTTGGGTAGTTTTAGTTATGAGGTTTAAAATCATATTGATGCTCTGTTGGAATATTTGAAAATATGTTCAAAGGGAGATTGTGAACCTCGTGACCTGGTGTAGAGACAACAAGCTTTCTCTCAATCATCATCCATCAGTCTGAAGAAGGGTCTCGACCCGAAACGTCATCCATTCCTTCTCTTCATAGATGCTGCCTAACCCGCTGAGTTACTCCAGCATCTGCAGTTCTTTCTCACATACCTTAGGGTAGGGTAGCTAATGTTATTCCACTTTTTAAGAAAGGCGGGAGAGAGAAAACAGGGAATTACAGACCAGTTAGCCTGACATCGGTGGTGGGGAAGATGCTGGAGTTAATCATAAAAGATGAAATAGCCGCACATTTGGATAGAAGTAACAGGATCGGTCCGAGTCGGCATGGATTTACGAAGGGGAAATCATGCTTGACTAATCTTCTGGGATTTTTTGAGGATGTAACTGGGAAAATGGACAAGGGGGAGGCAGTGGATGTAGTGTACCTGGACATTCAGAAAGCATTTGATCCCACATAGGAGAGTAGTGGGCAAAATTAGGGCACATGGTATTGGGGGTAGAGTGCTGACATGGATAGAAAATTGGTTGGCAGACAAGAAACAAACAGTAGGGATTAACGGGTCCCTTTCAGAATGGCAGGCCGTGACTAGTGGGGTACCGCAAGGCTCGGTGCTGGGACCGCAGCTATTTACAATATACATCAATAATTTGGAAGAAGGGATTCAAAGTAACATTAGCAAATTTGCAGATGACACAAAGCTGGGTGGCAGGGTGAACTGTGAGGGGGATGCTATGAGAATACAGGGTGACTTGGACAGGTTGGGGGAGTGGGCAGATGCATGGCAGATGAAGTTTAATGTGGATAAATGTGAGGGTATCCACTTTGGTATCAAAAACAGGAAGGTGGATTACTCTCTAAATGGTGTCAAGTTGGGAAAAGGGGAAATACAACGGAATCTGTCGTTCCTTGTTCATCAGTCTATGAAAGTAAGCATGCAGGTATAGCAGGCAATGAAGAAAGCAAATGGCATGTTGGCCTTTATAACAAGAGGAGTTGAGTATAGGAGCAAAGAGGTCCTTCTGCAGTTGTGCAGGGCCCTAGTGAGACCACACCTGAAGTATTGTGTGCAGTTGTGGTCTCCTAATTTGAGGAAGCACTTTCTTGCTATTGAGGGAGTGCAGTGTAGGTTTACATGGTTAATTCCCGGGATGGCGGGACTGTCATATGCTGAGAGAATGGAGCGGCTAGGTTTGTACACTCTGGAGTTTAGAAGGATGAGAGGGGATCTTATTGAAACATATGAGATTGTTAAGAGTTCGGACATGCTAGAGGCAAGAAACATATTCCCAATGTTGGGGGAGTCCAGAGAGAGCGAGCTAGAGAGGGCTCTTAAAGATAGTGGAGTCAGTGGAGTCAGGGGACACAGGGAGAAGGCAGGATGGGGTACTGATTGTGGAAGGTCAGCCATGATCACATTGAATGGCGGTGCTGGCTCGAAGGGCCAAATGGTCTACTCCTGCACCTATTGTCTATTGTCTATTTCTCTCATTGTCAGCAAGACAAGGGAGATAGTGTTCGACTTCAAGAAGCGAAGCGGTACACATACCCCGGTTATCACCGACAATTACTCTTGGACCACCCATATTGAAGCAATGGCCAAGAAAGCACATCAACGACTCTACTTTCGGAGAATGATTAGGAAGTTCGGCATGTCCCCAACAACTCTCACCAACTTCTACAGATGGGCCGTTGGAAAGCATTTTATCAGGATGCATCACAGCTTGAAGTCCATTCAAGACCACAAGAAATAGCTGAGAATTGTGGGCGCAGCCCAGACTTTCACACAAACCAACCTCCCTTTCATTGACTCCAGTTATACCTCAAGTTGCCTCGGCAAGACCACCAGCATAATCAAGGATGAATCGCACCCTGGCCTCTCTCTTCTCCCCCCTCCTATCAGGCAAAATGTATAGAAGTGTGAAAACGCACACCTCCAGATTCAGGGGCAGGGTTTCCCCAGCTGTTATCATGCAACTACTACCACTAGGGAGCAGTCCTGAATTACTATCTAACTCATTGGAGGCCCTCAGACTATCTTTGATCTGACTTTACTGGCTTTATCTTGCAGTAAACGTTATTCACGTTATTCCTTTTATCATGTATCAGTACACTGTGAATGGCTTGATTGTAATCATGTATTGTCTTTCAGCTGACTGGTTAGCACACAACAAATACTTTTCACTGTACCTCGGTACACGTGACAATAAACTAAACTCAACTCAAACTCAAATGCTGCTTTTAAAATGTCTACCATTTTCCTAAATTTCAATTGGTAAGCATAGCAACTGCAGTATATAATAACATGCAAATGTATTTGATATATTTACTTTGAAATATGAATTAGGATATCCACTGTAACCTTAATGGCATTTAATAAACACAATGGCATTTGATAAACATATTTGCCTATATTTATTCCAATCAAAGATAACTGTAAAATGAGAAACTGAAAGATGGGATGCAACTTAGTAGCGATGTTACAATACTTACCTTCAGCGGCGCTGCAGTTCTGTCACTGGCCACGTGCGCGACTTTGGCGCCTTTGAAGGGGGGAGGGATTAAAATGCTGTTTTCTCCTGCCTGTCGGAGGCAAACTTTCTCAGGCTGCTAAGCTGCTGCAGAAAAATCGTTCCGACTTCCGTTCTCGGAAGTTTAAAAAAAAAATCACGGAACAATTTAATGACTGGAGTAAAATAAAAAAGCGACTTCTAACGCACTCAACGCCTACAATGAGACCGATCTCACGTAGGGGACAAAACACGGGGTAAGTCGTATTTTACATATAAACTTGCTTCTTAAGATGACTTTAATCAAAATTTCCTTGGCGAAAATGTGATTTTGGACCCATACGAACTGGCAGTGTTTTTCCTGCCAATATGGGGTTCAAATTCACTGCGAAAATGTGATTTTGGACCCATACGAACTGGCAGTGTTTTTCCTGCCAATATGGGGTTCAAATTCACTGCAACCGCAATGTTCCAATCGATCGCGTTCCACAAAAAAACACTCGCAAGATGATTTAAAAGCCCATTAATATACGGGAATTAAACATAAAAATCCTTCCATTTGGCCTATAAAAATCATGTTATATTGTGAATTCTTGTGTGAGTTATTTGAACACTTAGGCTATTTAAAAATGTTAACCTTTTCTTAAGAAATGGATAGATGTTTAGATCTAGTAGTTGAATTTTGTAATTAGCTACAAGTAGGTAACTAACTAACTATATGCTTTAATTTCAGGTCATCCAAGTAAGATTGTTTCTTATTTGTTTCAAAATGCTTCAATCTATAATAACTGAAAATTTATTTCAGTTCTCTTAATTTTTAAGAAAGTTATAGGCTTTTGACTGTCCTTGATCATAGCTTTTGTGTTAAGTCAATGGAAAAGCAATAGGTAGCAGGATGCTCATTTCAGAGTATGAAAACGTTTTTAATACTGAAGATATGAAAGTGAATTAGGTATCAAATTAAACTTCTTTTTATGCTTTATCTGATGGGATAAATTGCAGACTTGATTTTTTAAATCTCAAAATTTTGTAACATTGCTAAACTTAGTGTCAACTGAATGATGTTAATGTAATTCAATAAATTATGTGATTTCATTTAACCTGTACAGACACTGTTTAGAATCTGTTAAATATGCAAAGTACATTTTGGTTTGGAGATTGTTTTAGCTCATTCACATAATTTGGTATTTAATGGATATTATAAAAGCAATATCAGCTCTCCAGTGGCAATGTGAATAAAATAGGAAATGTCTTTAGCTCTTCTTTAATTAACTTTATAGAATACCACCAATTTTTATTTCCAATAACTCCTTTGAAGTTCATTTTTAAGAAATAGAAAAGGTTAAGGGTACATGGAAATAATCTTGAGACCCTCCAATAAAAAGACAAACAGGATAACTTTATAAGGTGTGCAGCAAAAAGACAATAGACAATAGGTGCAGGAGTAGGCCATTCAGCCCTTCGAGCCAGCACCACCATTCAATGTGATAATAGCTGATCATCCGCAATCAGTACCACGTTCCTGCCTTCTCCCCATATCCCCTGACTCCGCTATCTTTAAGATGGGAAGACATAGTTCAATTCACTGATAAACTTGGGGAATGCGCATATGTGCGCTTTTCCGATAAGGTCTTCTGCTGAGTCGGATGCTCTGCTAGCTGTGCGTACACTTTGAAAAGACAGTGGTTTTGTCAGAACTAATTTACATATAATGTCATAAAGGACAGAAACCAGCTCCTCCACCCATCTTTCCCAGGACAACCAAGATGGCCCATTACGGTGGTCCCACCCAACCGTGTTTATGGAGTATGATTTCCACAAAAGGAATCTTAGCAAACTCATCCTTGAGGGATCAACATCATTTTCTGAAACATGCCTGAATATGTGACCCATTATTTGGTCAAGTTATTTTACAGGAATTTCTAGTGGAGTCCAAAATGAACCTTTGGCCCTTTGCATGTTTGAAGCCTCCTCACCGAAAGTACACTATTTTTTTCAAAACTTCTATAGTTCAAGTGCTGTCGACCAATGAAAAACAATCTTCTCCTGATATATGTTGGAGAATAAGAAAGATCTGATTTACTCCACCAACTCCACAATACTCAAGCATCCTAGATTTCCATATCCCTTGGTATTTTTCTCTGGGCTATTAGTGGCATAAAATGGCACACTTTCAGTGGACAAGTGATAACAAGCTCTGGTAGTTTGGCAATATAACATGAGCAAAGGACGGCATGGTGGCGTAGTGGAAGAGCTACTGCCTTACAGTGCCAGGGACTCGGGTTTGATCCTGACTACGGGTGCTTGTCTGTACGGAGTTTGTACGGTCTCGCTGTGACCTGTGTGGGTTTTCTCCGCGTTCTTCGGTTTCCTCCGGAACTCCAAAGACGTACAGGTTTGTAGGTTAATTGGTGTAAAAGTAAAATTGTCCCCAGTTCCGCGATGTATCTCTAAATTAAACAAAGGAGCCCTGGAGTACAATTTCAGGTCGGCTTTGTGCTTTTCAAGTTGGAGGCATACATTACTGCTCTACTGGACAGATACCCATTAAAAAAAGGCAATAATCAATGTTTATCCCAGATAATCTGTGTGTTAGAGCCTGCTGCTTAGATTTCTTCTGGTAGAGAGAGTCAATTATTTTTCTGCATAAAAAGCTGATCAAATAAACTATGAACTTCAGTACAGTTTCTCTGACGGAAAGAATCTTTATCAGAGAAAAAAGAATTTGAAAATGTTAACGTTAATGTGAAAAACAAACTATTTGAAAATCCATGGAATGAATTTTCAAAGCTTTGACAATGTAACGTTTGAAATGTAACCTTATATCAACACTATGCTTTGTGTGGCAGAGATAAAGCAATGCTTAGACACACAAAAAATATTGAGTTATTATATATCCTGCAGGTTTAGTTTGGAAGAAGAAATAGTAAATCATTATTTCTTTAAGGAAAATTTATTTGTATCTCTTAACATAATGTCAAGTTATGATTTTGGGCAGCATCAAATTATTTAACATGCTCCTTTGAGTAGTAGGAATTGTCTGGACTGGAGTCATACAGCGGAGAAACAGGCCACTTCGGCCCAACTTGCCCATGCCGACCAACATGCCCATCTATACTAGTCCCACCTGCCTGTGTTTGGCTCATATCCCTCAATCCTATCCATGTACCAGGCACAGGACGTCAGGGTAGGGAAGATAGACACTGCCTACCCTGACTAATATTGTAAAATGGTAATTATTAAATATAAATAGTAATTGCATGGGAGAATAATGTCTACCTAAGAGATCGATCTCTAATGTAGCCATAATTCTCCGTGCCTTTCATCCGCAGTGCATGTAACACACGAAGGTCTGTGCAGCCCACGTGCCGTTGACGATGCTTCATCAAGGGACTGAAGGCAGCTGCAATTCTGCCTTTGCAGTACTGCCGATGCGCAGCAGCATACTGCGCATGCGCAGCACAAGTTTCTTGGCGAGTTTTTCAAATATGGATTAGCATTATCTTAAGAATATTTTAAGAAACAAAGAGAATAGAATGGAGTCCGTGTACAAATTATGTGGTAAGTAGATTTGTTGGTGCTATATGTTTTTAAATACTGTATTTCCCGACAATGAAGACGCTATTCTTTACCCAAAAATAAGGCACAAAAATGTACATGTATCTTGGAAGCCGAAGTTGGAAGGTTGTTAGCCAAGATAGACTTGGCTATCCCTCAGTACAGCAACATCAAGAACAATGTTGTTGTACTGATGGATAGCCAAGTCTATCCCTCATTGCTGGCAGCTGATGGGAAACGGCTGTAAAAAGACTGCGCCACTGGGGAGGGGAGAAGGAGGGGGTCGGGGATCATGCCAGCAACTCACTTGCCGCAACGCTCCGGGCGCGGAGCCACCGCATTGTCGCCGAGGGTTGAAGTAGCTCGGGTGGCTGCAATTGGCCGCCGAGAACGGACAGCTCGGGTGGCTGCGAGCAGCTGCCACCTCAGCTCCTTCTGCCGGCCCCCGCTCATATCTGGCAGTGCTCTCCATCTGAAAACCTCTCTCCTGCCGCTCGCCGGCCTCACTCATGTCAGCCGTTTTCCGTAAATACTTAAATTCTAACAGCGCGATCAAGGGACCAATTGAGGTTACTCGGCTGTCGAAATTTAAGGATTTGCGGGAAGCGGCTGGCATGAGCGAAGCCGGCGAGTGGCAGGTGAGAGATGTTCAGACGGAGAGCGCTGCCAGAGGTGAGCGGGCCAGCAGAAGGCGCTGAGGTGGCGTCCACTGTCAGGTCCCAGCAGGCGCTCGCAGCCACCCAAGCTACTTTCCTCCCTGGCCACAATGCGGTGGCTCCGCTCCCGGAACGCCGCGGCAGCGGTGAGTGAGTTACTGGCATGATCCCCGACCCCCTCCTTCTCAATGGTTCTGCCCTCCCCGCAACTTTACTCCTGACCAGACTTCCCAGACTGTGAAAGGAACTCTCCCCCCAATTGGTTCCTTGAAATAGTATTGTCATTCAATAAGATCAAAACTGATTCAACTTGTCCCAGTGTGCTCCCGTTTTTTCCAACATCTCCCCACCTGCCGTCACGCTCCACCCCCCACCCAATCAGTAATTCAGAATGAAGGAGATTTGGAAGCCTTGGGCAAATTGCTTTCTTTATATATATTTTTTTGAGCGTGTGAAATTCTATGTCCCACCAGCCTTTCAAAATTTAGCAACTCAAAATGGGGGTGCGTTTTCATTGCCGGGAAATACGGTACTTTATTAAGAGATTTGGCTTTTGAAGACTTTATAAAAGTCGACTGACAGCTTACGGAGAGAACAATCTGCGCATGCGCGGTTTAAGATTTTTTAAAGCCGACTGACTGCCTACCCTGAGTAATTACTCACGGCACGTGCCTGCCATGTACCTGTCTAAATGTTTCTTAAACATTGTGATAGTATTTGACTCAACTACCTGCTCTGGTAGCTCTCTCCATACCCACCACCCTTTGTGTAAAAAAGTTACCCCTCAGGTTCCTATTAAATCTTTGCCCCCTCACCTGAAATCTATGTCCTCAGGCTTTCAATTCCCTTACTCTGGAAAAAAGTATCTGCGTTTACCTAATCTATTCCTCTCATCATTTTGTACATCAAAACTGAACACAACACTCTAAATGTGGCCTCACCGACGTCTTATATTACTGCAACATGACCTCCTAACTTCTATACTAAATACTCTGACCAATGAAGGCCAATGTGCCGACCACCCCCTCTATCTGTGATGTCTCTTTCAAGGAATAAGGGAAGGCTAATGCATACCAGCTACCATGTGAACTTAGTGGAGCACCCAGGTCCACAATTACTGCAGATTAGCCTCTTACATATAGACGTCAATACTCACATGTAAGTGGGAACGTGTGGGATCTCTCAATGTCAATGTGGCCTACAGCCTCGGATCAGTGGGCACACGCTGAAATTACAACCAGCAACTTACCAGGCCCTGTTCCTGGCAGCATTCCCAATCCTAGCCACATTCCTGCTTCCGCTCTCAGCAGTGCATTGTAGTAAATATGCGCAGGTGATTGCATGCACCTGTGTGTGTGCATGCCCGAGGGCATGTGTATAGACAAGTGTGCCAAAGGGCCAAAAGGGACCACAACATAGCTTTGGCGAGTCAGAATAAAGAAAATCCAAAAGCATTTTATACATATTAAAAACAACAATAGGGAGAAGGTCAGACTGCTCGTGGATAAAAGAGGGAATTTGTGCTTGGAGTCTGGGGATATAGGCAAGGTACTAAACAAGAACTTTGAATCTGTTTTCACCAAGGGAAAAACACGGAGGACAGTGTGGAGAATGCAAGAGCAATTTGAGATTAAGGAGGTGGCAGCGTTGGGGCTCTTGAAGAGCATTATGGTGGATAAATCCCTTGGACCTGATGGGATTTATTCCAGGTTACTGCGAGAGGCCAAAGAGGAATTGCAGGACCCTAGAAAAAGATCTTTGCTTCTTCTCTAACGATAGGCAAGGTCCTGGAGAACAGTATTCTTAGAAGTTTAGAGGAGCTAATATTGTTCATTTCTTTTAAGGGGGAAGTAGAGAGATCCAGGTAATTATAGGCCAGCAAGTCTCATGTCAGTGGTAGGGAAACTATTGGACAGAATTCTGCCGGTTAGGATTTACTCCCATTTGTAAGAGTATGGGTTAATTAGGGACAGTCAGCATGGTTTTACACCCTTACACAAGATTACATTTTTTGAGGAGGTGATGAAGATGATTGATCAGGGTAGGACGGTGGATATTGGCTACGAGGATTGTATGTCATAATGGGTATTAAGCACTTTGATGCTCAGACAACGGCCTATTTACAATAGCACCCTTGTCCTGTCCAATAACTGTCCAAGACTAAATAACTGCTAGAAATTGCTTTAAGATACATATAGCGTTTGATTGTGATGAAATACAATGCACATTTTTGTTCAACGAATAACATGATGTTGTCAGAAAAGCAGAGAATAATGCATGCATACTAGTTTACCCACAAAATTTGATAGGAAATAAGACAATTCTCAGTGCATGAGGAATGACAGAGATATTTAGCTTGTATAATACTCATGTCTTAGCCTTGATAATATACTTCTGTTTGAGTCAGACATCCAGGTGTCCACGATATGTTGTACAGCCAGCATTATCTAATTGAGTATGAACATTTTTAAACACCGATTAGAATCTTTTTCTCATACCCTCTTTATCACCTCTTTTCTAATTTAGATTATGACTCAGTGTGGTTAAATTGTAGTTTACCCATTTCTCTACTTTTGGCACAGAGTTAACTAGCTCCTAAATTCTCAGGTGCTGCTGCAGGGGAAATAGTTGGCATGAGATTACTGGTGCATCGACAAAATGTAGATATCTTGTTAGCTGTCACAGTCATGCTATAGATAACTGTCAAACAGAGACTTGGCAAGCTATTAGTATGCCATCCACACTGATAAGTTCAATGTTGTGGTGCGAATATCTTTCAGTCAAGATGCACAGTCTGTAGCAGCAATCCTTCATTAAAAAGTGGTGCAGCTGTTAGAGCTGCTGCCTCACAGCGCCAGAGACCTGGCCTCGGGAGCTGTCTGTGTGGAGTTTGACCCCATGGGTTTTCTACAGGTACTCTGGTTTCCTCCCACATTTCAAAGATGTACAGGTTTATAGGAAAATTGATCGCTGTAAATTTCCCCTAGTGTTTAGGGAGTGGATACGAAAGTGGAATAACAGAACTTGTGTGAACGGGTTATTGATAGTTGCCGTGAACTCGAAGGGCCTGTTTCCATGCTGCATCTTCCAATCAATCAATCATTCAAAAAATAAGTAATACTTTCTCTGATTTCTCTTCTAAACTGATATCCGATCCAATTACTTTACCTGGAAATACAATTTTATGGAAGCAGTTGCGTTTGGACAAAATTGGGATTATACCTGTACAGTACTGGCAAGGTACCAGATGGTGCCAGAACAACAACCTTGCTCTAAACATTGGTAAGACCAAGGAACTAATTGTAAACTTTGGAAGAGGAAGGATGAGGATCCACAAACCTGTCTTCATCATGGAACGGTAGTGGAGAGATTCAAAAACTTCAAATTCCTGGGCGTGTATATCTCTGAAGAACTGTCCTGGACCCAGCACCTTGATGCAATTGTAAAGAAAGCCCATCAATGCCTCTACTTCCTTAGAAGAAAGTGGAGATTCGGTATGTCAACAAATACTCTCTTGAAATACAGATACAGTGGAAAGCATACCGACTGGTTGCATCATGCCCAGGAATGAAGAAGATTGCAAACGTGCTGAACTGTCCAGTCCATCATGGGTACTGACCTCCCCACCATCCACGAGATCTCCGAGTCGCTGTCTTAAAAAGGCAGCCAACATCAGAGACTCACACCACCCTGACCACATTCTCATTACACTCCTGCCATCCGGAAGAAGGTATGAGCCGGAAAAAGGTAACGTCCAGGTTCAGGAGAAGCTTCTTGCCAACACTGCAACCTGCAAATAGGACTTGTGATATTATTTTTTATTTGTTTATCTGTTTGTGTTTATATACGGAACTTTTTTGTTGTATATTATGGGTTTTACAGAGTACTATGTTTACACATCTGTTATGCTGTTGCCATAAGAATGTTATTGTTCCCTTTAGGGACATATGACAATAAAACACTCTTGACTCTTGATGGTGGTGTTTTTAAACAAAATAAGTCAACAATTTTGTGAAAAGAGAAGGGAGTAACCAGTTGCCTGGATTTAAAATGGATTTAAAAGGGATTTAAAAGGGATAACACATATTTAAAGTGTCATAATGTGTTAAAAAGTTAGATACTTTCTATAAGACTATAAGATACAGCAACAGAATCAGGCCATTAGGCCCATCAAGTCTGCTCCATCATCTGATCGTGGCTGACGTATTTTTCTCTCTCAACCTCATTCTCCCTGCAATCTTTGACATAGTGACCAAGTCCTCCATCCACTGTCTCTCACCATCACCCAACCACCACTTTAACATAACTAGTTACTTGTGTAGGAAAGAACTGCAGATGCTGGTTTAAATCGAAGGTAGACACAAAATGCTAGAGTAACTCAGCGGGACAGGCAGCATCTCTGGGAGATAAGGAATGGGTGACATTTCTGGTTGAGATCCTTCTTCAGACTGATCAGTCTGCCTGTCCCACTGAGTTACTCCAGCATTTTGTGTCTAGTTACTGTTTTTTACAATTTGTTGGTTGGATTTATCAAATGTACTATCTAGAAAAAGAAGCAATGTTTTAAAACCTTAAGTGAAACTTCACACAGTGGATAACTGCACGAGCCGACAAATTGTAGCAATTTATGTCAGGAAATTCCAAATTAATTGTATGCACGTACATTGAGGAAAAATATTAACAAAGGTAGATTCAATTGTGATCAACACAACAATGGACAAATTGCTGGGGGCCATCAGTCATAAACAAAAACAGATAATGATGGAGTTGAATTCTAATGGTCTTCAACTCGAAAAATTAAGTCTGTTCCTCATCCAACAGGTTTACCTGGACCTAGTGTGTTTAGCATTTTCTGTTTCTATTTTACATTTACATTTACTTGATTATCACAATCATAATCTACTGTTACAAGGATAACATAAAGGGAAGATACTGAAAGCATAAAATATAGAACAGCATTTAAAAGGCACTTCCAAACCGAACCGTAAGACTATTTAAAAAGATTAGCAAAGCTGTTTCAGAGCCTCTGAGACTCTTGATGACCTTAATATATTGACTCGGGTGCGTAACTACACATAGTCTCAGGTCGATGGGGTATACTTTAAGCTTATTTTTGTTCCAGCCATCCCCGGCCTGCTTTGTTTGATTACATCATATGCATAAAACGTAATATTATCTACAAAAAAAAGGAATGCTGTCTAGTCGTAACTTTTGCAATATCTGGACCATTGCGCTGACACTAGCACCATGAACATGACCACTTTGAGCGTTAGCTTCTGGAAAGGCAGAGATGTAATTGGAGCCCATTGCCAAACCAGTGTGAAAGCTATGCTCACATCCCAGATCTAGGTCTGGGAGGATTTTTGTTAAAATACCTCTCATGAATCGAGCCACCAATAGATGAGATCCGACAGAGTGTTATCCGGACCCTTGCCCTAAATAGGAGCACAAAGCACTTCGAGCACTATTAATGGCACTATAGTTTAACTGCTCGTCAACATTCAATGTAGCAAGGAACTCCAATACATCCGGTATGCCTGCAGTATGATAAGATATATTTGACTGTAAACAGAACATCTCCCATTTCTTAATATGAGATACACATCGTTTTTTAGTACTATCTCTCCAGGCCACCGTAATAATATCCACGGTCGTACTCGATAGTCCGAGTCCTTGGAACAGTCTGGTCAGAAGATACAAATCAACTGATTAATACAATCATGTAAAGGGTGACTATCTCCTGTCCCAGGGTGAACCAACAAGTTGCTGCATTTGGGGATAGTCATGAATGGCTGTGTCATCAGTCTCAGATCCAATGGGAACCATGGCTGTGTGGACCAGTTAGGAACTACCAAACGCCTAAAGCGTAGTCGTGCTCTATTTTGGTGAGACATTGACTGATAAGGCAGAATGGGGAAAAAACGTAAGAACGTACGTCCCCAATGCTGCGAGAATGCATTCACTGCTACTGCCCCTGGATCCGGTTCCCATGAGATGTATTTAGGTAACTGGTGATTTAACCTTGATGCAACAGATCTATGTCTGGCTATCCATACTGGCTGACAATAATTTTGAAACTTTTGGATTCAGCATCCCTTCTGTGTTGTCATTGAATTTACGTGAGCTGATGTTGCCACTTTCACGTTATCTCTACCTGGTAGGTAGATATCTGAGACCTAGATGTTTCTCATAATGCACCAGTGCCAGATGAGGTTCGCCAGATTGTCACATAATAATTACCTAATTCCACCCATGTGATTGATATGCAACAGCTGTGGTATTGTCAATCTGAACCTGCACATGCAAATCATGCATTGTTGAGCAGAATGCTTTTAGGCCACAGAATGCATCCAGCAATTCTACGTAGTTTATCCCATGCCTCTGCAGGATTAATGCATCTTCCACATTCCATCTGCCGCCGCAGCTAGACTTGGTATCAGTGGCTCCCCATCCCGAAGCACTCACATCAGTTTGTAAACTGAAGGTTATTGAGTCAGAATGTCTCTAGTACATCGTGAGACATTAGTTATCCACCACCGCAACTTGGCGATAGCTTTGGCTGACAACTGCATTGGACTATTGAAATGACCTGCATGTTCTTTTAGTGCTTGTTGTTTAGCTCGTTGCACATTCTGATAGTGCAGAGGTCCGAACTGTACTACCGCCAGTAAAACCCGCCAGTAATTTACCAATAACATTGGTTACTCATCAGATGGAGGGTTGTTGTTCATCAACCAGATTCCTACAGGCCTTCATAATTTACAGTTTCGGCCGTAGGCAAAATACTGACATGTTAGTTAAATGAATGATGAACCCCAAATAGCCAATCATTCTAGATGATACTAATTTGGATTTAATTAGATGGGTGTGGAACCTAATCTCTCAAACAGGTGTTTGGTAACTAAAAGTATTCCTCAGCTGCTTCCCGAGTTTACCTATAATGAGAAACACCATCCAAGTATGCCATTACAATGCGACTCTGAACGCCGAGTAGCCCTGATACTGGTTTCAACAATTTTGTAGATAACCTAGGGCTAGGTTAACCCATTGAGCAAAACTTTAAATTGCCACAGCTGCCTCACCCAACTAAATTTCAAGTATGTACGGTATTGGTACTGAATAATATACATCTTTCAGATCTATGGTTGCCATATAACACCCTTTTTATACCATTTGCTTAGCAGTACTGAAAATTCCAGTTTAAAAAATGTTTATACTGCACCTAAGAGTCAAGTCTGGTTAGGTCCAGAATGACTCGACACCCACTATCGGCACTATTATTCTTTTGCCTGGGAATAATGGACACAAATTGTTGAGGCTGATATGCCGTCCTTTCCATTAACCCTTTTTTGGAATAATATTCCAATTTCATAATTCACCTGTAGAGTTTCTGGTATTGAAAACCCAATACCCGACTAGGTGTATTTTGTACGTTGGATGTACTTCTGAGATAAACCCCATTCGAGACCCCGGGATACAGTCCAGTAAAAATAGATCTGATGTTATGCAGCACCATGTATCATAGAACAATTGTAACCTACCCCCGACCAGTGACTGACCTCTAGAGGATATATCCTGGACTAGTCCAGTACTTGTACCTCCATGGTTGCTGGATTCCTCGGTGTCCTGGTCCTGTTTGGGGTGTGCATTTAGAGCATGCCAATATTTTGGTCCCTAAGTAAGGGACGTATCAGATATTAAACTGATAAGCACAGATGCTACACTTGATCTTAGCCAAACCCCCCGAAGAGCGATACGTGTAGCTGGGGTCGCCCGGCTTGGTACTTGACCTGCACCATCGTCTCTAGTTCAATTACACCTTCCCGTTCTGAAAGGGTATGGTTTTTGAGGCAGCATCCTGGTCTCAGGATGAGTTTTGATGAGGCCGATTGTTTTTGCCTCATCGTCCAGATCTTTTCCTGGATATTCGAGGATCTGCACAAGGCTGTGAACCGTGGGTTGAGCGTAGGCTTGATGGCTATTTTGTGAATAATTCATGTTCAAAATGGGCATTACATAGCAGGGTCCATATCCTGTTGTGTTTTGATAGTGGTGCCCTTGTACCATTTGTCCAAACGCCATTATTCCTGCTCCAACCAGTTTTTAGGACTTTCTGCAGCCTTGACTCATGCGCCCTCATGATGCGTCCCTTTAGAGCGATGCACAGTTAACAGGTGTCTGATATCTCTTGTTTCAAAATTTCCTCCATTATTGAGTCCTGAAGCTGGTGAGAGGCCATATAATTAAATTGCTGGCCAGATTGTCATCCATGACTTCACCAGCTCCTGCTGGTATGGCAAAATTGCTGGCCACATCCGGCACATCTGGAGCATAGCTCATGTGCTTTGGTGTATGCACATAAGCAGTGACACCAAACTTCCGGGTCAGATTCATACTGCCCTGGCTTCTCCCAGCTCATGCTCACAGGAGGTATCATGCAGCCCTAAACAAGGCGCTGCTGTTATGGGTCCCCATGCAGACTTGTAGGCTATTATCCTTCATATGTGTACAGCTCTTTTGCTATACGGACCTCTGCTAGAGGTTGCTGCTGAAAGCTGCTGGGGACCCTAGGGTATAAACCCCGGATGGAACACCTCCTGGTTGATCATTTTATCTATGAGGTGTTCCACGTTGTCCAGTCGTCCCCAAACTTTTTGGAAGGGGGAAAGTCTTTCTGGTCTCACTCATCAGAGTTGACAGGCCTGGACAACTTACTCTTGGCCTGCCTCCCGACAGGAGTGGCCACAGTGCTCTAAAGCACCGGAGTTGCTGCCACTGGCTAAACTGCCGGTGGCTCTAAAGCCGGGGTCTCAAAAAGGCAGCATACACCCGCTGACCGCAAACCTGCGGGTAAGTTTACTTTATAGGCGACACTCGCCTTACTTTCTCCGTTTTAATATTTTTCCCTTTGGAAGTGTCCCTGTTGGCTCCTGTAACCAGCCTTACGGGACCTAGTAAACCGCAGAATGTTTAAAACACTTACTGACTGCTGGTGGAGCTGCGCTCTCCAGCCTGTCGGTGCGCCATTACGTGATCTGACGTAATGACGCGCAGGCGCTCTGGCGGGGCTTCTACACGGAATCACTCACGTGACTCCGAAGTAAAATTACTACAAGGGTTTTAAAGGTTTTATTGGTTTCATGACACAAGTCAGCAACAGAACGAGTGATATGAAACAATTCGATTGTTGCGGGAAAAAAAATCTCGCATTCCAAACTTAGTCCAACAAGAAACTGCAGATGCTGATTTTTAAAAAAAGACAAAGTGCTGGAGTAACTCAGCGGGTCAGGCAGCATATCTGGCAAACATATTATCCAGAGATGCTGCCTGACCCTCTGAGTTACTCCAGCACTTTGACTGTTTACCACAGCCTATATACTGTAGGATGGGACAGTGGTGCAGGGAGCAGAACTGTAGTTTCACAGTTGCAGTGATCAGACTTCAATCATGACCATGGGTATCGTCTGTATACTGTTTGCACCTTTTCCTCAAACACACAGATTTCCTTTTGGTGCACTGGTTTCCACCCACAATATTGGTATTAATTGACCTCTAAATTGCCCCCTGCATATGGGTGAGTGATAGAGCAGAGATGATTAGAAAGCAGGGAGAATAAAATGGGATTAGTGTACGTTTATCGTTAATGGGATGAAGAGTCTATTTTCATGTTATTTGGTTTTTTTCCTGGAATAGTACAACACAGGAACAGGCGCTTTGGCCCACAAACTCTGTGGTGAACATAACCTAATCTCCCCTGACAACATGTAGAGTTGCAGTCTATATGCAACTCAACACAATGTGGCCAACTCTTATCTGTTCTCTAAAATTGCCTGACCAGTCGTTCAATTCAAGCGCAGGTAAAGATGGGGCAATAAATAGTGGATTTGCCAACTATTCTTACATCCAATGAATAAAAAAGGTGTGAGCTTATATTATCTGTTCTCTGGGAAAAATAAGGCAGAAATCAATAGGGCAATGAAGATTGATTTGAAGCTGGCAGCCTCAAGACTGGCCTGACAGGTGGTCCGGCTAATTCAGAAAAATCTATAGCAGGCATTATACACAGATAGATTTTATGGTGACATCACAGGTATAAGGCAATGTAAATATTTATGAAGCTGCAAAAGCCACATCTATGGATCACCTTTCATGTCATAGCAGGTTTGTAAGCCTTCAGAAACTAAAGGATGATTCTGAAATGTTTTATCCTTATCATCATTGATTTAATTTTGTGTCTTGCCAATGTTACTGATTCTGTTTACTAATATGCAGGTTTTGTGCAGCTTAAAAAACATCCTTGCTGGAATTTACCAAGGTTACTGTCTCGTGAGACCTGAATGTTTGATGGGTACCAATACAAAACAAATAATAAATGTATATCTTTACAGAGAGAAGAGGCAATATGCAATAAATTTACTTTCTAAAAATGTTCAAGAATAGAGGGATCCTGAAGGATATGTGCAATAATCCATGAAAGTGGAAGGGCATGTTGAGAAAGTAGTCAGTAAAGTACATGAGGACATAGGATTCATAAATAGAAGCATAAAGTGCAAAATGCAGATTTTGTCCTTGAGAGAAAGAAATATACAAGTAGATGCTGGTTTAACCCGAAGATAGACACACAAATCTGGAGTAACTCAGCGGGTAAGACAGCATGTCTGGTTTTCTAATTCCTGTGGCCTCTGCCCTGTTTTCTTTATCATTCTTTACTATTTTGCATATCTTTCATTCATTTGTTCAGTATCTTCTCTATATCACCGTCTAAATCTCTCGTTTACCTTTCCCCTGACTCTCAGTCTGAAGAAGGGTCTTGATCCGAAATGTCACCTATTCCTTTTCTCCAGAGATGCTGTCTGACACGCTGATTTAGTCTAGCTTTTTGTGTCTATCTTTTGTAGATGACACCCTGATTGCTGGGGTCGCTAATTTTGAGGAAGGCTGTCAAAGTATACAGCAGGATCTAGATCAGCTGCAGAAATGGGCAGCGAAATGGCAGATGGAGTTTAACCCGAGCAAGTGTGAGGCGCTGCACTGTGGTAGGTCAAATGTAAAGGAAAATATACAATTAATGGCAATACCCTTATGGTACTGGTGTACCGAGGGATAGCTTAGAGGTACAGCATGGAAACAGGTAATTTGGTCCACCGATTCCACACCGACCATCGATTATGCTTTCACACTAGTTTCATGTTATATCACTTTCTCACCCACTCCCTACAGACTAGGGGCATTTAGCAGAGGCCAAGTGATCTACAGACCCATGCGTCTTCTGGATGTAGGTAGAAACCAGATCACCCGGATGAAACCCACACGGTTATAAGGGAGAACATGCAAACTATGTTCTCCCTTATATAGTTTGGAGACAAACTATATAAGGGTCTCCAGACATCATCAGGGTCATGTTCAAACTCAGATCTCTGGCGCTGTGGGGCAGCAGGTCTACCAGCTGCACCACTGTGCTGCCCTTTGGATCGTGGGGTCCAAGTCCATAACTACCTGAAAAAGTGGCAACACAAGTAGATAGATTGATAAAGAAGGCATATGGCATGTATGCTTTCATAGGTTGCTGCATTTAGCATAAGAGTCAGGGAGTCATGATGTAACTTTATAGGATTTTAGTTGGGTTGCATTTGGAGTATTGCGTGCAGTTCCAGTCACCCCATTACAGAAAGGAAGTGGAGACTATTAAATATAACAATCAGAACTAAAATTTGTAAATGCAACTAAGTGAAAGATACAGAATAGCTGTCATCACATTTAAGCTCTTTATCCATGTTCATAAGTCATGGAAACCGAATTCGGCCATTTGGTCCATCAAGTCTACTCCGCCATTCAATCATGGCTGATCTATATCAATTTCCTAAAGCTCCTCTAGACCCTCTCCATTGCTAGCACATCCTTCCTCACATATGGTGCCCAAAGCTGCTCACAATGCTCCAAATACTCTACTGACTTCATCCATTTCACCACCAACTTCCATCCAGCACTCAAATACACTTGGACCATTTCCGACATTTCCCTACCATTCCTTGACCTCACCATCTCTATTGCAGGTGATACACTCCTGACCGACATCCACTACAAACCAACTGACTCCCACAGCTACCTGGACTACTCTTCCTCCCACCCTGCTTCCTGTAAGGACTCCATCCCCTATTCCCAATTCCTCCGTCTACGCCGCATCTGCTCCCAGGATGAGGTGTTCCACACCAGGTCATCACGAATGTCCTCATTCTTCAGAGAACGGGGATTCCCCTCCCCCACTAAAGATGAGGATCGCACCAGGGTCTCCGCCATACCCCGCAACACTGCCCTCTGTCCCCATTCCCCCACTCACAACAAGGGCCGAGTCCCCCTGGTCCTCACCTTTCACCCCACCAGCCGGCACATACAACACATAGTCCACTGCCAGTTTCGCCACCTCCAACGTGACCCCTCCACTTGCCACATCTTCCCATCTCCCCCCCCCGTCTGCCTTTCGCAAAGACCACTCCCTCCGCAACTCCCTTGTCAATTCTTCCCTTCCCTCCTGTTCCACCCCTTCCCCGGGCACTTTCCCTTGCAACCGCAAGAGATGCTACACTTGTCCCTTCACCTCCCCCATCCACTCCTTTCAGGGACCCAAGCAGTCCTTCCAAGTCTGACAGAGGTTCACCTGCACCTCCTCCAAACTCATCTACTGCATCCGTTGCTCCAGATGCCAGCTGATCTATGTCAGTGAGACCAAGCGGAGGCTTGGCGATCGTTTCGCCGAACACCTCCGCTCGATCCGCAATAACCAACCCGACCTCCCGGTGGCTCAGCACTTCAACTCCCCCTCCCATTCCGTATCCGACCTCTCGGTCCTGGGCCTCCTCCACGGCCAGAGTGAGCAACACCGCAAGTTGGAGGCACAGCACCTCATATTTCGCTTGGGGAGTCTGCATCCTCTGGGCTTAAACATTGAATTTTCTCAATTCTGTTAACCCTGGCTGCCTCCTCCCCTTCCCACCTCTCCCTCAGCCCTCGGGCCCTGGTATTCCTTCTCTCTCTATCTCTCCCCCACCCAAGTCGCACTAGCTTCTCATTTTCACACTACAAACAGCTTACAATGGCCTGTTTCCTTTATCATCTATATTTTTTTGCATATCTTTCATTCATTGTTCTTTATCTCTCCACATCACCATCTATATCTCTCGTTTCCCTGATCCCTGACCAGTCTGAAGAAGGGTCTGGACCCGAAACGTCGCCTATCTCCTTCGCTCCTTAGATGCTGCTGCACCCGCTGAGTTTCTCCAGCCTTTTGCGTACCCTCGATTCTCCAGCATCTGCAGTTCCTTCTTTAACATAATACTCCAAATGTTGTCTGACCAGTGCCTAATAAAGCCTCAGCATTCCATCCTGTTTTTTATATTCTAGTCTTCTCGACATAAATGCTAGCATTGCATTTGCCTCCCTTGCCATTCGACTTTTTGGAAATCCTGCACCAGCATTCCCAAGTTCCTTTGCACCTCCGATTACCGAGGATAGAAAATAGAAACATAGAAATATAGAAACATAGAAAAATAGGTGCAGGAGTAGGCCATTCGGCCCTTCGAGCCTGCACCGCCATTCAATGTGATCATGGCTGATCATCCAACTCAGTATCCTGTACCTGCCTTCTCTCCATACCCCCTGATCCCTTTAGCCACAAGTGCCACATCTAACGCCCTCTTAAATATAGCCAATGAACTGGCCTCAACTACCTTCTGTGGCAGAGAATTCCAGAGACTCACCACTCTCTGTGTAAAGAATGTTTTTCTCATCTCGGTCCTAAAGGAATTCCCCCTTATAGTCTCCACATTTTATTCCTACTACCAAAATGCATGACTCCACACTTTGCTACGCTGCATTTCATCTGCCACATTTTTGCCCATTCTCCCAACCTGTCCTAGTGCTTCTGCAGAGTCCCTGTTTTCCTGCATTACCTGCCCCCCCACCTATCTTCGTATTATCTGCAAACTTTGCCACAAAGCCTTCAATTCCCTCATCCAAATCATTGATATATACGTGAAGAATAGCGTTCCCAATACCGTCCCCTGCGGAACACCGCTAGTCACTGGCAGCCAACCAGAAAAATCCCTCTTTATTGCCACTCTTTGCTTTCTGCCATCCAGCCAACCGGCTATCTATTCATGCTAGTATCTTCCCTCTGATGCCATGGGTCACAGTTTCTTTAGTCTCATGTGCAGCACCTTATCAAATATCCACTGACTCTGCTTTGTCTATTCTGCTATTCACTTCTTCAAAAAATTCTAACAGGTTCGTCAGGCAACATCTCCCCTTCACAAAACCATGCCTACTTTGGTGTTTATCATGAGCTTTCATCCCATAAAATCCAAGCCTTTACAAAAAATAATTTGAAAATAATCAATTTTCAACTGTGCATGTTCCCTTATACACAAATTATTATCTGGTGGAATTCCGATTAACCATATTTAAAGGTCATAACATTGGAAGTAAGTGTGTCAAAACCTCTCCCTAAAGAATAACTGAATTAAACTTTCAGATTGTAGAATAAATAGCTAAAACTACTAAATGTCAAAGCTACAAATTGTTGTTCTTATTTACTTCTCCTCCTGAAATCATGGAACGGCACTTGTTTAGATCCCATTGGCTTGGGGAATAGTTGAGCCATTATTCCCTACTGTTCTTGGTCTGTACATGTGCGGCAAGTCATTGGATCATCCCCTACGTGCATATTTAGGCAGTGATGATTTCAGAGATGTAGATACAAGGAATTGCAGATACTGGCTTACAGAAAAAAACAGAGATGGACTAACTCAACCGGTCAGGCAGCATCTCAGGAGAACACTGATAGGTGACGTTTAGGGTTTGGCTCTTCCTCAGACTGGTTGTAATGGGGGGGAGAAAATTGGCAGAATGGTGGGGGTAGGACAAAGCCTGCCAAGTGATAGGTGAATACAGGTGAGACAGGGTTTTAATGGACAGATGGTTGGACAAAGGCCAGAGATGAAAAGACTAAAAGTATGATAAGGATAGAAGAGGTGCGAATTATGAAGTCAGAGGAAGAGATTTAGGTAGAGAGGGAAGGCGAGAAATGGGTTCAAATCCAACTGAGGCACAGGGAAGAGAGGGCAACAAAATATATATGGGGGAGGGTTAATGGAAGGTTAAGGGCCTGTCCCACCAGCATGCAACTCTATGCGATTAGCGCGACCTAACGTGGTCGCTTGAGCCGTCCGGCGTCACGGGGCCGATCCAACTTCGGTCGCCGGAGCCGTGCGGAATTGTGCAGAGTTCGTCCCGAGTTCGTCCCGACACCGCGCGGGGCTCCGAAAAACCGACTATGTCCAAAAATTCCGCGCGGCAACGGCTTGTCGGCTCGCAGTCGCCTCGACATTTACACACCGTCCCGACATCGTGCCTCCGTGAACCTATTTGTAAGTGCCTCCGTGACCCTCTATGTGTGTGGCTCCGTGGCCCTGTGTGTGTGTGTGCCTCGGTGCCCCTCTCTGTCCTGGCGAAGTTACCTTGGACTTCGCTCCAAGTTCGCCTCACTTTGCGCCGCGTTGCGCCACTCACCCGACCTCTGCGCGGCCCCTACTGCCGGTTTGGTTGCGCTTGCCGCATGCAGGCGCATGCTGGTGGGAACGGCCCTGTACAGGGGATCACCCGACCTCCGCGCGGCCCCGCTTCTAGTTTGATCGCGTTCATCGCATAGAGTTGCATGCTGGTGGGACAGGCCCTTTAGTTACCTCAAGCTACCCAACTGGAATAGAATTTTGCACAGTCTCACTCTAGCAATGGAGGAGGCCGAGGGGATGAAAAGTTCAGTATAGGAATGGGAAGGGAAATGAAAATGGTTAGTAATTTGGAGATCCAGCATGCCTTGGTGGACTGAGTGCAAGTAATTGGCTAAATGGTTGCTTAGCCTACTCTTGGGCTTGTCAATGTATAGGAGGTTTTGGATATTTATATTCTTATACTTGTATCGTTAAATTTATCATTGAATATTCTTAAAGTTTACTTGTACATTTATATATAAAATCTTCCAAAAAAAACCTTGAACAATATTTTAGGTTCAAGTAGAGCAGGAAGCCCGTTGTCCTGGCACTCTGGTGTCAGTTCAACAGCCACCTCTTGAATGTCATAAAAACTAAGGAGCTGATTGTGGACTTCAGAAGGGCACAACATCAGAGGACGAATACGCCACTGGAGATAAATGGGGCTACTGTGGACAGGGTGAGCTGTTTTAAATACCTGGAAGTCCAGATCACAGAGGATCTGACATGAACATCACACTCTGCCGCACTGGTGAGTAAGGCAAGGCAGCGCCTTTACCACCTCAGACAGCTGAGGAAATTCAGAGTCTCTCTGAGGATCCTTCAGTGCTTCTACTCAGGGGCTGTAGAAAGCAACTTGTCCGGCAACATCACAATCTGGTTTGGCAACAGCTCTGCCCAGGACAGGAAGGCTCTGCAGAGAATAGTGCGTTCGGCCGAACGCACTATGGGAACTACACTCGCCCCCCTGCAGGCCCTGTACACCAGGAGGTGCAGATCCAGAGCCCACAACATAATGAAGGACCCCTACCACCCCAGCAACGGACTGTTCCAGCTGCTACGGTCAGGCAAACGCCTCCGCTGTCATGCTGTGAAAACAGAGAGGATGAGACGGAGTTTCTTCCCACAGGCCATTCGGACTGTAAACTCTTATCTCACCAGGGACTAATTTACTGTTCCAATTTACTGTTGCATTATGTCTTTTTTTAAATTTCTGGCGTTTTTTCTAATATGTAAATACTGACTGTGGAGGCAGGTTCTCTGGATGCTTTCAAGAGAGAGCTACATAGGGCTCTTAAAAGTAGCGGAGTTAGGGGATATGGGGAGAAGGCAGGAGCGGGGTACTGATCGGGGATGATCAGCCGTGATTACATTGAATGGCCAAATAGCCCACTCCTGCACCTATTGTCTATTGATTCTGTTCTGTAGTTTTATTGCACAATCCGCAGGCATTGCCACTTTAATTTCACTGCACATCTTGTATGTGCATGTGACAAATAAACTTGACTTGACTTGAAAAGGAAAAGGACAAATACATTATGGTAATTTATGAAATCCTGACACTAGTAACTCCAAATCTGGCAGTAGTATTGCTGTCACTATGCCAGACAAAATTCAAGTGTTCCCTGGCAGTAGGCTTCTATTCTTGTAAGTATATAATTTGATATGTAGAGTCAGACTGTTCACAAATGAGAATTATAAATATTGCACACATTGCAATCTTCAATTCCAACTGAGAAATGCTGAGAATTGTCATCTAATTGACAACAAAAGCTGGCAAAGTAATGTGCAGTTTTATCCATTTGTGTCACTCCCACTTATTTAGATCCAATTTACATGGGCTATTTTTTTTTTACTAGTAGGTTCTGTGCCTGGATCTTCTCCATTAGTTGCAAAGCTCTGAAAAAAAAAGCTCAGATGTCTATTGCATTTCGCAGTCAATTCTTTGACACAAAATAACATTTGGTCAGAGAAGATTGCAGCATACCTAAGCGAGCTAACACAAGAAACGAAAGATGCTAGAATCTTGAGCAAAAAACAAAAAGCGGGAGGAATTCAGCAGATCAGGCAGCATCTGTGGAGGGACGGGCCCCTACATGAAGTCCTATGTCAATAATTATGTTTAAAACTAAACAGCTAATTACTTACATATACATGCAGATATAAATTAATTCAGTATCCGGTCTTCTCCATTACAGAGTTCTTTCCTTGCACCTGTACTTAACATCTCTGAAGGGTCTACTTCAGGCAGTTATGGTTCTGATAGTTCAGCTCGTCATATAGCTATTATACACATTTGTATTGGCCTCCTTCTCCATAATTATTATATTAACGTTTAATTAGAAAACTTTGAACAGATTGTATGCAGTACACAGTTTATGTAAACTTCAACACAAACATCTCATAGCTCTTAATTAATAACTACAACATCTAAAATTATAAAAGGCACTTGGCACCCTCTTAAATTCTATGAACACAGTTGGTGACAATTTCTGTTTTGGCTTCCATCTACATCTTTTAGCCTTAATTTTCTTACAGTCATGCTCATTGACTTACTTTTTTTCCTTAATTCTTGAACTATGCACCCCCCATTGTAGCCTCCCTGACCCCTGCTCTGCTCAGATGCGGCCGAGCTTCACAGCCATGTATCTCTGGCTTCTTAAAAGTTGTCTCCACTCCTTCTCCCCCCTCTTTTAAAGGACTTCCGTACACTATGCTTTAGCCGTCTTTTTACAGCGCCAACCTTCCTGTTCATCACGGTGTGTGTCTGTATCAACTTAGCTTTGAACAGTGTGAATTTTTTAGACAGGGCAAGCGGGGGGAGCACTGCCTAAAAAATTCACACGGGCTGGTGAAGGAAGCGATGTGTTTGTGTGTGTTCCACTCTGACATTCGCCGTTCCAATTCCTTGTTTTTCAGGTGACTGCCGGCAAGTTGACAGTCGCTGGCAGTCCGCTGAAATATCGCCTAAGTGGGACAGGCCCATTATGGTAGTTTCTGGAAATCTTAGTTGTCCCAGCTTATAAATCCTTTAAGAAAAAATAGAATCTCCATCCATGTGACATGATCTGGTCCACTACCTAGATCACATGCTCACAGTTCATAATATTGAAAGAAAATTTATACAAGGATATGGATTGAGAATTGGGTATAAGAAACCTACGCGCCCCTCTCAGAATGACAGGCTAATTAAACTCCAACTAATCACAATCTATATTAACAACTTGGCTGGGGGACCAAATACATAGTTGCCGACGACATGAAAGGGGAATGTTAGTAATGACCATTATGTGGAAATATGAAGTCATTCAGCAAGGAAGGAAAAAAACAGAAATACTGAGTATATTTCTTAATGGATGAGCATATGCCAACTTCCATTTCTTCACCTGACTTTTTCACATGCACAATTTTGCCTATACTTGTCTCCTTGCTTTTGAAACATACGTGAACCACTTGCTTTGTCAACTGGTTACTTCAAGACTATGAATGGCCATTCAGTGTTTTCCTCCTGCATGACAATAACTCTACTCCTTTCAGCATTCATGTGACCTGCTAGTTTCCTGCCACAATGCTTGCAGCATCCACATGCCAAGCTTTGACAAGGAAGACAATGTCTTCTTCAATAATTCTGCAGGCCTGTCCTTGTTTGTACCTCAGAATCATGCCCCGCATAAAGCTATGTCACATTTTCATTGGAAACCCCCTTCAGGTGATTACCCTACGTGCTCGAGTGGTAGGTTCACTGTACTACTGTAAGTACACTTCACTTGAATTCTCTAAACCACTAATGATGGCTCTGAATTGAAATAGATTTCAAGATTTTTACCAATATCTTGGTAACTGATGATGTTTTTGATTGTGGCATTGGTAGCAATGTCTCCAATGTCTCCAATATCTCTGGAGAAGGGTCTCGACCCGAAACGTCACCTATCTCCTTCACTCCTTAGATGCTGCTGCACCCGCTGAGTTTCTCCAGCTTTTTGTGTAACTCTCCAATATCTCTAGTGCCTACTACTAGCTGCAACTTTGCTTTTCTCTCTTTGCATATTGTTGGGTTGCTTTATTCCGTGTGCTTTCTAAGAAGCTCAACTATCTTATATCTCAACAATATCATATAGTCCATGTAACTGAAAAATTCTTATCATACTTTGAGTTTTCAGCTACATTCATTTCCTATCATCTTCATCACACATACTTCAACTCAGAATGACTGGTTCGGTGGTTTCATAACTACAAACCTCATTCTCCTGTTACTATCACAAGCAGCAATCGCCTCATCCATGCAATGTTATTTGCTTTTTTTTGCTACAGCTGCAGGTATTGTCACAATAAGCCAAACTAATTATGGATATAAAAACAGAAGATGCTGGAAATACCCAAGTCCACCGCAGGCGGCATCCGTTGAGAGGTAAACACAGTTATGGAGTCTGGAGCACGGAAATTGGCCTTTTTGCCCATCTTGTCCATGCTGACCACGTTGGCATATTGGACGAATCCCATTTGCCTGCATATATCTGTACAAATGTATTTTATAGGTCAAAATCTGTTTCCTTTGGCAACTCATTCCAGGCTACCCTCAGAGTCAAATAGTTGCCCCTTGGTCCCTCTTAAACTTTCCCCTCTTACTTTACCCCTATGCCCTCTAGTTTTAGAATCCTCTACCGTGGTAAAATTACTGTATTCACTTTATACATGCCCCTTACGATCTAGTACAGCTCAGCAAGGTCACCACTCAGCCTCATATGCTCCAAAGAAAAGTCTCAGCCTTTCCAACCTCTCACTAGAACTCAAGCCCGCAAGCCCACGTAACATCTGGTGAATCTCTTCTGCCCCCTTTCAACTTAATGATATTCTTTCTTTAGCGTGGCAACCAGAATTACTTCAAGTGTGGTCTCACATTGGGCTCCAGGTCCGTCATGATATCTCAATGTTTGTATTCAATAACTTTTCCAATGGAGGCAAGTATGCCAAAGGCTTTCTTCACTACCCTGTTTAAAACATAGAAACATAGAAATTAGGTGCAGGAGTAGGCCATTCGGCCCTTCGAGCCTGCACCGCCATTCAATATGATCATGGCTGATCATCCAACTCAGTATCCCGTACCTGCCTTCTCTCCATACCCCCTGATCCCCTTAGCCACAAGGGCCACATCTAACTCCCTCTTAAATATAGCCAATGAACTGGCCTCAACTACCCTCTGTGGCAGAGAGTTCCAGAGACCCACCACTCTCTGTGTGAAAAAAGTCCTTCTCATCTCGGTCCAAAAGGATTTCCCCCTTATCCTTAAGCTGTGACCCCTTGTCCTGGACCTCCCCAACATCGGGAACAATCTTCCTGCATCTAGCCTGTCCAACCCCTTAAGAATTTTGTAGGTTTCTATAAGATCCCCTCTCAATCTCCTAAATTCTAGAGAGTATAAACCGAGTCTATCCAGTCTTTCTTCAGAGAAAGACAGTCCTGACATCCCAGGAATCAGTCTGGTGAACCTTCTCTGCACTCCCTCTATGGCAATAATGTCCTTCCTCAGATTTGGAGACCAGAACTGTACGCAATACTCCAGGTGTGGCCTCACCAAGACCCTATACAACTGAACCTCCCTGCTCCTATACTCAAATCCTTTTGCTATGAAAGCTAACATACCATTCGCTTTCTTCACTGCCTGCTGTACCTGCATACCTACTTTCAATGACTGGTGTACCATGACACCCAGGTCGCGCTGCATCTCCCCTTTTCCTAATCGGCCTCCATTTAGACAATAGTCTGTTTTCCTATTTTGCCACCAAAGTGGATAACCTCACATTTATCCACATTATACTGCACCTGCCAAACATTTGCCCACTCACCCAGCCTATCCAAGTCACCTTGCAGTCTCGTAGCATCCTCCTCACAGCTAACACTGCCCCCCAGCTTAGTGTCATCCGCAAACTTGGAGATATTGCCTTCAATTCCCTCATCCAGATCATTAATTAAAACGCTCAGTCAAGGTAAAGAATGTTATATATTTTCTTACAACATAAGAGGAAGTCATCTGGTTCGCATAGAACATTAGTTTGATGAAAGACCAATGACTTGCAATGTTCAGTTTCTCTCTCCACACTGTTGCCTGCCCTGCTGAGTAGTTCTGCCAGTTTCCACTTCGACTTCAACGATGTATCTCCTATATGGCTCAGCTTACTTAACTGCCCAATGTGACTTTTCAAATCGAATCAGTCACTGTTGAGAATGAAGACTGAACTATGAGGATGTGAAATCTGTATACTCACATGCTCCAATGCTGGATGCTCCAATGCAGAAAATATATAATTTACTTTAAAATATTGAATAGGGCCTCTAGAAGCAAGCATTTTACTCTGGCATCTAAAAATTATAGTTTTAGACTGCAAGTTTGTTAAACGCCTTGCTAATAAGAATTCGCTGCCCATAAAAACAAAATGTCACATCATCATTGTATTTAGATTTTCGTGGTGAGTTCACATCAGAATTTTTTATATATGAATGTATGTCCCTAAACTCAAGTTCAAAATCAACTGAGATGAGTAAATTGAGATTAAAATTGGAAAGGTGCCAACAACTGCAGAGAACCTATTTAGCACAGATGAAAACTTTATACAGTGCTGCGGGATTTCTATGGGATGTACATGCATAATCTGCAAATGAAGCAGTTCAGCTTACCAAATGTAAAAATACATCGGCTGTGCTGAAACTGACAAAGTTGTTAAATTATCTGGAGCCAACAGGTTATTGAACAATGAAATAATAGTCTGATATGTGTTTATGAAAATTTTCAAACTGCCATTAATAACAATGCATGTTGTCGTTGTGATTCATCTACAAATGGTCTCTTATTAAATTACAGAAATCCATGTTACAGTAATCAATCACAAGCAACGGTGGCAATAAATACAATTAAAAACATACTAATATTGTGTTTTACAGATTTGACAGGTAAAGCAATTATACATGTCTGTTTTCATTTGCTTTTTGATGACCAGTAGATAGATACAACTTAACATCCAGCACTTGAAACAAACAAGTAAATGTCAAACAGGTATGAATTGTGGCTGTAAGCAACAGATAGTGTCTACGAATTGCTCAGCTGATGCTTGTACACACTCAGATTGACTTGTTTCTTGTTTGACATGGGACAATATTAATTTATTACAAAACAGCATATCTATTTTCCTATTGCTAACTCTGTCAACAGGAAATCTATCTGTTCAGCTGGAGGAAACTGTCAAACTTCAGTATTTAACTTCTGGCTTATAAGAAATGTTATAATGATAAGAGTTTGAGTCCAACTACTGGTAGCTTGAATATTATTTTACCCTGTTAAATGCAGCCCTGATTTATATCTATGAATCTCAATGAATAGTTTGGAATGTGTGTGGTGCATCCTAATCTAAACAAACAACTCTTCTTTCAAATGGATGCTATCGCATTTCATATGTTCACGAGATGTCCGTTGGACCGTCACAATTGTTCTTAAAAGAGCACATAACCTATTCAAAATCTTCATGCAATATATCAATGTAAACCAGCTCTGATCATTTGTCAAGTAAATATGCCCTAAGGTAGCTTCAAAAAATGTAATCATCACATCATTAAAATGGTAAACATATTTCAGTCTTGCAGCAGGAAACTATGAATGCATGTACCTTTATCGTTTGGATCGTTTCAAATGGTTAGCACAATTACGATACAGTACTCCCCTAAATTCCCTTTAGATGTAAATAATTATAAAATTACTGATAATTAGAGAAACTTTGTTCAATATTCAGAGTTATCAAGCAACCCACAGTAATTGAAGGGAATTCTGCATTTTATAAGAGGCTTCAGTGGCCAGTACACAGCAAATCAACTTATTAGTCATATTCATAACCTGATATATTCATAAATTCCACAAAAGGCTTCAGTTTCTCCAGTGCCTCTACTTAGACTGCAGAAATTAGTCCCTTTGATCAATTATAGTAAAGTCATGCTATCAACCTTATAGGAATGCTTATTTTTTGATATATTCTTAATCATGCAATCTGACCTACATATTATGTAAGGTTGCACTATCTTACCTAGATTGGCTTGCACTATCTAGTTTATCTAGTATAACTGATTATTTATTCCATTATTGATTATTGCATTATTGTTTGTTGCCGTCATAGATCGACATGGTGGTGAAGAAGGCTTTTGGAATGCTGGGCTCCATCAGTAAGGTCATTGGAATATAGAAGTTGGGAAGTTATATTGCAGTTGTACAAACATTGATGAGGCCTAGTTTGGAATATTGTATTCCGATTTGGTCACCCTGCTATTGAAAGAAGCCATGAAGCTGGAGAGAATACAGAAAAGGATGTTGGCAGGACTCGAGGGACTGAGATAGAGAAAACGCTTTGTGCAGGATAGAACCTTATTCTTTGGAGCACAGGAGACTGAGGGGTGATCATATAGAGGTGTGCAAACATCGTATAGGTCTTTGGTTAGGCTGCATTTGGAGTATTGAGCACAGTTCTGGTCACCCCATTACAGGAAAGATGTGGATCAAGATGCTGAGTATTTTCTGGTGATTGTGTAGATTATTAACAGCTGTAGTGCACGTGATAAAGTGTCAAGTTTAAAGACAAGTTTTTTTTGGGGATTCCAGATATATTCAGCAGAGATTTCAACGGAGAAGCACTCTTATGGCCTGTCCCACTTAAGGGCCTGTCCCACTTAGGCGATTTTTCAGTGGACTGCCGGCAAGTGTCAAGCTCGCGGCACTTGCTGAAAAACCGGGAAGTGGAACGGCGAGTGTCAAGAGTGGAACACACACACACACACAACGTAAAGGCGGGGGTCAGGGAAAGCGGGGGAGCGCTGTCTGAAATTCACACAGTGCAAAGCCAAGGTGATACAGGCGCATACCGCGATGAATAGGAAGGTTAAGACAGCTAGAACAGTCTACGGTAAGTACTTTAAAAGAGCGGGGGGGGAGGGGGGGGGGGGTGAAGGGAGGGGAGAAGGAGTGGAGACACTTTTAAGAAGCCAGACAATTTTAAATCAGCCAGAGATAGGCAGCTGTGAAGTTTTGGCGGGCATTTAACATTACCGGTCGGTTTTCCTTGGTTCTGAAAACTCATGCTTACGTATTTTTCCCCAATGAACCAATGAAAGTGCCCAGTCAGCAAAGGAGATTAACTAAAATAACGGCTACCTCGACTAGCTACAACTACATGGCGACCCCACTACCACTGAACCTACGACTACAAAAGTATCGATTTTCCCCATGTCGACCAATTTCTCGTCGCAGAACATTTTTGAACGTGTTGAAAAATTTGCTGCGACCATAATGAGGCCATGCTGAAAAATTAGCGCCGACCAGAATTTTGAAGCCACGGAGACGTAGGTGCAGTGGGTCACCAGGAGGTCGTAGGTTGTCGCCGGAGCTGACCGGTGAATTTCATTGGCTCATTGGGAAAAAAAAACCATAAACAGTAATTTTCAGAACCAATGATAACCGACCGGTAATGTTAATGTCCGCCGAGCTTCACAGCCGTGTATCTCTGGCTTCTTAAAAGTTGTCTCCACTCCTGTACCCCACCCCCTCTGCCCGCCCCTTTTAAAGGATTTGTGACCCTTACCATACACTGTGCTTTCACTGTCTTAATTAGTGCCAATCTTCCTGTTCATCGTGGTGTGTGTCTGTATCAAATTGGCTTTGCACCATGTGAATTTCACTCAGACAGCGCTCCCCACGTTTGCCCTGTCCCCTGCCTGCATAACTGGCTGGTGAAGGAAGCGACGTGTATGTGTGCGTTCCACTCTGACAGCAATCATAAAGAAAGCACAACAGCACCTCTACTTGCTGAGAAGATTACGGAGATTCGGTATGTCAAAGAGGATTCTCTTGAACATCGACAGGTGCACAGTAGAGAGCATACTGACTGGTTGCATCGTGGCCTGGTTCGGTAACTTGTAAGTCCAGGAGCGGAAAAGACTGCAAAAAGTTGTAAACACTGCCCAGGCCATCACCAGCTCTGACCTCCCTACCATCAAAGGGATCTATCGTAGTCACTGCCTCAAAAAGGCAACCAACAACATCAAAGACCCCACCATCCTGGCCACATACTCATTTCACCACTGCCATCGGGAAAAAGGTACAGGAGCCCAAGAAATGTAACGTCCAGGTTCAGGAACAGCTTCTTCCCTGCAGCCATCAAACTATTAAACTCAACAACCTCATAAGCTATGAACTACAATAGATTATTATTATTATTATCAATATTATTATTATTGCACTGTTATTGTTTGTTCTTTTTTTCTGAGTTTTTGTTATATTATTTATTATGATTACCCGTATTTACCGGCAATGAAGACATTTTAGGATATTTTTAATCCTAAAATAAGGCTGGAAAATGTACATGCGTCTTCGAGGCCAAAAGTTAGCTTGTTAGCCAAGAAAGATAGACTTGGGCCAAATCGCTTTAAAAAAAAATCGGTGGGACACAATGAGGCCTAACACAGGGGTCGGCAACGTACGGCCCGGATCCGGCCAGTAATCCAAACTCATCTGGCCCACAGGCGTTTTTTTTTCCAATTAGTTTTTGCGACCGGGGAACTGTAGCCAGTCCCGGGGCACGCAGGCGACCTGGGCGCTACAGCCAGACCTGCCATCCGACCTGGGCGCAACAGCCAGACCTGGGCCAAGCGAGCTGACCTGGGAACTGTGGACATTCGCAGGGACACTACTGCCAGTCCCTTGGCATGTAGGCGACCTGGGAACTGCAATCATTCCTGGGGCACGCAGCCGACCTGGGTGCAACAGTCAGCCCTGCGAGCGGCCGCCGGGACCGGACAACGGAACCGGCCGCCACCTCAGCGCCTTCTGCCGGCCGGCCCGCCAGCCATGGTGTCCTTCGGCACAGGCGCAACCAGTGGAGGTGGTGGTTGGCGGGTAGCTACTGGGTGGAAGGCTGGCTGCTCCGTCCCAGGCTCTCTCTCTTTCCTCGTGATGTGATCTCCCTGAGCCAGGAAGTCCCAGTCCCTCAGACCTGAACTGCACAGCGCATTGTGGGACAGGCGAAGATGGAGGCTGTGAAAGTTGTCTGGAAGAATGCAGTGGGTGGCTGGCAATAGGTGAACAGAGGTGAGAGTTTTTTTCGATAGGCAGATTATTAGACAAAGACCAGAGATGAAAAAAACAGGTGTGGGCCAAAAGGATGATGGGTTGCAACTTGTGACGCTCAAGGATAGAAGCGTTGTGAATCGTGACATTGAAGGAAGGAATGCAGGTGGAGGGAGGGGAGAAATCAGCGCAAGGTCTACGAGGGTACAGGGGAGGGGAGTGGGGTGGGAAGAAGAAGGGATGGAGTCTTGGGGGAGAATGGGGAGGGAGAAAGGAGGAGTTCTAGAAGTTACCTAAAATTGGAGAATTCCATGTTCATACTGCTGGATTGTAGGCTGCCCAAGTGGAATACGAGGTGCTGTTCCTCAACTTTGCGTGTGGACTCACTCTGGCAATGGAGGAGGCTCAGGACAGAAATGTCAGTAAGGGAATGGAACGGATAGTTAAAATGTTAGCACCTGGAAGATCCTACAGGCCTTTGTGGCCCAAGCGCAATGTGTTACTGCATATTTGATTGATTTCCATAAGGGTAATCAATAAGCAAAATATGCAGGCTAATTCATGGCTTATTACGTCCAATACCAGTCATTGGTTTTATAGGCAGAATGGAAATAAAAGATGTTGTATCATGTAAAAACATTTTATGCAAACATCATACGATGTTTAGTCTTAAAATGTTTTAGTGATGCTACATGTTACAACACATTAATTCATCAATGTAGACACATATAAACAGAACTTCTTTTACATTAATGCATACAATTTATCCAAAGCTCGTGCTTTAATTTTAAAAGATTTTTGATTAGTGCCCCTTATCTTCAGTGTTGGAGGAACTCAACAGTTCAGGCAGCACAGTAGAGAAGAGGTAGAGTTGCTGCCTTACCGCGCTTGAGGTGCCAGAGACCCGTGTTCGATCCCGACTACAGGTGCTTTCGGGTCGGGACCCTTCTTCAGACTGATGAAGTAGGAGTGAGAAACCAGTAAAAGAGGGGTGGAGGCGAGGCACAATCTGGCAAGTGATAGGTGGGGGACCTGTTTTGAAGGAGGGTGATTGGAAGATGGTGGAGTCAAAGGCTAAATGGAAAAAGGAGACAAAAGGGTATCAGATATGTGAGAAGAGGAAAATTGAAATGTAACGTCAGAGGGAGGGATATGGGAGGAAATGGATGAGGGAGATAAAATAGTAGGGAACTTGGGGTTGGGAGATGATTGATGGAGCAGAGGAAAAGAGCAGTGAGAACAATGCAAGGAGTGATGAAGAGAGTGGTCTACTTAGAAAGCCTAAAGAGATGGGCACGGGAAAATGGGACTGATGGTGGGAATGTCGAGGAATGATATATTAGCTGTGGAGGCTGGTGGGGTAAAAGGTGATAATCAGGGTAACTCTTTCCTCGTGCCACCTGGGGGAAGCAGAGTGGAAGTAAAACTGCGGGACTGTAAAGACGCGGGTGAGAGATCTATCCACAAAAGCACAGGGAAAACCATGTTTTGTTTCGAAAGAATAACATGGAAACAAGCCCTTCGGCCCACCAAGTCCACAGCAACCATTGATCACCTGTTCACGCTAGTTCTGTGTAATCTCACTTTTCCTAATATTAGGGGGAATTGAAACCACCATTCCATCATCTGCAGTTTCATGTGTCTCATTCTACTTCTGCTGGTCATCAGTGTATAAACCTTTGCCTGTTTTAATGTAACCTCATTATTTCCCTATTCATTTTTTCTGTTAGATACATTTTATAGTCTGCAAGCTGCATTCAACTGTCTAGCCAGCATTTGCTGCATTTTGAAGAATTCATATCTGTCTTAGAGTATCTTTGGTGGGTGTATGGAAAGAGCTGCCAGAGGAAGTAGATGAAAGCAGGTGCAATAACACTTGGACAGGTACATGGATAGGAAAGGCACACAGGGGTATGGGATAAACGCAGGCTAATGGGACTAGCGTAGTCTAGCATCTTGGCATGGATATGTTGGGCCGAAGGGTCTGTTTCCATACTGGTTGACTCTGTTAAATCTAAACATTTTATTCATTCAGGATCATAACGTTTCTTATTCCATGATCCAGAACTTTATGCATGGAATGACAGATTCAACAAATTACACCTGCAAGCCCAATTTTGCTTGAATGTAAATCTCACCTGTGAAACTTAAAACATTATAGCAATGAAAAATGAATGCAAGTTTGTGTATATTTTATCATGGTGTCCTCAGTGGCATGTTTCCAGACTTTATTTATTCATGGGAAATGGGATTGTTTGCGAGGACTACATTTATTGCCCTTATAATGCATCAGTAATCTCCCTGCTTGAATCGTGCATTGTGGTTTGGTACAATGGAATAACTTGCCAGGCCAGGCTGCTTTGAAGGGCAGTTAAGAGTCAATCACATTGCTATGGGGACGGTTGCACAGCACAAAATGGCCAGGGCAGAGCAGAGTAAATCTTTCTGCCTGAGGGACAATGAGAAAACAGATGGGTTTCTACATAATCTCATAATTACATGATATTTTTTCTGATACTAGCTTTATAATTCCAAATTATTTCATCCTGGCTATCTTTTTAAAACTCTGCCTCTAACTGCCTCCATGACTAATGGGAATTTCTTCTCCTAAATAACGACTATTGAATGGCATGGCGATATATCCTTGTGCTAGATTAATTGACATGTACTGTTTACTTGATTGCAGCTTCACAGGCAACAGCTTTCCTTTGTTACCTCCCCCAAGTCCTAAGTGTCAGGAGGCTATTCAACACAAGCACAATCCCAATCAAAACTGATCCTGCACTCATTTAATTTTAGATGTTGTTGCCATTGCTGACAATAACGATTGAACTGCATGTTGCTGTTTGTTACATATTACAAAATCTAACTGCACTTATGAATAGTTCTAATACTTGGCACGTAGCCATGCCAGGCATGCAGAGCTTCGCCTTCCTGGTGTCTATTTTGTTTGTTGCTAACATCACACATTGGATTATGTTCCTTGGCGAAACCTTCCTGGAGTCTGGAGAAATAATGTACTTGACCTATGGCTTTCAGGTCATTGCACAGCTACTCCCAGTGGATCAGCTGTCTAAATAGGGAGCAGAGGGAACAATTGCTATCCTTTTGGAAGTCATTCTCCACTGGCAGTTGCTTAATCACTCTTGGTGGAGAGACCAATTTACGCGATAGTCAGAAAACAGCAAGATTACTTTTGTTTTCTTCATTCATCAACCTATATGAATATTTATGCAGTTTCATATGGATTCCTGGAATCATTTTTTGTGAGACATTGCGCTTTTAAACTTTAAAACAAAAGGCTTCTGAAATTATTCTATTTGGAAATATTTGCAGTTGCACCTCTGTAGCTGTCTTTCCTGCTTTCTCTAATGGGCCTGTGCCACTTAGGCAACTTTTAAGGGGACTGCAGGAGGCTATGCGGTCACCATAAGTTCGCAGGTGGTTGCCACCTTTATGGTCGTGAGGAGTTCCCGCACTCTGGGAACTAGTCGCAGCCTCATTATGGTCGCCACAAATTTTTCAACATGCCATGGAGTAGCGAGAATTCTCATGTCGTAGATGGATCGCCAGGGGGTCGAAGGTTCTCGTAGGTTATAGCCAGTGCTGACCGGTGAATTTCATTGGCTCATTGGGAAAAAAAAGCAGTCGTTTTCAGAACCAAGGATAACCGACCGGTAATGTTAATTTCTGCCGAACTTCACAGCCGTGTATCTCTGGCTGCTTAAACATTGTCCCCACTCCTCTTCCCCCCTTTCCCCCTCTCTTTTAAAGGACTTACGTGACCCTTCCCGTACACTGTGCTTTCATCGTCTTAATAACAGCATCAACCTTCCAGTTAATCGCGGTGTGTGTCTTTGTATTGGCTTTGCACCGTGTGAATTTCACTCAGACAGTGCTCCCCCCGCTTGCACTGTCCCCCCGCCTGCATAACGGGCTGGTGAAGGAAATGATGTGTGTGTGTGTGTTCTACTCTGAGAGTCGCCGTTCCAGTTGCCGATTTTTAAGGGGCTGAAAAATCGCCTAAGTGGGACAGGTCCATTACTGTCCCAGACACACAACTGGCATACTGACCCCATGTCAGTTGACCAGCAACTCCATGTATTCCTACGGGAACTACGTTGTTTAAAGTTCGAGGGTTTCTTTGCTCCAAGTGTTGGTTCACACCTTCACCAGCTATTTTTTGTGTGGCCTTTGTTCAGTGCCTGGGCTTCAAATCTTGAACTCTTAGAGTCAAAAAGTCATAGAGTTACACGGCGTAAAAACGTGAATTATTTTAGTTTAAAAAACATTGCCAAACTATCAAAAGGTCACGCACTGAAAGATGTTTGTGAAAACAACTCATTGATTTGGGGGTGCCAAGGATGAACTAATTACAAGAATTTCATTCTTCCCATAGACATTGTGATTAACTAAATTATGGACATGCAATATTCATAATTCAACAGCTATGCTTGTTTCACCCACACGGTTCAACATTAAACATTTTCCTGCTGTTACTAAATCTCCGACTGCGCAAGCAATGAAATCTTTACAAATATCAATCAAAGGTTAACATTGAATAGCTGTGTGGCAGTGCTGGCTGAGAGAACATTAATTAAACATCTGTCATCTACAATTAAAAGAACAAATAAGCACCTGTCAATTACAATTTAGGAAAAAGAATTTGGCAGAACCTCAAAAAGGTCAATAAATGAAGTTGAATGCCAGCAAATGACTGATTCAACAGAAATAGCTGTTCATTTATCCCTAGTGCATTCCGCTGTGCCTACTCAGGTAATAACTGGATTAAGGAGCTGCTGGCTTGTCACAACGTGCTATGGTGTTTGTCAAGTTATTTTAAAGCGTTGTCCAAGTCTAGGATCTCGCCTCCACCCTCTTTCCCACACCATGTAGTGGTTTGACAAAACAGGAAAACAAAGACAACTTAACACTTCTATGCCTTTTACCTGATGGGAGAAGGGGAGACGAGGGATTGGCCAGGTTGCGACTCATCCTTGATTATACTGTTGGCCTTACTGAGGCATAAATGGAGTCAATGGAAGGGAGATCGGTTTGTGTGATGGTCTGGGCTACGTACACAATTCTCTGAAATTTCTTGTGGTCTTGGATGGAGCACTCCTAAACCAAGCTGTGATGCATCATGATAAAATGCTTTCTATGGTGGAGGTTGGTGAGAGTTGTAGGCAACATGCCGAACTTCCTCAGCCTTTTAAGGAAGTAGAGGCATTGGTGTGCTTTCTTGGCCGTTGCTTCAATATGGGTGGTCCAGGAGAAGTTGTTGGTGATATTGGCTCTTAGGAATTTGATATTGACTCCTAGGAATTCTAGGACTCCTAGAAACTGTATACATGAAAATGAAAAATTTGAACATGGAAATCACCAGGAAGGTGAACATCTATTGCCTACCTGTATTTTTCCTAACATCAAGTTGTTTGCTTGACCACTTTTGGAGGCCAATTGAGAATTAATATAATTGTTGTGATTTCAGAAGCACAACAATATGGATGGCTCTTACAGGCCAAACCTGACAGACAGATCTTCATCTGCAAAGGACATTAGTGAAACACTAAGTTTTTACAAGACTAAGCTTTTACTAAGTTTTTCATGGCCATTCTTCTGATTCAACTCAAGTAAGTACGTTTATTTGCCAAGTATTCACATACAAGGAATTTGCCTTGGTGCTTCGCCCACAAGTAACAACATGACATACAGTGACAGTTATGAATGACTCAGAAAAAAGTAAACAATAATAATAATAAAACATTAATGATAAAACACCATTAAATAAGCATGTGAACCAACAAAATACCAGATCAAAGGTAAGCTACAGATATTTTTGGCTGTTGAGTAGAGCAACTACTCGTGCATAAAAACTATTTTTATGTCTGGCTGTGGCAGCATTGACAGTCCGGTGTTGCCTTCCAGAGGGAAGTGCTTCGAAGAGTTTGTGGCCAGGGTGAGAGGGGTCAGAGATGATCTTGCCTGCTCTCTTCCTGGCCCTTGCAGTGTACAGTGTACAGGAGGGAAGGTTGCAGCCAATAATCTTCTCTGCTGATTGGACGATTCACTGCAGCCTCCAGGTGTTGTGCTTGGTGGCTGAGCCAAACCAGACCATGATGGAGAAGGTGAGAACAGACTCTACGATGGCCGTGTAGAATTGGACCATCATTACCTGTGGCAGATTGTGCTTCCTCAGCTGCCGTAGGAAGTATATCCTCTTTTGTGCTTTTTTGACTGTGGAGTCGATGGTAGCCCCCCACTTAAGGTCGTTGGAGATGATGGTTCCCAGGAACTTAAAAGACTCCACAGATGTGACTGTAGTGTTCTTGATGGTGTGTGGGGTGAGGAGAGGTGGAGCTCTCCTAAAGTCTCCAATCAATTCCACTGTCTTAAGAGCATTGAGTTCTAGGTTGTTGCTACGGCACCAGGACGCCAGCTGTGACACTTCCTGTCTGTAGGCAGATCCTCCCCATCCTCGATCAGTCCAATCAGGGTTGTGTCGTCCGCAAACTTGAGAAGCTTGACAGAGGTGTCTGTGGAGGTGCAGTCATTGGTGTAGAGAGAGGAAAGGAGAGAGTATGCAGCCTTGCGGTGTTCCTATGCTGAGCGTTTGCGGGTTTGAGATGTACTTTCCCAGCCTCACATGCTGCTTCCTGTCCGTCAGGAAGCTGGTGATCCAACGACAGAGGGGTTCAGGCACAGTCAACTTCGTTTGGAGTGTAGTAGCTCTGGCACAATGGTGTTGAATGCAGAGCTAAAATCAACAAACAGGATCCTCGCATAGGTTCCCTGGCGGTCTAGGTGCTGTAGGATGAAGTGCAGGCGCAGGTTGACTGCATCACCCACAGATCTATTGGCCTGATATGCAAACTGCAGAGGATCCAGCGATCTTTTTCAGCTTGGCCAGCACAAGCCTTTCGAGTGTCTTCATGACTATAGTACTCCTGACTTTAAGAAAATGAATTCCTAGCTGCAACTCGAGATTTGAATTTAAGCTTCTTATTGTTAATCTAGTAACATACCAATATGCTACTATAAATATACATGGACTTGTTACTGGAATTAATAACTAATTACATTATTGCATGCATGAAAACGATTCAGAAAACGATTTTAAGAGGATTGTTTCCTAAACACAAACAGATCAACATTCTGCTCTGCAGTTTTTAGAGAACTGTAATGTTGCCATGTGCCCCAACTTTAGTAATTTAATTTTATATGCCAATGTTAAAATTATATCAATTAAAATATCACTATGGCTTATGTATCACAACACTAAGTCGCACACAGAATTTCAATCTAAAAGCGATGTAAATTACCATTGTTTTAGGCATTCAAAGCATTTGCTTTAATTTATTTTAATTTTTCCACAAAGAAAAACTATTTAATCTTTCATTGCTGTTTTCTTACAGCAGTGAATCTGAACTTGTAATAGGTGTACGTGACTTACCACCCAACATTTACAAGAAACATAACCGGAGGAAATAAGAGTAAGTTCCAGGTTTCCAGCCAGATAAGGCTTTAGAATGGGAGCTATGGTTGCAGTTCAACAGAAAAAGGTGTATCAGTGGATGCTAAGTATCCTGTCACTGTGCAGTAACAGGCAGTAGAACAAATGTAATTCTACATAAAAGACTACATTCAAAACAAATGGTAGATATATAAACAGATATACCGCCCGAACCGCTGAGTATTTCCAGTGTTCGACGACCTGCACATTATAACCAGAGTAGTGCAAAGTAAAGCAGAGGATGTTATACTGAAGTTATCAATTCCAGTCACACTACTATGAGAATGAGGTCTAATTTCATATCGGAGTCACATATCGTCGCAACGCATTGCTGCCGACGGCTGGGGTGGAGCGCGGCTCCCCACCAGCCCTTCATAAGGAGCCACTAAGGTAAGTGACACTAACCTTAAGTTGGTTGGTTCCTGTTGAGAGTGTGTTCTTACAGCAGGGACATGGAAGGGAGGAACAAAGGCCGTAGGACGTCCGTTCGGAGTCGCCGGCCACCCGTCCCGGAGCCCTCATCAACGGCTGCACCTGCGAGTCAGGCCGGGAAGAAGGCGAGGAAGTCGGGGAGCCCTGTCGCTACAGGGCCCGACCCGCCGATACACCGGAGCTCCAGTGAGGAGTTCGAGGAGCAGGATTTCGGTGTGCCACCGGAGCAGGTAGACCCTGTCTCCGTATTGAGGTCGCCAACGGGCTCGTTGGTCGACCTGGGCAAGGGCTCGCGTGCGGCTGCACGGCCCTTCTCCCTGAGCCCTCAGAGAAGAGGGAGGGATGGAGCCCGTAAGCCTAGCCCTTTAGGGGCAAAGGCATCACTTGCCGCTAAAATGCGGACTGGTGTAAAGGCGGGACTCAAGTCCACTGAGAGACCTACTCGGACCAGTGTCGACTCCCCAACCAAGACCGGGAAGAGTCACTCGGGTGGAGTCCCGCCACGGTCACCGAGTCCCCCGTGGATGGGAGGACGGGACCGTACGTCGGCTAGGCCCAGGATGTGGGCAGCCGGCAAGCCCGCGCGGGCGTCGGGTCACCGCGCCGAGGCGTTGGGTGCCGACTCTCCACCGCGTTTGCCCTCCGTGGCAGTGGGATCAGGCTCCGCCAAAAGGAGGCGTTTGAGCGTATCACCCTCGTGGGAATCGCTCAGCTTTGCTGTGGCGGCTGGTAGCGACAACTTCCGGCACCGGGTTCACCTCGACGAGGTGCGGGCCGATGAACAGAGCCTCAGCAGTTCAGCAGAACATGAGGACACCGACCGCCCGAGTTCTAAGGGCGAGGGGCGTATTGACCGGATGGAGCGGATGTTGGAGCTCCTCCTGCAACAGAATCAACGGCAGGAAGCATCCAGCTCCAGAGGGCACAGGGAGGTTTCACCATCTTCAGCAGGCAGCCTAAGGCAGCCAGAGGATGAGGACATTTTGGACCCTACACCAGTTCCATCGGAGGTCCCACAGGAAGAACTCCTCGATGTCGCGGCAAAATTCGCATCGTCAGAGACATCCGGACTACCCCTCAACCCCAAACTGGCTGCCACCGTGGACTTCCTCACCAACCATCAGCTCCAGGAGGAGGTCCTATCGGAGGCCATCAACAGGCACAAGGCCCCAGCCAACTGCAACTCCCTCAACGTGCCCATAGTCAATACGCCAATCTGGGGCAACATCGGCACAGCTATCAGGACCCAGGAGATGAAGCTCCAGCGCATCCTGAAGCTGCTTACTGCTGGGATCACTGCGTTCGCGCGGTCGGTGGATGGGGAGGATCTAAGCACGGAGCAGGAGGATGCTCTCGCTCTGCTGTGTGCCACACAGCATGAGATCAATGCCTTCCGGAAGAGTGTCATCCGACCCACGCTCAACCCAAAATTTGCGGGGTTGTGTAAAGCACCTCCTACGCCACCACCCAGACAGTTGTTCGGGGAAGACCTCCCGAAGAGGGTCAAGGAGCTGGACGACCACGCCAAAACGGTGCGACTGATGCGGTCTCAAATCTCGCCCAGGCAGGCGGCCAAGAAAGGGCCATATTTCAGGCCACGAGGCCCTGCCACCAGACCGGCAAGAACCTTCACTCCAGCTCCACCTCACTTCCAACAGCCTCAGCAACCGCGGCCTTTTTTAGGGCTAGGCCCCCAGCGGCCACCATGGAAGATGCGGACGCCGCATCATCAGCCCAACCCAGCACCTCCACGTACCGCCAAACATGTCAAGGACCGCCGGTAACCATGGAGGTAAGGCGGTCTGGTTTTCATGCACCTGTGTGCTTAACTTCACATGTTGGTGGGCGACTACGGTTCTTCACGGGGGCATGGGAAACTATCACTTCGGATGAGTTTATCTTACAAAGTATTCAAGGCCATGAGATTGAATCCATCAATGGCAACATCCCTCCATCCCAGCATATGCCAGATCGGAAATTTACGCTGTCTAGCAATGAAATGGCAGTAGGCTATGCTGAAATCTTAAGGTTACAAGAAAAAGGCGTGATAGAAAAAACTATACACGAACCGATTGAATTTGTATCCAATATATTCACTAGACCCAGGAAGGATGGAGGATGTCGGGTTATTATTGATCTGACCCAGTTGAATACCTTTGTAACATATACCCATTTCAAAATGGACACGTTCGAAACAGCCAAGTCATTGATTTCTCATGGCTGCTTTATGGCATGCATTGATTTAAAAGATGCATACTATTCTGTATCCATTCGGAAACACCACAGGAAGTTCTTAAAATTTACCTGGATGGATCAGCTCTGGCAATACAGGGCTTTGCCAAATGGGCTTACCACAGCCCCTAGATTATTTACTAAATTACTCAAACCTATTCTGGCCACGCTACGGAGACAACATCATATAGTGATGGCCTATCTGGATGATATCTTGATTGTTGGCAACACCCTGGAATCAGCTGAACTGGCAGTTTCAGCCACCGTGGCAATCTTTCAGGAAATGGGGTTCATTATCCATCCTGATAGGTCAAAGTTCTGCCCTTCACAGGTTATGGATTATCTGGGGTTCACGGTGGATTCCAATCGCATGAGGGCCACCATACCAGCTAACAAAGTTGGGGATGTCACCCAAGTATGTGAAGATTTAGTCTGGGCCAGTATACCATCAACTAGACAAACTGCTAAGGTGATTGGCAAGATCGTAGCACTTTTTCCAGCTGCTCAATACAGACCTTTGCATTATCAGAATTTGCAGAGAGCCAAGATCTCAGCGCTAAAACAAAATGCTGGACATTTCGATAGACCAATGCAGCTGCCTCTTAAAGCTAAGATTGAGTTACAATGGTGGGTGGACAATATTTGTGACTCATTTAAACCCATCATTTTGCCCAATCCGATGGTATACTTACAAACAGACGCAAGCTCTCATGGCTGGGGAGCTACGGACAACTACTCTAGTTGCGGGGGCAGATGGGACACCCTTGAATCTACTCTGTTATTGTCACAAGGGATAAACTATTTGGAGATGCTTGGAGCATTTCATGGACTTCGAGCTTACTGTTCTAATCTTACTGACGCTCATGTCCGTCTCCAAATAGACAATACCACTGCGGTGGCATATTTAAACCATATGGGCGGTACCAGGTCAATTTCATGTGATGAATTGGCAAATACAATTTGGCTCTGGTGTATTCAACGGAATATTTGGATTTCAGCTACCTATTTACCAGGTGCGCTCAATACTGTGGCGGACACCAGGTCACGCAAATTCAATGACAACATCGAGTGGATGTTGAATCCTCAAATCTTTGCTAAAGTTACAGCCAAATTTGGTAAACCGGATATCGACCTCTTTGCGTCGCGGTTGAACCATCAGGTACCAACATACGTCTCGTGGGAACCAGATCCTGGGGCAATGGCGATGGATGCGTTCTCGCTGGACTGGGGGAAATGATTCTTCTATGCTTTTCCTCCATTTTGCCTCATCAGTCGGGTATTGCGGAAAATCCAGATGGATGCTGCCAAGGGCATTCTTATCACGCCCGACTGGCCTACACAGCCATGGTATCCGGTGGTCTTTGATATGATCAGTCAACCTTGGGTCCTCTTAGAGGGTTGCCCACAATTGGTAACTAACCATGTGTCAGCTATCTAAACTTGTTGGCTTGCAGGTTCTGAACAGGCCATTACTGCGGTATGGCCTATCACCCAGAACCATGGATACCATCGGAGCGTCATGCCGGGAGTCCACCAGGAGGCAATACCTCTCCCACATCCGGAAATGGGAAACCTACTGCGGCCGCTCCCAAATTGCATATGACGCTGTAACCATAACCGACGTATTGGAATTCCTGGCGGGGTTGCACCATGATGAACACCTGAGCTACAGTGCCATCAACAGCGCCAGGAGTGCGCTGTCATTCTACCTCAATATTAAGGTAGATCCAACAGGCTGGTGTCCAGGCTCATGCGGGGAATATTCAATTTGAATCCGCCCAGACCACGCTATAATATCACCTGGGATATCGGGAAAGTATTAACCCTGCTCAGGACGTGGTCGCCCATGGAGGGGCTAGAGCTGGACAAACTCACCCTGAAGCTGGTGATGTTACTGGCACTGACTTCAGCGCAGAGGGTACAGACACTCCATAAAATCCGGATCGACAGGATGATCTCTACCCCTGCAGAAGTAGTCTTCTTTATAGACGAACTACTCAAGCAGCATAGACCTGGGTTCACAGGGCTGCAGCTGAAGTTCCCTGCATACCCCGCAGATGCAAGGCTATGTTTAGCCGCCCATATCCGTCACTATGGGAAAGTGACGAGAAACCTAAGGGGAATGGAGAAGTACCTGCTTGTCACTCACAAGAAACCTCACCATCGAGTGACGGTCCAGACGATATCCAGGTGGCTCAGGATCGTCTTGGGTAAGTCAGGTATCGACACTAATGTCTTCAAATCCCATTCCACCAGGGCTGCATCAACGTCGGCGGCAAGGGTCATGGAGGTGCCCATGGACCATATTCTTGCCACAGCAGGATGGGCGAATGAAGCCATCTTCCAGTGGTTCTATAACAAGCCTGTTGCCGCTCCTCTACAGTTCGCGGAGGCCGTGCTGAATGCAGGTCAAGAACGTGGAGATGTCCCCGAATAAGGGGTTTTTGCTTTGATTGTTAATAAATATTATTCTTGTTTTTCAGTACAAGCAGTTTGGAAAGTTGTTTACTCCCATCCATCCTTAATAGTGGTGTGTGACAGCATGGACGTGGTCCAGGGCATGGAATCACAGAGCTTTGAATTCTTCACGAAGTCACTCACGTGACTCCGAAATGAAATAGTAAGATTAAACGAGAACGTACCAGTTCGAAGGTTGATCTTTATTTCATGAGGAGTTGCGATGAGGGATTTCGTGCCCTCCGCTCCCAACCCTCGATCATAACTCAACTGGTAATTAGAGTCTCTTCAATCTTACTATACCAAGTCATTTCACTGTTGTTGTTTCTGTGATTCCACACCGCTACTTTGAAGAATGTCGCGCATGCGTGCTGGCGGGTTCTTCACGAAATCCCTCATCGCAACTCCTCATGAAATAAAGATCAACCTTCGAACTGGTAAGTTCTCGTTTAATCTTACTATTTTAGTTACAAAGCCACAATAAACATATTCAAGCTCAAGCTGGTAAACAAAAGAATAAAAATGAGCGATTTAAGCTATTCGTGCTAAAACAATTTGCCTGAAAGGGTCCCACGGGAGTAAAAAGATGGTTTCTCCAGTTTTCCAAGTGCACAGTAAAGATCAATGTGGATCATAGCTTCAAAATAAATAATGACAATAGTGCACGTGACATGGATGGTAAAACCAGCAGAATTCTTACATGGCACTTTATCGCAAGACAAATTTAGGAATGATGCCAGAAATTGGTCGTTCACGTAAAATACGATCGATGCATGAAATGAATTTAGATTCCAAAAACCTAGTTACATAATGGATAGTTGCTATATTAGGGTTGGGGGGGGGGGGGGGAGATAGAAGTGGAGGATCAGCTTTCCATGTGTAAGAAGTAATAGTTTTTTAGAAGTTTCAATCATGCACTTTTGGAATGCCGATAATATACCAGAAGTTTTCAGACTTTACTATATTGTTTCTGATTGAAGTAATTGAATTTATAACTCAATTGTTATCATTGCTCAAGAGGAAATTGTATTTTTAAAATTATAATCCTCAAAGACTTCTAAATTGCTTTAGATTGTTTGTACAAGCAAGTCAGATGCAAACAGTACTCAAACCTGTTCAAACAAAGGAAGTCTGTTATATTAAATATTTATGTTCTGAACCAATGCAACATACATTTTACCTCAAAGCTTCACACAAAGGAAAAGAATACCATGTCCAATAAGGGCATTCTTGACAGAAAATAAATAATTTTAATTCATGACAGTTCCTTTGCAATCCTACGACTTACCTCTGAATGGCCAGCTACTGTGCCTGTGTATTTTAGTTCATAGCTCAAGGCCACTCTTATTAAAAGACATAATTCTCACGATTTAAATAAAAACACCCAGTTCTTGGCGGCTGCTCTCCAAGAGGCACAAACTCCTAAAAAAGGATTTTATATGGTAGTATTTTATAAATATATTTGGCAATTTCTCATATGAAAAACCTATTATACTTACAAGATGGATTAAAGATATACTGAAGTGAATAAAACAATACTCAATTGAAATATAGCTGTAAACTGTTGTAGATGGCAAGATAGTTGGCTGGGATTTCTTTAATGATCAGGGCTTTATCATATATCTATTCATTACGTAAATATTCTACACCCTGATTAATTCACTTGCAACACGTGTTATGGTGACTTTTGGCGACATGCGATCACGTTTCTGCACTGCTAACGCCAATGTATCTTTTAATTTCTCTACAGCAACTGATGTCTGATGCAATGTTTAATAGACTGGTTATTGAAAATTAGCTTACACTTTTCCCCATAAGTCTTTCAAAAGCTTTGTTAAAATATTTTAATTGCCTTTTTTTACCCAAACAGGAGAAATAAATTGCATTCTTTACATACATTTGAAGATCATTTCTCATGGGCTAATGCCATCCAAAGCTAAGAAAGCACAAATCATAATATCTGTATCTATCTACATAACTAAAACTCTCATCTTGTCCTCTTCCAGTTTGCTTTGTTTTTACATTTGCGCAAAAACAATACTCGATAGTGCTACGTTTTTTTGCCACCTTACTCACCGTTCTCCTGTACTGCAAGTACACCAAGTGTTGTTCCGATCGGTGTAATATTACAAATGTTATGAAGGTTTAAACCACCCCCCCCCATCACAACCCTCCCGCTCACAACATACCCCCCGCCCACAACATACCCCCCTCCTCCATACACACTGCCCCCTCCCCATCCCCCTCCCTCACACACATGCACCCTCCCCCACACACATGCCCCCTCCCCCCCACACACACACCCCTCCCCCCCTCACACCAGCCGTTGCATTGGGGGAACAGGTGAGTGATGGAATATTGCATTGGGGAACGGGTTGCGTTGGGGGACCCAGCCTCCCATGTGACTGGGACCCAATGCGTCCCACTTAGTCTAGTCTTTATACTAAAGCCATAGACCCAAGCCCTTGGACGTTGTTGCTTATTGTACATCTCTGTTGAGTTAACTATAAGCTAGCTCATTTGATAGTTTCACACAAAAGCTTCTAGAAGGGATTTCTGGTCGTGATCACAAGTGTGAATCTTGTCAGTTATTCGTCTTTCAAAACTAAAAAATAAATCGCTTTTGATAGCAATTGTGCTCTATCATCATCGATTTACTTTGTATTATTCAACAGATATCATCCACTAGATCATTGGGAAGCCACATTATGTAGACCCTATTCCTTTGCTAAGCATAGACAGCCATAATATTGGAATGGTCAACTACTTTAAAAACATATCAAAAGCCCCAATTAATGAATAACTGAACAACTCGGTATCCAAAAATCCTAAATGTAATCCGTGATATCTGCATTGCCTGTTGCTTTTATTACCGGTATAGGTGAAAATGAATTAACATCCTGGGGTGGAAAATGAGAGTAAATAAAAATCAGTGTGTACTTGACATGTTATTTTATGCTCATGTCGAACTTGGAGTCTGCATACTTGATTTTACTTCGGAGTCATCCACTGGTTCTCTATTATCTATTCTACTGGTCACATCCTCAAAGAACTCCAGCTAATTTGTATACATTTTATGAATTCATCTTCCACCTTACTATATCATATATTTGATTTATCCAAGCCATATGTAGATTAAAGTCTCACACAATCACCGTTTAACCATGCACCTATCATTTCCATGCCCATTATTAAAAACACTATTTGGTGGCCTATAAATAACACTAAACAATCTCTTCTGCCATTTGCTATTTCTTAGCAATGCAAAATGATTCTAGTTTTCTCTCACGATCATTTGTGCCATGATCATCTCTCAACACTCCATTTTCTCCTCCCTTATAGATTTTGGTAATAGCATTGGGTCAGCTTGAAGTGGCCTATCACCATTCTTGTTCCTCATTTTCATTCAGTCTGTTGGAATGATTTTCAGATTTCATTTTATTTGGCTCCTTTCTCTTTTCCTGAGAAATTTCTGGCGTCTTACACCATAGGACCTGAGAGTTAAGTTGAAAAGAGGTTCTGAATTTCACGCTAATCAAATTCTTCCAGTCAATTGCCTAATGACTCATTAAGTGAAAGAAATAAAGATTGAAGTACTTTTGTCTCCTAAAGAGCTTCTATCTTTCATTTGTGTGTATGAAGGAATTGCAGATGCTGATATAAACCGAAGATAGACACAAATAGCTGGAGTAACTCAGTGGGACAGGCAGCATCTCTGGAAAGAAGAAATGGGTGACGTTTCTGGTCGACACGTCTGAAGAAGGGTCTCGACCCGAAACGTCTCCCATTCCTTCTCTTCAGAGATGCTGCCTGACCCGCTGGGTTACTCCAGCTTTTAGTCAATGGAGGAAAAGAGTATTTAAAATCAAGACCTCAGACCTAGCGCTAATAACAGAGCCCTCTCGCAGGACAGCATCCTTAGCAATGAGCCCTTATTTCACTAATTTGGACTGTCGGACACCAGACACCCAAAACAGACATTTTTATTCCTTTTCTCCAGAGATGCTGTCTGAACCTCTGAGTTACTCCAGCTTTATGCATCCATCTTTCATTAGAGGATCAGAGTGGCTGTGGGCACTATAATAATTCAGTCACCTCAATCCTAGATTGAACCAGCATAAAGCCTCAATGCACTGACTTTGTCAATCTTTGTGCTCTTCCCCTCCCCCCCCGGAAACAGCATCAATATTGGAGTAAGTACAAGGTTGGGCATCTTTCAGTGTGCAAGTCCTTGGAGCTGCTCCGAACTACAAGCTACAAATATTATGAAGAGTCTCTGATTTGCTTGTTCGATCGAAGCTCTAAAGATGCCCAAAAAGCTCAAAAATTACCCAAGAAAAGCTATACAGAATTGCGTCTAACTCTATCATCCACTCATTCCACCACCAGCACACTGTGCCTGCAGGGCATACCATCTATAACTGCACTGCAGTTACTCAGCAAGGTTGCTTCATCAGCACTTCCCTAACCAGGATTTCCACACCAAGGAGAACAAAGGCAGGTGCGTAGAAACACAGCACATACAGCCCAAGCTCCACTTCACACCATCATAACTTGGAAATAAATACTGGAATTCCAAATCCAAAGGTAAAACACCAACAAGAAATAAGCAGGTTCTGGAACTTGAAGCCGTGAGGCAGTAATCCTAGTAGGTATGTTACAAAACTTACCTTCAGCAGCGCTGCAGCTTTGCCACTGGCCGTGTGCGCGACTTTGGCGCCTTTGAGAGAGGGGCGGGATTAAAATGCCATTTTCTCCTGCCTGTCGGAGTTGATCTTTCTCAGGCTGTTCAGCTGCTGCAGAGAAATCGCTCCGACACCCGTTCTATGAAGTTTTCTAAAAACATCGCTGTATAATTTAATCCCAGGAGTAAAATAAAAATCGACTTCTAACGCCGTCAACGGGACGGATCTCCCGTACGGGACAAATAAAGGTAAGCCGTTTATTTTACATATAAACTTGCTTCTTCGGATTACTTTAATCCAAATTTTACTTTGCGAAAAGGTGATTTAGGCCCCATACGAACCGGCAGTGGTTTTCCTGCCGATATGGGGTTTAAATTCACCGCAAACCGCAACGCTCCAATCGATTGTGTTCCAAAAAAACCCACTCGTAAGATGATTTAAATGGCCATTAATTTACGGGAATTAAACACTAAATTCCTTCGATTTGGCCTATAAATTCATGACAATGAGATTTAAAAATCATGTTATATTGTGAATTCTTGTGTGAATGGTATTTGGACATTTAGGCTATTTAAAAATGTTAACCTTTTCTTAAGAAATGGATAGATGTTTAGATCTAGTAATTGAATTTTGTAATTAGCTACAATTAGGTAACTAACTAATTATATGCTTTAATTTGAGGTCATCCAAGTAAGATTGAAGCATTTTGAAACAAATATGAGACAATCAATAATAACTGAAAATTTAATACAGTTCTCTTAATTTTTAAGAAAGTTATGGGCTTTTGACTGAAAGTTATCACAGCTTTTGAGTTGAGTCAATGGAAAAGCAATAGGGAACAAGATGCTAATTTCAGAGTATGAAAATGGCCATAACTTTTTTAATACTGAAGATATGAAAGTGAGTTAGGTGTCAAATTAACCTTATTTTTATGCTTTATCTGACGAGATAAATTGCAGACCTGATTTTTTAAATCTCAATTTTTTGTAATATTGCTAATCCTAGCTGTTGTATCACCATGCCTGTGATCATGACCTCAGGTTCTGCCTGTGTGAAGTTTACATACTCTCCATAATACCCCATGTACATTCTCTAGTTTCTTCCTACATCACAAAGACCCGCTGGTACAACAATTGTCTACCATAAATTACCCCTTGGCATACATAAGTTGTAAGTAAATAAATAAATAAATTTATTAAGTTTATCCAGCAAGGTGAAAAGTGGGAAAAATATAACATTTTATTTACCAATATTCTCACTAATCTAAATATGTGCCCATTATATTTGCATGCCATTTTTTTCTTTCAGAATCTAAACCCTTGCAGTAGCCAACCTTGTTTTTATAAACAGCATCTGCTTTAACATTTAAGCAAGATGAGTCTTGTTACAATAGCAATGAGTAACACTAATTTAATTTGTAACAATGTGATTTCATGTCACCAGGTAACAATAAGCTGGCACACTTGCAGTAACATTTTGTTCCAATATTGCATTTCTATTTGTTTTTTTGGTTTTATTTCTGGAAGTACTCATTTTTATAGACCTTTCAACACTAGCGTACTGTTTAAATATAGATGTTTTTTTAATGTCCATTCTCGGAAGATAGTGTTCTGGTTGGACTAGTTAAAGTACACAATGTTTATTTACAAATTCTTTAAGATATCTTGTGGAATGACCATGGCATCAGATAGTTTCACAAATACATTTTCCTCTTAAAATTTTACATTAATTTTCATTGATTGATGAGGAAGTTTTTTGAAGGAAAAGGAACGTCAGGAAAGTGGGATGTTTTTGAAAGTGTGCTGACATGCATGTTTCCGTTACAGTATAGGGCAAGGCAGGTAAGTATAAGGAAGCTTGGACGACAAGGGAAATCGAGACTCTGGTCAAGAGTAAGAAGGAGGCATAGGACAGGTATAAGCAGCTAGGATCAAGTGTATCCCTAGAGGAGTTTCAGGAACTGAGGAGGGGCAAGCTAAAAAAAAAATCAGATGAGGAAAAAGGGGACAGGATATAGCTCCAGCAGATGATTAAGGATAATCCTGAGAGCTTTGATAAGTACATGAAGGGAAAAGGGGTAACCAGAGAGAGAGTGAGACCCCTCAGGAATCTAAACAATTAAACCATAGGAGATGTGCAAGGTCCTTAATGAGTATTTCAACTCTGTTTTTACTGTGGCGAGAGACATGAGCAAATGCAATGTTAGCATTCATTTCAAGAGGACTAGAATATAAATGCAGGGATAGAATGCTGAGAATTTAAACGACACTCGTCAGACCACATTTGAAGAATTGCTAGCATTGGAGAGGGTCCAGAGGAGGTTTACAAGAATGAGCCCAGGGATGATTAGCTGAACATAAAACGAGCATTTGATAGCTCGGGCCTGTATTCATAGGAGTTTAGAAGGATGTGGGAGACGGTTTAAACTTATCGAATAATGAAAGGCCTGGAAGTCTAGGATGACGGCAGAGTCTTAGAATAAAAGAACGTACTTTTAGAATGGAGATGAGGAATTTCTTCAGTCAGAGGGTGGTGAATCTGTGGAATTCATTGCCATAGACATCCATGGAGGCCAAGTCTTTAGGTTTTTTTAAAATAAGAGATTGACAGGTTCTCAATTAATAAGGATGTCAATGTTATGTGGAGAAGGCAAGAAAATGGGGTTGAGAGCGAAAGATAAGATTGGCTATGATTGAATGGCGGAATATACTTGATAGGCCAAATTGACTAATTCTGCTTCCATGACTTATGAACGTCTAAGCAAAGGCCAGAGATAAGAGTAGAAGGTGTGAACAGATTTGAAGAGTTGTGGATTGTGAAGCCAGAGGGAGGAAAGTAACAGGAGGAGGGTGGAGGAGAGATGGAGTTTGGAGTTCAGGTGGGACACGCGGGAGGGAGTACGAAAGGGGGGTGTTGCGGTTAGTTGGAGATTGTAAGCTACCTATGTGGAATGCAAGGTGTTATTCCTCCAGTTTGTGTTGGCCTCACTCTGGCAATGGAGGAGGCCCAGGACAGACTTAGTTCACCAAAGCTAGTGGATCTCCCCATTACTGAACATTTTTACTCCCTTTCCCATTCCCACACTGACCTTTCTGTCCTTGGTGATGATATATCTGCAAGGGATCTGGGACAGAAAAAAGATACCTAAGAAGTCTGTTATCAATATAGGACTGTGCAGCAATGGACAGAACTGGATACCTGTCACTTCAAATCTGTCATTTGGACTTCCTATTCTTTGGCTGTACTCCATCAGTACTTTCATCACAAGGCCTGCAATGGTTCACAAACGTGGGTTCCCATCATCTTCCCGTGGACAATAAATTATTTACCTTGCCGCATCCTAAAGGGCCTGTCCCACTTTCACGACCAAATTCACAGCCTTTTTTACTCGTGGATATTTTTCATCATGCTAGAAAAACGCCCCGACCTACTTGATGCCACGAGTACCTACGACTAGCATCACGACCTGCTATGACCTCCTACAACCTCGTGACGACCGTGACTCCAGAACAAGGGGTCACAGTTTAAGGATAAGGGGGAAGTCTTTTAGGACCGAGATGAGAAAAACATTTTTCACACAATGAGTGGTGAATCTCTGGAATTCTCTGTCACAGAAGGTAGTTGAGGCCAGTTCATTGGCTATATTTAAGAGGGAGTTAGATGTGGCCCTTGTGGCTAAGGGGATCATGGGGTATGGAGAGAAGGCAAGTACGGGATACCGAGTTGGATGATCAGCCATGATCATATTGAATGGCAGTGCAGGCTCGAAGGGCTGAATGGCCTACTCCTGCACCTATTTTACATGTCTATGTCTATGCTGCGAGTATGAGTCAAGGGCAAACTCGGCAGAGGTCGTGAATTAAGTCTTGAAAGTGGGACAGGCCCTCAAGAGTAATTAAAACGTCGTTTCAGTTTTAGTTAAAGTCCTTATACCTTCATACCAATTTTGATATTGCTCCTGTTGAAATCCAAACAAACTGTTACTTTCCCTATAATTAACATGCCCTGTAGATGACTATGAATAACATGCATAGGTTTAAGTAAAACCAACAAATTATCACCAGTACTAACCAGAGTGGTTATATAACTCAAGTTTACATTACACACTTTTTACCTCTTACAAAAAACATTATAATTAGAAGAAACAGATCTAGCTTTCAAATGAAATACAATACATCAGTTTTCATAGAACAAGTTGCCAACCAGTTTGACATCCAACATAATTCTACTCTTACATAATTTACAACTCTGACCTCTGATCCTCCCAAGTCTTTTCAGCTGGAATAATTGATCTACTGAATGGTTTTCCGCCTTCATTATTTTGTAGATGCCAATCATATCATCCTTAAAGTTAGGCTTGTCAAGGATAGAGATTAGACTTGTTAAATTTAATTATATTTTATTCTGCGATTTGCTCTTGTGACACTCTCTACAAAGTCCCAAAATATCAATGTTTGCAGTATACAAGGACACTAAAATAAGTTCCAATGTTTTAATTGAGGGTATCCATGGCCTTGTAGAAAGATAAGTTGATAGGCATTGTTTTATACTCAATTGCCCTGGTTAAACCCCTTAAGTTGTAGCTTCACAAAAATTTGGGCTCATTTCTAAATCTTGTTTTGAGTTTCTCAAAGTTATTTATGCACTTTATTACTAAAACTGTTGTTCAGATTATGATATTCTCATTGACGCTAACATACAAAAATCATCTTAAATGTTCTACACCTTTATAAAAGGTCATACTAGTAAACTACAATGTTCCTAAATTCATAGGCACCAGAATGTCTGGAGACTGATGTTTATCTGTTAACTCAATGAATCTGCTCTGCTGTATTAAATTATAGTTCATCCTAATTTAAGACTTTAAAAACAGCCCACATATAAATGCCACACTACTTCCCTGGCAGATGGCCTGCCTCAACAAAGAACATGACAAAATTCGGATTGGAAAATACTTAAAATCACCCCCTGAAATATTATGAGATGAGCTTACTGACACGAAAGCCAAAGCAGGTTTACTCAACCAATGCTTCAGGGATGAAGGGGAAAAAAAACTACTTCCACTTCACCTTTTTAAAAATCGGCACTTGCTCTTTCTAAGACTCCATCACTCAGCAGAACATGATGTATGAAGGATCAGAAGAATTTTTTTTTTTTTTTTTAATCACTGCTGAATCTCAGGAATGCCATAATTTTCCAGACCTAAAAATCCTTTCGGACAGTCCTGTAATGACTGTTTCACATCTCAGTATACTGTTGCCACATTGTGAGTTGAGATTTTAGCACAACATTGAAATTATAGGTACTCCTCTTCAAAATGTCCCTTGCAGCAGAGTGTGATCAATATTATTTGGCTCAGAAACTAATATTTCTGCTGCTCCTGTTTAGGGGAACTTAAGCCAATTGCAGTAACAGACAGAACATCACGACTGAGATCATTTAATTTAGCCCAGATTGGAGATCCTGTTTTTAATATCAATAAAAACAATCAAACATTGCAAATGTTCAGGTCCTCCAGTATCTTGTCATTAATCCTGAAGCATTAACTCTCTCCACAGATGCCAATGAGAGTACTCCTTCAATTTTTTCTGCATGCATGTGATGAGAAAGTTGAAGCAAGTACAGAGGTTAGAGTCAGTGTTGGACAGGCAGGAGAGGCAAAAGCAGGACAGGGAGTGGGAAATATCTGATTGGTTAAATCTCATGTATTTTACTGCAAGAAGCCTCATGGGTAAGGCAGTTCAAAGTCAAAGTCAAAAGAGTTTATTGTCATGTGTCCCTGACAGGACAATGAAATTCTTTCTTTGCATAGCACAACAGAACATAGTAGGCATTGACTACAATTATATACGTAAATACACACATGAATTAATAAATTAATAAAGTGCAAACAACAGATGGAGGGACATTAATGTTCAGAGTTTTGTCCGAGCCAAGTTTAATTCAGTTGAATTCAGCGCATGAATCAGTGATCATAATTCTATTAAGAAGTTATGGAAAATGGTAACACTGATCTTGTCAAAGTCTAAAAGTGGGGAAGGCGAACTTCGATAACATTGGACAGGAACTTGCAGAGATTTACCGGGAGAGGATGTTTGCATGTAAAGGAACATTTCGCAAAAAGGGAAGCTTTGAAAAGAGAAAAGTTCAAAGTCAACATGTCCTGAAACACAAGGGTGGATATATCTCTGGGGCCTAATCCGGTTAGGCTGTGGGCCGAGGTGCTTTTTTGTTTAAGTTTGTGACCCAAATCACGTAACTACCTGAATTTTTAATATATTGTGTAAAAATATTATAGAAATCATACCTGAAACTTGTCAAGACCAAAACCTGCACATATTTTTAAAAAATGAGAAAAACCTCAAATTTTCCGAGTTGTAACTGTCCAATCAATGCACGTTTGACATTGCGTCAGATGCCAATTGACCAATTGCCGTCTGACGGAATTGTTTCATGGTAGCTGCTAGGCAGCGAGCACTCTGGGATCATGGCTGCCTCCTAATTACATCAAAACAATAGCAAGGTTTCGAAGGAATAAATGTAATACTAACCTTGCTGATAATTTTTTTTCTTTGTTTTGATTTATCTTTGTAAAGTTATAATGTGAACTGTTAAATAAAAATGGTTAGGATTAGGGTCGGTCGGTCAGTCAGAACTCGGTCGGTCGGTCAGTCGGGCTGTCGGTGGGCTGGTGGATGCTGCAAAAGATCGGTCGGGCTGTCCGGCCGACTGTGAATGCTGCGAGGGGTCAATTGGGCTGTCGGTAGGCCAGTGTTGCAGCGAGCGAGCGGGCGGACTGATGCAGGTGGCTCTATGGGGGTGCCGAAGGCAACCCAGGCGGCGTGCAGGGTAGTGTTGCTCCCCACCACCATCACCATGATGATCCAGAAGGGCATGCTGTCTGAGATGAACTCACTGAGTGGCCACAAGTACGGAGCCCGCAACCGGTCCCACAGCGGCTCCAGCTCCATCTGTGGGCAGCTCTTGAAGGGGGGCGAGTTAGGGTTAGGCATTTTCCGCTCATGGAAGATGCCATAGCCTTCCCCAGCCTGGCACTGCCCTAGTCCCACTACTGCCATGACCCCCAATCTGCCCACTGGCAGTCAGTGGGCTTCAGTAAACGGGGAACTGCCCTCATCCATTAATTAGGCTGGTTCAGGAGCCGGACCTCTGGGGCAGTCTCATTCAAAATACATACTCACAATTATATTATTTTTATATAATATAATTATATATAATTATAGTCATATTCACGTCAGATGACACAAAGCTGGGTCAAAGTGTGAACTGTGAGGAGGATGCTATGAGAATGCAGGGTGACTTGGACAGGTTGGGTGAGTGGGCAAATGCATGGCAGATGTAGTTTAATGTGGATAAATGTGAGGTAGCAAAAACAGGAAGGCAGATTACTATCTAAATGGTGTCAAGTTGGGAAAAAGGGAAGTACAATGGGATCTCGGGGTCCTTGTTCATCAGTCAATGAAAGTAAAACCTCTGTCCCACTTTCATGACCTGCAACTTTGGCACTGATGAGTTGCGTCTTCCTTCTCAATTATATTTCATTTAAATCTGTGCAAAATTTCAATTAGTTCCCAGACATGGGTCACAAAAGTTAAATTCTAAACCCATTTTCGATGCTCAGCCCACAGCCTAGGTGTATCCTAGGATATCGTGGGGAGCAATAATGGAGATTGCCAGGGCTTAGTAGAGATTTTTTGTATCTTCATTAGTAAGTAAGTAATTTTTATTTATATATCACTTTTAAATCAAATCATGTTGAAGCCATACAATAGATTACCATACATCCATGTAAAATAAAAAAGAAGAAAAAAGACACAATACACCATAGGATTCAACATGAACACCCTCCCACAACAGAATCAACACTTTCCACTGTGAGGGAAGGCACCAAAAAGTCCAGTCCTCCTCCTCCTTCTAGACCACCGAGGTCGGGGCCTATTTGAGACCTCCACAGCCAGTCGCCGCAATGGCGGCCCGATGTTATAGGCCCACCAGCCGGGAAGATAGAACACCGGCATCGGGTGAAAAGTCCTCAGCGGCATGGAAATGTCTGGAGCGACCGCTCCCTCCCCGGAGACCGCGGCACCCGATGTCCTTAGGCTGGTTGGAGCTCCGAATCTGGCGATCTCGGATCCCAGGCTCCGTGGTGTTTTACATCCAGCGCCGTCCGCAGCTGGACGCCCGCAACCACAGCTCCGCGATGTTGGGAGTCGGCGGTCACAGCACTCCGGAGCTTACCGTACGGCGACCTGGTAAAGCTCCATGATGGTATCCCAGCGCTGTGCCATTGCCGAAGCTGTAGTCCTGGCCGGTCCCGGCAGGAAACGCTGCTCCAGTCCAATGGTAGGCCGCAAGGAGAGGACAAAGATGTGATTTGGAGGAAAACCGCAGAAATAAAGTTTCCCCCTTTCCCTCCCCCCACCACATAAAAGAAGACCTACAATAAACATTTTGATATAACAGGACTAAAAATTAAAATTAAAAATTAGCCACAGGTAAGGTACTGGAAAACTGGAGGGTTGCTAATGTTGTGGCTTAATTTAGGAAGGGTAGCAGGAATAAACAAATAAACTATTAGGGATAGGGATAGTCAGAATGGCTTTCTGTGTGGGAAATCATGTCTCACAAATTTAATTGAGTTTTTGGAGGTGACCAAGAGAATTGACATAGGCAGGGACAGAGACATGATATACATGGACTTTAGGAAGGTCTTTGACAAGATCCTGCATGGTAGTAGGGCCGGCCTTAGGAGGTTCGGGGCCCACTTGGGAAACATTTTCGTAGAAATATAAATAAATAATTATAAATGAGTCACGTGTCGTGAGTAACATGACAATTCGGGGGAGATTTCCTTTCACAGTGTGTGGGGAGTCTAGCCAGGGGTAAAGTTGCGGGAGCGTTGAGAAGGAGAGGGTCGGGTTCATGCCAGTAACACTCACTCACCGCTGCTGCAGCGCTCCGGGTGCGGAGCCACCACATTGTGGCTGGGGAGGGAAGCAGCTTGCGTGGCTACGAGCGGCCTCCATCACCGAACAGCGGAACCGACTGCCATCTCAGCACCTTCTGCCGGCACGCTCACCTTTGGCAGTGCTCTCTGTCTGAACAGCGAGGGGACCAGCTCAAGAGGAAAGAACATAGAGCGGAGTGGGTCAGCGGGTGATGGATAACATCACAGCGGGTGGTGAAGCTTACTCCTGTGCCAGCACGAACAAGGGATCAATTGAGGTTACTCGCACTGACATATGGAGTAAGCTCCTCCGCCCGCTGCCCTGTTATACATCGCCCGCTGACCCGCTCTTGAGCTGGATGATCCCCGGCCGACCCCCTCCTTCTCAACCCTCCTGCCCTCCCCACAACTTTACCCCTGGACAGACTAACCACACACTGTAAAAGGAACTCCCCCCCCCCCCCAGTAGCGCTGTCCTTTTACAGCTGCTTCCCACTTTACAGCCGCTAGTAATGAGGGATAGACTTGGCTATATCTCAGTACAGCAACAATGGAGTAGCTCAGCAGGATAGGCTGTGCAGCGGCTCTGGAGAGAAGACCCTTCTTCAGACTGAACTGAACTCTCGTCGGTGAGAGTACTTGTGATTGTCTGAAGAAGGAACTCGACCAGAACCGCAACCCTCTCCCCAGAGCCACTGCCAGTCTCGCTGAGCCACCACAGACAGGGAGTTGAAGGTAGACACAGGGGGGGTCCACCTTCAACTTCTGAGCCAAACAAAAAACACAGAGTGTTGGAGGAACTCAGCGGGCAAGGCGGCACCCACGGAGGGAACGGACCAGGAGCCACCACGGGCCAGGGCCCTTCCCTCCCCCCCCCCCCCCCCCCCCCCAACAGAAAGGAACCGCAGATGCAGCCATCACTGCAAAACGTCTAAGAATGAACTGTACCTGTTGGAAAATCGAAGGTAGACAAAAATGCTGGAGAAACTCAGTGGGTGTAAGCCCTGTCCCACTGTGCGAGTTCACTCAGGAGCTCTCCCGAGTTTTAAAAAAATCAATACTCGCGGTAAACACGTAGGATGAATGTAGCGGGTACGTCGGAGCTCAGGACGTTTCAACAGACAATAAACAATAGGTGCAGGAATAGGCCATTTGGCCCTTCGAGTAGGCACCGCCATTCAATGTGATCATGGCTGACCATCTACAATCAGTACCCCGTTCCTGCCTTCTCCCCATATCCCCCGACTCAGTTATTTTTAAGAGCCCCATCTTGCTCTCTCTTGAAAGCATCCAGAGAACCGGCCTCCCCCGTCCTCTGAGGCAGAGAATTCCACAGATTCACAACTGTCTGTGAGAAAAAGTGTTTCCTCATCTCCGTTCTGAATGGCTTACTCCTTATTCTTAAACTGTTGTCCCTGGTTCTGGATTCCCCCAACATCGGGAACATGTTTCCTGTCTCTAGCGTGTCCGAGCCCTTAACAATCTTAAATGTTTCAATGAGATCCCCTCTCATCCTAAACTCCAGAGTGTACAAGCCCAGCTGCTCCATTCTCTCAGCAAATGACAGTCCCGCCATCCCGGGAATTAACCTTGCAAACCTATGCTGCACTCCCTCAATAGCAGGAATGTCCTTTCTCAAATTAAGGGACGAAAATTGCACACAATACTCCAGGTGCGGTCTCACTAGAACTCTGTACAACTGCAGAAGGACCTCTTTGCTCCTATATTCAATTCCCCTTGTTATAAAGGCCAACATGCCATTTCTTAGCGCTAACGGCAGGTACTCGGGAAACGTGGTAACACGTGAAAACTTTTCAACATGTTGAAAAATGTCCACATGTAAATGTAAATGTCCACACTCAGGATGTAAAAATGTGATACTTTTTAACACATAGTCATACCTTAGTAACTCGTGAGTTTACCGTAGTAGGACCTGGTGTCCTATATCACTATTGCATGTTCATGATGGAAATAAGAATACTCTGTATATTCATTACCTTTGAATTGTAGTTTTATGTAATCCTCCCATAATTTCTACGTTCCATTTCACAATATCTATCAGACATACAGAATGTTGCAAGGTAGTATCTTGCCCAAACTCAGTTGTATCTTTCTATCTCAATACATATCACAAAATATTCCATTGTTTCAGCCACATTAAGACAAAATATAGAATGTAGGTTATTTGTTATCAGAAATCCCATCCCAGAAACAACATTACTTAAAGAACATCTGTTTTACTGATTTACGAGCATGTACCATAGGTTTATCCATATCCAACAAAATGTTGTGATAATTGCATAAAATGTATTATTGTCTGAGACATTTGGTGTGGAATGACAATCCATCTAAGTACTCATTTACGCAAGTCCCAAGCTATAGATACTTTTCCCCCACCCCAACTCCCCCTCGCCCGATCTTCATTGAACCTACCATTTGACCGGTCTTTTACTCAGCTGCTGTAACATTTCCTTCCTATCAAAATCTCAGTGTAGCATCTCTGTCCCTATCTTCCAATTCCCACTTTGAAATAAATTACAACTTTTGACAAAAATATTGCAGCAGGAACGCTATATAAATGTAAATATATGGTATTTTATCCCCCCCCCCCCCTCTTACCACCACACAAGAAGCGTAACTTGAAGCTTTTGCATTTATTACTATTCATCACTATTTATTGTAATGTACTGTATCTTAAAAAAAACATCAACCATATGTGAAAATTACACTGAGTCGAACGATGATTGACAATGCGTGGAAATCGACTAATCGCGATCCTGTTGCGAAACTTTTAAGTTGAAAACTGTATTTTATTTCAAAGTGGGAATTTGAAGATAGGGGCAGAGATGCTACACAGAGATTTTAAGCTCTTGGGTGAACTCGCACAGTGGGACGGGGCTTGAGGCAGCATCTATGGACCAAAGGAAATAGCCGGGTCTGAAGAAGGGTTTTGACCCGAGACGTTTAATATTTCCTTCACTCCATAGATGCTGTCTCACCTGCTAAGTTTCTCCAGCATTTTTGTATACTGCAAACGTCAATGATTCCCGGAAATGCCGAGAGAGCTAGTGGTGGGGAACGGGAGAGAGAGAGTGCGCGAGAGAGAAAGAGAGGAAGGGAGAGAGAGGGAGGGTGAGAGCGAAAGACGGAGAGACACAACGTAGGCCGGTAGGTAAATTGAATGACTGACCTGCAGACCACGAATGTCACCAAGAAGAAGTTACCTCACTCATGATGATGAGTTTTAAGAGATTCTCAATGTGTCATCAATGCATCAATATACATTCCTTGGTAAAATGTAATTACGTTTTGAAGAAGTGTTAATGACGCCGCGTGAATTGTATTCAAGGGAAAGCAGCGTCATTAATACTTCGTCCAAAACACAATTACACATTTACTGAGGAATGTGGATCAATGCATTGATGGCGCATTGGATAACTACTTGTTAACTACTAGCTGTTAGCACATCTGGCTGTTAACATTACAGTGGTTAACACATCGTTTGCATCTGATGACCGTACAGCGCTTGTATTCCATGTACAAAACCATGTAACAAAGCAAATTTGTATTTCCATATGAAATACGGAAAATTAACGCCTTGGGCGCGGGGCCCAATTTGGAAAACTCGGTCCAATCGGCCTAGGGCGGGCCCTGCATGGTAGGATAGACAAGGTGGTTATAACATATGGAATCTTGGCTATGCTAGCAAATAGAATACAAAATTGACTTGGTGATGGGAGTCAGCGGGTGGTAATGAAAAGTAGATTTTCAAATATGAGGTCTGTGTCCAAGTAGCGTGCCGCAGCGATCAGTGCTGGGTCCACTGTTGATTGGCATATATTTAATGATCTGAATTATAAATTTGAAGATGACACCAAAAGTGGAGGTATTGTGGGCTTATGAAAAATATTATCTGAGATTGCATGATATAGATCAAATGGGAAAGTGGGCAAGGGAGTGGCAGATGGAATTCAACTTGGTCATTTGAAATACTCCATTTTGCGAAGTTAAACAGGCCAGACTATACACAGTAAATGGCAGGACCCTGGGGAGTACTGTTGAACAGAGAGACCTTGGGGTACAAATAGACAATTCCCTGAAAATTAACACAGGTTTATCGAGTGGCGAGGAAGGCAAATTGCATGTTTGACTACAGGAGTTGGCATGTCAAGTCAAGTCAAGTCAAGTTTATTCGTCACATACACATACGGGATGTGCAGTGAAATGAAAAGTGGCAGTGCTCGCGGACTTTGTGCAAAAAACAAACAAACAACCAAAAAACTACAAACAGAATGGGACAGAATCACATGGTTTTTTACATATTAAATATTGTGGGGGGTAATGTGGTACAGTAAAGTTAGTCCCTGGTGCCGTAGGAGTACAGTCCTAATGGCCTCTGGGAAGAAACTCCTTCTCAACCTCTCCGTTCTCACAGCATGGCAATGGAGGCGTTTGCCTGATCGTAGCAGCTGGAACAGTCAATTGCAGGGGTGGAAGGGGTCTCCCATTATCTTATTGGCTCTGGAGTTGCACCTCCTGATGTATAGTTCCTGCAGAGGGGCGAGTGAAGTTCCCATAGTGCGTTCGGCCGAACGCACTACTCTCTGCAGAGCCTTCTTGTCCTGGGCAGAGCAATTCCCAAACCAGATTGTAACATTTCCGGACAAGATGTCATGATATAGCTGTACAAAACTTTGGTTGGTCCACATTTGGAGCATTGTATGAAGTTGAATGAATAGTTTATTGTCACATGTGACAAGTCACAGTGAAATTCTTTGCTTGTCTGGTCAGCACACTGTATGCATACGATTAAGTTGGAAAGGGTGCAGAAAAGATTCACAAGGATATTGCCTCAATTGGAAGGGTTGTGCTTGATAGGCTGGGACTGTTTTCTCTGGCGGTAAGACGACTATGAAGTGACATGATTAATTTATGTAAAATTTTGAGTAGATAGCCGGAGTGTGTTCCGCATGAGAGGGGTGGCTAAACCAGAGGGTATGGGTTTTAAATGAGAGGAAGGTGGTTTGAAGAGGTTCCAAGGGGGTACATTTTTCACACAAAGAGTAAGTTGGCATCTGGAATGAGCAGTTGGAGGAGGTGTTGTGGGCAGGAACAGTAATAACAGTTAATAGTAAGATTAAACGAGAATTTACCAGTTTGAAGTTTGATCTTTATTTAATGAGGAGTTGGTGATTACGTGAAGAAGACCCTGTCAGGCCGCATGCGCGTCAATCTTCAAAGCAGCGGTATGACTTCACAGGTAACAGTAATTTAAGTATAATAGTAAGAGCAGAAACCTAGAACTACCAGATGACCTTTGTGAGAGAGGGTTGGGCGTGGAGGGCACGTAATCACCAACGAAACTCCTCATAAAATAAAGATCAAACTTCAAACTGGTAAGTTCTCGTTTAATCTTACTATTTTACTTTGGAGTCACGCGAGTGACTACGTGAATATTTCAAAGCTCTGTGATTTCATGCCGTAGATTCAAATACAGGCGTCTCACTGTATCGATTGACTCAGAATGAGGAAAGAATCAATAATGCATTGAATCATAACATTGATTTTAAATGTAATAATGGTTTATTTTAAAAAAAAAATAGCAACCCCTCTGTCGCAGGGGGAAGCTATAAAACTGAACTTAAAACAGAACGAGCAAATACCCCGGGTTCAGCAAGTGGTTTGTGATAATATTGTTGAAACATCCGCTCACTTGACCACCCTGCGGCCTCGAGGATATGGTCTATAGGGACGTCCATTGCCTTGGCCGCTGACATTGATGCCGCCCTGGTGGAATGAGATTTAAAAATGTCAGTCAATACTTGCACAAGCCAGACCTGCTTTAGCCACCTTGAAATAGTCTGAACCGACACTTTATTATGCGGTTTTCTGCGGCTAATCAATCATGCTGATTCCGCACCTCCTAGGGTGCTGGTGGCCTTGATGTAACACAATAAGTGTGAGACCACACATAGGCGTGAATCCGTAGGGTATGCCGAAAAGGTAATCCTAAACCCTGTCTGCTCTGTTTGAGTAGATCGTAGATGGAAAATGTAATGGCAACTGTAGATACTTCCATCCTGTCGAGTCACAGCTTTTGTAATGTCTGCACCCATTGTGCCGAAATGAGTGCCATGAGCATGACTACCTTCATGGAGAGTTTGCCCAAACACGGCTGTGATAGCAGTCCATTGACGAAGGAGCAGAAGTACTTCGCTAACATCCCAGATTGTCGAATACCTGGGCCTGGGAAGATTGGAATTAAAAATTCCCTTCATAAATCTAGAGATGAGAGGTTGTGAACCCACAGAATATCGTTCCGATCCCATCCATAAATATTAAGACAGGGCACTTCTGGCCGTATTGATCGCACTATAGCTTAACCATTGATCGAAAAAGAGGGTGGATAGGAACTCCAGTATGTCGGAGATGCCTGCTGTGTAGTATGAAATATTTTGCTGGAAGCAGAACACATCCCATTTCCTTATATAAGAGATGTACTGCTTCTGGGTACTATCCCTCCAGGCCGCAGTAAGAACATCCACAGTGCGATCCGATATTCCTCTCCCCAGGTATGGCCTCCTTAGAATCTGCAAACCAACAGATTGATACGATCATATAAAGGGTGTTGACCACCAGTTACAGGGTGTACCAGTAGGTTTTGATGTTTGGGAACAGTCATAAGTGGCTGTATGTTTATATGCAAAATGAGAGGGAACCATGGCTGAGTAGGCCAGTCGGGTACCACCAATAATCCTGAGGCGGAGTCGTGCTTAATTTTTTGCAGACACCGACTGATGAGGCAGAAAGGAGGAAATGCATACACAAACATTCCACCCCAATGCAGCGAGAATGCATTTGCCGCTGCTGCCCCAGGATCTGGTTCCCATGAAACATATTTAGGCAACTGGTGGTTTAGTCTGGATGCAAACAAATTGATATCTGGCATCCCATACCGAGCAAGAACATTGTTAAATATGTCATGATTCAACATCCATTCTGTGTTGTCATTGAATTTGCGAGACCTTGTGTCTACCACAATGTTGAATCTACCTGGTAGGTAGATAGCTGAAAGCCAAATGTCTCTGGAAATACACATCCCAAATCAGATTTGCCAATCTATCACAAGATTCCGACTTGATTCCACCCATAGGATTAACATACGTTGTGTTGTCAATCTGAACTTGAACATGCAAGTGACATTTAGTAGAACAATATGCTTTAAGCCCATAAAATGTTCCCAAAAGTTCTAAATAATTAATTCCACGTAATTGCAGAAGAGGTGCCTCATACATATTCCATCTGCCTCCACAGCTGGAAATAGTATCAGTAGCGCCCCAACCTAGCGCACTGACATCAGTCTGTAAGACAATAGAAGGTGGTTCAACCAGAATTTGGCTGGAAGAGCTAGAGACATTCATAATCCACCATTACACTTCAGCAATGGCTGCAGGTGGTATTTGCATGGACCTGTCATAATGACCTGAATGCATCATCAGTGCCTGTTCCTTCACTCGCTGCAATTGCTGGTAAAGTAGAGGTCCAAACTGCACAGCTGGAAACAAAGCCACTAATTTGCCAACCAAGCTGGCCACTTGTCTAATTGAAGGTCGTTGTGTTTCAATGAGCTTAACACAGCCTTCAATTAGCTGCAGCCTTTTGTCCCTGGGCAGAGTCACTAACATGTGATCTGAGTTAATTGTGAAACCTAAATAATCAATAACTCTGACTGGTGTTAATTTGGACTTATCTGGATGAATGATAAACCCCATCCTTTCAAAAGTGAGCTTAACAACAGATATGGATGATGCAGCTGTGTCCCGAGTCTTACCTAGTATTGGTTTTAAAAATTTGTTGAACAATCTCGAAGCTGAGGTTAATCCATTAGGCAATGCTTTGAATTGCCATAATTGATTCATCCAGCTAAATTTCAAATATCTCCTATCATCGAAGTGAACAGACACCGAGTAATATGCATCTTTAAGATCGATGCTTACCATATAACATTGTCTGGAAAGCAGGTGTTTGGCAGTAGTAAAAGTTTCCATTTTGAAATGTTTATACTGTACAAAGGAGTTAAGGCTCATCAGGTCGAGGATGATTCTACATCCACCATCCTTTTTTGATAGAGGAAAGATATTTGACACAAATTGGTGGAGTTGGGAAACCGATTTCTCAATTACCCATTTTTTGCATAATTTTCCAAGTTCTGCCTGTATCTCCATATTCTCTTTCTGAGAGAAAATGAGTGTCTGGCTTGGAACATGCTGAGTGGGTGGACTCAAATTGGGATAGAATTCAATCTGAAAACCTCCTGCACAGTATAAACAGATCTGATGTTGTCTCAGACCATTCTTTTAGGAACCCGTGTAATCTCCCCTCGATTTGTCGGTGTCTTTCATTTAATATGTTCCTATTAGGACTAGACCCACCTACCTCTATGGTGACCGGTGGAATCTGTTGTCCCCGGTTCCTGGTGGGAGGAGTCACATTAGCTCGTGCCCCCGTAGCAGTGCGCCAACTGCGCACATTGGTAAATGCGCGGGTGGTCCCTTGACCTGCCCCGGTCTCTGCAGCCTGCCGGTAGGGGTGTTGGCGCTGAAACATTCTGCCGGTCATCGGGGCTTTAATCAACCCCACTGTCTTTGCCTCGTTATCGAGCTCTTTCACTCGCTTGGCGAGGTCGTCCCCAAATAACAAATTTGGCAGTTGAACGTTACTTGGCTTGCAGAGCGCCGCAAATTTAGGGTGTATTGTCGGGCGTATGCGCTTTTGCGCAAACAGTTTATCTCAAAGTGGGCACTGCATAGAAGGGCTAAGGCATCCTCCTGTAATACAGACGGCCCTTCATCTACCGCTCTGGTGAACGCCGTAATGCCTGCAGCGAGCAACTTCAGCACCCACTGGAGTTTCATTTCTTGTGCCCTGATACCAATACCCATATGGTTAACCACCGGTACTTTCAAGAGTTGGCAATTCACAGGGGTTTCGTATTTCTTTGTCGTCTTGTCCATTGTCAGTTCTTGCAGGAGAGCAAATAATTTATCATTGTTGCCAACTCGTCATCCAACGGCTCCCCAGCCTCTCTGGAGACAGCAAATCATGCTGCTAGACATGGTATCATGGGCTCATGCCCTTCATCATATGGGTTTTGTTCCCCCACACATTCGGCGTCAGGATAATCCTGACCCGTCAAGCTCTCCTCCTCCAAGAGGGAACTATCGAGCAGCCCTATTCCAGGCGCTGCTGCCGCGGGATCTCCCGTAGGCCGGCGCGTATACCACCCCTCCTCTGGGTGTGTATCCTGATGGAGCATCCCCTCCACAGGAGCTCCACTTTGGATAACCGTGTCAGAACGGCATCCTTTTCCGGAGGGGAACCCTCCTGACCCGACTCCTCAGAGTCAATGAGCCTTGCAGACTTTTTGGTAGCCTTACGCTCCAACAGCGTGGCCACGGTGCTTAAAGGCACTGAGTCTGCAGTCGGTGGCCTCCCTGCCACCGACTGACTAGGTGAACTCAGTGGGCGCCCGCTCCCCGCACTCCCGTCTGTCATCTTACTAGCGGCGCGCCTCGCCTTCACCGCTATCTGCATTTTCTTTTTGAACGTAAACTTGCTCCTCAAACACAAGCCTGCAAGAAAAAGCAACCTCCAACCAAGCGTTTCACTTACCTTGGGGTTTTTAAACTTACCGCTGGAGGCGCGCTGCTCCTCCTAACCGGTCCCTGCGCCAGTGCGTCGGACGTTAATGACACGCATGCGGCCTGACAGGGTCATCTTCACGTAGTCACTCACGTGACTCCAAAGTAAAATAGGCATCTTGACAGGTACTTAAATAAACAGGACATAGTGGTATAGGAATTAATGCAGACGAATGAGATAGGCATAATGGATGGCATAGGCACAGTGGACCGAAGGGCCCGTTTCCATGCACACAAATGATTCTCTCAGAATTCCAACATCTGCAGTAGTTTAATTTTGTATTAGATTGCTTCCAAATGCATCTTGTACTCAATGATGTGGAGGAGTATACACATACATTTCAAAATTATATAAAATGGTTAATTCAAAACTTTTCAATGCAAGACAGCAAAACGCAAAGAGCAAATAAGTTACTACTTGTATGTTATTTACAAAGAAATAGCTGAGATGTTACTCTGCAGGTATCTGCTTGTTAGAATACTTTGGATTGTACTTGCCCTGAATTCTTTACATGACTTTTCATACTAATTTAGTGCGATCGCGTGCAAGCTTATATTTGTGAGAGGCAGATTGTTGATGATTTAAAGATACTCAAACTGAAACTATTGAATAATGTATAGGAACGCGTTTGAACAAGTTAATTATGTGTTTCAACATTGCCATGTTGACCAGGAATCAAACCAGGAATCTTCCAGGTAGTTGACAAATTACTTGCTCCCATCTGCCTTGGGAGCTCTCATTTACTTGCTCAGACAGGAGCTTCCTATGCTTGTAAGATTCAGCTGGGAGAGTGCCCCACTGATCAGTTCTTGGTCCTCAAGGATTTACAATTTATAATATCATAAGACATAGGAGTAGAATTAGGCCATTTGGCCCATCGAGTCAGCTCAACCATTTGATTCTGGCCTATCTATCTTCCCTCTAAATTCCATTCTCTATCCTTTCCTCCATAATCTTTGATGCCCTGACGAATCAAGAACCTATCAATCTCCACTTTAAAAATATCCAATGACTTGGCCTCCACCGCTATCTGTGGCAACGAATTCCACATTCACTTTCCCCTGCCCAAAGGTAATATTAATAACCTGGAGGAGGAGGAGGCAGAATACAAGGTATCCAAGTTTGCTGATGACACAAAATTAGTGCAAGCATAAAGAATCAAAATGCGACTGCTATCTGAGTGGAGAGAGATGGCAAATGAGTGCATTACAAAGATCTTGGCATTCTTGTGCAGGAATCCCAAAATTTAGTAGGCAGGTGCATTGAGTAGTTAAGGTGACAAACAGAATACAGGCTTTCATTACTATTACTAGGGAATTAGAGAATAAAAACAGGGAATCATCATTATAATTGTACAAGGTGTTGGCAGGCTACTTGTCGAGCACTGTGCAAAGTTTATACATATACAGTGGCATTTGAGCCATTCCAAAATAAAATCATCAGGCTTATTCATGGAATGAGAGGACTGTCTCATCACAGAGTGTGGGAGTCTTTGAGGTGAGCCTGCACTGGTCTAAATGCCTGCAGGTACCCACCTACAGGATCTCTATCACCTCCATGACCTTCACGACACAATATGCAGCTGTTCTAGTTCTTACATTCTTCCCACAGATATTAGAATCAAGGTCTTTCAAAATACGTTCCACATCCTAGTTATTCCCTCTGCTCCCATCTTCCTTTAGGTAGAAAATACAACTGCTTGAAAGCACATGCCACTAGATTTGAGAACAGTTTATTTCTCACTGTTATCAATAGACTCCTCATATGCTGAGGACAAATTTTCTGATCTTCCCATTGGCTATGGCCTCTGGTCCTAGACTCTCCCACTAGCGGAAACATCCTCTCCACATCCACTCTATCCAGGCCTAGCACTATTCAGTAAGTTTCAATTAGGTCTCCCCTCATCCTTCTAAACTCCAACGAATACAGACCCAGTGTCGTAAAATGTTCATCATATGTTAACCCAATCCTCTCCAACGCCAGCACATTGCGTTTCAGATATTGGGCGCAAAAGTCCTCTCAAAATAAATGCTAACATTGCAATCGCCTTCCTTACTAGCGATTCAACTTGCAAATTCACTTTTTGGGCATCCTGTACTGGCATTTGCAAGTCCCTTTGCACCTCCAATTTCTGAATTAACTTAGAGAATAGCCTATGCCTTTATTCCTACGACCAAACTACATGGCTCCACACTTTGCTATGCTGTATTTCATCTGCTACTTCTTTGTCCACTCTCCCAACCTGTCGAAGTCCTTCTGCAGAGTCCCTGCTTTCTCTACTCTACCTGCCCCTCCAACTATCTTCGTATCACCTGCAAACCTGGCCACAAAGCCTTCAATTCCCTCATCCATATCATTGTTATAGAATATTCCAATCGTCTGGAACAACTCCCGAATCTAGTGACTCTTGAAAGATCACTATTAATGCCTCCATAATCTCTAGAGCCACCTCAATATGTGGTGGGTCAATATGTTGGTGGAATGGGCATCTGTAGGCCCTGCAGCAGCGGGGGATTGATTGAATCAGGCATCACTTGAGGCCCCACAGAGGCTGAGTGCATGGATTCGATGCGGCCTGCAGCAGCAAAGAGCAACGGTGGAGGACATCAACAACATCGCCTGGCCAAGCTGAACCCTACAACTACGACCCTGTGCTGGCACAAGGGAAAGGGCCCATAAGGCCAAGATAAGACTACATTTTTAAGAACTTGAAGGATACAAGATGATGCTAGAAATGTGGCGAGTCTTGTGTACTGCCTCAGGGTAATCTACTATTGTTACACTCTTGTACTTAAGTATGACTGTACTCATGCACAGTACGCTTTTTACTGAATTGTATGAAAAAAAGGAATCTAACTGTACCTACATGTGATAATAAAGTAGCATTGAGCCATTGATATATGATTGTTCCTTTATCACCTCCAGGTCCGAATTCTAGAAGTCCCTACCAATCAGAAATGTGGCGAGTCTTGTGTACTGCCTCAGGGTAATCTACTATTGACAGGGCTCGAAATTAAAGGTTGCCCGAGTGCCAATGGCGACCTAAAGTTGGGCCGGGCAACCTAAGAGCCCTGCCATTTTGCCCGGTTTGGCAAGCACCCGGGAAACCTATCGTTCAACTCTGACGGGGCCCCCCTCTCTATCTCTCTGTCACTCTCAGTCTCCGCCTGCCATCCGTGTCCGTGTTCGGGCTGCCGGCTCTCCGCTCGCTCCTCATGCGCCGGCACAGCCGGCCGCCTTACACATGCGCACTGCCACGGCCTGCACCAAAGATCTTATTGAGAAGATCTTTGGCCTGCACATCCTGCCCTGCACATGCGCACAACCACATCATCGGCCATGGTAGTGTGCATGTGCCGCCCTGCACATGCGCACTGCCACGGCAACTGGTCAGCATCGGCCACTTTCTCCCTCCCTTTGCATTGTGGAAGATCTGGCCACCTTCGCCGCGACCGCTGAAAACCAACGCAGAATCATTCCTTGGAGCTGGAGTAACTCTTGCTTCTTGGTTTCCTGGTCCTCCAAAAATATTCCAAATAGAATTTAAACAGGAGTGAACCCACCACCACCAAACTCCAAAAAATAACAGCCTATTGTACTTTATCTGTTTATTTATTGTGTATATATATGGTCTATGGTATATAGACACACAGAACTTTTATCTCCTGTTCTGTATTATGTTTACATATTCTGTTGTGCTGCAGCAAGCAAGAATTTAATTGTCCTATCTGGGACACATGACAATAAATCTCTATTGACTCTTGACTTGACAAGCAAAAAAGGGTTCTTGGGGAAAAAAGAGCTACCTTAAATTTAGTTGCATCTGGTTGGGTAACTATGTTAGGGTGAAGACTATTCCATGCTTTACTTGTGGGGGGAACTCCATGAAGCAGCCAGCATCTCTGGATAGAAGAAATTGGGTGACGTTTCGGGTAGAGACCCTTCTTTAGATTTCCTCTGGTTTTAGTGTTTTTAGTTTAATTTATAGATACAGCATGGAAACAGGACCTTCGGCCCACCGAGTCCATACCAACTACCGATCACCCGTACACTAATTCTATCCCACACATTAGTGATGTAAGTCAAGAGTAAAAAATGGTTTATTCTCTCACGTCCCAGTTAGAACAATGAAATACTTACTTGCAGCAGCACAATAGAATATGTAAACATAGTATTGTAAAAAATGTTATAAATGAGAAAACAAAACAGTGTATATTTATATATGAATATATATTTATATAGTTGTATAAATATATAACTATACAAATATATATATATATATATATATATATATATATATATATATACACATATGTGTGTGTGTATATAAAATATATACCGACACACACACACACACACACACAATTTCCCTCCTGGGATTAATAAAGTTCTATCATATAGTATCGTGTGTGTAGTAAGGAACTGCAGATGCTGGATAAATTGAAGATAGACACAAAAAGCTGGAGTAACTCAACAGGTCAGACAGAATCTCTGGACAAAAGGAAAATATTATGTTTTGGGTTAGGTCTGAAAAAGGTTCCTGCGCACCTTAGGAATGTGGAAGGAAATAAGAGCACCCAGAGAAAACCCATGAGATCAAAGGGAAAAGGAGCAAAGTCCATACAGACAGCACCCATATTCAGGATCAATTCCGGGACTGGCAATTCTAGGCAGCAACTTTATGGCCAATGTACTGCCCCATAGTCTTGAACTGAATTAAAACATACAGTAGCTGTAAAGGGTGACATAGCGTGACTTAGAGATTTAGGACTGAAAATGGATAGTTTCTTTTTCTTTAATAACCAAAGTTATCAACGTGTGTTGGAAAATAAAATATAGTGGCACAGCTGATGGACTTGCAGCCTCACATGCCAGAGATCTGTGTTCGATCCTGTCCTTGGGCACTGTCTGTGTTGAATTTGCACATTCTCCCTGCAAACTTGTGGGTTTCCTCCCACATCCCAAAGATGCATTGGCTTTGTAGGTTAACTTGTCTCTGTAAAATTGCCTCTAATGTGTAGGGAGTGTGTGAGGAAAGTGGGTTAACAGAATTTGTGTGAATGGGTGGTAGACAAAAAAGCTGGAGAAAATCAGCGGGTGAGGCAGCATCTATGGAGCGAAGGAAATAGGCGATGTTTCGGGTCGAGACCCTTCTTCAGACTGATGTGAGGGTGGGGGCGGGGGGGGGGGGAAGAAGAAAGGAAAAAACGGAGACAGTGGGCTGAGGAAGAGCTGGGAAGCGGAGGAGAAAGCAGGGATGACCTGAAATTGGAGAAGTAAAGGTACAAACCACTGGGGTGTAAACTACCCAAGCAAAATATGAGCTGCTGTTCCGCCAATTTGTGGTGGGCCTCACTCTGGCCATGGAGGAGGCCCAGGACAGAAAGGTCGGATTTGGAATGGGAGGGGGAGTTGACGTGCGGAGCCAACGGGAGATCAGGTTGGTTATTGCAAACTGAGTGGAGGTGTTGTGCGAAGCGATCGCCAAGCCTGCATCTGGTTTCACCAAGGTTGATCATACGTTGAATAATCCAACCAGAGTTTTGTTTGGAAGTGGATAGAAATAATAGAAATTGCAATTGATTGCAATGTGTAAAAAGAGATGAGATACTGTATTGTAATTTTGCTGCATGTCATTGTGGTATATATCCCAGGCCATCTAGCCTTTTCCTTGCCAATGTCCGTTCCCTGGCAAACAAGATGGATGACCTCCGTCTTCTGATTGCCTCCTACAACTGGATCAAGGATTGCAGCATCCTGATCTTCACCGAAACCTGGCTGAACTCTGATGTTCCCGCCAGCGCCATTGAACTAGCGGGACGACACATACTCCCAGCAGACAGAACATCTGACTCCGGTAGGACCAGAGGTGGGGGTCTGTGCATGTATGTAAACAAAGCATGGTGCACAGACACCACCATCATTGAGAGTCACTGCTCAGCCAACCTTGAGTTCCTCTTGGTTAAGTGCAGACCGTTCTATCTGCCCAGAGAGTTTACCTCCACTGTTGTGACTGCAGCCTATATCCCTCCTGATGCTAATGCTAAGCTTGCAATGAAAGAACTGCATATTGCCATTAGCAAACAACTGACCCTCAATCCAGACGCAGCCTTCATTGTTGCGGGTGACTTCAATCACTCCAACCTGAAGACTACTCGCTAAATTCCACCAACATGTCTCCTTCGCCACTAGAGAAGACAAGACACTGGACAAAGTCTACACCAACATGGCTGAAGTGTACAAATCCATCCGTCCTCCCCCACCTTGGCCAGTCTGATCACTTATCATTGTTCCTGCTCCGTAAGTACTCCCCACTCACCGGACGCGTTAAACCCACAGTGAGGACAGTCAAGGTTTGGTCAGATGAAGCGGACTCAACACTCCAGCAGCGTTTTGTTAACACTGACTGGGATGCGTTTGCAGCTCAGGCCACCCTTGACTCCCACATTGACATTGACGCCTATACTTCCTCCGTTCTGGACTTCATCAATTCCTCCATCAACAATGTCACCACTCTCAAACAAATCACCACATACCCGAATCAGAAGCCATGGATGAACAGCGAGGTCAGGCTACTGCTGAAAGCACGGGACTCGGCTTTCAGGTTATGAAATGCCAGTGCCTACAGTTCATCGAGGGCCAAACTGAAGAGGGGCATCAAGAACGCAAAATATAGATACAAGCTGCGGATTGAGGAGCACTTCGACAGCAACTCCGACCCCCCGATGCATGTGGCATGGCATCCAGGCCATCACTGACTACAGAACCACCAACTCCACCCCCACTTCCAGTGACACATCCTTCCTCGAGGAACTCACTTTTATGGCCGCTTTGAAAGGGACAACCAAGAGTTGGCCATCCAGCCCTGACGACATCCCCGGGCGTGTCCTCAGGACCTGTGCTGCACAGCTGACAGACGTTTGGACTGACATCTTCAACCTGTCGCTTGCCCAGGCAGTTGTCCCCACGTGCCTTAAAACTACCTCCATCGTGCCAGTGCCAAAGATTTCAATCTTGGTTTCATCAGACCAGAGAATGTTGTTTCACATGGTCTGACTCCAAGCGGGCTGTCATGTGCCTTTTATTGAGGAGTGGCTTCCATCTGGCCACTCTACCATAAAGGCCTGATTGGTGAAGTGCTGCAGATATAGTGGTCCTTCTGGAAGGTTCTCCTATCTCCACAAAGGAACTCTGGAGCTTTGTCAGAGTCTTGGTCACCTTCCTGACTAAGGCCCTTCTCCCCCGATTGCTCAGTTTGGCCGGGTGGCCAGCTCTATGAAGAGTCCTGGTGGTTGCAAAGTTCTTAATTCTTCCATTTAAGAATGTGCTCTTCGGGACCTGCAATGATGCAGAAATTGTTTTATACTCTTTCCCAGATCTGTGTCTCGACACAATCCTGTCTCGGAGGTCTATGGACAACTTCTTCGTCTTCATGGCTTGGTTTTTGCTCTGATATGCACTGTCAACTGTGGGACCTTATATAGACAGGTATGTGCCTTTCCAAATCATGTCCAATCAATTGAATTTACCACTGATGGACTCCAATCAAGTTGTAGAAGCATCTCAATGATAATCAATGGAAACAGGATGAACCTAAGCTCAATTTTGAGTGTCATAGCAAAGGATCTGATAACTTATGTAAATGTGATATTTCAGTTATTTATTTTTAATTCATCTGTTTTTGCTTCTTCATTCTGGGGTATTGTGTGAAGATTGATGATAAAAATGTTTTAATCAATTTTAAAATAAGGCTATAACGTAACAAAATGTGGAAAAAGTGCAGGGGTCTGAATGCTTTCTGAATGCACTGTATATAAGTTAATCGTGATGTTGAAGTTCAACATTTATTTCCTGTTTTGATTCATAACAAATTTCTTAGAATTTATATGCAATCTTTGGTGCCTTCAAAGATCAAGGAAGCAAGTTCAAAAAAGATTGACCCAGCTGGTCAGCAATCATTCCTGAAGTAGAAAATAACCAACTCAAATCATCTGACTCCAGGCTGGAGAAGGGAGATTTTTGGAAATATAGAAATGTGAAAAAAATAATTCCAACAAATCAAAAAAATTAAAATTCAAAAAATTGCAGATGCTGATAATGTGAAGTTACTGGAAAAATGTCTGAAAATATTTATGTCCTTTCATAGAGGGGACATTCCCTCTTGTTTCTTTCTTTCCTCCAACTTCACTGCTTTTCAGGTTGGTTTAAAACTTCCACGTCTAACTGCTCTATTCCCCCAACCCCACAATTCTGGTGCAACTTGGAATATTTGGTTATTTTTTATCTCTCCACACAGGATACCTGGTTTGCTGAATGCTTCCAGCAATTCCTATTTTTTCTTGCACAATATCTTTTGTGTTGTAAGGACATTCTATGCAGAAACAATGAACTAGCGAAGGATATAATGAATCTGTACAAAGCGCAGGATATTAACAATAATATAAATTTAGCAAACATTGCCATCAATGACAGTGACACAAAGCCAGCCTTTTATATGTTTCCATTGGGTTATGTTTAGGAGAAAAATATCCATCCACAAATTTTGGCTGAATGTAATGAAGATTGTAATTATTCCAACAAAAGTCTAGCTCCAATGTGACTATGCTTACATGAATGGTATACAAGGCATCTGATGCTGATGGCTTGTCTTCACAGATTCAGAGTCCATATAAATAAAATACATGTTCTTGCAAGGATTGTGTAATACAGGGAGGTAAATGCATTTTATAGGCACAACATGGTGGGGCAGATGTTGGTTTATTATTGTCATTATTACGGGGGTAGAGTTGCTGCCTTACAACGCCAGAGATCCAGGATGCTGTCTCCCTGTGACTTGTGTGGTTTTTCTCCGGGTATTCCAGACTCCTCCCACACTCCAAAGACGCACAGGTTTGTTTGTTAATTGACTTTGGTAAAATGATAAATCATCTTTAGTGTGGGGATCATTGGTCGGCGGGGACTCCATGGACCGAAGGGCCTGTTTCCGCTCTGTATCTCTGCACTAAACAAAACTAAGATACTTAACATCATAGAGTCTGAGGTGCTGTATCAAGAACTTTGGGTGAAGAACTTTGTTTTGTGTGCTGCCCAGGCAAATCATGCAAACATGAGTGCATCAGAAGGGCCTTGACCCAATACGTCACCTATCCATGTTCTGCAGATGTGTTGCCTGACCTGCTGAGTTACTCCTGCACACTGTGTCCTCGTGAGTGCATTAAGTAGCGCAAAAGAAAATAAATAGTGCAGTTGCAGAGAAAGTGCAGATTTACAAAAAAAAAGTGCAAGTGCTGCAACAAGGACAATTGAAGAATGGAATTCATATTTAGCATATGAGAGATCTGTTCAAAAGACTGAAAACGGAGGGAAAGAAGTAGTCCTTGATTCTGGTGGTGTGTGCGTACAAGGTGTTGTATCTTTTGCCCAATGAGAGAAGAGAGAATGTGAGTGATCCTTAATTATGCTGGCTGGTTTACTGAGGCAGCATGATCTATAGATGGAGACGATGGGAGGGTAAAGACTGGTTTGCATAATGGACTAATCTGCGTTCAAAACTCTCTGCATTTCCTTACAGTCTTGAGCAGGAAGAGCAGTTGCATGCCAAGCTATGATACATCCTGATAGAATGCAGGGTGACTTGGACATGTTGGGGGAGTGGGCAGGTGCATGGCAGATGTAGTTTAATGCGGATAAATATGAGGTTATCCATTTTGGTAGCAAAAACAGGAAGGCAGATTACTATCTAAATGGCTTTGTACATCAGTCTATGAAAGTATGCATGCAGGTACAGCAGGCAGTGAAGAAAGCGAATGGCATGTTGGCCTTTATAACAAGAGGAATCGAATATAGGAGCAAAGAGGTCCTTCTGCAGTTGTACAGAGCCCTAGTGAGACCACACCTGGAGTATTGTGTGCAGTTTTGGTCCCCTAATTTGAGGAAGGACATTCTTGCTATTGAGGGAGTGCAGCGTAAGTTTACAAGGTTAATTCCTGGGATGGCGGGACTGTCATATGCTGAGAGAGTGGAGCAGATACTTGTACACTCTGGAGTTTAGAAGCATGAGAGGGAATCTCATTGAAACATATACGATTGTTAAGGGCTTGGACACGCTAGTGGCAGGAAACATGTTCCCGATGTTGGGGAGTCCAGAACCAGGGGCCACAGTTTTAGAATAAGGAGTAAGCCAATTAGAACGGAGACGAGGAAACACTTTTTCTCACAGAGAGTGGTGAGTCTGTGGAATTCTCTGCATCAGAGGGCGGTGGAGGCAGGTTCTCTGGATGCTTTCAAGAGAGAGCTAGATAGGGCTCTTAAAAATAGCGGAGTCAGGGGATATGGGGAGAAGGCAGGAACGGGGTACTGATTGGGGATGATCAGCTGTGATCACATTGAATGGTGGTGCTGGCTCAAAGGGCCAAATGGCCTACTCCTGGACCTGTTGTCTATTGTCTATTGTTTATTCAATTCAATTCAATCTTTAATTGTCATTGTGCAGTGTACAATACAGAGACAACAAAATGCAGTTGGTATCTCCGAAGGGCGAACTTACGAATAAACATGTAATTGCGCAGTAGTATGAGTATATACATATACAGTGGTATCCGTGCAATTTGCTGGTGATTGGATAGTCCGGGGGGGGAGGGGAGGGGTGGAGGCAGGCAGTCATTGAGGTGCAGCGTTGAGAAGTGTGACACCCGCAGGGAAGAAGCTGTTCTTGAGCCTGCTGGTACGGCAGCGGAGGGACCTGTAGCGTCTCCCGGATGGGAGGAGGGTAAACAGTCTATGGTTGGGGTGTGAGCTGTCCCTGGCGATGCTGTGCACCCATCTTTTACTATGGACAGACTCAATGGAGGGGAGTAGGAGCCTGTGATGCGTTGGGCGATCTTCACCACCCTCTGCAGATCCTTTATATCGTGCATCTGAGGAAATTGATAATTAGAGACATGCTGAATTTCCTAAGCCTGCTCAGGAACTAGATACTTTGGTGTTCATCCTTGGCCATTGGACAAATTATTGGTGATATTTACACCCAGGAACCTGGAGCTCTTGACCATCTTTACTTCAGCACGATTTTATAATATGAAGATATCAAAGAGCAATATGTCAAATAAATTGTTAACATCCTCAAATGAAGATTATTGAGATCTTCAATATGCATGCCTCGGAACTTGAAATTGTTGACTCTCCCCATCTCCGACCCAGTTTCCTGAGTTTGGTAACAAGTTTAGAGGAGATTATGGTGTTGAACGCCGAACAGTAGTCAATGAACAACAGCCTGACACATGTATTCTTATTGTCCAAGTGTTCCAGTGCAGAGTGGACAGCCAGCAAGATCACATTTCCCGTTGATCTATTGTGGCAGTAGACAAATTGTAGTGGGTCCAAGATCTTTCTAAGGTTTCAATTTATATGCGCCATGAATAAACCTCTCTCTCTCTTTGTAATGTTTCCAACGTGGAATCAAAAATCCAATAATATCTCTGTTGGTTGCAGTGTTGGACTTGAAAATAATTTCCCATATTTTCCCACTAGAAATGTGATGGAATTAGTTTTGAAATTTACAATGTAAAAATCCACATCGCATCATGCAATATTAACAATATGCTGAGGAAAAATAGTATTGAAATTAATTTCTGAATCAGAAACGTGCCGGCATAAACAACCTTTTACATAAAATATGCCTTTCCAAAAATTCTGCAGCTTGCTTCAAATTATTACATTTACAGAGGGCTTTGATTTCGGTGTTAAAGAAGGAACTGCAGATGCTGGAGAATCGAGGGTTACACAAAAAGCTGGAGAAACTCAGCGGGTGCAGCATCATCTAAGGAGCGAAGGAGATAGGCGACGTTTCGGGTCGAGACCCTTCTTCTTCTTCAACTATCTCCTTCGCTCCTTAGATGCTGCTGCACCCGCTGAGTTTCTCCAGCTTTTTGTGTAACCACCGCTTTGATTTCAGTATTATGCAAAAATTAAAAGCAGATACTGAATGTTTGTAGCATATGAGTAGCAAAAACAGCGTGGTATTCAGCCAAAACACGTTTCTGATTTCAGGAGAGCCTGACAGAACCTTTTAAAAGATTAAATGTAGATTAAAATTGTCACTGCCAGCTGACATGAATTGTACATAATCTCCTGACTCCAGCCTGCATGCATACAAGGATGTTGTGTGGATTCCAGATCCTCACCCTAATCACCATGATTCTGTTGTGTCTCTTGAGAGCAAACAATGGCAGGCAATTTAACTAGGAGGTGGGAAGGAAGGATAACCCAAAGCTGATCCTATTCTTGCTCATGATCGAAGATGTAATTCAACAATGTAGCAAATTCAATTTCCACATTGTGCTGAATTAAAATACTAAAAGGTGCTAGAAGAACTCTGTAGGGAAACTGACATAACTTTTGAAGTGTCTAATCTACCGTGCTGAACAGGTCGACTATTCCAGATGCAGTGCTAAATTTTGTCAACACTCCTTGAATTTCAGAAAATGAAAACTATTTGGTGTCTTTGATCCTAGAAATTAACAGGGATCCAAATTTTGCAGCGTAATTTCAACTAGGAAAATCTTCCAGTCTCGCAAATTCCATGTCAAGCCTTCTGAATGAAAATATTATAAAGCCGTCCAGGTATCATTTTGCTTGTAAACTTCCATATTCTCAACATATAGAAACACATCCATTATGTGTGTCAATATGAGGTCCAAAGAACAGAATGTGTGCGCATTGATTTACCTACACATTAATTCAGCCATTCAGGTGACAACTTTAAATTTCTGTTAAAAAAATGCAACTGTGAATTTTTATCTTGCCAAACGTCATTTCAAAAATATGCCTACAGGAGAGATATTTTTCATGACTGCAGGCAGAAAATAAAAAGTAAAACATGCGAGGTATGAAATAACAGCTGGCAACTCCAAGCTTGAAGGCTGTTGGAGATTCCACAATTTGTTTTCTTTTTGTCTTCAGTATAAACATCTGCCAGATGTTTTTTTTAAACAATTTTTGGGTTTCAATTAAATTAATGCAAATAATAATTCTGTTTAAATTTCAACATTTTAAGCAACATTTCATTCGTGATCACAGTATGATTTACAATAAGAAATGAATCTATTCAAGCCATTAATTCCTTACCGTTTCTAAGTGCAATCAAACTAGTCCTAGTCCACCACCCACTTTTACAAATCCCTTTCTTTCACATTCTTAACCTTCTTCTTGAACACCACAAACGAATCTAACTTTGTAATGTTCATTTGAATCCTGAGAATATATATCACATTGCAGATCCCTGCCTCATTTGTGTCAATTTTTAGCTGATAATCAATGTTGCCTGACACCTGATACAGCTACCACTGGAAACAATTTATCTCCATTGACTCTGACCATATGCATCATTATTTTACATCATTGTATCCACCACTGATCCAAGGTGAGAAAAAACAAATTAATTGATTTTGAGGACTTACTAGCATGAATTGTTTCATTAACAAAAGCAAAATGCATTTGTAGAGACAAAAGGTGCAAGTCAACTTTTCGGGTTGAGACCCAGCACATTAGAAGGGTCAGGCAGGGGCAAGGCTGTGAACATGGAAAGTCTGAATGACTAAAATGCATTTATTTCAATGCATGACACTTGACTGATGGTATGTCCCAGGCAGGCACGTGCCGTGCGTAATTACTCAGGGTAGGCAGTCAGACGGCTTTTCAAAAATCTTAAACCGCGCATGCGCAGATTGTTCTCCTCTCCGTAAGCTGTCAGTCGACTTTTATCAAGTCTTCAAAAGTCATATCACTTAATAAAGTACTGTATTTCCCGGCAATGAAGAGGCACCCCCATTTTGAGTTGCTAAATTTTGAAAGAAGGCTGGTGGGACATAGAATTTCTCACGTTCAAAATATAAATAAATAAAGGAAGTAAAAATTCAATTTGCCCAAATCTCCTTCATTCTGAATTACTGAATGGGTGGGGGGTGACGGCAGGTGCAGAGATGGTGGGAAAAACGGGAGCACGCCAGGACGTTGAATCAGTTGTGATCTTATTAAATGACAATACTAGTTCAGGGGACCAATTGGGGGCAGAGTTCCTTTCACAGCGGGCAGTGAGTCTGGCCAGGGGTAAAGTTGCGGGGAGGGCAGGAGCGTTGAGAAGGAGGGGGTCGGGAATCATGCTAGTAACTCACTCACTCACTGCTGCCGCAGCGCTCCAGGCGTGGAGCCACTGCGTTTTGTCGGGGAGGGAAGCAGCTCGGGTGGCTGCGAGCAGCCGCCGGGACCGGACAGCGGAACCGGCCGCCTGGACCTCAGTGCCTGCCAGCCCACTCACCTCTGGCAGTGCTCTCCGGCTGAAGACCTCTCTCCTGCCGCTCGCTAGCCTCACTCATGTCAGCCACTTCCCGCAAATCCTTACATTCCGACAGCCGAGAGGTTTTCAGCCGGCGAGCAATGCCAGAGGTGAGCCGACCAACAGAAGGCGCTGAAGTGGCAGCCGGTTTCGCTGTCGGGTCCCGTGGGCCGCTCGCAGCCACCCGAGCTGCTTCCCTCCCCGACAAAACGCGGTGGCTCCACGCCTGGAACGCTGCGGCAGCGGTGAGTGAGTGAGTTACTAGCATGATCCCCGACCCCCTCCTTCTCAACGCTCCTGCCCTCCCCGCAACTTTACCCCGGGCCAGCCTCCCCACACGCTGTGAAAGGAACTCCCCCCCTCCCCCCAGCGGCGCTGTCCATTTACCTCCTGTCCATTTACCTCCAATCCTAAAATACTGTTAAGATAAGGACAATCCATGTTTGAAAAACCCGCCAAGAAACTTGCTCTGCGCATGCGCGGTACACAGTCCACGCTGCAAAGGCAGAATTTCAGTTGCCTTAAGCTTCCCTTGAAATTGACGGCTTGAAGCAGCGTCGACGGCATGTCAGCTACACATACTTTCGCGTGTTACAAGCATTGCGGATGAAAGGCACGGGAGGATTATGCCTACCTAAGAGATTGATCTCTTAGGTAGGCATAATTCTCCCATGCCTTTACTATTTATATTTAATAATTACCATTTTATAATTTTAGTCAGGGTAGCAGTGCCTACCTTGCCTACGCCGACGGCACGTGCCTGATCCCAGGACATGGATTGGTATACAGGACTGGGATATTACACCATGACAGAAACATGGTGGAGCGACGTGCAGGACTGATAAGTGTTCTAGGGGACAGATGCTACAGGCACATTAAAGATAAGGGCAAAGAGGAGCAGAGTTGCACTTTGATTTTGGAGAACAGTGAACAGTTAGAGAAACGTTGAACCCTCCACTTCCTTGATTCAAATTTCTGACAAACCTCTAAATGTATGCTCTAAATTTTTGTACAAACTGCCAGGTTTATTACAAGCTAAACACTGATTGAGGATCCAAATCAAAGAAGGTACATTGGATTACCATGGTTTAAAATTAAGTATAGTCACACAGGAAACTGTTCACAATTTAGTCTCCTCAACACTGGAGAAACCAAATGCACACTGAGTGATAGCTTTGCAGAGTGCCTGTATTCAATCCAGAGACCCTGAATATCTGATTGCCCGTCGATTTAATCGTTTATACAATCCCCACTCTAACCAGTCTATGGCCTTCTTCACTGTTACAATGAGGCTCAATATAAGCTTGAGAAATAATACCTCACCTTTCACCCGAGCACATTGCTGAGCACATTCAGACTCAGTACTGAATTGAACAATTTCAGGTACAGGTTGAACATCGATTTTCCAGCACTCTCGGTTCCAGAGCCTTTATGAATTGTCTGTTTTTCTGGATCACCAGAGGACATGTGATAATGAAATGACAATACACCCATGGCCCACTAATGACACCCCTCCCGTGTCTCCAAAGCATCATTGAGTGCCAGAAACTTGAATGAAACAAATATAAAATGTAAACTGAATATGATTGGAATGACCTGCTAACCCATCCCCAGTTCCCACCATCACCCCGGCAGTTTAACGCCCTGGCTTCCGATCCCACTCCCAGCTCGCAAAGTGCACCAGTGAGCCCTTCTTCACCCACCGCATGTTCCTGGGGACAGCGTTTTATTCGGGTCACCACTCCCTCCACAGCTTCTCCATTCTGAGCCAGGGGGCAATTCTTTGCTGGATTTGCTCCAGGTTCTCAGTACAGCAACACTGTCAGTAACACATCCCTCTACAAACAATGCTATTATGGCTAGATTATTCTTAGAATAATAGAATTCCTGGATGTTTGGAGGCTGTATTCCATGATACTCCTACTATTCATTTAGAATTATTGGATGTCTAATGTCTAATTTTATGATGTCAAATGTCTAATTTTGTCCTGGCATTAAGGTATCAACCTCAGCTCAGTTGGCAACACACTAGGAAGCAAAAATCAAGAAGCTATGGATTCAATAAAGGCAAGGATGAATGTTTTAGCACAATTGCATTTCAGATACCAGACAGAAATATAGACTGGAAATCTGCTGCCGTGTAGCCTGCAAACCCAACTTTTGGGTTTGATATTTTGAGCAGTGGGGCAGTTCTCCTTATGCCCTGGTCAAAATATATCTCCGGGGTCTTATGGTCATTATCAGAATGGTGTTTCTGGCAGCATGCTCTCCACAATTTATTCATCCACACTGAAAATGTGACCACACTTCAAAAGCTCTTCAAGTGCTGTAAAGTACTTTGGAATTACCCTGTTTTCTGTAAGATGCAATATAAACGCATCCCACACTTTATGACTGACCGTAACCTGGGTTGGGGCTAGTCAAACCTTCTACAACTTGGAGTTACCAGTGACTGCGAGCTCCTCAATGTTGAAATCCACAGGCCTCGGCTGGAGTGTCGATCCCAGTCAAGGGATCGCAGGCTCCGATGGTAAGTCCACGGCCGCACAGTGGGGCTCAAAATCAGTCTCGAGCAAGGCCGCCAGCTCCATGATGTTAGGCTGCAGAGCGACTGGAAATACAATCCGGAAAACAAACGCATCTCCGGCAAGGTAAGAGATTTTTAAAAGTTTCCCCCAACCCCCTCCCCCACCACCCACATAAAACAAACCAGAGAACATTAACACACACTTTTAAAACACATTAAAAATAACAAAAAATATGAAAAAACAGACTGTTGGTGAGGTTGCCATCGCTGAAGGTTCCACCCACTCATTGTACCCATTCTTCATGTTCAGGACTTCACCAAACCCTTATATCCTGGCAACGAGATGCAAAATCCTGAGTTACTGCCCTTTGAGAATGTACCGCTGCCAGTTGTCAGCTCTGCTATCACTGCCCTAAACTAAACTATCATTCAAATCAACACTGAATTTAGAACACATTTGCTCTGTCAGCAGCACTCATGGAATCCTCGAGGCAACATTTGAAATTGCTAATATATTTACTGTCATTGTGCCATGAATCCCACTCAGCTGACAGCTCTACTAAAGATAAGCATCATTCCTCTCAAAATTATTCAGAGTGAAAACCCAGGTTTTTCAGTGACATCAGCTTCAGCTATACTTCTACCTGTGGAGGGAAAAGGACAGATGACATTTCATCAGTCTGAAGAAGGCTTCTGACGTGAAACATTGTCTATCCATTTCCTTCTGCACATGCTGTCAACAATGTCGTGTGTCTTCAGACATGCTTCCTTGGGCAATAATAGACTGTGACTTATAATGGTATATGAACACACTGATCTGTTGAAGCAAAGCAAGAATTTCATTGTCCTATCAGGGACACATGACAATTAACTCACTTGAACTTGAATTTGACCTCTACTTCATTTTATCTAGGCATGGATCTGTCAAAATGGTCAATTTAGGAGCTACTTAACACCACGTAAACAATGGTTTCTTTGGTATCCCCTCAAAGGATCTATCCTTGGACCCCTCCTTCATCATATCTACATGTTTCTGACTCTGCAACATTACCTGAAAGCATAACCTCAATTTCACCATGCACATGGCATCCACCTTTGTGTTATCACTGCCTCTTCCTCTGGTTTCTCTAAAATAACATGCTATTTGTTCAACATCCAGATTACTAAATGAGCTGAATTTTCGACTAACTAGTGGAAAACCAAATGTCTCCTACAATTCAAGTTATAAACACTGTGCCCCAGATACTCTATGGTAATTATTTGAAACATAAACAATTTGCTTACTTGGTCACATTTGATGTAGAACAGAGTTTCAAACCTCTGATCAATGGCAAAAGAATAACAACAGATATCCACCTCTAAAATTACCCAATTCCACACCTGCCCCATTCATCTGAAGCTGAAACCCTCATCCTTGTCTTTATAGCACTTCAAAATCAAACATTCCTCTGAACGGCTTCCCTCATTCCACCCTCAGAATTTGAGGTCATTCTGTACACCAACTTGCAGCATTTATGATTCTTATGCTAACTACTTTAGTTCCTGAATAAAGAAATTCACCTCCTGATTTACAATTTCCTGCTTGATCGCTACACTCCTGATCTCTAATCACTTCTTGTCATTTATCCTGAGAATTTTGTGTTCTAATAACGGCCTTTGGTGTACTCCTCCACTTTAGCATTCCAACACTGGCAGTTGGATTTCCAGCACACAACTGGAATTCCCTACCTAAATGTCGCCCCTCAGCTCTGCTGAGGTACTCTTTAATAAATGTTGGTTACTGTATGCTACCTAACATCCTTATATAGTTTGGGCAGCACAAATTTTGCTTGTTACTGCTGCTGCGGCCTTAAAACATTTGTAACTTTGTAACCTTGAAATATTTTTACTACCTACAAAGATATTATATGATTCAAAGCACAATGTCTTTATCAACCATAAAATAAAGATGCTTAGATATAATGGCGATGAACAGCATATTGCCAAGAGGTGCAATGGCTAATAATGTCATGAAGAAAATAAAGTTAGAGATTTATGTGAGAGTTTAGAACCACATTTGGTTGTGAATTTGCAACAGTCCTTCTGATGGCACCTGGCATTGTTAACATTTACTGTATTGATAATGGTGCATACAGCATGCTCTCCTATGACTCAGAGTCTGGCACAAAGTCATTCACAAATACCCAATGAGCTAAACTTAAAACTTAAACTCCACTGCATTAATCCTAAAAGGAGATATTAGCATTAGTGACAGTCCAGAAGAGTTTAACACTGTTTCTTTCTAGGAAAGAGGGCTTTCCGATCATGAGCAGCTGAAGAATATTATCATATTAAAATATACAAGATGGAAAGGGGGTATGAGTGGATTTTGAGATGTTTCCACTGGTGGAAGAATCTTAAACAACTCAAACAAGGGTACATGGTTACAAGATATGAGGGTGCATTTAGGCAAGGCTTATCTGGGCTGAAGGAGCCGCAGCCTCGGCGGCGGGAACCTCGGTGTAGAGGGCGGTGAGACCTTGGCGGCGGCAGGAGCCATAGCGGCGGCGGGGCCTCGGCGGCAGTGGGGCCTCAGCGGCAACGGGAGCCTCGGCGGCAGTGGGGCCTCACGATCGCCCCGCGATCAGCAGTCGATGAGTGTGAAGGGGAAGACAATGAGGGAAAATGGGGGGACCGCTGTGAAGAATAATGGAGGGCGCGGCGTGAGGGACAATGGGAGAACAAAGGGGGACGTTGAATGGAGGGGGGGGGGGCACTATAGTTTTAGAATCCTCTGCCCTGGGGATAAGCCTGCGTTTGTTTGCTTGTTTGGGTTAAAGTGCTGTACACACGGCAGCCAGCCAACAGTTGCTGTCTTTTACTTTTTGTTTTCACTTTCATTTTCAGGTTTTCGTGTACCTTGTTGTGTGTTGTGACTGTTGGCAGATCAATTTCCCTCCGGGGATGCATAAAGTTCTATTGTATCGTATTTAAAGCTGACAGGTGTCGGAATCTCTTCCCAGAGAATGATGAATTTATCTGGAATTCTCTACCCCAGTGGTCAACATCACTGGAGCATTTAAAGAAGAGTATCTTTACAAGATTGGAGAATTGAGGCCTACTTGAAATTCATTCAGTAGAGGAAAAGGTAAAACCAAAAAATGCTGGAAATTACATGTTACGTCACATCTGTGGGAGGTTAAAAATTGTTGACATTTCAGCTCAAAGACCCTTAGTCTAGGTATGTTGCAAAACTTACCTTTAGCGGCGCTGCACTTCTGCCGCTCCCCGTGTGTGCGACTTTAGCGCCTTTCAGAGGGGGGCGGGCTTAAAGTGCCGTTTTTCCACAAACCTGGATAATCGATGAATGTCGGGCGATTTCGTTGCGGAAGAAAAATCGCTCCGACATTTCATCAATGAAGGTATTTTTAAATTACTCTAAATTATTTGTTAACTAGAGTAATTTAAAAATCACCTTCAAAAGCCATGAGAACTGACAACCGGAAGGATTTTCCGTAGGGGAGAAAAAAAGGTAAATAGTTTATTTTTATATTAAAAGTTGGTTTTTCGGGAGGCTTTAAAAATATTTTTATGTTGCGAAATGGGTTCCCAAAAAATGTATGAACAAACAGTATTTTCCCCCCCGACTTCACCGCTAACCGCAACGTTCTAATCCACCGCATTCCACCAAAACCCACTCGCTAGTTGATTTAAATGGCCATTAATTTACAGGCATAAAACACTAAATTCCTTCCATTTGGCCCAGAAATTCATGAAAATGAGATTTAAAAATTATGTTATATTGTGGATTATTGTGTGAATGTTATTTGGACACTTAGGCAATTTAAAAAAAGTTTATCTTTTCTTAAGAAATTGATAGATGTTTAGATCTACTCATTGAATTTTGTAATTAGCTACAATTAGATAACTAACTAATTATATGCTTTAATTTCAGGTAATCCAAGTAAGATTGTTTCATATTTGTTTCAGAATGCTTCAATCTATAATAACTGAAAATTTCATTGAGTTCTCTTAATTTTTAAGAATGTTATGGGCTTTTAACTTTTCCAGATCACAGCTTTTGAGTTAAGTCAATTGAAAGGCAATGGGAAGCAAGATGCTCATTTCCGAGTATGAAAATGGCCATAACTTTCTTAATACTGAAGATATGAAAGTAAATTAGGTGTCAAATTAAACTTCTTTTTATGCTTTATCTGATGGGATAAATTGCAGACTTGATTTTTAAAATCTCAAAATTTTGTAACATTGCTACTTAGTCAGAACTAGGAAGGAAAGAAGCGTCCTGCAGCAAGGGAGGGAGGAGGAAATATGGTCTCGGGCACAGCAGCTGTGCTCACAGTGAATTCCAGAGAAGGCATGAGGGACCAGATGGGCTACTCGGTTTATCTTGTACTCGGTTTGTCTTCTATTGAATCCTTCTGTAGATTGGCATGGATAGAATCAAAATTCTTAGAGGCATCCAGCTGGCTCAAGATCTCTAATATTCTCCAAAAGAAAACTGTCAGGTCTCGCGTTTGATCTAGTTTCTAGTTAATGGTTTTTAGTATTAGAGTTTGCATTCTTGTTTTATTTTGGTGTCTCACATCTCCTCTAGTTTCTGGTCCCATTTCCTGTCAGGTCGTTTACCCTCATGTGATTGTTTACCCTGATGTGTTTCACCTGTGTCTCGTTATCCCCGTTAAGTCTGTATTTAAGCCCTTTGTGTTTTAGTTCTCATTGCCAGTTTGTTGTTTATGCTACTTGGTATCATCTCGTTCCAGCTCTAGAAATATTGTGACTTTGTGAACTCGACCATAGCCTGTTTTCCGACCACTGTTTTTGCCTGCTCCTAGATTATATTGTTGCTTCTGTGCTTGCTTACCTGTGTACCGACTTGGACAGATTAAACTCTGAATATGGATCTGCCCTGTGTCTGAGCCTGCATTTGTGTCCTCCTTCTCGTTCAGTTCTGACAAAAACTCAGTGTTAAAATGCTCTTACCTCATGCTACATATTAACGGCTGTGGGAAGAGATCAAGCTTCAAGTTAATTAATGCTCTCAGCTCTTTCCTTGCTTTTTAAATTTGTTGTGTCCGATATAAATTATACTGGAATTAGGAACAGAGTTGATTAAAGCAGAAACTAAGATCAGAGTCCCTCTTAACCCAAGGCATAATTTATTCGGAACCACAAAGTAAACACACTGCAGTATAACCGAAATAAGGCATTTATTGCCAAGAGGTGCAATGACTAATCATGTTGTAACAAAAATAAAGTAGATTTATTTCAAAGCTTGGGTAATATATGTGACTGTGAATCTGAAGCAGTTCACCTAATGACACCTTGCTTTGCTGATGTTTACTGATCTCTCTGGCTTATTTATTCTTCTAGACATTACTGTTCTTAAGGCACCAGGTTGAAGCAGAACCAACAAATTTGGCAACATCTTAAACCACCAATGAAGAATTAGTCTTCTGCCTCTTCATTATTAAATGGAATATGACAGCTTATATTTCTAACTAACAGTGGGTGATATGGTGGTATGCAACCAGTCACAATTTAAATGTTGACGTGCTTTTACTATTGACCATGGCACATCTGCCTTACTCCACTAATAAGAACAGCAAAAAAGAATTAAAATGTTTTCATTTTACAAAGGCAGAGACCCACCCATCAGAAGAAACAAGTCCACCTTTCAGAAGTGGATTGTCATGGAAATAATCTTTCTCATTTCCCCACTAACCAAGCAGGGCTTGTTTTTTAAAACAAAATTTGCCCCAATTTTCTATACGCATCCAATTCACTTTCATCTTCAACAAGAGGAAGATAATCAACCAGAACTTTCAGATCTAATTTTATTGAACAATTTACAATAAACAGAAAAATTAAAAGGAAGTGGTTTAAAAGGAACCGCTACTTAAGGGAAGTGTGGCCCAGCCTTTGCACTTCAAATGTCTGTGACTTCATATTTAGAAAAATAAAAATCCAGGTTTATTGCAATGCTATTGCTATGATGTTAGTTTATCGTCTATATAATATATCTATCTATATCTATCTATACATAACTAAAGCTCTCATCTTGTTATCTTCCAGTTTGCATTGTTTTTACATTTGCGCAAAACTAGTACAAGATAGCACTACGATTTTTCGCCACCTTACTCACCATTTTCCTGTACTGCAATGCATCAAGTTTCATTCCGATCGGTGGTATATTTTAAAAGTTATTAAGCTTTAAAAATCTTTAAAACCGCACAGGTGCAGATTGGTCTCCTCTCCTGTCTGTCACCGCCGGGACAGCGACGCCCCTTCCTGCATCATCGCCGCACTGATTGGCCGCATCCGCTGTCAGTCACCGGCACCCACCCACCTCTGCCGGCGTGCGGCCGTAGCTGCTGATGCTCCAGAGCCGCGCATGGCTCTGAGGGCGCCGATGGCTGGTGCTCCTCCGGGGCACGCAAGAAGGGAGAGGAGCGGCAACCTCAAGGTCCAGGGGAGGTGAGGAGGGAGAGTGGGGGGATTGAGAGAGAGGAAGGAGAGGGGGAAAAGTGGGGGAGATGAGGAGGGAGTGTGCGAGGATTTAGGGAGAGGAGGGGGTAGGGAGGGAGAAGGAGGTGAAAGTGAGGGAGGTGAGGAGGGAGAGTGGGGGAGTGGGAAATAGAGGGAGAGGCGGGCAGTTGGGGGAGTGATCAGGGATAGTAGGGGAGGTAAGGAGTGGCGATGTGGGGAATAGGAGGGGGGTAGGGAGGGGAGAGGAGTTATGGAGGGAGGGAGTGACTGAAGGTAGGGGAAAGGAGAGGGAGGGAGAGGTGACGGAGGGATTGGGGGAGGGGAGAAGGAGAGGGGAAAGAGGAGGGAGGGTGAAGAGGAGGGGGAGAGAGTGCTGGGGATGAGGGGAAATGAGCCATGTCTGCACAGTTGGGGGCTATGGGTGAGTGGTGGAATATTGCGTTGGGGGAACGGGTTGCGTTCGGGGACCAGGCCTCCCGTGTGAAAGCAACCCAACGGGTCCCACTTAGTCTAGTAAATATATAAAACCCTAACAAAATAAAAACGTAAGCAAGAACTTTAGATTAAGTTCATAAGTAATAGGAGCAGAAGTAGGCCATTCGCCCCATCAAGTCTACTCCTCCATTCAATCATACCTGATTTATCTTTCCCTCTCAACGCCGTTCCACTGCCTTTCCCACCCTGGACTCCTTTACTAATCAAGAATCTGTCAATCTCCGCCTTAGCAATACCCAATGACTGTGGTCCACAGCCGTTTGTGGCAATGAATTTTACAGATTCACCACCGTCTTACTAAATAAATTCCTTCTCATCTCTTTTCTAGGGGTGAGTCCTTATATTCTGAGGCTATGCTGTTTGGTTCTAGACTCTCCCAATAGTGGAAGCATCCTCTCCGCATCCACTCTATCTACGCCTTGAACTATTCAGTAAGCTTCAATGAGATTCCCCTCATCCTTCTAAACTCCAGCAAGTACAAGACCAGTGCCATCAAACGCTCATCGTATGTTAACTTACTCATCCCTGGGATCATTCTTGTAAACCTCCTCTGAACCCTTTCTAATGCCAGCATATTCTTCAACAGATATGGGGTCCAAAACTGCTTACAATACTCCAAATGCAGTCTGACCCATGGCTGATAAAGTCTCAGCATTACATCCCTGTTTTTTATATTCTAGTCCTCCCAAAATAAATGCTAACATTGCATTTGCCTTCCTTACTACCGATTCAACATGAAACATTAACCTTTTATGAATCCTGCACCACACTCCCAGGTCCCTTTGCACCACCGATTTCTGAATTATCTCCCTATTTAGAAAACAGTCTATGCCTTTATTCCTCCTACCAAATGCATGATTTCACACTTTGCTACACTGTATTTCATCTGCTGCTTCTTTGCCCACTCCCCCAACCTGTCTAAGTCCTTCTGCAGAGTCCCCACTTTCTCTACACTACCTGCTCCTCCACGTATCTTAGCATCATCCGCAAACCTGGCCATGAAGCTGTTAATTCCCTCATCCAAATCTTTGATATACAATGTGAAGAGTCACAGCCCCAGCACCAACCCCTGCAGAACATCGCTAGTCACTGGCAGCCAACCAGCAAAAGCACCCTTTATTCCCGCTCTTTGCCTTCTGCCATCCAGCCACACTTCTATCCATGCTAGCATCATCCCTCTGATGCCACAGGATCTCATCTTCTTTAACAGCCTCACGTGGCACCTTTTAATTTCAAGTTTTTGTGTACCTTGTGTGTTGTGACTATCGCCAATTTCCCTCCGGGGATGAATAAAGTTTTATTGTATTGTATCAAAGGCCTTCTGAAAATCCAGGTAAACAACATCCACTGACTGTCTATCCCTCTATATACTTCATCAAAGAATTCCAACTGATTCGTCAGGCAATATCTCCCGTTTGCAAAACCATGCTGAGTTTGGCCTATTTTTACATGTGCTTCTAAGTACTTGTAATCATCCTTTATAATCTTCTCTATATTACTAAAACTCTCACATTGTTTGTTTGTACACGTGTGAGGATGTGCGTGAATATGTGTGATCCTGAAACTATGCCAAAACGGTACACAATAGCCCCACTTTATTCAACATTGCCCTGAGGTGTACCCTGGCATGTTTTTGTTCAGATTTATGGTATATTTTACAAGTTATTCACATTTTAAACTTTACAAAAAACACTGACAAAAATCACTTCCATCTGCACTGCCCGTTAGCAGTGTATGACGTCACAATGGGAACCCATATCTCATTTACATAGTAAAGGGCTCTTTTAAAAAAATATCTGTATTATTCAAATTCTTCCATTTTCATTCACAATGACGTCACAGTGGGATCGCGTATCTCATTTACATAATAACTTTTACATTCAAATAATTGCGGATAAAAAACTCCAGACTCTAGCGAATCTTGAAAGATCACCACTTATGCCTCCATAACCCTGGGGTGTCGTCCATCTGGTCCAGGTGACATATCCATCTCACACCTTTCAGCTACCCAAGCACCTTCCCCTTAATAATAGCCACTCCACTAACTGCTGTTCCCTGACTCCCTTGAATTTCAGGCACATTGCTGATGTCTTCCACTAAGGAGACAGACGGAAAAAATATTCAATTAATCTGCCCTTTCTTTACTCCCCATTATCACTTCTCCAGTGTCAGAATAAATCATGCTAATTATTCTCCAACACCCAGCAAATAGTTCTTCAGAGTGAAAACGTTTTTTTTCCTGAAAATTTTAAATGGTCTCTTAAAAATCCATTAAACGGGCGATGGGTATATGGAATGAGCTGCCAGAGTATGTCGTTGAGGCTGGTACAATAACAGCATTTAGGCTGCTAAACAAAATAGGTCCATGGTATTACAGGCTAGGTATTAGCATTAGTTACAGGGCTCATATTGGGACCGCTATTTCATATGTTAAAGATCTGAATGATGGAATTGATGGCTTTGTGGCCAGGTTTGTAGATAATACGTGGATAGGTGGAAGACAGTGTTGAGGAAGTAAGGACTTTGCAGAAGGACTTGAGAGAGTGAGCAAAGAAGTAGCAAATGGAATACAGCATTGTAAATTATGCACTTTAGATTTTTTTCTAAATGGGGAGAGGATTCAGATATCGGAGGTGCAAAGGGACCTGGTATAGGATTCCCAAAAGGTAAATTTGCGGGTTGAGTTAGTCATAAGAATGGGAAATGGAATGTTAGCATTGGTTTCGAGAGGACTAGAATATAATAGCACAGATGTAATGTTGAGGCTTTACATGGCACTGGTCAGACCACATTTGTAATATTATGAGCAGTTTTGGGACCCACATCTGACGAAGGACGTGCTTGCATTGGAGAGGGTCCAGAGGAGATTAATGAGAATTAACCCATGGATGATTGGGTTAACATAGGAGGAGCATTTGATGACTCGGGGCTTGTACTCGCTGGAATTCAGAAGGGTGAGAAGGGATCTTATTCAAATCTATTGAATAATGAAAGGCCTTGATTGAGAGGATGTGGAGAGGATGCTTCAAGTAGTGGGAGAGTCTAGGACCAGAGGGCAAAGTCTTAGAATAAAAGGCTGTTACTTGAGAATGGAGATGAGGAGGAATTTCTTCAGCTACAGGATGGGGAATCTGTTGGATTCATTGCCACAGACAGCTGTGAAGGCTGTCATTGGTTATTTTTAAAGCAGAGATTGATAGGTTTTTGATTAGTAAGGGTGTTAAAGGTTATGGGGAGAAGAAGGAGATAACGTTATAAAATATGTTTCTAAAATGATAAAGGAAACTTTTAACATTGAGCACAATGAAAACCTTCCGTTTTTGGATAATGATCACAGGATTGGGAAGAAATCCGGTAATAAACCGAGACACTTGATTATTCGGTTTCATTTTTTGCAAATGAAGGAGAATATTCTCTAGCCAGCAAAAAAGTTGGGTGTGGTTGAATATGAATGATGCAAGTTTTGGTTTGTCCCTGATTATAGTTACGAGCTTTTGGAAATAAGAAAGTCATTTTATAATGTAATGTCTGATTTGTATAAGAAAAAGCTATACCCAGTTCTATTATACCCAGCTAGATTGCGTATTCGACTTTTCAATGTTAATTTTCGATTATTTAACAATCCTCAAGACGCCTCCAGCTTTCTGGAGAGCTACGAGGAGGAAGGGGGAGCAATCGATAGCTGATTCAGTTATAACTGGAGATTTACTGTTCCTATTTTGACAATATTTTGTTTGGTCATGATTAAGAATTTAACTGGACGAGTTGTTTTTCTTTAATATATATTCTTTTAAGAATTTATTTGTTAATTTCGTGTTCCCTGTCGTTAGACAAACTAAGAGAATGCAGTTCTTGTTTTTCATATCCTGACCTTGGATAATAATATGTAGCATTCGCTCGTTAACTTCATGCCAGTCTGTATATATTTTTTCTTCTCTCTCAAAGAGATAATAAGGAATGTGTTATGGCTAGGAGTGGCTAAAAATTATTATCTCTATGCTGAGCGCTCTTATTAGGAGAGATGGGTTCTGGGAAGGGATTAGGTATCTTGCTGACTGTCTATTGGTCAGTTTGGGGCTTTACAGGGGTGGTTGGGGGGGAGGGGATGGGTCTTTTGTTCCCTATTTAGTGTTTTTCATTTGTGCAAAGTCTGAACTACAAAAATGTCTGAAATGTCTTCACTTCTTGCTCCACCCTAGATTTTTCTTCTTCCAGTATCGTGAACTTTTAAGCTTCAAGAAATTAACCCATTACATACCACATGATTTTTACAAGCAATATGGATAAAGTTATTAATTTCCTTTCATGTAATGTGAATGACTTGAACCATCCCATTAAGAGGAATTTTTTTGTTTAAAGTTCTTCACAGACTAAATGCTCAGATTATCTTTGTTCAGGAAACTCATGTAACGCAAGATGACAATACGATTTTTCAAATTTTGGAGAGGACAGCAGTTTCATTCAAATTCACAGGCTAAGGTGAAAGGAGTCTCTATTTTTATTGACTCCTCAATTCCGTTTGTTCACTATGAAACAATTTCTGATCCATATGGCAGATTTTTGGCGATTACTGGGGTTCTTTACATGCAAAAAAGCTGCTATGGTGAATGTCTGCGCACCGAATATTGATCTCCCTGAGTTTTTTAAACAGTTAATTGTATCCTTTCCTAATTTAAATGAACACTTTTTAATAATGGGTGGAGATTTCAACTGCTGTCTGAACCCCTCGATTGGCAGGTCTACATCTGATCATGTGCTTCCAAATAAATCACCTAATTTTATTAATTATTTTTTACTTGACTCTGGAATGTTAGAAGTTTGGAGATTCTTACACCCAAATGACAAAGAATTTTCATTTTTCTCTCATGTATATCACAGTTATTCTAGGATTGATTTTTTACACTCAATTCGTACTATTTCATACTCAGCGGGATTAAAAATACAAAATCAAAAAGAAATAGGTACATTGACTGACGAGATTAAAGAAATTGATAAAAAAATATTCAAAAGCTCCTAGTTTAGAGCTCTACAAGAATAGTTGAACTTCAATTGAGACATGATTTGTTATTAGTATCACCGATTGAGAACCAGCTACTTAAAACCAAAAGTCAATTTTACATACATGGCGAAAAATCTGGTAAATTACTCGCTAATCAATTGAAAGCGGTGTCGGCCAAGCGTCAGATTACTAAAGTGAGAAAACGGGATGGTACACTAACTGTAGACCATGACGTAATTAATAAATCCTTTCAGGAATTTTATACCTCCCTATACCAATCAGATTTCTCTACTGATTCCAATATAATGCATGAATTTTTAAAGAAACTGAATTTACGAAATTTACCATATAATGAGTCTCTGTTAATGAACCCATCAGGGAAGAGGAAATACAGAAAGCAATCTTTTCAATGAATTCTGGAAAAGCTCCCGGTTTAGATGGGTTTACAGTAGAATTTTTAAAGTATTTTTCAAATTTATTGTCTCCATGGCAATAAGGTATTTAAGGAAGTCCTTTTAAGGAATAGATTACCACAATCATTTTATGAAGCTTCTATTTCTTTAATTCTTAAAAAAGATAATGACCCTACTGAGGTGTCATCATATAGACGTATATCAATGTTAAATGTAGATTTCAAAATTCTTTCCAAAATATTAGCTGTGAGATTGGAAAAGATTTTACCGCAAATTATCTCTGAAGATCAGACAGATTTTATTAAAAATCGTTACTCATACTTTAACGTTAGGAGATTAATGAATATTGTATATACAGCGTCTAATAAAACCTCAGAATGTGTCATCTCACTTGATGCCGAGAAAGCGTTTGATAGAGTATAATGGGATTACCTATTCAATACACTTGAAAAATTTAAGATTGGTCCAAAATGTATTTATTGGATCAAGTTGATATATCAAACACCACAGACTTCTGTATTTACTAATAATCAGAGATCCCCTTTTTTCAGGCTCTTTGGGGTACTAGACAGGACTGTCCCTTAAGTCCTTTACTATTTGATATTTCTTTGGAACCTTTCGCCACCGCTATTAGGGAATCCCCTAATATTTTAGGTATTGTCCGCGGGAATAAGACACATAAGCTATCTCTATACGCAGATGATCTGTTATTATTTATTTCTAACTCTGAAAAATCTATTCTGCCAATAGTAGCATTACTTAATCAATTTAGTAGTTTTTCTGGTTATAAACTAAATCTTAGTAAGAGTGAGCTTTTTCCATTAAATAATCTTGTTTTGAATTATGGTCAGTTTCCATTTAGATTGACTACCGAAAGTTTTACTTATTTAGGTATTAAGATTACCAAGAAACACAAGGATTTATTTAAAGCCAATTTTATGCCTTTAATTGACCATATTAAACATTAGTTTACTAAATGATCACCAATGTCCTTATCCTTAATTGGCTGAATCAATGCTATTAAAATGTTCATTTTACCTAAATTTCTGTATTTATTTCAGACAATACCAATTTTTATTCCCAAATCTTTCTTCGACATTATAGACTCCAAAGTTTCTTCATATATATGGCAGAATAAAAATCCCAGACTAAGTAAAAAACATTTACAGAAATCAAAAAAAGATGGCGGTTTGGCATTGCCGAACCTCAGATTTTACTATTGGGCAGTCAATGTTCGTTATTTGACATTTTGGACAAAAGATTTATATTACCCAATGCCCAGGATGGATAAACCTTGAATGTGATTCCTTACAAGAGCTATTATTGGCCTCTATTCTAGGGGCCTCGTTACCTTTCACAATTACGAGAATGAATAAATATATGACTAATCCAATAATAAGACATACGTTCCGAATATGGTTTCTATTTCGTAAGTTTTTTGGACTAAATGATTTTATCTTATCGAGTCCTATTTTATCCAATTTTCTCTTCCAACCATCTAGTACTGATCAAGTATTTTTGTTATGGAAGAGGAAGGGATTAGTAGCTTTTCGTGATTTGTTTTTGGAGGGTTGTTTTAGGTCTTTCGAACAACTCTCCAATAAATAAAACTTACCTAATTCACACTTTTTAGTTATTTCCAAATTAGACATTTTTTGAAGTCTACTCTACCCCTTTTTCTGCTACCACTACCAAACCAAACCAAACAGCTGAACCCGTATCAGAAAGGATTAATAACGACTTGATGAGTTGATTTTGAAATTACAAATAGATATTTTTGATAAAATTAAGAATGACTGGGAATGAGAACTCCAAACTTCTTTATCTACAGAGAAACATAGAAAATAGGTGCAGGAGTAGGCCATTCGGCCCTTCGAGCCTGCACCGCCATTCAATATGATCATGGCTGATCATCCAACACAGTATCCTGTACCTGCCTTCTCTCCATACCCCCTGATCCCTATAGCCACAAGGGCCACATCTAACTCCCTCTTAAATATAGCCAATGAACTGGCCTCAACTACATTCTGTGGCAGAGAATTCCACAGATTCACCACTCTCTGTGTGAAAAATGATTTTCTCATCTCGGTCCTAAAAGACTTCCCCCTTATCCTTAAACTGAGTACAAGCCGAGTCTATCCAGTCTCTCTTCATATGGAAGTCCTATCATCCCAGGAATCAGTCTGGTGAACCTTCTCTGTACTCCCTCTATGGCAAAAATATCTTTCCTCAGATTAGGAGACCAAAACTGTACGCAATACTCCAGGTGTGGCCTCACCAAGACCCTGTACAACTGCAGTAGAACCTTCCTGCTCTTGTACTCAAATCCTTTTGCTATAAATGCCAACATACCATTCGCTTTCTTCACTGCCTGCTGCACCTGTATGCCTACTTTCAATGACTGGTGTACCATGACACCCAGGTCTCGTTGCATCTCCCCTTTTCCTAATCGGCCACCATTCAGATATAAGTCTACTTTCCTGTTTTTGCCACCAAAGTGGATAATCTCACATTTATCCACATTATACTGCATCTGCCATGCATTTGCCCACTCACCCAACCTATCCAAGTCACCTTACAGCCTCCTAGCATCCTCCTCACAGCCAACACTGCCCCCCAGCTTCGTGTCATCCGCAAACTTGGAGATGTTGCATTCAATTCCCTCGTCCAAATCATTAATATATATTGTAAATAGCTGGGGTCCCAGCACTGAGCCTTGTGGTACCCCACTAGTCACTGCCTGCCATTTTGAAAAGGACCCGTTTACTCCTACTCTTTGCTTCCTGTCTGCCAGCCAATTCTCTATCCACTTCAATACTGAACCACCAATACCGTGTGATTTAAGTTTGTATACTAATCTCTTATGTGGGACCTTGTCGAAAGCTTTCTGAAAGCCCAGATATAACACATCCACTGGTTCTCCCTTATCCACTCTACTAGTTACATCCTCGAAAGATTCTATAAGATTCGTCAGACATGATTACCTTTCATAAATCCATGCTGACTTTGTCCAATGGTTTCACCATTTTCCAAATGTGCTGCTATCCCATAATAACTGACTCTAGCATTTTCTCCACTACCGATGTTAGACTAACTGGTCTGTAATTCCCCGTTTTCTCTCTCCCTCCCTTTTTAAGAAATGGGAGAGGATTCTTCAATTGGTCAATACCTCTTCAATGTGTGCAAGACACGCTTTGATACAATTCAAGGTGGTTCACAGAGCTCATATGTCAAAAGATAAGTTGGCTCCTTTTTATGGTCATATAAATCCTACCTGTGGCCTCAATGACCCATATGTTTTGGTCCTGCCCACTTTTGAAAAAATATTGGAAATACATTTTTGATACTATTTCTGTAGCCTTAGGTATTGATTTACAACCTCATCCTATTACTGCAATTTTTGGACAACCAATGTTAGATTCTATTCACTTGTCCTGTTCTGCTCATCATTTGATTGCTTTTACCACATTCATTGGCAGAAGATCTATTTTATTTAAATGGAAACCCTCCGACCACACTCCAGTGGTATTATGAAACGATGTTATGTTTAAATTTAGAAAAAATAAGGAGTGACATTGTTGAACCCTTGGTTAAATTTGATAAGACTTGGGGAAAATGTATTGAACACTTTCATACAACATAAATTGCTCTCTCTTTAACTGTTATAAAAATTATATTACCTCTATATGGTGGAACGGACTTGACGTCAAACAGACTTAAATTGTTGAAACTTTTAGTTCCGGTTCTGTTTTGCTTTGTACACATATTCTTACTTTATTATTGTTAATTTTAATTTTTTTTTTATAGGGGGTGTTTTGTTTTTTCCTTTTTTCCTTTTCTTTTTGTCTTTTTATTTTTGTGTTTTTTTCTACATTTATAAGTTTTCTTTTAAAGATATAACTATATTTACATAGAGACTGGAAGGTCTATATTTAATGTGTATTTTGACACTGGTCTCATATCAGGTTAAACCTGTTATTAATGTAATCCTGATCCCTATGCATCAATATCATTGTTATGTTTATCATTATTCTTTTTGTTCAGTTTTTTATGTTTTATTTTTGTTTTTTTGGAAAAAAAAACAATAAAAAGATTTAAAAAGAAAGAAAGAAAGAATGTGGAAGGAAACCGGAGCACCTGGAGAAAACCAAGCGGTTACAGGGAGAATGTGCAAACTGTACAGGCAGTACTTGTAGTCAGGATCGAACCTGGGTCACTGGTGCTCTAAGGCAGTAACTCTAAGACTACATGACTGTGCTGACTATTTGCCCTACCATACTGTGCTGCATCCAATAAGATGCTTTCTATGGTACATCTGCAGAAATTGGGAGGAGTGAGAGGAGTGCTGAATTTCCTTTACCTCTTGAGAAAGTAGATTTGTTGGTGAAATACAAGGGATTATTATTAAGGTGTCATGCTATGCCTACTGAGAAAAGTTCCTGAGTTTGAAGAAATTCTATTTGGAAGGTGCAGGCACATTATTTAAATTGCAATTCTACATTTCAAAAAGCCATTGATAAAGTTTGCAAGGTAAGGTTGCTTCTTGCATTGCAGCACACTACTTAGATTAGATAGAAATTGGTTGCAAATGCATTGACAAATGTAGTTAGAAATGGAAGGAGCTCTGAATAGTTGTTTGTCACTGTTATAGAGTCCTACAATGACCTGTGTTAGTTCTATTATTCTTCATATTTATTAATAATTCGAGAAAAATTACATACATTTACAGCAAACACAAATCAGAGAATTAATGCCTTTGAAGTAAAACCTTTGATTTAAAAACAAGCCAATGGGGTTTGTATCTACAAAGTACCTTTTACAATCTGAGGTCCTCAAAAAAATCTTTACATCAATTTAAATTATACTCAGTAGTGCAGTCATTTTTGTGGTGTAGGACATGCTGTAGAACACTTTGAAGCTTCCACAAAAAAGCAATATAGCAAATACCAGATAATGTGTTTAAGCTGTGTTATTGAACCGTAACTCAGGAAGATCCAGGCATATTAGTTCAGGTGTGACATATCTCTCAAATTATAGATGTGCAACATACCATTTTCCTGTGCATATAAACATTGCAGGATTACAAATTGAACAGTGGTGAATGGGAGAAGGACCTGTAAGAACATGAATTATTGGCAGCTCATGACCATAACAGCAAGATAAATGTGACTTTTTATTTTAAAATGCAGAATTCACTTCCACACATTTAATAATAATAATAATAATAATAATATATGTTATTGTCATTGCACAGAGGTACAATGAGATTTGGTATGCAGCTTCCATCCGATGTAATAACTTTCTAAATACATTTATAAAACCACATCGCAAAAAATGCATCGAAAATTTGATTTTTCCGCTCTTAGGTAACAATTGTAACACCCTGTTTAATATATGAAGTGAACATGATATTTGGTCCAAAGGCCCAACCATTCTGATTCTACCCTTCTTTGGAACTATAAGTAAACAAATAATTGATGTTCAAATTATATATGCATTACACCAAGTCAGAATGGATGACTGTCATTTCTGTCTGGCTTCTCAATAGCTAAAATAAAAAATCATTTAGAGGGCTTCCAGGCTGAGCCAGTATTTATTTGCCCCTCCCCAGGTTCCCGTGAGAAGATGGTGGCGAGCTCACTCTAGAACCGCTGCAATCCTTGAGGTGTGGGTTTGTATGAAAAATTCTATTCACTTAAAATGGATAATTTGCATATTCCTGCAGAGACAAAATCCCACGTTCGCACTGAGGACACCCACTTATGTTTATGGCCCGATCATGTAAATTGGGATAGTATCAATGGAATTAGTAGCTCAAAACTGCACATCCTTGAGGCACTGTAGACAAACAGCAGAAATATTTACAAGTTCTATATTATAGTCCAGCATATTACTATTAAGGTGGAAGATTAACCCTGGTTCGGAAAGGGATATGAAAAGACTTGCTGGGAGCAACAGCTAAAACCAATGAGTTGCTAGCCCAGTGAAGATGCAATACAAGACTACATGTACGCTAAACAACAGAAATAGAATACATTACAACACTGGCACCTATGCTAAATTGACCAAATAAGTCCCATAAAAAAGGACAAATCCAAACCAGCCAATCACCACCCAATCTGCTCACTCTCAATCATCAATAATGCTATCATGTGGCATTTACCCCCAATAACCCACTCACCAATGCCAATTCTGGGTTTCACCGGAACCATTCATCTTCTTACCTCATCACTGCTTTGGCCCAATCATAGACCAAAAAGCTCAATGCTTGAGGTGAGAGAGTGATTGCCCTTGACATCAAGGCAGCATTTGACAGAGTGCAGCATCAATGTACCTGATAAAACTGAAATTGGTGAGCATATAATGGAAAAAGCCAATGGCTTCCTCACACAAAGGGAAGTGGTTGTATATGTGAAAGGCCAGCATCAGAGCTGCAGCACTTTGCTCACGATAGTGTCCTAGGCCCAACCATCTTTAGTTGCATAATCAAGATCTTCATTTCATCGCAAAGTCAGAAGTGAGAAAGTTCACTGATGATTAAACAATCTTGAATTCCATTCACAACTCCTCAGTAAATGAAACTGTTCATGCCAACAAGCAGCAGGACCCAAGCAACATTCAGACACAGAGTGATGGCAATTAACATTCATGCCACATAAGCACCAGGCAATGACCAACCAACAAAAAAAAGAGCCTCACCATCAACCTTGACTGAATGGCATTACTATCACAAAGTTCTTCATCATCAAGGCAGGTCAAAACTTTGAAATGCTGCAGTAATCAAATCAACTCCTGACAACCCACGATCAACTGTAGTTTGCCAAACATAATGCCCATGGGAATAGCTAATACAGCATCAACTGAGATTGAAACTAGACTTTTCTTTCTGAACGCATTTCAACATCACATTAAACATTTTCATTATCTATTAAAGCATGCAGTCCAGTGCAGTAGAGACGGTTTACCCTTTGTTCCTGGGTCAAGCACTCCATAACAATTGGAAGTTGATCTATTCTCCATTTCTACCTGTTGGTTTGCTTCTAATTTTCATTTTGCCTGAAACCTTCACTTTACTTTTGGGCAATACTCAATTTTTTCCCTAATATTTAAAAGTATGAATTTCCAAAGTTATTCTTAAGGAAAGCATTCTCCAGGAGCTGGTTCAGGTCAAATGGTTGTAGTTGTATCTATTGACTTAATAAAATATTAACCAGCTGGTATTCCAGTCCCACAATTGCCTCATTTGAGCCTTGAATTCTGCTATAATTTTAGACAGCTCCCAGATGTAGTCAATCACACAATGCCCCCAGATGTAGTCAATCTTTACAATCAGATATCCACTATAACAGCTCTGACAATAACTGCCATTGAATACTCACTAACGTTCTAAGCCTCACCTATTACTAACGTTTGGCTGATGACCACAATCTGTTTCAATTATAGTCAGATCGACTTGAAGTGGATCACATGGACTACACAACTGAACACAATGGAATCATCAAGTGTTTATCAGAGAGTTTATTCAATTCATTGGAAAATCCATATAACCTATTTAGTACGTTACATTCAAGTAATTAAGAGATAATGAAAAAATCTATCAAACAGTTTTCTTTTGATTACATCTACATGTAGAGGGTTTCAGCTCAAACTATCGCTGAATGTAAAAGATCTTATGTGTCTAGACAGCAGTAGCCGTCTATAATTTTGCAGAATATCAAGCATCCGTGGCATTTCCAGAGAAACTGGCAGTACATCTATGGAAAATATTAAGAATATGTCAAAAATAGTCCCTGTGGGCAAAACAGAATGCTGGCAAACCACCCATGGATGATTCCATTAAAATGCTTCGTATAGGAACAATGACAAGATAACCAGTCTGTGTCAGTGAAAATGCTGACAAGATGTTCAAAAGTGTGTCTGTGACAAGACTAACAATGATATTCAAGGAAGTGTCTGTGGGTCTGTGAAAAAGTTGATATGATGTTTAAAAGTCCCTCTGTTGACAATATGTCAGTTACCTCATTTCAAATGCTGACAGTGATTCTGAACAGTGCAGAAATCTCAAAACTCCTACATGGTGCCGACATAACTCATGCAGTTTGTAAATTTGTATTGGGAGTAGGACTACCTCAATTCATGATTTAAAAAAAAACATTGCTTTTACTTCCTTTATATTTTCATTTTTCTAATTTGGGCTTGCCATCAATAAATACTTTGGTGCAAGCCATACTGCCTGCCACACTATTCTTTACTTAATTGAGATGATCAGCTGTACCTGAATGGTTAACCAGATTTGTGACCCACAATTCTCAAAAGTCCACTCCTGCGTTGTCTAATTGCCCAATACAGAGAGCCAATACTGCTGGTCATCCAACCCTTGAATCATGTAATAAGGTTTGAGCAGCGATCAGTTTCTGGTGATGTGGTACAGCGGCTCCACCGCAGGTATGGCCCTGACAGGCAAAGCTACGTGGAGGTCTTTGCATCCTGATAAAACTCCTCAAGCAATTTGATAATTTTTAGATGCCCAGCATTCATCAACATTTCAAAACTGCTAATGAAGTTACAGGCTAATAGCAACACAATAGTAAAAATAACTAATGAAAAGAAAAAAAAATTACAAATATTCAAATGTCAAATAATTATCTTCCTCTTTATCACAAGTCCACAGTCCAAGGGTCTTGGAGTTTCTAACCTGAACAGTAATTTTCTCCAGAATGATGCTGAGCAATCTCGGCAAACACAGACACTGTTTATTGAGATAGCAACTCGTATTGAAAGATCAACAACTGATCGCCAGTCTAGTCAACAAGGTTCACTGCCTACTGTAACAATTAATCTCAGCAGGATACAGTGGTAACAATTTCCTTTATAAGTACTATTTCATGGATTAAATAACAATTTACCAATATTGACTGGGAATGTCATCGTGACAGTTTTGGATGGGGTGGAATTTATCAAATGTGTTCAGGAGAGTTTTCTGCAGCAATTTGCATAAGGCCCCACAAGGGCACTGCTTGATCTAGTCTTGGCAAATTGGGAGGGGTAGGTGAATGAAGTGTTCATGGATTTAGTTTAGTTTAATCTAGAGATACACCACGAAAACAGGCCATTCAGCCCACAGAGTCCATGCCGACCAGTGATCCCCGCACATTCACACTATCCTATACCCTAGGGACAATTACAAATTCAATAAGCCTACAAAACTATATGTCTTAGGAGTGTGGGAGGAAACGGGTGATCTCAGAAACCCCCCCGCAGTTCACAGGGATAACGTACAAATGCCATACAGACAAGCACCTGTGGTCAGGATCGAGCCCGGGTCTCTGAGGTTATAAGGCAGCAACTCTACCGTTGCACCACTGTGCCACCCGTGAGCCTTTTGGGACAAGCACCCACTGTTTTATTAGGTTTAAGATAGTTAGGGAAAGAGACGGAGCGGGCCCACGAGTTAAAATTCTAAATTGGAGCAATGCCAACTTTGATGGTATGAGACAGGAACTCGCTATTTGATGGTATGACACAGGAGAAGAGCTCCAACCGCCGGCCCGCGGCCTACGTCTAACCACAGGTACAGCAGGGACTTACCTTCCGGAGCGGGATCCCTCACCGCGGATCCTGGGAGAGGAGCTCCGACCGCTGACCCTGTGGTCTGCGGTGTTTCTGGCTGCGGTGCAGCAGGAACTTTAGATCTTCGACCGCCGGCCTGCGGCCTACACCATCTTGAAGCCGCGGTCTCCGGTGGGGAGGCACCGATTCAGGACTTACCTGGACTTACCTTGTCTGCACATCTGGATGCCCGCAGCGGCGACTGCGGAGGGTTGTGATCCCGACCACGGGGGGAAATGGAGGAGGACTGACCAAATTTTGTGCCTTCACTGTGGTGGATGTTTGTATTAAGTTTTTATTGTGTACTGTGTGTGTTTTTTTATTGTGCTGCTGCTGGCAAATTAATTTCATTGCACTTTATGTGCATGTGACGAATAAAACTTGACTTGACATGACTTGGCTCAAGTTGACTGGTGTAGGTTGTTTGAAGGAAAAGTGAGGAAAGTGGAATATTTTTCAAAGTGTCCAAGACATCCTTGTTCCTGTTAGAGTGAAGGGTAAGGCAGATAAGTACAAGGAAACTTGGATGCCTAGGGAAATAGAGGTCTTACTCTGGTCAAGAGTAAGAAGGAGGCATGGGGCAGGTACGTATAAGCAGCTGGGATCAAGTGTATCCCTGGAGGAGTTCCGGAAATTAAGGAGCAAGCTAAAAAATAGAAATTCATGGGGCAAAAAGTGGACAGGAGATAGCTCAGGCAGATAGCATTAAGGATAATCCCAAGATATTTTATAAGTACATGAAGGGAAAATGGGTAACCAGAGACAGTGGGACCCCTCAGGAATCAAAGTGGTCAATTCTGTGTGGAGCTACAGGAAACGGGCAAGATCCTAAACTTTTTCTCCTCTACTTTGACTGTGGAGAAAGACAAGAGGACTGGGGAACTTGGGGCAGTCAATGGAAGTGTCTTGAGTATCATGGTCGAAAAGGTGCTGAAGGTCCTGACGCATATGAAGGTGGACAAATCTCCCGAGCCTGATCAGATATATACGAGGATACTGCAGAAATTGCAGGTGCCCTGGTGGAGATTTACGAGTTGTCATTAAATACTGGCGAGGTGCCGGAAGACTGGATGGTGGCAAATGTCATGCCTCTAATCAGGGAAAAGTCTGGGAACTACATGCCAGTGAGCCTAACATCTGTGGTTGGAAGGTTACACAAAAAACTGGAGAAACTCAGCGGGTGCAGCAGCATCTAAGGAGCAAAGGAGATAAGCGACGTTTCGGGTCGAGACCCTTCTTCAGACATGAAGATCTCTTCTTCAGACATGAAGAAGACATGAAGATCTCCTTCGCTCCTTAGATGCTGCTGCACCCGCTGAGTTTCTCCAGCTTCTTGTGTAACCCTCGATTCTCCAGCATCTGCAGTTCCTTCTTTAACAATCTGTGGTTGGAAAGTTACTAGCAAGTATTTTGAGGGATAAGATTTACATGCATTTAGATGGATAAATCAATGCCTTAAAATCAGGATGAAGGGTAAAAAAAGCAAAGGGGATTGCTGACAGTTACAGTAAGTAAATACTACACAATACCTTCAATCTACTTCAAAATCACTGATAAGGCAAAGGATAGCACAATACTTTATTACTTTTAATATAGAGAAAAATATTTTTACTTAAGCACCTCAATTTAGTTTTATAATGCAGTCAACCATATTGGCGAATGACCCAACAGTTTCTATGGATACACTTCAATATTTCAAACGACACTTTCTATGGGTGAATAGGTAATGTATCAGAAGAGTCTCAATGGAAATACCGGCAATCTGGCCAACAAACCATTTCTGGATTCAAAGACAATGCAACCAGGTGTAACCATGGAAATACTGGTAATTGGTCCAAAAAAATCCTAATGGAAATATTGGCAGCATGCTCAAAAGGACTTCCTTTAAATTATACACAGCGAACATATTTAGACAGATCTTTGTTTTATAGTTTCATGTCATGTTTCTAAAAAAGTACCAAAATTCCATTTTTTCCACTGATAACAAAGCTCAAGAGTGCAGATTTAGATGAATAGATTTGCATTTAACTGAGAACACTTTGTTTTACATGTAAAACACAGCACAGAGAAAACAAAGTTGTTTTCTACAAGTCAATCTGCAAGCACTCCTGCAGCCACTTATCACAGAGGACAGAAAACTGCAGGCAGCATGCCTTCAACGGCACTGATGAGCATAGGGATAACTTGCCCTACTGCAAATTAACAATTAGCATTTTGTTTGCACTTTGTAAATCAAAATCATTGTAAAATAAAATGACAAAAAGGCTGAATTTTAAAAGCACTAAATAACTATGTTTTATTAATTGGTGGGGAAGGATGACACTATTGCCCTTTCTTTTACATTAGGTCTGGAGAGTTAGTTTATCTGGATCACACAAAAACGTTTTTTTTAATGAAGACATCCTACATTTGGAAACATGGGTCATCAGTTCTGGACAATGCTACAACTATAAATAACTCCATAACCACGAGGTATGCCTTAGATCAGCATGTTAGTAGGTTTTACACTGCCAGTATTAGACACCTAAAATTGATTGCAGGATCGTTATTTTTAATCGTTACTTTGCAAATGACACTGAGTGAGTGGTATTGTACATAATGATGATGGTTGACAAAGATTACAGAGGGGTATGATCGGTTCGGCAGTGTGCTGAGGAATGATTAATGGAATTAGTGCAGAGAAGTGTGAGGTGTTGCGTTTTGGAATGTCTAACATGGACAGGACCTACACAATGAATGGTAGGCCTCTGGAGAATGTTGTGGAGCAGAGGGATCTTGCAGTGCAGGTGCATAGTTTCTTGAATGTGGTGTCTCAGGTGGAGAGGGTGGTCAAGATGGATTTCCGCACATTGGCCTTCATCAGTCAAAGTATTGAGTAGAGAAGTTGGGAGATCATGTTAGTTATATAAGATGTTGTTGAGACCACACGTGCATTACTGGAATCTAATAGAGAGGAGGAAGAAGCAATTTGATAAATCTGCATGGAGCAGTGAATGATAGATTATTGCTGACTTATGTCATTGTATTTTCTTTGAGGAAGTCAGCACCACTTTGAGAGAACTCTGTGTAGACGTAGATAAATCAACAGCAATAATCTACATCTCTTTAAACAGAAGTGGCTGTCAATGCTGGAATTATGCTAATTTATAGAGCATCTTTAAAGGATCAAAATCAGAACAAAACAAATTGACACTAGATAGGTGGAAAGATATTAACGTGGACGATCAAAGGGTTTTATCAAACAGGACATTTTGTAAAATCTATGGGGTAGGAGAAGATGCAGAGTTTTGGAAAAAATATATAGAATTCACCTTGAAGCCATGCAACTACTGGAGATGTTATATTAGTTGATACAAAGGACAGCAGATGCTGGTTTATAAAAATAATGACAAAAGTACAGGTATAACAGCAGGCCAGGCAGCATCTCAGGAGAACATGGGTAGGTAACGTTTCAGACTGAAAAAGGGCCCCACTCTGAAACATCACCTTATCTATATTTTCCAGAGATGCTGCCTGTCATACTGAGTTACGACAGCACTTTGTGTATTTTTCTTGCCATAGTAGTCTTACTTCCTTTCCAACATCCAGGACCCCAAACATTCGCATGAATCTGACTTATATACAGCACTAGACTTAGTGGGACCCGTTAGGTCCCAACATCACACGGGAGGGCTGGTCACCACCGCAATATTCCACCTCTCCACCAATTCCAATATTGCTCGCCAGTGGGGCGGGGGGCTTTCTGTTGCGCTAGTATGGGTGTTGCGGGCCAAAGGTACTGGTATCCAGAGGGCTAGTATAGCCATTGTGGGCCGAATGGATTCGTTGTCTGGCAGCCAACTGTTGCAACGATTTTAAAAGCCAAGCCAAGGCAAACAATTTGGCTGCAGCCACCTGACAACCAAAATCCATTTTGTGAACACAAACTTTTTTAAAAGGCGAGGCAAACAATTGGGCTGCAGCCACCTGACAACCAAAATTCATTTTGTCAACACAAACTTAAAAAGAAAAGGTAAACACTTTGGCAGCAGCCACATCAAGGGGACTCACCATGGAGTAGACATCTGTTCAGTGTTATTCACAGCTCAGAGAGCCATGACCCTCTCGCTTCCTGGGTCTGGCAGAGACTGAGTGAGGCACGACACTTCCGGGTTTTACAGTCCCTCCCCCCTCCCCCCTGCTGGCAGCGGGTGCAGCAGAGAGAACAGAGAGAATGGGGATTTTAAAAAAAACATTAATATCTCTCTCAATTTTCATCGATGGGAAAAATCCTCTGGTCCCAGAAGGCGGAGGGGGGCTCTGAGCGAGGTGGCCAAAAATGACGGCCATATGTGGCGGTGTTCTCTCGGAAATCGCAGCACAGTGGGCCAAAAGCGGTCAAGATCAGACTTTTAGTAATATAGATTTTGTGATGTGATTGGCATGGCATAGATTGGCTGGATCGCTGCTTTTGGAATGCACTGCAAGTACAACCAAACCAAGAGGAACTCTATGGAGGGAAATGGACATTTCAGGTTGGAATCCTTCTTCAGATGTTGTCTGACCCACTGAATTCCTCAGCAGTTTCATTTTAGCTCAAGAATCCAGTATCTGGAGTCTCTCATGTGTTCAGCATTTTCTATTTGAGTTTCCAGATTTCTAATTGACCATATTTTTCTTTTTGGGTCGTAACCACCAACTTTTCATCTCGCACAATCATCTTTGTCATGATTTATTATTTCTTGCCTTCCACACCATCACAGCCATCCTCTTTAGTCCACTCCTCACCCCTTCTCTGAACCTTTAAACATGCTTCCCTTTAACTCTTAACAGTTCTAATGAAAGGCACTGAGACTGTTGCTACAGTTGCTGGTTGCAGTAAGTTGCTTTTCAAATCAAAAGAGGCAATATCACGAAGATGGAAATTAAAAAATGAGAATGCACTATAAAAACCTGTTCTATATTTCCCCCAGCGTTTGGAAGTGTATGGCTGATTAGGTTGTGATTTCAACTCCACAATAACCTTGCAATCCCCCAGTATCCAGCTACCTCTGCCATAAAAATATTAGGCTTTATTTCAACCACTATTTGTGCAAGAGTTCCAAACATTCATGACTCAGATAAGAAATAACACTTCATCTCCATTTTAACTGTTTAACCCCTTTATTTGAAGCTGCATTCCCTCGTTCAACATTCCTCTTGTGACGATCTCACTCTCTCAATGCAAGCCTAACCAGTCCAACGTTTTCTCCTGAGATAGTCAATTTTCTATATGTATCAATATGTTCCTCCACCTTTAGACTTAGCTCATTTATCTATACTTTGCTGCTTTCTGTCTCCCCTTTTGAATAACAAAAAAAAAGTACATTGACTATTTTCAAATATTATAGAACCTTCCACAAATCTTGGGAATTTTGGAAAATTAAAATTCTCATGTGCCACTTATTTGAAGACCCTACGATGATGTAATCAGGATTTAGATTTGTTAGCCCACAGGTCAGACAATTTGTTTGGTAATACTTCCCTGGTGATTGTAATTTTCTTCTCAAGTTCTCTCGTCCCTTCCAATTTCTGATTTACAGCTGTTACCTGTACTCTCAGTAGTAATGGTTTATACAAAATTACTATTTAATTTATGTTCCCTCGCTATGTTATCCATTATTAATTCCCTAGAAATTTGTAAATAACTGCAGAATCATTTACTAGCCATTTCTTATATTTGTAACTTTCCTTTTTTTTCTCTTTACTAATGTTCGTCATTATTGCCTGTATTTTGCATTTTTTGATATCATCAAAAGTTGTCTTATCACAGCTGTTAAAAAATAAGAACCTTACTGGTAATCTATCTGATAGCTTTTCATTAAGTGGAGCAGTGTTTAAACTGCATATACTTACATTCACACTAACTTAGACCCCAACCCCACCACCACTAAACCTAACCTAATCATAGACTAATGGCATGATTACAAGACTACAGAAATAATGTATTTACATCTGTCCTTCACATAAACTTATACACTTAACCCATTCTCAAGACCAGTCGACCAAAATTTCCCATGGGTATATTTACAACACAAGTTTGATTTCAAAACAGGATTCTTATGCCTGAAGGGATATAAAGAGACCCGCCTTATATATATTGTTTTGTACACTAGCTGTTGAACCCTAAAGGAAATTTATAAACTATTTAAAAACTGCAGGATATGGAGTTATGTTCCACCTCAATGCAAAAACAGATAATGTATAATAGGTTTGAAGTGAGATTGTTCAATGTAAGAACAGCATTGCTTGAGGCACACAACAAAATCTTAAACAATGTCTGAATTAGAAATTGCTATCGACCCTGCAATATTGCAAGAGAGGAGGATTCAGGATTGAGCTTGAATCTGCACAATTAGGAGCTGAAACATTATGTAGCATCCAAAGAAGCCTGGAAATCACCAGGTCCGATGAACCAAAGAAGCAATCAGAAGCATGTGACATTAAAATAAAATCCTGTCTGAGCTCTAACGTACTGAGATAACAATTCAGAATCATCTTTCAGGAATTCCTTTTTACCACATTCAGCAGCTTTGCTTCAAATTCCATGGAATCAAGACGACAGGGTATGTTGCTGTGTGATATCGGAGCAATGCTTTGATGCTCAATGCTTTGTTAATGTCTTTCAGTAATAAGATGCTGAATACAACACTGGCCACAGCCAAAACTATGTGGCAAGTCACAAACAGTCCCAGTGGGCAAAGGGTTTAAAGGTGGAAAAGTCCCCTCTGGTGGCCAGTCCACAGTAGCTATTGTAAAACAGCATATACAGCAAAGACGTAAATAGGGGTAATTCAGACAGGTAAGGAATATGTGCCAAATGGCATGGGCAGTTGCAGTCCAAGGCACAGAGCATGAGAGCATTCAGGTGGAAGAAAGTGCTATGAGGTGTTGGGGCCAGTGTTGTTATAGCAAAGAATTGGGTGGTGGAGGTGATAATTACAGAGAGCATGAGAAGACGGGCATAATGCTGGGACCAAATAACAAATGGAGCACAGTGAGAGTCATGTGATCAGCACCTGGTTAGAGCAAAGCTGAACAGCTTTAAAGCTGTGATTTGACCTTGACCAAATATTGTCTGAATTTTGTTTGATGATCACTCCACATCACATTTAATGAGTCATAAGCCAAGAGCGTTTAATTGTTATTTATACCAGGAATAGAAAAATGAAATTCTTACTTGCTGCAGCTTTACAGACCACTAAATGCAATAACATACAAATAAATATATAGTTATCAATAATCAGTAATACTAGGTAGCCAGATCATAATAGTGCAAAACCAAAGTACGCAACGCAAATAAAAGCATAGTCCATATTGGATCGTTGCTGAGGTAGAGTTCTGGTCAATGTTGTGCAGTGCGGTTCAGGATGGTTGCTGAGAAGAAGCTGTTCTTGAACCTGGAAGGTCATGGTTTGCTCTCTTGTGCTGTTTATAAACTCAAAGAAACTCTAGCAGATTTATCAAGCAGAATTTCCCTTTCAGAGATGATAGCACCCAATCCCATTATTATTTTTCAAGTTGCAGTCTTAATTTTAAATTAATGACTACTTAATATTAGATTTCAGCATTTTCCATTCAACTGATATCATGCTAAATATTCTGCAATTCTTAGTTTTGGGGCTACTTTTTGTTTCTTAAATATTGGCATTACAATTGGCATCTATCAGTCTGTGGGAACCATCACAGAATCGAGAAAAAATGATAAACAGTGCATTTTCCATCTCCATATAGATCCCTTTCAAAATACAAGGGTGGGGGTCATCAGGTCCTTAGGAATTGTCACCTTCCATTTTATTAGCTTCTCTAATATGAGATTTTTCAGTAATGCTTATTTCTGTTTCCATCATTTACTCTACACATGTAACTATCCAGACTAAGGGACCCATAGTCACTCTTTTTTTTAAGTAGCATTTTAAAGTTTATTTTCACATCTCTCACTAACCTACAGTCATTTACACTTTCTTTTTCTTCATCAACTTTTTGGTACACATTTGATGAATTCCAAAATATTTCCGAATTCTCAGGGGAATCTTTTGCTGGTAACATTAACCTTTCACTTTCATCGGAAACTCCATGCCTTCCCCGGGTTATGATTACCCCACCTATGGACTCCCGCACATACAAATGAGCAAACGTACACATTTTCGACTTAACAAAACAATTTGGATACAATTTTAAACAATGTTTAAACAAGTATATCTTCCCAAACATCAAAGCAGAGCTTCACAGCCAAGTGTGAGTGGGGCGTATCAAGTGTTTTGGAATTAGCATGTGCAGTCGGAGCCTGACCATACAGTTCTCTCCTGAGTCAGAAACAATATTTTCAGCTGGAATTAGTGGTTTGAGCCATTACATACATGGTCTGCATGGAGATGAATTTGTCAGCAACTGCGTCTTCTGCTGGGTGACAAAAGGGCATTTGTGCCTTCTCTCCTCACTACCTTTATGATTTGCTTCATTCAGATTTAAGATAGTTTCAGATAGAATTAAATTATTTTTCTGTTGTATATAGAATTCCATCATATTATGACAGCTGTTCCCCAATATCCCTTTAAATACCAAATCATTCATAAACTTATTTCCATTGGAATATACCAGGCTAAAGGATTGGATAATTTATTTCACAGTGGTAATAATTCACCTTCTGAGATCATCCACTCCACATTCAGGTCATACTTTTATGACTCCTACTAGTGTTTCTCCCTGAACACTCACCTTACCATGTTGCTCTGAAAGGCCCAAGGCTAATTTTCCTTATGCCTTGAATTTCAACAAGAAGCCTGTGCCGTGGCAAGAAAAGAAAATTAAGTGATTTTTGCTTAACAAAATAATTTACAGTCCTGTATTCAGATAATAAAGTTGCTCACTAAAGAAACAACTTTTCATCAGATCAGTAACATGTTAAGTTGCTTCTTTCCATTTTAAACCTTTGCCTCTTTATATGGAAATAGTTGAAAGCTATTTCTGCCTCCTTCACAATTTATACTTGACTACTCCCATTGGATCACATTTTTTAAAAAATCAACAAGCTACAAAATAATATCTAAAGCACTGACATTTATTACAAGATACTGACTAATTTTTCCCTTTCTAATGAGATCTAATCTCATCTCCATACTACTAATTTATATTGAGTAATTTAAACAAAAGGGAACAAAAATTTTAAAACATCCTGAGACTCTCAAAATCACTGATTTGTTGCTGTGTTTCTCACGAGAAAGGAAATCTGCATGTAATGAATCATTACATAAGAATGAGGAAGATGTAACTTTTTCCTGCTGGCTATTAATGGCCTTCCTTTGCCAATTTGAAGGAGTTTTTAATAAAAATGCTCTACTGTATGGAATTATAAATATTGAAAAAACTGTCATATTTAGTAACTTTAGTAGGTTATAATAATCATCAGGCTTGCAGGCATGCTATGAGCAGTGCGACAAATCAAATCATGCTGAACACAAGAGCTACTGTAAGTGTGCCATTAAACATTTCTCATTTCACCTGCCCTATTGTCCCATGTTTAAAAAGAGATAGACATTTATTATTAACTAGACCAAGTGGGACCCGTTGGGTTCCTGTCACATGGGAGGCCTGGTCCCCCAACGCCACCTGTTCCCCTAACACAATATTCCACCACTCACAAATAGCCCCCACGGATGGCCTGGTCCCCCAACGCAATATTCTACCACTCACCCGTTCCCCCAACGCAATATTCCACCACTCACCCATAGCCCCCAACTGCGCAGGCGCGGCTCATTTCCCCTCATCCCCCAACACTCCCTCCCCCTCCTCTTCACCCTCTCTCTTCTCTCGCCTCTCCTCCTCTTCCCCTCCTCCACTTCCTCTCTCACCTCTCCCTCCCTCTCCTTTCCCCTACCCTCAGTCACTCCTTACCCTCAGTCACTCCCTTCCTCCCTCTCTCCCTCCATAACTCCTCTCCTCTCTCCTCCCTACCCCCCTTGACGTGATTGTGAAGTGGAAGCTGCTATTTTATTTTTTATATAAATGAGATCCTATTGTGATGTCATTGTGCGGTGGAGCACTGTGGACGGGCAGTTTACCGTATTTCCCGGCAATGAAGACGCTATTTTTTACCACAAAAATTTACCTGCGTGTTGGAGGCCGAAGGTTAGATTGTTAGCCAAGAAAGATAGACTTAGCTATCCCTCAGTACAGCAACATCATGTTGTTGTACTGAGGGATAGGCAAGTCTATCCCTCATTGCTGGCAGCTGATGGGAAGCGGCTGTATAGTGGGAAGCAGGCTGTAAATGGACAGCGCCGCTGGGGGGGGGGGGGGGGGGGGGGGTGAAGAGTTCCTTTCACAGCATGTGGGGAGTCTGGCCCGGGTCAGCACAGCCTGGACTGCACAAAGTAGTAACATTGGCTGGGCCACCAGGGGTAAAGTTGCGGGGAGGGCAGGAGTGTTGAGAAGGAGGGGGTCGAGGATCATGCCAGCAACTCACTCAGTAGCTCGGGTGGCTGCGAGCGTCTGCTGGGACCAGACAGCGGATCCAGCCGCTACCTCCGCGCTTTCTGCCGGCCCGCCTGCCAGCCAGCCACGGTGTCCTTCGGCACAGGTGCAACCAGTGGAGGTGGTGGTTGGCTAGTCGATACTGGGCGGAAGGCTGGCTGCTCCATCCCAGGCTCTCTCTCTCTCTCCCTGTTATGTGATCTCCCTGAGCCAGGAAGTCCCCGTCCCTCAGACCTGAACCACACAGTGCATTGTGGGACAGGCGAAGATGGAGGCTCCTCATTGCCTCCTTCAAGAAGTTTTACATCTTCCGTTCTACTGACTAAACCAAACCCTTGATCCTGTCCTGTCAGCCTTACTTTCAAAATTTAGCAACTCAAAATGGGGGTGCGTCTTTGACGCAAGTGCGTCATCATTGCCGGGAAATATGGTATGTAAATGGAATCCCATTGTGACGTCATAGCTGCTAACTGCCACTGCAACTTGAACTGATTTTTCTCAAACTGGATTTTGTAAAGTTCAAAATGTGAATAACGTAAAATATACCAACAATCTGAACGAAACTTGATACAACATACCACAGGACAATGGTGAGTAAGGTGGTCCAAAAATTGTAGTGCTATCGTGTACCATTTTGGCGCAGTTCCAAGAGCTCATGGTCACGCATGCACACAGACAGATAGAATCACAAACAAGATGAAAGTTTTAGTAATAGTAAGATTAAACGAGAACTTACCAGTTCGAAGGTTGATCTTTATTTTATGAGGAGTTGCGATGAGGGATTTCGTGAAGAACCCGCCAGCACGCATGCGCGACATTCTTCAAAGTAGCGGTGTGGAATCACAGAAAACAACAACAGAAATGACTTGGCATAGTAAGATTGAAGAGACTCTAATTACCAGTTGATTATGATCGAGGGTTGGGAGCGGAGGGCACGAAATCCCTCATCGCAACTCCTCATAAAATAAAGATCAACCTTCGAACTGGTAAGTTCTCGTTTAATCTTACTATTTCATTTTGGAGTCACGTGAGTGACTTCGTGAAGACTTCAAAGCTCTGTGATTCCATGCCCTGGACCACGTCCATGCTGTCACACACCATTTATGAGGATGGATAGGAGTAATCAACTTTCCAGACTGCTTGTACTGAAAAACAAGAGCAACATTTGTTAACAACAAAAGAAAACCCCTCATTCGGGGACATCTCCACGTTCTTGACCTGCATTCAGCACGGCCTCCGCGAACTGTAGAGGAGCGGCAACAGCTGTATTGTAGAACCGCTGGAAGGTAGCTTTGTTCGCCATCCTACTGTGGCAAGAATATGGTCCATGGGCACCTCCATGACCCTTGCCGCCGACGTTGATGCATGCCCTGGTGGAATGGGATTTGAAGACATTAGTGTCAACACGTGACTTACCCAAGACGATCCTGAGCCACCTGAATATCGTCTGGACCGTCACTCTATGGTGAGGTTTCTCCATTCCTTCAGTTTTCTCGTCACTTTCACATAGTGACGGATATGGGCGGCTAAACATAGCCTTGCATCAGCGGGGTATGCCAGGAACTTCAGCTGCAGCCCTGTGCACCCAGGTCTATGCTGCTTGAGTAGCTCGTCTATGACGAAGACTACTTCTGCAGGGGTAGAGATCATCCTGTCGATCCGGATTTTGTGGAGTGTCTGTACCCTCTGCGCTGAAGTCAGTGCCAGTAACATCACCAGCTTCAGGGTGAGTTTGTCCAGCTCCAGCCCCTCCATGGGCGACCACGTCCTGAGCAGGGTGAGTACTTCCCCGATATCCCAGGTGATATTATAGCGTGGTCTGGGCGGATTCTAATTGAATATTCCCCGCATGAGTCTGGACACCAGCCTGTTGGATCCTACCTTAATATTGAGGTAGAATGACAGTGCACTCAAGGTACTGTTGATGGCACTGTAGCTCAGGTGTTCATTATGATGCAACCCCGCCAGAATTCCAATACGTCGGTGGTATGCAATATGGGAGCGGCCGCAGTAGGTTTCCCATTTCCGGATGTGAGAGAGGTATTGCCGCCTGGTGGACTCCCAGCATGACGCTCCGATGGTATCCATGGTTCTAGATGATAGGCCATACCGCAGTAATGGCCTGTGCAGAACCTCCAAGCCAACAAGTTTAGATGACTGTGGCAGGGATGTGGTCCCCCTGACACAGGGTTTGTACCGATTATGGGTAATCCTCTAAGAGGACCCAAGGTTGACTGATCATATCAAGGACCACCGGATACCATGGCTGCGTAGGCCAGTCGGGTATGATAAGAATGCCCTTAGCAGCATCTGCCTGGATTTCCCACAACACCCGACTGATGAGGCAAAATGGAGGAAATGCATAGAAACCAATTTCCCCCAGTCCAGCGAGACGCATCCATCGCCATTGCCCCAGGATCTGGTTCCCACGAACGTATGTTGGTACCTGATGGTTCAACCTTGACGCAAAGAGGTCGATATCCGGTTCACCAAATTTGGCTGTAATTTAGCGGATATTTGGGGATTCATCATCCACTCGATGTTGTCATTGAATTTGCGTGACCTGGTGTCCGCCACTGTATAGAGCTCACCCGGTAAACAGGTAGCTGAAATCCAAATATTCCGTCGAACACACCAGAGCCAAATTGTATTTGCCAATTCATCACATGAAATTGACCTGGTACCACCCATATGGTTTAGATATGCCACCGCAGTGGTATTATTTATTTGGAGACGGACATGAGCATCAGTAACGCTAGAACAATAAGCTCGAAGTCCGTGAAATGCTCCTAGCATCTCCAAATAGTTTATCCCTTGTGACAACAACAGGGTAGATTCAAGGGTGTGCCATCTGCCCTCACAACTGGAGTAGTTGTCCGTAGCTCCCCAGACATGGGAGCTTGCGTCTGTTTGTAAGTATACCATCGGATTGGCCAAAATGATGGGTTTAAGTGAGACATAAATATTGTCAATCCTCCATTGTAACTCAATCTGTGCCTTGAAAGGCAGCTGCATTGGTCTATCGAAATGTCTAGCGTTCAGTTTTAACGCTGAGACCTTGGCTCTCTGCAAATTTTGATAATGCAAAGGCCCGTATTGGGCAGCTGGAAAAAAGCTACAATCTTGCTAATCACCTTAGTAGTTTGTCTAATTGATGGTATACTGGACCAGACTAGACCCTTGCATAGTTGGGTGACATCGCCAACCTAGTTAGTTGGTATGGTGGCCCTCACGTGATTGGAATCCACCGTAACCCCAGATACCCTTGACCTGTGAAGGGCAGGACTTTGATTTATCTGGATGGATAATGAACCCCATTTCCTGAAAAAAATTTCCACGGTGGCTGAAACTGCCAGTTCGGCTGATTCCCAATAATTAGGATATCACCTAGATAGGCCAACACTATGTGATTTTGTCTCCTAGTGTAGCCAGTATTGATTTGAGCAATTTAGAAATAATCTAGGGTTGTGTAAGCCCATTTGGCAAAGCTCTGTATAGCCAAAGCTGATCCATCCAGATAAATTGCAAGAACTTCCTGTGGTATTTCTGAATGGATACTGAATAGCATGCATCTTTTAATCAATGCATGCCACAAAGCAGCCCCCAGAACCCAATAACTTGGCTGTCTGGAACGTTTCCATTTTGAAATGGGTATATTCTACAAAAGTATTCAAATGGGTCAAATCAAAATAACCCGACATCCTCCATCCCTCCTTGTAACCTTAAATTTTTCAGCATAGCCTACTGCCGCTCTTTGCTGGACAGTGTAAATTTCCGATCTGCATATGCTGGGATGGAGGGATTTCACCATTGATGAATTCAATCTCATGGCCTTGAATACTTTGTAAGATAAACTCATCAGAAGTGATGGTACCGCATGCCCTCGGAAAGAGCCGTAGTCTCCCACCAACATGTGAAGTTAAACATGCAGGTGCATGAAATCCAGACCACCTTACCTTCATGGTTATCGGCGGCCCTTGATATGTATGGCCGGATGTGGAGGTGCTGGATTGAGCTGAGAATGCGGCGCCCGCATATTCCATGCTGGCGGCTGGGGCCCTAGCCCTGAAAGGCCTAGGTTGATGAGGCTGCTGAAATTGAGGCGGAGCTGGAGCGTAGGTCCTTGCTGGCCTAACGGCAGGGCCTTGTGGCCTGAAAAATAGCACTCCCTGGCCTGCTGCCTGGTCGAGATATGTGACCGCATGAGTCCCACCGTCTTAGCGTGGTCATCCAGCTCCTTGACCCTCTTCGGGAGGTCTTCCCCGAACAACTGTCTGGGTGGCGGCGTAGGAGGTGTTTAACATAACCCCGCAAATTTTGGGTACAGCGATGGGTTTGATGATGCTCTTCCTGAAGGCATTTATCTCATACTGTGTGGTACACAATAGAGCCAGAGCATCCTCCTGCTTGGTGCTCAGATCCTCCACGTCCACCGACCGCGCAAACACGGTAAACCCAGCAGTGAGCAGCTTCAGGATCCGCTGGAGCTCCATCTCCTCGGTCCTGATCCTTGGGCTGATGTTGCCCAGATTGGCGTATTGACTATGGGCTCGTTGAAGGGAGTAGCAGTTCGCTGGGCCTTGTGCCTGTTTTATGGCCTCCGATAGGACCTCCTCCTGGAGCTGATGATTGGTCAGGAAGTCCACCGTGGCGGCCAGTTTGGGGTTGAGGGGTAGTCCCGATGTCTCTGACAATCCTCTGGCTGCCTCAGGCTCCTGCTGACGATGGTGAAACCTCCCTGTGCCCACTGGAGCTGGATGCTTCCTCCCGTTGATTCTGTTGCAGGAGGAGCTCCAACATCCACTCCATCCTGGCCAATACGCCCCTCGCCCTTAGAACTCGGGCGGACGGAGTCCTCATGTTCTGCTGAACTGCTGAGGCTCCGTTCATCGGCCCGCACCTCGTCGAGGTGAACCCGGTGCCGGAAGTTGTCGCTGCCAGCCGCCGCAGCAAAGCTGAGCGATTCCCGCGCGGGAGGTACGCTCAAACGCCTCCTCGGCGGAGCTCGATCCCGCTGCCACGGAGGGCAAATGCGGTGGAGAGTCGGCACCCAATGCCTCAGCACGGTGACCCGACGCCCGCGCGGGCTTGCCGGCTGCCCACATTGTGGACCTTGCCGACGCATGGTCTCGTCCTCCCATCCATGGGGGACTCGGCGACCGTGGCGGGACTCCTCCCAAGTGACCCGTCCCGGCCTCGGTGGTTGGGGAGTCCACTGGTCCTGACAGGTCTCCCAGTGGACTTGAGTCCCGCCATGACACCAGTCCGCAGTTTAGCGGCAGGTGACACCTTTGCCCCTAAAGGGTTAGGCTTCCAGGCTCCATCCCTCCCTCTTCTCCGAGGGCTCAGGGAGAAGGACCGTGCAGCAGCACGCGAGCCCTAGCCCAGGTCGACCAACGAGCCTGTTGGCGACCCCGATACGGAGACAGGGTCTACCTGCTCCTCGAACCAGCACTGGAGCTCCTGCTCCTCGAACCAGCACTGGAGCTCCGGCGTATCGGCGGGTCGGGCCTGTACCAACAGGGCTCCCCGACTTCCACGCCTATTTCCCGGCCCGACTCGCAGGTGCAGCCGTTGAGGAGGGCTCCGGGATACGTGGCCGGCGACTCCTGCGGATGTCCTGGCCCTTACTGTTTCCATGTTCCTGTTTGGAGAGAAAACACTCGCCACAACAGGAACACCAACTCTAGGGTGCTTAGCCTTACCTGAGTCGGCCCTCTGAAGGGCTGGTGGGGAGCCGCGCTCCCCTACAGCCGTCGGCAGCAATGCATTGCGACGATATGTCGCGCATGCGTGCTGGCGGGTTCTTCACGAAGTCACTCACGTGACTCCGAAATGAAATATACTAGACTAAGTGGTACCCATTGGGCCCTGTTCCCCAACTCAATATTCCACCACTCATCCATTCACCCAACGCAACCCGTCTCCACCACTCACCCATTTTCCCAACGCAACCCGTTCCTCCAACACAATATTCCACCACTCACCCATAGCCCCCAATTGTGCAGCCACGGCTCATTTTCCCTCATCCCCCAACACTCCCTTCCCCTCCTCTTCACCCTCCCTCTTATCTCCCCTCTCCTCCAACCCTCCTCCACTCCCTCCATCTTCTTTCCCCCTACCTTCACTCACTCCATACCCTCAGTCACTACTTCCTTCCCTCCATAACCCCTTTTCCCTCCCTACACCCCTGACCCATTGGACCCTGTTCCCCCAATGCAATATTCCACCACTTTCCCGTTCTCCCAACGCAACCCGTTTCCACCCCTCACCCGTTCCCCGAACACAATATTCCACCAATCACCCATAGCCCCCAACTGCGCAGGCTCGGCTCATTTCCCCTCATCCCCCAACACTCTCTCCCCCTCCTCTTCACCCCCCCACTTCTCTCCCTTGTCCTCCGCCACTCCCTCCCTTACCTCTCCCTCCCTCCCTCTCCTTTCCCCTACTCTCAGTCACTCCCTACCCTCAATCAGTCAGTCAGTCACTCACTCCCTCTATAACCTCTCTCCTCTTCTCTCCTCCCCTCTCCTCCCTATCCCCCTTGATGTGATTGTGAGGTGGATGCTGCTGTTTTGTTTTTTATGTAAATGAGATCACATTGTGATGTTACTGTGGCGTGGAGCATTGCTTACGGGCAGTTTATGTAAATGAGATCCCATTGTGATGTCATAGCTGCTAACTGCCATTGCAACTTGAACTGATTTTTCTCAAACTGAATTTTGTAAAGTTCAAAATGTGAATAACTTGTAAAATATACAGACAATCTGGACATCACTTGATACAACACACCACATGACATTGGTAAGTAGGTGGTCTGAACATTGTAGCACTATCATGTACCGTTTTGGCGTAGTTCCGGGAGCACATGGGCACTTCGGACTTTATTTGAAAATATATAAAGTTGAACCAACTCAGTCCACATCACTTTTGAATAACCTTGGCCAATGAACTATATCCTTCTCACGGGTTACACAAAAAGCGGGAGAAACTCAGTGGGTGCAGCAGCATCTCAGGAGCGAAGGAGATAGGTGACGTTTCTCCAGCTTTTTGTGTAACCCTCGATTCTCCAGCATCTGCAGTTCCTTCTTTAACACTATATCCTTTTCATATCCCTTTCTCAATTAGCACTTCATTTGGCAGTAGACCTGGAAGGTATCAGATTCATCACACATCCATGCTGAAAATTAGTGGCAGATGGAAATCAATAGTTCTCAGTGTTAAAATATTGCATCTTCATATCGGGATGGCAGGTGCAGGTGGAAAGGAAAATCTGTCAGGATTTGCTGAAATGTATGCATGGACATTGGGCTAAAGCAAGATTGAGCTTAGCTGGGATTTCATTCCTGTATAAAGCTAAAGACAGGTGCTGCTCCTTCATTTTTCTGCTCCACGAGGCCATCAAGCCATATTAAGCATTCTTAAGATCACTATCAGAAAAAGATGCACCAATACCTTGACACATTTCCCAACTTTGTTTTCAGCATCTTGTCTCCAATACAATTCCAACAAAAAAGGAGATAATCCAGAACAAAAATGGCAGATTGATCGATATACTGAGAATATCAAAATCCTGCCAGCTGAGCTGAAGAATGTAGAGAGTACATGCTGAGAGGTCAGGTCCATAGCAATTGTCAACATTTTTAACCAAGTCTACAAAATAGAACATCCACCAGCTTGTCTCCATAGTGGCACAGAATCCTCCGATAGTAAACATTCACAGCGAGACCTTTGAATGCTTGGGCCATTCCCATATCTTGTGAACTACCTCATGGCAAAGGCATGAATAAAGTATTATGGTCTTAAAAAGAAAATTAAAGATAAAAAAGCTAAATAGAGATGCGTGTGTCAAGGCTGGATTGTAGAGTGACAAGGCAGATGAAGCAACTCCAGCAAAGGAGGAATGACAAATATCAACGACATAATAAAAGCCTGTTTTACAAAGGAGGAAAAGCTTGGGCATTATAGAGCTGGAGAACATGTGGAAGGACAAGACCATGGAAGACGATTAAAATCAAGATGTTTTGGGTAGGAAGCCATTGTACTTAAGTGAGCAAAGATACAGCCAACAGTTGAGAATTAAGTTGTATAAAACGTTACTGAGGCCCCATTCGGTGTATTGTATTTAGTTTTGGTCATCCTGCTATAGGAAGGATGTTGTTAAACTGGAAAGCATGTAGAGGAGATTTACGAGTTTATTCCTTGAAGTGCAGAAGGATGAGGGGTGGTCTTATAAATGTGTACAATGTCATAAGGGGAATTGTGTGAATGCACAAAGTTGTTCACCCTGAGTGGGGGATCAAAAACCGGAGGACATTGATTTAATGTGAAATAGGAACTTGAGGGGCAAGGTTTTCACAGAGTAGGTAGTTGAGGCAGGTACTGTAACAACATTTAAAGGACACTTGGACAAGTACATGGATAGGAAATGTTTAGAGGGATATGGGCTAAATGCAGACTGGTGGGACTAATGTAGATTGAGCATCTTGGTCAGCATGGGGAAATTGAGCCACAGGGCTTGTTTCTGTACTGTATGACTCTATCTCACAACCGGAAGGTGAAAATAGAAGGCTGTCCATCGTTGGTCAGCTAAATCTAGAGGCAAAAATAGATTAGGTTTTTCAGCAACAGATAAGGTGAGCGAGAGGCTGAGATGGGAAACATTATGGGACTGAAAATAAATGGTCTTAAAGATGGAAAGACATAGAAACATAGAAAATAGGTGCAGGAGGAGGCATTCGGCCCTTCGAGCCAGCACTGCCATTCATTGTGATCATGGCTGATCATTCACAATCAATAACCCGTGCCTGCCTTTTCCCCATATCCCTTGATTCCACCAGCCCCTAGAGCTCTGTCTAACGCTCTCTAAAATCCACCCAGTGATTTAGTTTCCACTGCTCTCTGTGGCAGGGAATTCCACAAATTCACAACTCTCTGGGTGAACTTTTTTTTTCTCACCTTAGTCCTAAATGGCCTCCCCTTTATTCTAAGACTGTAGCCCCTGGTTCTGGACTCATCCAACATTGGGAATATTTTTCCTGCATCTAGCTTGTCCAGTCCTTTTATAATTTTATATGTTTCTATAAGATCTCCCCTCATCCTTCTAAACTCCAGTGAATACAAGCCTAGTCTTTTCAATCTTTCTTCATATGACAGTCCCGCCATACCAGGGAGCAATCTCGTGAACCTACGCTGCACTGCCTCAATCACAAGGATGTCCATCCTCAAATTAGGAGACCAAAACTGTACACAATACTCCCGATGTGGTATTACCAGAGCCCTATACAACTCCAGAAGAACCTCTATACTGAAATCCTCATGTTATGAAGAACATTTTGGATTCATTGAGATGACGTGATGTCACTAACAAGGCTAACATTTATTGCTCATCCTTGACTATTCTCAGATTAACTTGCATGGACACTTAAGAATCCACTACATTATCTAATGTGATATATCAGGTTGACCGATGGGATGGGATGGCCAATACGCTCCCATAAATAAGAATAATGAACCAAAGGAATTGTTGCCAAAACCAGTACTTATGACAGCACCCCCCCCCCCCCTCCCCCACCACCCCCATGTTATGGAGCGAGGGCATTTCAATAAAATTGTTCATATTCCAATTTTCCATATCATAAATCCACATCACCTGTGCATGATTCACGAAGCACAAGATGAAAAAAAATGTGTATTTACTTTTACTTCACTTAAATTCTGTTAGTGGAATTTATTTCTTATCTCATTTTTAGGTTATGATTTTGGAATTCTGTAAGGGAGAAATCTTATCACCTAAACAGCCATAGACGAGGATCACCAGTTTAACGGACACCAGAGACTTTATTCAAAGGGTGGTGAATCTGTGGAATTCTTTGCCACAGAAGGCGGTGGAGGCCAAGTCAGTGGATATTTCTAAGGCAGAAATAGATAGATTCTTGATTAGTACAAGTTTCATGTTATGGGGAGAAGACAGGAGAATGGGGCTAAGAGGGAGAGATATATCAACTATGATTGAATAGCTGAGTAGACTTGATGGCCGATTGGCCTAATTCTACTCCCATCACATGACCTTATAACTTATGACCAATGCTAATGCTAAATTTACATTGAAGTTCCCAGCAGTCATTTTAGATTATTAATCCAGGTCACTGGAATACACGCTGGAATGACAAACAATATACTACTGTTTCCCTCTCTGTGGATACTGCCTGAACATCTGGATATGGCCTACTCCTGCACCTATTGTCTATGTATCTATGTAACTACTATCTCAAATATTGCATTTTTTTTCTGATTTCCCATGTTTGGAGTTTTTGCTTTCCAATATGTACCATATCTCATTGATCTACTTGATTCATTAAATCTATTCTTCCTGGAAACAGCTCAGACATGTAGCGCTACCTTGGAAATTTATGTATGACATAAACAAAGCTTTGGGAGATAAAATGCAGTGATGGCAGCAGAACGTGGTGGTAGTTTTTAATATTTGATAGTGAAAAATATTGACACCTATGCAATGTGGCATTTACAGTTGTTGCAGGTACAGTCACGTAAAAGACATAGCAAAAATATTTAAGTGAACAGCTGAGGCATGTTTGCACTATAAAAAATGTCATAAGTTTTCTGTGATAACTATTCTTTTGCCATGGGTCCTACCACCACACCAAAAGCATCATTCGTATCATTAATGGAATTTCAAAAGATAATTTGTCTACACTTGAGCTCTTTTCTGGAAGAATAGATCAATAGAGGGAGATCAAGCAAGGCAAATCAAGCAATGCTAAAGATGTTCTATGCCCATTTGTATGTTCTAATTTGCGCCCACACAGACACAAGTGCAAATACACTTGTGTAGCATCTTTAACCTGAAACATTACCTCTTTCTATTCTGATATCGACTGATCTGCTGAATATTACATTCAATATTTTAAAATCAAAAATCTAATCTTGGCACAAGATTCATATTGTTGCTTCTGTAGAACAAACATTGCATTATGCTAAAACATTAATCCTAATGTTTCATTTGCAGCAGGAATGAACAATTAAACCATGGAGAGGGATCAGATCCTTTACTAACACCAAGATCACCAATTAGTCTTGCATAACTGGGCTGCACCAATTCGGATAAAAATGACATCTAGTTATTGCAGACGAGCAGTCTATGAAAAAATTAAAACTCCCACAAATGCTGGAAATATAAAGTAAAAACAGAAAATGCTATAAATACTAAGCATGTCAGGACACATCCGTGGAAAGATACACAGAGTTGATATTTCAGGTCAAATAGCCTTCATCAAACCAAAAAGTGGGCAGGGTATTGGAAGTGCTAAGAACAGAACCAATACTATAGAAGGCAAAAGGACACTTGTTCCTATTTATGTAATTACAGGAAGTTGACAACATATTCCTCATGGAATCTTGAAGCTGCTGCTTTGGTTAAGTGACAATATTACAGGAAAGAAAGCATAGCCATGGAAACAAGCGAAGACCGAGACTTTCCATCTCCAAGCAACCTCTCTGATTGGCATTTGTGCTAATAGGAAGATCTAATATTTAAATCTGAAATATCAAACAAGCCTCTTTAAATATTTGTGAAACAGCAATTTTTATGTAGAAGGTTCAAATTCATACCTTAACTACTATTTGAATTTCAAAATAATTTAATATTCATATTTAAATAGAAGATTGCATTAAAAATAATGCAATTAATATAGAATTTTTAATTTAAATAAAATAATAGTTATTCATGAAATTACATCGGTATTGAAATTTACTCAATATTTGTCTGGCTTTAGTTCAGGAAATTAAATTGGATATCTGAATATATTAAATAAACTTATTGAGGTAAAACAAAACATAGCATTATAACAGGAGTCTATAAATAATTGGTGAGAAATTCCAAGTTTAGCATAGTTAAAATAAATGGGTAAAATGCCTATTTATTACTGATCAAAGTAACATCACAAGATGATGGCTAATATAAATCCACCCACATAACTTCAATGTAAGAATGCTTTCACCTTGGATAAATAATGACCGAGAAATTAAATGGATCTTGACTGATTTTCTGGTCCCAATTGAAGAAAATGTTACAATCTAATTGACAGTTTTGAGTAAATTTGCTTTGTTAGAGGTATAAGAGAAAGTCATCTCTGGTTGATCAAGCTAAACATGCTATAATTGGTGTTGTGATGTTGAGTAAATTCTAGTTTTATTTATTCAGCATTAAGAAAACAAACTTTTCTGCTATAAATTAGTCACCAATTCTCTTAACTTCAATGACCTATGTACATTTTGTCTCTGAAATTGATCTATTGTACATCGTGTTAACGGCATTCAATTTACAGACCACCAAGCTACATGTACACTGATTTGTTTAAAAAAAATCAAATCATAGCTTTAGGCCGTTGAACTCTAAAACAAGTTAGCAAATGTACTCTCACACTTGGAGCTAATTTTGTAAATTGGGCCAGGGACTGAGATGGATTTGTACTGCTCAGGGCCCTGGCTAGTCCAAAGCACTTGGTATTTCACATCATTATGGAATCAAGTTCAAGTGAGTTTATTGTCATGTGTCCCTGATAGGACAATGAAATTCTTGCTTTGCATCAGCACACAGAACATAGAAGGCATTTACTACTAAACGGATCAGTGTGTCCATATACCATTATATAAATATATACACACATGAATAAATAAACGAATAAAGTGCAAATAACAGATAATGGGTTGTTAGTTATCAGAGTTTTGTCCGAGCTAGGTTTAATAGCCTGATGGCTGTGGGGAAGTAGCTATTCCTGAACCTGGTCGTTGCAGTCTTCAGGCTCCTGTACCTTCTACCTGAGGGTAGCAGGGAGATGAGTGTGTGGCCAGGATGGTGATGATACTGCCAGCTTTTTATGAGGCAGAGACTGCGGTAAATCCCCTCGATGGAAGGAAGGGCAGAGCCGATGATGGACTGGGCAGTGCTTACTACTTTTTGTAGTCTTTTCCTCTCCAGGGCGTTCAAGTCGCCGAACCAAGCCACGATGCACCCGGTTCAGCAAGCTCTCTACTGTGCACCTGTAGAAGTTAGTGAGAGTCCTCCTTGACAAACCGACTCTCCATAATCTTCTCAGGAAGTAGAGGCGCTGGTGAGCTTTCTTGATAATTGCATCAGTGTTCTCGGACCAGGAGAGATCTTCAGAGATGTGCACGCCCAGGAATTTGAAGCTCTTGACCCTTTCAACCATCGACCCGTTGATATAAACAGGACTGTGGGTCCCCATCCTACTCCTTCCAAAGTCCACAATCAGTTCCTTGGTTTTGCTGGTGTTGAGGGCCAGGTTATTGTCCTGGCATCATATGGACAGTTGCTCGATCTCTCTTCTGTACTCCGACTCATCCCCATCAGTGATACGTCCGACAACAGTGGTGTCGTCAGCGAACTTGATGATGGAGTTCGCACTGTGACCGGCTACGCAGTCATGAGTATAGAGAGAGTACAGGGGGCCGAGCATCGCAGCCTTGAGGTGCTCCCGTGCTGATTGTTATCGAGTCTGACACATTTCCACAAATACGAACAGACTGTGGTCTGAGAATGAGGAAGTTGAGGATCCAATTGCAGAGGGATGCGCAGAGACCCAGTTCTGCGAGTTTGGTAACCAGTTTGGAGGGGATGATAGTATTAAATGCCGAGCTGTAATCGATGAATAACAGCCTGACACATGAGTTTTTGGCGTCCAAGTGGTCCAGAGTGGAGTGGAGAGCCAGCGACATCACATCCACCGTTGATCTGTTATGGCAGTAAGTGAACTGCAGTGAGTCCAGGTTTTTGTCGAGGTAGGAGTTAATTTGCGCCATGATCAATCTCTCGAAGCACTTCATCACCACAAGCGTTAGTGCCACAGGTCGATAGTCATTGAGGCACGTCATCTTGCTCTTCTTGGGCACTGGTATAATTGATGCCTTTTTGAAGCAGGTGGGAACCTCAGACCTCAGAAGTGAGAGGTTGAAAATGTCCGTAAAAACTCCAGCCAGTTGGTCCGCACAGATTTTTAGAACACGACCAGGTATACCATCAGGTCCAGGCGCTTTTCGAGGGTTCACCCCTCTGAAGGATTTCCTGACATCGGCCTCTGTGACTGAGACTGAAATACCATCGCAGCGAAAGGGGGCTCGGGAAGGCACATCGGTGTTCTCCCTATCAAAACGTGTGTAAAACAAATTGAGCTCATCAGGGAGTGATGTTTCGCCGACATTTGAGCTGCCTCCTAATTTTGCGCATCCGTCTCATCCTCCAGCTTGGAGCAGAAGTCCCCTTTGGCCTTTTTGATGGCCTTACCAAGGTCGTATCTGGACTTCTTATAAACCACTGTATCATCAGACATGAATGCCCGGTGTCTGGTCTTCAGAAGAGTGCAGATCTCAAAGTTGATCCAATGTATCTGATTGGGAAACACTCGGAGGGTTTTTGTAGGGATGCAGTCCTCCACACATTTCTTAATGAAGTCTGTAACAACTGTGGCGTATTCGTTCAAGTCCGTTGCCGAATCCTTGAACATGGCCCAGTCTGCAGACTCCAAACAGTCCTGTAGTTGTTCCTCTGCCCCCCCCCCCACCCCGCCCCCCCAGCTCTGTACTGTCCTCACCTCTGGGGGTGCACTCTTTAATTGCTGCCTGTAGGCAGGGAGAAGCAGCACCGCGGTATGGTCGGATTTACCGAAGTGAGGGTGAGGGATGGAGCGGTAGGCATTCTTGATGGTGGTGTAGCAGTGGTCGAGGGTGTTTGGTCCTCTGGTGCAGCAGGAGACATGTTGGTGGAAGTTGGGGAGTGATTTCTTTAGGTTTGCCTTATTGAAGTCCCCAGCAATGGTGGTAAAAGCCTCGGGGTAAGACGTCTGGTGTTTGTTGACCACGGTGTGCAGCTCCTCCAGTGCCAGACGGATGTCTGCCTGGGGTAGAATGTAGACCGCGGTCAGGATGATGGAGGTGAATTCCCTCGGAAGGTAGAAGGGACGGCACTTCACCGCCAGATGTTCGAGGTGTGAAGAGCAGGAGTTGGACAGGACTGCCACGTCTGAGCACCACGCAGAGTTGACCATGAGGCAGACACCCCCTCAATCAACAAATTAACAGGCAAATCTGATATTTCTGGGTTAGTGCATACAGTACGAAGGAAGATTTTGTGTTACAGATGTCCTGCAAACATTCGGATTGGTAATGTATGACAAAGGAAGAAAGGAGAGCAGGGAAGACTTGAGAACAAACTGACTTTCAGTTTTCAGTTTTATCTTCACCAACAGACTCTTCTAACCATCTACAGAATAGATACATTGTTATACAGTCCCCTCCATAATGTATGGGACAAAGATCCATAATTTATTTATTTGCCTCTGTACTCCACAATTTGAGATTTGTAAGAGAAACAAAATCACATGTGGTTAAAGTGCACATTGTCAGATTTTATTAAAGACCATTTTTTATACATTTGGTTTCACCATGTAGAAATTACAGCTGTCTTTACACATAGTCCGTCTCCCCCCCCCATTTCAGGGCACCAAAAGGTTATAGCAAGCCACGCGTTGTGAATCAAAGTGATCTTTATTGAGGTAATACAGAGAACAGCACACACGTGACTGGGGAAGGTTTTCCCAGGGCTCTCTATATATACACCAGGGCACAGCCACTAACCACGTGACGACTCCTTCCCGCCAAACACAGTCACATGACCCTGTCAGCCCAAGTGCCGAGGGTTCGCTCAGTAAGTGGCCTAACAATTAGGTGGCGCCACAGGACTTCCACCCGCTCGTAGAACCAGAGGCACAAAAACAAAACAGCAGACGAACGAGACACTACCCCCTCACATCCACCAACAGGGATTGAGCCAGGAGAAAATTGGCGCCCAGCAACGGTTGGGAGTTGTTGGAAACCGTAAAAGTCCAGGTAAAATGACAGGGACCAAAGATGAGTGCGACAGTACAAACCCCATACGTCCGGATGGAGTTGCCATTTGCTGCAGTTAACGAGGGCCCCCGCTGGCCGGAACAAGTTTTTTCTATTACAAACCTCAAATTGTGGAGTACAGAGGTAAATAAATAAATGGGTCTTCGTCCCAAACATTATGGAGGGCACTGTATTTCCAACATGTCAAGTGAATGTTTTACAAAATAATTGAATACTCACTGTGCGATAAATGTCAGCACATAGAAGCTGATTTAACTCATAGTTTTGTAATATGTACAAAACTTAATAGTTATTGGATTGAGATTTTCAAAATTATTTCCATCGTTTTAAAGATTACATTAATTCCTGACCCAAAATTAATAATATTTGGTGTTTCAGATTCAAACCAAACATTAACAGCAAATCAAATAAATTTTCTGGATTATTGTTTAATAATTGGAAAAAATTAATATTAAAATTTTGGAAGGGACCATTATCCCCTACAATTAAAATGTGGACAGTGGAAATGTTGGAGACGTTGCAATTGGAGAGAATTAGGTTTATCCTAATGGATAAACATGAGCTTTTTGAACAAATATGGTCTCCATTCACTGATTATATGAAGGGGTAGCTGGGCTCAGCATTGAAACTCAATAAGTACCTGGTGGTAAGATCAAATAAAAATGTTTAATCTGAGATTTATATACTTGTCTCCATATATTATAATTAGAAATTGTTCCACTCATTGATAAGATGCATACTGTTTTTTTTTCCTTAAGTATAATAATTGTTTATTAGTTATATGTTTTTTCCTTTTTTTTTCCTCTAATCTTTTTCTCTTCTAATCAAGTATAATCACACTCTTTAAATTATTCACTATTCTTTCTTTATTCTTTTTTCTTTTTCTCTTTTTCACACTATTAAAAAAAATTGAGACCTATATATGGCTTGGTAATATTTATATAATTTTGGAAAGATGTAATATGTATATCTGAAAAAAATATGATATTATTTGTAATATGTATGGCCTCTAATAAAAATATATTTCAAAAAAAATAAAAATAAAATAATTGAATACAGTCCTGTAAGTCTCTAATGCTCAGCACTCCTGTCTAAATAGGCAGTGCACATGAAAACACAGATCAGAAGATACAGATCAGAAGAAACAATATTAGGGTTATGATTACCAATTTCAACTGATAGCTTGTTCAAAAGGTTTGGGTAAATACAATCCCAAATTGCTGTTGGAATTTGCATGCTAGAAAGGTATTTTGGAGAACACATTTTGTTTTAAAATATTGTCATCATACTACTTTGTGTCATGTGACCTAGTGTGAAAAACATTGATCTTTGCATCATAAACAAACTGGGCACGTTATTTATTCTGATAAAATTTTGTCAAATCTTCAGTATGTGCATCTAATTGGATTGTGTAGAATTTAAGACATTCTATTCATTTTTTACTAATGATATGGAGTCAGTAAAGGTAGGACTATCAAATAAGGACATTGGTATTAAATACATTTGGGGTTCCTAATGGTCCGATCACTATTTTAGTGTCTAGAGAATAATACAAGGTCTCGACCTGAAACTTTGACACTTGTTTTCCCCCCGCATGTGCTGCTCGATCCACTGAGTTCAGCCGGCAACTTATTTCTTGCTTTTAGTTCCATCGCCAGCACGGGGGAGCTGACATCCCCCCGATGCAGGAGCTGGTCACCCCCGATGCGGAGGTCCAAAACGCCGCCGGCTACGGCCATATTCACTTCAGTTAAATTATCCTACAGCCCTCCCAGGGCTCGTCCAGAAATGTATGCAGCTTTTAACATTATTTATTAAATCCTCATTATATTCAATGTAATATCTGTTATGTAAATGGTATTTCCGATGGATATCAGTGAACATTGTGCAAAAATCATGCCAAAAAGGTCACTGTAATGTTCAGATTATTTACTCAGTTCATTCCAAATACTAAAAGAACTAAATAGTTCATATGTCCGCATGCAAAATAAAACCCATATACATACACACATTGTTAATTTACCAAGAAAGGACTTAATAAAAATTGTAATTAACTAGCTCTATTATGAAGGTAGACATTAATGCTGGAGAAATTCAGCAGGTGAGGCAGCATCTATGGAGAGAAGAAATAGGCAAAGGTTTGGGTCGAGACCCTTCGTCAGACTGATGTCGGGGGGGGGGGGGTGGAGGGGAAGAAAGGAAAAGGCGGAGACAGTAGGCTTTGTGGGAGAGCTGGGGAGGGGGAGGGGAAGGAGGGAGAGAGCAAGGGCTATCTAAAATTAGAGAAATTAATGTTCATACCGCTGGAATGTAAACTACCTGAGCGAACTGAAGTGCTGTTCCTCCAATTTGTGCTTGGCCTCACTCTGGCATTGGAGGAGGCCCAGGACAGAGAGGTCAGATTGGGAATGGGAGGGGGAGTTGAAGTGCTGAGCAACCGGGAGATCAGGTTGGTTAGTACGAACTGAGCGGAGGTGTTAGGCGAAGCAATCGGCGAGCCTACGCTTAGAATTCATTTTTAGATATCTAGACCCTATTTATTACTTGGAAGAATCAGAATTATCAAGCATTTTCATGGTCAATGGGTGATGCATTCAATGGCCACTGCGTGGTAGGCCAATGATTGCAGAATTTCTGGATGCACTGTTTGGAAATTCAGCAGCGTGTCAATCCCATATTTGTGCGATGCTACCGAATCAACCTTATCTAAGGCTTTTTCTTCAAATGCTATACCAGCGCAGAGCAGGTGAAGAAAACCAAGGTAATTAGTTATTTCTGTCGCCATGACTGGGTCAGAGAGGAGAAGAACCACAAGTACTAACATTAAGTATTATAACAGAGGGCCTGAAATCAACTTAGTGAGGCAGACAAATGATGGGGCTGCAAAATAGAATGCAGGGTGAATTGTGGGGTTAAAGGTTGGTGACAGATGGGAGGAGGGGAAAAAGTTGAGTCAGGCACAGACCAAGAGTTCAGGAGAGATGTGGATGGTTCTCAAAAATCAAAAATCTAAAGGCAAACTATTACAGGTTTCTCTTAAAGGTCACACAGAAGCAGGTGCGAAAGGCACTGTAAAACCTGCATTTGCAGGAGTGGCCTGAACAGTGCTCGAACATCTGCTCAAACACGTGAAAATCCTGGAATTGGCATTGCACATTATTGGACAGTGTTTTTTTTTGTGCAAATGGAACTGAAACATAGAAACATAGAAAAATAGGTGCAGGAGTAGGCCATTCGGCCCTTCGAGCCTGCACCGCCATTCAATATGATCATGGCTGATCATCCAACTCAGTCTCCCATACCTGCCTTCTCTAAATACACCCTGATCCCTTTAGCCACAAGTGCCATATCCAACTCCCTCTTGAATATAGCCAATAAACTGGCCTCAACGACCTTCTGTGGCAGAGAATTCCAGAGACTCACCACTCTCTGTGTAAAGAATGTTTTCCTCATCTCGGTCCTAAAGGAAATCCCCCTTATCCTTAGACTGTGACCCCTTGTTCTGGACTCCCCCAACATCGGGAACAATCTTCCTGCATCTAGCTTGTCCAACCCCTCAAGAATTTTGTAAGTTTCTATAAGATCCCCTCTCAATCTTCTAAATTCCAGTGAGTACAAGCCGAGTCTATACAGTCTTTCTTCATATGAAAGTCCCGACATCCCAGGAATCTGTCTGGTGAACCTTCTCTGAACCCCCTCTATGGCAAGAATGTCTTTTCTCAGATTTGGAGACCAAAACTGTACGCAATACTCCAGGTGTGGTCTCACCAAAACCCTGTACAACTGCAGTAGAACCTCATTGCTCCTATACTCAAATCCTTTCACTATGAATGCTAACATACCATTTGCTTTCTTCACTGCCTGATGCACCTGCATGCCTACCTTCAATAACTGGTGTACCATGACACCCAGGTCTCGTTGCATCTTCCCTTTTCCTAATCTGCCACCATTCAGATAATAGACTACCCTCATGTTTTTGCCACCAAAGTGGATAACCTCACATTTATCCACATTATACTGCATCTGCCATGCATCTGCCCAGTCACTCAGCCTATCCAAATCACCCTGCAGCCTCCTAGCATCCTCCTCACACCTAACTATATCCCCCAGCTTGGTGTCATCTGCAAATTTGGAGATGTTGCATTCAATTCCCTCGTCCAAATCATTAATGTATATTGTAAATAGCTGGGGTCCCAGCACTGAGCCTTGCGGTACCCCACTACTTACTACCTGCCATTCTGAAAAGGACCCGTTTACTCCTATCCTTTGATTCCTGTCTGCCAGCCAGTTCTCTATCCACGTCAATATTGAACCACCAATACCGTATGCTTTAAGTTTATATACTAATCTCTTATGTGGGACCTCGTCGAAAGCCTTCTGAAAGTCCAGATATAACACATCCACTCTCTTATCCACTAGTTACATCCTCGAAAAATTCTGTAAGATTCGTCAGACATGATTTACCTTTTTGACTTTGTCCAATGATTTCACCACTTTCCAAATGCGCTGCTATCCCATCTTTAATAACTGACTCTAGCAGTTTCCCCACTACCGATGTTAGACTAACTGGTTTGTAATTCCCCGCTTTCTCTCTCCCTCCTTTTTTGAAAAGTGGGGTTACATTAGCTATCCTCCAATCCTCAGGAACTACTCCAGAATCTAAGGAGTTTTGAAAAATTATCACTAATGCATCCACTATTTCCGTGGCTACCTCCTTGAGCACTCTGGGATGCACACCATCTGGCCCTGGGAATTTATCGGCCTTTAATCCGTTCAATTTACCTAACACCACTTCCCGGCTAACCTGGATTTCACTCAGTTCCGCCATCATATTTGACCTCCTGCTATTAGCAGGTCCACTGCTATTTCCGGCAGATTATTGATGTCTTCCTTAGTGAAGACAGAACCAAAGTAGTTATTCAATTGGTCTGCCATGTCCTTGTTCCCCATGATCAATTCACCTGTTTCTGACTGGAAGGGACCTACATTTGTTTTAACTCATCCCTTTCTCTTCACAAATCTATAAATACTTTTGCAGTCAGTTTTTATGTTCCCTGCACGTTTCCTTTCGTAATCTATTTTCCCTTTCCTAATTAAGCCCTTTGTCCACCTCTGCTGGATTCTGAATTTCTCCCAGTCCCATGGTAGGCTGCTTTTTTTGGCCAATTTGTATGCTTCATCTTTAGTTTTTATACTATCCCTGCTTTCCCTTGTTATCCACGGATGCACCACCTTCCCTGATTTATTCTTTTGCCAAACTGGTATGAACAATTGTTGTAGTTCATCCATGCAGTCTTTAAATACCTTCCATTGCACATCCACTGTCAACCCTTTAAGACTCACCTGCCAGTCTATCTTGGCCAATTCATGGCTCATACCTTCAAAGTTACCTTTGTTTAAGTTCAAAACCCTAGTTTCTGACTTAATTATGTCACTCTCCATCCTAATGAAGAACTCAATCATATTATGGTCACTCTTGCCCAAGGGGCCACGCACAACAAGACTGCTAACTAACCCTTCCTCATTACTCAATACCCAGTCTAGATAGCCTGCTCTCTTGTTGGTTCCTCCACACGCTGGTTTAGAAAACTATCCCGCATACATTCCAAGAAATCGTCTTCCTTGGCACCCTTGCCAATTTGCTTCACCCAATCTATATGCAGGTTGAAGTCACCCATTATAACTGTGTTACCCTTGTTGCACGCACTTCTAATTTCCTGTTTGATGCCATCCCCAACTCCAATACTACTGTTAGGTGGCCTGTACACATCTCCCACTAGCGTTTTCTGCCCCTTAGTTTCGCAGCTCTACCCATATCGATTCCGCAAGTTCCATGCTAATGTCCTTCCTTTCTATTGCATTAATCTCCTCTCTCACCAGCAACGCTACCCCACCTCCTTTTCCTTTCCATCTATCCCTCCTGAATATTGTATATCCCTGGATGTTCATCTCCCAGCCTTGGTCACCCTGGAGCCATGTCTCCGTGATCCCAACTATAGCATAGTCATTAATAGCTATCCGCACCTTCAACTCATCCACCTTATTACGAATGCTCCTCGCATTGAGGCACAAAGCCTTCAGGCTTGCTTTTACAACACTTTTACCCTTTATACAATTATGTTGACAAGTGGCCCCTTTGGATTTTTTTCCTGGATTTGTCTGCCAGCCACTATTAATTTTCACCTTGCTACCACTTGCTTCTATTGTCATTTTATACCCCTCTTTCTCTCTGCTCACACCTTTAAGACACCCACCACCTCTTATTCTCTGTTTATTATTTTTTTCTCTCTGAAGTCGGTACCTGAATAACAGTTGTGGTGCTTCTCCTCATACAAAGACTATGTTTAGACAGACTACAGATTAAATAAAATTAATAGATAACTTGTGTAAAGTATTCCTGAAAATATCACACCAACTTAAATTCACGTAGATTTTCTTCAATATTTGTTTTGACATAGTTATATTCGCACCAACTTCACTTTCCACTGCGCTCATCTTTAAAAAAAATTGATACTGTAGCTAATTCTCCAGTTTCCTGCTTTCCAAGAAATTATTTCTAAATACTTAATGGCTGTCCCCGTTACACTCCACGACTGGGTAACAGATGATGCCCAATGTTATAGCTCTTTAGTGGTCTGTGTAGGATCACTGAATTCTCAATGATTTGCTGAGTCCAGTAGAAGCATTTAAAACTTGTTATTTAGGTACAATGATTATACAGCATCAGAGCAAAGCATTCAAATATCTGCAGACCCTAACTAAAACTGAACAGATCATAATCAAAACAAAGAAACTATGGACTGAAGACTGAACATGAACTAGCAGACAAAGGACACTAGATATTCAACTAATATTTTCACACAGAACACACCGCTGAAAAACAGACTTCCTTATCTATATACAGGGTGATTAGGGTGCATCATACACCCTAGCATTAAGAAGGGATCATTGGTCATAGTTCTGCCTTGGGTCTTAACAGTGACAACCTTGAGCTCACAGCTGTTCTTTGTCACTGTGCTTAGCAGACATGTTCCCCAGCGATTAACAGGCTTTTTAAATAAACTAACCCCATCAGTTCACTGCAAGTCCCTACATCAGCAACATTAACTTATTTCTTAATTCTCAACTTAGTTCTTGTTGTAGAACAACACAAAAGAAGTACACCATTGTAATCTAGCTTCTTTGTTCTAAAAGGCGGAAAAATGGCTGGGAAACATTTCAACAAAAAATAATTCTAAGAAAATAACTCTCTTTCATAGGTTAGGGAGGTCACATTTCAAATATCAACAACAGAATGATTTTACACTTTGTAACAAAATAAAAATGTGATTGTTTTTCATTGCAAGTGGCACAGTTGGTAGAGCCGTTGCCTCCCAGGCCAGAAACCCAGGTTCAATCCTGACCTTGGGTGCTGTCTGTGTGGAGTTTGCATGTTCTCCCTGTGACTGCATGAGTTTCCTCCCACATTGGAAAGGTATGCTGGTCTGTAGGTTAATTGGCCTCTGTAAACTGTCCCTATGCATAGGAAGTGGATGCAAAAGTGGGATAACATCGAACTAGTGCAAATGGGTGATCAATGATCAGCATGAACGAAAGGACCCATTTCCATGCTATATCTCTAAATTAAGCAATGATATGCATTTTTAGAGCAACTTTATATAGGAAGATGTCCCATTTGTTTCACAAGTGATTAATTAATGACAACCTAATACAAATTATTTGGAGAGCATTTACATCTATATCTATACGTAACTAAAAATCTGATCATGTGCTTTTCCGGTTTGAATGGTTTTTCTATTAGTGCAAGAACGGCACATGATAGCACTATGATTTTTCGCCACCTTACTCACCATTCTCCCGTGCTCAAGTGCAACAAATTTTGTTCCGATCGATGGTATAGTTAAGAAGTTATTAAGGTTTAAAAATCTTACAAACCGCACATGCGCAAATAGGTCTTCACTCCTGCCAGCCACCGCCATGCAGATTGGTCTCCTCTCCTGTCAGTCACCTGGGACGGAGACGCCCTTCCGGCGCAACATCGCCACACTGATTGGCCAGGTCCTCTGGCACTCACTGGTGGGGAGAATTGAAGGAGCGGGGAGAGCAGAGATAGTACATCACTGCCAGCTGGAGCTGCGTCGCACAGAGTCTGGCCGACTCCGACTCCAAGGCTGACTCCAAGGCCGGCCGACTCCTGCAACCTCGAGATCCTGGGGAGGTGAAGAGGGAGCCTTTGATATGGACTCTGAGACCGACTGCGAGGCTGACTGCTGCAACCTCGAGATCCTGGGGAGGTGAGGAGGGAGAGTGGCGGGATTGAGGGCGAGGAGGAGGTAGGGAGGGAGAGGGAGGAAAGTGGGGGAGGTGAGGAGAGTGGGGGAATAGAGGGAGAGGAGGGGGGAGTGGGGGAAATAGGGAGTGGGGAATGAGTGAGTGAGTGAGTGGGGGGGAATAGAGGGATGGGGGGGTTATGGCGGGAGGGATTGAGGGTAGGGGAAAGGAAAAGGAGAGGTGAGGGACGGATTGGGGAGGGGAGGCGAGGGGAAAGAAGAGGGAGGATGAAGAGGAGGGGAGGGAGTGCTGGGAGATGAGGGGAAATGAACCGTGCCTGCGCAGTTAGGGGCTATGGGTGAGTGGTGGGATATTGCATTGGGGGAATAGGTTGTGTTGGGGGAACGGGTGAGTGGTGGGGGACCAGATGAGTGGTGGAATACTGCGTTGGGGGATGGGGCCTCCCATGTGACAATGGGACAACAGGTCCCACTTAGTCTAGTACATAATTAAAAGTCTAATCTTGTGCTCTTCCGGTTTGCGTAGTTTTGTCTATTTGCACAAAAACGGTACACTATAGCAGCAACTCACCCTCACAACCCTCTAGGAGGAGATCTTCTTCACCAGCTCGTCGAATCTCGTGGTGCTCACTGTGATGAACACCGACTCCACCCCCCCCCCCCCACGTGACAGCAGTGGGCAGGCGGGCAGGGCAGGGACAGGCCGAGCAGAGGGAAGGAGGGAGAGTCGGGTTGCAGGGTGTCCGGACAGATTGAGCGGAGTTTGAGTAACAGACACAGCCACACACACACACAGACACACACACACACATAGTGGGGGAGGTCATGAGTGATAGCGAGGTGAGGAGTGTGGGTAGAGGGATAGGAGGGGGTAGGGAGGGGAGAGGAGATATGGAGGGAGGCGCCGACGATCCAGGGCCTGGGCGCAGAGACTGGCTCTGAGGTCGACGGCTGCAACCTCGAGATCCTAGGGAGGTGAGGAGGGAGAGTGGGGGGGATTGAGGGAAAGGAGGCGGATTGAGGGAGAGGAGGGGGCAGGGAGAGAAAGTGGGGGAGATGAGGAGGGAGAATGGGCAGGCATGAGATTTCTCCACTTCGCCGTCACCATGGCCCCATCGTCACGAGGCTTCACCGCTGTCGACGCCCCACTACATGCCTACGTGGTGCCGAGTGGCCGAGCCCATTTCACGGCCTCCATGGTGCCCTGCCGCGGTCGCTGTCGGTTCTACCCAACGTACCAGGATATCTGAGACCGCGGCGGTGAGGCCTGGCAACGATGGGGCTGCGGCGGAGGTGGCACCTCGCAGCGGCGGTGGTGCCTCGCGGTAGCAGTGGGGCCTCGCCGAATTTCAAAATCGGAGGATCCACGGAGAAATCTATCTCTTCCTCTTTTTTCAGTTTTTTCCTCTCTCATGTCTGGTGGGGGAAGGGGAATAAAGGGAAAGGGTGGGGGGAATGGGGGAGGTAGGGAGTGGGGAATAGAGGGAGAGGAGGGCAGTGGGGGAGGTGAGGAGGGATAGCGGGGGGGATGGGGGAGATGAGGTGGGGGCGGTAGGGGATAGAGGGATAGGAGGGGGGTAGGATGCGGGTGAGGAATTATGGAGGGAGGGAGGGAGGAAGTGAGGATAGGGGAAAGGAGAGGGAGGGAGAGGTGAGGGAGAGAATGGGGGAGGGGAAGAGGAGAGAGGAAAGATCCTGGGGAGGTGAGGAGGAAGGGTGGGGGGATTGAAGGAGGGGGGGTAGGGAGGGAGAGTGGGGAAAGTGGGGGAGGTGAGGGAGAGTTTTGGAGGAGGGGGGATAGAGGGAGAGGAGGGGAAGAGGTAGGGAGTTGGAGGGTGAGGAGGGCAGTGGGGGAGGTGAGGAGGGATAGTGGGGGTGATAGTGGGAGGTGAGGAGTGGGGAGGTGGGGGGATAGAAGGATAGGAGATGAGTTATGGATGGAGGGAGTGACTGCGGGTAGAGGAAAGGAGAGGGAGGGAGAGGTGAGGGAGGGATTGGGGGAGGGGAGGAGGTGACGGGAAAGAAGGGGGAGGATGAAGAGGAGGGGGAGGGAATGCTGGGGATATGGGCAAATGAGCTGCACCTGCGCAGTTAGGGGCTATGGGTGAGTTGAAAGTTTGTGTTGGGGGAACTGGTTGCATTAGGGGAATGGGTGAGTGGTGGAACATTGCGTTGGGGGAGCAGACCCAATGGATCTGCACAATAAAAATGAACATTCGGAACATTAAAATTCAAAGAGTTAGGTTTTCCCTTTTTAAGGAAAAAGGGAAGTTTTAGAGGTAAATGCCGGTTCACTTGCAATAATGGGACAAAATTAGGAGAACCCGCAAAATAAATAGGTTTATACTCGGAACACCAAAAGCTTGGCATGTGTGCATTTGGATGTCAGTCGATATCTGGATTAAATTCAACCTGATACTTTCAATAGAAAACGGCTTGTGAATTCATATTCAGTGGCGAACTGGACGGAGTTGATCAAAGTTCTCGCCAGGTTCTCGGAGAACTACAATTTTTTAATTATTTTTAAATTTTGTGTCTTTAGAACCATTAAGATGATATTTATTTGTAAAGAATTTAACAGTGCTTCAGCTGAAAAAAATTTCAAGCTCATCAGAGTATGAGCTGATAACAGTAAATTGGAAACAAGAGCAAGCAAGGACTTACAAAAATGCTGAGTGGGGAAACTGCCAGCAGGCGATGAAACTGCCAGGTTGACTAGCTGATGTTATGCCAAATTAATTTAAACTGAAACAGGCAGTATACAAGAGGAGCTGTAGCATTCCTGCAAGTTCCTGGAGATATCTACACGAGGAATTACCTTGGGCACGTATGTCTGTGAGAAACATCAAGTTTCATTGTTCAAGTCCTGAACAAAGAAGAGAAGTAATTTAACAGATCAGAGAGTGAGATGGATCATTAACAGTTTGAGAGTGTAAGAATACAAATTGAAGCAGGCATTGGACAAGGAAAGATGACTGGCCACATGAGAGATGGAAACAGGTGGTTAGAAAAGACCCTTTACCCCCTCAAAATGGCATTTTAAACTCTAGCTTCCAAAAGAGAAAAACAGTTTCAAGGTCTGTTGGCAACTTCCAAACTGGGAAACAAAGCTAATAAAAAAATGTGAAAATAAAAAATATTAAAAAGTCTGCAAAATGAATGATTGGAAAATGAATGTTAATACGGATGAGCAAGCGATGACATTTTGGAGGAAAATTAAAGCTACAGGTTAGGATATTGAGATCCTGGTAGGAAACGAGAATGAAAGACCTAGGGGTATGAAGACATAAACAAATCAAACTGTCAACACAGGTTAAAGTCCCCCTACCCATAAACTCTGTCAATTCATCCATCCTAGTGTTGCGTGTATAAAATGATTCAACCTCAACAGAAATAAAGACTTTGAAAAATCAACCCTTAGAATAAAGAATTCCTTCCAGCTCAATCTTTTGTGGATACCCCCTTATCCTGAGGATACAGTCTCGAGTTTGAGATATCCCCCAATAGAGGGGCCATCCTTATGACATCTAATTCATTATTCACCATCATGATCTTACATGATTCAATAAGATAGCTTATCATTCTTTAGCCCAATCTCTTCATTCTTTCCCCGAGTTGCGCTCTTCATAATATGATTGAATCTAGTGATTCTTCTCAGTACTGACTCCAAGGCGAGTAAATCCTTGCTTAATTGAGGAACAGAAGGATGTGCAACATGGATTAGAAAGTGGATGCATGATCATGTGAAGTACAAATGATGTTACAGATCCAGTTGCAATGAATAACTTGAGAAAAATACAAAGTGCTAGTAACTCAGCGGGTCAGGCGGCATCTCAGGAAGACATGGATAAGTGATGTTTCAGTCAGGACCCTTCTACTGTCTGACCCACTGAGTTACGCCAGTACTTTGTGTTTTACTCAAGATTCCAGCATCTGCAGTTCCTCTTACCTCCACAAAGGATAATTTGTTTTGTACTGCACGCTCCTTGAAACAATGTTTGCAATCTACCCGCATAGTGGCTGAAGCCAATGACCAGAAAAAAAACAATTACAATGTGGGAAGAAAGGGAAACCGTGAGATCGAAGGATACAGGTAGGAAAATGATAGAAGTAAAATGATTGAATTTAGGGTCAAGTCTTCAAATGAGCTTGTATCCCTTGGCATAAATATGAAAACAGCAAAGCTCAGAAAAGTTTATGAAAATCAATGATGGTGTTAGTTCATACACGAAGGTGAAAGCTATTCCATATGGATGGTCTACAATATATCTCAAAGTGAGACTTGTACAGTATCAGGTAAACATTAAAAGGGGAAACTCAAACTAGAAAGGAGACAAACACAAAAGATAGAATAATCCAGAACCAGCTGGTTTGAGAAAAATAGGGTTATATACACAAATTATTTAGCAAGGACAAATGTAAGAATAGACTAAATGGAGAAAATATTGAATTTAAGGATTAACTTGAGTAAAAAAGAGGGCAGAGTTAATAATGAAAGAAAAATTGATAATATACATGCACTGTATCATGAACATTTGGGAAATTAATCAGAAAAACTCGGAGCAATTGTTTTACTGGGAAGTCTCATTGCAATAGTTACATTTTGACTGAAACATGGCAGTGAACTGGCTAAGACTGGAAAAATTAACCTAATAGGATATGGTGTATTTAGAGGATATTAGACTAAGTGGGACCCGTCGGGTCCCAGTCACACGGGAGGCCTGGTCCCCCAACGCAACCCATTCCCCAACGTAATATTCTGCCACTCACCCGTTCCCCCAAGGCAACCCGTCCCGCAACGCAATATTCCACTACTCACCCATAGCCCCTAACTGTGCAGGCGTGGCTCATTTCCCCATATCCCCCAGCACTCTCTCCCCCTCCTCTTCATGTGTGGGAGGGGGGAGGAAAGTGGGGTGTGTGGGGGAGGGGGTATGTGTGGGTGGGGGGAGGGTGTGGGGGGGGGGGTAGGGATGTGTGGGCGGGGGGAGGAAATCAACACTGACAGCATGCTGCAAGCGTAGTTGGTGTAGGCAAGTTGCAGGGAGGCAATAGTTCTAATTTAGGTTCAATTATTTTAAAAAGCACTTACACATAAGTAGGGATATATCACCGATTACCAAACTAATACGAAGGAAATACGAGAGGAAACATGCAGTCAGATTAGAAAGATGAGTAAGAACAATAAAACTGCCTTGAAAAATTTTAGTTATCCATTTATGAATTGAATGAGAAAGTAAATGGAGAAATGGGAATGGAATTCCTAACATTTAAACATGACTCTCTTTAGCTAGAAAAAAACATATTGCAAGAAAATGTAATTATATTGATTAATATAGTTAAATATAGGCATGCCCTTTGAAGAGAAGTATTCACAATAAGTAAAATTAAAGGTATAAACAAAAAAAAGGGGGAAGTTCAATATAAATAGTCCAATTGAATTAGGGCACATACTAGAGCTGAATAACAAAATAGTTGAGGTGAGTATAGCCAGAAATTTGATGTCATGTATCCCGACAGGCTTTGGGACTATATGCTGCTAGCTTGAGAGCGACAGAGAGAAATGCTGCGACCAGGAGAACAAAGAAGCACAGTGAAAACAGTCACGTGATTGACATCTAGTGGGAGCATAGCTGAAGATATTAATGTCATGGCTATGCAGTATGGCCATGAGAGGGTAAGGTGTCTGGAACGGACATTTTTAAAAATAATTTTAAGACGAGTAAGATGAACAAGCAACATAATTAAGAGCTCTCTAGCCTGATACGGAAGAAAAATGCATTTTGCTCATTCAGCCTTTGGAGGAGAGACGCTTGTAATGATTGGTCAGAGCAGTGAGAACCTTGGGTTAGAACAAAGGCTTCTGTTAGAAGATGGAAGGAAAAGTGGTATAAAAGGGCACTTTCATACCATCAGCAGCGCCAACCTGGGAACAACCATCACAAGACGGAGGGACCAGAGTTTAAACTATTCTGTATCAACAGAGTGAATCTGGCCAATTCATTCATAAGGGTAATATCTGAATCCAAGTCATGAGTTTTGTGATTTAGTTTAAGAAGTGATAAATTGGAATAATAAAGTAAATGAGAAGTTAGTAGAAGTCAATGGTTTGCATGCATGCTTACGTACTCGAGTGTTAATAAAGATTAAGTTGTACTAAACCTTGGTTTAGAGTCTTTTGTTCAACACGTACTGCCACCCTGATGCCAGGGTCCGGGATGCCTCGGAGCAGCTGCATGACATCCTCAAAGGGGAAGGCAAGCAGCAGAAAGTCATTGTGCATGTTGGCACAAATGATATAGGTAAGAAAAGGAAGGAGGTTCTGCAGTATGAATATAGGGAGTTAGGTAAAAGGCTGAAAAGTATGACCGCCAGGGTAGTGATATCTGGATTGCTTCCAGTGCCACGTGCTAGTGAGAATATGAACAGGAAGATTGGGGAGATGAACGTGTGGTTGAGGAGCAGGTGCAGGGGGCAGGGATTCAGGTTCTAGTCCATTGGGATCTCCTCCTGGTCATGAGTGACTAGTACAAAAGGGACAGGTTGTACCTGAACTGGAGGGGTACCAACATCCTGGCGGGCTGTTTCACTAATGCTACACAGGTGGGTTTAAACTAGATTGGCAGGTTAGATCACATGGGATCCAAGGAGAGATAGCTGAATAGATAGAAAATTAGCTTCATGGAAGGAAGCATAGGTTGATGGTGCAAGGACTGGAGGCCTGTGACCATTGGTGTGCCTCATGGTTCGCTGCTGAGCCTGTTATTGTTTACAATCTATATGAATGAATTGGATGAGAACATACATGGCAAGATTAGCAAGTTGCAGATGATACTAACGTGGTTGGTATTGCAGATAATGAAGATATTTGTGAAAAATTGCAGCAGGATCTTGATCGGTTGGCCAGGTGGGCTGAGGAATGGTTGATGGAATTTAATACAGAGAAGTGTGAGGTGTTGCATTTTGGGAAGTCTAATATGTGCAGGACAAACACAGATAATGGTAGGGCTCTGGGGAGTGTTATAGAGCAGAGGGATCTAGGGGTGCTGGTACATAGTTCCTTGAATGTGGATCGCAGGTAGATAGGGTGGTCAAAAAGGCTTTTGGCACATTGGCCTTCGTCAGTCAGAGTATTGAGTGTACAGGTTGGGAGGTCATGTTGCAGTTGTACAAGATGTTGGTGAGATCGCATTTAGAGTATTGTGATCAGTTCTGGGCACCATGTTATAGAAAATATGTTGTCAAGCTGGAAAGGGTACAGAGAAGATTTACGAGGCTGTTGCCAGGTCCTGAGATCTGAATTATAAGGAGAAGTTGAGCAGGCTGGAACCCTTTTCCTTGGCACGCAGGAGGATGAGGGGGTGAACTTATAGAGGTGTATAAAATCATGAGAGGCATAGACACACAGAGTCTCTTGCCCAGAGTAGAGGAACCGAAGACCAGAATGAGGTTTAAGGTGAAGAGGAAAAGATTTATTAGGAATCGGAGGGGTAACTTTGGTAGGTAGATGGTACATGGATCGGACAGATAAATGGATAGGACAAGTTCAGAGGGATATGGGACAAGTGTAGCTTGGATATTTGGTCGGTGTGGGCATTTTGGGCCGAAGGGCCCGTTTCAACGCTGTCAGATGATATCCTATAGAAGTAATAGGATCAACATGGGTTGGAAAGCACTGGGAACAGCAAAGACAACTCATCGTTTGAAAATACCATTAAAGAGCAGGGAGAACCAAAAGTGATTAAAATTGAACCAGATATCCTTGAAGGTATGAAATGATAATGAAAAAATACAGGGATTAGAAAAATACAAGTTAAGAGGTGGAAAAGGAATGTCAACGGCATGAGGTAAAACTTAAAAAACATTGAAGGTATTTTACATCAAGAAAATGATAATTAGCGAAAGCAAGCTGAGATGATTAAAGAGGAAAACGTGATACAACATGCAATGGAACAGGCTCTTCAGCCCACAATGTCCATACCGAACATAATGTCAAGATAGTGTACAAATAACCACCGGGTGGCACCATAAGTGACAGCCTTGCCAACAGCCGGTCTCGTCCCTTTCTTCTTTTGTTGTTTTTAGTCTGTTTCATTTGTATGTTTTAGTATATCTTTAGTTTTGTATTATGTGGGGGTTGGGGGAAACATTTTTCATCTCTTCCCTCAACGGAGATGCAACTTTCTCTGTGTCTTATTTTCGTCCGCACTGCGGCCTTAACATCGTGGAGCTGACAGTCCCTTTGTTTGGGATCGACTTTGGGAGTTTCAACCGCCGCGATCACAGGAGCCTCGATCGCCTGTTGCAGAGGCTTCGATCGCCTCAACTGCGGATGTTTCGATCGCCCCGACCGTGGGAGAAAAAGAGAAAGAAGGTAAAAGTTATTTGCCTTCCATCACAGTGGGAAATGCGAGGTCGTCGAAAAAACAAGATGGATGTGCTGAGATAGTTGAAATGACAAAGATTTGTTAGGACTTGAAGGGATTGCTGTGAGTGCAGTGTTTGCAGGGACATCGCGCCATGCGGACATCCTGGAGTCTGTTGTGAACATGGATGGCTTTCTGACTGTTCGTGCGGACAGGGATTGCAGAGAGAGTGACAGGAGTTGGTACAACTCTGGTCATATCACGGTAAAGGAGGGTGTGTGTGGCCCGGATATTAAACTGAAGGCTGAGGATCTCCACTTATGCTGTGTGCCCTGGGGATTTGCACATGCCGCTGTGGGGGCTGTTTATGTTTAATCTTTATGTAGTTTTGTATCTTGCTTTTTTGGTATGACTGTGTGGTAAATCAAATTTCACTGTACCTCGGTACACATGACAATAAAGGTCCATTGAACCATTGAAAATCATTAGAGGAATAAATCAGGTAGATGCCCAGAATAGGGGAATCGAGGACCAGAGGACATAGGGTTCAAGGTGAAGGGGAAAATATTTAATAGGATTCTGAGGAGTAACCTTTTCACACAAAGGTTGGTGGGTGTATGGAACAAGCTGCCAGAGGAGCTAGTTGAGGCTGGGACTATCCAACGTTGAAGAAACAGTTAGACAGGTACATGGATAGGACAAGTTTGGAGGGATATGGACCAAACGCAGGCAGGTGGGACTAGTGTAGCTGGGACTTTTGGTCGGTGTGGGCATTTTGGGCTGAAGGGCTGTCAGATGATATCCTATAGAAGTAATAGGATCACCATGGGTTGGAAAGCACTGGGAACAGCAAAGACAACTTTGATACCTGGGGAGGGGGTGGACTTAGGTGGGAAGGGATGAGTTAACCAGGGAGTTGTCGAGAGAACGGTCTCTGCAGAAGGTGGAAAAGAGTGGAGATGGGAAGATGCGACTAGTGGTGGGATTCCGTTGGAGGTTACGAAAATGTCAGAGGTTGTGTTGTATGCGACGGCTGATGGGGTAAAAGGTAAGGGCTAGGGGGCTCTGTCCCTTGCTGAAACTTGAGGGAGGGTGAGCAAGGGCAAAGCTGCGGGGTACCGAGGAGACACATGTGATGGCCTCATCTATGATGGAAGAGGGGAAGCCCCGTACCCTAAAGAATGAGGACGTGTGTAGATGGAGGAAATTGGAAATAGGGGATAGAGTCTATGCAGGGAGCAGGATGAGAAGAAGTGTAGTCGAGATAGTTGTGCGAGTCTGTGGGTTTGTAATAGACGTTAGTCGATAGTCTCTCTCCTGTGATGGACACGGTGTGATCAAGAAAGGGGAGGGATGTGTCGGAGCTGCTCCAATTGAATGTAGGTGGTTGGCCAGAAGTGATCATTCTACCATCATAAAGGAAAGGAGGGAGGAAACCATTGAGGAACCATTGAAATAATATCTCAAGGTTTAGAAGGTTATGGATCAATGCAATAGACATAGGCCTTATTTTATAGCAATACAGGGCTAATCTGAGTAATTACACACTAATAATTTGATTTTACTGATGGGAAGCTATTTTTTTAGATTATCAAAACACCATATATTTGAATAAATAGAAAATCCATCCAATACTCAAAAGCTTTTAGAAAGATAAGATGTGTGTTAGCTCCCACTAATGCAATTGTTTTAGTCAAAATGCATTAGTGAAAGGCTCATGGGACCAAACTACCTGGGAAATAAGATGGTATAGAGAATGGGGTGGGTGAGGGAGGGCAGAATGATGCCTGGATTAAGAATTCTGAAATGAAGATTACGAGGTGAGCATACGTTCCTCCAATACTAACAACTCCCAAACCAGCGCATTAATTTCTGATGGCATTAATCCATTGTCCTCTATCCCTTGGATTCCAGTTTTCTGATTCAATCTGTTTCTACCTCCATCCCTCATTCTCATTGTTTCCATAGATAGAAATGCTGGAGTATCTCAGCGGGTCAGGCAGCAATTCAGGAGAAAAGGAATGGATGATGTTTCAGGTCGAGACCATTCTTCATACACACACACTGAGTTTAGTTTAGAGAAATAGTGCAGAAATAGGGCCTTCGGCCCACTTAGTCAGCATTGGCCAGCGATCCCCAAACACTTGCACTATCCAACACATTAGGGACAATTTTACATTGATCCCAAGCCAATTAACCTACAGCCCTGCAAGTCTTTTGAGTGTGGAAGGAAACCAAAGATCTCGAAGAAAACCCACGCAGGATTCTGGAAGAACATACAAACTCTGTACAGACAAGCACCCATAGTCAGATTCCAATCCGGCTCTCTGGCGCTGCAAGGCTCTACCACTATGCCACCATGCCGCACCGATGGAAGCTTATGAGATTCCGCCCTGGAATCTCCCCAGAGATGCTGTCTGACCCTGGCCAGGTTTCTCCAGCAAATTGTGTTTATCATAGAGTCATAGAGTGTGGAAACAGGCACTTTGTCCCAACTTGCCCATAATGACCCAAATATCCCATCTACACAGTCCCACCTGCCTGCATTTGGCCCGCATTCCTCTAAACCTGTCCTATCCATGTATCTGTCCATTTGTTTCTTAAACCTTGCGATAGACCCTTCCTCAACTACCCCCTGTGGCAACTTGTTCCATACACCCACCACCCTTTGTATGGAAAGATTACCCTTCCGATTCCTGTTAAAGCTTTCCCCATTCTCCTTAAACCCATGTCCTCTGGTTCTCGATTCCCCAATCTGGGCAAGAGACTCTGTGTCAACCTGATCTACTCCTCTCATGTTTTTATACACCTCTAACACGTTCGGTGCAAACCAGCATCTGCAGTTCCTTCCTATGCAGCTGAAATAGGTACAGTTATATTGCAAGGTTCAGATCTGGTGCCACTCAAATTTGTTGTGTTCAAATAACTTAGACTGAAGGATGTTATTGAAATTTGAGATAAGATAGATTAATTTGAAGGAACTTGCAAATTGATGTTGATAATAATGGAGGAAGAGATCTAAAAAGTGTCTAGTGGGATTCTGTGAAGATTGTAATGATGAAGATGGTTTAAAAAATGGAGCATGAATTATAAATATGCTTGATACTTTTAGAGATCTAAAAAATGTCTAATGACATGTGCAATAAATGTTACACTCCTGTTCAAAAGAGTAAAGAATAACATTCTGGATAAAATTATCAGAACCCAGGAATTAGTAAATAGTAAGGATCATCAAAAATCAGGGGCCATTAATCAGGATAATCAGATTTAATTAATTCACTACTTAATCAGATTTAAATTAATTGCTGAAAGATTAGAAGGGAAAAGAGGAGAAATACTTTCCCCTCAAAAGCAGTGGAAGTCTCTCAAGCACTTCCTGAAGGAATAGCAGAGGCAGAAACATTCATGAACACTTAAACATAGAAACATATAAACATAGAAAATAGGTGCAGGAGTAGGCCATTCGGCCCTTCGAGCCTGCACCGCCATTCAATGTGATCATGGCTGATCATCCACCTCAGTATCCCGTACCTGCCTTCTCTCCATACCCCCTGATCCCTTTAGCCACAAGTGCCACATCTAACGCCCTCTTAAATATAGCCAATGAACTGGCCTCAACTACCTTCTGTGGCAGAGAATTCCAGAGACTCACCACTCTCTGTGTAAAGAATGTTTTCCTCATTTCGGTCCTAAAGGAATTCCCCCTTATCCTTAGACTGTGACCCCTTGTTCTGGACTCCCCCAACATCGGGAACAATCTTCCAGCATCTAGCTTGTCCAACCCCTTAAGAATTTTGTAGGTTTCTATAAGATCCCCCCTCAATCTTCTAAATTCTATCGAGTACAAACCGAGTCTATCCAATCTTTCCTCATATGAAAGTCCTGACATCCCAGGAATCAGTCTGGTGAATCTTCTCTGTACCCCCTCTATGGCAAGGATGTCTTTCCTCAGATTTGGAGACCAAAACTGTACGCAGTACTCCAGGTGTGGCCTCACCAAAACCCTGTACAACTGCAGTAGAACCTCCCTGCTCCTATACTCAAATCCTTTCGCTATGAATGCTAACATACCATTTGCTTTCTTCACTGAAAAGATACAGGATGTGCATTTGTGGTGTAATCTACAGAACCACAGACTTTCTATTGAATGTTGGTATTAGACCGAGTAACTTATTTTCACCCAGCAAGGACACAATAGGTTGCATGTCCTTCTTTTTTGTTCTTTATTCTATAATACTGATGGAAACTGATAACTATAGGAAAATCATACAAACATCAGTTGTGCAAACATAATCAGAAATCTATGTCAAAGACAGAATTAATTCTAGCTTGGAGAAAAGCAAATTAATATAATACTACCATCACGTGTTAAGGCTAATCATACATAAACGCAGACTACTTGGACAGGGAGGGAGTGCAGCAGGTATTGTAACCATGGACTTTCAAGAGCTAATGATAAAGTACGTCATGAGACATATATTTAGAGAGTAGGAGCTGGTATCAAAGGGACAGTTTCGATAAACTTCAAAATATTAAAACTTCAATGAGAAATTTGTTGAAAGAGGCAGACCATAGTAATGAATAAAATGTGCTCCCCAACAGTTAATACTTATTTCACTCGTTTGTATACATGACCAGAACTTGAACATTGGGAATACAATTTTGTACTCTGCACGTAATGTAAAACTTGGCATTGTAGCAAATGCATAGTGTGGTATTACCCGACCTCAGAAGAACAGAGACAGATTGGTAGACACAAAATGCTAGAGTAACTCAGCGGGACAGGCAGCATCTCTGGAGAAAAGGAAGGGGTGACGTTTCGGGTCGAGACCGTTCTTCAGACGGATTGGTTACAGGTGCAGATTAATGTCAATAGTTGAATGTTATTGGAGAATCAACACAGAGAGTATGGTTTGTAACCTGGGTGTGACACCTTGCAGTAGTGGAACAAAGATTACAAAGTGCACAAGACTTGTGTAATATTAAGGGAATTTCAATTGAATTCACCATAAACTTGCTCTGCATACCAGCTGCCCAACTTTCCATTGACAGAAGACATTACTGACCTTCAAGAGAGACCCATGTGTTTAAAAGCAGCAGTTTATGATATTGTGAGGTATTTGTGGCTCAGCATGTGTTTTACTAACTCTAACAAATGAGGCTTTAATTTACAAAGTTTGTGTATACTCCCAATATTCAATCCTGATCATTTATAGACAACAGAAGGGAATGGAGTGAATGGTACCATATATGTCAACCTTTCACCATCCCTCTCTGCTTTCTAGGCCTCAGCAAATTTTGCACCAAATTATAAATTAAGCTGTGCATACCCAAATGTTTAAAGGTTGCAGTTTATGTTTTCAAGCCAATTGAGAAAGCATACAGAATACACAACATATCCAGGCTTGAAAACATAAACTGCAACCTTTAAACATTTGGGTATGCACAGCTTAATTTATAATTTGGTGCAAAATTTGCTGAGGCCTAGGAAGCAGAGAAGGGTGGTGTAATATTTGTGTAATGACGTGTAATATTAGGGGAATTTCAATTGAATTCACCATAAACTTGAATAATATACGTCTGAAAACAACCCAGAGCTTTGAAATTTGATAGGAATGAATATAGAAATGTGGACAATAATTTCTCTGAACACCGAGCTTTGGGGAACGATTAAAGTTTCTAAATCGGATATCAAGTTTGAGATGGGAGAAGATGGAAATGTTCCCCTGACATCTCAAATGGATATATACACAAATTGAGACATCACAATTGTGTATGGGTAGTCTTTGAGAAGGGGGTAAATCAAAATATGTGGTTTGATTTGTTTCTCTCTGCCATGAATATCTCAGAACATATCTCTGATACACACATATCTCAGAACACACACATTTTTGCTCTGGCAGTCTTACTATCTAGCCAGCTGTCACTCGACAACAGAAACTTTCAATAGAGTTTGTTTTCTTTAAATTACGAGACACTTCAAATAATATGCCTATGTTAAATTGTAAGAGTTAAATAATTGTGTTGAACATTGTAGGAAGTATTTAGAAAACATACAGTACAGATTCACAAAGTGGAAAAAAGACATTCAACTCCTATTTATGCTCAACATCCAAAATCAGAGCATTGTAACTGCTAAATGCTCTCATCGTGCTCTGCTATCTTGTTTTAGCAGCTATCCTCATTCCTTCATGCCGTTGTTGACCCAATCTGCCAGCACCAATTCCTGGACTGCTGTTGTACCAATATGCTCTCATCCTCATTGAGCAAGTGTAAACATTAAAGCTAATATTGGCTGACAGGGTTTAGCCAATACCGATACTGAGGCCAATGTATCCAAATCTCTATAATCCATACTAACAAAATCAGTTATAAAAAATCTCGGCAAATTTAACCTACATTTAAAGATTCCATTTACAAATTGTTAAGATTTCACAGCCATGGGCATTGTAGTTTTGAGGCTGGAGCACTTGAGTGCCAACAAAATACTGAGTGGCAACAACGATTGAACTGGGCAAATGAACACCAAATCAAAAGCCACATTGCAGTAGGGAATGTTCAACAGAGACTGAAGGAAAGCCAATGCATTATTGCTTTCTGTAATTTATTGTAATTATCATTTATATTACTATCCTTATATTTTGAGAACTGAACACAGTCTACTTGCATCACACCAGCAAATCCCCAGGCCCAGCACTTGAGCATGATGCTGATCGTTTTCTGCAGTTGCCAGGTTACAGAACATGCCACCGTTTTAAGAGGCTCTATGTTCTGCTTCTAGGTGATGAAGGTTCTAGCAGATCATGACAATCTTACTATGTCTCATAATACTATGAGCGAGATTGAATTATGACAAATCCATGAAGTGTTTGTCTAAAGAAGATTCCAACCTGAAAAATCTGTTGGGGATACATATTTTGTTTTAGCTTCACACTCTTCCTGACGAAACATACTGCAGGCGTATTGCTCTAGGTAAGGTAATTTTATGTTATTTTGTTTACAGCAATCTCCATTTACTTCCCATTTCCTACTATTCCACATAATCATGTCCATTGAAGCCAAAATTGAATATTTCAAACACAAATGTAAACTTGTGATAATGACCATTACAATTCTTACAGGTTCTTTTGAAAAAAGAAATATCCCTTCTTGTATGTTTTCAAGAAAGGCTGAAAGCTGAACTTAAATAAATTCTTGATAGATGACTAGACAATTGTCCACAATACATGAATTTCATATAGCATTTTCAGAGGAATTGATTTGAGTTAAGAATATGTGTACAAGATAGAAAGAAATACGATGAACTCTGGGGGTCTGAATTAAGAAAACGCTCTAAACATTTAGGTAATGGAAAGAGTTAACATTGAGGTTATGGATCTTCGACCGGACATGTTTTGATGTACACATGTATAACCTTAAGAACACGACCAGAAGAAATGTAAAACAGGCTGTTCTAATTGTTTTTGTTCAATGTAACAGGGTGTAATATAATAAAAACAAAATATTTTAATTGTTATTCCATCAATTTCAATAATTATTTATTCTTCCAATACAGCTTCCAGTGAATTCAACATGCTGGAAACCAGCAAAAAGACAGAAACAACCTTGGAGTAAAGATACTTAGCATGATACTATGATTGGAAAACAGATTATTCACAGCAATGCATTAACAGTGCAAAATTTACATAAACATAAAACAAAACTATACCGAAAAATGCATATTTTTTGACAAAAAGGATGAAACATATATATAGATTGTTAGGAAATGAAACTTTAACTATTAGACAATGTACTTAAAAGTGCTTTGTTATTGCGAATTTCAAAAAAAGCACATGATGTGAATGAACTTTGAGCAAATATGTCATAACCAAAAATAAATTTTAGGTAATATTTTAGATGCAATGCCTTGGGCATTCTGATTAAACATTAATTCCTCTTTTCCTTCATTGATCTTGGATCATTCGTTATTTAGCGCCAACATTTTCCGCCCTAATTAAAGTTCTCACCATGTTATTTCATTTCTTGGCAATGTTTTATAACTAGGACTATTCAAAAATATAACTGTCGGCAGTGAATGGTTTTACTCAAGCACAAATTCAATTTTCTGAGTGACAAGTATCTTGAAATTGTATATTAATTTAAGAATAACAAACACACATCATTCGAACTTATACCAGCATCTGCAGTTCCTTTCTGCGCATTGTGTCTGCTTAAAAGCAATCTTGTTCGGCTACCCGACCACTAACACCTTCCCATTGCCCTCCTTATGAGTTTAGTTTAAGGGGACTGAGAAAGTCTCTCGCAGATTTAAATTCATTCCACTTAGATCAATATTACTAGGGGATTCGGAAGGGAACACGTCTCATTTTCTTTCTAGCTTCCAGATCAAATATATTATCCAAACGCTCTCCTACTCTTGCCAACCGGTGTGAAATGTGTATTTGTCTTGACACAAGACTGTTCACAATCTGCCACACACTGGTTGGTGTCCGTTTTCCTGGCTGCCCTACTCCCACGATGAAAAAGTAACAAAATAACAACCGCAATCCACAACTTCAAAAAATTTAAATGGAAGAAAACAAATGGAAGACGTTCAAATTCGGAACAATTAACCATTCCGACATTAGGCAAATCACTTCTCCCTAGTTCTGGGTTACATTTTATCGGTCTCTCTCCAAGATGAAAAGCTTCAGGTTATGTTTGGGACCAGGATCATGACCTTGCCACCGTGTCCGGGCTGGGAGGAGGTTACACGACTTGTCAGTGTCACGGAGCAGGGAGCCGCAGGCAGGAACTGTCGGGAGTAAACCCTGCATTCCTTGCTCACTGATCACTGACCCGCCAACAAACTCTGAGCAACATGTCAAAGCTTCGGCACCGCCTCGCCGCCAATTACACAAGGGGCTCGTTTTTACAGGTTAAATAAATAACGCATTCGCCATCTGCCAAAGAATCTCAGGTCAAGAATATAGAAATATGAAGACGTGCGAAAATTTGAAAGTTAAGCCCGGTGCTGCGGTTTGAATTTGGCATATGGCAGCGAGCGTTACTACTTTAGTCAATCCCTACACAAAGAACAGCTTCACAATATACACCAGAATGTACACATGTATATATGATATAGACAACAGGACATCTATTTTTAAGAGTCCCTCATGAAAGCAATAACCTTTAATTACTTTGCAATGGTGCTGAACCCTTTTCCTAATACAGTATTCAAATGGCTATTCGATCTGCACGGTTTGCAGGTGTCCCACCAGCAGGACCAGATAAACAAGTTTCTCTCGCTGTCTTCCCTGCGACCCCCGCCCCTCCCTCTCTCCTTCTCCTCCAATCGACCTACAAACGAGCCTGGTGGGGGTTGAGGAACTGATGTCGTTTGTAAAGAACACAATGTACCATCAACAAAAGTCCCGCTTGCCAGCAGTACCCCGCCTGCCACGGGGAGAAATAAACTAGTTTAAGACAGGAATACAAACAGGTTCATTAAATAAAAACCTGGGAGTGGGGACTGAACTTTTACCCCGAATTGCACGGTCCCTCAGTTCACACCAAATACATGAGAAAAGTTGGAAGATGTTTCCCCCTCCATCACCACAATAAACCCCACATTAAAACACTCAGCAGCAATAACTACATCCCTCACCTTGCATCCCCATCCCCAGAATGAGGATCAGAAGCCGCTGCACGATCCCGGGGCGCGAAGCTCCCATTCTCAGCTATTTCTTCGCAGTCGCTGCGGGGATCACCTGAAGACACCGGATTAAAACAAAAACTTCCACCACTCACTCCTCTCTCGAATCTGCTGGAAGTTGTGCGGGGCTCTGTGTGTGTGTGTGTGTGAGAAGCAACGGAACCGCGCCGCGCCGAGCCCGCGCTGGCTCCAGATGTCAACCAAAGATTATAGAAGATGTCAACCGTCCGATCGCGAGCGAGCGCTTGAACCGCTCTCGCGCCGCTGGGCTCGTGGAGCAGGTGACCTGTCAGCGGCGCGCGCTCGCCCTCGCTGGCTCGCTCGCTCGCTCGGCGGGAGAGCGAACGGGTGGAGGGAGGGAGGGAGGGGGGGGGGGGGGGGGGGGGGTGGGTCGCGCGGTGTCTTCTGGAGGTTGAAGTCCCAGCACCTGCCCCAAAAGTGAAGAAGGACAGACGCACAGGGTGGAGGGTCTAAATAACTCACTCAGCGCCACAAGGCAGCGTCTCTGGAGAGAAGGGATGGGCGACGTTTCGCGTCGAGCCACCTTCTTCAGAGAGGACTTGTCGGTAAACTCGCGCCATAATCCACCAGTCGGCATAAAAAAAGGCAGCGGTCCTGCCAGGCGGGGGTGTCAGAAATAACCAACATAAAATGGTCCACTTGTGCAGCAGACTGCTGTGAGTAAACCATGTAAGTTTCTCAGGTAGCAATTGTGAGAGGAAAAACAGGGAACCAAGCTATTCAGTTTCTTGTATCTTCTCTCGTGTTTTATATTAATACCCCTCTCCGTGTCTGCAGCGGCTACCTGCTGCCATTTCTGAAGATGTTCGCTTTATCCGTTTCGGGGCATTAATTGTTCAGGATGTGGCACGGTGGGGATAACCTGGGATTCGCCGTGTCAGAATGGATAGATGGTCACTAGAGACTGGGATGATGGCGAGTTCGAGGGAACGCACTCACACCCGCTCCCTCCACAACGTATGAGACGAAATGTACTGGAAGAGTACAGGGAAATAAGGAGGGAAAAACAGTTTTTTTTCTTCTGCGAGGCAGTGGTCTGTATTTTTTCCAAATCCTCTATCAGAGAGTGTGAAATCTTTGGAATAGTTAACCCTAGAGTCGTAGAGTGATACCGTGCGCAAACCGGCCCTTCGGCCCATTTTGCCCACACCGGCCAACATGACCCAGCTATCCATCCATGTCCATGTCCTATCCGTGTACTTGTGTAACTATTTCTTAAACGTTGGGATAGTCCCAGTCTCAACTGCCTCCTCTGGCAGCTTTTTCCATACCCCCACCACCATTGTGTGAAAAAAGTTACCCTTCAGATTCCTATTAAATCTTTTCCCCATCACCTTAAACCTATGTCCTCTGGTCCTCGATTCACCTACTCTGGGTATAATGGCAATTTTCTTAACTTTCCAATGTCCAACTTTTGATTGCCATTACTACTCTGGGATGTAGAAAAGATATAGCTTATGCACTAGCTGATAGTAAGAACTAATCTTCCAGTCGTTGTTTCTTGATGAATTAGTCTTTTATAGAAGTAGTACAAACGAAGAAGTGATTCATATTGTATTTCTTATTCCAAGTAACTTTTCATTCTTACTGCTCCATCCGTGTTGTGTCTTGTTGAGTCGTGTGAGAGTGAGAGTGGTAGAAATTGTTGGCTCAACCATCCCTCGAGTCTAACACGACTACCAATCTCTATGGCTACGCTAGCCTCCTCAGATGTAGACACACCCATATATCTACGTATATAATCTCACCCACAAACGTACCAAAAAATATAAAATTAGAAATATCTAGACATGGCTATAATATACTGACTTAAGCATAAATGGCGCCTACATACCGGCCCCTAATTGTTCTACGTATTACTAATTACTATTATGCAATTACTAATCTATACACAACTAAAACTCCTATCTTGTGGTCTTCCGGTTTGAACGGTCTTTCTATTTGCGCAAAAATGATACGCGATAGCGCTACGATTTTTCGTAAGCTCACTCACCATTCTCCTCTGCTGCGAGTGCACCAAGTTTCATTCCGATCAGTGGTGTTTTGTAAAAGTTAGCGGGGTTTAAAAATCTTAAAAACTGCGTGTGCGCAGATTGGTCTTTTCTCCTGCCAGTCAGCGCCGCGTGCATTGGTCTTTTCTCCTGTCACTCCGCAGTGCAGTCCGCCCCTTCCTGCACCATCGCGTCTTTACTGGAGCTGGGGATGGCCGGCGGAAGTTTCCAGCCGGGCACAATTTTCGGAAGGGACTGGAAGCAGCCAGGCCCAGCCCGACGAGGGAGATGTCACCAAACGGAAAGCGGAGAATCTGAACCCAGCAGAGGAGAATGTCCAGCTGTGAGTCCCCATCATACCGCCAGCTCCAGCCCCTTCCCCTCTGGTCCCCCTCACTGGCTCCTGCCCCTCTCCCCTACAACACCCGTCTTTTCTCTGAGCTCTCTCTATCACCTCCCCGCCCACACACCCCCTCACCCCCATAACCCCGCCCCCACAACCCCCCTGCCCCCACACCCCTCCCCAATGCCCACAAACCCAACCTCCCTACACACCCCCTCCCCCACCCACAGACCCCAACCCCCACCCACAGAACCCCTCCCCCGCCCACATCCCCCTCCCCCTCCCCCACACCCCCCTCCCCCTACAACTTCCCCGCCTCCACACCCTCCTCCTCCCCACAATCCCCCCCCACAACCCACACACATCCCCCCCGCCCCCCGCCTTCTAACCCTTGACCATTGTTGTTGTTCTTGGAGTAGAGGCAATTTTCTTGTTTCCACCGTTTCCAAATAAGGTCTGCCATATATTGTATCGGTCTCCATCTGCGTACAAATCTTCCTTCACAAAGAACCCAGGTGGTAGTACTGGATTGATCTTCAATGGAAGAAGATGATTCAGTGTAATTCCAGGTCCCTAGGATCATCAGAATTCCTGGTGATGGTCGATCATTTAAAATTGCTTCAATTGCACAAAATAATGTTTGCAATCCTTCATCGTCCAGAAATTGTTGTTTAAGAACAGAGCACAGCGCCTTTCGAACCATGCGGATCCCCCCCGCCCCCCCCCGCCTCACACCCCTCCCCCACACCCCCCTCCCCAAACAACCCCCCCCCCGCCCACACACCATATCGACAGCATATAATTTCTTCCTCCATGTCCGATCTGTTCATGAATATGTTGTAACAGGAGTGTAGAAATGTAAAAGTCCTTCGAGAGGATAATAGGATGCTTAGCCTCTTCAGGCATCGTCTATTCAGGCAACCACCTACTCTCAGAAGTCCTTCATTCAGCACCGGATCAAACGTACAAATTACTGCTTCTTTTGACTCCAGCTTCTAATGTTGACAGCTCTTCTTTGAATCTTTCTCTTTGACAGAAAGAGATAACTGCATTTTCTGCTTTACGAAGATCATCAGGACATAAACTCTGTCCGCAGTATGATGCTTTAAAGACTTGCATCTTTCCATCAACCTTTTCCTTTATTTTACCAGGATCCTTTTCAAGGATACCTTCAGCAATCTCCTTCGTTTTTCGAGCCAACATCAAGAATATTGTCCTTAGTTTAAGAAACCAAGCCACCACAATCTTCAGCTTATTCCATGATGAGAAATCAGTAATTAAATGGTTTGTTGGGTCTAATGGATTCTTGACAGTGACATTCACTGTGGTGTCTTGCTTGATTTCCGGATCATTAGCTGCGATTTCGGATTCCAGGTTAAGCTTTGGCCATTCTCTATCTGGCTTACAGAGAAACTCTCTAAGTTCCAATACCTTTTAGGCATTTGTTCTGATAAGTAGGTTGATGCCAGATTCTATTGTAGGAATCTTGATATTCCTCAAGTGAGGCCATTGTTTCATGTCTTCCTGCTTGGGTATGTTTAGATGAGAAACAGGCATGGTCTTATGTGTAAACACATCAGATAGTGGTATAAAATTGTCTTTATCCAGACTAGATATTTGCAAACCTGTGATATGATGACTAGATATAGACTTCTCTTTATTTATGGTACGCAAGATAATCTTAGTCTTCTGTCCTGCAATGTCCAGCCTTCTCATCAAGCTTTCTGTGGAAAAGGAAGCCAAACTTCCATGATCCAAAAATGCATATGTTTGCAACACAGTATCCCCCTTGCCGTTCTTTACCTGTAATGGTAAGCTGGAGAAAATACAGGTTTCTACACCCAATATGCGCATATATCTGAGGCGAAGTAACAGCATCACTCATAGTTGGCTTCTCCTTCTGTTCTGTATGCTCTGGCTTCTTTTCTGTATTCTTCTGTTCAGTGTGAAGTAATTCAGGATGATCTTGTTTGCACACATCACAAGTCATCCGACTCTTGCAGTCTTTGACCATGTGTCCTTTCTTCAAACATCCAAAGCAGATTCCCTTCTCCTTTAAGAAGTCCATCTTTTTACTTTATGTCCCTTCAGCTTGATCTGTCAACACCACCTTATGGTGTGACCAATTTTATTACAGAACAAACAATAACCTTGAGTGTTAATGGTAGATGCATCTCTTTTCATCGCACCTGTTGTTCTACAGGTATTACAGCGGTTGCAAAACTGCTTTATTTTGGTCTGAACCTTCCTCTTATTTTAGCAAAAGTAGAACAATTGGTTTAGAATCCTGAATGTTTCCATGAAGTGGATCTGACATTATCCATGACCTCTGACCTCTCCATGAAATTCACCATATCAGGAAACTTAGCTCCACATCTATGGTTTCCTCATATCTGACCTGCCCTATCCCTCCACTTTACTCGAAGCATATGGGGCAATTTCAGAAGGATAGTCTTCATATTAGTAGCAACATTCATTTCTTCCATATGGATGAAATTTTCCATTGCGTTGCAACAACCTCGAAGAAACATCGAAAACTCATGCAATGCCTTCACATCTTCTGCCTTGATAACTGACCAAGCAATGGCCTTCTTCATGTATGCATTAGCAATCTTATGTTCATTACCAAAATAGTCTTTAAGCAGATCTCTTGCCCTTTGATAACCCACAACTGTAGACAAATGTTGGCAACTGTGAACAAGCTGCTTTGAATATCTACTTGTGTATTGCTCCAGAAAGTGTAAGTGAACTCTCTCATTAGTAATTTTCCTTGCCACTCCTTCCTCAAATGCTATAATGAAAGCTTCATACTGCAAAGGATCGCCGTCAAAAACAGGAATTTCTCTTGGAGATAAGGTAGAAGAGAGATTTTGTTGAGCTAGAAGCTTAGTATTCTCACTTTGATTCTTCATCAAGTCACAGAATTCACATTGAAATCCATCATTGGACGAGGGAGTAGTGTTAACAGCCCTCTGCGCATCCCTACTCATACGAGTCTGTACATTAGGCCTCTGAGAAGAGTACTGAGTTGTGTGGGTCTTAACATGAGCCTTAACAGGCATCAAACCAGCGGTCTGTATTTTTTTCAAATCCTGTATTAGAGAGTGGGAAATCTTTGGAATAGTTAACCCTAGAGTCGTAGAGTGATACCGTGCGCAAACCGTTCCTTCGGCCCAACTTGCCAACACCGGCCAACATGTCCCAGCTATCCATCCATGTCCCTGTCCTATCCGTGTACTTGTGTAACTGTTTCTTAAATGTTGGGATAGTCCCAGTCCCAACTGCCTCTGGCAGTTTTTTCTATATAACCACCACCTTTGTGTGAAAAAAGTTACCCTTCAGATTCCTATTAAATCTTTTACCCATCACCTTAAACCTATGTCCTCTGGTCCTCAATTCACCTACTTTGGGTGTAATGGCAATTTCTTAACTTTCCAATGTCCAACTTTTGATTGCCATTACTACTCAGGGATGTAGAAGAGATATAGCTTACGCACTAGCTGATTGTAAGAACGAATCTTCCAGCCCTTGTTTCTTGATGAATTAGTCTTTTATTGAAGTAGTATAAACGAAGAAGTGATTCATATCGTATTTCTTATTCCAATAAAAATTGTAACTTTTCATTTTTACTAACTGTTTCATCCGTGTCATGTCTTGTAGAGATGTGAGAGTGAGAGTGATAAAAATTGTTGGCTCAACTATCCCTCGAGTCTAAAATGACTCCCAATCTCTGTGGCTACTGTTATGATATGTGTAATGTACCTTTAACAACTTAATAAAGTCCACGCATGCGTAGGAGTTTTACTTACTGGAAAAGCTTGTCCTTGAACATGGTGGCAGCGGTAGTGCCCTAAAGAATTGTTTTTCTGGCAGAACCTGAAGCTCCCAGCTGGAACAGTTAGCAGCTAAGGACTAGTGAAACTGTCGATCACAGTAGGATTGGTGAGTGAGCAGCATGGAAGGCACGGGAAATATTAAAACTGCTGGATAACGACATGGCTACCCCAAGGGTGGGGCAGACGGACGCTCAGCAGCAAGCCGAGTCAAGTGCAGATGCGGAGACGAGCGACCAGCGCCCTATGCAGACGGCCACCGGTAGCACTCCACAGCATGCTGCCGGTCCGCCTCCCGTGAGCGGTATACGACCACCAACCCCATTAACCGTCAACCGCGAAGTGATTGAGGGTTGGATGTGGCATTGGATGTGGGCAAACTACAGTGTGGTCGCACAGTTAGACAGGCAAACACCAGCATACCAGCAGGCATTGTTTCTCCATGAAATTGACCTGTCAGGATTGGAGATTTACGACAGTTTTGTGTTTGCCAACGACGAGGAGAACCAAGAACTGTCATTCGTGTGTTCGAGAGCGACGCCATTGGCGAAAAGAATGAGATGCATGAGCGATACCTCTTCAACAAGAGACAACAAGAACCAGGTGAGAACTTTGAATCGTTCCTCGCGAGCCTGAGAACACTAGCGAAGACCTGTAATTTCTGCCAATGCATGACGGGCAGCTTGCTCCGTGACAAGATCATGCTGGGCATCAGCGACTCGCAGACGAGGAGACGTTTGCTGCAAGAAAAGAAGCTCATTATTAACGGATGTATCGACATCTGCAAGAGTGCCGAGACTTCTGAGTCACATCTCCAAGCTTTCACCGGAAGTAGCAGGTCTGCTGCCACTGTCCACAAAATCAAACAGCAGAGCGGCAAGAAAGGCAAGGCTGTGCAATACCCACCCAAGCAAAGCAAATAGGCTAAGCCTAAGAAAAGCCTAGGCAAGCACAATCAAGAAGCAAAAGCGTGAAAGTATTGCGGCAAGAAGCATGCAATGAACAAACAGCAATGTCCAACCTATGGACAGACGTGTAGGGCATGTGGCCGTCACAACCACTTTGGCAAAGTGTGCTGAAAGAAGAAAGTACACAAAGTGGACAACCAGGCCGGAAGTGATACGAGCACAGAGTACATCGATAGTATCACGCTTACAATTAACACGGTGCGGCCTAAAGATGATGTCTATGCATCGATGCTTATCAATGGGAAGCAGGTCGACTTCCAAGTGGACAGCGGAGCGAGCGTGAACATCTTGCCACACAGATATTTACACGGCGTAGACCACACACTAGCCCCATGTCAAAAGAAGCTCATGATGTGGAATAAGGCTACAATGGACGCGGAAGGAGTTTGCCGGGTTAAGCTGCTCAACCCCAAGACAAACCGCAAATATTCTGTGGAGTTCATTGTGGTCAGTGATGGCTTCACACCACTGTTAGGAAGCAAAGCTAGTCAGTGAATGAATTTGATCACTGTAAATGATGACAGCTTTCACCGTATACACATGTTGACGGTCGTAAAAGAGAAAGTGGGTAAGACTGAAGAACGCTATGCAGAGGTGTTTGATGGTAAACTAGGAGAGCTGCCTGGTGAAGCACACCTGCAGATTGACGAGGAAATGTAACCCACAGTTTTACCGCCACAACGTTTACCTCACGTAATAAAGCAGAAGGTGAAGACAGAGCTAGAGTGCATGGTAGAGCGTCACGTGATCGCACCAGTTCACGAGCCGATGAGTTGCGTCAGCCAGCTCGTGGTCACGGAGAAAAAGAATGGCGATCTCCGGGTGTGCATCGATCCATGACCGCTTATCAAAGCGCTGAAGCGAGAACACTATCCACTCCCAGTTATTGAGGACATCTTGCCAGATTTCGACCAAGCGAAGATTTTCAGTAAGCTAGACATGAGCTCAGCTTTCTGGCAGGTGAAACTTGACGACGAATCATGCAATCTGACAACATTTATCAATTGTTTTGGGCGTTACCGATGGCGCCGATTGCCATTCGGTTTAAGTGTATCGTCTGAAATCTTCCAGCAAAGATTACATCAAGCGCTCGAAGGGCTACCTGGAGTGATCTGCGTTGCAGACGACATCCTCATCTATAGTAAGGGAGAGGCGATGGAAGACGCGGTCATCGACCACGACTCGAAGCTCGAGCAGTTGCTTCAGCGATGTGCACAGCAACACATCAAACTTAACAAGGACAAGTCTGTCTTCAGAGCAACTGAGATAACCATTTTAGGACACGTGATCATTGGCATAGGACTGCAACCCAACCCCAAAAAGGTTGCAGATGTTGTCAATATGCCAGCACCCTCAGATGTACAGGGGTGCCTGAGCTGTTTTCTACCCAGCCTGTCTGATACCCTTGAGCCCATTAGAAAGCTGACAATACTAGACATAGCATGGGAGTGGTCTGCTGAGCAGGACAAAGCGATGTCCAAGATCAGACAGATGGTATCTGAGGCACTGATCTTAGCATACTACAATCCCAAGGAGGAGCTGACGATTCAGTGTGACGCGAGCAACAGGGGACTGGGGGCAGCCTTGCTCCAAAATTGACGTCCCATCGCATATGCGAGCAGAGCAATAACTGACACCGAATCGCGATATGCCTCAATTGGGAAGGAGATGCTCGCCGTGGTATTTGCAATGGAGTGTTTCCATCAGTATACATTTGATCATTTCACCAGCGTGATCAGCGATCACAAGCCACTGGAAATGATAGCAAAGAAGCCGCTAGTGAAAGCGCCGAAGCGTCTTCAAGGAATGCTACACCGTCCACAGAGCTATGATTTCGACATCAGCCACTGTCAGGGGAAGCTCATGTACCTTGCGGATACACTGTCACGTGAAGTTGGTGGTACTCCGAGCAGAGAGTAAGCATTCGAGGAGGTCAACATGGTATCACACTTGCCAATTTTAGATGAGCGTCTCGAGCAAATTCACAATGAAACAGCGAAAGAAGACACACCACAGATGCTGAAACGTGTCATCATCAGTGGTTGGCCTAGTGAACGAGATAGCCCACCAGAGCAGCTCCAGCCTTATTACAGCTATAAGGATGAGCTTGCAGTCCAAGATGGTTTGATCTACAAGGGCGAGCGCGTGATCATACGGTTAAGCGTGATCATACCGATGAAGAGACATGAAAGAAGAGATACACTCTTCATACCTAGGCGTCGAAGGCTGCCTGCGACAAGCACGCAAATGCCTATTCTGGCCTGGCATGAGTAGCGACATCAAGCAGTATATTGCTAGAATTGATGTGTGCCGCAACTATGAGGTGAGCCAGCAAAAAGAGACATCTTGAGTCATGAGCCACCGACAAGGCCATGGGAGAAAGTTGGCACAGATCTCTTTACATGGGACTGGAAAGATTATCACGTCACCGTAGACTACCATAGCAACTTTGTCAAAGTAGACCGGCTGAGAGACATGAGCAGTCCAACTGTGATTCACAAGTTGAAAGTTGTGAGCGATAGCGGGCCGCAGTACACAACGGCATTTCACCAGTTCGCGAGGCAGAGGGATTTTGAGCACCTGTGCAGCAGTCCCGGTAATAGCAAAGCGAACGGGAAGGCAGAATCAGCCGTCAAAACAGCAAATTGAATCATTACAGAGAGCAACAAATCACGATCTGACCCCTACCTGACGATGTTGGATCATCGTAATACGCCTTCGCAAGGGCTAAGCACAAGTCCCGCTCAGCGCCTCATGTATCGTCGCACGAGTGCACTTCTGCCGACGACAGCGAGACTACTTAAACCCAGAGCAGTGTACGAGCATGAACGCATGAAGCAGCGCGTACAGCAGCAAGCTGACAATTACAATAAATCAGCGAAAGACCTTTCCACACTTCATGACGGCGACACAGTGCGAATGCAACCCCTCGTACAAGGAAAGAAAAGTTGGGAGAAAGCCATCGTTTCTCGCCAGCTTGACGAGCGTTCATATGTGGTTCAGAGCCCATCTGGCATATATCGTTGCAATTGCATACATCTCCGCAAGACCTGTGAAAATCCACCAGACGGGCTAGTCGCACGTCAACATGCGAAGCACAGCCAGACCATCAAAGACCAAGGCGAATCTACTACACCGACCACAACTAAGGTGACACAGGCGTTGTAATATTACTGTAGCAATGTTACAAAATTTTGAGATTTAAAAAATCAAGTCTGCAATTTATCCCATCAGATAAAGCATAACACGAAGTTTAATTTGGCACCTAATTCACTTTCATATCTTCATTATTAAAAAAGTTATGGCTATTTGCATACTCGGAATTTAGCATCTTGTTCCCTGTTACTTTTCCATTCACTTACCACAAAAGCTGTGATCGAGGACAGTCAAAAGCCCATAACTTTCTTAAAAATTAAGAGAACTGAATGAAATTTTCAGTTATTATAGATTGAAGCATTCTGAAACAAATATGAAACAATCTTACTTGGATGACCTGAAATTAAAACATATTAGTTTTAGTTACCCAATTGTAGCTAATTGTACAATTAGTTACCCAATTGTAGCTAATTACAAAATTCAATTACTAGATCTAATCCATTTCTTAAGAAAAGGTTAACATTAATATCCTAAGTGTCCAAATAACATTCACACAAGAATTCACAATATAACATGATTTTTAAATCTCATTGTCATGACTTTATAGGCCAAATGGAAGGAATTTAATGTTTAATTCCCGTAAATTAATGGAAATTTAAATAATCTTACGAGTGGGTTTTTGTGGAACGCGATCAATTGGAACGTTGCGGTTGCGGTGAATTTGAACCCCATATCGGCAGGAAAAACGCTGCCGGTTCTTATGGGGCCAAAATCACATTTTCGCCAAGGAAACTTTAATTAAAGTCATCCTAAGAAGCAAGTTTATATGTAAAATATACGACTTACCCGTGTTTTGTCCTACGTGAGATCCGTCGCATTGTAGGTGTTGAGGGCATTAGAAGTAGCTTTTTTTATTTTACTCCAGCGATTAAATTGTCCCGCGATTATTTTTTTTTAGCTTCGGAAAACGGAAGTCGGAACGATTTTTCTGCATCAGGTGGCAGCCTGAGGAAATCCATCTCGGGACAGGCAGGAGAAAATGGCATTTTAATCCCCCCCCCCCCCCCAACTCCAAGGCGCCAAGGACGCGCGCACGGCCAGTGGCAGAACTGCAGCGCCGCTGAAGGTAAGTATTGGAACATCGCTACCTACTGAAAAGAAAACAGCTACTGAGCAAACTGACAAAAACAAGGACATTGACATAAACAAAACAGTGAAAACTTGCTCAGGTCGAGCTGTGAGACCGCCTAAGTATTTCGGAGACTATGTGACCCATTGATTTAGTTCTTAGCAATTGTCATGTCTGTATAGGGTTGCAAGTATGATAAAACTTGTTTATGTAAATAAGATAATGTGAAGGAAAGGAAATTTTACTTTGGAAAAAGTGTTCTTTACTCACTTGGACAGATATATACATTGTACCACTGTACATTTTTCTCTTTTGGAAAAAGAGGGGATGTTATGATATGTGTAATGTGCCTTTAATTACTTAATAAATTCCACACATGCGCGGGGGTTCCAGGCATGCGTAGGAGTTTTACTTACTGGAAAAGGTTGTTGAACTACCCTACTCAGAAGTAGACACACCCATCTATGTATATATTCCCACCCACAAACATAACTTGAAATATCTAGACATTGCTATAATATACTGACTTAGGTATAAATGGCTCCTACACTGGGCAAGAGACTGTACATCTACCCGATCTATTCCTCCCATGATTTTATACCTCTGTATAAGATCACCCCTCATCCTCCTGCGCTCCAAGGAATAGAGTCCCAGCCTACTTAACCTCTCCCTATAGCTCAGACCCTATAGTCCTGGCAACATCCTCGTAAAAATCTTTTCTTTACCCTTTCCAGCTTGACATCTTTCCTATAACATGGCGCCCAGAACTGAACACAATGCTATAAATGTTTCCTCACCAACATGTTATACAACTGAAACATGACCTCCCAACTTCAAGTAAAAACTGAAAGTGGTGGCTTTTTGAATGTTGGGTGTATTAGTTAAGATGATAGATAATCCTTTAACTTTGCATCACGTTCCTACACTGAATCCATATTTAATGCAGAAAAGTGATGCTGATATAAAAGATTAGCATAATCTTAACAAATAGCTAAGTAGGCATGAGGAATCAGGTAGCCTAGTTCAGTTTCTTTGGTTTTTGTGGGGAACATCCAGCTCCACCTTATCCTGTCCTGCAGGAGGTTGTACCTGGTACCTATTCTGAGCTCAACCAGAACCCATCCAGATTGCAAAGTGCAAAACAAGACTCACTGAAGTAAACACTACTGATGCAATATAAAACAGCACACACAATACAAGCCAATATTACAAATTAATAATATAAACACTCTGCACTAACATTAACTCTCTCCAAACAATTTAAAACAGCTTTAACTCTCTTCACCATTGACTCTGACCCTGAAAACAATCACCCTGGTGATCACTGAAAGGAGTTAGTTCCTAAATCTGCAGGTGATCACTGTCTTTGGTTCTTAGAGTTTGGCACTGAACACATTTTTCTATTACAAAGTCAAACATTTGACAATTGATTGACACAACCTTTCCTTTGAGCTTGTACAATGTGTGTACAGTCTGTCTCTTCTGGCCATTTGTTGCTTGCTATAACTAGTTTATGTGATACATTTTCAGGGAAAATGAGAAACTTTCCTATCAGCACTTTGCAAAGTTCTTGCTCTTTCCTACTATGCTAATTAATTATCTGTTACATTAGAAACAGGAGAAGGATACTCACTATTACCTCCCACCCCACTGATAGCAATCTCAGTTCCATTGCTTATCAATAAAATGTCTACCTTTGCCTTAAAACAAAATTCTGCTATTGTCACCTCGAGGAAGAAGACTGCAAAGACTTAGAAAATAAATAGAAAAGGGATAGAAAAAAATGCCCCATCTGCCTTAAATTTATAAAAGTAATTCATGGTTCTAGATTCTCGCACTAGATTCTCATCTACTCTGTCACTGCAATTGTATCTGCATACAGATCTTGTGCAAACTTCTGTAATTAAATGCTTTAGTTATTCCTGTCAAAATAGTCACATCACATTTTTTTTTTTTTTGCTCAATTTGCCGGATCTTTGACCAGTATGAAGAATCATGTTCAGAAGCTCAGCAGGGAAAGTATTGGTCTTAAGACATTATTTAAGTAATCTAATTAAGTCATTGGGTTAATCCTGGGTTAAAGCTATAAACAAAATGTTCTAGTCCTAGAATTTTGCATTGAATTACATGTCTCCAGATATAATATTTGCTCTTCTCCATTGATTTATTACAGCCTCACTTCAACTGGTATTATGATGAAGACTTCACTTAAAAATATTTGGCACTTGTTTACGAGAAAAATACAAACACATGAGAATTAAAGAGATGTGCAAACATAATTGATCTACACGGATGGACATAGATAAACACTTGCTTGTGCATATTCTCTTCCTCAGACCTTGCTATAGCAACGTCATATGACCACATTCCTATGTGTAATGCACAGATGCTAAAACACAAGCAAAGAATCGCTTTCTGTCTAAAGCTAAATTCCTACCCGCTTAATGTTAATGCAATTTCCTTTCATAATAACTTGCACGGAAAGCTGCCATGTATACAATTTTCAACTCTGGTTGTAGGTGTATTAACGGCACTTCAACAGTTTGTGTTACTAAATTCTGATTATACGAGGGCAGAAGAAAAAAAACATGTATTTCCTGCTTTTAAATTGAATTTTTCGTGACTTTTCCAAAACCTATATTGATTTAGTTAGGTGTAGCCTCTGTTGTCGTGTGTGGAAAACCAGCAGCCAACTTGTCTAAGAAAGGTCCTTCAAACATTTATGACTTAAATTTTAGACAATTTGATTTGATGATGTTGGTTGAGGGGGAAATTGCTCAGCATATCACCTGAAATAATTGTATATTATCACCTGAAATAATAGATGTAGCCATGGTCAAATGTCTTATCCAAAAGCCTCTTCGATCAGCATAACACTTCCTCAGTATGAGTAAACTGTGAAGAAACTTCCTTTCACCAAAAAAGAGTTGGGGGTTTACCTTAAAGAATGTAGACAGAAGCCCTCACCACCTTTAAACAGTTACTGGATTGTGCACTTGAAGAACTGTATGCAAAGTGATGGATCTAGTGCTGGAAGGTCAGAATGATTTAGTATCTGTTTTACAACCAGAGCAAACATGATGGGCCAAATGGCTCCCTTCGGAGATGCGATTCATCTATGGATCAATGCATTTGTAAAGTGCATGACTGTTTGATGTTAGACCTGATTCAGTACGAATGGGCAGCGTGTGACATTGCGTGAGAACAGGAATAGAATTACTGATTTCCATGAAGGGCACACAGTCAGCTTACACTCACAATGCGAAACAGCCACTTGGGCATCACAATTATATCCTGGTTAGGGACTTTGGGAGGAAACGGGTAATATTTGAGAAAACATGTTTGAGAAAATGTAGAGACAAAGACTGAGACTTTTGCCTTCCATCACAGTGAGGAGGTACCTGGTGAACTCACTGTGGTGGATGTTAAATTTGTGTTTATTGTGTGTTTTTGTTATTTTTATTATATGTATGACTGCAGGCACGAAATTTCGTTCAGACCGTAAGGTCTGATTGACAATAATGGTAGCATTTCTTTCTTTCTTTTCATTTCTAGGGCCAGAAGTAAAATAACCGCTGTTTCCAAAACAAAACCGGGAACAACAGGGGCAGAGGATGACAAGACGGCCGGTGGACGACCCCTACGCCGTGGAGTGGCCACTGTCACCGGGCTGTCCTCGTCCACGTGTGCAGGCTTAAGGCGACTGACAGAGACAAACTCCTCCCTGCCACCTACTCCAATGTGAACGTCGAGGTACCAGTCTTTAGCACCTTGAACGGTCCTTCGTAAACCCGCTGTAACGGTGAGCGTCCCTACGAAGGAAAACATAAGCACAATCCTGCAATGACACTGGTATATGCACCGATGCCGACATATGTCTGGAGGTGGGAACTGGGACTAACACGCGCACCCACTCGTGAAGGTCGGCCAGTACCACTGAAACCGGAACCTCCTGATCTCGGTTGGCTGGCAGAAAATCCCTAGATACCCACAAAGCCGAGCCATAGATGAGCTTGGCCGAGGAGGCGTCCAGGTCCTCCTTAGGCGTGGTTCTGATGCCTAGAAAGACCCAGGGGAACTGATCAACCCAATTGGGGCCGGTGAGCCGAGCCTTCAATGCCGACTTAAGGTGCCTTCCGACTGCAGGGTTCGATATTGGCGTGCACCAGCAGGTGCTGCTACAATATGTTGCTATGTTATTGGTCAGCCAGTCACCATTATCTCAGATCTCTCCCAGTGACACAAACAATCTTCCTGACATAGTAGTGGCCAGAGAATCTGGGGTGACGGAGGAACTGAAGGAAATCCACATTAGGCAGGAAATGGTGTTGGATAGACTGATGGGACTGAAGGCTGATAAATCCCCAGGGCCTGATGGTCTGCATCCCAGGGTACTTAAGGAAGTGGCTCTAGAAATCGTGAATGCATTGGTGATAATTTTCCAATGTTCCATAGACTCAGGATCAGTTCCTGTAGATTGGAGGGTAGCTAATGTTATCCCACTTTTTAAGAAAGGCGGGAGAGAGAAAACAGGGAATTATAGACAGTTACCCTGACATCGGTTGTGGGGAAGATGCTGGAATCAATTATAAAAGATGAGATAGCCGAACATTTGGATAGCAGTAACAGGATCAGTCCGAGTCAGCATGGATTTATGAAGGGGAAATCATGCTTGACTAATCTTCTGGATTTTTTTAAAGATCTAACTACGAAAATGGACAAGGGAGAGCCAGTGGACGTAGTGTACCTGCGATTTCAGAAAGCATTTGATAAGGTCCCACTGTTACGACTCCCAAAGGCAGGTTCCTCAGAGTCGCGTAACAAATAAAAAAAACATGTTCAAGTTTAAGAAAAAAAAGTCTTTAATTTTGTTAAAAGATAAAACCCAAACCTGATTTAAACAACAGTCAGGGACCTGAATCAGCTAACAAATAAATATAACAGTGCTCCAGCCAGCCTTGCAATGGGCCGTCGGACTGGAGACTCTAATCCTGCCTAAATAGACATAACACTGTAACAAAATACCCGAAAACCCTCAGGTCATCCCTTATCCTTCCCAATACAACATTAATTTACAAATATAGGTGACAATATGCAAAGTGCTATGCCATGCGGCCAGGCCTCCTGCAGCTCAGACCGGCAGCCTCTTCACTTGTCAGGGATCAGCGACAAAGAGAGATAATTCTGGGAGCTGCTGCTATTTAAGCTACCGATGAGTCACCGGTCACCTGATGTAGCTTGGCCAATCGGGTACAGAAGCTCTTAACCCCTTGATTCATGACTCCCAGCCACGGGGCCTGCACTCAGGAGAGAAACAGAAAGTTAAGTACATAGCATTCACCGGGGGGGGGGGGGGGGGGGGGAAGCACCTAAGATACTGAATAAGCTTCGGAATAAATTATTCAGTACTAAACTCTACTGGCGTGACAAGGCGTCAGCCAAGGTATTATCCTTGCCCCTGATGTGCCTGAACTCCAGATTGTATTCTTGGAGCTGCCAACTCCAGCTCATTAACCGCCGGTTTTTATTCTTCATGTTCTGCAAAAAAAACAAAGGGTTGTGATCCGTGAATACGATAACAGGGATATTTGAGGAGCCCACATAAACCTCGAAATGACTCAGAGGCATTAACAGAGCAAGGGTTTAACATAGAAACATAGAAATTAGGTGCAGGAGTAGGCCATTCGGCCCTTCGAGCCTGCACCGCCATTCAATATGATCATGGCTGATCATCCAACTCAGTATCCCATACCCTCTGATCCCCTTAGCCACAAGGGCCACATCTAACTCCCTCTTAAATATAGCCAATGAACTGGCCTCAACTACCCTGTGTGGCAGAGAGTTCCAGAGACCCACCACTCTCTGTGTGAAAAAAGTCCTTCTCATCTCGGTCCTAAAGGATCTTATCCTTAAGCTGTGACCCCTTGTCCTGGACCACCCCAACATCGGGAACAATCTTCCTGCATCTAGCCTGTCCAACCCCTTAAGAATTTTGTACGTTTCTATAAGATCCCCACTCAATCTCCTAAATTCTAGAGAGTATAAACCAAGTCTATCCAGTCTTTCTTCATAAGACAGTCCTGACATCCCAGGAATCAGTCTGGTGAACCTTCTCTGCACTCCCTCTATGGCAATAATGTCCTTCCTCAGATTTGGAGACCAGAACTGTACGCAATACTCCAGGTGTGGTCTCACCAAGATCCTATACAACTGAAGTAGAACCTCCCTGCTCCTATACTCAAATCCTTTTGCTATGAAAGCTAACATAACATTCGCTTTCTTCACTGCCTGCTGCACCTGCATGCCTACTTTCAATGACTGGCGTACCATGACACCCAGGTCGCGCTGCATCTCCCCTTTTCCTAATCGGCCACCATTTAGATAATAGTCTGCTTTCCTATTTTTGCCACCAAAGTGGATAACCTCACATTTATCCACATTATACTGCATCTGCAAAACATTTTGCCACTCACGCAGCCTATCCAAGTCACCTTGCAGTCTCCTAGCATCCTCCTCACAGCTAACACTGCCCCTCAGCTTAGTGTCATCTGCAAACTTGGAGATATTGCCTTCAATTCCCTCATCCAGATCATTAATGTATATTGTAAATAGCTGGGGTCCCAGCACTGAGCCTTGCGGTACCCCACTAGTCACTGCCTGCCATTGTGAAAAGGACCCGTTTACTCCTACTCTTTGCTTCCTGTTTGCCAGCCAGTTCTCTATCCACATCAATACTGTACCCCCAATGCCGTATGCTTTAAGTTTGTATACTAATCTCTTATGTGGGACCTTGTCGAAAGCCTTCTGGAAGTCGAAATACACCACATCCACTGGTTCTCCCCTATCCACGCTATTAGTTACATCCTCGAAAAATTCCACAAGATTCGTCAGACATGATTTACCTTTCGTAAATCCATGCTGACTTTGTCCAATGATTTCACCACTTTCCAAATGTGCTGCTATCCTATCTTTAATAACTGACTCTAGCAGTTTCCCCACTACTGATGTTAGAGTAACTGGTCTGTAATCCCCCGTTTTCGCAATGGTGGAGTACCACCTCTGATGGGGATTAAACTTCTTAGAGAAATACGAAACTGGATGCCCCACCCCATCTGAATCGTCCTGTATAAGAACCCCACCAACCCCACGACCACTAGCATCCACTGCCAGCTTAAATGCACGCTCAAAATCAGGTGCCGCAAGCCCAGGTGCGCGCACCAGAAGGACCACACAAAAGCTACCTTTGGACTCAGCAAATCCGTCAAAGGAGCAGCCACTGCAGAGAAGTTTGGACAGAACCCCGATAGTACCCAACCATAGCCAGATACCTACGGAGTTCAGTCCTAAATGTTGGAACAGGAAATGCGACAATATGTCCCACCTTGTCCTCGAGAGCACGAACCTGACCCCGGCCCACCATCTTACCCATATACGTCACCGTGGCCTGGCCAAACTCACACTTCCCCAGATTGATCGTTAAGTTTGCCTCCGCTAGACGACAAAATACCTCCTTCAGATGACCGATGTATTCGATCCAAGACCTGGAGCACACAACTAAATCATCAAGGTATGCTTCACAGAAGGACAAACCAGACAATACCATGTTCACGAACCGTTGGAAGGTTGCCGGCGCATTGCGCATTCTAAATGCCATTATCGTGTACTGAAGAAAGTTATCAGGTGTAACGAACGCTGAGATCTCCCTCGCCCGCCTAGTCAAAGGAATTTGCCAATATCCTTTTAGCAAGTCCAACTTAGACACAAAATATGCACTTCCCACATGATCCACGCAATCCTCCATCCGTGGAAGAGGATAGCAATCCGGCTTAGTTACAGCATTCACCTTCCGAATGTCCGTGCAAAACCTGTCCTCCCCATTAGCCTTCCTAGCCAGCAGACACGGAGAACTCCACGGACTATAACTAGGTTCAGCAATTGCGTGCTGCAGCATATAGTCAACCTGACCTCTTAGGCGATGACGCTTGTCAGGATTGACCCGATACGGATGCTGTTTAATTGGCACAGCACCGGCCATGTCAATGTCATGCTGCAGCACAGACGTCTGAGAAGGCACATCCGAGAACAGTGACCCATTTGACCCCACCAAAGCAAGCAGATCATCCCGCTGACATTCAGACATATGAGACAACCGCAAGGGAAGCGACTCCAAAGTTTCAGAGTTGCACATCTTTCCCTGCGTCACTGCCACAGACAACCGTGCCTCACCCACATCACCACCCATGTCAGGGGGCAGCACTTCTACAGCCAAAACTGGCTTAGACAAAACCGAAGGACACAGCTCCTCCCCATCAATCCATATATGCTCCTGCTCATGGTACTGCTTCAGCATGTTGACATGACAGAGCTGAGTCTTACGCCTCCGATCAGGGGTACCAATAACATAATCCCTTGCACCAACCTTCTTAACCACCTGATAGGGACCACTATATTGAGCCTGCAGACTGGAACCAGGAATAGGCAACAACACCAGGACCTTGTCACCTGGAGAAAAAATCCTACTTGAAGCCTTCCTGTCGAACCAGCCCTTCATCCTAGACTGAGCATTCACCAGGGGTGGGGGGGGAGGAAGCGCCTAACACCCACATAGGAGATTCGTGGGAAAATTAGGGCACATGATATTGGGGGTAGAGTGCTGACATGGATAGAGAAGTGGTTGACAAACTGGAAACAAAGAGTGGGGATTAACGCAGCTATTTACAATATACATCAATGATTTGGATGAAGGGATTCAAAGTAACATTAGCAAATTTGCAGATGACACAAATTTGGGTGGCAGCGTGAACTGAGAGGAGTAAGGAGTAAGCCATTTAGAACGGAAACGAGGAAACACTTTTTTCTCACAGAGAGTGGTGAGTCTGTGGAATTCTCTGCCTCAGAGGGCGGTGGAGGTGGGTTCCCTGGATGCTTTCAAGAGAGAGCTAGATAGGGCTCTTAAAAATAGCAGTCAGGGGATATGGGGAGGAGGCAGGAACAGGGTACTGATTGGGGATCTTCTTTCGTGTGGGGTGCACAGCCTAAAGTTGTAGGACAACTTGTTCTATTTGATCTTCCGTTTGTGCACGTTGAGTTGATTGCATTAGTCGAAACAGGGTGGACCATGTGATGGTTGAAATCTTCCACCCCTGATTGGGGATGATCCGCCATGATCACATTGAATGGCGGTGCTGGCTCGAAGGGCCGAATGGCCTATCCCTGCACCTATTGTCTATTGACCTGTTGCTAAAAGCAAAATGGTCTCCCAAAATACCAGGTGCAAATGATCACTTACAAGCTGGTTAGGTTCCTGGAAAATCTACTCAGCTCTATTTTCTCAGCACTCTCTCCCTCATTCCCTCGGACTTTGAGGGCAGCTGGGGATGAAAACAGAACATTTCTGAAGAGCCATAAAACTCCAATCTCAAATCCAGAAGTAGGACCATTTTGCTGAACGCTTGCACTTGGGGATAACACCTGCACTTGCACCCAATTCCTGCTGCATCTCCTGATGGCTAACTATGGTGGGAAAGTTATTTACACAACGAATGGTGGGTGCCAGGGGTTGTGGTGGAGTCACATACAATACTGGCATTTAAAACGCTTTTAGATTGACACCTAGATATCCATTAAATTAAATGATATGGATCATGTGCAGGCAGATGAGGTTAGTTTAACTCTGCATCACGTTTTGTGCAGAAATTGTCGGCCGAAGAGCCTGTTCTTGTGCTATACTGTTCTCTGTAGAAACAAGGAGCTGCAGATGCTGGTTTACACAAGAGGACAAAGTGCAGGAGTAACTATGAAGAAGGGTACTAACGCGAAATGTCATGTATCCATGTTCTCCAGAAACGCTGATTGACCTGCTGAGTTACTCCAGCACTTGGTGTCCTGTACTGTTTATGTTCTATTATACCATAATCTTCTTCAATGTGAGGAAGATAGATTATGTATTTAAATTTTTCTGTCGAAATTATTGTGGATGCTGAACTTAATATGTGGTAATGAATATCTATGGTATTAAGAGATCAGAATGTCCCTGAGTAAAAGCCTATGAGAACAAAGTAATTCAGGTTGTATAATTCAAAGTATTGGATTATAATTACAGCAGTTTCTCCACATTAAGATTCAGCCTTGGAAACAAGGTGACTTTCCCAGAGAGACTACTTGCAGCTGCATTTGACAGCCAGTCAAATTGAGCTTCTTTTCTGTTGTCTTTCAGTTCTTTTGCAATGTTAATAAATTTCCTGTTTGGTTTCCAGTTTACTGATCTGACCAGCAACCATGTCAGTCGTAATCTGATATATTTCCTTTTGAATTGTGCTATTGCTCACTTGTCTGACAATTTCAGTATCAGTTTGCCAGCAGAATTTAAATTGTGCTTCAAGCTAGTTTTACCTTTCTAATTCTCTTCTCAATGTTCCTCTCTCATCACCTCAAGGTATTGACTCCTTTACAATGGTTGATTGTAACTTCTGGTACTTCATTCAAGTTACTGTTATACACATGTAAATCTTAATAGTAACTCCCAGCAGGCTCACAAACACTGGAGGACATCACACTGGAGATCAATTCTGAATTAATTTCAGCTTTTCCACATCTTTGATGCCAGTAGGAGTTGCTGTTGAGCAAATATTAGCAAAAATCTAGCAACATTTTAAATACCACCTTTGCTTTGCAAAAGTAAACCTAATTCATAATCAAGTTGTAGTTCATATATGTACTTTATACCAACCATACTTTGTACTTCATTTATGCCTATCCACTAATGCAATGTTGCAAATGGCTAACATGAAATGAGCTAGTATTGATGGAGTCATGCTTCGACCTTTTTCCAAAAGTCATTTCACAGGTTTTGGAAACTGATTGGCAGTCTTGGAAGACCAGGGCAAAGAGCAGGCATCCTGACACACCTCTACATTCCTTGGTGGAAGAGGAGATATAAACACAGACGCCCAGAAACTCAAATGTCTACACTGAAACTAGAATTGTGAGGTTGCTTTCAAGTGAACATCAACAAAGTACTGGAGGAATTCAGCAGACCAGGTATCATCTATGGAGGGAAATGAACACAACATTTCATCTCGAGAGTGAAAGTCAGTGACATGACCACATTTCACCAGAATTTAATTTACTTCACACAAAAGGTAGCAAAGACAACAAGGAAGTCTAGTTATTCCATCACTATAAACGACACCATTAACCTAACACCTGGTTCCATACTACCATAACACACCCAATAAAAGTGCTATCAGTTAAGATTTTGAACTTACAATCATACGCTGTATCATACCCTTATACACTAGTTCCGAGTCTCAATCTCATATTTCAAGATCAATACAGAGCAGCACAATGCCAAACATATTACAATCAACTCATGAACAGTACTGACATTTTGGCACTGATTGCTCTTTGAACTGTCACTCTGGCAATCTTTCATCAATCAGATCACAGGCCATCCCCGGGAAACAAATGGATTCTGTTTTTACCGATGTCCATAAGCTAATTTACCCCATATGTAGGAAAGTATACAATAATATATTGATTATGGCAAGAATACCTTGATTATACCCCTTCTGAAGTCTGAAGAAAGTTCTCAACCCGAAACATCACCCATTCCTTCTCTCCAGAGATGCTGCCTGTCTCGCTGAGTTACTCCAGCATTTTGTGTCTACCTTCGATTTAAACCACCATCTGCAGTTCCTTCCTATACCTCTTCTCTATTGTAATGAATGACATCAAAAGCACATAACATTTTACATTTCCCTAATGCCTCATTCTTGCACAGGTGTACATAGATGGGTGTTTGTAACCCAGGGATGGCCTGTACTTAGATTGGTTAGTCCCTGAAATGACAGTGATTCCATAGAGCCTGTTAGCAGTCCTTTTTCACCATTGCAGAACTCATGATCCCACCAATGCTGCTCCACCAATATCTTTACTGTCATCTGTTGCTATTAAATGTATTACAAAGTCTGCCCACCCACCACAGATTCCCCAACTGCAAGTGACCAGGTTTCCAATTTAGAAGGTTGAGAGGGGATCTTATTGAAACATCTATATTGCTAAAAGTCTGATCTTGACCACTTCCTGTTGTTCTGTATAATGATTGTAGAAAAAAACGCTGCCACTTACAGCTGTGATTTTTGGCCATCTTACTCAGTTCCCCTCCGCTGCGCAGGACAAGAAGATTTTTCCCATCGATGTAAAATAAAAGAGTTATTAGTGTTTTAAAAATGTTGAGATTCTCTCTCCTGAAGGCCACACCCCTTCTGGAGGGACGATAAAACCCGGAAGTGTTGAGTGCCTCAGTCAGTCTCTGCAAGATGGGAGAGCGAGAGGGTCACATCTCTCAGTCTGAGCTGTGAATAACACTGAACACATGTCTACTATACTGTGAATGGTTTTACTGACCTGTCAGTGCCCTTTATGTGGTTTGAAAATATAGTTTGGAAATGCTAAAGCTGTGTTGCCTTTGCTTTCGAAATGCTAAAACTGTGTTGCCTTTAGTTTGGAAATGCTAAAGCTGTGCTGCCTTTGGTTTGGAAATGCTAAAGCTGTGTTGCCTTTAGTTTGGAAATGCTAAATCTGTGTTGCCTTTGGTTTGGAAATGCTAAAGCTGTGTGGGCTTTGGTTTGGAAATTCTAAAATTGTATTGCCTTTGGTTTGGAAATGCTAAAGCTGTTGCCTAACTAAAGTTGCTTTGCCTAATTAAAGTTGCCTTGCCTAATTAAAGTTGCCTTGCCATCTATATTATTAAAAGTCTAATCTTGACCACTTCCTGTTTGCGCTTTATATTGATTTTAGAAAAAAACGCTACAACGCACAGCTGTGATTTTTGGCCATCTTACTCAGAGTCCCCGTCCGCTCATCAGGTGCCGAGGATTTTTCCCATCGATGAAAAATAAAAGAGTTAGTAATGTTTAGAAAATGTTGAGATTCTCTCTCCTGTCAATCATGCCATGAAGGCCACGCCCCTTCTGGTGGAAGGGGAGGGACTATAAAATACAGAAGTGTGGGCGTGGCTCAGTCTCTGCAAGATGGTGGAGGGAGAGGTCAATGCTCGCTGTCTTTAGTGGCCTTGCACCCTGCTTGAAATGGTCTGAAGCTGCACTTGAATTTGGTGGTCTTGCACCCTGCTTGAAGTGATAAGAAACTGCACTTGAATTTGGAGGTCTTGCACCCTGCTTTAAATGGAATTTCAAGGAATAGCTGTGAGTCAACTGCCAGCCCACCAGCCGTGAGTGATTGAGCTGCCAGCACAACAGGCTTGAGTGACTGAGCCGTCAGCCCAATAATCCATTTGGCCTACAATGTCCATACAAGCCCTCTGGAAACCAGTCTCTTCAGCCCACAACACCCATACTAGCGCTCCAGAAAGCCCCTCCCCCCTCCCACCACTGGTCACCAATATTGGGAATGGTGAAGAGGTGGAATATTGCGTTGGGGGACCAACCCTCCCATGTGATGCTGGGACCCAAAGAAGTTTGAGGGCTTGTATACAAAATCAGGGGTGTAATGCTGAGGCTCTATAAGGTGCTGTTAAGGCCTCATTTTGAATACTGTGAGCAATTTTGGGCTCCATATCTGGAAAGGAAGAATGTGCTGACTCTGGAGAGGGTCCAGAGGAGGTTTACAAGCACGATCCCAGGAGTTTGTAGGCTAACCTATGATAATATAATAATAATAAATTTTATTGTCATTACACATAAGTGCAACGAGATTTGGTTTGCAACTTCCATCCAATTTCATAACTTAAACGACCAATAAAATTTAGGTTTAGATTTAGATACCCCGAGAACAAGGTTTGTAAAAAGAACATTAGAACAATAAAAGTCAAAACAGACTAAAGTGCAGATGTGTTTGTGCGATGTGACCATCCGAGGGAGACAGTCCATGGGGGCGAGGGGCACTCAGCAGGGCCGATTCAGAGCCGCTATAGCTCTGGCAATGAAGCATTTCCTGAGTCTGGACGTTACAAGGCATGGAAGGCCTTGTAACGTCTGCCGGAAGGGAATAGTTCGAACAGTCCATTACAAGGGTGAGCGGAGTCTTTATGGATGCTGTCGACCTTCCTGAGGCATCGTGTGTGGTAGATGCCCTCCAAGGCTGGTAGCGGTGTCCCAATAATTTTTCCCACTCTGTGGACAGCGTACTGAAGAGCTCTCCTCTCCGCCTCCATGCAGCTGAGATACCACACGTTAGTATGCTCTCTGACGTGCAGCGGTAGAAGTTAGTCAGCAGCTGTTGGGGCCGACCAGTCCGTTTCAATGTTCTTAGGAAGAACAGTTGTTGCTGTGCCTTTTTGACCAGCACAGCGGTGTTGGTGGACCATGTGAGGTCCTCTGAGATGTGAGTGCCCAGAAACTTAAAGCTGGACACTCTCCACACTGTCCCCGTAGATGAAGATTGGGGCGTATATTCCCCATTCTTTGACCTTCTGAAGTCGTTAATCAGCTCCTTGATCTTGGAGGTGTTTAGTGACAAGTTGTTCCGTGACCACCAGTCTGCCAGGTTCTGCACCTCCGCACTGTATTTTGTTTCATCACCATTGGTGATCAGCCCGATCACCGTTGTGTCATCTGCAAACTTGACAATGGTGTTGGTGTCGAATGCAGGAACACAGTCGTGAGTGAACAGGGAGTAGAGCATGGGGCTCAGTACACAGCCCTGTGGTGTGCCGGTGCTCAGGGCGATAGTGGAGGGCAGGTGCGGCCCCAGTCTCACTGCCTGCGGTCGCTCCGTCAGAAAATTCAGGATCCAATCACATATCAGTAAGCTGAGGCCTAGCTGGTGGAGTTTGGTGATGAGTTTGGTGGGGATGACCGTATTGAAGGCAGAGCTATAGTCAATGAAGAGCATCCTCACCAATGAAGAGCATTCAATGATGAGCGTTTGTCGGCACTGTCCCTGTACTCGCTGAAGTTTAGAAGAATGAGGGGGGGATCTCATTGAAACGTACATAATAGAGAAAGGCTTGGATAGAGTGGATGTGGGGAGGATGTTTCCACAAGTGGGAGAGTCCAGGACTAGAGGTCATAGCCTCAGAATTAAAGGACGTTCTTTTAGGAAGGAGAAGAGGGGAAATGTCTTTGGTCAGAGGGTGATGAATCGCTGGAATTCTTTGCCCCAGAATGCTGTGGAGGCCAAGTCAGGGTATTTTTTTTTAAAGTAAAGTAAAGTATCCTTTATTGTCATTCAGACCTTTCGGTCTGAACGAAATTTCCTGGCAGTCATACATTTAATAAATCAACAAAACACAATAAACACAAATTAACATCCACCACAGTGAGTTCACCAAGCACCTCCTCACTGTGGTGGAAGGCAAAACTCTTAAGTCTTTGTGTCTTCCCTCCTTGTTCTCCCTCTGCGCTGAGGCTATCCAGGCCTCCGATGTTGTGACCCTACCGGGTGATGGTAAGTAAGTCAGTCCCGCGGCTGAATCTGAGCTCCGCGAACGGGCCGGTTGAAACTCCGCGGCCCGGGGTGGTTGAAGCTGCCGCCCTCCAATCCAGTGGACGAAGCTGTTGCCGCGGGAGCCCCGGAAAAACAGGTCACCAACCTGAGACATGTGAGCTCCCAACGATGTTGTCTGCTGGCCCCGCGGCCGAGCCTCTGAGGTCGCTGCTGCCGAGTCAGGCCGTCACCGCCGCCGGAACCCGCAACAGCCCCGAAGTCGCGCTGGTAAGTCCTGGCTGGCTCTGCCTCCAGAGTCTCGGGTCGGTCGCAGTTGGAGGCCACCAGCTCCGCCATTAGGCCTCAGCACAGACGGAGACGGGGGATACGATAAAAAAAAAGTCGCATCCCGCCTGAAGGAAGAGACTAAAAACAAGTTCCTCCCCCCCCCCCCCCCCACACACACACACACACACAAACTAACAACTCAAATTAACTGGCTAAAACAGGGCAAGGACAACAAAAAAAAGAAAAAAACGATGGACTGTAGGCGAGCCGCAGCTGCTAGGGCAGCGCCGCCACTTCCAGATGGCTGAGTTAGTGGCTTGCAAAAGTTTTCATACCCCTTGAACATTTCCACATTTTGTCACGTTACAACCACAAACGTAAATGTATTTTATTGGGATTTTATGTGATGGCCCAACACAAGTGGCGCATAATTGTAAAGTGGAAGGAAAATAATACATGGTTTTCAAATGAACAAATAAAAAACTGAAAAGTGTGGCGTGCAAATGTATTCAGCCCCCTTTACTCTGATACCCATAAATAAAATCCAGTGCAACTAGTTGCCTTCAGAAGTCACCCAATTAGTAAATAGAGTCAATTTGTGTGTAATCTAATCTCAGTATAAATACAGCTGTTCTGTGAAGGCCTCAGAGGTTTGTTAGAGAACATTAGTGAACAAACAGCATCATGAAGCCCAAGGAACACACCAGACAGGTCAGGGATAAAGTTGTGGAGAAGTTTAAAGCAGGGTTAGGTTATAAAAAAATATCCCAAGCTTTGAACATCTCACGGAGCACTGTTCAATCCATCATCCGAAAATGGAAAGAGTATGGCACAACTGCAAACCTACCAAGACATGGCCGTCCACCTAAACTGACAGGCCGGGCAAGGAGAGCATTGATCAGAGAAGCAGCCAAGAGGCCCATGGTAACTCTGGAGGAGCTGCAGAGATCCACAGCTCAGGTGGGAGAATCTGTCCACAGGACAACTATTAGTCGTGCACTCCACAAATCAGGCCTTTATGGAAGAGTGGCAAGAAGAAAGCCATTGTTGAAACAAAGCCATAAGAAGTCCCGTTTGCAGTTTGCCACAAGCCATGTGGGGGACACAGCAAACATGTGGAGGAAAGTGCTCTGGTCTGATGAGATCAAAATTGCAGTTTTTGGCCTAAATGCAAAATGCTATGTGTGGCGGAAAACTAACACTGCACATCACCCTGAACACACCATCCCCACTGTGAAACATGGTGGTGGAAGCACATGCAGTGGGGATGCTTTTCTTCAGCAGGGACAGGGAAGCTGGTCAGAGTTGTTGGGAAGATGGATGGCGCCAAATACAGGGCAATCTTGGAAGAAAACCTGTTAGAGTCTGCAAAAGACTTGAGACTGGGGTGGAGGTTCACCTTCCAGCAGGACAACGACCCTAAACATACAGCCAGAGCTACAATGGAATGGTTTAGATCAAAGCATATTCATGTTTTAGAATGGCCCAGTCAAAGTCCAGACCAAAATCCAATTGAGAATCTCTAGCAAGACTTGAAAATTGCTGTTCACAGACGCTCTCCATCCAATCTGACTGAGCTTGTGCTATTTTGCAAAGAAGAATGGGCAAAAATGTCAGTCTCTAGATGTTCAAAGCTGGTAGAGACATACCCCAAAAAGACTTACAGCTGTAATTGCAGCGAAAGGTGGTTCTACAAAGTATTGACTCGGGGGCTGAATACTTTTGCACGCCACACTTTTCAGTTTTTTATTTGTAATAAAATTTGGAAACCATGTATCATTTTCCTTCCACTTCACAATTAAGCACCACTTTGTGTTGGTCTATCACATAAAATCCCAATAAAATACATTTATGTTTGTGGTTGTAATGTGACAAAATGTGGAAAAGTTCAAGAGGTGAATCAGCCGTGATTGAATGACGGAGTAGACACGACGGGCTGAATGGCCTAATTCTGCTCCTATCACATGCTCTTATAACCACATTGCTTTCTTAAATTCAATTTCTGGTCAGCAGTGATCTCAAAGATATAAATGATGGGAAAATTGAGCAGTACCAATGATGATGGCATGAATCAAAAATCTGCCTTGGAAACAGTAATTGGCATTTTCTCGTTTTTCATGAGAAATTGAAGCAGGATTACACCATTCAGGCCCTCTTGCCTGTTCTTCCATTCAATAATTCTTACATCTGCAACTTGTTCCTGTTCAACCCACTTGGGTGGAGAATTCCAAAGATTCACTACACTCTTGATGAAGAACTTAGTTCTCATAACAGCCGAGAATGGACAATTTATTTTGGAACTGTGATCCTTGGTTCTAGGCACTGCAGTTAGGTGGACCTTACTTCCAACATTCGATTCTGTCTGAATGATGTATGTATCTCAGCATGGAACAAATTATTTCATCCTTTGTGGGTTGATGTTTTGTGCAGGTTTTTTAAATCAGTTTAAAACCATATCCTAACAGTTTATCCCTGGCTGTAGTCCAAAATGAAAAAAATTCCCACACTTTCTCCATGCATCTTTTTCTTTGTAATGCTAATCTTCGACTTACTTCATTCGCTTCTGCTCCCGTACTGTTGTTAGGAGCTGAGGTTACATAATTGCCAGGTTGCGGCACGCACAGCAGGCAACTGCATGTTGAGGTAAGTGCTCTGTTCTGTCCAACACCTCTAGAATAGTACAGGCATTGCTTAAAAAAAAAACAATTATTAGTTCAATCACACTGCAAGTGATAGAATGAATTAAATAGCCATGATACCCTCTGCTGCAAGATTACAGATATGTATCATCTTCTGTCTAGGGTTACAAACATGGGTCCATAGGGTCACTTCAATGAAAAACAATTGCTTACCATCAGCATTAAACTTTTGACAAATTACACTTCTGGAACTATAATAGTGAGATTAAACGAGAACTTACCAGTTCGAAGTTTGATCTTTATTTTATGAGGAGTTACGATGAGGGATTACGTGAAGAAGACCCCGCCTGGCGCTGGAACGGCATACTTCAAAGCAGCGGCATGAAAAACACAGAAACCAATAGCCGAAGTAAAATAGTAAGGCTCAAAATAGACTAGAACTACCAGATGATCATTTACATTATGAGGGTTGGGAGTGGAGGGCACGTAATCCCTCATCGTAACTCCTCATAAAATAAAGATCAAACTTCGAACTGGTAAGTTCTCGTTTAATCTCACTATTTTACTTCGGAGTCACGTGAGTGACTACGTGAAGATTTTGAAGCTCTGTGTTTTTCATGTCGTAAACTCATTTCATACGACTCTCTGTTTAGTCAAAACAGTAGTGAGTAAATAGTATTTTTAGGACATTGTTACAATTTATGTAATAAGTCCTTTAATCATAAAAGGAACAACTTTTTAATAATAACCCCTCTACCTTAGGGGAAAATTACAAAATAAATTGATAAATGTTGTCAATGGTAACATAAATCGATAATATAAATCGATAATATAAAACAAAGCAAGCATTAAAGAGAACCCATTACTGTGTGTCTAAATCCTGGCACTGTGACAACAGGTTTATTCTAGAACTTTGAAAATCTCTTCTCTAGACCACCCTGCGGCCTCTAAAATTTTATCGAGTGGCACGTCCTGTACCTTTGCCACGGACGTAGCTGCCGCCCTAGTGGAGTGAGATTTAAACACATCAGTGTCTATTCTTGCTAGACACAAACCATCCAGAAATGGTTTGAACTGAACCTTTTGTATGTGGCTTTTGTGTGTTATTAATAACGCTTTCTCAGAACCTCTGAGATTTTGGTTACCTCAATGTACTGAGTTAAATGCTTAACCACACACAATGTTTCATCAATAGGATATGCTTTAAACATTACCTTTATTCCAGTTCTTCCTGGTCTGCTTTGTTTGATCAAGTCATAAACATAAAACATAATGTTATCTGCAGTCACATGTATGCAATCCAACCGTACAACTGCAAAGCTTGTACTCTCTTTGAGCTGATACCAATGCCATTAACTTTACCACCTTGAATGTTAATTTCTGCAAAGACATTGAATTAATTGGAGTCCATTGTTTAAACAAAGTGAGAACAATGCTAACATCCCAAATTCCTGTATATATGGGCTTAGGATGATTTTATTGAAATTCCTTTCATGAGTCGGGATACTAATGGGTGAGACCCAATGAATCTCGATCTGAAATTTGTCCTAAATAGGATGACAATGCACTACGAGCACAATTAATGGCACTATACTCAAATGCTCATCAAGTGTAACCCAGCAAGGAACTGTAATACATTTGAAATGTTTGCAGTATGATAAGATATCTTTGACTGTGTACACTTCCCATGCGACTTATATTGTTTTAGTGCTATTCCTCCAAGCTGCAACTATAACATCCATGGTCCTGTCCGACAGTACAACTCTTGCAATGGTCTGGTCAGAACCTGCAGATTAACAAATACATATGTGTTGAAGAAGGGTCTCGACCCGAAACGTCGCCCATCTCCCCCACTCCCCAGATGCCGCTGCACCCGCTGAGCCCCTCCAGCTCCCTGTGTAACTAACAAATACATATGATCATGCAATGGATGAATTCCTTTTGTTACTGGTTGTGTCAACAGATTGTCGCAACTGGGAATTGTCATACATGGTTCAATAATCATATTAGCATCAATGGGAATCATGACTGCGTGGGCCAATCTGACACCACCAAAAAATTGCATTCGACAGCGTCTTGCGCTTTTTATTGAGACATTGCCCAATGAGACAGAATGGGGAAAATCATAAAAGAACAAATTCCCCAGTGTAGCGAGAAAACATCCACCGCTACTGCCGCTGGATCGTGTTCCCCAAGACCCGTATTTGGGCAATTGGTGATTCAATCTAGATGCAAACAGATCAATGTCCGGCACTCCATAGCGACTGACAATATTTTGAAATTTTGTGGATTAACATCCATTCTGTATTGTCTTCAAATATTTGTGATCTTTATCTGTCACAACATTGTCTCTCCCCGAGAGATAAATAGCTGAAAGCCAAATATTTTTTGCCATACACCATTGGCACATCTGGTTTACCAGATGATCACATGATATTGATCTAACACCACCCATGTGATTAATATATGCCACAGCTGTGGTATAATCTATTTGTACTTGGACATGCAAATCCTTTAATGAAGGGCAATAAGCTTTTAATACATAAAATGCTACCAGGAGCTCCAAATAATTAATACCATGTTTGGAACAATAAATCCTCTTGGACAGCCCATCTGCCTCTACAGCTGGTCTCATTATCCGAACCCCCCCCCCCCCCCCCCCCCCCATCCGAGAGAACTTCGTCATTTTGCAAAACACTACTGGCTGATGAACTAAAAGTTCTAAGCAGCTTATGGAACATTCTCAATCCATCAATGTAATTCTGATAAAACTTCCTTAGGCAATTGCATTGGCCTATCAAATGGCTTGCTCGCTGAATAAGCGCTTGAGTTTTTGCCCTTTGAAGATTTTGGTAATGTAGACGACCAAACTCTACTGTCTGGAAATGCTGCTGCCAATTTACCAATAATTTTGGCAACCTCTCGGATGGAGGGATAAGGTTCGTAAATCAAGTCTTGACACACATTTGTCAAATCCAACACTTATCCATTGGTAAAGTTACCAACCTGGTAACTGAGTTAATCTCAAACCCCAGATATTCAATGGTTTGGGATTGCTGTATCTTAGATTTGTTGGATGGATCAGGAACCCAACTTCTCAAACAACTTGTAGTTACTGAGACTAATTTTCCACCTGGCTCCTGATTAGCATTGACAATTAAATGTCATCTAGATAAGCCATAACGATGTACTTTTGTGCCTAAGGCAGTGCAAATGCTGGCTTAATCCTTAAAGGCAAAGCTTGTAGTACCACAAACTGTCTCATCCATAACTTTAATTACCTATGAAATTATGGTGAATTGGGACCGAAAAATGCATCTCTTCAATTTATTGCAGCCATAACCACCAGTTGATACCTGCTGTATAGCAGTGTTGAATGTGTCCATTTAAAATTTTTTTACTGGACAATATATTTAATTGTGTGAGATCTAACATGATTGTACAACCCCATCTTCTATGGCCTGGGGAAAATATTTGATACAATTGTTGTGGATCCTTTCCCGTTTCTCAATACCTCCTTCCTCACACAAATTCCCACGTCTTTGTCAATTTGAATTATTCCAAGACTATAACATGAAGAATGATCAGGTTATTGTGTCCCAATGGATCCATACCTCTTCATTATCAACATTTGGAGTCTACCACCAATCTGAGGTTCATCCAAACATCCTTCTTAAATAGGATTAAGTTTTGTACCTCCCCAACTGTTTGACGAAATTACCTCCTTACCCAAAAATGTGGGTGTACATTCGTTATTTTATTAATATACGGTCCCTAGATAAGGGACGTATCAGATTTAAACTGATAAGAACAGATACCATGCTTAATCTTAGCCAAAAAGCCGAGAAACGATTTGCTGGCTGGAAATTCTTCCTTATCATACTCCTGCCTCGGCTCAAATCAAATCCCTTTTCCATATGACCAGCCTACTGGCCAACTAAAGGGTTTCATAAGACCAACAGTTTCTTCCCCTTCATCCATACTTAATTTGCTTAAACAGATTTTCTCCGAATCAATAACCAGGAGTTTGAACATTGCTTGTCCTGTAAATCTTTGGATGTAAAAGAGGCCGAATGGCAATCTTTTATTTATATAATTTAACTCAAATAAGTTTGCAGAATAAACCTAACATATTTTGTTTCATTCTGAACTTTAGTCATTCCACAACTTCCCAGCTTGTCTTAAAAGACAGTGATGCCAATTAGTTTGAGGATTCTTTTAATCGTAATTCCTGCGCCCGCATAATTGCTGACATTGGCGCCCAAAACCCGGATTTACCAGGTACCTTCTTAAAGGTGTTTTAGAATGCTTCATGCATTAAATTCTGTATAATTCCAATTTTAGTATATGTGCTGCCGAAGCGAGCACATGTTTAAATGCAAATCTGCTGTTTCAACCATAACAGCTTCTTGAGGCAGGTGAGAGACCATATAATTAACATTGGCCGCCAGGTTCCTTCCATGGCCTCACCGCCTCCACCAGGTATAGTAACTTTGTGCCCTTCAGACACACCTGGATTTGCATTGTGGTGGGTACTTCTGACCACAAACACCACTTTCAGGGTCTGTCACATACAGCCCTGGTACTCCTGAAACTCGTTCAAGGAGACTTCCTCCAGTCCATACCCAGGCACTGGGGTTTCAAATTCCCAATTCGAATTGGCACCATATTCACGATATGGAACCCCCTCAGGGGCTGCCTGGGAATATTCTGGGTACTTAGACCCTTGGTTGATATAATTTGGAGAATTTCCTCCATTAGATCCATACTTAGCCAATTTTAGGCTTACCTTACAGGATCTTTTAGAAACCTCAGGCCTTTCAAGCCTCTTTTTACTTTTAGGCACTGGGTTTTCAAGTGTTGTTTGTGGAGCAACTAAAGGCTCCCTAACGGGTATTTCAATCGGCCACCGGTATCGGAACCGGCTCCGCAATAGTCTGCTGTCCCGACTTTTTACACCCCGGGACGCACGTTTTACCCGCGATTTTCTTTTTAAAACATTTTATTTTTATTTTTATTTAAACTCCTGCTGGTTTCCTACCAGCCTACGGAGTTTTAAGAAAAACGCCCTGGAAGTAAAATAATTTTACTTGCCTGCGGGCCGTTTCCTTACCGCTGTGCTGGAGCTGCGCTCTGCAGCTCTTCCTCTGCCGATAGCGTCGACGTAATGCCGTTCCAGCGCCAGGCGGGGTCTTCTTCACGTAGTCACTCACGTGACTCCGAAGTAAAATACAACTTTAGGTTGGTGTTCTTGAGGGTTCCTGGTGTTCCAGATGGAATGGCTCAGATAGCTCTCAGGAAGTTCATGGCATCACCATCAAGGGTTGTGCATATAGGGTGATGAAGATAAAATACGAAAGGCTGTCACTTATCTGTGAAGCTATAACCCAGCACTTCTTTGGTGGAGAAGACGACTGATGGTAATAAACGATAGTTTATCTAATTTTTATCTATTTATCTGATAAATAGCTGATATTTTTCAGTTTGCTAAAACATCCATTCTCAGTAGGGCTAGCGAAAAACTGGTTCAATTAATCATTATTTCTAAAACAAATTCCAGCAACCTCTTCAAATTGTGCAATTGTAAAGAAAATTGTCTTCCTTATAGTCAAGTCGCCTGGCAGTAAGTGACTAAAGTTAATTGGGATACATTAAGCCGAGCCACCAAAGAGTCGGTGCCACTGGAATGCAATTTGGAAAATTGATGTAAAGCAGAATCCATTCAGGATTCAGCAATAATTAATGGTAACAATATAAAAAGAAATAATGTTAAGCCGCAAATCAAAACCACAAGGAGACTGTGCCAGGTTTGACTCGGCCTGACTAGACTTGTAAAGCAAAATACTGTTAGTTTTTCTTACACCCGAGTTAAAAATTACACATTGTGGAAATGATTATTATTTAAATTGTGCCACAGATTTTTTGTGGCAACATCATACTGCATTAGAATGACCGCCCTAACGTAATGCTCTGTATCTGGAGTGAGATATGAAACAAAGACATAGTGCTGGTGCTGAACTACCTCTGACACTGAGAGTACCAAGGGAGCACCTATCCTTTTCACTTTTTGCTGGAGCTGACATTGCAGCTTTTAACAGGACTGGCTTAAACACTGTAAGAGCAGAACAGAAGAAACAAGAATAATCCAAAAATATTATACAGTAAACATTTATCCAGCATTTGTGCATCCATATTTCTCATACAACCTGCAATTTAGAATTAAGTGAAGACATAAAGGACTGTAGATGCTGGAATCTTGAGCAGACCTAAATGTTGAAGGAACGCAGTAATTCAAGCAGTATCTGCGGAAAGCAATTGTGCAATTGTAAAGAAATTACTACGTTTCAGGTTGGGAAACGTCTTCAGATTGATTGTACTGATTGGACCGATCTCAAATTAAGTAATTTTAGGTTAAATGGAAAACAGACTGTATGAACCACATCATAGTGCCACATTTTCCTGATTTTTATTGAAGTCCACAACTGACTGGAGAACGTAATCACTTTACATTTCCCTAATGCCTGATTCTTGTGAAAGAGTTTAGATATAAAATCATGGCAATGTTAGCACTTTGCATCGAATCTTCATGCTGGTGTTCAGCTCTCCTTGGAACTTTGGGAAATGGAGGCAGAGGTTCCTGTAGTGGGAGGTAGTCAGTGGCTTGATGGCAACAAAATTATGTAAAAAGAAGGGAATTTAAGGAGCATTTCAAGAGAGACATAGGTTGGGCCAAGTGTAGAGAAAGCTTAAACCTATCCTTGAATTACTTTATCTAATCCCAGGCCTCTTTACAGCTGGCAGGAAAGGAAATCACAATGACTCTAGTCACAATTAAAATTACAATCCAATGCCAGATGCTGTCATCAGATCCCAATGTACATTTCTAAAACTTCAGGAAGATTTTCTTGCACAGAGATAATTTAAAAACTAAAGATATTATAATGAATGAGTGGACTAATTTGGGATTTTTAACATTTACATTGCCAAATTTTACAAACATTGCTTAAAGACCAAATTCCTTGATTTATCTTAGTCCACACATTAGTCCATGACATCTGGACATAGAGTTTCAGGGACGTGCAAAGCTCAACACGAGAATGACATGCATATTTGAATAATTTCAGCATAGTGATGGAGCAAACCAGAAGTATATTTCAATAAAGCTGTATTACTGTAATGACATAGGACATTCAGATACATATGTTCTTACTTTGACAAAGTTTAAAAAATGTTATAACATTGATTTTGCATTTAATGTACCATTACATGCAGACCACTACCTTTCAGATGAGCCAATCAAAAGATGATGTTCTTGGAAGGGCAATGTAAAATATTAATAGTGTATTCACTACTGACATTTCCCCCCAAATTCTAAGAAATTATTCCATTCTAGAATGAATTAGTCCATCCATCAATCCAACCTCCATTATTTCAACAATTTGATAATGAGCTATTATCTGAAACTCATTACAGCTTCAAAAGTAAAGCTCATGTAAGGCTCTGAAGCCATTACAGTATCAAAAGTAAGGGCTTAAGTGTCCACTTGTGACCTTTTAATTGTGGAATTAACAAAATTGTTCTGATGCGAAAAATAATTATAACCTGTTATTTTTGTGGTGCGTTTTAAGTTATGGGAAATTTACAATTTTGAAGCAGTTTCTTTTAGATATTTATGTCTTGATGATACAAGCAATTGCATTGCATTTTCCCTCTTTAATGTAGACTCTTGGAAAGAAAATTAAAACATTTGATTGCATCCTTTCAATGAAAGGTACTGATAGCGCAAAATTTGATTCATTGAAATAATGGTTTGTGCTTTTCACAAGGTGTATCTGAGATGATTAGTTTTAAAATAGGATTGTGCATTGGGCTTCATTTGAGTGAAATATATTCATAGTGTCTTATGCTAAAATACATAAGACACACACCTTTGATGACTTAATGGTAAACGCAACACATCAAATGGCACCAAGGCAGGCTCATTAAAAATATTTTAGGATTGAACACAACCATATGAAAAGCTCTCAGTTATTTTTTTTTTAAATTAAGCAAGGAATATGCAACTGAGCTGCAATCCTATAATTGATCTCACTTCATTATCAGGTAAAATCATTTGGACTGTTATGTCTTACTCCTGATCGCAATACTGATTCCTATTGGAAATTGCAAAAATACAAATGTTAAAAGATTTTCAAAAGGGCTGAAGAAAGGAAGAATGTAGAAGAATTACGGCACAAATTTATCAGTCAGCAAATATGTGCTTTGTGCATTTATAATTGAGCTAAAGTATAGCTCATGATGTTCCTGGAATTCCTTTAATTATAATTATAATCATTGTCATATTCTTCATAATGTGCATTCAACTTCCAAAACTCTAAGCTCTGGCTATCTTTCCCTAAACCTCTCCATCCCTACACCTCTCACCAACTTCTGCAGATGCGCTGGAGTAAGTGTTTTATTGGGATGAAGAAGGGTATCGACACGAAACATCATCCATTCCTTCTCTCCAGAGATGCTGCTGGTCCTGCTGAGTTACTCCTGCATTTTGTGTCCATCTTCAAACGACGTCACATTCTCCAGACGGCTGTGCGGTCGAATGAAATTGTGCGGGACCGTCGCAGCTCAAAGCGACCACGAGGTCACGTAATTAGCGTGCCAAGGACACATAAGTGGGACAGGGGCTTTATGGATGCAGCCCAGACCATCTCACAAGCCAACAGTAAATATTATTCTGACTCTGACGGATGGTCCGTAAGCCTTTCTAACTGTGACACCACTCTCAAGGAACCATGTACCTGCACTCCTAGATCCCTCAGCTCTACAACACTCCCCAAAGCTTTCCCATTTACTGTGTGGGTCCTACATTGTAAGACTTTCCAAAATGCAACACTTCACATTCCTCTGTATTAAATTCCACGAACCATTCCTCAGCCCACCTGCCCAACTGATCAAGATCCTCTTGCAATCTTTAACAACCATTTCACTATCTACAATACCACCCACTTTAGTGTCATCTGCAAACTTGCTAATGAAGCCGTGTACATTCTCCTATCATTTATGATTTCAGCATTTTTCTGCTGCAGAAGGAAAATATCAGCTATCAGACGCTTGTGAAAGATAGCAGCAAGTTTAATGCCATTGCTATTATTAATGCAAAAGTTGTCTAGCCACTTATTGCAAAGGAGAGATATGCTGTGAATTGCAAAGGGAAATAATTTTCCAGCCAATTTGCACCACTCTCACGTCAGCTTCCAAAAGCATCAGTTTAGCCTCATATAAATGAAGAGCTTCATGAAGTTGCTAAAATGTGCATTAATTGCCTATTAAACCTGCCACACAAAATTCAGTTTGTTACCCAACACGTAATAATCTCTTAGTTTAGTTTAGAGATACAGCGCGGAAACAGGCCCTTCGGCCCACCGGGTCCGTGCCGACCAGCAATCCCCGTACATTAACACTATCTTACACACACTATGGACAATTTACATTTATACCAAGCCAATTAACCTGCACGTCTTTGGAGTGTGGGAGGAAACCAAAGATCTCCGAGATTACCCACGCAGGTCATGGATGAGAACGTACAAACTCCGTACAGACAGCAGCTGTAGTCGGGATTGAACCCAGGTCTCCAGCGCTGCAAGCGCAGTAAAGCAGCAACTCTACCGCTGCGTCACCGTGCCGCCATAAGCCCCTTCATGGGGAACTTCACATTCATGCAATGTCATTCAAATTCTCTGACCACGTATATCAATTTAAACTGTGGAGCTTTATTCCTGCTGATATGATGATGATGATGAAAAGATAGTTAATATGTTTTTGATTTATTTTTTCTCTTCATTTATACAGTTTATTTTTTCTCTATTTCTTTCTCTCCCTAATTTTATTCTAATTGACTAATGCCCCTTTTGATGTTCTATCAATCGCATTGCCTACCAACTCTGTCTTCCAGGTAATACTATAAAATAGTATGCTTGAGTAGACTTTGAAATGGACAGGACCTTAGAGGATTTATAACTCAATAATCTGGTCGAGTAAAAAATTGCTGAAGAAAATCTATATTAATTATTACAATAACCTGCATAGCTTGGATCAGCTAACATAAAATATATGTTCTTTAGGAGTTATTGTGTAAGTATAAATGCTTCCAAACAATCAATCTATGTCTTTGTTAAAGTCCTGCAGTATTTGGAAATCCTTACTCATATTTAGAAATGAACCATTACAGTACAGCCACAGCGTTTAGCAACTACCATTTTGATGGGGCAGAAGTCCAGTCAATAAGTTACTACATATTAATATGTAGAAACCCCAACTATTGATCCAGAGACATGAATTCAAACACAATACAAGTTCAAGTAATAAATCTTATCAGTAATAATGTTTACAAAACTACTCAATTACAGTAGAAAGTTCAATAAACTTCAGAATAAAGACCATCTTTATCCCAGTCTGACCTATATGTGACCACACAATCCTAATTGCCCTTTATAGAATCCAATAAACATCAGTGCAGGGTACCATTAAAAGTAGCAAGTAAATATTTATCTCATTTAGTTCTACTTAGACGTAGGGAAAATTAGACGGTTATCAAATGGGGGATTGGTTCACTGATGGGGGAAAATATTTTGTCATTGATCTCTGTCCAGGCCTGGATAGAGTGGGTGTGGAAAAGATGTTTCCACTAGTGGAAAATCTAGAACCAGAGGATATAGCCTCAGAATAAAATGATATACCTTTAGAAAGTAGATGAGGAGGAATTTCTTTAATCAGCGGGTGGTGAATCTGTGGAATCCATTGTCACAGATGGCTGTGGAGGCCAAGTCATTGAGTATTTTAAGGCGGAGATTGAGTATTTTAAGGCAGAGGTGATTGGTAAGGGTGTTAACGGTTATGGTGAGTAGGCAAGAGATTGGGATTGAAAGGGAAGGATAGATCAGCCATGATTGAATGGCAGAGTAGACTTGATGGACCGAATGGCCTAATTCTGCACCTGTAACTTATTAATTCAACAGGGCAGATTCTGCCTGACCTGCTGATTTACTCCAGATTTTTGTGTCTATCTTTGGTTTAAACCAGCATCTGCAGTTCCTTCCTACACGGGCAAATCATTGCATTGTTACAAATTATTATTATGGCGGTTTGACCAAAATCCCAACAACGTATCACAATCTCTAGACATTAATATCACATTGCAATTTGAACAGCAAGCAACATGACATCTGCTTATTTATTCAAGTCAACAAATGGAAATGCAATATATTTTGGCAATCTACTGCAGATTAGTCAAAGAGCAAATTGAAGCGGCAAGTGCCATGTCTTAGTGATCTGCATGGGGTTTATCTTGTTCATAATTTACACAAAGCCTAATGCAACTGGTCAAATGAACAGCGATCAAAAAGAAGAAACTGCAGAAGCTGGAAATCTGAAATAAACACAAAATGCTGTGATTGCAGTGCATTTCTGGATGTGTCTGTGGAAATAGAGTTAATGCATTTAGATTGATGAGCTTTTATCAGAAGTGGAAAAAGATAAAAAACAAGTATCTTTTGAGAATTTCTGAGAAGCCGATGTAGAGCAAAAAAAGAGAAATAATTGCCATAGATGGAGAGCAAGAGAATTGGATGTTTAGAGATACATCTTGAAAACTGGCTCTTCGGTCCACTGAGTCCACCCTGATCATCAATCACCAGTTCACATTAGTTCTATATTATTCCACTCTGGCAATGTTGTAGATGATGTTCTCGCCAGGTGGATGACGGCTTTTTTAATGTAGCAAATTTATCTGGGGGAGAGGGCGAAATAAAACAATGCTGGAACTGCGAAATACAGGATATTTTGTTAAGTGAACAAATTGTACCAATAGGGGATGAACGAATAAATTGGACAATAAAACATAATATGTTGGAATAGTGGTAACTGGTGTTAAATTTTACTTCGGAGTCACGTGGGTGACTACGTGAAGACCACGCCAGCACGCATGTGCGACATATCGTCAAACGCATTGCGGAAGTGACAGTCGGGAGGAGCATCGCTCCTCCAGCGTAAGTTAAAAACAAGCCGGACGTAAGTACTTACCATTCTGGTAGAGTTTCGTGGCAACTCTGTGTGGTGTGTTTTACAGAGCAGGAAATCGCGGAGAGCACTGCTATGGAAAGCAGCCAGCAGCGTGCCGACTCACCAGAGCTGCAGGTACATCCAGCAGCCCCAGACTTCTTGCCACAACAGACCGTAGGTGCGCCGTGGTCTGGCGGCAAAACCACCCGGAAGTCGGACAGGTCCGTTGACTCGGCTGGGTCCGGACCCGAGGACACCCCGTTCGCTGATAGGGACGGTGGCCGTCTTACCCGCATGCAGTGGATGGTGGAGCAATTGCTCCAGCGTGACCTGCTTTTGCAGGGGCAGAGTCACAGTGGGTCTCTTCGCAGACCCACGGCAGCATCCTATCAAGGACTGCAAATGTCTCACCCTCTTCTCAGGGGAGCATTGGGGGTCAGAGCTGGGCTGACCCTGAAGAAGGGGACATGGCTGAAGACTCACCTGTGTCAGAGGTGCCGCAAGAAGAAATACTGGGTATGGTCAACAAATTTGCTATGCCTACCCAAAAAGGGTTGCCATTGCATCCTAAGCTGGCAGCCAGTATAAATTACATTGCAACAAACCAGCTGCAGGAACAAGCAATAAACGATACGGCAGAAAAATACCTTGCGCCAGAGAATTGTATTTCTCTTCATGTGCCTGCTGTCAACAACCCCATTTGGGGCAACATGAGCCCGATCATAAGGAACCAGGAGGTGAAACTCCAAAGAATCCTCAAGCTACTGGCTGCTGGGATTATGGCAGTAGCCAGAACAATTGATGGGGTTGAGATGCCTGAAGAGCTGTAAGATGCTCTAGCACTCCTGTGCAATACACAATTTGGAATTAACAGCTACAGGAAGAGCATCATAAAGCCTGCACTCAATCCCAAATTTGCGGGATTATGCAGGCCCAGCAGTGCACAGTCGCCAACATTGCTGTTTGGGGACAACCTCCCAAAGCAGGTAAAAGACCTGGATGAGGAGGCCAAGGTAATTGGCATGATTAAGGTGCCGAACACCTCCAAAACCCCATATCAGGGGCGGCAGCACCCCTACACATCCACCAGGCACCGTTACAACGAGAGACCATCTGGTGGTGAAAGCTCAAAGGCTGGCCCACCTGCACAATGGTCTTTTTTAGGCCATGGCCCAGCCCGGCCTTCGCTCCTGGACTCGGACATTGATAGAGGGAGAAAGATGCAATATAAAGTTATTAGATTTATTTGTAATACATCTTTACTTACCTATCGATCTCTCCTATCGATCGGCCTGGGTCGCCGCGCTGGAACTCCGGTGAGCTGAGAACGCCGAGACAAACATCGCGGAGCCGCGGGTCTGTGGAACGGCCGGCTGCGGGTGGCGGCGCTGAACTTCAACATCGGGAGCCAGTGGGGGAGCTCCATTCTGCGCGGCCTTGTCGGCTTCGGAAGCCGCGGTAAGGAAGCGGCCGTTCCAGATGTCCCAAGCCGCTAAGAGGATTCTCCCGACGCCGGAGCACCATCACCCGGTGAGAACGGCCTGGAACATCGGGCCTCCGTGAAGGCGACTGCGGAGGCCTCAATTGGCCTGACTATGGGTGGACATGGGTTGGGGACTGGACATTGTGCCTTCCCTCATAATGGGAACCATTGTGGGGGGATGTTTTTTTTAATGTTTAAATCTCTTTATTAGTGTTATGTCTGTATACTTTATTTTATGTGCTGCATGGCAAGAAACATTTCACTACACCAATTGGTGTATGTGACCAATAAACTAACCATGAACCTTGAACCTTATCCCCTTTCTTCTCTCGATCTCTCTCTCCCCTTCTCGATCTTTCTCTCCCCTCTCTTTTCTCGATCTCTCTCCCCTCTCTTCTCTCGATCCCCCTCTCTCCCCTCTCAATCTCTCTCTCCTCTCTCGATCTCTCTCCCCCCTCTCTTGATCTCTCTCCACTTTCGATCTCCCTTCCTCCCTCCTTCCCTCTCTCTCCCTCCCCTCTCTCCCTCCCTTTTCCCCCTGTTCTCCCATTTCCCTCGCATCTTTCCTCCCCAGCCCCCACCTTTGCGTAGTTTCCCTTGCATTGTATTGTGCAGCTTCCCTTGTATTGCTTTAACACACACTGCACAAAATTACAGGGACACACAAACACACATTCATATAAATATATGGTGGGACAGATAGAAGAGCTTAATAAAATCTTCTTACAAAGACCATTATGTAATTTATATCCATCCTCTTTTGGGCCTAAGGCATAGCAGGGCTGCCAACTCTCACACAGAGGGAAGGGAGGGAGAGAGGGAAATTGAGAAGAGAGGGGAGAGAGATAGATCGAGAGCGGAGAAAAAGAGATCGAGAGGGGAGAGAGAGTAATCAAGAGGGTAGAGAGAGCGATAGAGAGCAGAGAGGGAGATTAAAAGAGAGGAAGATAGCGAGAAGAGAGGGGATAGATAGGGATCGAGAGGTAAGTAAAGATCTATTACAAATAAATCTAATAACTTTCTAATGCATCTTGCTCCTCTATAATCTTTGCTTGCAACTGCTCTGTAGCTTTGGCGCGGATTACACAGCGGGAGATCGAGAGACAAAGATTATAGAGGAGCCTAGTTTCCCAATGATGTAGACGCCATAGTCGACGCCATCTTTGGTCCGCTAATATGGCGTTGACAATCACACATGTGATACTTCGCCTTTTCCACTGAGTGGCGCATCTTGCTCCTCTATAATCTTTGGTTCAAACTGGAAAGGGGGCATGTGATGTTTGGTGGACTGGGTGGGAGGACCCGTTGCTCCTCCCGTGCAGCAGGTGGCGCTGCACAAGACAAAGGGAGATGTTGTGTATATAGTTCTCTCCTGTCTGTAGACAGTCAGTGTGTGTAAGAGAAGGAACTGCAGATGCTGGAAAATCGAGGGTACACAAAGTGCTGGAGAAACTCAGCGGGTGCACCAGCATCTATGGAGTGAAGAAGATAGGCAATGTTTCGGGCCGAAACCCTTCTTCAGACTGATGGGGGGTGGGGGGAGGCAGGGGAAAGTGTGTAGTCAGACAGTATGCGAGCAGCCGTTGTGACTAGTCTTGCTACCAGCATTGAGTGATACATTAAAGACTTCTGTTGTAAACTAAAGACTTTCAAGTTTTGTGCAGACCTAGAAAACAAACACGAAAGTACTGTTCTGTGTTCTATGTTCTACAAGCATCCTGATGAAGTCACCAGTGATCTGACAAGTATGGAGATTAAGCATCGGATTTTGTTGCATGAACTTTAACTGCTTTAAAAGAGAACAATACTGATTCTCCAAATCTTCTGGGGAATTTCAATGTTAGGAAATCTTTTCCCACTATATCCTTAACAGCACTGTTATTGAGTTGGTATCTTTCTTCCCCCAGGAAGGGGACATTAGTTTCTGGCAAGTTATTTTGGCAGGTGATTTGTTCCATCTGAATCCTCGGGTGATGTTGACCCCAAAAAATTTTCTTCCAATTGCAAAGAGAAATGCTGTCTGCAGAATGCGAAGATAGTCTATGAAAGCGAAAAATCTGAAGGAAAGAATGCTTGATATTCGTGAATAAATCATATTTAAAGAAAACAAAACCCTTTGAACAGTTGTGTAAAGCTTTGGGAAACGTCAGTATTAATGAGGGATCCAGCTTTTACTGTCAGAGGTTAAAATTCATTTACCGTTGTATGGTGACAAAGCTGGCATGCACTTCATCTCTAAAATTCAGTTATTGACTTCAGTAGAACTGAATTACAAAAGTCAAATTCAAATACATACATTATCACATTGTGGATTTAGTACATGAGAAAGGATGAATTTCAATCCCATCAAATTATCCTTATTTTCTTACTACAAAAAGCCGTACACAGGATCAGCCAAGATGTATTTATACTTTCGTAACCAACTCCTTTTCAGTTCATTCCATGATATTGGCATGTTAACCAGAGGTTAGAAATGCCTGTTTAAATAAATACCATAGGGTCTTAATTAGGAGTGGATCTCTTGGTAGCATTTTGAAGTGTGTCAAGGTTATTTCACGTTCCAGAGAGTTGACCATAAAAATAAAGATGTTATATTTGATGATCTGCTTCTGAATCACATATTGTTTGCATTGTTAATTGTCAAGATCATCAACTGGTAGAGTGTTGGGATCTATGTTCCAATAATGGGAGCACAGTAGCAGAGTGGGTAGAGATGTTGCGTCACAGCGCTAGAGACACGGGTTTGTTCCTTACCTCGGGTGCTGTCTGTGTGGAGTTTGCATGTTCTCAATGTGACAGCATGGGTTTCCTCCGGGTATTCCGGTTTCCTTCCACATCCGGAGACGTGCGGGATTTGTAGGTTAATGGCCTCTGTAAATTCCCCATAGGACGTAGGTTGGATGTGAAAGTGAGATCACATAGAACAAGTGTGAACTGATGATCGATGGTCAGTGTGGACACAATGGGCCTTTCAATCTATGCTGTAACTTTCATTCAACTAGATTATTTTTGTTTCAGCATCAGAAATTGCAATGTTGCACTGGGTTGATAATGTTATCCTAATTCAATGTTATTCTAAAATGATGGAGCAGCAAGCAAAAGTTTTGAATTAAGGATAGGATAGGATAGGTTAGAACTTTATTTATCCAAGAGGGAAATTGGTCTGCCAACAGTCATAAAACACAATAAGATACATGAAACATGAAAATAAAGTGATGAGTGCAAAAGATTGGCGATGTGTAAAGATAGGGAGTTAGGGGAGTTAGACTACCCCATGACAGAGTTGTACAGTTTGATAGCCACAGGGGAAAAAAGATCTACTGTGGCATTTTGTACTGCATCTTGGTGGAACCATTCTGTTGCTGAAGGTACTCCTCAGGTTGACCAGTGCGTCATGCAGGGGGTGAGTTGTATTGTCCAAGATGCTCCGCAATTTCAGAAGCAGCCTCTGGAAGCTGCTAGAAGAGTCTCACTATCACAGGCAGTTATTATTTTCAAAGTTGGCTTTTTGTTAACTTTAAATATCAATAACTTGTGAAATATAACATCAAATGTGAAGAAACTTGATAGTAACAACCACGGGAAAAAGTTTAGTAAAATTCTGCAAACTTTTTCATGCTATGGTGTACCGTTTTGGCATAGTTACTTGATCTCAGACAGACAGACAAACAAGACGAGACTTTTAATAGTGGGACCCGTTAGGTCCCATCCCCCAACGCGGGGTGGCTGGTCCCTGAACGCCGCATCGGCGCACACCCCGGAGACAGGTGCCCCCCCCGGAGCCAATCACTCCCATCACCCATTCCCCCAAACATAACCTGTTCGCCCAACGCAATATTCCACCATTCACCCGTAGCCCCCAACTGTGCAGGCGCGACTCATTTACCCTCATCCCCCAACACTCCCTCCCCCTCCTATTCACCCTTCCTCTTCTCTCCCCCTCCCCTCCCTCCTTCACCTCTCCCTCCCTTTCCCGTACCCTCAGTCAATCCCTACCCTCAGTCACTCCCTCCCACCCTCGATAACCCCTCTCCCCTCCCTACCCTCATGACCCGTTGGGTCCCGTTTCCCCAGCGCAATATTCCACCACTCACCCATTCCCCCAATGCAACCAGTTCCCCCAATGCAATAAATCCTTCCCACGTGTGTGGGGGGAAGGGGGGGGGGGCATTCGGCGCTTTCCGGAGTCAATGAATGGACTCTACCTTTGGGTCGGTGTCGGCTCTCCCTTGAGCCAATCAATCCTTCCCACGTGGGGGGGGGGGGGGGGGTGCAAAAATCTCACTCTCTCCTTACTCCCCTTGAAGCTGCTGATCCTATTGTCTTTGTCACAGCTCCCTCCCTCTCCTTTTCCCCATCCTTAGTCACTCCCTCCCTCACCTCTCCCCTTTCCCACTCCCCCATTAAGGACAATGTTTAATTAACATTTCTTCTCCCCCCATCCCCCACTCCATCAACTCTCATAGCTTCTGTATTGGCAGCAGAGATCACTTTGTGATGTCATTTTCGTTTTCGGAATCTTCACAGCAGCTTGTGTAAATGAGATCCCATTGTGAATGCGGACTATGAGATGCCATTGTGACATCATCACTGGAAGCTGCTAAAAAAAAGTTTCACTCTCACAGGCAGTTATTATTTTCAAAGTTGGCAGTTTTAAAACTTTAAATATCAAAAACGTGAAATATAACATCAAATGTGAAGAAACTTGATACTAACGACTGACCGCGGGAAAAAGTTAAGTAAGATTCTGGAAAAAAATGTTGGGCCACTAGGGGCGCCGCATGATGGCAGCCTCTGCCTACAGTTTGTCTGTTTTTCTATCTTTTTTTATTTTTAGTCTGTTTAAAAGTATGTTTTGGAGGATTTTTGTTGTATTTTTATGTGGGGGAGGTGGGTAGGGTAAGGGGGAAACTGCTCCCCAGTCACTTCCTGGCGATGATGCGACTATTCTCCAAGTCACGTCCTCGCTCTCCCCCCCCCCTCGCGGCCTACCAACTGGATTAGCGCGGCCTTTCCTGCTGGGGACCAGACCAGAGCTTCAGCAATGGCGCAGCACTGGATACATTGCGGAGCAGGCGACGTCTTACCTGAATCATCGTTTAAAGCTTCGGAGTGTTGGGGCTACTGCTTCAACATCAGGGTGCTGTTGTTTGCGGAGCTTCCAGCCATGGGCGGCACTGACTTCAACATCGCGGAGTCCTGGGATCCCTTTGCCGAGGGCCGCCAGCATGAATCCCCTCCCAGCTCGGCCTGTGGACTTCGGGAGCCGTGGTCTCCGGTAAAGAAGTGTCCGATTCTGATGTCCAAGCCGCTGAGAATGTTCTCCCGTTCCGACATCGGAGTTCCATCATCCCGGCGAGAGGGCCTGAACATTGGACCGTCAGTAGCGTCGACTGTGGGAGGCTCAGGAGGCCCCGACCACGGAACATCAAAGAACATCAAAGAGAAGGATGACTGAACTTAAGTGCCTTTCCTCACAGTGGGAAACTTTGATTCCACTGTGTGGGAATGTTTATGTTAAAGTCTATCGTGTGTTGTGTTCTTTTTTATTCGTATGGCTGTATGGTAACCACAAATTTCACTGAACCAATTGGTGCATGTGACAATGAATGTCTCTTGAATCTTGAATTGAACTGCTGCAGTTCCTTCTGATGAAGCTAAGGACCTCCACGATTTTGACTCAGTGATAATGAAAAAATTAAGAAAGATTTCCTGCATAGGATGGTGCATGACTCAGAAGGAAACCTTTAATTGATGGTGATTCAACAGGCTTACTGTCCTTGTGGTTGAAGCAGTCAGTTTGGACGGTGTTGTTGGATTAGCTAGGCAAGTAACAACAGTACACTAAACCACTTTGGTGGAGAGGATGAATTTTAGAGTTGTGGGAATGGGCCAATAAAGTGGCTGCTTTGACCTGGATAGTTTTGAGCTTCTTGAGTGTAGTTGAAGTTGCACTCGTCCAGACAAATTGACATTATTCCATCACACTCTTTCTTGTGTATCCCTTGTACAATATTTTGAATGGCATTAAGTGAGCCCCATACACCAGGATCAAACCCGCTGTTGTCTTCAGAGTACTTATGTGATTGATCCATCTGGCGGTGAAATCTCATTTGGAAAAGGTTAATACCCCATACATTATAGCATCTCTATTATTTATCTTGCCTGAATATTTTCCAGATAATACTGCTTAATTTTCTGTGGTGGTACGATTGGATGTGAACACAGTGACTTTGCAGTGCAAAGTGTATTATTCATGAATGAGCAGAAAATGTTTGGACATTGCCTAGAAAAACTTCAGTGAAACAGCCATGGGATTGGCATAGTCAACATGGATTTCTAAAGTGAAAATTGTGTTTGGCTAATCTGTTTGAGTTCTATGAGGATGGAAGTAATATAATAGATACGAGGGAATCAGTGCAGGCGGTGCATTTAGATTGTGTGTAGGCTTTTGTAAAGGTCCTGCACATGTGGTTGTTTGGCCAGGTTGAACCACATGGAATTGGGAACACTTTTCTTACATAGATTGAGTATTGGATGTTGGAATTAAAGCAGAATGGGAGTGAACTGATTTGTCATAGATTGTCAAGCTGTGAGTAGTGAGATTCCACATGTATGGGAGCTTAGGCTACAATGAATCACATGAACAGTTTGGCTGAAGGGATGAAATGCCATAAACTAATTTGTATTGTGAACACAGGGGGATTTGCAGAGAGGCTTCAAGATATAGTATATATGTAGAGAGGATATAGCAAAGCCGGATATGTCATCAAGAACAGGTCAGATGAAAAATAATGTAGATAATCATGAGATCATCCACCTTGGTGCACACAACAGAAAGCCAGACTAATTGTTAAATAGTGAGATACCAGGTTACATGGACATTTGAAGGGCCTCGGGTGTGTTAGTACACAATTTGCTGAAGGCTATCATGCCTTTGTGAGCAAATAACCAGGATGACAAATGGCAGGTACCACTTTTACTCCCTTACTCAATACAGAAAATCAATTACTTAGCCATTCACCTCGCTGTAATTGTTGAGATTTCACTGCATACAAAACAGTGTATTTAATTATGAAGCATGAGCTACTTCAGAGAACTCTTATGTAAGAATTGCTTTGTGACTTGGCAAAAATTGGTGTAAATCCAAGCCTGCGATTTTAGACACTGTAAAGTTGAATTGAGTAGAAATGTTTGGGATTACAATCACACCTGTGAAATAGATACATAGAGCACATTGAGAACTTGAAGTGTGTACACATGATAAAGGTGCAGCATAAAATACCTTTATTACACCTGGATTATACATCTCACCTGTCTTCACAAACTCCCTCTGATGACCAACTCATCCAAGTCTCTATTGCCAATTTTCTATTATTTTCTAAATTCTGCTTAGTCAGCATTCCAACCCATATACAGTGCCCTCCATAATGTTTGGGACAAAGACCCATCATTTATTTATTCACCAGAGAAGACACCCAGCAACTGGTGATGTCCATGAATCGCAGACTTCAAGCTGTCATTACATGCAAATGACATGCAACAAAATACTAAACATGACTACTTTCATTTACATGACATTGGTGTGTCCCAAACATTATGGTGCCCTGAAATGGGGGAGATAATGTGTAAACACTGCTATAATTTTGACCAAAACCAAAATGTATAAAAATGACCTTTATTATAATTTGACAATGTGCACTTTAACCACATGTGATTTTTTCTATTACAAATCTCAAATTGTGGAGTACAGAGGCAAATAAATAAATGATTGGTATTTGTCCCAAACATTATGGAGGGCACTGTGGCATCCCAGTCCAAAACCTTCAATTTAAAATTATAACCGTCGTGCTGAACTTTTCCATAACATTGCACCTCATTGTCCCTATAATCCTCACTGGATTTGTCCCCAACTCCTTTCTCTCAAGCCCCTCAGCTCTGTATTCCCATAGTCCATCTATCCCTGATTATGGTTCATAAGTTCATAAATTATAGAAGCAGAATTGGGTCATTCAGCCTATCAAATCTACTCTGCCATCCAATCATGGCTAATCTATCTTTCTCTCTCAACCCTATTCTCTCTCAAACACATTCTCCTGCCTTCTCCATATAATGCCTTATATCAAGAATCTGTCAATCTGTGCCTTAAAAATACCCAATGACTTGGCCTCCTCAGCCGTCTGTGGCAATGAATTCTACTGACTAAAGAAAATTCCTCCTCGTCTTTCTAAAGATATGTCCTTTTATTCTGAGGCTTTTGCCTCTGGTCCTAGACTCTCCCACTAGTGGAAACATCCTCTTCACATCCACTCAATCCAGGCCTTGCACATGGTATCTCCAACTTTGTTGTACCACACTCTCTTTCTCTACCTACTGTCACCCTCTCCCACTACTTCTCCTTCTTTAAGACGGAATCCAACTCTTCAGTCACACATTTAGTAAACTAATCTCCTGCACCTTCCCACTTCTCTTCTATTCTTAGTGAACCATCTGTTCTTTGTGGTTAACTGAAGTAGCTTAGGATCTTTTCTCGCATTGTATAAAAGTTTATATAACAAAATCTTGACAATATCAAGACAACTTGTCAGTGTGACTGCGGCTCAACAGAATGGCCATTAAGGATAAAGAAACTTCTTAACCTCTCATGTGCTGTAATATTTCTCTCAATTTCCTCTGAACATTATTTCAAGTGCCGATTAAAACATTTTTTTTTGATAATCTCACCCATTTTACATTGTTGGTAAACAGAAACTTGTGCTTCTCTCTAACCTCTGTGAGTCCTGTAAAAGCAAGGAAAACTGCGAATTTGTTTGGACAGGATCACTGACAGATGGTGAGATATTCTTGTTTTAAAATGTCAGTAATTGGGATCTTGTTAAGGTTTATGGCATGTGCCATATCTTTTAAAATAATTTCAATATGTGATGTATTAACAAAGGAAATTAATGTTGGTAATTAAGTAACAAAGAAGGATTTGTACAAGACATGTAGCATGAATTATTCAAAGTCTGTTCTGACAAGGTGCATCATTATACTGACCAATTAGGAAAATATTATTAACAGTAGCATTAAAATATCTACGTGATCCATGTAATTTATGTACTTCACCTCTCCCTTGGGCTCAAAATGCTGGAGTAGGGAACTGTTTTCTAGAAGTAGTAGGTAGCTGGCATTAATAAATATTCATGATTAAACAACTGTATATCAATCATATTATTGCATTCCACCCCAGCAAAAATCCAAACATTATTAAAATCTTCAGACTTCAAATCCCCAAGAGAAAAGATAAGGAAAAAACACAAAAATAAAGATTTAAATTAGATTGGCAGAAGGAAATTAATTGTTGCCTTTCATGGCCATAATTTAAAGGGAATGTTCTCTTCTTTCAGTTTCAAAAAGATTTTAAAAAAGTAAAAAATGGCCAGAAATGAAAGATAGAACTGGGATTTACAGAGATAAGAAAGAAAAACAGTATTCTTATTGAAGGCACAAGGAACTGCAGATGCTGAAATCTTGAGTAAAACACAAATTTGTGAAGTATCTCAGCTGGTCAGGCAGCATTTCTGGAGGACATGGATAGGCGATGTTCAGGTTCAAATTCTTCGGACTGATGGAGTAGTGGGGAGAAAGCTGGAAAAGATATGGTGAGGGGATGAAGCCTGACATTTGATAGGTAGGATAGGTGGATACAGGTGAGCGGGTTAGGTTGGCAGATTGGTAGATGAAGGTTAAAGATGAAATGGAGACAAAAGAGTCAAATAAGGAGAGAGGAGTGATATGGAATGCAAGAGGAAGGATATAGGTGGAGGAGATGGGACAGTGAGAAAAATGCAGGCGCACTGGGGTGAAGGAGGTCACAGGAAAGAGGGGAGGAAAGTGAGTTGAGAGGGGGGGGTGGGCAAGGTACTGCCGAAAAATGAGAATTCGAGGGTTCATACCATTAAGTTGTAAGCTACTCAAGTTCGATAGAATATGCTGTTTCTCCAGTTAGTGTGTGGTCTCAGTCTGGCAGTGGTGGAGGCCCAGACCAAAGCAGTTGGTATGGATTGGGTTGGAGGGTTAAAATGGGTTACAACTGGGACATCCAGCAGGACTTTGTGGACTGAGTGCCTGTGTTCGGCAAAGCGGTCACTTAATCTATGCTTGGTCTCATCGATGTAAAGGAGGCCACATTGGGAGCAGTGAATGCAGTAGATGAAGCTGGAAAAGGTACAACTCTGTCTCACCTGCAAGGGTTGCTGGGGTCCTTAGATGGAGGTGACGGAGGAGATGTAGGGCCAGGTATTGCATCTCCTGCAATTGCAGGGGAACATACCTCGGGTGAGGGCAGTTTGGGTGAGTAGGAGTTGCGGAGTGAGATGTCTCTATGGAAAGTGGACAGGGGGTGAGGATGGGAAGATGTTACTAGTGGTGAGATCACATTGATCATATTGTTCATCCTGGAACATCCTAAAATAAATCTTAATCAATGATGTAATAATCAAAGTATTCGTGGCTCGATGTTCTACTCATACCTTGATGGAGAGTGTTTTCAGGAAATTGAGTACTGTAGATGTGGATTAATACAATGCAACCAGTCTTATACTGCTTTTCAAAGAAGGCCCAACATTTGTGTGAACCATAGATTTACAATTTCTCCAGTCTTGCTACATTTTTGACATAATTATTGGATGTAGCTGAATTTATAATGAGGTTACCAGTGTGCCAGTAATTCCAGTTTCTTTCATCTGCTTAAATTTCAATGTTGTGTGATATGCAATGGCGTTATATCCCTAAGATATTCCTTCACCCAATGGAATCAAATATTGCAGTCAATCAACATGAATGCAATGCTGTCCAATTTGTTCAGAAGCTCCCTCTAGTAAAATGGAGCTGATCATGCTTTCAGGATGATATTTGATTACTCAAAATAAAGGATTTTAGATCTACTTTCATTTTCTTTCCAAAATGCAATGAAAACACCATCTATTTTTAAGCTTCATGTATTTTTCTACTTGGCAATAATCAATCATGTATAATTTACCATTTAGGATATCCCAAAGAATCTAATCCACTAGAACCTACTCAGAAACACTACCACTTACAAACTAAATTGTTGGCATTTACTACTAATTGTGTCAGATTATTCATTGGGAGCTCAAATCTTCTGCCAACTTTAGGGGTAACTTTGAGTAAATGAGCATTATCATCCTGCTGGCTGGATGTAACGTCCTTGTTTGTAACTTCCATAGTGAGTTCAGTTGCTAGGCTCCTCGCTGTTGCAGTGGTCAAGAAACTGCATCAGTGTAATTTTACTTTCTTAAGCATATGCAAAATATTTGCCATGTCCATGAGGATTCTCTCGAATTACTTCAGATGTACTGTAGTAAGTATTCTGATGGGTTGCATTTCAGCTTGCCATGGAAACCACTCTGCCCCTAACAACCTGAATCTGTAGAGAATAGTGAACACAGTCCAGTCCATTACAAGTTCATCATTTCCTGAGTTCCATCCAGTCCTTCTTCATGGTGCATCGCATCAGGAAGGCTGAAAGTATTGTCAACATTACCTGTCATCCTGACGTTTCCTTTATTCTTTTCCACTTTCTGGATGAAGATGCGGAAACTTGAAAGTTTGGATGTCCAGACTTAAAAGTAGCTTCTTGAGAACTCCAATCTGGCTCCTGAACGAATCACCTATTTCATACCCTATTCCTAGTGGTGCTCGCATGTACATTTACTCTTAAGTCTATCTCTTTCAGTTTTTCCCATTTTAATTTTTTTTCCACTATAATTTTACACTGTAGACTTGGACTGTTCTGCTGTTTTGCAACTATATTTATGATAGTATTTATCTTTGCTGTATCTACAATGTTTCCTCTGTGAGCTTAATGTGAACAAGGAATTTCATTGTAATTGGCAATCTAATCGATGTGTTTGAATTAAAAAAAAATGTAAACATGTTTAAATTTTAGAATTGTTCATTATTTTCATTTTATTATTCTCGAATTGTTCTGATTGTGAAAGATGTTAAGAACCTTGCATTGTCTTTGAAGGTGTAACTTTGCTAGCTGTCACCATTCAGCATTCATCATTCAGGCATCTTGTTGGCAGAACTTATTCTGGCTATCCCATACGATATAATTATATCACCCAAGTCCTGTGTGTTGCAAGCAAGTGCACAATGATGGAACTAAAGGAGGTTCATACTAGTCACTTACAGAAATGGCAAGCATGTCTTCCTGATCTTCAGCAATCAAACAAAATAGTAAGATTAAACGAGAACTTACCAGTTTGAAGTTTGATCTTTATTTTATGAGGAGTCGAGTTGAGGGACTACGTGAAGAACCCCGTACAGCCGTTCGTGCGTCAATCTTCAAAGCAACGGTGTGAAATCACAGCAAATAATAACTGAAGTATAATGTAAGATAAAGACTAGAACTACCAGATGAAATCTATGAGGGCTGGGAGCAGAGGGCACGTAGTCCCTCAACTCGACTCCTCATAAAATAAAGATCAAACTTAAAACTGGCAAGTTTTCGTTTAATCTTACTATTTTACTTCGGAGTCACGTGAGTGACTACATGAAGACTTCAAAGCTCTGTGATTTCATGCCGTGTGAAACGAGTATACACAACCACAGCTGCTTCATTGACAAATGAAGGGAAAACATTCATAGTGCATACAGTCATAACATAGATGTAAAACATGCTGATGCTGTTTAAATGAAACAATAATATTTCCATCTCTCACCCAGATGGAACATATAACCAGAACATAAATAGAGTTAACAATACTCCTGGTTCACCAATGGGTCATTACAGATGTTTGGAAATTCATTCGATGGACCATACTCCAGCCGCAACAATGCGACCCAGCGGAACATAAATACCCTTGCTGCTGATGTTGTAGCAGCCCTGGTGGAATGAGATCTGGAAACAGAATCCATTAGTACATAACACAACTCCGTTTTCCTCATCTGGAATGCCATGAACAATACGTTCTCCGAAATTCTTTGTGACTAACAACATTGCTAGTCCAGAACTCCAAGGCTCATGATGACCTTGACATATTGTTGTATACATGTGTGCTCACCTTATCAAAGGTCCCCTGGTATGCCTGTGACTATTTTGAGACCTGACCCCCTTCTGGTCTGCTCAAGTATTTATAACATATTATAATTTACAGACATTATCATCCTGTACCATCACAATTATTTAGCGACTGAACCTGCTGCACTAAACCAATGCCAGAAGGATAACTACCTAATAAACTCCAGCCAAATTTAAGGATATAGTTGCTGCCTCCTGGTGAAATAGTGTTCACAAATATCAACATCGCTTATGGCATTATACTGGTCCTGGGACCTATGTTGAAGGTATCCTACCCCTTGATAACCGGTGTGGACCCGACAGCGAGTCTTGTTTGTTACAGCCAATTCAATGAGGAAGCTCATCGAGCCAATTAATGGCCGTATAACTCCATAAGTAACAGACAATCATTTAGCATGAACTCGAAACATTAGCAATCAATACCATTTTCCATGGAACATAAGCATAACAAACTCTTTCATCTCCTGGAAAAGAAATTCAGTCATTTGGTGCTATGCAAACACTTTGAACACATAGAAGGATAGATGTAACAACCCAAACCTTAGGGCAGTTTGTTAGACCTGCAGAACATAAATTTGAGTTTCATGCAACATCTGATTTCCGAAACCTCAGGCTGAACAAGCAAATTCAAGTTTAAAATAACCAATAAAGTTATATAATTATTTGCAACAAATCGGGAATCAATTTGCATAATCACACAATAGGAACTTAAAGCCTCTTAATGACTTTATTTGAAACCTCGATTGATGAGACAAAATGGAGGTAGCCATAAAAGACCCACCTGCTCCTTTTGGCGAGAATGTATCTTTCGTCACTGCTATGCCAACTATTTTGCAACCAGTGAAATAAACATGAAACCAACATACATATGTATATACATATATTCATATTAGGTGTTCCATTGAACCAGAATTTCATAATACAGTGCAATTCAACACCAACTCTGTGTTGCCATTACCCACACTTGATGATTCTCCTGTGGCAACAAAATTATGTAACCATTCCAGTGATTCTTTAACCGATTGCACCCTCGTGACTAACGTATGCCATCACAATGCATCAACCTGAACATGAGCATGACAATATGCTTATTTGTCCAAACACTCTATAGCCCATACAATGCCCGTAGAGTCTATAAATAGTTGATACTAATAACAGAACTGTTTGGGCAAGTCATGCAAATCTGTTCCATCTCCAAACTCGAGATGATCTTTCAGCTACTTGGTAACTACCTTAAATAGCAACTGTGGCCCGATTTCCAAGCCAGTCTAGCAAGACAATCTTGGTCCTTATACTGAACCTGTCCAATTCTAACCTGCTTGAAAACCAATATTGTACATTTTACATTTACCATTCAAAGTAGCTGATAATGTCTCAATCATTTGTACTGTATAACTAAGTATACACCTTACCAAACTGCAAGTGGTCCCTTAATTGTAGAGTAGCACTAGTCCAGTGCATGGAACCTCTGGCCAGCTTTCATGCTGCCAGCAACTTCAGTGAACCACTACTGCCAAAAAAGACATGGGATGCATTGTTGCCAAACTATGAAACCTTGCTTGTTCCAATAGCTTGTGCTTCGCCCTCCAGGTTACACCTATGGAAAAGTCTTACCTGAATAGAAGATTCGGCAGCCAACTGTAATGTCCCCCTGAAAGCAGTGTTCACTGCATATTGTGTTTGGGATGGTAACTTTCTTGCCAGGCATAGACCTCTGGCACATGCCCCGATCTCTTGGGCATGCTCTATGGCTATACCCTCAGACTCGGCGTTAAACTATACCAATCCCACATGCTCACCTCTTACATGAGGAAGCCATAAAGCAGGCCTGCTACAAAGCCCTGCTGACACCATTTCCCATTTAGGCCATTAGCACCAATTTGCAATAGAATAAAAGGTTTACCTAACAACTACTGGAGCAGTAATGAACACTTGTTTGTCCATCATCGTGACATTATTAATTTCAGCTGGTGTTAACAATGACCTAGATGGCACTTACTAATTAACCATTTAACAAAATAACTGTTGCACTACTTACACACCTGAATTGCATCTATGCACTTAACAATTAATCCAACGACTAGAACTGTTTTACACCAACAACTGTTACCAAAGTCTTATTGACTGCAATCTGTTGCCCAGGCCGGCATCATGGCCAATTGAATACCTAAAAGTAAATCCCAACATCCTACAAATCTATTTGATAGGACTTAATCTAACTGGATAGAGGAGCCCAATTTCTCAAATATAGTTTGAGACTAGACAGCGGATGTTAGCACAAGCGCTTTTAAAACTGTGTATAGTTTTCTTTGAATACTTTTGTCATCATTCTGTTATATTGCCTTATCCTAACAATGCCTCCTCATCCCCCATGATCACTGTGAATGGGAATACCCTACTAAACTGCTATTCCCATAAAGCAGCCCTAACAAGGTACCCCTGGTGCCCATGAAGCAGCCCTGAACAAAGTAGCTGCTGGCCCGGACTTTCCCATAGCTCAGTATTTGCCATAGATTTGGCATTCTCATCAAGCAGCCCTGAGCAAAGGTGCTGCTGGCATAACCTCTCCAATAGGCTAGCCTACCATAACTTGGCATTCCCTTAGAGCAGTCCTGAGCAAAGGTACTGCTGGCACCGCCTCTGCAATAGGCTAGCCTGCCATAGTTTGGTATCCCCATGAGCTGCCCTGAGCAAACGTGCTGCTGGCACAGCCTCTCCAATAGGCTAGCCTGCCATAGCTTGGCATCCCCATGAGCAGTCCTGAGCAAAGGTACTGCTGGCACAGCCTCTCCATCAGGCTAGCCTACCATAGCTTGGCATCCCCATTAGCAGTCCTAAACAGAGGTACTGCTGACACAGCCTTTCCCATAGGCTGGCACTGCCATAACTTGACATTCCCATGAAGCAGCCCTACCCAAAAGTGCTGCTCTCGAAATTAATTCCCAGAGGTGAAATCTCCCAACTTTCCCAATTGTACTGACTATTTCGTCAGTTGTCCCCATATCCTGGGGATTAATGTAGTTTGGGAACCCCATAGGTGAATTTCCCCTCACCAGGAATCCATATAAATATAATATATATATATATATATATATATAAATATATACCCACGGTACCCTCCGGGCACGCAGGCTAATGATTTATGTGAATTAACCCCATTACCTGGGGACTACTGTGGTCTGGGGACCACACATATACCTGGGTTTCCCCTGCACCGGGAACCCAGCCTAACTATTTAGGTTTGTTTTAACCCCATGCGCTGGGGACTACTGCGATGTAAACCGCATATATTTGGGTTTCCCCTGCACCGGGAACCCAGCTTAACCATTTAAGTTAGTTTTACCCAATGTCCTCGGGACTACTGCGGTCTAGAACCGCATATGCTTGAGTTTCTCCTCCCCGGGAACCCAGGCTGACCGTTCAGGTCCGTTAAGCCCCACCCCCTGGGGACTACTGCGGTCTAAAACCGCACTATTCTCGGGTTTCCCCTACCCGGGAACCCAACGTGTGGAGTCACTGACCGCGTTATCAGTGACTCCGATCGCGAACCCGACTTTCCCAGCTCTCCGCTTCCGCGGTCGGACCAGGGTTTTCCCCCAAAGCCCTAGGCTGGTTCCCACGTCGGCTATCGCGAACATCCACTGCAAAAACCCCGGAGGTTCCTGCAGAGACCTAGAACAGGTAAGAAAAATAGCACTTACCTGCAACTTTTTTAGACTTACCATGGAGGAGCTGCGCTGCTCCACAGTCGTCTGCACGAAAAACGTCTGACGCAATGACGCACGAACGGCTGTATGGGGTTCTTCACGTAGTCACTCACGTGACTCCGAAGTAAAATGATGGTTGGTTGGACGGCAACCATTTTACATATGCGGCACACCCAAATAGCAGTAAGATGAATAAACAATTCATTTTTTTAGTTAAGTGAGAAGTATTCAAAATGACAAATATAGAGGGCATATGTTTACGGTGTTAAAATAAACTGTGCAGGACAACTTTTGTATATAGAGGATGGTGGGGGCTTTGAATGCTTTGCCAGGTGTGGTGATGAAGGCAGACATGATTGTGGCATTTAAGAAGCTTTTGGATAGACACCTGGATATGCAGGGAATGGAAGGATATGGATCATGTGTAGGCACATGAGATTAGTTCATCTTGACATCATGTTTGGCACCGACATTGTGGGCCAAAGGGCTTGTTCCTGTGCTGTACATTTCCATGTTTAGTTTTGAGATACAGCGCGGAAACAGGCCTTTCGACCCACTGGGTCACACCGACCAACAAATCTGTACATCTTTGGATTGTGGCAGGAAATCGAAGATCTCAGAGAAAATCCACGCAGGTCACGGGGAGAACGTACAAACTCCGTACAGATAACACCCATAGTCGGGATCGTACTGCAGCAGCCGTAGTCTCTGGCGCTGCATTCGTTGTAAGTCAACAACTCTACCGCTGCACCACTGTCTATTAGTGTAAAAGCCCATGAGGTGCGAAGAGAAGTCAGAAGTATTAAAAAGTGAAGGATGCTGGTAAAACATTATTGCATATAAAGGTTCGGTACATTAGCACTTCAATTGACTGTAAACTAAATACAATGTCTAAAAGCTGGGACATGAAATTACGTTAAATAACTAATTTATTTTTATTTGGGGCTGTGTATATACGATAGGCCTAATGGCCTTTTTGTGCAATGTAGATTGTCGGATTTTATGACTGCAGAGCTGTTCATTTACTTCATTTTTGCTATGTGTTTATTAAAAGTAAATTTTAATTTTTCTAATGTGTTTATTAAAAGTAAATAATTTGGAAAAGTGGAACCAGGGAACAAACAAGAAATATGAGGATATTGGGAAGCATGAAGGAAAAGAGGAACATTGCAGTCTATGTTGTGATTTTAAAAAAAAAATGATGGTTTAAAAAGACAAGTGGCATTTTTGCTTATATCAAAGACATAGAATAAAAGACAAGGGATGTGTACTATGTATAGTTCTGTACAGAAAAGATGTGATGTACAAGAGAGACGAGAACATTTGCAAGGATGCTAGTACATGTTAGCTACAGTATGCAGAAAGATCAGATCAGCTGAGCTTGTTAAATTCACAAGGGGCATATTTAAGGTGAACAGCGCAGTCTTTTAACCAGGGGAGTCAAAATTAGGCATAGATTTAAGGTGAGAAGAGAAAAAATTAAAAGGGACCTCTGGGGCAACTTTGTTACACAGAGAGTTATACATACATAGAACAAGCTACCAGAGGAAGTGGCAGAAGTACAATTACAACATTTACAAAGCGCTTAGACTGGTACATGGATAGGAAAAGCTTGGAGGGATATGGACCACATGCAGGCAAGTCATTGTTTGATTAAGCAAGTTGGTCAGCATGGATGAGATGGGCCAAGGGGCCTGGTTGTGTACTGTATGAAGACACCAGGCTGGGCTTGTTTTCTTTGAATGAGAAGTCTGAAGAAAGACTACATACCTGGAGCTTCAAAGTAAATCCAACTTTGGAAAAAACATTGCAACAAGAAACATGAAGTAAATGAGCATCTGCCAATAACTATTTAACAGCATCAGAGACAGTTATTTTGATTAACTATGTGATCCCTATTGGCAAAGATACTCTTTCTTTCTCCTTCTGTAGCCTAGTCCTGAAGAGTCATGTGTTTTATTGTCATATGTACGGAAACGTAACTATGAAATTCTTAATTGCAGCAGCACAACAGGTTTGGAAACGCAGCACTCAATATATCATATAATAAACAAACAAAAAAGATTAATAATTACAGAAAACAATATAGTGCCAAACAAAATATAGCCCAAAGTTTCGGGAGCGCTAGTATGGGTGTTATGCGCTGAAGGGACTGGTTTCCAGAGGGCTAGTATGGACATTGTGGGCTGAATGGATTCTTGGGCATGTGGCCCAGTCACTCAAGCCTGTTATGCTGGCAGCTCACTCACTCGCGGCTGGTGGGCTTGCAGTTGACTCACGGCTATTCCTTGAAATTCCATTTCAAGCAGGGTGCAAAGACACCAAATTCAAGTGCAGTTTCATACCATTTCAAGCAGGGTGCAAGGCCACTAAAGACAGCGAGTCGTGACCTCTCCCTCCCACATCTTGCAGAGACTGAGCCACGCCCACACTTCCGGGTTTTATAGTCCCTCCCCCTTCCCACCAGAAGGGACGTGGCCTTTGACAGGAGAGAGAATCTCAACATTTTTTAAACACTAATAACTCTTTTATTTTTCATCAATGGGAAAAATCCACGGCACCTGATGAGCGGAGGGGGACTGAGTAAGATGGCCAAACATCACAGCAGTATGTGGTAGTGTTTTTTCTAAAATCAATACAAAGCGCAAACAGGAAGTGGTCAAGATTAGACTTTTAATTATATTGAAGGCAAGGCAGCTCTAATTAGGCAAGGCAGCTCTAATTAGGCAAGGCAGCTCGCATTAGCACTTTCAAAACCAAAGGAAAGGCAGGTCGCTTTAGTGCTTTCAAAACCAAAGGCAAGGCAGGTCGCTTTAGCACTTTCAAAACCAAAGGCAAGGCAGCTTGCTTTAGCACTTTCAAAACCAAAGGCAACACAGCTTGCTTTAGCACTTTCAAAACCAAAGGCAACACAGCTTGCTTTAGCACTTTCAAAACCAAAGGCAAGGCACCTTGCTTTAGCACTTTCAAAACTAAAGGCAACACAGCTTGCTTTAGCACTTTCAAAACCAAAGGCAACACAGCTTTAGCACTTTCAAACCAAAACACACTTTTGCATTTTCAAACAATATTTTCAAACCCCATTAAGGGCACTGACAGGTAGGTAAAACCACTCACAGTTTAGTAGACATGTGTTCAGTGTTATTCACAGCTCAGACTGAGAATTGCGACCTCTCGCTCCCCCATATTGCAGAGACCTGAGGCACCTCCACATTTCCGGGTTTTATAGTCCCTCCGGAAGGGGACGTGGCCTTCAGGTGAGAGAATCTCAACATTTTTTAAACACTAATTACTTTTATTTTTCATCGATGGGACAAAAATCCTCTTGTCCCGCACAGCGGAGGTGTCTCTGATTAAGATGGCCAAAAATCACAGCCGTAAGTGGCAGTGTTTTTTCTAAAATCAATATACAGAACAACAGGAAGTGGTCAAGATCAGACTTTTAGTAATATAAATACCCGTGGATCTTGCAGCTTCAGCTGCGGATTTCAAGGCAGCCAAGATCACCCTGTAATTGCTTATTGTCCTGAACTAAAACTGTACAGACTAGGAATCAAAGGTATGACCTTTAGTGCTTTGTATTGAGTGCAATGTGCATTGAAGCATGAAAGGAACTTGTTGTACTTAATGCTTGGAACTATATAGGTTTCCTCTCAATTTCCACATTTTTACTTTCCTACTTTGCCAGTGACACTAACTCTTGCTTAGGATCTACAAATGCCAGTAGGTTTCCAGTATTTCACCCAAAATGAATGTATGCAGGCAATGTTCCACAGAGATTGCTGAAATAAACTGAATGATTTAAGTTACTGAGTCGGAAGACCCCATGCTGATGCCATGTCTTAAAAAAAGGAGCTATTTGGGGTAAAGAGGTTTCTTGTCTTTTCTGTGGAACCTTTTCAAGTATATATCTAATTTCTTGTTAATATAATTATGACTAAAATAAGACATACGTAATTCTTCAGTCCAGATGTTCTCGTGTGACTTTCCTGCTGTTTGGGTCTTTGCAAGATCTAGGGGCTAATCTCACAGGTACAAGATAGGTCTGGATTCAAGCATCCTAACCCAGAGCAGGGGCAGGTTGAAAATCCTGATCCACCAGCCTACTGCCTAGCAACAGGGGTACAGATGGCAAATCAACGGCAGAGCTTGCCCATTAATTGTAGGCATCTTGTGCCATGGGAGCTGTGGCAATGGGTTTCCATCCTGCTTTGTACCTGTGGGATATCATCCGTATGATTGACCTGCTTTCTACTAGCAGGGCACCATAGATGCCACAAAATTCAAAACAGAGGCAACAAAGGAAGTTGGACATGCACTTAAAGGAAAATACGTTACTCTGAATTTATTTTCAATGCCATTTACTATGTATAGGACTGCAATTGGCTGTGTTAACCTAAACTAAGGTACTAAGCATTGCAATCTCGAGGTAAGCACTATATTTTTTAGCATTGCCTTGCTGTTTAATTGTAAACCTATTCATTCGCTTTGCTGATTTACTTGAAGTCATGATTCTTGAAAACTTAATAAACCAGCAGCCATCTGTTATTTTGCATGTTTTCTCCAGGGATATTTCATTGTCTGGTGCACACAGCATCAGTGATTTCCCTGTACACAGCAATGTCTGCAAGTGGGGGAGGAGGAGAAACAGAGCAGACATTATTAGATCGATGGCTTACCAGCTTGCAGAATGATTTCAGGTGTGTCCTTGTGCCAATACAGGTGTCTGTTTGCCTGTTGTATCAGTAAAACAAAATTTCTATTTAGTGTCATTGATTTTCCAAGTAGACAATGTATACTGTATATTACTGTATATTCTTCAATTTGAAGACTGCTTCCCGGACATTCATTAAAAATAAAGGAAAACTAAAGGTGCTGAAAATCTGAAGAAATTGAGAAAAACCCAGTTTCTGGGGACCAGAAAGGTTAACATTTTATCTTTCACACACTTTCAATGAACTGAAGAAGAAATAAAATAAGTTAGCATCAAGTTACAGAATATCTGTGATCGAGTGAGGCCGAGGGATTAGATCATTTGGTTGATAGTGGAAGGAGGGCATTTAGAGATAAAATGAGGACAGTTAGAGTGAGAACAAAGATGAGGAGACGTGAGAGGGCTGCAGGGGGCGTTCAATTTTGTGAACTTTGGTCCCCCTCCCACTTGTACAAGGCATTGAATAGGAAATTCTGAAGTCAATGGAAATGTAAAAAAAAGCTTTTTGCTGGTATCAGGTGCAGTTGGAAGGTATTGATTGGCAAAACCCTTCCTGATCAACCTAAGAGAATACAAGGAGCAACATGCACCAACTATTCTTTCAAAGCTTCCATAATTTTTGTAATTTATTAGAGCCTTCAGGTCAAATTTGGATGGGTTTGCATAAAAGGTTCCTTATAAGGGTAATGCCATCCTTTCAACCAGACCAGCCATCGAGTGTGAGTGATAACGTGTGGTAGCAGTTGCTATTCAATTTACAGAATTGAGCCCGTATGTATCCGCTTCATGAATCCCTGAGGTTTCATTTAGAAACAATTGGCACCCACCTCTCTCATCTTTTTATTGAAATAATACTTACGAGAACACTGGGATAAAGCGGCATGCATGTGAAAGAATAAATAGATAATCAAATTACTTCTATCCAATCTAGTTAACAGCACTACTTCATATTCTGTTCACTTTACTTCTTTTAGGAAAGGTAAAACAAAAATTGCAGCCAATTTAGAAAAGAAACAAACCAGACATATTGCTTTCAAACATGCAACTGCACCTCTAGGTGATATGGGATTTATTTACCAAACAGGCTGCCTACCTTTCTAACTTGAAATATCCCCTCTCTTAACATTGATCAAGTACCAAAAAATTCAACCGCACAATATTTTTACAATTTATTCCAGAAGCCACTAAATCTAGTATCTAACTATGCTTATAAGTTGTTCAGACATCTTGTGTAGATGTTTTTCTTATTTATCTGAAATATTCTATCCAACTGGATGTTGCTGACTGTCTTCCTTCATGAAGATGCTTGTGAATCTTTTGAAACGACGTCTGGAGATGACTGATGGTTCAGCCGGTTTTCGCACACATTCACAAGGGAATAATTTTGGGACAACATGTCTCCCTTTCAGCTTGTAGGACTGCAGATGTTTGAAAGAACATAGTAAAGGGTATCTTGGAAAGTACCTTAAATTTCCTCAATTCACTCTCACTCTGCTGTCATTTCCATGGATAATAAACACCATATGCTGGAGTAACTCAGCGGGACAAGCAGCACCTCTGGATACAAGGAATGGGCGACATTTTGGGTTGAGACCCTTCTTCAGACTGAGCGTGAGGGAAGAGGGAGTTACAGAGATAAGGAAGAGTAAGAAATCAAAAGAGATGCAGATCAAGGAAAATGTAGAATAGAACATTGTTAGTTGGGAGAAGGTGACTACAAAGCAGGCTGAGATACAATGTAATCAGATGGACAGTCAGACTGGTCGGAGAATTCAGAAGGGGAGGGATGGAGAGAGGGAAGGCAAGAGTTACTTGAAGTTAGAGAAGTCAATATTCATTCCGCTGGAGTCTTCTTTGGCATGCACAGCTTAAAGTTGTAGGTCAACTTGTTCTATTTGAACTTGTTTGTGCACGTCGGGTTGATTGCATTAGTCAAAACAGGGTGGACCACGTGAAGGTTGCAATCTCCCACCCCACTGCAGGGGTGTAAGCTGCCCAAGAGAAATATTTGCATGGGCCTCACTCTGACACTGGAGGAGGCCCAGGACAGAAAGGTCAGTGTGGGAATGGGAGGGGGAGTTAAAGTATTTATCTACCTGATGTCCCCCTTCCCAGTTCTCTGACCAGTCTGTGTCCCTCTGATTACACTGTATCTCCGTCTGCTTTGTTGTCACTTTCTCCGTCTATGTCTATTCTACATTTTCCTTGTTCTGCATCTCTTTTGATCTCTTACACTTCCTTATCTCTGTAACCCTCTCCCATGACTCCTATTCTGAAGAAGGTTCTCAACCCGAAACATCACCCTTTCCTTCCCATCCAGAAATGCTGCTTGTCCCGCCGAGTACTCCAGCATTTTGTGTCTATCTTTGGGTTAAACCAGCATCTGCAGTTCCTTCCTACACATTCTCATGTTTGGCAGCAGACTTAATTCCTTCTGTATATGGGCTTTCCATCTGGGTAAATGACAAAAACCCCAAGATAAGCCACCTCTTTCTTTTTTGAACTCTAGAATAATATGGTACACTCTGTCTAGTTTTACTAAACTTAAGGGAATCAGGAGTTTGCATATAGCTGCAAGAATCATGATGCAGAAAGCACATAGAAAAACAATAAAGAACCCGAGGAGGAAATATGACATGGTGGTGTCATTTGTATGCTGAAAAGATAATTATTTCAGCATTCAAAATGTTCCTTGCCCCTGGCTGGTAAAGGTGTCAATTATCAAACCCGCAGAGCACATAGTAAAATGTACGGGAAACTGAATACTCAGGCAATATTTAATTGTCCTGCTGGAGATTTTATAATGTATGTATTTTAAAACACATTAGCACAGTAACCTGACTCTCACGGGAAAAAATGAAGAAAACGTACAGTGATCTTTAACATTATTGACTATTATTTTAAGATGTTGTTAAAAATACGTGGATAGGCTATTTTAGTCATGCAGAATATCAATCTGCAAAGGTCTGAAAAGCGCTTGCACTTGGGATGGATTATAATTCTGCAGTGATTCAAGATCCAGACCAGACACACTAAACTCCAGTAAACTTCTTGTACTACAATTGAGTAGCTACCATCATCATATTTAATGTACTACAAACATATTCCCCTCTCTATAAAACACATGCATTCGGAAGTGAGTCTGGTGAACGGTGCACCCTAGCAGATTTATGATGGGATTTAAAATTATAACTCCAAAGTGAAAACCATCTAAATGTATACTGATTTGCACTTTAATGATTCCTTTAAAAAGTTTAAAAGATTTATGACATGATAATTAGCATTAGACACTAAAATGCTCCTTTGATTTTCTGTCTGATTTTATTATCAATCCAGTGAAATTCTAAAACAAGACTGAAAGCCTTATAAATATTGTAGCAAATGGACAATTTTTATTAGCCCAAATCAATTAGCACAGCTTCTGGTTTGAAATGAGCTAATGGTAGCTAAATTACATCCTGTCAATATCTAAAAGCTCAGGACATAAAGACGTTGATAAGAAATTAAAATAAAGTAAAATTGGATCTATATTACAAATAGACATTTAAAATGCCTAAATATCTCACTTCCTATATTCTTAGTTTACAGATTTTACTTAGAAGATAAGAATTAGTAATATAGGAACTGTCATTTGTCATCAAAATTAGCAACAAAGATGTTTTGAAATGCTAATCAAATGGTTACAAGAAGACAATGTGAATTAGCAAACTAACACATCAAAGCGTGGAACAGAGAAACTTGGTTCAAAGATTATTCAGATTGAAATATGATTTGTGCTATGTATATGATCAAAGGAAATTAAGTCTTTTTATATGGGGAACAGAATCTGTGACAAGGAAAATCGTGGATCTTCCTCAGCAGACAGTTAAAAGTTATATGGAGGAGGGAAACTGACATTATACCTGCTGTGGCAACATCAAGTGATAAATGGAAAATACATTTAGTTTAACCCTATTTATTAGAAGGCAACTTTCCTCAATAGAAAACAAATTGCTAGATTGCATGGCACCAATTCACCTCTACAACGGCGTTATGGGATGTTGGCCATCAGACCAACCACCTTGTCAGCACCATCAGGGGCAACAGATGGATACTCAATGTGGAACATCAGGAAAAACAGATGGGTACCACTCAATAATTTTGAAGAGTCAGTTTGCTTCCTTCTGGCTACCCATAAATCGTTTTCCCCTTTTCCCATCCCCCTTCCCACTCTTTATTTTACGATGAAATATAAATGCGCAAATCTAATATCCACTCGTGTTGCTATGTCAACAGCCATTGTGCCAGCTGTTTGGCTACCATTTATACAACAGCAGGAAAATAATTACAGAACACATGGCAGCATACATAAACATGTATGAGTTCATTACATCAGGTTGATATAATGTATTCTTTATGAGTTCTTGATATAATTTAAAGAAGCCAGCTATCACAAATCCAAAATAATAAAAATGGCTCAAAATGTTACCCCTAAGTGTCTGTAGTGGCCCACTGTGTAAGTGGACAATGTGGTGTGAAGCTAAGGCACCCAGTCCAGGAATGTCTCATCTGTCATTCCCTAGGCTAGAAATAAGAAACTTATTCCTAGTGACTTTACTGAGAATACGATGAAAAGGCCCATTTCTGACAAGTCTGTCAGCACTCTCGATCCACGCAACAATGCAAAGGACTATTTGAGAAATTACATTGATAGAACAGCATTGTATCTTGGTGCTTTCATAAGCTTAAAACTAAGAAAACACTCCTACCAACATCAAATAATTGATCAAAAAATCTATGTTATTTTTTATTGGGTTGGAAGCTTTGCGTGTACTTTTCCCATGTACGCTAATCTTGTTTTTTGACTATTGGTAAGATACAAGTGTTAAAAATGTTATCAGCAAAGGAGATATGATAGTTATTTATAACCGTTCATGTAGTACTAAGCCATACAGCCCAAGGTACACACTTGAGTTTCATGGTATAGCTGAATTTAAGGGGCTACAGGTGAGAACAACTTCAGTAGAGCCCAGCACGGAAACAGGCTCTTCAGGCCAACTTGTCCATGTCAACAAAATATCCATCTAAGCTAGTCCCATATACCCCATATTCAATATATCTTTTTCTTCCATATATATTTAATGACGCTGCCCTCCACCCAGACCATGAAGGAAATGGTCAGTCAGACTTCCTGTTTCTGATCAGTGATGGGTCTTTACAATGTTTGGATGCTTTAAGAATAAGTACACCATTTCATCAATAGGCTTACCTGCTTTGGTTTTGCAACATGAAGTCAACCTTTCAGTTGATCAAATTGAGATTAACCAAGATTTAGAGCATCACAGGTTTATGTCCAGGTGTTTTTTTCAAAACTTCTACGATTTAAAAAAAAGGTACGATTTAAGGATTAAATAATTGAGATATTTGGTGCAAATTGGAGCCACCATGACGCAAGGCAATAGACAATAGACAATAGGTGCAGGAGTAGGCCATTCAATGTGATCATGGCTGATCATCCACAATCAGTACCCCATTCCTGCCTTCACCCCATATCCCCTGACTCTGCTATCTTTAAGAGCCCTATCAAGCTCTCTCCAGAAGTATCAAGGGAACCGGCCTCCACCTGTGAGGCAGAGAATTCCACAGACTCACAACACTCGGTGCGAAAAAATGTTTCCTCATCTGCGTTCTAAATGCCTTACCCCTTATTCTTAAACTGTGGCTAAATTGTTAGAGTAACAATTGAAACACATTGCTTCAAATCAGTCTCACTGTGCCATCTACAGTTAATGTTATAAGATTCTTTGTTAATGCAACCAGGTTATGTAAAGCCCTGTAGGAACAGTCAGATTAGGCTAAAGGTATAACACCCATTAATATACCTTAATGAAAAACTTGATTAAAGAACAAGTAATGTTGTTTTTGACTCTAACACAAGATATTAGCATGTTTGGCATTTATTGTTCATCCCTAATTGTCCTTGATAGACTATTTTTGAGGGTAAGATTAAACAACGTTCTATAGTTCTAGGGGCACATTTATATAAGATAGAACAGTTATCCGTGGATAACAAGGGAAATCAGGGATAGTATCAAAACAAAAGATGAAGCATACAAATTAACCAGAAAAGGCAGCCTACCAGAGGACTGGGAGAAATTCAAAGGGCTTATTTAGGAAAGGGAAAATAGATTATGAAGGTAAACTGGCAGGGAACATAAAAACTGACTGTTAAAGGTTTTATAGCTATGTGAAGAGAAAAAGATTAGTTAAAACAAATGTAGGTCCCTTGCAATCAGAAACAGTTGAATTGATCATGGGGAACAAGGATATGGCAGACCAATTGAATAACTACTTTGGTTCTGTCTTCATTAAGGAAGACATCAATAATCTACCGGAAATAGCAGGGGACCACGGGTCAAATGAGATGAAGGAACTGAGTGAAATCCAGGTTAGTTGGGAAGTGGTGTTAGGTAAATTGAATGGAATAAAGGCCGATAAATCCCCAGGGCCAGATAGGCTGCATCCCAGAGTACTTAAGGAAGTAGCCCCAGAAATAGTGGATGCATTAGTGATAATTTTTCAAAACTCTTTAGATTCTGGAGTAGTTCCTGAGGATTGGAGGGTAGCTAATGTAACAACACTTTTTAAAAAGGGAGGGAGAGAGTAAATGGGGAATTACAGACCAGTTAGTCTAACATCGGTAGTGGGGAAAATGCTAGAGTCAGTTATTAAAGATGGGATAGCAGCGCATTTGGAAAGTGGTGAAATCATTGGACAAAGTCAGCATGGATTTATGATAGGTAAATCATGTCTGACGAATCTTCTGGAATTTTTCGAGGATGTAACTAATGGAGTGGATAAGGGAGAACCAGTGGATGTGTTATATCTGGGCTTTCAGAAGGCTATCGACAAGGTCCCACATAAGAGATTAGTATGCAAACTTAAAGCACACGGTATTGGGGGTTCAGTACTGATGTGGATAGAGAACTGGCTGGCAGACAGGAAGCAAAGAGCAGGAGTAAACGGGTCCTTTTCAGAATGGCAGGCAGTGACTAGTGGGGTACTGCAAGGCTCAGTGCTGGGACCCCAGCTATTTACAATATATATTAATGATTTGGACGAGGGAATTGAATGCAACATCTCCAAGTTTGCGGATGACACAAAGCTGGGGGGCAGTGTTAGCTGTGAGGAGGATGTTAGGAGACTGCAAGGTGACTTGAATAGGTTGGCTGAGTGGGCAAATGCATCGCAGATGAAGTATAATGTGGATAAATATGAGGTTATCCACTTTGGTGGCAAGAACAGGAAAGTAGACTATTTCCGGAAGCAGCGGCTCGCCTGCAGTCCGTTTGTTTTTTTCTTTTCATTTTGTCTTCTTGTGTCTGTTTTAGATAAAATTTTGATTTATTAGGCTGTGTATGTGTGTGTGGGGGGGGGGGGGGGGGGTGGGGGTGGGGTGGGTGAGAGAAACAGGGTTTTAGTCTCTCCCTTCGGGGGGGTGCGACTTTTCTTGTCCTGTCTCCCGGCACCGTCTCCGTCTGTGCTGAGGCCTAATGGCGGAGCTGGCGACCTCGGAGCTGTGGCGGCGTTCCAGCATTCCAGCGGTGGCGGCGGCCCGGCTTCAGAGCTGTGGCGCTCCAGCGTTCCAGCGGCGACCCGGCTTTAGAGCTGTGGCGGTGTTCCAGCATTCCGGCGATGGCGGTGGCGGCAACCCGGCTTTAGAGGCTCGGCCGCGGGCCTAGTGGACGACAACATCGGAGGCCTGGATCACCTCAGCGCAGAGGGAGAACAAGGAGGGAAGAAGACAAAGACTTTAAGACTTTTGCCTTCCATCACAGTGAGGAGGTGCCTGGTGAACTCGCTGTGGTGGATGTTAAATATGTGTTTATTGTGTGTTTTGTTTTTTATTAAATGTTATGACTGCAAGGCAACAAAATTTCGTTCAGACTGAAAGGTCTGAATGACAATAAAGGATACTTTAATTTTGACTATCTGAATGGTGGCTGATTAGGAAAAGGGGAGATGCAACGAGACCTGGGTGTCATGGTACACCAGTCATTGAAAGTAGGCATGCAGGTGCAGCAGGCAGTGAAGAAAACAAATGGTATGTTAGCATTCATAGCGAAAGGATTTGAGTATAGGAGCAGGGAGGTTCTACTGCAGTTGTACAGGGCCTTGGTGCCACCACACCTGGAGTATTGTGTACAGTTTTGGTCTCCTAATGTGAGGAAAGACATTCTTGCCATAGAGGGAGTACAGAGAAGGTTCCCCAGACTGATTCCTGGGATGGCAGGACTTTCATATGAAGAAAGACTGGATAGACACGGCTTGTACTTGCTAGAATTTAGAAGATTGAGGGGGGGATCTTATAGAAACTTAGAAAATTCTTAAGGGGTTGGACAGGCTAGATGCAGGAAGATTGTTCCCGATGTTGGGGAAGTCCAGAACACGGGGTCACAGTTTAAGGATATGGGGGAAGTCTTTTAGGACCGAGATGCGAAAAACATTTTTCACACAGAGAGTGAATCTGCCACTCTGCCACATAAGGTAGTTGAGGCCAGTTCATTGGCTATATTTAAGAGGGAGTTAGATGTGGCCCTTGTGGCTAAAGGGATCGGGGGTATGGAGAGAAGGAAGGTACAGGATACTGAGTTGGATGATCAGCCATGATCATATTGAAAACGGCACTTTAAGCCCGCCCCCCTCTGAAAGGCGCCAAAGTCACGCACACGAGGAGCGGCAGAACTGCAGCGCTGCTCAAGGTAAGTTTTGTAACATACCTATATAGTGGTATTTGAACTTGTGCTTTTCAGAATTACTAGTTTGTGATTCATTTACTGTTACTACATTTATTGCAAGTAATCCAGAAATAAACATTAGTGAATGCACATATCAATGAAGAAATTCAACACTGTCTTCAGTGTGCCAGTTTTGCTTTTAGTCAATGGAGGAAAATAGTATTTGAAATCAAGACCTCAGACCCAACACTAATGTCAGAGTCTTCTCGCAGGACAGCATCCATAGCAATGAGCCCTTAGTTGACTCGGTTGACTAATTTGGACAGTCCAACACCAGACACCCAAAACAGGCACTTTTATTCCTTTTCTCCAGAAATGCTGCCTGTCCCGCTGAGTTACTCCAGCATTTTGTATCTATCTTCGGTGTAAGCCAACATCTGTAGTTCCTTCCTGCACATTTTAGCTCTTCTGTGCACACTGTGTGAAAGATTCAAGGATGTGTTCAAAACTTTCTTTCATCCTCCTGCACCTATTTTCTATGTTTCTATTAGTAGAATCAAGGGATATGGGGAGAAGGCAAGCGCGGGTTATTGATTGGGGACGATCAGCCATGATCACAATGAATGGCGGTGCTGGCTCGAAGGGCCGAATGGCCTCTTCCTGCACCTATTTTCTATGTTTCTAAATTCCCACTGAATCTGGGAAGTCTTGATCCATCAACGCTCAAATTGGAGAAGGAATGTTTGGATGGTGTTGAGAACCTTATGGCCATGGATCAGGAACACACAAAAACCCAACAAGGGAGGAGCTCACCACGTCACAAACCACTCACATGTATTCATCATTCACTCTTGCCCCTTCTATGGAAAAGTTTGCAGATACCACATTGACCTCGCTACCTCAGAACCCACTGGATTTGACACAGCAAAATGGTCCAGAAAGCCCGACCCACCTCTCACTGGCTTCTTACCCAGCTATAACAACTGCAATGTGAACCACTCTGCATCACTCTACAGAGGCTGGGGGAATTGGGCCACACGCGTCTCACCATCACACACACACATAGTCATGTATCCAGCTCTCAGGTGCATTGATGATACCAGCAGGAAAGGTATCACAGCTCCCTGCCAACAACAGGCTATGCTAGTTCTTATATTATTAAAGGACGTAAAGAGATATGGAAATAATCTTTCCAATATTTTTACATTCAATGCACAATGCACACAGTGTTTTGAATACTAATGTGCAGATTTATACTCAACAATAATAAATCCAATAACTTGCCTTGATCAGAGTCTGACTCCTCAAGTGTAATCAACTCCTTTTTAATGAGGTGCGAATATAATTTTGTGTAAGTGAAGTTTTCAGTAACAGCTCCTGCTTTGTAGAGAACATTAATCTGTTCACTGTCATGGGAGTTGATGGTCCTTTGCGCAGAATGTGCCAAATATATATTTCTGTATGCACTGCTACTGGCTCTGTGATTTGAAATCCATAAAAGGTACCAGTGAACACTTAATCCCATAAAATAAGGCTAACTCAGTGGCAACACCAGTCAGAGTAAACAATACGATGTAGAACTTTATTTATCCCAGGAGGGAAATTGATCTGCCAGCAGTCATAAAATACAAGATATATGAATCATGAAATTAAAGTGACGAGTGGAAAGGTTTGGGGATGTGCAAAGGTTGGGGGGTGGGTGGGGGAAGTCCGTCTACATCCATGACAGAAGGGGGAGCAGTTGTACAAGATGAGTTTGATAGTCCTGTTGGCCCTGCTGCCCCAGCACACAACATCTCTTCAGCCATTAAAACCAGATCTCAATACTTCACCTGACAGCCTCCTCTGCCTGACACCCTGCTCTGCCTGACACACTTGTATAATCATAATCATAATTTATTATCCAAGTACGCTTTGCAACATACGAGGAATTTGGTTTGCCATACAGTCATAACAAAAAAAGCAACAGGACACTCAACTACATAAAAATGGACATAAACTTCCACCACAGCGGCTCCTCCACATTCCCCACTGTGATGGAAGGCAATAAAGTCTTATCTTCTTTCCTCCTTTCCTCCCGTGGTCGGGGGAGTCGAACCATCCGCAGCCGGCGATTGAGCTCCCATGTCGGGGGGGTCTAAGCTCCCGCATCGGGGCAGTCGAACTACTGCGGCTTGGAGTTTCCAAAACTAGTCCCTAGCCAGGGACAGCGAGGTTCACGATTTTAAAGTCTGCAGCTCCTGCAGGTTGGAGCGCCAAAGGCCGACCCCTGGCAAAGGGATCACCCGCTCCGAGATGTTAAAGTCCGCAGGCTCCATGGTTTTCGAGCTCTAGAAGTCCCAGCAAGAGGTCGCCAGCTCCACAATGTTAGGCCGCAGTGCGGACGGAGATACAGCACAGAAAAAATCGCATCTCCATCGAGGAAAGTGATTTAAAAAAGTTTCCCCCACTCTTCACATAATACAAAATTAAAGATCAACTAAAACATACATTTTACAACAAACAAAAAACACAAAGAAGGAAAAAGACGAAGACAGACCGTTGGCAAGGCAGCCCCCTGGTGGTATACAAAAACAGGCATGTAATGCTGAGGCTCTATAAGGTGCTGGTGAGGCCACATTTGGAATATTGTGAGCAGTTTTGGGCACCATACCTGAGGAAGGATGTGCTGCCTCTGGAGAGGGTCCAGAGGAGGTTCACAAGAATGATCCCAGGAATTGGTAGGTTTTCCTATGATGAGAGTTTGTCGGCAATGGGCCTGCACTCGCTGGAGTTTAGAAGAATGAGGGGGGGAGCTCATTGAAACATACAGAATAGTGAAAAGCTTGGATAAAATGGATGTGGAGAGGATGTTTCCACCAGTGGGAGAGTCTAGACCTAGAGGTCATAGCCTCAGAATTAGAGGATGTCTTTTAGGAAGGAGATGAGGAGAAATGTCTTTAGGCAGGGGGTGATGAAACTGTGGAATTATTTGCCTCAGAAGGCTGTAGAGGCCCCATCAGTGGATATTTTTAAGGCAGAGATAGATAGATTCTTGATTAGTACAGGTGTCAGAGTTTATGAGGAGAAGACAGGAGAATGGGGCTAGGAGAGAGGATCACCTCCCTGATCAGCTGCCCATCCAACTCTCCCGGTTGCCTTTCTCTCCACACAGTAAATTGCATTATTCACATCCTTTGCAATCCTTTTCATCACTCTTGGATCTCCTTAGTGGATATGTTCATTCATCCCGTTCAATGTCATCTCAATTTAAACAGACAGATCTGTGGATAAAGTGCCTCCATGGCACAGGATCGACATGTTCTAGTTTCCGTCTATTTGCTGCCTCTGGTGAAACAGCAAAGTAGCCTTAATATCAAAGTAAAGTCATGGTTGAAGTAGCTGAACTATGTGGTGTAACAAAAACCTTTTCAACGATCATCATTTCCCTTTGGAGAGGTGCATTATACATAGAGATGTCCCTTGGAGGCAAATGATTTCTGTTTCAGGAAACCTAATCTCCCGTTTAGGGCTAGAATTAATGTAATCCTCTTTTTGTCTTTTGAAATGACTGAGTTGTGAGAGTCGGCAGTAGGAAACAACTGGTTTCTTTTCATTTTAATTTTTTAAATGTGACACTTTTGTTTGGTTTTCAATAATATGGGTTGTGGAGTTTAGTTTCCCACTGGGGTCTCAGGCTTGTGTAGCAGAAGTATTTTGGCAGGTGCTAGATCTGTACAGTGCAGGCTGGCTGGGAGACTCTTCAATCCCACACTGAGTGAGAGACAGATTACTGAGGAGTTGACCTAATGTTCTCTTGGCTGGCAAAAGGTTAGCAACTCTGCTTATGTGGCACCGTCCAACATGGAGAAAAATGCTGATAGTTACAGCAGTAACTGTGATGTGGTGGTGCGCTGGCGATCGATGGCAGGCGAAAGCAGTCTAGGCCACGGGCGCCGGCAGTTGAGGACGGGACACGTGGGTGCCGGAGGTCGGACATGCCGCTGAGAACAAAGGAGGATCCGGTGTGGGAGAACGGCCGAGAACAAAGAGGGACCGCAAATGGAATGTGTTCAAAATGGTTTGTGTTAAATGGGATACGTAACTTTGCCGGCACCCTTTATGTGGAGACTCTTTGCATACCTTGGGAACTTGAATGAATACCTTGAAAGAATGATAATAAAGTCTCATTCATTCATTCATTCATTCATTCATGAAGCGATATACTTATGTAACATTTGTTTGACCACAGCTGGAATGTTGTGTGCAGTTCTGTCTGCCATATGATAGTTGTACATAGTTGCACTGGAGAAGGTGTGGTGGAGAATCACCAGGATTGCCTGGGATGGCACATTTCAGTTCTAAAAAGAGAATGGGTTGGCTGTGTTTGTCTTCCTTGGAGCCCAGCAAGCTGAGGGTGCGTCCTGAAGAAGATGTATAAAATTAGGCATAGATAGTAACAAACGTTTTCCCATGTCAGAGGTGTCTTAGACCAGAGTACATTGGATTAATTTTATGACTAAGAGATGTAGAGTGGGTCTGAGAAAGATTTTTTTCATTCAGAGATTATTTGCAATCTGGAACCTACTGCCTGAGAAGATAGTAAAGTCAGGTATCCTTACAACATTAGGAAGCGTCTAGCTTGGATTTTTAATTGCCAAAGCATAGTCGGACCAAGTGCTGGCAAATGGGATTAGTGTACAGGTTCTCCTTGGGTTACGATATGGTTCAGCTTCTGAGAACTGTTCATATCCTGAACAATCTGAATGTTGGAAATGTAGCTACTGGGCAGAATGTTTAAATAAAAAGACAGGCCAACCATGGGTAACACCTAGTTAGACCAGGGTGTTTAACGCAACTCTTCATATTTTAATATGAGATGCAATGATATTGCTGCAAACCAAGTCCCATACGGCAGAAGATGCCAGCAGCCCCACAGCAAATCCGTCCTCCCAGTCTACAAACCCTTGTTCATAAGTATAGACTGTACATCAATCTGACGTTGGTAATCTGCCAGTGTGGATGTCCGTTTCAACCTTAGATGATGGGCATGGTGGTGGTGAGGGAACTGAACTCTTAGCATAGGCTGAAACAATTACTATGTTCTTCTGGCTAAAGATAGACACAAACTGCTGGATTCAGTGGAACAGGTAGCATCTCTGAGAAAAGTGATAGATGGTGTTTTGAGTCTGATGTCTGATGACCCGAAATGTCATCTACACACTTTCTCCAGAGACGCTGCCTGAACCACTGAGTTACTCCAGCATTTTGTGTCTATCTTTGGTATAAAACAGCATCTGCAGTTCCTTTTCATCACATTATGTTCTCCTGGATAAAATTTGATTAAAGAGCTGGTAATTTGAATACAATGGGAATGTCAAAAGGGGCGAAGGTGAGCTAGAATTGCATGTTTTAAGCATGTAAGTGGGACGATGTATTTTTAGATGGTGTTTAAGGAGCAAATATAGATTGCAAATATAAGAGGTGAACTATAATCCATGAGCAACTCCAGAGATTATAGCATCAGAATGTAAAATGGAGCCATTGCTTACTTTCACGACCTAATTCATGACCTTTTTTTACTCGTGGACATTTTTCATCATGCTAGAAAATCACCATGCCACGACTAGCATCACGGCCTGCTACGACCTAGCTATGACCTCCTATGACCTTGTGATGACCATGCTGCGAGTATGAGCCAAGGGCAAACTCGGCAAAGGTCGTGAATTAGGTCGTGAAAGTGGGACAGGCCCTTTAGGTGGTGCAGTTCCTTGTGGATCCAGAGATACGTGTGCTTCACAAAACTAACTTTGAGCACTTTCCTCTGTAGGTGAAATAATTTTTGTTTTCTGGTTGACATAATTTACAGCCTATTAAACAATCTTCTCTTTGGCTGCTTATGTTGAAATAAAATGGCTGTAAACCAAAGCAGAAGCTTTTAAAGTCTTCTCCAGCTAAAATGAGACCAAAGAAATATTAATTTATTTTATGAGTTGATTGGAATGACAGATGACGAGTAAACTTGAAATTTGTTGGAACATTTAAAGGATCTGAACAGTCCCTCAATGGTGAGTACTTATGAGACCTTATGATTCTTTTTCTGATCTGACCTGGGCTTTAAGGTCCACCATTCCTCCCAGTCTGACGCTTTTGTATTTTTCTGGCTTTTAATAATAAAAGTAAACACTTGAAACAAACCGATATTTAAAAAAATTGACGCAAATAGAAAGATCCATAAACATGAATAATGGAAGCAGATTTAATGGTATGTTTCAAGCACAAATTTCTTAAAAACTTTAAAAAGGAAATCTATAGAACCTGGGGAGTAAGAGCAAAGGAGTGAAATTAATTGAATAGCTCTTAGATCGACCTAGAAGAGTCATGATGGGCTGAATGATCTTCTATGTAGTATCATTCCCTGATCATCTTTAATGTCTTCAGGAGAGATGAGGACTCTGGAGAGAAAGAAAATACAATAGAAGCAGACATCAACTGATATGATTTCTGCTTTGTATATATTTTTTTAACACTAACAGCGGGAAAAAATGTTTTTGTTGAGGGAATAATGCATTTATGTATTTAATAATGTATGATACAGTAATCTTCTTTTACTTTTTGTTGCCATTTATCCAATGTGCAATCACTAAGCCAAAAAAGCAATGCAATATCTAATGCAGGTCTATTTTATTTCAGATGCCTGTTTATGTTCTCAACAAATAACAGCGTAATCTTTAAAGTCATTTTCTGTATGATGATAGTACCAACAATATCTACATAGTAGCATTGTGCAACAAATTTATCCAACTACAGCTTTTATTTTTTATCATATATAAATCATCATAAATGTCCAAAGAATTTCAAGGAAGCAAGAGGAAAATTGTACACAGAGTCAACGAGGAATGAGGGCTAAGAGCTTGGTCAAGGCTGGTGGCCTTAGCAGGAGGGAAGGGATGTGGAGAGGTAGAGAGCCTCTGCAGAGTTCCAGTACTTGGCACCAAGTTGTCAAAGGCACATCAGCAAGCATGGAAATAATGCGTAGGAAGGAACTGCAGATGCTGGTTTAAACCAAAGATAGACACACAATGCTGGAGTAGCTCAGCGGGGCAGGCAGCATCAGTCTGAAGAAGTGTCTTCAGAAACGTCACCCATTCCTTCTCTCCAGAAATGCTGCCTGACCCGCTGAGCTACTCCAGCATTATGTGTCTATCTATGCAAACAATGGGAATCGGGGATGGAGGTAGAAGCGGATTCAATCAGACAAGTGAAATTCAAGGGATAGAGGACAGTGGATAAATGCCATCAGAAATTTACAGTCGAATGCTGCAGCATTACAGAAGTGAAAACATAGATGTTGAAATAACCTTGTATTTGTAATGGTTTTTAAGTAAATTAAAATTTGTAATCAAATTTATATTTGACAAATGAAAAAGACTATATGCACTGTAATTTTCTCAGACTCGTGAAACACATCGGCTACTTTGGTAGTCTGTGTACATAATTCTGTGGCTGATTCTTCTCCAATGGCGCAATCTAATCTACACTAATGTGGGGAAAGCACCCTGGGGGCATTTTTGTTGTTCCCAATGGATAGAGAATAGGGCGCACTTCAGCGTTCCCTTCCAAGAAACATCCCCCAAATCCTCATTTGTACCGCACTTATCTAGAATATAAAAATAAACGAGTAATGTTGATGTTGGACAAGGTTTCAGCTGGTCCAACATCAGAGCACATCCTGAGCATTCTGAGAACCTGGTTCTGAATGCCAGCAAATATTCACTGCTTATGGCCATTTCCCAACTAAGACATTCTAAAGTTTTATTACTTCAGGATCTATTACTTCTGATTAGAACATTATTTATTAGCACCTAGACTGTCAGATCCAGTGCTTGATAATACCAAGGCCGACAACATTCTAACCAGTGCTAATGCAAGCATCAAATTAGAAATCGAGCAATTAAATGGAACAAACACTCACAAATGGATTTCAATTTAAACAAATACAAGACCATTTGTACCTGGGAAATAATTGATTCCAATAGGCTTTAATTGCTGCAGTTAGAAGCAGAGGAATACAGATTTAGGGTTTCATACCAATAGGCCATTAAACCTCTGTAGAAAGACACAAATCAAATATTCAAAGAGCTAGAATAGAAGGATATATTAACCTGGAGCCCAGCAAGGATTAATTAATGGTTACCAAATTAAGATCATTAAGGATTTCTTTCCACAACTACCTCTTCTGGCAGCTCGTTCACCCTATGGGTGGAAAACGTTTCCCCTCGGGTTCCTATTAAATCTTTCCACTCTCACCTTAAACCTATGTCTCCTAGTTCTTCATTCCCCTACTCTGGGTCGAAGACCGTACATTCACCTTATCTATTCCCCTCATGATCTTATACACCTCTATAGATCACCCCTCGTCCTCTTGTGCTCCAAGTAATAAATTCCCAGCCTGCCCAATCTCTCCCTGCAGCTCAGGCTCTCCTGACAACATCCCTGTAAATCTTCTCTGCATTGTTTCCAGCTTAACATCTTAAGGGCCTGTCCCACTTGGCCGTCTTTTGCGCGCCATTTACGCGACCTGGTAGCGTGTGGGTAGCGTGTGGGTAGCATAGGACGGGTGCATGGCATGGTGTGGAGAAGTGTGGAGTAGGGGAGGGGGGCTGTGGAGGGGGGCTGTGTGGGGGAGGGGGAATCTTCAAACCCTTCATAACTTTTGTACTATTTCACTGATCGGAACAAAACATCACACGATAGGGCTGGTCCCCCAACGCAATATTCCACCTCTCCACCAATTCCAATATTGGTGGCCAGTGGGAGGGGGGGCTTTCTGGAGCACTAGTATGTGTGGTGTGCACTGAAGGGACTGATTTCCAGAGGGCTAGTATGGACATTGTGGGCCAAATGGTTTCTTGGGCTGGTGGATCAGTCGCTCAAGCCTGTTGTGCTAGCAGCTCATTCACTCATGGCTGGTGGGCTCGCAGTTGACTCACGGCTATTCCTTGAAATTCCATTTCAAGCAGGGTGCAAGGGGACCAAATTCAAGTGCAGTTTCATACCATTTCAAGCAGGGTGCAAGGTCACTAAAGACAGCAAGTCATGACATCTCCCTCCCCCATCTTGCAGAGACTGAGCCACGCCCACACTTCCAGGATTTATAGTCCCTCCCCCTCCCATCAGAAGGGGTATGGCCTTCATGGCGTGATTGACAGGAGAGAGAATCAACAATTTTAAAACACTAATAACTCTTTTATTTTTCATTGATGGGAAAAATCCTCAGCACCTGATGAGCGGAGGGGAATTCTGAGTAAGATGGCCAAAATTCACAGCCGTATGTGGTAGCGTTTTTTCTAAAATCAATATAAAGCGCAAACAGGAAATGGTCAAGATTAGACTTTTAATTATATAGAAAGCAAGGCAGCTGTAATTAGGCAAGGCAGCTCTAAATAGGCAAGGCAGCTCGCTTTAGCACTTTCAAAACCAAAGGCAAGGCAGCTCGCTTTAGCACTTTCAAAATCAAAGGCAAGGCAACTCGCTTTAGCACTTTCAAAACCAAAGGCAAGGCAGCTCATTTTGGCACTTTCAAAACCAAGGGCAAGGCAGCTCGCTTTAGCACTTTCAAAACCAAAGGCAACACAGCTTTAGCACTTTCAAAACAAAACACACTTTTGCATTTTCAAACTACATTTTCAAACCGCATTAAGGGCACTGACAGGTCAGTAAAACCACTCACAGTTTAGTAGACATGTGTTCAGTGTTATTCACAGCTCAGACTGAACATTGCGACCTCTCGCTCCCCCATCTCGCAGAGATCTGGGGCACCTCCACACTTTAAGGTTTTATAGTCCCTCCGGACGGGGCCTGGCCTTCAGGAGAGAGAATCTCGACATTTTTTAAACACTAATAACTCTTTTATTTTTAATTGATGGGAAAAATCCTCAGCACCTGATGAGCGGAGGGGCACTCTGAATAACATGGCCAAAAATCACAGCCATAAGTGGCAGTGTTTTTTCTAGAATCAATAAGAAGCCAGAGATACACGGCTGTGAAGCATGGCGGCATTTAACGTATCCAAGGTTCCGAAAACTACTGCTTACCTTTTTTTCTCCCAATGAGCCAATTCACCAGTCAGCACCGGCTCCAACCTACAAGAACCTCCAAGAACCTTCAACCTCCTGGCAACCCACTAGGACCTCCTGCGACCCACCTACGGCTCGAGAATTCTCGCTACTCTCCATGGCGGCTTCATTCTAGTCGCATGCTAATTTTTCAACATGTTGAAAAATTCACGGCGACCATAATGAGGCCACGACTAGGTCCCAGAATGAGGGAACTCCTCACGACCATGAAGGCGACTCCCTGGCAATCACCCGCGAACATGTGGCGACTGCATAGTCTCCTGCAGTCGCCTAAAAAGTCGCCTAAGTGGGACAGGCCCATAACTTTAACTTGGAATGGAGTTTTACAGACAGATTCATTTTTCCTTACTTTAGGGCCTGTCCCACTGTGCGAGGTAATTCAAGAGTTCTCCCGAGTTCTCCCCTGATTCAAGCTCGTGTAATGCACGTAGCGGGTACATAGGGGCTCGTACGAGTAAAAAGTAAAAAACATTTTCATCACGAGTATTTTTTTACTCGTTTTTCACAGTGTTGAAAAAACGTAACGAGTTTACTGGATTTCCCGAGTACCTACCGTTACTCGTACGAGCCGCTACGTGACATCCACGAGCTCCTACATACCTGCTACGTACATTACACAAGCTCGAATCAGGGGAGAACTCAGGAGAACTCTTGAATTACCTCGTAGAGTGGGACAGGCCCTTAAGGCACACACAAATATTACTTTGCAAGATTGGACGGCATGTTTACTTTTGCATGCAATAATAAACACATTTGGCAGGGCTTATCTCAGATTGGAACGAACTATAGCTATCAGATTTCATTTTCTAAAGATATGTGTAAAACTTACTAGACCACATGTGGTTGAATAGATTTTATTGCAGTGAATCTAAAAGCAATTATTTATAGCTCAATAATATTTGACTGTTTCTTAATGTTTTGGGTAACACAATTTCAAATGTGTATTTTATTTGCTTGCCGCCTCTCCTTGCCATTTAGATTTTACATTAAATTCTTCACGTCTTACTGAGCAGGATTCAGTGGAGAACATCTCTTGTATTACATCTCATGCATTCCAAGTATTTGCAAATTGCTAATCACAAATGCTGCAAAATATTCTTTGTCTTTTTCTCAGGCAGTCCATTAAAATTTAAAAAAAAAATTATACAAATACTTTTATTCAAAAAAAAAGTACAAATGAGCACAATCAAAGACTGCCTTTGTTGACAGTTTTACAAACAAACGATCATCAAATTAATATAATGCCAGCTTTATCAACAAAACACTCAACATCCCATGGTGACCAGCGTTCACGGAAGGCCTCCAAAGTCCCCGTAGACACTCGCTACCCCAGGTCCCCGATGTAAAGGGGAGGACTCCCTTGTAGAGAGACCTCCACTGAGGACCACTCCCGCTGTCAGGTGGTAACACAGACCGCCAGGGCATGTCCGGACAGAAGACAAGGGCGAGGAAATGTAGAGTTTGAGGATGACGTTTCAAACCCTTGGGTTTGAGGATGACGTTTCAACTCCAGTACTGTTGATTCTAACATGACTGGCGATGCAAATGTGGGAACCGCAGACTGGTTGAGAACTCCTCCGGACTTCTCTGTGTTTTCATTGAAGGCACTCGAGTTCTTAATGCCATCTTTAATGTTCCTTCTCCATTTTGATACAGTAGGCTTGGGGATTCCTCGGGATCAGTGGGGATAACGTCTGAAGAAGGGTCTCGACCCAAAACGTCATCCATTCCTTCTGAACACCTCCGCTCGGTCCGCATTAACCAACCTGATCTCCCGGTGGCTCAGCACTTCAACTCCCCCTCCCATTCCGAATCCAACCTCTCTGTTCTGGGCCTCCTCCATGGCCAGAGTGAGCACGACCGGAAATTGGAGGAGCAGCACCTCATATTCCGCTTGGGCAGTCTGCATCCTAGCGGCATAAACATTGAATTCACCAATTACTGGTAGCCCTTGCTGTCTCCTCCCCTTCTCAGCTCTCCCTTCCTTTTTCGTGGGCTCCTCCTCTTCCTTTTTCCTTTCTTCTCCCCGCCCACCCCCCCCCCCCCCCCCCACATCAGTCTGAAGAAGGGTTTCGGCCCAAAATGTTGCCTATTTCCTTCGCTCCATAGATGCTGCCTCACCCGCTGAGTTTCTCTAGCACTTTTGTCTACCTTCAATTTTCCAGCACCTGCAGTTCCTTCTTAAACACTTTGTCTCCTCCACTGCGAAATGTCCTCACGGTATGCTTACTTTGAACAAGTTCTCCTCCCTCCGGAGACGGTTTTACAACCTCCTCTCTAACTGCTCCCCCTCTGTGATTCCCCCTTCCCTCCAACTCTACGACCACATCCTCACCCAGACTCGATACCACAGCCACATCTGCTTCCTCGGGGACATGCCTGCACCTCCATCTCATACCTCATGGCTTCCAGCTCCAGATCCCTACCTCCCAGTTCGGACCCCAGCCGGACTGTCAGTACTGACTGGCTATCTACCGCCATTCACAACAATTCTCCCACTGGACACTGAGATCTACCCTGCTGCTATGCGCCGGCACCAGCAGGACCTCGCATTGACACTCCCGAATCTTCGGGCCTTACTGACCCAGACCTGCAACGGACCCCAACTATACTTCATCCGCCGGAAGATCCACCTCTTCAATCAACGATTCCTGCCCCACCTTAACTCCACCAAGGATCTGAAACTAGCCTGCCTCCAGGCCGCTCCTGCCACCGACACTCCGCGACTCGACCGTCTGCAGGCCACAGGCCCCAACTCTGGCCCGCGCCACCTGCCTGAGTCCCACCATGCCATCTTGGCCACGAGGAGCAGCTCCAGTACTCACCAGGACACCGCCTTCGCCGACCTCCACGTCGATGCTGCCGCCGACATTCACATGCCTACCGATGACGCCCAGCCTCGCTGCCTCACCGGTAACTCTATATCTCCCCCTCCCCGATTCCTCCGACTATCTCCACCTTAAGGTGGCCGCCGAACCTCATCGCCCCCCGGAACCGTCTAACCTCATCGCCGCACGGGGCCCATTCAACATTCCTGCTGCACCGGGCCCATCGAACATTGCCGCCGCATCCGGCCCATCTAACATCGCCCCTGGACTGGACCTACTGAACATCGCCGCCGGACCGGGCTCACCGAGCATGGCCGCCACACCGCGTCGCCTCACCGGGATGGCCGAACCACGCCGTCCCACCGACCATCCGCCCACCGGGACCTCCCACGCATCGCCGGCCGACCCGGACTCTACTGCTCGCGGACTCCTACCATCGGTTCCGCTGACCCTCGCCACTCCACCGCCCTCCAGCAGCCCGCAGCCATCGCCTTATATGTAGCCTGGACTCAGCACCGGGCCTGGAGGTTCCACGCTGCAGACTCCCACTCCCTTGGGTTTGACTGCATTGGGTCCTAGTGCTAGTGTCCCTAACCCTGGTAACCTCAGTGGCTGTTCCACTGGATCTTCCCCACCCCTCAAACTATGTGACCCCTGCTCTTCCCCACCCACACTACAGCCTTCATGCTCCCCTCCTCCCTGACCACCCACCACCCCCCCACCAGACATCACCAGCAGACATCACCCCGGTCTCAGTCCACTCACCTGCCTTCCTCCGGCCCCAACCCCCATCCCCCCTGACCTCCCCCTCTCCGACACCGAATGGTCGGTCCTCAGCAGAGGTCTTACCTTTGTCCCCCTCCGTCCCCACCTCAATGAGTTCTGCGCCTACCACGACTTGGAGCTCTTCTACCGTCGCCTCCGCCTCACAGCGTTCTTCCATGGGAAGGAGTCCTCGCCCCCTATTGATGATCCCTTTTCCCGTCTCCAATGAACCCTTTCCTCGAGGACCCCCCTTCATGGCCTTATGGCTTTAGACCTTTTTATCCAAAACTGCCGGCGGGACATCAACCGCCTCAACTTCTCCACACCTGTCTCACTTCAATCTGTCCTCCCCCTGAACGTACTGCCATCGACTCACTCCGCAACAACCCAGACTGGGTTATCAAACCCGCCGACAAGGGAGGTGCCGTGGTAGTCTGGCGCGTCGATCTCTACAAAGCGGAGGCCACGCGCCAACTCTCGGACACCTCCTCCTACTTACCCCTGGACCATGACCCCACCGACGAGCACTAGGCCACCATCTCTAGCACCATCACTGACTTCATCAACTCCCGCTCCTTGCGTCCCCGAGCCTCCAACCTCATCGTTCCCCAGCCCCGCACGGCCCGATTTTACCTTCTCCCCAAAATCCACAAACCTGACTGTCCAGGTCGACCCATTGTCTCTGCCTGTCCATGCCCTACCTAACTCATTTCCACATACCTTGACTCCATCCTATCCCCCCCTGGTTAAATCCCTCCCTACTTATGTTCAAGACACCTCAGACACTCTCCGTCATCTCCGCGCATTCCATTCTCTAGGCCCCCATTCCCTCATCTTCACCATGGATCCAGTTGCTCGACACCTCCATCCCCCACCAGGATGGTCTCAAAGCCCTCCGGTTCTTCCTCGAGAATCAACCTATATGCGTCCACTGATACTCTCCTCCACCTAGCAGAGTTGGTCCTTACCCTCAATAAATTCTCGTTTGACTCCTACCATTTCCTCCAAATACAAGGCGTAGCTATGGGCACGCGCATGGGCACCAGCTATGCCTGCCTCTTTGTCGGGTATGTCGAACAATCCTTGTTCAAGGTGTACCGGGGCCCCATCCCCGACCTCTACCTCCGCCACATCAACGATTGCATTGGTGCTACCTCCTGCATCCCTACACAACTGACTGACTTCATCCGCTTCACCACTAACTTCCATCCGGCACTCAAATACACCTGGACCATTTCCGACACTTCCCTACCATTTCTTGACCTCACTATCTCCATCGCAGGTGATAGACTTCTGACCGACATCCACTATAAACCTACTGACTCCCACGGCTATCTAGACTACTCTTCTTCCCATCCTGCTGCCTGTAAGGACTCCATCCCCTACTCCCAATTCCTCCATCGACACCGCATCTTCACCAGGGCATTGGAAATGTCCTAATTCTTCAGGGAACGGGGGTTCCCCTCCCCTACAATAGATGAGGCTCTCACCAGGGTCTCTTCCATTCCCTGTAACACTGCTCTCTCTCCCTATCCCCCCACTCACAACAAGGGCAGAGTCCCCCTAGTCCTCACCTTTCACCCCACTAGCCGTTACATACAACAAATAGTTCTCCGTCATTTTTGCCACCTCCAACATGACCCCACCACTCGCCACATCTTCCCATCTCCCCCCTTGTCTGCTTTCCGCAAAGACCGCTCCCTCTGGAACGCCCTGGTCAATTCTTCCCTTCCCTCCCGCACCACCCCCTCCCCGGGCACTTTCCCTTGCAACCGCAAGAGGTGCTACACTTGTCGCTTTACCTCCCCCCTCGACTCCATTTAAGGACCCAAGCAGTCGTTCCAGGTGCGACAGTGGTTCACCTGCATCTCCTCCAACCTCATTTATTGCATCCGCTGCTCTAGATATGAGCTGATCTACATCGGTGAGACCAAGCATAGGCTTGGCGATCGTTTCGCTGAACATGTCCACTCGGTCCGCAATAACCAACCTGATCTCCCGGTGGTACAGCACTTCAACTCCCCCTCCCATTCCGAATCTGACCTCTCTGTGCATGGCCAGAGTGAAGAATGGGAATTGGAGGAGCAGCACCGCATATTCCGTTTGGGCAGTCTGCACCCTAGCGGCATAAACATTGAAGTCACCAATTTCCGGTAGCCCTTGCTGTCTCCTCCCCTTCTCAGCTCTACCTAAGCCCTCGGGCTCCTCCTCTTCCTTTTTCCTCTCGTCTCCCCTTCCCCCCCCCCCCCCCCCCCCCCCCCCCACACCACATCAGTCTGAAGAAGGGTTTCGGCCCAAAACGTTGCCTATTTCCTTCGCTCCTTAGATGCTGCTGCACTCGCTGAGTTTATCCAGCACTTTTATCTACCCATTCCTTCTATCCAAGATGCTGCCTGTCTCGCTGTTTTACTCCAGCATTTTGTATCTATCTTCAGTGGGAATATTGCATTTTTCTCAAAGGATCTATGTGAATATCCTTGAATTATTTTGTGTTTTCCTGGTAATCGCTTGCAGAGGCAGAATTTAAAATTCTGTCTGCTTTGGAAGTTTGGTGTTGGATGTGCAAATGACTTAACCTACTGGACCGAGCTGCATATATGATGGCCCTGGTGCTGGCATTGTACGACTGGCGACTGAAATTCTGATGTTCAACCTGCCAGTGTATTTGGACGATTCTGCAGAGGCAGCTTGGTAGTATCTCTCCAATGCTGTAAAATGACAGCTGCAGGTTGTCTATATCTCAGAAGCATCCCAGAGAGGGTGAGGGGGCTGCTGCTGACGGCATATGCCAGTGAGGTCTTGATATTTAAATACTATTTTTTCTCAGGGGTCAAGGAAAGAGCGTTCACGTCGCGGCCCTGTTTCCACCAATCTTTCCACCACCACGCACAAGAAGCGCAAGACAGACACCATTGTATGCAGATTCAGAGAAGTGAGTTCAGCTCTGGCTGAACAACGTCTAATCTTATGTGTGGATTCGATAAGAATACTTTTTCTTATGATCAAAGGTTGTATTGGTGTCACTATCATCAATGCATGTATTCATCAAGATTCAGATTAGTTTATTGTCATATGGACCAGGTTGCAAGGAAATTCCTTGTTCATATGAAGCTCATGGAGAAAACAGTATACCTACAGAAATAATACATACAACAACTAATGCAAACAGTGGAAAGATGCCAAATTGTAGTACAGTAGTACAAAATAATATTAAAGTACAACAAGACAATAACCAAACAACCAGTGTTAAGAATAAGGGAACATGGCAACACGTTCTTTGGGATCTGGGAGGAAACCGTAGCACCTGGAGGAAATGGTCACAGGGAGAACGTGTAAACTCCACACAGGCAGCACCCGAGGCCAGGATTAAACCTGGGTCTCTGGTGCTCTGAGGCAGCAGCTCTGCCAGCTGTGCCACTCGGCCTCCATATACTGGACGAACCATTTTCCATTTGTCCAAAGGGTGGTCCCGACCAGAAACGTCGCCTATCCATGTTCTCCAGAGGTGGTGTCCGACCTGCAGAGTTACCCCAGCACTTTGTGTCTTTTTTTGTAAACCGGCCTCTGCAGTTCCTTGTGCCTACTTCTCTGTTTCCATTTATCCTGTAGGTTTGTCCATGCAGCAGGAAGCTTCTTGGAGTTAAGGTATAGTATTGCAACAAAAAAGATTGTAAAAATGTTGGGATGATGATGCAGCCTAGCCAGAAACTAGCCAACTCAACCATTCCCTATAACTCAGGCCCTTGAGTCCTAGCAACATCCTTGGAAATCTTCTCTGCACCCTTTCCAGCCTGAGAACGTCTTTCCAATAACATGGTGCATAATATTGGAACACAATATTCTAAAAGTGGCCTTACCAACATATAACTCCCAATTTGTATACTCAATACTCTGACTGATGAAGGTCAAAGTGGCAAAAGCATTTTTGACCACCCTAACTATCTGCAACGCCACTTTCAAGGACCTGTGTACCTGCATGCCTAGTTCCCTCTTCTCTACAACTCTCCCCACAGCCCAACAATAGACAATAGACTATAGGTGCAGGAGTAGGCCATTCGGCCCTTCGAGCCAGCACCGCCATTCAATGTGATCATGGCTGATCATCCCCAATCAGTACCCCGTTCCTGCCTTCTCCCCATATCCCCCGACTCCGCTATTTTTAAGAGCCCTCTCTACCTCTCTCTTTAAAGCATCCAGAGAACCTGCCTCCACCGCCCTCTGAGGCAGAGAATTCCACAGACTCACCACTCTCTCTTTCCTCGCTCCGTTCTAAATGGCTTATTCCTTATTCTTAAACTGTGGCCGCTGGTTCTGGACTCCCCCAACATCGGGAACATGTTTCTTGCCTCTAGTGTGTCCAAGCCCTAAACAATCTTATAAGTTTCAATGAGATTCCCTCTCATCCTTCTAAACTCCAGAGTGTACAAGTCCAGCTGCTCCATTCTCTCAGCATATGACAGTCCCGCCATCCCGGGAATTAACCTTGTAAACCTATGCTGCACTCCCTCAATAGCAAGAATGTCCTTCCTCAAATTGTGTGCAAAACTGCACACAATATTCCTGGTGTGGTCTCACTAGGGCTTTGTACATCTGCAGAAGGACCTCCTTGCTCCTATATTCGATTCCTTTTGTTATAAAGGCCAACATGCCATTCGCTTTCTTCACTGCCTGCTGTACCTGCATGCTTACTTTCATAGACTGATGTACAAGGACCCCCAGATCCCGTTGTACTTCCCCTTTTCCCAACTTGTTGCCATTTAGATAGTAATCTGCCTTCCTGTTTTTGCTACCAAAGTGGATAACCTCACATTTATCTGCATTAAACTGCATGTGCCATGCATCTGCCCACTCCCCCAACCTGTCCAAGTCACCCTGCATTCTTATAGCATCCTCCTCACAGTTCACACTGCCACCCAGCTTTGTGTCATCTGCAAATTTGCTATTGTTACTTTGAATCCCTTCATCCAAATCATTGATGTATATTGTAAATAGCTGTGGTCCCAGCACGGAGCCTTGCGGTACCCCACTAGTCACTGCCTGCCATTCTGAAAGGGACCGTTAATCCCTACTCTTTGTTTCCTGTCTGCCAACCACTTCTCTATCTGTAGATGTTTAGTGCATGTCCCTTTAATTGTAGGTTGTGTAGCCACTCCCCTTTCACCAAGTATATTACTGTCTCTCCATCCCTGGTACCTCCTCTAGTAAAACGTGCAGACCATGTACAACTAGGGCATCGATATATGTGATTAATAAAGACTTGGTAAAGAAACACTGTGTACGTGTTAACCTCTTTACATGGTGTCGGTCGTTTCGAATTGCGCGCCTCCTGTTTATCGGGTTTAGTTTTTTTTGCCCCAGTTACCCTTCCCTGCCTGGTTATGGCTTCCTCCTGCCGCAAGCCTGAGTCCCTTGTCTTTGACGACGACATCGCTCACCGGTGGAATGCGTTCCGCCGGGATTTTCGGCATTATGTGGCTATCGTGCACCCGGGAGTTTCCTCTGCCATTAATGCGTCGCTGCTATTGAATCTAGCCGGCTCCGAGGCTCTGGAGCGCTCTGAATCGTTTGAGTACGGGCCGGATGAGGACCCCGAGGACCTTGACTGTCTACTGGGGAAGTTCAACGAGATGTGCGATGTGCCCACGAACTCTATTCTGGAGCGTTTTAAGTTTTTTGGACGTCGTCAGAAACCCGGTGAGTCTGTCGGCAACTTCTACGCTGACCTACGGCACCTGGCTAGGCGATGCCACCTGAATGACGCTACCCCAGAGACCCTGACCCGCGATGTCTTGGTGTATGGTCTACGAAATGAAAAGCTGCGGTCGGAGCTCCTGTGTAAGGCAGACTTGACTCTCCAGGCTGCCCTGCATGCTGCAAAGATGTCTGAGGCTGTTATCTCTGCTGCACCACCCCCTGATCATGAGGTTCGGGCAGCTACCGTCGCAACCCGCCGTCCTGCTCAGCAAACTCGCCGTGGGGCCAGCTATGGTTCAAGTTCCAAGCTGGAGAAGCGCTGCCCGAACTGTAACTTTGTGACTCATCGTTTCAACGTGTGCCCTGCGGTGGGAAAGATTTGTAACTTCTGCAACAAGCCTAACCACTTCTCGTCAGCATGCAGAGCTAGAAAAAATCCTGCCCAGCAACAGCGCAGGCACTCTAATTACCTGGTACGGGATGGTACTGCGTCTGGTTCTTATCACTCTCCTGACAACCTCCCACTGTCTGATTCGGACTCTTCTCAGAGTGAGCTCAGCGTGTTTTCAGTTAGGAAGGCACCTGCTCGGATAACAGACCCTACTGTGCAAGTTACTGTCAATGGTTCTACGTTCTCTGCCAAGGTCGATACTGGGGCCGCCACGAACGTTATGTCTACTAGCCTTTTCAAGAAGATAAGGAATAATGAGCGAGTCACTGTTGAGCGCTCTGTCCTTCGTGCTTATGGGGGAGGGTTGCTTGTCCCTGTGGGGAAGGCTACCCTGAACTGTGAAGTGCTAGAGACCGTTCGGCCCCTCTCCTTCTTCCTGGTTAACGAGAAATGTGTTACACTGCTCGGCGTTCGGGCATGCCAAGACCTCGGATTGGTCAATTTTCACCGGGAGATCCGTTTAGTTCAGCAACCTTTGGACCCGTTAGCCGAGTACCCCGATCGGTTTGACAATGCGCTGGGGATGCTCCCCTGCAGTTATGAGATCTCTCTAAAACCTGACGTGGATCCAGTTGTACGCCCTCCACACCGGGTCTCCTTTGCGATGAAGGATAGGGTCGAGTCCACCCTTCGGGACATGGTGGCTACAGGCATTCTGAAAGAGGTGAGCGAGCCCACTCAGTGGGTCTCCACCATGGTGGTTGCTGCCAAGAAGGACAAGAGTGAGCTACGGATCTGCATCAACCCCAAAGATTTGAACCTGGCTATCAAGCGCCCGCACTATCCCATGCGTACTGTCGAAGATGTTGCTGCACAGGTTGGCCCTGCCACTGTGTTTTCGGTGCTGGATGCTAAGAGCTCGTTCTGGCAGATACCGCTAGATGAACAATCGTCCTACCTGACGACCTTTGCCACTCCCTTTGGGAGGTTCCGATTCCTGCGCATGCCGTTCGGGATCAGCTCCGCCACTGAAGTTTTCCAGAGGACGATGGAACAGCTGTTTGCGGGGCTCCCGTGCGCTATCATTGTAGATGACATCTTGGTGTATGGTAAAGATGTGGAACAGCACGACCACAACCTCCGACTAGTTTTGGATCGAGCTCGGGAGGTAAATCTAAAGCTCAACCCTAGTAAATGCCGGTTCCGTGTCCCGGAGGTCACTTATGTGGGACACGTCTTCACAGCGTCCGGGCTGAAGCCCGACCCACAGAAGACCGCTGCTATCTCGAAGATGCCTGCTCCTGTGGATGTGCCTAGCCTTCAGCGTTTCCTTGGCATGGCAAATTACTTGGGAAAATTCATCCCCGATCTGAGCGAGTTGAGTGCCCCTTTAAGGGACTTGGTGAAGAAAGACACTGCATGGTCCTGGTTCCCACAACACCAGGCTGCTTTCGATATGTTGCGTTCGAAGCTTGTCTGCACTCCGACGCTGCAATATTTCGATTTGAACCGTCCTATTGTCCTCACGTGCGATGCTTCAAAGTTCGGGCTGGGTGCTGCTTGTTTGCAAGTTCATGATGGGGTCCAGTTACCCGTGTCCTTCGCGTCTCGCACGATGACGCCAGCTGAGCAGCGCTATGCCCAGATCGAAAAGGAACTGCTGGCTGTTGTGTTTGCATGTTCAAAATTTAAGGACTATATCCTGGGAACTGAATTCTCTATTGAGACCGACCACCAGCCTCTGGTCACCATCCTCGGCAAGCCGATTCACGCTGCCTCCTCCAGGCTGCAGCGGATGATGCTGCAGCTGCAGCATTTTACCTTCTCCGTAGTGTACCGTAGAGGCAAGGACATGTTTATTGCTGACACGCTGTCTCGGGCTCCTCTGGCTTCGACCACCCGTCACCCTTACGAGGCTTCAGGTATGATTGTCCTGAATGTCAACTTTGTTCCTTCAAAACAACTACAGTGCTTAGTTAAACACACTGCTGCTGACGCCTCGCTCCAACAGCTAGCTGCGGTCATTCAAAGGGGTTGGCCTGAGCGACGTTCTTCCCTGCCCGCCGCGGCAGTACCCTACTTCCTGGTCCGTGACGAGCTGGTGCTACGAGATGGAGTTATCGTTAAGGGTCACAAGGTTGTGGTACCTGAGGCTCTTCGCCAACAGTATTTCGACACCGCGCATCGGGGTCACCCTGGCGCCGAGGCCACTCTCTCTATCGCCCAAAGCCAGTTTTATTGGCCTGATATGGCTGTGTATTTTCGGGACCGGGTGTCATCTTGCCCTACCTGCAACAGTCTCGCCCCGCAGCAGCAGCGTTTGCCCCTTCTGCAGCAGCCCGCACCGGACCTGCCATGGTCGGCGCTGGCAACGGACATTTTTGAGTGGCACGGCAAGCACTTCTTGGTGCTTGTCGACTCTTACTCCAACTGGTATGAGGTCGACCAGCTGTTTTCTCTCTCCTCTTCTGCTGTTATCACGAAGCTGCGCCGCCACTTCGCGACCTTTGGATCACCAGCGAGCCTGCAGTCAGACAACGGCAGCCAATTTACCAGTGCGGAGTTCAAGGACTTTGCTGACCGCTGGAACTTTCGGCATTACACTAGTAGCCCTGAGTACCCTCAGAGCAATGGCCTGGCCGAGCGTGCTGTTCGCAGCGCAAAAGACTTGTTGAATCGCTGCCGCGCATCGAAGTCTGACATTTACCTCGCCCTCCTCAACCTGCGAAACATTTCCCGTGACGGTGTTCTGGGATCCCCGGCGCAGCGCCTCATGTCCCGGGTTACTCGACCTCCCATTCCGGTGGCCCAGCAGACTCTTACCCCAGCTGTTGTAAAACCTGCCGTGGTCCGTGAGCGTATTGCTACCAAGCGGTCCATTGAAAAGCGATCCCACGACAGGTCTTGCCGTGCCCTGCCTCCTCTGTCTCCTGGTCAGGTTGTCCGCATGCATTCCACCTCCGGTCACCCTGGCCTTGCGGTTGTTGTTGGGACGGCTGGTTCACCTCGCTCCTATCTGGTGAACCTCGATGGTACTGTTTACCGTCGGTCCAGGCGGCACCTCCGCCTGGTGAACGAGCCCTCTCCTCCTCCTCCTGCTGACCCCCATGCTCCCCCTCTGTCCGCTCTCCCGCCTGTAGCGGTCGCTAAGCCTGTGCCTGCTCGCCCTGTCCCGGTTCTTCTCCCTGTGACTGTTCCCGTGTCTCCAGCCATCTCTTCCCCATCGCCAGGTCGCTCGCCTCCAATCCCTTTGTCACCACGCAAGTCCCCACATTGTAGTCCTCCTGTCGTGGGGTCTCCCCCGGTGCCCGTTTCTTTGGGGGGAGAGGGTGTGAGCGGGGTTCGTACCCGCTCGGGGCGGATTGTAAGGGCGCCTGACCGTTATGGCGATTATATTTGATTGCTGCTATTTTGCTGTCTATCCTTTTCCAGTTGCTCTAGTGTATGAGACATGGTCGGCTGTCACGTTCCTTTCTTTTGCAAGAGGAAGGATGTAGATGTTTAGTGCATGTCCCTTTAATTGTAGGTTGTGTAGCCACTCCCCTTTCACCAAGTATATTACTGTCTCTCCATCCCTGGTACCTCCTCTAGTAAAACGTGCAGACCATGTACAACTAGGGCATCGATATATGTGATTAATAAAGACTTGGTAAAGAAACACTGTGTACGTGTTAACCTCTTTACACTATCCATATCAGCACTCTACCCCCAATACCATGTGCCCTAATTTTGCTCACTAATCTCCTATGTGGGACCTTATCAAATGCTTTCTGAAAGTCCGGGTACACTACATCCACTGGCTCCCCCTTGTCCATTTCCCTAGTTACATCTTCAAAAAATTCCAGAAGATTAGTCAAGCATGATTTCCCCATCGGAAATCCATGCTGACTCGGACCGATCCTGTTACTGCTATCCAAATGTTTGGCTATCTCATCTTTTACAATTGACTCCAGCAACTTCCCCACCACCGATGTCAGGCTAACTGGTCTATAATTCCCCGTTTTCTCTCTCCCGCCTTTCTTAAAAAGTGGGATAATATTAGCTACCCTCCAATCCACAGGAACTGATCCTTAGTCTATAGAACATTGGAAAATGATCACCAATTACCACCAATTTTAGCAACCACGATTTCTAGAGCCACTTTCTTAAGTACCATGGGATGCAGACCATCAGGCCCTGGGGATTTATCAGCCTTCAGTCCCATCAGTCTATCCAACACCATTTCCTGCCTAATGTGGATTTCCTTCAGTTCCTCTGTCACCCCAGATCCTCTGGCCACTACTATATCAGGACCAACCATTCGCTGTGTAGGTCCTGTCCATGTTAGACTTACCAAAATACAACACCACAAAGAGATAATTACTCTGTATTAAATTCCATCAATCATTCCTCAGCCCACCTGGTCAATCGATCAAGATCCTGCTGCAATTTTTGACACCAATCTTCACCTACTTATTGTGTCATCTGCAAACCACCCACTTTTGTGTCATCTTCAAACTTGCTAATCATGCCATGCACGTTCTCATCCAAATCATTGAAATAGACGACAAACAGCAATGAGCCCAACACTGACCCCTGAGGCACACCACTTGTCACAGGCCTCCAGTCTGAAAAGCAAACTTGCACCATCACCCTCTGCTTCCTTCCATGAAGCCAATTCAGCTGTCTCTCCATGCACTCTAACCTTGAAGAGCAGCCTACATGCAAGTATATCATTCTCTACGAAGATCAAACCACATTGTATGCCATACCCTCCATTTGCACCCCATATCCTGTTTCATGATTTTTGAAAAAAACGCTGCCACTTACGGCTGTGATTTTTGGCCATCTTACTCAGAGTCCCCCTCCGCTACGCAGGACAAGAGGATTTTTCCCATGGATAAAAAATAAAAGAGTTATTAATGTTTAAAACATGTTGACATGCTCTCTGCTGCCCCTGCTGGTGGGCGGGGGGGGGGGGGGAGGGACTATAAAACCCGGAAGTGTTGTGCCTTTAATGTGGTATGAAAATGAAAATGTGGTTGTTGTTGGCGGTGGTAACTGCTTTGAAATGCTGCACTGCAAAAATGGTTGTTGTGTTGGTGGTGGTAACTGCTTTGAAATGCTGCACTGCAGAAATGGTTGTTGGTGGTGGTAACTGCTTTGAAATGCTGCACTGCAGAAATGGTTGTTGGTGGTGGTAACTGCTTTGAAATGCTGCACTGCAGAAATGGTTGTTGGTGGTGGTAACTGCTTTGAAATGCTGCATTGCAGAAATGGTTGTTGGCGGTGGTAACTGCTTTGAAATGCTGCACTGCAAAAATGGTTGTTGTTGGTGGTGGTAACTGCTTTGAAATGCTGCACTGCAAAAATGGTTGTTGTTGGAAACTTGACAACTTCCTGTTTGCACTGTATATTGATTTCAAATAAAACGCTACCACTTACGACTGTGATTTTTGGCCATCTTACTCAGTTCCCCGCCGCTCATCAGGTGCAGAGGATTCTTCCCATCAATGAAAAATAAAAGTGTTATTAGTGTTTATAAAAATGTTGAGAATCTCTCTCCTGTCAATCATGCCATGAAGGCCATGCCACTTTCAGTAGGAGGGGGGTGGGATTATAAAACCTGGAAGTGTGGGTGTGGCTAAGTCTCTGCAAAATGGGGGAGGGAGAGGTCATGACTCTGTCTGAGCTGTGAATTAACTGAACACACTGAATGTCTATTGAACTGTGAGTGTGGTGTTTATTTGGTGTTTTGTGTGGTTTTATAGTGATTTTATGGTGGTTTCACCCTGCTTGAAATGGTATGAAACAGCACTAGCATTTGGTGGCCTTGCACCCTGCTTGAAGTGGCATGAAACTGCACTTGAATTTAGTGGCCTTGCACCCTGCTTGAAATGGCATGAAACAGCACTAGCATTTGGTGGCCTTGTATCCTGCTTGAAGTGGTAGGAAACTGCACCTGAATTTGGTGACCTTACACCCTGCATGAAATGGTATGAAACTGCACTTGAATTTGGTGGCCTTGCACCCTGCTTGAAGTGGCATGAAACTGCACTTGAATTTGGTGGCCTTGCACCCTGCTTGAAGTGGTCGGAAATTGCACTCGAGTTTGGTGGCCCTGCACCCTGCTTGAAGTGGCAGGAAACTGCACTTGAGTTTGGTGGCCCTGCACCCTGCTTGAAGTGGTAGGAAACTGCAATTGAATTTGGTGGCCTTGCACCCTGCTTGAAGTGGTAAGAAACTGCACTTGAATTTGGTGGCCTTGCACCCTCCTTGAAATGGAATTTCAAGGAATAGCTGTGAGTCAACTGCTAGCCCACCAGCTGTGAGTGAGCTGCCAGCACATCAGGCTTGAGTGACTGAACTGCCACTCCAAGAATCCAATTGGCCCACAATGCCCATACTAGCCCTCTGGAAACCAGTCCCTTCAGCCCACAATACCCATACTAGCGCTCCACAATGCCCACCCCCCCCCCCCCCCCCGCCCGCCCCCCCCTCACTGGCCACCAATATTGGAATTGGAGGAGAGGTGGAATATTGCGTTGGGGGACCAGCCCGCCCGTGTGAACATGGGACCCAACGGGTCCATATAACCATATAACAATTACAGCACGGAAACAGGCCATCTCGGCCCTTCAAGTCCGTGCCGAACAACTTTTTTCCCTTAGTCCCACCTGCCTGCACTCATACCATAACCCTCCATACCCTTCTCATCCATATGCCTATCCAATTTATTTTTAAATGATACCAACGAACCTGCCGCCATCACTTCCACTGGAAGCTCATTCCACACCGCTACCACTCTCTGAGTAAAGAAGTTCCCCCTCATGTTACTCCTAAACTTCTGTCCCTTCATTCTAAAGTCATGTCCTCTTGTTTGAATCTTCCCTATTCTCAAAGGGAAAAGCTTGTCCACATCAACTCTGTCTATCCCTCTCATCATTTTAAAGACCTCTATCAAGTCCCCCCTTAATCTTCTGCGCTCCAGAGAATAAAGACCTAACTTATTCAACCTATCTCTGTAACTTAGCTGTTGAAACCCAGGCAACATTCTAGTAAATCTCCTCTGTACCCTCTCTATTTTGTTGACATCCTTCCTATAATTGGGCGACCAAAATTGTACACCATACTCCAGATTTGGTCTCACCAATGCCTTGTACAATTTTAACATTACATCCCAGCTTCTATACTCAATGCTCTGATTTATAAAGGCTAGCATACCAAAAGCTTTCTTTACCACCCTATCTATATGAGATTCCACTTTCAAGGAACTATGCACGGTTATTCCCAGATCCCTCTGTTCAACTGTATTCTTCAATTCCCTTCCATTTACCATGTACGTCCTATTTTGATTTGTCCTGCCAAGGTGTAGCACCTCACATTTATCAGCATTAAACTCCATCTGCCATCTTTCAGCCCATTTTTTCTAACTGGCCTAAATCACTCTGTAGACTTTGGAAATCCTCTTCATTATCCACAACACCCCCTATCTTGGTATCATCTGCATACTTACTAATCCAATTTACCACCCCTTCATCCAGATCATTGATGTACATGACAAATAACAAAGGACCCAACACAGATCCCTGAGACACCCCACTAGTCACCTGCCTCCAACCCGACAAACAGCCATCCACCATTACCCTCTGGCTTCTCCCATTCAGCCACTGTTGAATCCATCTTGCTATTCCTGCATTTATACCCAACAGTTGAACCTTCTTAACCAACCTTCCATGAGGAACCTTGTCAAAGGCCTTACTAAAGTCCATATAGACAACATCCACTGCTTTACCCTCGTCAATTTCCCTAGTAACCTCTTCAAAAAATTCAAGAAGATTAGTCAAACATGACCTTCCAGGCATAAATCCATGTTGACTGTTCCTAATTAGACCCTGTTTATCCAGATGCTTATATATATTATCTCTAAGTATCTTTTCCATTAATTTGCCCACCACTGAAGTCAAACTAACCGGTCTATAATTGCTAGGTTTACTCTTAGAACCCTTTTTAAACAATGGAACAACATGCGCAGTACGCCAATCCTCGGCGACTATTCCCGTTTCTAATGACATTTGAAATATTTCTGTCATAGCCCCGGCTATTTCTACACTAACTTCCCTCAATGTCCTAGGGAATATCCTGTCAGGACCTGGAGACTTATCCACTTTTATATTTTTCAAAAGTGTCAGTACTTCTTTTACTTTGAAACTCATAGTATCCATAGCTACTCTACTAGTTTCCCTTACCTCACATAATTCAATATCCTTCTCCTTGGTGAATACCGAAGAAAAGAAATTGTTCAATATCACCCCCATCTCTTTTGGCTCTGCAGATAGCTGTCCACTCGGTCTCTCCAATGGACCAATTTTATCCCTTGTTATCCTTTTGCTATTAATATAGCTGTAGAAACCCTTTGGATTTACTTTCACCTTACTTGCCAAAGCAACCTCATATCTTCTTTGAGTTTTTGTAATTTCTTTCTTAAGATTCTTTTTACATTCCTTATACTCCTCAAGCACCTCATTTACTTCATGCTGCCTATAATTATTGTAGATCTCCCTCTTTTTCCGAACAAGATGTCCAATTTCCCTTGAAAACCAGGGCTCTTTCCAATTTTTACTGGTTCCTTTCAACCGAACAGGAACATAAAGATTCTCTACTCTTAAAATTTCCCCTTTAAATGTCCTCCATTTCTCTTCTACATCTTTCCCATAAAACAAAATGTCCCAGTTCACTCCTTTTAAATCATCTCGCATCTAGTTAAAGTTAGCCTTTCTCCAATCAAAAATCTCAACCCTAGGCCCTGTTCTGTCCTTCTCCATAATTATATTGAAACTAATGGTATTGTGATCACTGGACCCGAAGTGCTCCCCAACGCATACCTCCACCACCTGTCCCGTCTCATTTCCTAACAGGAGGTCCAGCACTACCCCTCCTCTAGTAGGCACCTCTATGTATTGCTGCAAAAAACTATCCTGCACACATTTTACAAACTCCAAACCATCCAGCCCATTTACAGAATGTGGTTCCCAGTCTATGTCAGGAAAGTTGAAATCTCCCACAATCACTACCTTGTGCTTACTACTAATATCTGCTATCTCTTTACATATTTGCTCTTCCAATTCTCGTTCCCCATTTGGCGGTCTATAATATACCCCTATAAGTGTTGCTACACCTTTCCCACTTCTCAGTTCCACCCAAATAGCCTCCCTAGATGAGCCCTCCAATCTATCGTGCCAAAGCACTGCTGTAATATCTTCCCTGACTAGCAATGCAACACCTCCACCTCTTGCCCCTCCAATTCTATCACACCTGAAGCAACGAAATCCTGGAATATTTAGTTTCCAATCACAGCCCTCCTGCAACCATGTTTCACTGATCGCCACAACATCATACTTCCAGGTGTCTATCCAGACTCTAAGCTCATCCACCTTTCTTACAATGCTCCTAGCATTAAAATATGCACATTTAAGAAACCCCCCATCTCTTATTCTCTGTTTCTTTTTTTTTTTTTCTTGCTCTTCTTGTGTCCGAGTGCTTCCCTTTTCTGCTTCCTGCCTCCCATTCTGTCTACTAGCTTTTGCTATTTGCATCCCTTGCCCCAACCATTCTAGTTTAAAGTCCTACTTAGACTAGAAATGTTCTATATTTCTCCCCTTTATATACGTCTCCCCCCAATCTCTGATATTCAAGAGAAAACAATCTGTCTATCCAACCTCTCCTTGCTGCTGAAACTCTCTAATCCAGGCAGCATTATGGTAAACCTCTGCACCCTCTCCGAACCCTCCACATCTTTACTGTAATGAGGTGACTAGAACTGCACACAATACTCCTAACTAAATTCCTATAGAGCTGCATCATGATTTCCTGAGTCTTATATTCAATGCTCCTAGCAATGAAGGCCAGCATTCCACCCTACCTACTTGTGCTGCCACCATCAGTGAGCTATGAACCTGGACTCTAAGATCGCTCTGCACAACAATGCAGTTAATGATCTTGCCTTTAACTGTATACTCCTTATATTCAACCACACAAAGTACACTACCTCGCACTTATTCGGGTTAAACTCCATCTGCCATTTCTCTGCCCATTTCTGCAGTTACATAGAAACATAGAAAATAGGTGCAGGAGTAGGCCATTCGGCCCTTCGAGCCTGCACCGCCATTCAATGTGATCATGGCTGATCATTCTTCTAAAGTTGATCTATCTTCTAAAAGCCTATCTCACTGTCTGTAACTACTCCAATTTTGGTGTCGTCAGCAAACCTACTCATTAACCCATCTACATTAAAGTTTAGGTCATTTATATTCATCACAACGGCAGTGGTCCCAGCACAGATCCCCACGGAACTCCACAGGTCATACACCTCCAGCCAAATATTTACCTTCCCTAATAACACTGTGACTTCCATGAATTAGCCAGCCAGTTCCAAATCCGTACGACCCAAGTCATCGTGAATCCCGAACGTCTTAATCTTCTGGACCAGCCTACAATGTGAACTTATCAAAAGCCTTACTAAAATCCATGTATACAACATTCACCACCCTGGGTTCATCAATCTCCTCAAAAAACTCAACCTGCCGTGTGCAAAGCCGTACTGGCCCTTTCTGTTCCAAATGGGAGTAAATCCTATCTCAAGGAATTCTCCCCAATAGGTTTCATACCACTGACATGAAGCTCACTATCCTGAAGTTTCCTGGATTCTATGCACTTCGTTTCTTGAACAAAGGAACAATATTGGCCATTCTCCAGTCCTCCAGGACTTGCCTGTGGCTCGGGAAGCAACAAAGTACCATCACAAAGTCTCATTCCATTTATATAATCATGTCTTTATCATTCTTTCTTCCAATAAGGATAACCACACATTTCCTCTCATTATATTCTATCTGCTAACTTCCTGTTGACTCCCTTCACCAATGTACGCCCTACTACAGGCTATTTGTGTCCTCACAGCTTGGTAACCCAACTATCATTGTATCATGAGCAAATTTTGCTCAAGTACACTTAATCTCACATCCAGTCATATGTATGATGGACGATTACATGGAGAAAGCAGGGCAACAAGCTTGTATCTTATAGTTTAACATAAGAGCAAATGAGGAGGATTGTAGAATTAGAAGCAACCATCTGGAGCTTTTAACAGGAGCTATTGATTTACCTCCAATCATCCCAGTGTTGAATTAGGATGGAAAAAATATAAAAGGACACCTGGTAATTCAGTAGGTCAGGCAGCATTCCTGGATAAAATGGATAGGTGTGGGAAAGAACTGCAGATGCTGGTTTAAATCGAAGGGAGACATAAAATGCTGGAGTAACTCAGCGGGACAGGCAGCATCTCTGGAGAGAAGGAATGGGTGACGTTTCGGGTCGGGACCCTTCTTCAGACTGATGTTTTGGGTCAGGATTCTTCTTCAGGCTGATAACCAGCATCTGCAGTTCCTTGTTTCTACATCTTGAATTAGGGAGAGTTCTGGTTCTTTCACGTTTTATGGCATTCGGGCAAAATGAGCGATTATTGCCAGTGATAATGACACATAACTGCATCCAAAGTTAATGTATGGAAACTATTCTAATTACCACTCATGTTACCTTGGACAACTCGCAAATAAGGCAAAAAGTGACTATGGATGGTATAGTAGGCCCCCTTCGGTCATGACTGACCATGGGTGATGCATCCTAGTTTGCAGGTGATGTGTGGTCGGATGCAAGCCTGGGCGATGTCATATGGAGGACACGTGTTGCCCACGCAGTACGTCCCCCCTCTCCACGTCGCTGATCGATCCAAAGGAACAGCAGGGCCATTACAGTTTGGCACCAGCGCCGTCGCAGGAGCTGCCAGAACGAGGTTGCAGACAACGACGAACTGCCTTAGGAGCTCCGACTCCGGATTTTCTTGAGGTTTACTGCAGGAGCCTTTTCCATGACTGGATATGGCCACAAGGCAGTGGAGGTTTTAAATCAGAGTTTTCCCTCTCCTAGATGGACTGCCGTCCCAGGCTGACGAGCCCCATCTGCCCGAGACTCATGGGGGAGGGAGCGTCTACCTTCCGTGCAGATCTACAGCACCTGCCCACAATGGCTACAGATACATAAAGCACTGCTGCAGAAGTGCTAGCCGTGTTGGAACACATTTGTATCATTGAGGCATTTACTTCCAGTTGAAGACTTTTTATCTGCGTGGGACAGTTGACTTTTCTTATTGTATATTTTAATTTGATAACTGATTGATATTGACTGGACAGAATTATTCGGGATTATGATTAATTGATAATGACCTGTTGGGATAATTTGGACCATTTTTCAACCAATCTGAACAGCATGGTTTAGCTTTTTAAAAATCAATGATTCATTCATGCTTTTAGCTGCTGTTTACGCAGCTGCCTGAGTTTCCAGTCTAGTTCTAGCTCCTGGGCATAAACAGGAGAATACTTCATTACTCGACTCATAGCTGGGGAAGGCATGTTCACATGTCAACCTTAGACATATTCATGTGTCTTGAGGGATTGTTTTTAATCCAAAAATGAATATGGGGTTAGATTAATTAGAGATATCAGAGTCAGAGTTCCTTTGTTATTAATGAAAATTGATCAGTCACAGTGGCTCTGTAGGCAAGAAGGGTCCTGACTGATTAGGCCCTCACATTGTTGCCCCGGTGATGAGTTACCTAATTCTTTATTCATTCTTGGCATTCTCATGTTACCATTTACTGCTCCTCCTTTGTTATCCTGTGAATTGGATGGTGTAATTCTTGGTAGCTAATCTGACACAACTGTAGGTTTTTGGCTTACTTCAGCTGACGCTTGAGGGCCAAACATGATATTAATTTGTGTGCTTTTAACATGGGCTTCAGTCTGTCTCTCTGATGATTATTGCAGAGTTTGTACTTGGAGCAGCTGATGTTACGGGTCCCATGGTTGGGCACCGTAAAGCAGATAGATAACCTGTATAAAAGCAGGTGTGAGAAGGCAAATGAGGACACAGTGCATCTTAATTCATCCCCAGATTGCTTCTGCTGGTTGTTTTATTCAATAATCATGTAAACCCAAAACATTGCTCTTATCATTGGTTCAGTCATCCATTTTGTTTCTCCCTAACACACCCATTTTGTTACAGTTTCACTCACAGCCCGTTCTTTCCTATGCTTCCCTGATAAGAAACATGCCCATGCTACACGTTATTATATCTTCCAACACAGCACACAGAAACATTAACAATCAGTAACCCACTAACTTCAACATTCTTAACACCCAAAACAACACAGAAACTTCACCCAACCATATTCAAACCCCAAAAGTGCATATTTGTGTGGTCCTGACAGTCTACCGACCTGTATAAAAGCAGATGTGAGAAGGCAAATGAGGACACAGTGCACCTTAATTCATCCCCAGATTGCTTCTGCCGAGATGGGGGGGGGGGGGGGGGGGGAGAATGCCTTGCTGTTTCCAGTCCCCGCAGCAACTGGAGTGACACAGAGGTTCCCCCTCACTGCTGCACCTTATAAACTGCCAATACACCATCACATAAATTAAATCAATGTGGGCACACCGTCTTCAGTGCGCCACACTGACAACAAATCTAGTTTTACCCATCGTCCCCAGCCTCTCTCCTATCTCTCCGTCAAACATCAATATACAGCCCACCTTTCCTCTCAATCCTTCTGCAGGGCATCAACTTGCACTAGTTGTCTCCAGAGTTGCTGCCTGACCCGCTGAGTTCTTCCAATAAAATATATTGATGAGGGCAATGTGGTTGTTGTAGTCTACTGTATATGGACTCCAGTAAGGCCTTTGATAAGGTTCAATATTAAAGGCTGGTCCTAAAAGCTAATCTTTGATATCCAAGGCAAGCTGGCAATCTGATCCAAAATTGGGTTGCTTCTAGGAGGCAGTGTATCAGGGTGCATTGGTTTTGTGCATGGAAGCATGTAACCTGTGATGTACCACACAGATCAGTGTTGACACCCTTGCTGGTTGTTATTTACATTAACAATTTTGGATATGAATGTAGATTAATGTAGGTATGACTGATAAGTTTGCAGATCAGGTGAAGTTGTTAAGAATGAGGATAGTCAGAGGATGGTATTGATGAGGTGGTAACATAGGCAGAGAATCAGATGGAATTTAATCCCAATAAGTGCAGGGCACAGACTGTAGGTTCACCAGAATTGAAGAAGGGTCTCGACCTGAAACGTCGCCTATTTCTTTCGCTCCATAGATGCTGCCTCACCCGCTGAGTTTCTCCAGCATTTTTGTCTGCCTCCAAACATCTACTCATTGTAATTAATCAATGTTGGATTTAATATTTACCAATATTTTCCCAATTAATTTCACTCCAGATTATTGTCTTTAGGGATATCCCCACCTTAACCATTCACATGAACTGCTGGAACCAAGCTTTTATCTGAGGAGAATTATAAAACTGATGGCAGAACCTCTGGAATTATCATCCTTAATTCTCTCAACAACAAAGGTGACAAACTCAGAAAAAAAAGACTAAAGCTTTACACTCTGAAGTTATGGTGTCCAGTTCCCATTTGAGGCATTTCCAGACAGTCTACTCAAAATAATCAGACTTCCCGGTCCAATACAATATTTCCTATGTTTCTAATACGAGACAGGTAGGAACCCCAGGGGAATCCCAGTCAGACTGTACTATTCTCAATTCACCATTAAAGCATAGTGCTTAACAGGACATACTTTATAATGTAACTGAATATCCATATTCTGTACAGAACATTGGAAACTGACATGTGATCTAATTGTACAAAGATGTGCATCAAGCTCAAATCTAGTAAAACATAGAAGAAATCTACTGAAATGATTTTATCAGGTAGAATATAAAATAAATCTTGCTTCTATGACTAGTTTAAGCTGATGCAAAAAGGGGTGTTACATTCATTTGCAGATGATCAGCATTCTCTTGGAAGCAGCTCTTCCATTCAGTGCTTATGCTGCCCCCTTCAGATGTGTGCTCAAAAACAGCAGTGAGACATGGGCCTCCACGCAAGAACTCATGTTCCGTAGTACATTTTTATTCAATTACATTTTCACTTAAGCAGAATTTGTAAGATAGTGTTTATTAGGAATAACTTTTATCTGATCCATTTTAATTTGTGTATTATTTACAATGTGCATCTGTGCAACTACATTCCCAAGAAATGTTATTCATTTGGAAACAATACAAACTCAAATCTTGGTTTGTAATGAGAAAAATTGTTAAAATATTCAGATAAAACTAATCCCGTTCAAGTCTTTTCTATGTTTTAATAAGACTCATTCAGTTTTTTTATTATTGTGTTCGGAACTTGGCTTTGCTGCCTTTGTTGTGGTCGAGAAGTGATGGTGAGTCTCCGACTGGAACCACTGAAGTGCTTCTAATGAAGATAGACACAAAGAGCTGGAGTAACTCAGCGGGACAGGCAGCATCTTTGGAGGGAAGGAATGGGTGATGTTTCGGGTCAAGACCCCTCTTCAGATTGAAAGTCACGGGAAAAGGAAACAAGAGATACAGACGATGATGTAGGGAGATATAGAATAATGAATGAAAGCTATGCAAAAAAGTAAAGGAATCAGGCCATTGTTAGCAGTTTGTTGGGTGAAAACGAGAAACTGGTGTGACTTGGATGGGGGAAGGATGGAGTGAGAGGGAATGCCAGGGTTATTCGAAGTTAGAGAAATCAATTATTACACCACTGGGCTGTAAGCTGCCCAAGCGAAATATGTGATGCTGTTCTTCCAATTTGCGTTTAGCCTCACTCTGACAATGGAGGAGACCGAGGACAGAAAGGTCAGTGGGAATTAAAGTGTTTAGCATCTGGGAGATCAGATGGGTCCAGGCGGACTGAGCTGGGGAGGGGGTGGTTTGGGTGGGAAGGGATGAGTAAACCAAGTAGTTATGAAGGGAACGGCCTCTGTGTAAGGCGGAAAGGGGTGGAGATGAGAAGACGTAAATAGTGGTGGTATCCCGTTGGAGGTGGCAAAAATGTTGGAGGATTATTTGTTGTATGCAACGGCTGATGGGGTGAAAAGTAAGGACTAGGGGGAAGGAGAGCAAGGACGGAACTGCGGGGTACCGAGGAGACATGTGTGAGGGCCTCATCTATGATGAGAGAGGGGAACCCCCGTTCTCTAAAGAATGAGGACATCTCAGATGTCCTGGTATGGAACATCTCATTTTGGGCACAGATGGAGGAATTGGGAGTAGAGGATAGTCTTTGCAGGAAGCAGGGTGGGACGAAGTGTAGTTGAGATAGCTGTGGGAGACAATAGTCTTATCTCCTGTGATGGAGACTGTGAGATCAAAAAAAGGGAGGGATATGTCGGAGAAGGTCCAAATGGATTTGAGTGCAGGATGGAAATTGGTGGTGAGGTTAATGAAGAAAGGGAGGCAGATCCAGGAACCCCGACAGTCATTTCAGGTTAGGCAGAGGTTCACTTGCACCTCCTCCAACCTCATCTACTGTATCCATTATATAAGATGTGGATTCTTATACATTGGCGAGATCAAACGTAGACTGGGCGATCGTTTTGCGGAACCTTTGCTCAGCTCCCTGAACCTATCTAATCTCCCAGTTTGCTACACACTTTAATTCACCTTCCCATTCTCACACTTACCTTTCTGTCCTAGGTCTCCTCCATTGTCAGAGTGAGGCTAAACGTAAATTGGAGGAACGGCAAACTCATATTTCGCTTGGGCAGCTTACAGCCCAGTGGTATGAAAATGGATTTCTCTAACTTCAAGGAACCCCGACTTTCCCTCTCACCCCATTCCCCTGTAGCACCAGCTTCTCATTTTCATCCAGTATACAGCTAACAATGGCCTGTTTCCTTTATCACCGTTACTTTTTTGCATATCATTCATTCAGTTCTATATCCCTACTTCATCATTTATATCTGTTTCCCTTTCCCGTGACTTCAGTCTGAAGAAGGGTCTCGACCCGAAACATCACCCATTCCTTCTCTCTAGAGATGTTGCCCGTCCCGCTGAGTTACTCTAACTTTTTGTGTCTATCTTCGATTTAAACCTGCATCCGCAGTTCCTTCCCACACATGCTTCTAATGAAGGTCCTTCCACAGTAGTGTTGGGTTGGCAGTCCCAGTATTTGGACAGAAACATTCTGTTTCCAAAGATAGACACAAAATGCTGGGGTAACTCAGCGGGTCAGGCAACTTCTCTGGAGAAAATGGATAGGTGATATTTCGGGTCAGGACCCTTCTCCAGACTGATCAGTATAAATCAGCATCTGCAGTTCATTTTTATTACAATATATTTCCAAGATAGGATAGTCTAGAATTTGAAGGTGGTGTTCCCATACAACCATAAGTAAAGGAGCAGAATTAGACCATTCAGCCTATCGAGTCTACTCCGCAATTGTTGCCCCTGTCATTCTTAAAAGCAGATGCTACGGGTTCTGGAGGTACTGCCGTAAGGGAACATTTCCATTTTACTTTTCTCTCAATGAGGAGATAATTTGCTGTGAGTAATTAATTCTGCACAATATCCCTTCAACCAACAACACAATAATGGAACGGGCCATTTGTCTGGATACTGTTTATAGAACTTTACTAATGCTACCACATTAACTCATACACTTTAATAGTTATTTATTGTGTTTTAAAGATTTTGACATTTCAGTTTGAAAACGTACTGAATAAATACAGTTAATTTTGAAAGTAAATGAATCATTACATTCTTGTTGAATAAATAAATAGATTGAATGGTATATAAATGAATCTTTATCAGAGATGGTGAATATTTCAACTGATTTGAATATTAAATGAGTGACAAAGTGCAGGATCTGCCATGAGAGGGTAGATTCTTCAGAGGCTACACTGTTTAATGAATAATTAGGGAAACAGGTAATAATTGTAATTCTCTCAAATGTATATCCACTCTCCAAAAACCTCAGTAGGGTTAAAAAGCAATTAAAATAATATATTGACATTAACATAGCTGGAACTTTCTTAACTTCTACATTATACTTCTAACCGCGTCAAGTTTCCCTCAATTGTTTTGAGTACATTTTCCTTGGAAATTATCTTGTCAGCCCGTGTCAATTTTAGGTTTCTCTTTTGTACTCTCCAAAGGAACAAATATAGTTCTGCCTTCAATTCAGATTCCTTCACAGCAACTAACTCTGCTTCTGTGGAGTCAAGTGAGCTTGGCAGTTCAGTGGAGTTTATGTTTAAACCCCTAGATACAAAGTTTCTGCATTTAAGTCGGAATACTTTGTTGTGTACTTTAAAACTAAAAATAAAGGAGATTGAATTTTCTCTCTATTTTCTGCAATTTCTAAGTTCCTCTAGGGAGCAATGCATTCCTGATTCCAAAACACAACAACGGGTTATGAGAAACGAAATAAAAATGACTTCCAGAGCAATCACAAGATAAATGCACACCAGACACAGTGGCATGGCGGCCCAGTGGCAGAGTTGCTGCCTTACAGCTCCAGAGACCCGGGTTCGTTCCTGACTACTGGTGCTGTCTGTATGGAGTTTGTACGTTCTCCCCGTGACTGTGTGGGTTTTCTTCGAGATCTTCAGTTTCCTCCCACACTCCAAAGACCTACAGATTTGTAGGTTAATTGGTTTGGTATCAATGTAAATTGCCCCTCGTGTATGTAAGAGTGTTATCGAGCAGGGATTGCAGGTCGGTGCGGACTCGGTGGGCCGAAGGGCCTGTTTCCGCGCTGCATCTCTAAACTAAACAGACAAGAATCCAAGGATCTACAGTGAACAGAGATCTTCAAAATAGCACAATCCAGTTTTGTAATAGCAAATTTGAAAGAACAAATTTATTCAGTTTGTACATTTTAAACACAGGCATTTTAATAACCCAACAGTTATTTTTGTTTGCATATTGTTTGTTTTTAAGATAACCTTATTTTTTTGGCAGCTGCGGGTAGTCCTCTGGCTTTAATACAAGAATCCTGCAGATAGGACATGTGCTTTGTTCCTTCAGCCAGTAATCAATACACTACAAGGAAAAAAGGTTTTCAGTTACTGTTAAATAATGCTTGGAGGCAATACAGAAATATCTATATTATAGTCACATTTCTGGAAGATAGATAACATAATTTTCACAAATTCAAGAAAAAAAACCCACTGGTGTCTGCCAATGTACTTATATTGGCACTAAGCAAGTTATATAGAACATATTCTTTGGCTACTCTGCTTTGTGGCTAAGTTATATTATCCAAGGAAATCCAGTTGACAATCTTCAGTGGTGACATGATACAACATCAATCTTAAGTCCTAGGATTTATAATGTCCAAGCATTTTATATAGTATTGATAACAAATTAGTGAAGACAGTCTGTTCTTCAAAATATTTTATTGCATATGATAGGAATTATTCCTGCCTCATCTGTTTTAATTTCCGTATGCTCACCGCAAAATTCTTACAGTGTAATAATGTTCAATTATTTAACATGTACACAGAATTTTTAACTGTGTGCATAAAACAAGTATTACATATTTTGTTTGACATTTCTGCAGGTTATTTGAAAGGATTTCTTGGGTCAATTAGCAAAGCATAAAACATGTCTTAAAAACCATTAGCAATTGTGTTCCAATTCAAAAACATATAAAAGCTAAAATGTTTATTTGTAATATTTTAGACTATTTACTTCTACCATCATTTAGATTAATTGGGCAATCGTCAGCAAACATCCCATGTTCAATTCCATTCAAAGCTCCTCAGTAAATAAAGTGGTTCACCCACAAAATGCCAGGCAACGACCATCTTCAAGAGAGAATTGAATTCCCCATCCTTAACATTTCTCAGTACCCCACTTGCAAAATTTTGGAGTTATTTATCACTCACCAGAATCTCAACTAGATCACACATAGTTACATCAGCAGGTCACAGACTTGGTACTTTTTGGCAAATGACCTACTCCTGACACCTCAAAATCTTACCCACAAATATAAGACACAAGAAGTGTTGGGAATACTTTCCACTTGACTTGGATGAGTGTTAAAGAAGGAACTGCAGATGCTGGAGAATCGAGGGTTACACAAAAGGCTGGAGAAACTCAGCGGGTGCAGCAGCATCTAAGGAACGAAGGAGATAGGCGACGTTTCGGGTCGAGACCCTTCTTCAGACTGGTCAGGGATCAGGGAAACGAGAGATATAGACAGTGATGTGGAGAGATAAAGAACAATGAATGAAAGATATGCAAAAAAGTATTGATGATAAAGGAAACAGGCCATTGTAAGCTGTTTGTGGTGTGAAAATGAGAAGCTAGTGTGACTGGGGTGGGGGGGGGGGGGGTGGAGATGGAGAAGGAATGTCAGGGCCCGAGGGCTGAGGGAGAGGTGGGGAGGGGGAGGGGGCATTCTGGGTTAACAGAATTGAGAAAATTCAATGTTTAAGCCCAGAGGATGCAGACTCCCCAAGCGGAATATGAGGTGCTGTTCCTCCAACTTGCGGTGTTGCTCACTCTGGCCGTGGAGGAGGCCCAGGACCGAGAGGTCGGATACGGAATGGGAGGGGGTGGTGAAGTGCTGAGCCACCGGGAGGTCAGGTTGGTTATTGCGGACCGAGCGGAGGTGTTCAGCGAATGACTTGGATGAGTGTTGCCCTAGTAGCACTCTTGAAGTTTGACACCATCCCAGAACAAAGCAACCCACTTGATATGCACCCTATTAATTATTCAAAAAAATATTTCCTCCATCACAGCGGCATTTACTTCATAAAATGTATTTCAACTGCACCCGATAGATCTTGATGTCCTGATGCAGAGTCTCAACCTGAAACATCAACTTTGCCTCTACAAATGCTGCTCAACCTGCAGTTTAATTTTTAATCTTATAGATTGTTGTTTGGCAGGTGTGATAACTAGGTAGGGAAGGTCAATAGTGTGTTGGAACACCGGGACTGCAGAGAGAGTGACAACGATCGGTACAACTCAGGTCACATCACGGTGAAGGAGCGTGTGGGTGACCCGGACATTGAACTGATGGCTGTGGGTCTCCGCTTATGCTGTGTGCCCTGGGGATTCTCACACGCCGCTGTGGTGGCTGTTTATGTTTAATCTTTATGTGGTTATGTATCTTGTTGCTTTTTGTATAAATGTTGGCAAATCAAATTCCTTGTATGTTTACATACTTGGCTAATAGATTTATTACAATGAAAGTTACAATTAATTTGTATCTAAATCCAGGGGCAGGGTTATGAGGGTACCTTTTCCATCAAGGGGAACAATAAAGAAACTTGGTCTGGCCTGAAATTCTGGCCAAACACAGCTATACTTTTAAAGCCACAATATTACAGTAAAAATTGTTATTCCAAGTACAATACACAGCTAATTAAAGTTTAAATGCTGCTCCTTTTAGGAAATTTGCAGCCTGGAAGTACTTCTAATTATCGTTAAAGCAAATCAGGAACAAAGCACAAAAAGAATGACATTATCTTTCATTTTATCTTGGGGTGCAGTGTTTTAATCTCGGAAGATCCAACATAGATCTGGTCTGTCGCAGGACTTTCATATTTGATCCAGTATCCTCAACAAGTCACCAATGAAAGGTGTAATTATACAATAAATATCAATTTACTTCAAGTGCATTGGAAAAATACATGCCCTCTTGCTGACCGAATAATTTAGATTAATTTAAGGATCTCACCTGAAGCAGAGACAGTATTAATTTGCAAAAACATACACCTTCAAACAGACAGTTCAAACAAGTCAAATTTTCCTGCTTTAATGCTAGACTGAATAATTGTGCAAGATGCTGAATTGTTATCCGATTGAATAGCAACAGTGGTAATTTGCAATTATGCTCTCTATGATAACAGATGAGGCAGAACAATGTTCATCATGTAATAACATCACTGCTACATGCTCTAGGATACTATTCTCCTTAATTGTCTGTTATTGACATTTTTAGTATGTCTGATACTTTAAGCATGATTACATTTCAAGTTATTAACAACATAAATATCGATGCTGAACAAGCTAACAGCAGTTGTGCAACAATTAAATGTACACTCACCTTTTTGTGGAAAATATGCTTGCATTCCAGTTGATAGCAATCGTCTAAGGGAACTAACTCCTCATGGCAAATGACGCAAGGATCTTCCTCAATACTCTTAGGAACAAAATTACAAAATTAACATAGATTAAAATACAAAGAACCTTTGGGTTTAATAAAGTTTGAATTTTAGGCGAGAACTACTGTTGGTCACAGATATTTGTGTTTCCCTTGAAGTGAGGAACGGGTTGAAGTGGGCACACATCACCTGCATCAGCGATATCACAGTGACTCTTTTATACTCTGTTACTGAACATCGTTCACTGATCAGAGCCATGTGTCACCATGTACAACTACACATCACAATGCCTGGATTCAATCCACTTTGGCAACCAGGCTGCATGTGTTGGCAACTGTTGCTCACCTATCATTCTGCTCTGTTGCTGCCACCCTCTGCAAAATCTCTTCAATCAAGAACATAAAATCTCCAAATTCTATCCACTGCCATTCCACAACATTCATTGTAGCTGGACACAACCTCCTGGAAGTGAAATGCCCAATGAACTTCAGGTTCTTGGCCTGTATCTTCCACAGGTCATGGGCATGTCTGAACTACATGCAAACATACCACGACAGGTGTGGACATGTGCAAATGGTTTCTCACTTCATGGTTTTATTCCCAATCTCTTCTGCAGTTCCGAAGCTGAAGCTTCAAAATAAACACACACATTCTGCCAGTAATTGGCCTGTGCAGTTGTTTTGACATGTATGTGTATACATTCAGTTTCAGTGAAAAAAGGCATAGGCATTGTTTGCCTCCAACAGTAAATCAAGTTCAACTGCGGTCAAAGGAATATGCAAGATCATGCAGGATATATTACTGGTGGTTGATGTGATACCATTCCTCTTGCACTTTATGGATGGGTTTTGATCTAGTATCCTCAACAAGTCATTTATCTTGCACTCCCAAAACTAAATTTCACCCCATGGGCCGGGGCGGAAATCCTGGGGTGCTCAGGATGCTTTGAGGTGGGGGAAAATCCCCCCCATGTTTGGTCATCCGGACGTTATCAGCCGCTTTCTAAGGGCTGAATTGGCCCATTCGCGGGGCCTTTCAGTGCCCGTCGCAACTTAAAATCAAACTGCAGCATCGAGGCGATCAAGGCTCTCGATGTTGAAGCCTCCGCCGGGCCGATTCAAGCCCATGGCCGAAGCCTCGCATGCATCTCGCTCTCTCTTCCAGCCCAGCGCGCCGCTTGACTCGGGGGTGAGTCGGTACAGCGTGGAGTCAGCGCCCGATGAGCAGGGGGAACCGTGACCGGGTCACCGCCAGGGATGCGCTTCTCTATCTGGAAGGCGGAGGGTCTGCTGCGGCTGCTGGCAGGTACACAGAGAGGCCACTCGGTCCGCGCGTCGCTGCTGTCTCACAGCGCCAGGGCCACGGGTTTAGATCCTGACTCCGGGCGCTGTCCGTACGGAGACTTTTTCTCTCCACTAGCACCTTGTCTGATGTTGATCTCTCCCTTGCTGCTGAACAGACCGAGCACCAGCACCGAGTGCTCGCTCCGCCACGTCTCTCGCTTATGTTTATTTTGACCGTGGGTCTCCACAGGGCCCACGGCTGAAGCCTCCGAAGCTTCTCGTGTGTATGTGAGTGTGCGCATGCGCGCGCAGCCACCAATAAAATGTGTTCCCCCCATGTTTTGATAGCGATTTCCATGCCCGCCATGGGCTAGGATCTAGGAGTACAGGTGCATGGTTCCTTGAAGGTCAAGTCGCAGGTATTTAAGGTGGTCAAAAAGGCTTTTGGCACTTTGGCCTACATCAGAGTATTGAGTATAGAAGTTGGGAGGTCATATTGCAGTTAAATAAGACGTTGGTGAGTCCGCATCTAGAATATTGTGTTCAGGCCAGGGCATCATGTTATAGGAAAGATATTGTCAAGCTTGAAAGGGTTCAGAAAAGATTTACGAGGATGTTGCCAGGACTAGAGGGTGTGAGCTTTAGGGAGAGGTTGAGTAGGCTGGGTCTCTATTCCATGGAGCGCTGGAGGATAAGGTGTTATAGAGGTGTACAAAATCATGAGAGGACTAGATCGGGTAGATGCACAGATTCTCTTGCCCAGAGTAGGGAAATAGAGGACCAGAGGACATCGGTACAAGGTGAGAGGGAACAGATTTGATAGGAATCCGAGTGGTGACATTTTCACACAAAGGGGGGTGGGTGTATGCAACAAGCTGCCAGAGAAGGTAGTTGAGGCTGGGACTATCTCATCATTTAAGAAACAGTTAGACAGGTACATGAATAGGACAGGTTTGGAGGGATATGGAACCAAGCGCAGGCAAGTGGGATTAGTGTAGCTGGGACATTGTTGGCCAGTGTGGGCAAGATGGGCTGTTTCCACACTGTATTACTCTATGACTCCAAGTGCTGGCTATTTCACCATGGGGCGAAGTCAATATCCATTTCAGTTCAAATAAACAGTGTACTTTTGATCGGGAATCAGCAGACAGCAGTTACCAGAGTTATTGACGCTCAATATAATTAATCTTCTGTAGCTTTAAAAAAATTCAGCTGAAGCACCACAAAATGATAAGTACCATTCTCCATGATGCCCTTACGCCTGTGTTTTCATTATCCTGAATTATTAATTATCCTCTATTTTTAATTAGTTTTTAAAGAGTGGGATAAAAATTAATAGGAAGATTAAACAAGCTTACCAGTTTGAAGTTTGATCTTTATTTTATGAGGAGTTACGATGAGGGATTACGTGAAGAAGCCCGCCAGCCCGCATGCGCGTCAACCTTCAAAGCAGCGGTGAGAAATCACAGATAACAGTTGTTGAACTGAATATAGGAAGATTCCATAAACTAGAACTACCAGCTGACCTTTATGAGAGAGGGTTGGGAGCGGAGGGCACGTAATCCCTCATCGTAACGCCTCACAAAATAAAGATCAAACTTCAAACTGGTAAGTTCTCGTTTAATCTTACTATTTTACTTCGGAGTCACGTGAGTGACTACGTGAAGATTTCAAAGCTCTGTGATTTCATGCCGTGAACACGAGTCCATGCAACATACTGCATTTGTTGACCAAGGAGGAGTGAAAATCATAATGCATTCAGCCATGACATAGATTTAAAACATGCTGATGCTTTTATTAAACAAAAATGATATATATGAAAATAATAGTGACCCCTCACATCCGGGGTAAATTATAAAACAGAACTTAAAATTGAATTAGCAAACACCCCCGGCCTGGCAATGGGTTTGTTATAAAACGTTTGGAAAGTTATCTCATTTGACCATCCTGCCGCCGCTAGGATGTGGTCCAGTGGAACCTCTGATATAAAAATATCAGTGTCCACACTTGCACAAGATTTAAAAATATCAGTGTCCACACTTGCACAAGCCAAAACCTGTCTTAACCACCTGGAGATGGTCTGCACTGACACCCTTTTGTGAGGTTTTTTGTAACTAACAAACACTGCCAGTTCAGTGCCTCTGAGACTTTTTGGGACCTTAACATACTGTTGTAGATGTGTGACCACACACAACCGATGGTCCACGGGGTATGCCATAAACTCTAATTTGAGACCTGACGCCCCTGTTCTGCTCTGCTTGACTAAGTCATGCACATAAAAAGTAATTTTACTGGCAGATGTAACCATTGTGTCCAGTCGCAGTTTATGCAACAAATGGACCCGTTGCGCCGAAACCAGCGCCATGAGCACTACCACTTTAAAAGTTAGTTTGACCGGGGCAGGGATGTAGCTGGAACCCACTGCCGAAGCAGCGTCAGTACAATGTTCACATCCCATATCTCCGAGTACCTTGACCTGGGGGGATTGGTGTTGAAGATACCCTTCATAAACCTGGATATCAGCGGGTGAAACCCGACAGCGTGGCGTCCCGATCCCAGCAACAAGTATAACGACAATACACTTCTGGCACAATTAATGGCACTGTAACTCAATTTTTCATCAAAAAATAGACTGGACAGAAATTCCAAAACACCTGTCACACGTGCCGTGTCATACGTGATGTTGGACTGCGAACAGAACGTTTCCCATCTCTTTATATAGGTGAGGTACTGCTTCTTGGTGCTATCTCTCCAAGCCGCAGTGATCACGTCCACAGTTCGACCAGACAGTCAGAACCCCAGGAAATGTCTCCTCAGAATCTGCAAATCAACAAATTTATTCGGTCATGTAATGGGTGGCTCTCCCCAGTTACGGGATGAACCAGCAGATTGCTGTGTTTGAGAATGGCCATAAAAGGCTCCGATATCATTCCCAGAATCAATGGGAACCATGGCTGTGTAGGCCAGTCAGGCACTACCAAAATGCCTGACACGGAGTCTTATTGGATCTTTTGCAAGACTCGACTGATGAGGCAAAAAGGAGGGAATGCATACAAGAACATTCCTCCCCAGTGTACCGAGAATGCATCCATCGCCACTGCCCCTGGGTCTGGCTCCCATGCAACATATATTTGGTAACTGGTGATTAAGCCTGGATGTGAATAAATCGATACCCGGCGTTCCATGTCGAGCAACAATGTTGGTGAACATTTTATGATTCAACATCCATTCTGTGCAGCTGGAAAGGCAGCCACTAATTTGCCAATTACCCAGGCCACTTGTTGAATAGATGGTTGCTCAATAACAAGGTTGTTACAGGCTTCTATTAATTCCAATCTCTTGCCCCAGGGCAGAGTCACAGACATGAATAGAGTTAATGGTAAATCCCAAATAATCAATAACTGTGGATGGTGTCAACTTAGATTTATCTGGATGAGAAACCCCAATCTCTCAAACAAGAGTTTAGTGGCTGAAACAGCTAATTTAGCTAATTTCAGAGTTTTTCCTATAATTAGGATATCATCCAAATATACCATAACAATATGATTTTGAGCTCCGAGAAGCCCAAGCGCCGGTTTTAATAATTTGGTAAATAATCTGGGGGCTGATGTTAACCCATTAGGCAATGCTTTAAACTGCCACAGTTGCCCCATCCAGTTAATACCTGGATATCAAATCTGGATACCAGTTAATATCAAATACCTCCTGTGATCCCTGTGAATGGGTACCGAATAGTATGCATCTTTGAGATCGATGCATGCCATAAAGCAATCTTTGGAAATCAGTTGGCAGTAACGAAGGTTTCCATTTTAAAATGTCTATACTGCACAAAAGTGTTGAGTCAAATCAAGGATGATTCAGCATCCTCCATCTTTCTTTTGTCTTGTAAATATATCAGAAACGAATTTGTGAGGTTCATGACTTGACCTCTCAATTACCCCTTTTGAATGTAACTTTTGAATTTCAGCTCGCACATCCAAACCTTCCTGTTGTGAATGAACAAATGTCGGGTTTGGTGCATGCTGTGTGGGTGGCAATGAATTGGGAAGGAATTCGATTTGGAACCCCTGTATACTGTGCAGTATAAACGGATCTAATGTTATCCAATCCATTCATTCAAAAACAAGTGTAATCTCCCACCAAATTGTAAACAGTCCAAACATGTTCTGGAAAGAACCAGACCCACCTACCTCAATGGTTACCGGTGGTTTTGTGGTTTTTATTTCCGCCCCCGAGGTTTGGGGGGTGGGGGTGCTGGAGTGCGCAGATTACTCATCTTCCACGAGGGCCGGCCTGGGCCTTGGCCTAAAAAAAACCTCTGCCCAGAATATACGGCTTTCGAGCTGCCACCAGCTTCAGCGAACCGCTTGCTGCTGGTGGAAGGGTAGGGGTGCTGCCGCTGGAATGGAGAAGCTTTGCTGGTCGACGGCGCCTTCATCAGCCCGACAGCTTTCGCTTCTTCATCGAGGTCCTTCACCTGTTTTGGCAGATTTTCTCCGAAGAGAAAATTCGGCGGCTGAACATTGCTGGCTCTGCACAACCCTGCAAATTTGTGGTTCAGGGCAGGTCGGATGACATTTTTGCGAAAGCAATTGATTTCAAAATGTGCGTTGCACATTAATGCCAGGGCATCCTGCTGTACATCAGACTATGGACCCCGATCCACGGATCTGGCAAACGCCGTTATGCCTGAGGCCAGCAATTTGAGGATTCTCTGGAGCTTTACCTCCTGGGCCTTGATGCCCCTCCAATATATCCCCAAATTGAGTTGTTGACAGCCGGTACATTTAGCGAAGCACAGTTCCCAGGTGTATGGTATTTGGTAGATGTATCTATCATTACCTGCTCCTGCAGCTGGTGGGAAGTGAGGTAGTTGATGCTTGCAGCAATTTCCACCTGTAGCGGCTCCCCTATTTGCGAGGGTATTGCAAATTTAGAAGCTATGGCAGGCAAATCCTGTGCTTCGTGCACCCCATGCATACTGGTGCACCCCATGCATACTGGTGCACCCCAGCCATACCACCGAATTCTGAGTCAGTCCAGTACTGACTCCGTACGCTCCCCTCCTCAGAGAGGGAGACGTTGTGCAGCCCTGAACTTGGCGCTGCCGCGGGCCCGCGAGGAGACCCGCGCTGATATAACTCCGTTACCCGGAGAATATCATGATGGAGCATCCTTTCCATCAGGTGCTCCATCCAGGATAAACGTCCGAAGACGCTATCCATTGTAGGAGGCGAGTCCTCCTGGCCTAACTCGTCCGAGTCCACAGGCCTATTCTACTTTCTCTTGGCTTTACTCCCTTTCTGGGGAACCAAAGTGCTCTTAGCAGGCACCAAGTTGGGAGCCGCTGACCGCAACGTCAGCGACTCGTGTGGCGAAATCGACGGCCGCCAGCTGCCCGTACTCCCGCGGTCATCCGTAGCCGGTTTCCCCGCGGCCCGTTTGGACTTCGCCCTGGACTTTTCCATGATGATTGGAATCTCGCCGTTCTGTAACCAAGATTACAGAACAAAAAACAACCTCAGAATAAGTGCAAAAGTTACCTGTAGGGCCTTTTAAACTTACTGCTGGAGGAGCAGTGCGCCTCCCAGCCAGTCGTGCGGCATGCGTTAGACGTATTGACGCGCATGCGGGCTGGCGGGCTTCTTCACATAGTCATCATGATACTCCGAAGTAAAATTCATAATGTTATGTCATAAATGTGTGATTTAGTGGTTATGCATACTACCCCATGTGCTCCATTTTTGAAATTGTGTCTGGTTGGCTTCAATTTCTGAAGCGTCACGACTGAGGATAAAGTTCTATCTCATGGTTCCTACTCCACAGTGGTTTGTTCAAAAAGAAAGAAATATAATGTATTCAGCTGAGCAGAACACAATATGCGGCTTATTAGTTGTTTCAGTGATAATATTATAGAAATATAATCAATAACAATTTTATTTCATACCTCCGGTCGTGGCACAATCTGGTTAGCGGCTTTTTGATATTCAAGACCCAACCACAAGTCATGCTCCATTAGTCCTGGATCATCAAAGTTGCTCAACACTGATCTAAAAGAGAAATGATATTACAGAATGTCAAGGAATTCAGACACTTTCTTTGAACAGTGAACCTTAAAGCCCCTATCCCACTTAGGCAATTTTTTCGGCGACTACAGGCGACTAGGCTGTTGCCACATGGTCACGGGGTGATGCCTGCATGGTCGTGAGTTGTTTTCTCAAGTCGCCTAAAGAGTCGTAACATTTTTCTGGACGCCGCTGGATTTTGAAATGTTCAAACCTTTTCGGCGACTGTGGGCTTGACGTAGCTTGTCTTCTCCTGTTGTAGGTCGTCGCAAGGATGACGCAGATTGTCGCCGCGTGACGTTGGTTGTCGCCGGGTGCTGACTTTGGTGAATTCCATTAGCGGCTACCTACGTCAACCGGCGACAGGTACCGCCGACTGAATTGTCTTGGGTCGTTGCTTGTCGTAGCTTGGGGGGGGGGGGGGGGTCCAGTCTCCGCTTTTTCGGCGACCTGCTATGACTGTGACAGTCACCGGCAGTCACCGATGAAATCGCCCAAGTAGGACAGGCCCTTTATTCCCACCCCACATCATTGGCCCTCTCTTCCCATCTTGTGGCCCTCTCCACCTTTCCTCCGACCCGCTCTCCTCCATTGTTCCCGCCCTCTCTCTCTCCGCACTCCTCTTGTCCTCGCACCCCACTCCTCCAGCCCTCTCTTGTGCGTGAACATCAGTTCCTGAGATCTAAGAGCAGCATAATCATTGAGTTGGTCAACTATGGACAGTTCAAAGGTAAAGCAGGACTAAGGATTGGGTAGGTATTACCACAGCACCAAATCAGAAATCAAGAATGTAGACAATCATGGAGGCAGATGATCAGAGCAGGGTAGCACAGATCAAACATAGAACAGTACAGGAACAGGCCCTTTGGCCCATAATGTTTGCATCAAACAGGATGCTAATTCAAACTAATCTTCTCAACCTGCATGTAATCCATATCCCTCCATATCTTTATACCTATATCAAGTCTCTTAAATCCCACTATGGTATCTGCTTGCCCCACCGCCCCCGGCAGTGTGTTCCAGGAACCCACTACTCTGTGTAAAAAACTTGCTTTGCATATTTCCATAAAGCTTTGCCTGCTCATCTTAAACCTATGTCAGCTGGTCTTTCACAGTTCCAACCTGGGGAAAAAAGTACTGACCGTATCTACGCCTCTCATAAGTTTATTTGGTTCTATCAGGTCATTCCTCAACCTCGGATGTTCCAGAGAAAGCAATCCAAGTTTGTCCAACCGCTCCCTGCAGCTAATACACTCTAATTCAAGCAGCATTCTGGTTAAACTGCTTGTGCACCTTCTCCAAAGCCTGCAAATCCTTCCTGTAATGGGGCAACCAGAACTGCACAAGTACTCCAAATGTAGCCCAACCAAAGTTATATGAAATTACAACACGACTTACTGACTCTTATACTCATCTGATGAAGGCAAACATACCATATGCCTTCTTTACTACTCTATGTACTTCTGTTGCTACTTTCAGAGAGTTGGGGACAGGGTGATAGTTCAGACAGGGTGTGGTTGGTTGGGACAGAAACTTTGCTTCCCTAATGTCATCGTGGCACATTCCTGCTTGCCATTGTGGAGGCTTGGGTCAGATGAATAGTTCCCTAAAGGGCCTGTCCCACTTTCACGACCTAATTCCAAACCTTTTTTACTCGTGGACATATTTCATCAGGCTAGAAAAAACGCCCCGACCTACTTGATGCAATGAGTACCTACGACTAGGTTAACGGCCTGCTACGACCTACCTACGGCCTCCTACGACCTTGTGACGGCCATGCTGCGAGTAGGAGTCAAGGGCAAACTCGGCAGAGGTCGTCTATTAGGTCGTGAAAGTGGGACAGGCCCTTAAATGATTCATCGCCAATTTTTAATCCATAGTATCTAACTTATGTATCAAACATATCGGTGTATTACAATTCTTCCGCCATTGCCCCATCACCAGATATTAATTATAACCCTATGACATTATTTACTTATATTGTGAACTTAAAACAACTTAAGAATTATGAAAATCTATTTAAATTCATTGTTGAGTCCCTTAGCTGAGAAAGCGCCTGCCTGATAGCATGGGTGAGAGTTGAAATTTACGGAGGAAAAAATTATTACTGAGTCATGATCTAACTGTATTTAGAAAGCACATTTTATTTTCAGAGAAAAGAGTACATTCCAATAACTCATCAGTCACAGTGTCGAGCCAAATTCTGTTGTTATCTAAATGCCACATACAATCAATTCCAGGAATGTTCCCCAGAGAGAAATTGGCAATGGAACTTGGTCCTGTTAATCTCTGACTAAACTAAAAAAAATGAAGATAATTGTGATATCATTATCATTGACTGAGTACAGACGGCGAATTGAACCTGTGATCTTTGTGAGCTTCATATATTATCTCACAAAAGATTATCCCTAAAGGACTAGGGGAACTAAGATGTGCTCATGGCCCTCAAGCCCAACAAAGAGAGGAGAAAAGGTGTGAGCCAAAAACAATTACATCTGCCTTCCTGTCCATTCCAAATCGTGCACCGTATCAATAACAAACACACATTTTGTAACTTTTTTAATCTAGTCAAGATTCAAGTGTACATTTGATATTGCAAGTCATTGAGACATAGCTGACAATGGTGCTAAAAACTTCTAGTCCTGATTCGGATCCCAAGCTGCTCTGACGTAGCCACAATGATGGCATCTACTTACACCAGGCACGCCTGTCCATGGAAAGACAAACTCCGACAGGTCAAATTAACACCGTTACACCCAGGTGACATACAATGTTCACATCTATTCACAATGCTTCAGATAAGGATCACCTGTGCTTACATGCACATAAGACCTTTGCAATATTCAAGATTGGAGTTATAGGGCGGCACAGAGGTAGAGATGCTGCCTTACTGCACCAGAGACCCGGGACTGATCTTGGCTATGGGTGCTGTTTGTACGGAATTTGGACGTTCTCTCTGTGGCTGTGTGGGTTTTCTCCGGATGCTCTAGTTTCCTCCCACAATCTATGGGTGCAGGTTTGTAGGTTAATTCAGTTTCGTAAATTGTCCCTAGTGCATATAATGGAACTAGTGTACAGGTGATGGATGAGTTGAAATTTACGGTGGAAAGAATTACGCTGGTTAGCGTGGACGCAGTGGACCCAATGGGCCTGTTTACATGCTATATCTCTAAACCAAACTATGTATAATATTGTGCCCAATACAGACAGATGAGAAGGAATTTCTTTCCTCTGTCATGAATTGTAGAATTCTCTGCCCCGGAGATCTGTGGATAAATGGAGTCCTTGAATACATTCAAAAGGTAGATTTATAGACATTTAAACGGCGAGAGTGATGGGATATGGTGTTGAGGAGAAGATAGCTTCAGCCTGGACCGACTGGATGTAAGAATGAAGGTGCCACCAGACTTTCACTGCTCCTGTGCTCTGTGTAGTTTCTAATATAATGATCGTGCTACGAGTCTAACCTGCTTTGCCTTTATAATTACCCACCATCACATCTTGGGATTAGAAACTTGAGTCAGGAGAATACCACGACACTGAGGACAGGTACCGTGCAGCAAGTGACACACATTCTGACTCCCAGAAACCTTACCACAAAGAGCATAGTCTCATACCCGCCAATTGCTTGTAAAATGGAAGTCTATGCGCAAATTCACTCCTTCCAATAACATTGTGCTGTCTACAACCTGCATTACAGCATCTCATTAAGCCTCTTTAAACCCATGACCTGCACAAGTGTCAAGGGCAGCATTTGCAAGGGATATCCGCATAAACTGCCTTCAGGTTACAGATTAGCACAGAGGGTGTTGCGTATATGGAATGAGCTGCCAGAGGGTGGTAGAGGCAGGTACAATAACAACATGTAAAATACATTTGGACGATTATTTGGATAGAAAAGATTGAGAGGGATATGGTCCAAGTGCAGGAATCTTGGTCGTCGTGGATGAGTTGAGCGAAAAGTCTGTTTCCATGTGCATGACTCTATTATCCTGACTTGAAAATATATTGCTGTTCTTTCATCAGATCTGGCCCAAGATCCTGATTCATGGAATCATGGAAAGCTTTATTGTCATTCAGACCTTGCAGTCTGAACGAAATTTCGTTGCCTGCAGTCATACATATAGTAAATAACAAAACACACAATAAACACATATTTAACATCCACCACAGTGCGTTCACCATACACCTCCTCACTGTGATGGAAGGCAAAAATCTTGTCTTTGTCTCTTCCCTTCTTGTTCTTCCTCTTCCTCTGCACTGAGGTGACCCAGGCCTCAGATGTTGTGACCGCACCGGGTGATGTAAATAAGTCCCGTGGCTGAACTGCGCTCCGTGAACGGGCCAGTTCAACTCCGCGGCCCGGGGCGGTCGAAGCTGCCGCCCTCCAGTCCAGCGGACGCAGATGTTGCCGCGGGAGCTCTGGAAAAACAGGTCACCAACCTGTGACCTGCGAGCTCCCGACGATGTCGTCTACTGGGCCCGCGGGCAGGCCTCCGAAGTCGCTTCTGCCGCCGCCGCCACCGGAAAGCCGCCACAGCTCCGAGTCGGGCCGTCGGAATGCCGGAATACCCGAACCCGCCACAGCCCCAAAGTCAGCCAGCCCCGCGCTGGTAAGTCCTGGCTGGCTCTGCTTCCGGAGCCCGCAGTTGGAGGCCGTCAGCTCCGCCATGAGGCCTCAGCGTAGACGGAGACGGAGACGGGGGACACGACAAGAAAAGTCGTGTCCCCCCAAAAGGAAGAGACCAAAACGTTTCTCCCACCCCTCCCACACACATACACTACATAATAACTCAAATTAACGCTAAAACAAGACAAGAAAACAACAACAAAAAAAGAAAAACAGACAGCCTGCAGGCGAGCCGCTGCTGCCAGGGCAGCGCCGCCACTCCCACTCCTGAGATTCTCTACCTGAAGGCACTATGGTTGTCACCTTCATTATACAAACTGCAGTGGTTCAGGTAGCAGCACACTGACATATTTTCAAAGGACAATGTTTGTCAAATGTTTAAGTGACAACTAAATGCCACAAATCTAAAGTCATTTATGGAAGGGGGCCAAATTTCAATGGAAGATCAAAATACGATTTAAAATCTATTATTAACAGGAACTACCTTAAAACATAATGCCAAACGTTAACACTTACCTGCTTCTGCGTCCATGTAACTGGCCGATTGTTGGAGTCATCATGGTAGCAGGTGGAGCAGCTGAGTGCACCTGGTGTGAGTGATGGGACAATGGTAAACCCTGAGAGCTCGATTTCTTCCCAGATTTCTAAGAACAGAATAAACTTGTATATGAAAAAATAAAGATTCATAAAGTCATACATGTGGAAAAGGGCCCTATGGCCCAACTTGCACATGTCGACCAATATGCCCAACTACATTAGTTCCACCTGCCTGTGTTTGATCCATATCCCTCTAAACCCATCTTATCCATGTGGCTGTACAAACGCTTTTTTCAACAATTGTGATAGTACCTGTCTCAACTACATCCTCTGGCAGCTCGTTCCATATGCCAACCACCTATTGTGCAAAAAAAGTTATCTCAGGTTATATTAAATCTTTCCCCTTTCACCTTAACGCTGGTCTAAATCTGGTTCTTGATTCTCCAACTTTGGATAAATGACTCTGTTCATTTACCCTAACTATACCTCTCATGATCTTAATGAGGTGTATACGATCATCCCCCATCTTCATGTGCTCCAAGAAATGAAGTCCGATACTGTTCAACCTCTCCCTATAGCTCACGCCCTCAACTCCTGGCAAATTCCTCATAAATCTTCTCTGCGCCCTTTCCAGCTTAACAACATCTTTCCTATAACTGTGTGACCAAAACTGAACACAATGCTCTAAATGTGCCTCACCACTGTCTTGTGCAACTGTAACATTACCTCTCAATCATTATACTCAATACTCTGACTGATGAAGGCCAATGTGCTGAAAGCCTTCTTGATCACTCTATATACCCGTGATGCCACTTTCAAGGAACTATGCAGTATGAGGGAGATACCAGTGAATCTCAGGTTGGCCACTTTGTACCAATTTTAACCAACATTTACACCCAGGAAGCACAGCCAGGTAGCAGTACGACAGATCACAACTTCTGTCTGTCTTGATCTTCTCTATTGTTCTGCTCTCTGTGGCCAGTAGCTTGACCTTGCAACAGTAAAGGGCCTGTCCTACAAGCATGCAACTCTATGCGATTAGCGCGACCTAACGTGGTGGCTTGAACCGTCCGGCGTCACGGGGCCGGTCCCATTTCGATCGCCGGAGCCGTGCGGAATTGTGCGGAGTTCGTCCCGACAGTGCGCGGGGCTCCGAAAAACTGACTATGTTCAAAAATTCCGTGCGTTAACGGCTTGTCGGCTCGCAGTCGCCTCGACGCATTACACACCGCCCCGACATCGTGCCTCCGTGAACCTATCTGTAGGTGCCTCCGTGACCCTCTATGTGTGTGGCTCCATGGCCCTGTGTGTGTGTGCCTCTGTGCCCTTCTCTGTGTGCCCCTCTCTGTCCTGGCGAACTTACCTTTAAGACTTCGCTCCAAGTTCGCCTCACTTTGCACCGCATTGTGCCACTCACCCGACCTCCGCGTGGCCCTCGCTGCCGGTTTGGTTGCGCTTGCCGCATGCAGGGGCATGCTGGTGGGAACGGCCCTGTACAGGGGATCACCCGACCTCCGCGCGGCCCCCGCTTCTAGTTTGATCGCGTTCATCGCATGCATGCTTGTAGGACAGGCCCTTAACCCTTCTCATTATTTTTCATGATAATTGCAATGAATTCAACCATTTAGCCAAACTAAAGAGCTGTGAGAAGCCAGTCTTCTTACCAGAACATGCAAAGAAAGTGGTTCAGGATTAATGAGTTTAGGAAGATCACTCAATTTGGCTCCATTTTTGATCAGCTGAATATGACTATTGAATGTTTTCTAAATAATAGACAAATGTTTCAAGTTAATAAAAGGACTACATTGCATCAATCTCTACAATTAATTAAAAATATAGATGACGAGGGAGTGCCTGCACTGCTGGTGTAGTAACAGGACAATTTTCACGCCTCATCCTGGTCGGTATTAATTAAACTAAGTGATCTGAATTGGTGCAAGAGAATGAGGCTTTAAGGAAATAAAAGATGAGAAAAAATGTGAATCCCTTTCCAAAATGACAACATTCTGGACTTATATAAATGTAAAAACTCATTCTGACACATAATCATACACTTGGAATGTGGATAATTCATAAAAGAAATGTCACTAAACCTACATTGCTATTCCACAATGCCTCACATTAATGGAGAAAGTGTCAGAGTAATTGAAAAATTATTATCCTCAGCCTTGAAATCCTAGAATTTTAAACTGCTTGGATACTACAGAATAGCAGCTGGCACTTATTCAGAACATGATATTTCTGTTTCCATGTGCAGCTTTGCTTTGGTCTCTGGTATTCTGAAAAGCCAACAGCCTCAAAGTGTGCCAGTGCTCATTATATAACAGTGCACTGAAGAAACCATTTATTTAATCTTGACTGCTGACTTTTTGACCGTGCTGCCAAATTAATCTTATTTCTTTATTCTTTTTCACAGCACCACAAACTTTTCACTAGTTTTCAATTCTCCCTGACATACGTACATCATTACAGAAGGTGAGTTGTCGGGAGGATTTCAAAAAGGTGAATTTTGTAAACTGGGTATCAGAAGATTATAATGGGCAGCCGATAAGTGTAAAAAATATAAAGACTGTTCTGCAGGATATTAATCCCTTACAAGACATGCATAAAGGTAAAGGTTTTAATAGGATGTACAAATCTGCTTATGTAGCAGATTACTGGTTAAACCATACACCTGTTTTTTTTGCTATATTAACAAAGGTGATAATAAGATTACTCACAAAGAATAAGGCATCATAATGAAGGTAGACCCAAAATGCTGAAGTAACTCAGCGGGTCAGACAGCATATCTGGAGAAAAGGAATAGGTAACGTTTCCGGTCGAGACCCTTCTTCAGAAGTCTCGATCTGAAACGTCATCTATTCCTTTTCTCCAGAGATGCTGTCTGACCCGCTGAGTTAATCCAGCTTTTTGTGTCTATCTTTGGTTTAAACCAGCATCTTCCAACACATCGTAATAAAGGTGTTGTTTAAAGAAATATATTCATGACAAATTGAATACATTGTAAATAACTTAGGTCAGCAATATTTACAAAATGATAATACAGTCCTAAAGCAAAACAATCTTGAAATGTGTGTGTACCTTTGTATAGTCAATCTTGCTTCTGATATCTGCAGCAGCAGCTTCCCTTTTGTTCAGAGCAGCTTGGATATGTGATGGGTCAACAATTTGCCTAGAATTGATATGGGAAACATGTATACAAAATAAATCTCTAAGGCACCACACCCATTTTACAAGCTTCTCACATCAAACATTCAAGTGTGTTGTCTCCCATTTAAGTCAAGGCTGAGAGGTTGGTGTCCAGGACATGGAACTGAAACCATATTATCCACATGGTGAGCTTAACAATGGGTTAAGCCCTCTTTTGAAGAACCGCGTATGGGAAGTAGGTTTACTCGTGGCTTAACCAGCTGCCCCGAAAGGTACAAGAACAGAAATGTTATTCCTGAATCCAAAATAAATAGGAGTATAAATAAATCATCAGTCAATTTGATGATAGAGAATTAATAATTTATGAGGCCGATTTCATTCACAGGCAACATTCATGGATTTGTATCCAATATCGATTAACTTGCATTGAAATGATTAAAACTGAAGGTACCCCCTTGTCTGATCCATGACCAAGCTTAGTTGATGATCCGTCTCCACCAGGGCTTCGTCCAAGTTTCTGAGTATGAAATCTCTGCGCATCTCCAGCAAAAGACACTGCCGGAGAAACAATTATTTTAGTCTGCATTCCTTTCACCCAAATCTAACTAGACATAAATTTAACTACCATCTGTTAGGCAGAAAATGAACAGGATATGACTTACTTTGGTAAATATTAGGTTAATCTAGTATGTAATTCAATTTAAATAAAATCCTCTGTAATTGTGTTTTTAAAGTTTTTGTTCATCAAAATTAAGAGTGTAAAATTGGCACTGAATCCTCCGTAGACCGTTGGCTTAATCCAGAGACTCATCCAACAAAACGTTAAGTGCCAGTAAGTAGTGATCAATAAATCTGTGGAAGCCTGACCAGATAACTCTCACCTCTTGACTGATTGCCTTTTTCATATTCTCTGTTTCGGTTTGTTTAATATTTGCAATCTCTTTCTCCAGCTGTAATTTTTCATGGGACCATTCTTTTCTGTGAAAATGTCAAGTGTATTTAAGACATTACATTCTGCAAATCTGCAGGTAGATTGTTAAAAAAAAAGTAGTTAACTAATATCACTCGTGAAAGGCAAAGTCACAAGAGAGATGGCAGTTTAAATGGATTCAAAGCGTCGCCAGTCTTATTATTTGATCCTTTTAGTAAAATTCAAAGATCAGTCTAGCATGAAGTCAAAGTGGAGATTCATCTATTACAAGAGCCTAATATACATTTTACTGAACAGATATGAAGCTGCAACCACCCAACTGGAAAATATCAGGACAGTCACATGTTTTAGATCACCATTAATACATTTTTGAGAAGTTACATTGACACAATCTATTTATTTCCATCAACATTACTATCCCATTACAAGGAGGTACAAGAGACTGCAGGTCTGGAATCCTGAGCATTGATTCACATTCTTATGAAATTAAATGTTAAGAGATTCAGACTGTGTTGTGGAGCTTAACATGCATCAATGTTATATCACCGTAAACTGTCACTCGTCAGAAATACGAGTAAATTGAGTAGATAACAGGGAAGTTAACTTCAAACCAAATTCTTCGCCCAGTTGCATTTTGTGATCTGAAAGCAAGACTGTGCTGGGATATTGGCCTCAAAACAAATCAGAATAGAGAAATTATTGTTAAAATAAGAAAACCTTATCCATTATAGAAACATGGAAAATAGGTGCAGGAGGAGGCCATTCGGCCCTTAGAGCCAGCACGGCCCTTCGAACCTCTTTACTCCTATACTGAAGTCCTCTTGTTATGAAGGCCAACATTCCATTAGCTTTCTTCTCTGCCTGCTGTACCTGCACGCTAACTTTCAGTGACTGGAGTACAGTGACTGGCGTACCCAGGTCTCGCTGTACCTAACCCTTACCTAACCTAACCCCATTGAGATAATAATCTGCCCCCTTGTTTTTGCCGCCAAAGTGGATAACCTCACATTTATCTATATTGTACTGCATCTGCCACGCATCTGCCCACTCACTCAACCTGTCCAGGGCACCCTGCAACCTCAACAAAATGTCAGATCAAAGAAGATTTATTTTTGTTCAACGTATTTCTCTAAATCTGAAACAAAATAATTAGAAATTTGTACTTCCCTTTTTAAAGTGACGTGCATGCTGTTATTCAGCTTCTAACTCCTGCCCTCAATCCTTAAACAAAATTGGTCAATTACGGAAGGACCTTCAGTTTCAGGAAACTCACTGTTTTTACTGAGATAAGATAACTTTCCCTTTCTCAGCTCCACTGCAACATTCAAAAATCAGATCTAACGTTTTGATTTCCGTTCCGAGAAATAAAACCCTTATTCGTTTTATAATTAAAGTATGTATTTTGCCAGAAATAGACTTTATTTGCTTATTTATACAAACTTTCGTTCTTCACCCCTTTCTTAATCTAACTGTAGTTCTTTTGATTTTTAACCTAATTGATGCAGCTTCTTTGCCTGTTGGGTTTAGAAAAGTCAGACTTTCTGGTCTGGATAGCAGCAATAGTCCAGTCACAATTCATTTTATTGCAGTAAAAAAATTACTTGTGTTCAAAAAAAAAGCTCGAAAGAGTATACTTACTGGTCATTCTGCAATTCCTTTTTTAGTTTCATCAGTTCCTCATTCTTGTCATTAATTGATTTTACACACCTTAGTGAAAAAGAATCATGTAAGTCCCAATGAAAATAACTTGGGGATGCTGAAACAGTTGGACATAATTAAAATATTCAACAGTTTAACATCTAGTTTACTTAAGTACAAAGTTAGTAACCAGTTGAATTCTAAAGATGCAACAATAGACCTAGCTACCAAACACTTTTCCAAGAGTATATTTGAGATACAATCCCCTATTCCTCCAGCATCAAGAAGGCAAAATAGTCATTACCCATAGAAATTACGGAAGGCTTTGTGACTTTATTTTACCATTCCTCACTTTTCCACAGCTCTCAATAGGATTATAAATGAAATCACAGAAATAAAATGCAAGTCTGAAACCTTCTGATTCATAATTATCCTGCAGCCAATTAAATCAGCATTGTTGTGTAGGAAAGAACTGCAGAAGCTGTTTTAAATTGAAGGTAGTGTAGCAGCACCTAGTGGTTAAGCCACTCTTGCTATGTGAATCCTCGGCAGCCACGGGAAGGAGTCACGGGATATAGGGGTGTGTATATAAAAACAGACCTTCCCACTCTCTCTTCTGCTTCCTCTCTCTTGATGAGAGTGTCCTGCCACCTCAGCAGGAGATCAACTGAGCCCACAGCCTCTCAGCAACAACAAAGACTATTATGTTAGAGTGCTAAACGTGCATGTACCTCTAACCTAATACTCATTGCTGTTGCTGAGAAATGTTTACTCTTTGTTTACCCAGTTATCTCAAATCAGAGGTGATATCCATTTTTCCTACTTCCTGGAACCATAAACAAGATCAAGACAATTTAGCTTCCAATACACTATCAGTGTAGAAGTCAGGGAGAGGAGAAATGGGCATGCCAGGACTTTCCACGGCTAAAGGGCCTGTCCCACTTGGGCGTCATTTGCATGTCATCCACAAACATTATTTACGTGCATGGTGTGCATTACATGCGCATGGCGCGTGGTGGCGTAGGCAGTGGCGCGTGGTCGTGCGCGGCGCCCCAGAATTTTGGGATTCACAAAATCTTCACGCGCCACCTGCGTGACGCGCAAATGATGCCCAAGTGGCACAAGCCCTTAAGCAAATCTCGATTCACATATAATATATCAGTATCAAACTATTTGATGCGTATGCCATGAGTTGAAAAGCAATGACAACTCATCAAATGTTGGTCTGTGAAACGCTAATTGATAACATATGACATTTGATATTGATATAAATTTAGAAAGAGTACAATCTTATTCTGCAGTTTCTCTTGTTGAAACTACCCTGAACTGAGATAATTCCATTATGAATTGCAAACAAAAATATAAGCTCCAACTACAAGATCTAACAGCATATTTTACACCTTTAGATGTTTGCAGGGAGGTGGAGAAGAATGCTGATCTTGTAGTCATGAATAATGCGTATGCTTTGCATATGCATGGGTGAAAGTGAGGGGGGGAGATGGAGAGAGGGGAAAGTAACACAAAATCAAGAGACATCTCTAAAATAAGCATAGATGATTTTATGAACTGATTCATGGCTGTAAGGGATTAGAACTATTGCAGTACCTTTCACATTGTGCTTTTTTGACTTTAATTAATTCCTTGACTTTCAGTAATTGCGTTTGATGATTTTTCTGATCCTGTACTACCCTGTTAGATTCTTCCTGGAGTTGATGCTTGATACCGAAAATTTCTTGCTGGAGGCCCTGCAGGATGAAGTAAAAAAATTCAGTTCATTTCTTAAACAACTTCTTATTGCAATGTGAAATTTACAAACAAAATATGTTTGTCCAGGAATTTAACAGTAAATAGCAAATGGAGGAAGGAAAATGAACTAAAGCACCAACAAGGAGCTGCAGGAGGCAAGAATCTGATCTCAGATGGGTTACATGATGACCCTAATTGAACTTTCCACCAATGGAGAAGAATGCTGATCTTGTATTCATGAATCATTATTCATGAACACCTCCTTGTGTTGTTTAAATCTGGAATATGCTAACACCTCCACTCCACATGGACCTGCCGTCTTCCTATATGTAAAATCCAGCTCACTATACTAATGTCGAATCTATCCCCTCACTATTGGGAAAAACCGATCCATCTGATGCCTTCCAGAGGTGCCGCTACGGCAGGCGCCTTCTGGAGGCGCTGCAGAGAAGCCAAGGTCGGAGCGGGTCGACGAAGCCCATGGCCATCGGTGCCTGGGTCAGTGGAGCCCATGGCTGGGCCTGGGTCGGCACCACAGACGTGTCCGGAGAGGACACGGCGGCGATAGTGGAGAGATCAGTGAGGCGGTCGATGATGGCGCCGACCGGCAGACACGTAGAAGTGAGGACGTTGCTGTCGGGGGAATGAACAAAGAAGGACGCGGCGTGGGAGAGGAAGAAGTGGAATGGGAACCCGGCGTGAGGGGACTGCCGTGAGGGAGGGGGAAGAACAATGGATAATGGAGGATCGGGCTTGGGGGACCGCCGTGACGGAGGGGGTGGCATGAAGAACAAAGGGGGACCTAGTGCGGGGGTATTTTGTAAGCGCCCTTTTTGGGCAACTATTCGCATACTTTGTGTATGCATGCAAAGAATTTCACTGTGACTTGTAGCATGTGACTTTAAAGCATTAATTCTTCAAATTGCTCCTTCTACCAGCAATGTCAAACCAACATTTGACCCGTGTCCATATTTTCTGTTTCATTACAAATTAATGGCAGTAGAAAATGCATGATTAACTGTGCTGCACTATGGATGTCTACACACCACACAAGGTTTGCAATAAATAGAAAGATATAACCTCATAATGCCTCATGAGCTCGCTCTTACATTCACTGAGATCACCGTTAATCCTCTGCCCTTGTCCATCTAAAACTCTGCAGATCTCGGTCATGCACATGAAATCACTTTTTCTGCTTTCCCAGCAGTGAAAGTGGAGCTCAGTTAAGTATGTGTGATATAAATTCAAAAGCCATAAAAGAGTGGTATATAATTAGAGCACTTAAATTCTTTGCATTTTTAATAACACGTATAAAACATCTAAAAGCACTTATGAATAATTAAAAATAATGAACTAACTGAATTGAAATGATTCATAAAGGAAATTACCTTTCTTTTGCCTCCTAAATCACAACCCTACAACATCCGTTAAAATCAATCAGGCTGCTGATCGTAACTGAAGATTTGAGGACTTTTCCCGCATAAAAGTCAAGGAATCAAACTCAAATCTACACAGTGAGTTCAGCAGTGGATCAACCAGGGGTTAGGTGTCCTGAATCTGCCTGTATCTTTTAAATATCTGCACTTGACAATTAACAAGCATGCAACAAGAATCGCAGGCATTCACCAGCATGGTCAGGTCCCAAGAGCTATCAGGGATTGAAGGTCAGCATGAGGTTTGCTCTCCTCTCTCTCAGTATTCAGTACTGTGAAGCTGAGGATATCTCTGTAATCCACAGAGAGGTGTGTCTCCGAAATAACAACATCAAAAGGGCCTGTCCCACTGTTCGAGGTAATTCAAGAGTTCTCCCGAGTTTCCCGATTAGAACTTGGAGAATTACGGTAATAGCCGTTCATAGGTACTTGGGGCTCTCGTGGACATTTTTCACGGTGCTGAAAAAACGTCACGAGTACCTGCCGTTAGCATTACGAGCCGCTACGGGATATCCACGAGCTCAGACGTACCCGCTACATACTTACCACGAGTTTGATTTTTTTAAAACTCGGGAGGGCTCTTGAATTACCTCGTACAGTGGAACAGGCCCTTTAGCCAGTGCCTTTTGTTGTACTTTAATATACGAGATATAAAGAGCTCATTTTATTGCAAAATATATTTAAATTTATTAGATGTGCTCAAAATTGGGTTTTTACTTATCAAGAATTTCATCATTTACAACAATCTTATTGATGATTAGTAGCTGCAATGGAAGGCATTCCCATGGAATATCAAAAATTGGGCGACTGTTCAAGTATCCCGTGTTTTCCTTCCTATCCTAAAGTAGTGCTGCAGCCCATTGTACTTTATTTATAAATACAATGGGCTGCATTGCATTGCATTGCAATATTGTCTATTGCCCCTTCTTGTTTCAATGGTGAGTGTAAGGGGCATACCGCATTTTCTTTCTCTCGCTCTTGAATTCTTTGTTTCCAGGCTTTGATTTCAAGATAGCTTTCATTTTCGATTTGCTTGCAGCTGTCACGTAGATCTTCAATGCAATGACTCAATTCAATCCTCTCTGCCTCTATTCTTTTGAAAGTGTCCTACCGAAAGGAAAATAGAACTTCATGTAACAGAAACACGTCAGATTTCAGCCGTTTTTTTGAGAATACATGATACAGTACATAATCAACACAGCAGCTAAACAGATTGGCTTTAAATGCCTATTTCTGATCACATGGAAAAATAAGGTAAGCTTAAGAATAAGTGAAAAACAGTTGGATTATATGTGCATATTTTGTCTTCTGCTTCTTGCTTCACCAGCCTCTCTGACCGCAGGTGGCAAAATATGGGCACTTTGGTGCTGTACACATTTCTAGTATGAACTGATTTGAAACCACTGATCTAATATCCTGCAGGACCCACAGTGATAAAGTTTCAGCACGTCAATCTAAGAGGAATTAAAACACAGAGCTGAAGAACAAAACTCCATTATAACTAGATAGTTTACTGTAGTGGAGAGAAGAGAAAAGACCAATAAGAATTCAATACTGTAATAAATAATGAGGGTACCTTGAAATTAACGTCATCAGTGTTGACATATGCATTAACCATTCCGTTCAAAACCTGCAAACAAAATAGAATAATATGTGAGAGAACAGCAGAATATTTTCAAGATCCTGCGATGGGATTGAATCGATGGAAAAGACCAGGATCCTGCAGACTCCGCCATAAATGTGGCAGGTTGGGTGAGTGAATATTTTGTGCTATGTTCCTTTCACCATTTTTGTAGTGTTTCTATGTGCTCCAAATACATGGATTAGGTTTTCCGTGCTATCCCAAATTCTCCTTCTCTATTCTCAGTGCTCAGGAGCCAGGGATTCCCAAATGTCAGTGGGAATATTGTATTTTTTCAAGGAGGCTTTCTTGAATCTTTTCCTTTGACATCCCACGCCAGACTCAGAATAGAATGCAGACTAAAATGCTGGAGAAGCTCAGCGGGTGCGGCAGCATCTATGGAGCGAAGGAAATAGGCAACGTTTCGGGCCAAAACCCTGCTTCGGAATAGAATGTCTTATTCAGGAGACTGGTGTCAGGCAGGTAAACAATGTCATCGCAGAATGATCAAGTAGGTAAAGAGAAAGCTCGCTGAAATGTTTGCACCAATTTGGAATTGTTAATAAAAACGATCTCACCGGCAAGTTAGTCGGCAGGTTACGAAGAGCCCGATATTTGCATGTACAATTTGGTATTTAAATCTTTCGACACATGACACCAATTTCACCCACCATTGTGTGTTTCAATATGTAGGTTGTCCCCAGTACATACACCCCACTTATGGACACCTGTACATCCAACAAACTCCCATAATTCTAAATTAAGTAGTCTGATGTTCTACATTTATTCCTGTGAATGGCAGAACTCGCTTCACTTTTTGTAATTGTTCTTTCTTATCTGTCACATGTGATTCTGATGCTTCCAATTATGGACAATCTCAGTTTATGGATGTCTGTGAAAACAGAACCTGCTTTATCCAGAGGCAGCCTGCATTGTCTCAGCCACTGGTTTTGTCAGAGTTGTACAGAACAGGTTCAGGCCCCTTGGCCCACTACAATCACACAACCAATGTACATATCCGTACGGGCACCACCTACCTGCATTTGGTCTCTGCCTTGGAGCAGAGATTCATCTCCAATGCAGTGAGGATAGTGGCAGCTTTCCAGATTACAATAATTCCATGAACATATTCTCCCACAGATTGCACTAAACCTTCTAATTCTCAATATATAGCTGTGCCGAATCTCCTTAATCAATCCTACCGAGGGAAAAAGATTCTTACCATCTACTCCCCAAATAATGTTGTATACCTGAACCTCGTCCACTGCAAGGAAAATAAAATCAGCTACAATCCAGACAATATCCTGGTGAATCTCCTCTGCAGCGCCTCCAGCACAATCATATCCCTCTGACAGTGCGGTGGCCAGAACTAAATACAATCATTAAGGTGTTACCCAACCAACGTTTTAAAAAGTTATAACATGGCGTCTCTGAGCGTATATTCTATGCCATGGCCGATGAAGGATTCTATGGACTTGTACCTCCAGTCCTGATGTACATTAACACTCCTGAGACCTCTTCCATACACTACCATCTTGGACCTTCCAAAATGCATTACTTAGCACTTCAGTGTTACATTCCATTTGCCCTTGCTCTGCCCAACCTCCCAGCTGAACTATAACATGCAAAGCCTAAAAGAATCTTCCACACCATTTCCAACAATAGAACATTTTGTTAATCTGTAAATAGATGAGAAGTAACAAACTATGGTTAAAAATATTGTACTTGCATAAGCTTCCTTGCAACTACCCTGAACAAGGGCCCCGACCTGAAATGTTGTCTGTTCATTCCCAACACTGATGCTGCCTGACCTACTGTGTTCCTCCAGCACTTTGTATTTCACTCAAGCTTCCAGCATCTGCAGGTCCTCATATCACATTTGCAAGTACTGTTCTTTAAAATGCGCATGCAAGTAACATTTGAACTATGTGCGACTTACCTCCAAATGGCTAGGCTCATTTTCAGACTCATCTTCACTTCTCTCTTTGGAGTTGCAGGATTCCGCTGGAGAAGCAGCAGGAACAAGATCAGGTACAGGGACCCTCTCAGGATTATTCTCAGGATCAGGTGTGCTTGTTAAATTATTCTTCACAGATTTCAAAGCTAAACAGTATAGGAAAAATAAGTTAAACAAGGCGAAAAAAAGATTAAAACTATATTCTGAAGAAGGGTCTCGACCCGAAACGTCGCCTATCTCCTTCGCTCCTTAGATGCTGCTGCACCTGCTGAGTTTCGCCAGCTTTTTGTGTAACCCTTAAAACTATATTCCATTGGTTGGACATTTGCATTCCATTGCCTCATGCAAAAGATGTCAACACTTGACAATCCATACCTTTCAGCTATTTCCATTAATTATCTCTAGGAGCTGATAAAGATGAGACTTGCCTCATCCTTACCATTCAATTTATTTGTTTAAAATTATTGACTTTCTTAACTATCAAATTGAAGGTTTTTTTGGTATGAAAATTTAGTTTGAGAACGGAGCAGAATACATTTTTCGGTTGTGAACTCATTCTTCAGCAGGGCCCCGGTAGGGTCAGCGTGAGGCCAGAGCGGGACCAGAACTGTGGGTCGATGGGTGGCCGAAGCTACTGTTGGGTCCCGAATACCACCACGGACGTTAGTGGCACTGGTCGATAGTCATTGAGGCACGTCACCTCACTCTTCTTCGGCACCGGTATTATTGATGCCCTCTAAAAGCAGGAGGGAACCTCAGACCTCAGCAGTGAGAGATTGAAAATGTCCACAAAATTCCCAGTCAGTTAGTCTGCACAGGTTTTGAGAACTCGACCGGGATACCATCAAGTCCAGGCGCTTTCCGAGGGTTCACCCCCCTGAAGGATCTTCTGACGTCAGCCTCTGTGACTGTGACAGTAATACCATCAGGGCTTATGGGGACTCTTGAAGGCGTGTCAGTGTTCCCGCTATCAAAGCATGCATAGAACGCATTGAGCTCTTCAGGGAGTGATGCTTCGCTGTCGCTTGAGCTGCCTCCTGAATTTGCCTTGTAAGAGGTGATGGCATTCAAGACCCGCCACAGTTGCCGAACACCCATCCCATCCTCCAGCTTTGAGCGGAAGTCCCTTTTGGCCTTTTTGATGGATATTGGAAAATAGAGACATATTGCAAAAGGGACAGGAATAATTTTGAAAATTTTCATCAAGATTCATACCAATCAGGAATCAACTAAAGCAATATATTTAAAAATAATTCATTCTTAAATGAAGTATTATCTGGGCCATCAATAAAGTATCTAAATGCTGCATCACATCACTTCATACTGGAAATTGTAGATTCTGGTATAATATAATATCTAGAGCTACAATTAATTTATAACTGTGGATAAGTGCAAAGAATTAGGAAAAAAGTTACAAGCTGAAAGAGGTAAGCGATTCTCATAGTTTATTTACAGTGTGGAATAAAACCTCGCTGTGAGGTTGTGATGCTTATGATGTAACGGTACAACTGCTTCTGCTGGGAGTGGGAAGGCAGTCGGTGTTCGGGGAAGACCAGCCAGGTGGAGTTGCCAACCATCCCATGTCATGCAGGTTCTGTGCATTAAAGGCTGTCCTACCTGATTTTTATACTGATGCTGTTGGGGTGAGAGCTGGGAAACTGATAGTGGAGAAGGAGGAGTGGGGACAAGGTGGTGGGGGGGGGGTCGCAGATATTCTCAGGCTAGTCCAAGCACAATAAACAGGGCGCCTGGTAAGATAACCATGCAATTCATGGTGAACTTCAAACCCTTAAACCACATATGAATGTTGCCACAGGTAGAGTCTCTTACAAATTATAATCATAACCTTATGATTGACTGCTTTGTTGACTGTAATCACGCACTCCTGATTTTCTGAGCTCTAGTGCTTATGCATATAAAGCACCATTGAACTATATATTACTGAGAGCATTCTTTACTCTCGGTCTACTTCAATGGCATAGCTAGACCCATCTTGGGTGACTGAAGCCCATCAAACGTTGAACCTGGAGGCAAAGGCTGGGAGACTCTGGAGATTGCTGCTGCCGGCATCTGCTATCGAAATTTCTGGGATCTTCCACCGGGTTGCTTAACCCTATGAGTATCTCAGCAGCACAGCAGAATTCCCAGGCAAACTGCACTGCTTGAGTCAGGTTATTAATGAACGGGATCAGAATTTGATCATCCAAATAATTTCTGATTGGAAAAGATTGCAATGATGGTAATGAAGGAAGAAAATGCTGGCAGGCCTTTGCATGGTTTAGCTCATGGCTATAGAGATATAATTGGGTCCAATCATGCCTTTGACAAGCCCAGCTTATAACTTATGCTTCTGCTTATGATTAGAATGAGGCTCCCTTCAATATGGGTTTTGCACAGCTATTCCCATGATACCCAGGTATCCGTGATCACTACTGTACTGGTTAGAAGCTCGTGTGAAAAGTAGAAACATGACGATGCAGAGAATCAAATATCGTCAACAAGTCTGAGAAATGCCCAAAATAGACATATCTGTAGAGAGAAAGATAATTAAAACTGGAATTGAAATGAATGCACTGGGATTGGCTGGCATGTATGTTTTCTATGCAAATAGGGCAAAATATTCGGAGGTAGTCAAAATAAAGGAAAGATTGTGCTCTCTTTTGCACATTTATCTACTATTCTGCTGAGGCTTTGGCCATTTGCGGCTTTAGAATTTTACATACGGTATCTGTTATTTTGCAAATGAGTTCAGATAGATTCAATAGAAGTTTTTCATTCCCGGCTATCATTTTGTAGATAGAGCGAAGCACCATTTTTAACGTGAGCTGAGAAAATAGCTGTGGCTTTGTAGATCTGATGAAGGTTTTCAGGTAGCTAGCCCTCCCCAATTCTAACACTTGAAATAAAACTTAAACACGCACTGTAAGATGCAAACATGGCAGGGAATCTCAATGTAATCACACAAATGCTAATATAACATGCTCAAAATGATGAATTCTTCTCATTATGGGTAAATGCTCCTAAGCAGCTTCATGGAAACAAACTCCACAAGCACTTAACAGTTATTTTGATGATGAATGGGAAACTGAATATTAAATACTTAGCCCCTCCTGCTCCACTTCTAAAGAATTGGCACCATCTATGGTGAAAATACATTAGCTTCTTCAGATCTGATAACCTGCAACATTACTGTGAAATAATCACACTACAGATTAGAAACATTTGCAAATTTACAACTTGTTCCTTTTACCGAAACCACAAAAAATTAAAGTATCCTTTTAAATCATTTTCAAACATAAATGGAAACTCAAAAAAAATCCATAACTTATGGAGCATTTATAATGCAGCTACCAATCTGAAACGTTGTTTATATTCCCTCGTGTGAACAGCAATTTTCCCTCAATGGAAAGTGCACAGTAATAACTGCACTTATCTCTGTGGTTAAAATTTAAATGTTCATAATGTACAATTTTCAACATGTGCACTAAAAGTTTACAATGACTGCAGGTGAAATAATAAGTGCCGAGAACCAAAGCTTGCTCTCATGTCAGAATTTTGAACAAAGCAATGTCAGGTGACTTCATCCTGAAACTACAAATAGTGCCCTCCATAATGTTGGGGACAAAGACCCATCATTTATATTATTTGCCTCTGTACTCCACAATTTGAGATTTGTAATAGAAAAAAATCACATGTGGTTAAAGTGCACAGTGTCAGATTTTAATAAAGGCCATTTTTTATCCATTTTGGTTTCACCATGTAGAAATTACAGCAGTGTTCATACATCGTCCCCCCCATTTCAGGGAACCATAATGTTTGGGACACAGCAATGACATGTATTTTGTTGCATATCCTTTGCATGCAATGACTGCTTGAAGTCTGCGATTCATGGACATCACCAGTTGCTGGGTGTCTTCTCTGGTGATGTTCTTCCAGGCCTGTATTGCAGCCATCTTTAGCTTACGCTTGGTTTGGGGGCTAGTCCCCTTCAGTTTTCTCTTCAACATATAAAAGGCATGCTCAATTGGGTTCAGATCGGGTGGTTGACTTGGCCACTCAAGAATTGACCATTTTTTAGCTTTGAAAAACTCCTTTGTTGCTTTAGCAGTATGTTTGGGATCATTGTCTTGCTGTAGAATGAAATGCAGGCCAATGAGTTTTGAGGCATGTGTTTGAACTTGAGCAGATAGGATGTGTCTATACCCTTCAGAATTCATTATGCTACTACCATCAGCAGTTGTATCATCATTGAAGATAAGTGAGCCAGTACCTTCAGCAACCATACATGCCCAAGCCATAACACCCCCACCACCGTGTTTCACAGATGAGGTGGTATGCTTTGGATCTTGGGCAGTTCCTTCGTTGCTCCATACTTTGCTCTTGCCATCACTCTGATACAAGTTAATATTCGTCTCATCTGTCCACAAGCCCTTGTTCCAGAACCGTGGTTGCTCTTCAAAGTACTTCTTGGCAAACTGTAACCGGGCCATCCTATTTTTGCAGCTAACTAGTGGTTTGCATCTTGCAGTGTAGCCTCTGTATTTCTGTTCATAAAGTCTTCTGCCGACAGTGGTCATTGACAATTCTACACCTGACTCCTGAAGAGTGTTTTTGATCTGTCAGGCAGGTGTTTGGGGATTTTTCTTTAGTATAGAGTATTATTCTGTCATGAGCTGTGGAGCTCTTTCTTGGCCTGCGAGTCCATTTGCGATTAGTAAACTCACCAGAGCTCTCTTTCTTCTTAATGATGTTCCAAGTAGTTGATTTTGGTAAGCCTAATGTTTGGCTGATGTCTCTAACAGTTTTATTCTTGTTTCTCAGTCTCATAATGGCTTATTTGACTTTCATTGGCACAACTTTGGTCCTCATGTTGATAAACAGCAATAAAAGTTTCCAAAGGTGATGGAAAGACTGGAGGAAAGACTAGGTGCTGAGAGCTCTCTTATGCCTGCATTAAGGAGGCAATTAACCAAACCTGGGCAATTACAAACACTTGTGCGGCCATGTGTCCCAAACATTATGGTGGCCTGAAATGGGGGACTATATATAAACACAGCTCTAATTTCTACATGGTGAAACCAAAATGTATAAAAATGGCCTTTAATAAAATCTGACAATGTGCACTCTTTGATTTTTTACATTACAAATCTCAAATTGTGGAGAACAGAGGCAAATAAATAAATGATGGGTCTTTGTCCCAAACATTATGGAGGGCACTGAACATGTTTAAATGTGGCTGATAGGACTGTTAAACATGCCATGCAAGTGCACACTTATACAAGGTACCTCGCTTGCACTTGGGAAATCTTCCCAGGACAAAAGCGATTTGGAATCAGCATTAAAAGAGATCATTCTAGTACGGGGATGCATGCACTAGTCCCAGAATACTGGTAATCTGGCACAAAGCTCCTCCTGTCACTGATGCACCCTGTGCTCAATGTGCACAGGCCACCTATGACAACGGGTGTGTGCTGGAATGAGCTCAATGGTTCCCATGGTCTCCAGGCCATGGAGAACGGTGAGGCTAGACAAAAAGGAGAGGCAGCAGCCTCCACCATGAGCTAATGAAACAGTCCAATCCAATTTAATGCCACCCAGGTAAGCCATCATGTTTGTGGAGAGAATATACAAACACCACATAGAAAGCACCCAAAGGCAGGATTCAACCTCGGTCTCTGGTTATGGGGCAGCAACATTAAGTGCTGCACAATATGCCACCCCAAATATATAGATATAGATGTTTTAATCACATTACATATGGTACTTAGTCACCATATTTTCTAGTGCCATTTGCACTGACATGTTTGTTACATCACACATTTTCAGGAGGCCTTTGATATGGTGCCGCACGTGAGGTTGCTAAAGACGATGAGAGCCCAAGGTATCACAGGGCAAATTCTAGCATGGATAGCAGGTTGGCTGGATGGGAGAAAGCAATGAGTGGCAACAAAGAGGGCCTTTTCTGGTTGGCTGCCAGTGACTAGTGGCATTCCGCAGCCATCGGTGCGGGGCTGCTACTCTTCACGTTGTATATGAATGATTTTGATGAGGACATTGAAGTCTTTGTGACCACGTTTGCAGATGATAGGTGGAAGAGCAGGTCGTGTAGAGAAAGCAGGGACTTTGTAGCAGGACTTGGACTGGGCAAAAAAGTGGCAGATGAAATACAGTGTAGCAATTGTGGAGTCATGCATTTTGGTAATAGGAATAAAAGCATAGACTATTTGAGAGTATTCAGAAATTGGAAGTGCAAAGGGACTTGGGAGTGCTAGTACAGCATTCCCAAAATGTTAATTTGCAAGTCGAATCGGTAATAAGGAAGGCAAATGCAATGCTAGCATTTATTTTAAGAGGAGTAGAATATAAAAAGAGATGTAATGCCGCGGTTTTATAAGACCCGTCAGACTGCATTTGGAGCACTGTGAGCAGTTTTGCCCCCACATCTGAGGAAGGATGGGTTGGCATTGGAGAGGGTGCAGAGGAGGTTTATGAGAATGATCCAAGGAATGATTTGGTTAACATAGGATGCACATTTGATATAGGCACTGGACCTGTACCACTGGCATTTAGAAGGAGGAAGGGACCCTTCATTGAAAATTACCGAATAGTGAAAGGCCTGGATAGAGTGGATGTGGAGAGAATGTTTCCACTAGTAGGAGAGTCTGGGACCAGTGGCCAGAACCTCAGAATAAAAGGATGTACCTTTAGAAAGGAGTTAAGGACAAATTTCTTTAGTCAGAGGGTGGTGAATCTGTGGAATTCATTGCCACCGAAGGCTGTGGATGTCAAGTTAATTGATATTTTTACGGCGGAGATCTGATAGATTCTTGATTAGTACGGGTGTCAGTGGTTTTGGGGAGAAGGCAGGAGAATGGGGTTGAGAGGGAAAGATAGATCAGCCATGACTGAATGGTGGAGTAGACATGATGGGCCGAATGGCCTAATTATGCTCCGGTAACTTATGAACATAAATGAAAAGCAGGTTGCAATAGATAACATGAAATTAATATGATCTCTACTGTGGAGAGATGACATGGTCAATTATTTAAGCAGCTCAAAGTGTATCTTTATTATTCAGCATCTGTACAATAGATAATTGAATAACACACTCCTCGGCTTATTACAGGTACGGAAGAAAGCAACAGTTCAGCTTAATGTCAAAAATAAAGATCATTATTTCTGCTGCAAAATTCTAAATCTCTGCCGCAGAATTAAATCAGACATGTGCATGGAAACCAACGGTAATCAGTGGTTACGTTTTCCCCGACGGAATACTCATTACACAAAAACAGGCCATCGATAATAAATTATTTCATGCCAGATTTTCATGCCAAATTAAGAAGGGAAAGTGATTAGACTGCAAGCAGTAACTGATGTTGATGTCTTTTTTTAATACATGGAATATAAGTATCAGTGTCGAGGCCGGCATTTTATATCTGATTCTAATTTGCCTTGAAAAGATGGTAGTGTCACCTTTTTGAATGGCTCTTTTCCTTGTTATGAAAGTATTCACATTGTGCTCTTAGACAAGGGAGTCTCCGAATGTTAGCTCAGAGATAAGAGAACAGACTAAAGTCTGTCAGCGACATGCCTTGGGAATCAACCAGTTTCGTCAACAACAACCCACACTGTGATGGATATTCCAAGTGTACATTCTCAGCACTTGTATCCCTCAATGTTTCTTCCCAGTTACGTCCAAAGTGAAAAAGCAAGAAATGCTCTAACAACGTTTGAAGTAACGTACGATGTGTGAAGACAGAATCTGGTGTTCATGCGGAGGATGTCCAGGACACCTTCCCACTGTATGCACTGTGCTTGCCAGCTGTGGTGGGCTAGTCATGCTGGCAGGCAGAGCATTGCAATGAAGGTGCCCAGGACCTTAAAGTGGAAATCTGGATTGCCACAGAATTCTACTTTGTCAGATAGATACAAAATGCTGGACTAACTCAGCGGGACAGGCAGAATCTCTGGAGAGAAGGAATGGTTGACATTGTGGGTCGAGATCCTTCTTCAGACGGAAAGACTTGGGAAAGGGAAACGAGAGATATAGACGATGATGACGAGATATATGGAACAAATTAATGAAAGATAGGCAAAAAAGTAACGATGATAAATGGAACAGGCCATTGTTAGCTGTAGCTAGGTGAGAACGAAAGCTGCTGTGACTTGGGTGGGGGAGGGATGGAGAGGGAGATGGAATGCAGGGATGACAGTTAGAGAAGTCAATGTTCATACCCCTGGGTTCTCCGCTGCCCAAGCGAAATATGAGATGCTGTTCCTCCAATTTGCATTTAGCCTCACTCTGACATTGGAGGAGGCCCAAGACAGAAAGGTCATTGTGGGAATGGGAAGGGGTTTTAAAGTGTTTAGTAAATGGGAGATCAAGTAGGTCTAGGCAGACTGAGCAAAGGTGTTCAGCAAAACAATCGGCCAGTCCATGTTTGGCCTCACTGATGTATAAGTGTCCACTACTTAAACAACGGATATAGTAGATGAGGTTGGAGGAGGTGCAAGTGAACCCCTGCTTAACCTGCATGGACTGTCTGGGTCCCTGGACAGAGTCGAGGGAGGAGGTATAAGGACAGGTGTTACATCTCCTGCGGTTGCAGGGCAAGATACCGAGGAGATACGTGTGAGGCCCTCATCTATGATGGAAGAGGGGAATCCTCGTTCCCTAAAGAATGAGGACATCTCGGATGTCCTGGTATCGAACATCTCATCTTGGGCGCAGATGCAGTGTAGACGGAGGAATTGGGAGTAGGGGATAGTCTTTGCAGGAAGCAGGGTGGGGAGACTTTTAGTCAAGATAGTTGTGGGTCAGTAGGTTTGTAATAGACGTCAGTCAATAGTCTATCTCCTGTGATGGAGACGTGAGGTCAGGAAAGGAGAGGGAGGTGTTGGAAATAGTCCAAGTGAATTTGAGTGCAAGTTGGAAATTGGTTGTGAAGTTAATTAATTCCTTGAGTTCTGCATGGGTGCAGGAGGTAGCACCGATGCAGTCGTCAATGTAACGGAGATAGAGTTCGGGGATAGTCAGTGTATGCCTGGAACAGGGATTGTTCAAAGTACCCTACAAACAGGCAGGGTACAACCCTACGCCTTGGACTTGGAGAAAATGGGAGGAGTCAAAGGAGAAGATGTTAAGGGTTAGGACCAGCTCCTCTAGGTGGAGGAAAGTGTTGGTAGTTACTTTGAAGAAGTTCTCCTCCTCCAACGGGAGTTCTGCAACACCCTCTCTCGCTGCTCGCCCTCTGTGATTCGTCCGGCTCTCATTTATTCTATATTTCGCTACATCATTGTCTATATCTCTCATTTCCCTTTCCCGTGACTTTCAGTGTGAAGAAGGGTCTCGACCCGAAACGTCACCCATTCTTTCTCTCCAGCGATGCTGCCTTGTTACTCCAGCATTTTGTGTCCATTTTCGGTTTAAACCAGCACATGCAGTTCCTTCCTCCACACGTTGTCTACTTTGTCAGGTTTGAAACATTGAAAACTAAATTGAAAGATTTTAGTAGCAATGATTTTCATACAATTTCCACTTACATGAAAAACAGTAATTTGGGTGGCACAGTGGCGCAGCGATAAAGTTGCTGCCTTACAGTGCTTATGTGTAGCACCAGTCCCGGTTCAATCCCGACTACAGGTGATGTCTGCACGGAGTTTGTACCTTCTCCCCGTGACCGCGTGGGTTTTCTCCGAGATCTTTGGTTTCCTCCCACATTCCAAAGACATACAGGTTTGCAAGTCTTGGCTTGGTATAAATATAAATTGTCCCTTGGGTGTGTAGGATAGTGTTAAAGTGTGGGGATCGCAGGTCGTTGCGGACTAGGTGGGCCAAAAGGCCTGTTTCCATGCTGTATCTCTCAACCAGGGGTCAGCAACCTACGCCCACTGGCCGAATGCGGCTGTAACCCGAATTCATCCGGCCCGCAGGCGGATTTTTGTTCCCCGTAATCATTCGGTCCGCCGAACACAGCCAAGCTGTGGCTGTACCCACATCCCGCGCAAAGCCGGCGGCACAGCACCTTCTGTGAATACGTTTAAGAAAGAACTGCAGATGCTGGAAAAATCGAAGGTAGACAAAAATGCTGGAGAAACTCAGCGGGTGAGACATGCAAGGATTGCATGAGGCTGCCTCACCCGCTGAGTTTCTCCAGCATTTGTGTCTACCTTCTGTGAACACATGATTTGATGTCTTCCATCCAGGGCGGGATCCATGTGTACACGTGATAGATGTGGCCCACCATCCGCTCACAGACATGCGTCCCGGCCTCTATGCAGAACAAGGTTGCCCTCCCATGCTCTAAACTACACTAAACTAAACTAAAATTCAGCTCAATACCTGGTTCTGTGGATTTCTGTGCGATTCCTTGAGTCTGATCCTTTGGAATTTCACTGTTCTGAGTTGATGTACTGCAAAAACACACAGAACATAACATATTAGTGATGACAGACGATCTTGGTTGTTTTCCAACATAATAATCGAATTATTAACAAAGTCTCACTGATAGTTGGCATGTTGTGATTATGCATGAAATAATAAGTACAGTGTAAGTTTTTTTGCAAACATTTTACTGTCAGAGCTATTCAGTTTTTACATTGTGTTTTATTGAAGACAATTCAGAATTCCAAACCAAGGGTATAAAATAAGCAGAGCTGCCAAGTTTTGTCAGAGCATTTCAATATTCTAGTACCTGAAAATCAGTATTTTGCTGAGGAAATCAGTATTTTTACGCTGAGCCATTTTGCTGAAAAAAGTTATTTTTTATGTGCGGTCATACCCATGTAAGAGTACAAGAATGCATAACTTTGCTGCCAATTGACATATCTTCTACACACCTTACTTGACAGTGCATTCATTGCCATCTCTTTGTCTACTGCTGTTTGAACGGCTGCTTCCTGCTTTTAGCACCAGATGATGATGTAGAAGTCATTTTGGAAGTCCTCTCCCTCCCTCGCTCTCTCTCCTTCCTCTCTTTCCCTCCCTCTCCCTCTCGCCCTTCCTCTCTCTCTCTCTCCCTCCCTCCCTCCCCCGCCCTCTTTCCCTCCCACCCTCTCTCTCTCATTCCTTCCTTTTTTTCTCCCACCCGCTAATATTCCCTCTCACCCTCCCTCCTTCTCCCTCTCTCCCTCCCCGAACAGTCTGTGACCCATAGTGCTGTGGCCATAGTGCTATGTGTAAAGCCCATTGCGCTCCAGCCGGTAGCGCTATATTTAGAACCCATAGAGCTGTAGCCGACGGCTCTTTGTTTAAATTCCCATGCGCTAAACTGACAGCACTGTTTAAACCTGGAGCGGGACAGGCACATCAAAGCTTACAAAAATAATCATCCAGATCTTGAAATTTAAAATACAAATAGATTTAATCTGCTATAATTTTTAGAGGTGCAGTATGAGTTTTTATATCCTTGCATTTTTTAAGCAGCAAGATGAAGCGGGAAGTCGAGCCGATTAAAAAAAAATCCGTATTTAACAAAGCAAAATCGTACGTCCGTATTCTTTTTGCATTTCTGTACAAAATACGGAAAATCCGTACTACTTGGCAGCTCTTAATAAGGCAGTGACAGTAAATCCCGTTACAAATTTAAATAATGCAACTACCATTACAATTAAATCATCTTTAAAAAATAAAGCACAAGGTTCAGGGAGCTGTGGTCTTTATTTCTTTCTATCATACGTACAAAATCAGATTTAAAAAAATATGTTTAGATATTTAATTTGTATACAAAACATAGAAAAAGTTTTAGATACTGGTTTACCAGATCCTAATGATGTGCCTCACCTGAAACAAGTTTGGCCAGCATTTGTTTCCTCATTAAATAGTTTGCTGCCAGGTATTTCATTGGACCACAACAAATTTAAATCGCTGTGGTATCCATGAAATACTTTTGATGATAGGCATTACTATGGACATGTTGTTGGTGTACTACAATGGGGCATTGCAACACTTTGTTTTGTCAAAAAGAGGTGGAAAGGGGGATCAGAGGTAGGTTTACTTTTAGATAACAGTTGTAAAATCATCAGTGGCAAATGCTGCATCAAGGAATACAGCCCAAGGGCCATGCTGCAGGGGAGGGGAGAAGAAATCGAGAGGAAATCGAGGTAGAACAGTAGTCATGATCTGAGTGAATGACTGTTGGTTTAAGAGATGGTGTTGTTTCTTGGTTAAATGGCCACTGTAAGTTGCCCCTGGTATGCAGGCCAGTGGTAGAATCAGGAGGGAAGTGGATGGAAATGTGGGGAGGATTAAAATGAATTAGTGTGGGATGGTGTAAATGGGTACCCAGTGCAAATTTGGTATGTGGAAGGGACTGTTTTTACACTGTACAACTCTTATTATGTTTTCCCCCAAACTTGAAATTTCATCTTGAATTCATCAGACACCGTATAGCAGTTCCAAATTTCCTCTGAAGCTTCCATGAATTCTTAATTCAACATGTTAACACCTTGATCCAACTACAGTTGCAAGGGTTCACTCTTAAGTCTTGTAATTCCTGTGGATGAACCTTTGCTTCATTGGGTGGATTACTGGGCCTTGGAGACCTTTAACAAGGTTTTAATTTTAATCCCCAAAGAGAAACTAGCCCATAGCTAGAGATAAATTAAAACTGTCAAAAAAGATTGGAAATTAAGTGAAATGAAGAAGCATAAGATTTGACACCAACAAGGTAGTGGAACACTCTTCTATGGTACAGTGGAGTTCAGTGTTCGATTCTCGGTGAACTACAACCTATATTGATAATCGGAACAGGGGAATCTACTGTAATCTATCTAAATTGGTGAAAATATCAAGATGTGTAGGCATCTGAATTGTGATTAGGATACTGAGAGACCTCAAGGGAACCTAGTCAGGCTAAATGTGGGACAGATGTGGTGGGGGCAACATGGCGTTCTTCTCCTTTCATTTCTTATCTAGTGTTGATTTCAAGGAAATAACACAATTTCGAAAGAACTGAAGCTTCTCATCGAACTTGACAAAAGCAGCTTAAATTCGTCCTTTCCCACCCGAACCACCCCCTCTCTGGGCACTTTCCCTTGCAACCGCAAGAAATACTACACTTGTCGCTTTACCTCCCCCCTTTGACTCCATTCACGGACCCAAGCAGTCTTTCCAGGTGCGGCAGAGGTTCACCTGCATCTCCTCCGACCTCATCTATTGCATCCGCTGCTCTAGATGTCAGCTGCTCTACTTCGGTGAGACCAAGCGTAGGCTTGGCCATCGCTTCGCCGAACACCTCCGCTCAGTTCGCAATAACCAACCTGATCGCCCGGTGGCTCAGCACTTCAACTCCCCCGCCCATTCCGAATCCGACCTTTCTGTCCTCGGCCTCCTCCATGGCCAGAGTGAGGCCCACCGTAAATTGGAGGAGCAGCACCTCATATTTCGCTTGGGCAGTTTGCACCCCAGCGGTATAAACATTGACTTCACTAATTTCAGGTAGTTCTTATTTTCTCCTCCCCTTCTCAGCTCTCCCTCAGCCCACTGGCTCCACCTCTTCCTTTCTTCTTCCCACCCCCCCTCACCCTCGCATCAGTCTCAAGAAGGGTTTCGGCCCGAAACTTTGCCTATTTCCTTCGCTCCATAGATGCTGCCTCACCCGCTGAGTTTCTCCAGCACTTTTGTCTACCTTAAATTCAATAATTGATTGTAGATACTTTATCATCAATAAAGCTCAGATAATTTGGGGATCATTGTGAAATGGATACAGTTGTCAGAACACCCCAGAAAAGTATGCGTATCACTGTATGGAGGCTCAATGATGTGAATCATTGGAATTCTTCAGAGGGCTATGAACAGTCAAGCATTCAGTCTAATCAAGGGTTTTGATTATGTTACCAAAGTGAATTTGAGGTCCAGTAGCAATAATCTTAATGAATGACTAGGTTTAAGAGATTGTATGGTTTCTTGCTCACATTTCATATATCTTCTCCTACCTACATCTACCATTATCTCTCACAAGCAGCTGTGAGAAGGAAGAAATAATATGGATCTCAACCACACATCTAATCACAAGCACTTCAGTTCTGAAGTAGAATTGGATGTGGAAAGTTCTGGAACATTATATAGAATCACCTGATATACTATAAAATTTACAAAATGAGTACCACACAGGGCAACAAGTCTGCATTCCCATTAATATGATAAATTTCCTCCTCATCTCACCCGCTGAAGGTTTCAATAAATCCACACATGAAAATCTATCCCATCTTTCACCTGCTCATCCCATGCAAATCTATTTTATAAAATTACTTCAGGTAAACGATTTCAATTGCCATCCAACATTCAGAGAGACACATATCTTTCTGGGGTTGACAGTAAATGATCTAAACCGTCAACACCTTGACTAATAATTCCATCCTTCCCCATGTAGATCCACTTCAATAGTGCCTCCCACATCACAAAATACCACAGGTTATGAAGATAAGAACTGAAGGCACGCCTATCAATTATGAAGCATACAAATGAGGCCAGAGTTGGAAGAATAAAACAATTTCAAAGTGAAGGATGTGAGTGTCAGTGGAGCAGAACGATGTTAAGATGATGGAAATGGGTGCTCTTGGTGATTCTACACCACAATTCAATCAATGTGCCACATAATTGAATTTCTCGGCCGGTGGAACCCACAAAATAGCAGTAAGTCATCTAACCAGATTTAAAAGTCAAGGGTTATTACAGCACAGATCCAAAACATTCAATAAACTAAAAAAAAATTATAATCATCTGTCTGAAGTGAACGATAATCTGTTTATTAACGTCTCGCAGAAAAACATGGGGAAGTATTTTATGCTCTGAGATACAATCAGAGATTTGTACCTTTTTAATTCTTCAAGCATACCAGCATCCTGCGGTGGTGCCTGGGGACCAGCTTCTGACTTTTTACCCTGCATTCAAAAAGTAATCATGTTAATGGCTGTACTTTAAACTATGAGAGATAGACAAAGTTAATGCACAAAGAGGTTTTCTTAATGATGAATGAACATTCAGCGGTTGGAATCATGTTTCACAGAGGTTTGATAAGTGCATGTAATGAGCACTCAAAAACACCCCTATTAACACTGACTGAGATTTCATGTTTGGAAGCTTTAGTTCTAGACACTAATTTGTTTAAAAGAGAACACCACATATTGTAAAGACACTAAATGGCAATGCTGCAATAAGTTTCCATTATTCAACGGTCCAGACAATATGGTTAAATGCTTCATCTACAAGTTCATATCCAACAAGATCTGGGAATCTCTCAAAAAGGGAACGTAAGATTTACATTACTGGTTAATGTATTCAAGTTATTTCCCTTAGTTCTGGAAATGTGAATTACTGCTAAACTCAAAAAATCCTTTTGGGAAACGTGTGCATCAATTACCAATTTATCCTACAACTGGCAGTAAATTATATGAGATTGGTAATTAAATTATCACGCATCGTTAGAATAAATTACCACTGAATCACAAGATATATTTCTTGCAACTTCATGTTTGATCAGCCAAAACTGCAAAATATTTGTAGGGATTTTTTGTAAGTTAGGGATTCAAATTATCAGATGTGAGCAGGTTAAAGTCATTTTCATTCATGGTAAGGGGCTGTACTAACAAAAAACTCCTCAAGTTTATTCACATGAAATTTTCACAGCCAAAATCTAAAGCTGCTTTGCTATATGACGATTTGAAATGCTATTTGGTATCTTGACCATGACTGAATTTCAACTGAGAAACACAAACTTATTTACTGTGAGTGCTGTGTGCAGCCACTAACTTGCCTGGATGCAGGCAAAGGTCTAGAAAACTGCGTTATTTTCCCACTGTGGTTGAAATAATAGAGGCTATTTCCTCAGCGTTTATATCAATCTCCAGTGGCGTCTAAGATAACTATGTCTGTGCATCTTTTTCAAAAGCAGTTATATTTTGGCACTGGTGCTACATTTTAATGTCCCTGCTGTGCTGCATTGGAAATGATTTGTTTTCCTGCAATACCTGACTAGGAGGTCTGTATCTGTCAAAAACTATTGAAGCTATCGTGATTTTTCATTTCAATCAAGCAACAACAACTTCAGTAACTTGATTGTTCAGGAAGAGCATTAAATTTAAAGTAGACTTCACAACATTGCAATACTATACCTTTTTCCCTCTTGACTTCTTTCGCCTTTTCCTTGATCTCGAGTCTCCAGTTGCCTATGAGCACAGAAATGACAGTGGATTATTTTATTTTAAACTTTATGCATTACTATAAGGTGTCATATTTAAAAAAAAAAGTATTTGTGGACTGGCAGACATAAAGTTATATAGTCAAAGTCAGCAAGGGCAGAAACAGGCCCTTCGGCCCAACATCCCCACAATGACTAACATGTCCCATCTACATTAACTCCACCTGCCTCCACTTTGCCCATATCCCTCTAAACCTGTCCTATCCATGTACCTGTCTAAATACTTCTTAAATGTTGCGTCAGTCCTTGCCTGAACTGCCTCCGGCAGCTCGTTCCATACATCCACCACCCTTTGTGTGAAAAAGTTGCTCCTCATTCCTATTAAATCTTACCCCCTCACCTTAAACCAATGTCCTCTGGTTCTCGATTCCCCTACTCTGGACAAGAGACTACCCAATCTATTTCTCTTGTGATTTTGCACACCTCTAAAAGACTAAGTCATGGAGTCATACAGCACAGAAACAAGTCCTTTGGCCCAACTTACTTATGCCGACCATGATGTCTATATTTACGAGCCCCACCTGCCCACATTTGGCCCATATCCCTCTAATCCTTTCCTATCTATGTTCCTGTTCAAATTTTCTTTAAATGTTGTTATGGTTCCTGCCTCAACAACCTCTTCTGGCAGCCCATTTCACCTGATGTGTGTAAAAGTTGCTCCTCAGGTTCCTATTAAATCATACCTTTCTCACCGTAACTCTATGTCCTCTGGTTCTTAATTCCCCTATTCTGGTTAAAAGACATATCTATTACCATCATGATCTAATGACCTCTAAAAGATCACCCCTCATCCTCCTGTGCTCCAAGGAATAGTATCCTAGCCAGTCCAACCTTACAGTACAACTCAGACCCATGAATCCTGGCAACATCCTCGTAAATCTTCTCTGTACCCTTTCCTGCTTAACATCTTTCCTATAGCAAGGTGACCAAAACTGAACAAAATACTTCAAATGCGGCCTCACTAATGTCTTGTATAACTGTAATCTTCTATACTCAATACCTTAACTGACGAAGGCCAATGTACCGAAAGCCTTCTTGACCACTCTATCTACCTGTGACACCACTTTCAAAAATCTATGTACCTGCACACTTAAATCCTTCTGCTCTACAACATCCAAGTGCCCTGGTTTGACTTGAATTAAGCAACCGATTTTAATCCAAGTTCCACGATTACTTTTAGAAAAACATCTTCTTGGCTTGGTTGCCAGAAGATGTGGGCAAGGACGTAGATAAAACTGGAACTGCCATTTCGTCCTGGACCGATGTTATGGCCAGGTCTCAACCTTCCAATGTAAAATGGAAAGTAGTCAATGACAGAATTCTTTTTTGAAAAACTATAAATGCAAAAAAAAAAATCAAGTATTCGTTCCAAATCTTTAAGGACACTTTCTTAATAATGGACATATTCTATTTTGACATATTTGGACTAATACTGTTCAGGTCTGAAACTGTCTGCAAATGGCCACAATAATCATGAAAAATGATCTCTATGCTACTAGATTTACTCGGATTTGAACTCGGCGAGGCGGGTGGACTGTCATTCATACAGTGTGGAAACAGGCTCTTTGGCACAACTTCCCACGCCAACCAACATGGCCCTTCTACACTGGTCTCACCTGCCTGTGTTTAGCTCATATTCCACTGAACCTATCCTATCCATGTCCAACTGTAATTTACACATTGTGATAGTACCTGCCTCAACTACTTCTGCCGGTTGCTCGTTCCATACACCTACCACCCTTTCTGTAAAAAAAGGTTGCCCCTCAGGTTCCTATAAAAATCTTTCCCCTCTCGCCTTAAATCCATGTTCTCTCATTCTTGATTCCCCTACTCTGGGTAAATGACAGTGCATTTACCCAATCTAATCACCTCACAACTTTAAGATAAAGGCCTAGCCTGCTCAACCTCTCCCTATAGCCCAGGCCCTCAAGTCCTGGCAACATTCACGTAAATCCTTTCTGTTACCCTTTCCAGTTTAACAACATCTTTCCAATAACAGGGTAACCAAAAATGAACACAAAACTCCAAATAAGGCCTCAACAATGTCTTGTACATCTGTAACATAGCCTCCCAACTCCCATAATACTTTGACCTATGAAAACCAATGTGCCAAAAGCCTTCTTGACCACCCGATCTACCTGTGACATCACTTTCAAGGAACTATGTACCTGCACTCCATGCTGTTGTTCCACACGCTGCGAGTGGCGTCACCCCCAATTCGCAGTTATTTGGTCGCCATCCGCCCCGCCCGCTCAGTGTCCGCCCCACTCGCCAAATTCAAATCCGCCCTCTTCCTCTCTCTGCCCCCTCCCCCTCACTCCCCCCTCTATCCCCTCCCCCTCTATCCCCTCCCCCCCTCCCCCCCCTCTATCCCCTCCCCCCCCTCTCACTCTCTGCCCCTCTCTCTCTCTCTCTCTCTCTCTGCCCTTATCCAATGAGCAAATTAATAATATTAATATAATATCAAGCGGGGTGGTTAGTGTGTGTGTGGGGGGTGGTTAGTGAGTATGTGACGCCGCAGGTCGCCCCCCCCCCCCCCCTCGCAACCGCACGTTTAGGGGATGGGATCCAACGGGTCCCACTTGGTCTAGTGTTTCTTAAATGTTGCGACAGTATCTGCCTCAACTGCCTCCTCTGGCAGCTCGTTACATGCCCCCACCAGCCTTTGTGTGTTTCAGTTACCTCTCGGGTTCCTATTAAAACTTTCCGCCCACACCTTAAACGTATGTCCTCTGGTTCTCAATTCCCCTCGTCTGGGCAAGAGAGTTTTTGCGTCTACCTGATCTATTCCTCTCATGATTATGTACACCTTTATAAGATCACCCCTCATCCTCCTGTGCGCCAAGGAATTGAGTCATAGCTTGCTCAGCTTCTGCCAGTAGCTCAGGCCTTCTGCTGTCGTCGGAGCCCAGTCAACATCCTCGTGAATTTTCTCTGCAGCATTTCAAGCTTGACACCATCTTTCCTATAACATGAATAGGAGGTCGCGGCGGCAGACGCCTCCCAGGAGGCCACAGAAAAGTCGGGTGGCAAGGCCTGCTTGGGCTGATGGAGCCTCGCGGCCACGGCAGAACCTCACGGGTTGATGGGGTCTCGTGGGTCGACCCGCAGTTGACGGTGCGGTGGTCGATTAGGGCGCAGGGGGGTCCGGCGTGTGCGGGGACGGGGGGGGGGGGGGGGGTGGAGCAAAGGAGGACCTGGCGTGGGATACTTCGTAACTTTGTCAGCGCCGTTTATGTGGCGATTATTTGCACACCTTGGGTATGCAAGCAAAGAATTTCACTGTGTCTTGTCACAGGTGACAATAAAGTATTCTATCCCATTCCACGTGGTGACCAAAACTGATCAGAACACTCTAAATGCGGCCTCACCAACATCTTATAAAACAGCACCATGACCTCCCAACTTCAAGAGATAGCATGTGTCGAATTAAGAAGGTAACACAACACCACTGTCTCAACAACAATTGCAATGACCAAGAATTGTCGGACTAGACAGGAAAGAAAAATACTAGTTCGTTCGAGGATCAACAAAAAAGAAAGAATACTGATGTATTGGAATCAAGCATCAGAGTAGCTCGCTTCAAAGCTCTAAATTGTATACACTTTACTGTGATTGCTTGCTTGCAAGTAGTCCTGAATGTGTTTACAATAGCATCCAATGCATTCCTCCAGCAGAGACACCAAAGTGTGTGCAATTATATCTTAGATTCAAAAGGTCACCAACATACAGCAGCAGGTACTGCAAATTCATCCTCTGAAGTATCTTTTCCTTTCAGCTCTTCTTTAGTATCGGCCACTTTAACTTCAAGCTTTTGTCCTAAAGAACAGAGGATTCATTATTTTTTGGTACATTACAATTTGAATAAAAGGCAAACTGTCCGATAAATCTGGATTGCCAAATTGCATTAACTTGGAATGGAATGCTATTTATTGTCATTTGAACCCAAGTTCAAACGAAATTAAGTCTCTGCAGTCATACAAACATGGAAAAACCAAGGAACACAATGAACACAAATTACATAAACATCCATCACAGTGAATTTCCAAACCCCTCCTCACTATGATGGAAGGCAACGTCTTGTCTCTCCACTGTTGGTTATTCTTCCCCCGATGTTAAAGCCCCCGACGGGTGATGGTAAGTCCGTTAAGGCCACGCCGGCCAATGTAAGGCCCCGCTCCGAGTCTTGATGTTGGAGCCCCCCAGCGGGCAATTGTAAGTCCCGCGGCCGTTAAAGCAACGCTGGGCGATGTAAGGCCACGCTCCGGGTCGTTTCAACCCGCAATCCGGGCGGGAGAAGTTGCAATTGCGGGAGCTCCGAAAAGCGGTCTCCCATCAGGGACCCGTGAACTCCCGATGTCACCGTCCACCGGGCCCGCGGCCGGATCCTCCGAAGCAGTCGGGTCGCAGCCGCGCGCTCCACCACAGCTCTCCACGCTCCGAAGCCGGCCAACCCCGTGATGGTAAGTCCGCAGGTTCCGCGACTGGAAGTGCCTAGGGAGGTGAAGTGTGATTCTTTGGCTCAAGAGTCTTCGGTGAGGAGGCTACATTTGATTTGGTTCTGCATGTGTCTGATATTTAAAACTTGTGACACATTGCAGTGCAGAAGGAGGCTATTGGCAGTAGAGAAGTGAAAAGGTTTCACTCAACTTTGAGTGTCCAGGTGCGTCTCCTGAAGGACCGTGTTAGGGAACTGGAGCAGCAGCTTGATGACCTCAGGACCATCTGCGAAACCGAGAGTTTCCTGGACTGGACCTACAGTTATGTTGTCACACCGAGGATACAGGAAGAACAAAGGTGGGTGACAATGAGGATGAGAAGTAAACATGGAGTGCAGGAGTCCCCAGTGACTGTACCCATTGAAAACAGGTACATCCTCTTGGGAGCTGTCAGAGCAGATGACACGACAAGATTGAGTGGCAGCCAGGGCTGTTTCCAACTCTGGTGCTGAGTCTCAATGGGGAAGAGTGATGTCAGGCAGAGCCATAGTGGTGGGGGACTCCATTGTCAGATTCTGCGGCAGCAGGCAAGACTCCACGGTGGTGTGTTGCCTCCCTGGTGCCAGGGTCCAGGACATCTCGGGGCGGCTGCACGGATCCTCAAGAGTGAGAGGGAGCAGCTGGAGGTTGTTGTGCACGTTGGCACAAATGACATAGATAGGATGAGGAAGGAGATTCTGCAACTTACGGAATTGGGTAAAAGACTGACAAGCAGGACCTGTAGGGTAGTGATCTCAGGATTAATTCCAGTACCTCCTGCTAGTGAAGGTAAGAATAGGAAGATTGGGGAAATGAATGTGTGGCTGAGGAGTTGGTGCAGGGGGCAGGGATTTAGATTTCTGGATCATTGAGATCTTTTCTGGGACGGGGGTGACCTGTACAATAGGGACGGGTTGCACCTCAACTGGAGGGGGAGCAACATCCTAGCGGGCAGGTTTGCTAATGCTACACGGGAGGGTTTAAACTAGATTGGCAGGGGGGGTGAGATCTCGCACATGAGAGGCTAGAAGTTGGTATGGAGGGTGGTGTGGGAAAGGTTAGTGGACAGAATAGGCAGGTGAAAGGCGGAGAGTGAGGAAGGAGGCTTGGTTTAAACTGCACGTATTTTAATACAAGGGGCCTGATGGGTAAGGCAGATGAGTTTTGGGCATGGATAGGTATGAGCGACTGGGATGTTGTAGACATGACTGAAACCTGGTTAAGAGAGAGGCAGGACTGGCAGCTCAATGTTCCGGGGTACAGGAGCTTCAGGGGAGACAGGGGTGAGCGGAGGAGGAGGAGGAGGAGGAGGACGGGAGGAGGAGGGGGGGGTTTGCATGTTGGTTAAGGAGGATGTCATGGCAGTGATCTGAGCAGACATCACAGACGGTTCGTCTAGTGAGGATTTGTGGGTGGAGGTGAGGAACAAGAAGGGGATGGTCACCTTGTTGGGAGTGTATTACAGACCCCCGATTGAATAGTCAGCAGGAGTTAGAAGAACAAATATGCCAGGAGATTGCAGTCAGCTGCAGGTCAAATAAGGTTGTTGTAGTCGGGGATTTTAAGTTTCCCAACATAGACTGTGAAAATCATAGCATGAAGGGTTTAAATGGGGTGCAATTCCTCAAAAGTGTTCAGGAGAGTTTTTTTAAGCAGTATGTGGAAGTCCCCACCACATGTGAGAGGGCAATGCTGGATCTAGTATTCGGGAAATTCCCGAGCAAGTAAATGAAGTGTGATTGATCTGATTTTTTTTTTTGGAGACGTGACCAAAAAGGTCGATGAGGGCAGAGCTGTAGATGTTGTGTACATGAATTTCAGTAAGGCATTCGACAAGGTTCCGCATGGTAGGCTGCTCTGGAAGGTTAGATCGCATGGGATCCAAGGAGAGATAGCTGAATGGATAGCAAATTGGATCCATGGAAGGAAGCAGAGGGTAATGGTGGAAGGTTGGACTGGAGGCCTGTGACTAGTGGTGTGCATCGGGTTTCGATACTGGGCCCGTTACTGTTTGTTATCTACATCAATAATTTGGATGAGAACATAGAGGGCAAGATTAGCAAGTTTGCTGATACAAAAATGAGTGGTTTTGCAGATAGTGAAGATAGTTGTGAAAGATTGCAGCAGGATCTGGATTGATTGGCCAGGTGAGCAGAGGAATGGTTGATGGAATTTAACACAGAAGTGTGAGGTGCTGAACAAGGGCAGGACCCACACAGTGAATGGTAGGCCTCTGGGTGGTGTTGTAGAGCAGAGGGATCTAGGAGTACAGGTGCATGGTTCCTTGAAGGCCGAGTCGCAGGTAGATAAGGTGGTCATAAAGGCTTTTGGCACCTTGGCCTTCATCAGTCAGAGTATTGAGTATAGAAGTTGGGAGGTCATGTTGCAGTTATATAACATGTGGTGAGACCGCATTTAGATATTGTGTTCAATTCTGGACACCGTGTTAAAAGAAAGATATTGTAAAATTTGAAAGGGTTCGGAAAAGATTTCTGAGGATGTTGCCAGGACTAGAGGGTGTGAGCTGTAGGGAGAGGTTGAGTAGGCTGGGTCTCTATTCCATGGAGCGCAGGAGGATGAGGGGGGAATCTTAAAGAGCTGTACAAAATCATGAGAGGAATAGATTGAGTAGATGCACAGAGTCTCACAGATACCAACATAAAATGTCTTATCCAAAACATTACTGAAGAAAAATGAAAACCATTCTGTGTTATTTTGCATAGATAAGCAAATTAAACCTAAATGATATGGTCAAAATATATAATTTAACACAAATAAAACTACAGGAATTGACAGTACAGAATCTAAAAAATACTGAGACAGGATTTATCTTCATTTGGAATCGGGGATTGATTATGATAGTTAACTTAGCTTTGTTTGTGGACATCATGTCTCACAAATGTAATTGAAAATTTAATAAGCTAACAAAGCATATTGACGTGGAATGGGCGCTGTCTACATGGACTTTAATAAGGCCTTTGACAAGTGCCTGCTGAATCCAGACGGTTAGAGCCCAAAGGATCTAGGGCAGGCAGACAAATCGGATCAGAAATTGGCTAGTAATATGATGAAGAGGTGATGGCAGTTGAGTTGGTATTCTGATTGGAGGTATGTGAGCAGTGGGGTACTACACGGTTCACTGGTAGGATGATTGTGATTAATGATTTGGATATGAATATAGGAGGCAGGATAAGTAAGTTGGCAGATGATACAAACATTTTTGTTCTATAGTGCAAAAATTGTTCAAGGATACAGCATGATAGTGATTAGCTAGAAATTTGAGTGGAGCAATGGCAAATGACATTTAATCCCAACAAGTGTGAATGAGGGATTTGGAGAGGGCAGACAATTATATGGCCCAGAGAGTGTTGGTGATCAGAGGGATTCTGGAGTATGTCCATAGATCCCCAAAAGTGATAGCACAGTATGCTCGAAGCATCCCATATGCTTTCTTTACCAAGAGCATAAAATAGTACAGCACAGAAACGGGCCCTTTGGCCCATAATTTCTATGCCAAACATCATCCAAGGTTAAATTCCGTTGGCTGTACGTTATCAATATCCCTCTATTCCCTGCATATACATGCGCCTATCCACAAGCCTCTTAAACACCATCACTGCATCTGCCTCCTCCACAACAACTGGTCTGAAGAAGGGTCTCGACCCGAAACGTCGCCTATCTCCTTCGCTCTTTAGATGCTGCTGCACCCGCTGAGTTTCTCCAGTTTTTTGTGTAACCCTCCTCCACAACAACCCTTGGCAGCACATTCCAGGCACTCGTCACTGTGTAAAAAGCTTGTCTCGCACATTTCCTTTACACTTTCCCCTCTTATATTAAAGCTATGCCCTCTAATCTTTGATTTTCCCACCCTCGGAAAAAGATTCTGGCAGTCTACACTTCTAGAAGGGCTCCCTGCAACATCCGGCATCCCAGAGAGAAGAATCTAAGTCAGTCCACCCTCTCCTTGTAGCTAGTACCTCCTGATCCAGGCGGCATTTTGGTAAACCTCTTCTGCGGCGTCTTCAATATTTCCACACACTTTCTGCAATGGGGCAACTAGAACTACACACAATACTCTAAATGCTGCCTAAGATGGGTTTGAATGAGCTGTATCATGACTTCCTGTGTTAAGAGGGGATGTGATGGGGATTGTTTACCCACAGAGGTGGCTGAAGTCTGGATGGTGCTGCCTAAGGGGTATTGTGGGCAGATACACTAAGAATATTTAAGCAACATCTAGACAAGTACTTGAATGCCAAGGCAGAGAAGGCTCTGGACCTAATGTAGGGAAGTGGGATTAGTGAAAATAATGGGTACAACAGGTAGCATAGACACAATGGGCCAACCTGTTGGTGCTGGAACCCCAGTTATTTACAATATATATTAAGGATTTAGACGAAGGAGATAAATGTAACATTGAATTCTTGCTATCGAGGGTGTGCAGCATAGGTTCACCAGGTTAATTCCTGGGATGGCAGGACTGACATATGATGAAAGAATGGGTCGACTGGGCTTATATTCACTAGAATTTAGACGGGTAAGAGGGTATCTTATAACATTTAAACTTCCTAAGGGATTGGACAGGCTAGAAAAGACAGGCTAGACAGGCAGGAAAAATGTTCCCGATGTTGGGGGAGTCAAGAACCAGGGTCACAGTTTAAGAATAAGTGGTTAAAAAAGAACAGCAGATGCTGGAAAAATCGAAGGTAGACAAAAATGCTGTAGAAACTCAGCGGGTGAAGCAGCATCAATGGAGCGAAGGAATAGGTGACGTTTCGGGTCAAGACCCTTCTTCAGATTGAGGTGGGGGGGAGAGAAGAAAGGAAGAGGCGGAGAAAATGTGGTAGGCTAGCTGTGAATAACTGAATACATGTCTACTAAACTGTGAGTGGTTTTACTGACCTCTCAGTGCCCTTAATATGGTTTGAAAATGTAGTTTGAAAATGCAAAAGTGTTTTTTGGTTTGAAAATGCAAAAGTGTTTTTTGGTTTGAAAATGCAAAAGTGTTTTTTGGTTTGAAAATGCAAAAGTGTTTTTTGGTTTGAAAATGCAAAAGATGTTTTTGGCTTAATGAAAACGCAAAAGCTGTTTTTGGCTTATTGAACATGCAAAAGCTGATTTTTGGCTTATTCAAAATGAAAATGGTGGTTGCTTTGAAAATGGTGGTTGCTTTGAAAATGTGGTGTTCACCCTGCTTGAAATGGTATGAAACTGCACTTGAATTTGGTGGCCTTGCACCCTGCTTGAAGTGGTATGCAACTGCACTTGAGCTTGGTGGCCTGGCACCCTGCCTGAAGTGCCATGCAACTGCACTTGAGTTTGGTGGCCTTGCACCCTGCTTGAAGTGGCATGAAACTGCACTTGAGTTTGGTGGCCTTGCACCCTGCCTGAAGTGGAATTTCAAGGAATAGCCGTGAGTCAACTGCCAACCCACCAGCCATGAGTGAGTGAGCTGCCAGCACAACAGGCTTGAGTGACTGAGCCGCCAGCCCAAGAATCCATTCGGCCCACAATGACCATACTAGCCTCTGGAAACCAGTCCCTTCAGCCCACAACACCCATACTAGCACTCCAGAAAGCCCCCCCCCTCCCCCCCGGCCATCAATATTGGAATTGGCGGAACGGTGGAATATTGCGTTGGGGACCAACCCTCCCGTGTGAAGCTGGGACCCAACGGGTCCCACTTAGTCTAGTCTTTAAATATAGCTATGATATTCTCTTCCACCATTTTAAATGGAAGCTTAACATTCTCGGTAAGGAAATTTGTCCGAGTCTATGTGCCGGTGATGTGATTTTTCATTGTACCTGTACCTGACCGTATACATACATATATATTACAATAACATTTTGAATGGCTTAAGCCGCAGATGAAAGTGTCAGTAGTTTTTTGTCTTGGTCTGATCATCGGTTCTGAGTGATTTATTGAAAAAAACTATAATTATGTAGCTCAATAAAAATCGTTTTAATGGGGATTTTCCATTCTCTTGATATTGTGAAAAGTAATTAAACAATCAGTGTGGAGATTAAATATCTCCCATGTCTCATTTTGCACTACTGCCAAAATCACTGACTGGAGAAATTTCATCTAAAATCTGTATAATCAGATTGATCCAATATACATTATACACAGATGAAGCACAGCTGCGGATTAGTGAGAATGAGTTAACCATTTCTCCAAAAAAGCACACATGGCCACATCAAGGCCTACCTGCAATTGGATCCTTTGCCAATGAACAAGCACAAACAGAATCGATACCTAAAGAAACAGAAAGACAATATCACACACAACGTCAAAAGCTTATCTAGGTCTGCTTGAATAAGAATTAAGCTTTAAATCCATGCTAATGTTGCAAGAAAGTTTGAAGCAAGTAATTAGTCAGAGGTTTACTATTCATTACAATCTTATTAATTGCAATTTCACGTAATCTCTTAGTTTGGAGATACAGCACGGAAACAGGCCCTTTCGGCCCACCGGGTCCGCGCCGACCAGCCATCCCCGCACATTAACACTATCCTATACCCACTGGGTATACCCACTTTACCAAGCCAATTAACCTACATACCTGTACGTCTTTGGAGTGTGGGAGGAAACCGAAGGTCTCGGAGAAAACCCATGCGGGTCACGGAGAGAACATACAAACTCCGTACAGACAATCTTTCCCCTTTTTCTACAGGTGTGACTTTTCTGTCAGCCTAGGACAGTTTTTAAAGTAGTTATTAACTTGGTAACTTTGAATGGCATCCTACCAGACAATCCTTTTGTTTTCTCCGGCATTCCCTCTCATTCCAACTTACAATATCTCACTTTTCCATTCTGATAGTGTTTGACCCAAAATGACTCTCGAGAAGGGTCTTGACCCAAAACGTTGCCCATTCATTTTCTCCAGAGATCCTGCCTGTCCCACTGAGTTACTCCAGCATTTTGTGTCTATCTCCCATTGATGGTGCCTAACCTGCTGAGTGTTCCCAGCAGTTTATAATTTTAGTTGGTTGGTGTTTAATATATATATATATGAACAAAATTTACCTCTGTGGAGTTTAACAATAAGGTTTTCCAAAAGTTCAGACAGTGGTTTATTGAAGTACTTCTCCATGTATCTCCTTTCAATAAATACAATGCCCATTGGCTGCATCCGAAGTTCCTGCAACCGCTTTTCATCAACACCGAGCTGACCAAGTATCTCTGCAGCTTCATTCCACATTCTGTCAAATTTTTCATAGGTTAGTTCTTTGTGCAAGATGTCTTTCAGAAGGTGCTCCCGCATCTCACAAATACGTCGCAGATAAGCTCCAGGAGAAGTGTCAGATCTTGCGAGCCTGCCAGTCCAGCCCTTTTTGGGACGGGGAAACTTCTTCATAAACGCAGCAAGAAATTGAAAAAGAGGCAATGAAAAATGCTGAGTTTTTGGTCTGTCTGCTGAATAAATAATGTTGATCCATTTCTTTTTGAAGTTACTAAAATCTGGTCCCTCCAAACGATTCTTGATCAGAACTTTATTCTTTGTAATTTCTTCTTCCAATTCTTCTGCTGAGACGTGGGCTTCAAAGATTTTCCGAACTATCTCTGTGCCTTCAACATGTATTAAATGGAGAAGGCGATAAAGATTAACGTAGCACCTCTTTTTTAATAGTGGTTTGACTGGCAATTGAGGATCAAATTGTGGACAGAAAGGCCCAGCTAAATGAAAAAACAAAACAATTATAGGTCAAACATACTTATGCTTTCTTTAACGAGCTTGATAGATGAAAACGATTTGCAGCAAGTCTGTTTGCAACAGGATACTATGTTTGCCAGACCATATTTTAAAATCTTCCAGCTCAAAAGCTAAAGAGCACTATGGTGACCTTAATCCACCTGAAATGCCATTCCAAGGGTGAGAGTTAGTGCCCAAATAATGTCCATTGCATATACCTAATGTAACAACTTTCTTTCAACTTTAAGATATCACAGCAGTTATATGTATGAGTAATATATTAAAGGATATATATATATTTGCAATATATTCCACCAGCAGCTCTGCACGATTGGTAGCCCGGCCAACAGTCTCTCTGTACTTTCGTCTTTTTAAAAAAAAAAGGCCATTATTTATTTATTAGTGTGTATTAAAAATCTGTGTTAATGTTCTCTGGTTTGTTTATGTGGTTTATGTGGGGGGAGGGGAGGGGAGGGGGAAACTTTTTTTCCGATTTTTTACCTTGCCGGAGATGCGGGAGAGCTAATGGACCTGTCCCACTTAGGCAACTTTTTTGACGACTGCAGGAGACTGTGCAGTCACCACATGGTCGCGGGTGGTTGCCAGGGAGTCGCCTTCATGGTCGTGAGGAGTTCCCGCATGCTTTTCAGAACCAAGGATAACCGACTGGTAATGTGGAAGTCAAATCACTGGATGAATTTAAGAGAGAGTTAGATAGAGCTCGAGGGGCTAATGGAGTCAAGGGATATGGGGAGAAGGCAGGCACAGGTTATTGATTGGGGACGATCAGCCATGATGACAATGAATGGCGGTGCTGGTTCGAAGGGCCGAATGGCCTCCACCTGCACCTATTTTCTATGTCCCCACCCCCTCTCCCCCCCCCCCCTCTTAAAGGACTGTGCTTTAGTCGTCTTAATTCCAGCGCCACCTTCCTGTTCATTGCGGTGTGCGTCTGTATCACATTGGCTTTAAATTTCACTCAGACAGCGCTCCCCCACTTGCCCTGTCCCCAGCCTGCATAACGGGCTGGTGAAGTAGTGTGTGTGTGTGTGTCTGTGTGTGTTTCACTCTGACAGTCGCCGTTCCAGTTGCCGGTTTTTCAGGCGACTGCCGGCAACTTGACAGTCGCCGGTAGTAGCCTGAAAAATTGCCTAAGTTGGCAGGCCCATATGATTTGAGAATTGAACTTTTTTTTCACCTTCCATCACAGCGAGGAATGTGGAGGAGTCACTGTGGTGGATTTTTATGTTAAAATGTGTTTTGTGTGTTCCGTTGCTTTTTATTTGCTTGACACACTTGGCAAACGATATTCCTCGTATATGGTGCAAAACATACTTGGCTAATAAAGTATTATTGTGATTATCATATATATGGCTCAAAGTATTACATCATATTTTGCAACCAAAGGAAATTCAAACCTCTAAAATTGGACAAAAAACAATTCAATTACTTTGTTCATCAAATGCTTTCAAGAAACTGTTGATGTATGGTCCAAGGTAAGGAATATCATGCTGATGTTCCACTAATGTAAACCACATATCTGCTACACACAGAATGGTCTTCTTGGTGAAGAGAATGTGCATAAAACGCTCGGCTCCTTCTTTATAACTGTACTTGCATAAATCCTTGCTCTCCGATTCTATCAGCATTCCGGATTTCAGGAAGTATTCAGCAAAGGTCTTCACCCCGTATTCCTCCAAAACGTATTTAAAAACATCGGCATATTTCTTAATGAAGAACATGCAGCAGCTGTCACCTACACAACATAAAGCCAAAGGTCACATAACTATTGAAATACGTTATTATAGTCATTGATTTACAGAAAATTTGCAGCTAATTTACAGAACCTGATGTTTAGCACAACAATGTATTCACCAAATATCTGCCATTTACCTCAGAAACAGATCTGGATCAGTATTGTTTGCATCCACCAAAGAGATTTAACATGGATATAAAGTATTATTTGGATATGTATTTCAAAGTAGAGCATTTACCTGCTTGAAAGATATGCAAATTTTTCTCTATCTTATGTATTATGCAAAATGATTAAACAGCAGCTGATTTCAACACAACCCTGGTTTCTCCCCTACATCCAATGGTAGTTCAAGTCAAAGTCACAGTGAATGCTCAAAATGTACCAGTAAGAACTAATTCAAAGTACCCTTATGGGCCTGTCCCACTTAGGCGACTGCAGGAGACTCTGCAGTCGCCAGATGTTGGCGGGTGGTTGCCGGAGAGTCGCCTTCATGGTCGTGAGGAGTTCCCGCATTCTGGGAACTAGTCACAGCCTCATTATGGTCGCCGTGAATTTTTCAACATTAGAGGCGACTAGAATGAAGCCGCCATGGAGAGTAGCGATGGGTGGGTCGGCAGGAGGTCCTAGTGGGTTGCCAGGAGGTCGAAGGTTCTTGAGATTCTCGTAGGTTGGAGCCGGTGCTGACCGGTGAATTTCATTAGCTCATTGGGAAAAAAAAGGTAAACAGTAGTTTTCAGAACCAAGGCTAACCGACCGGCAATGTTAAATGTCCGCCGAGCTTCACAGCCGTGTATTTCTGGCTTCTTAAAAGTTGTCTCCACTGCTTCTCCCCTCTTTTAAAGGACTTGCCATACACTGTGCTTGAGCCGTCTTTTTACAGCGCTAACCTTCCTGTTCATCGCGGGGTGGGTCACCTTGACTTTGTACCGTGTGAATTGTTTAGACAGGGCAAGTGGGGGGAGCGCTGTCTAAAAAATTCACACGGGCTGGTGAAGGAAGAGATGTGTTTGTGTGTGTGTGTGTTCCACTCTGCCAGTCGCTGTTCCAGTTCCCAGTTTTTCAGGCAACTGCCGGCAACTTGACAGTTGCCGGCAGTCCGCTGCAAAATCGCCTAAGTTGGACAGGCCCATTAACCTATGGTGCTATGATTGCATGTCACCTTAAAGCTTTACTGATGCTGCATTCTTACAATGAATTAGGTTTCCATTACCCCCAAGTATTCCTAAAATGTAATTAATAAAGAAAGTTCAACAAAGTGACCAAGCAACCTTGTCATTAAAATCTGCATCAAATGTTGGCTTTCCCCAAGCCTGAAAATACAAAAAGGCCGACTGGCACCAAGAAAGTCTGTAATTCACACCTGACGAGAAACAAATATTTCCTTCAAGGGAGTTTGCTCCAAGGAGAAGAAAATATGGCCTTTTATCTAGGACAAAAACTGTCATGGCTTTATACAACTCAGCAAAGATGGTCACATCTGCACCATTAGGATAATATTTCAGGCAACTACTGTGCAGTGCTTTCCCTGAAGACAATTATAAAATAATTTACATTTGAGTGTCACTTTTCATATCTTCATAAAGTATTTTCCCATCAATTATTTATTTTGGAAGTGCCGTCCCTGTTATTTTCGTAATGTGTGCCAATTAGCCACGATACTGTTGGTCATGTCTTTGACATCTGTGCCTCTCCTGATTTATGTTGGTGAGGTGCAGGTTCATTTACTATTTGGAGATAATCTACTGAAAAACACATGATGAATTAAGATCAGACTACATGCATACATTGCACTGGCTGGGTGTGCATATTACTCTGGCTGAACCACCTCTAAATGGAGCAAATGGAACAGCTGGATTATCTTCTGCAGCCATACAGTAATGCCTGGTCATCAAAAAAGGCATCTGGTCTAATTAAGGTGAAAGGAATCTAATCCCAGGATGAATCTTCAACATTAAAGGTCATTTAAAAAAATAAATCTGATAAAATAGAAATTAATCAATATGTACTTTATGATGTTTTTTCATATGCAATGTATTTTTATGTAATGTCCCTTGTCTGGACCTTGAGTCCAAAATACATTTTAAAATTATTATTATTAAATGGAAAAGATACTCACTGCATCCTTGCATGTACTCTGCCCAGTTGAGTGCTTCTGCATTTAGAATCACCGAGTCCCGCATGTGGGAAACAAACTGTCTTAAAATTCCATTGTTGTTAATCTGTAAAAAGTGATCCAGCAGAACCCGAGTCCGGTCATTCCTGACTGGATTTCTAGTGATGTGATTCAAAGAGATGAAGTCCAAAACCCCAGATGTGAAGAGTTTGAGAATAAGGCGATCAACATCCAGCATTCCTTTCTCAATAGTTGCTCGCTCTGCAGTGAGTTCCCGCAATAAATAACACTTCTTAGGCTCTTCCGTTAACGAAATCACTGCACAGAAACAAACATAGAAAGATAATTAAGCAATTTTCAATTATTACAGCAAACATTTTATTGGATTTTCAGAACATCCTCAGAAAAAATGCATTATAAAGTGGCCAAAAAGCCACTATAAAAAACAAACTGATGGAGAACTCAGTGGGTCAAGCAGCATTTGCAGAGACAAAGGCACAGTCGACAATTCGGACTAAGACTTTGCATCAGGACCTATATATATGGGATCATGGGATTTGTATACTTTCAGCAAGATGCTGCCCATCTCCAATTGCCTGGAAAAGGTCATGTTGAGCCAAGTGGACTGCTGCCAGCCTTCTGGTGAAGTGACAGCCATAATACTTTGAGTAGAGAGTTCCAAGCACTTGACCCTGTGACAACAGGGGCATGGCTACATGGTGATCTTTGAATTGAAGGGAACTCATAGGTGATGATGTTCCCATGCTCCAGATGCTCTTATCCTTTTTCTTGATTCATCATGGGTATAAAGAGCCAATGCATCTCGTGGATGATACACACTCCAGCACTTACTTTCCAGCAGTAAGGGGTGTAACTGTTTCGGAAGGTGGATGGGTATCAACCTGCTTCTTTGTCCTGGAAAGTATTGAACTTCTTCATAATTGTGGGAGTTGGAGACATTCTCTTGTTGATAAAGAAGGGTCTCGACCCGAAATGTCACCAATTTCTTCGCTGCATAGATGCTGCCTCACCTGCTGAGTTTCTCCAGGGTTTTTGTCTACCTCTTGTTGATGATGGTCATTGCTAGGCACTTGTGTAAAACAAATGTGTTTTGATGCTTCTCATGCCTGAACATTGTCCAGATCATGCTTTCTTGAGGCAAAGACTGCTTCATTTTGAGATCATTAATAAACTTTCCCACTTCTGACCTTCATAATTGAAAGAACATCATCAAAAGATGTTTGGCTCTCAGACAATGCCCTGAGGAACACCTGACAATGTGTTAAGGTTGAGGTTACCAATCTCCAACAACCATAACCATTTATCACTGTACGACATATCAGAACATTTCCTTCAATTATCACTGGCTTCAGACACTGCATGTAGCAATGTTACAAAATTTTGAGATTTTATAAATCAAGTCTGCAATTTATCCCATCAGATAAAGCATAAAATGAAGTTTAATTTGACATCTAATTCACTTTCACATCTTCAGTATTAAAAAAGTTATGGCCATTTTCATACTCGGAAATTAGCATCTTGTTCCCCATTGCCTTTCCATTGACTTCTCAAAAGCTGTGATCGAGGACAGTCAAAAGCCCATAACTTTCTTAAAAATTAAGAGAACTCAATGACATTTTCAGTTATTATAGATTGAAGCATTCTGAAACAAATATGAAACAATCTTACTTGGATGACCTGAAATTAAAGCATATAATTAGTTAGTTACCTAATTGTAGCTAATTACAAAATTCAATTACTAGATCTAAACATCTATCCATTTCTTAAGAAAAGATAACCATTTTTAAATTGCCTAAGTGTCCACATAACATTCACACAATAATTCACAATATAACATGATTTTTAAATCTAATTTTCATGAATTTATAGGCCAAATGGAAGGAATTTAGTGTTAAATTCCCGTAAATTAGTGGCCATTTAAATCAACTTGCGAGTGGGTTTCAGTGGAACGCGGTGGATTGGAATGTTGTGGTTTGCGGTGAATTTAACCCGCAGTCGCTAGGAAAAATACTGCCGGTTCGTATATATTTTTTGTCCCCTGTTTGCAACGTAAAAATTTGATTAAATGCTTCCTAAGAACCACGTTTTTATGTAAAAATAAACTGTGTAGCTTCTTTTATCCCCTACGTAAAATCCTTCCCGTTCCCGGCGTTCACGGCTTTAGAAGATGATTTTTAAATTACTCTTGCTAATAAATGATCTAGCGTAGTTTAAAAATACCTTCATAAAACAAATGTCGGAGCAATTTCTCTTGAGCAATGAAATCCCCTGAGATGGATCGATTTGAACTGTCTGGAGAAAAATGGCATTTTAAACCCGCCCCCCTCTGAAAGGCGCCAAAGTCGCGCACACGGGGAGTGGCAGAACTGCAGCGCCGCTGAAGGTAAGTTTTGTAACATACCTACTGCATGACACTCTCAGTTCACCTATGGATTTGAGCTTGATTTGTCCATGTTTGGAGCAAATTTCATCCTCGTTGCCAATGTCAGATCCTCGCCTTGATCAGAATATAATAAACATACTCCAAGGACACTGAACACACACAGTTTTATTCCACCATTTCTTTACAAGCCGGCAACATGTATCCTCTGACCTTTCGGGCTCATAGTAACATGTGAAACATTTAAACATGACCAGTTACCATGACATCCTTTCCTTATCAAACAAAAAGGTTTTCATCATCATCATATTATAAGGTGATCATTCCAACACCATTCAGGATATGGCATTTGTTACATTTTCATATGTCAACACATTTCATAGTCATCATATCTCTTGGATGGTCTTCAATGATATTTTGGTCTGGCCACTGCCTGTTTGCACTGGCACTGGATTCTGATCTGTCATGTCCTATTCCATCAGTTCATCATCTCGATTCTGGCTTTGTATAGTCTCCTCTTCAGACTCGTGCATTCTTGCCTCCTCAATTTGGAAGTCTTGAGTCTGATCCCCACAGTCTCAATTTCAGTCTACAGTATTCCTGGACCATCACAACAGCGAAAATACTTCCACATATGATGTGTTCCTATCATATTTGACTCCTTCTGGCGTCTAGACTGTCACCTTATTTACTTGTCTGGCCACCACTGTGAATGGTTGTGGAAAAAGTGTGTCCATTTTGCTTGGACTTTCTCCCCTCACTGCCACCTCATCTCCTGGCATATCATCTGATGGTTTAGCACCTCGTCTCCTGTTTACATTGAGCTTTGATTCACATTTCTGTTCTGCATCATGATCTCTCACTTCTTGGTCATTTATCATGTCACTAATCCATGGTTCTTCATCTGGATTTTCCTTCCAAACAATAATTCTGCTGGACTCTTCCCTGTTGTGGTGTAGCTCTATATGCTGCTACATATGATAAGAGCATCTCCTTCCAATATTTGCCTTCTGCTTCTGCCTACTTTGTAGACCCTTCAGCAATCTGGATAATGTTAGCTATACTCCATCAAAGTCATAATCATACTTGATTAGCCAAGTATGTTTTACAACATACGAGGAATTTCATTTGCCATACAGTCATACCAATATAAAGCAACAAAACACACAAAATACATTTTAACATAAACATCCACCACAGTGACTCCTCCACATGTGATGGAAGGCGAAAAAAGTTCAATCTCTCCCTTCTCTGTGCTCCAGCGGTCGGGGGCTTCTAACCTTCCGTTGACGGGACGATCGTACTCCCGTAGCCGGAGACGGGCCTCCTCAAGCACCTCTGGGCGATCAAGCATCGGGGGGGGGAATCTCAGCTCCCCCACGCCGGGCGATCTACCCCGGGTAAGGGCTCGTCGAAAGTCGTGCGGCTTTTGGAGCTTCCCGGGCTCCTTGATGTTAGTTGGAGCGTCGATCCCAGGCAAGAAATCAGCCCTGATGGTAAGTCCACGCTCCTCGATAGGGCTCAGTCAGTCCCATCCAAGGCCTCAGCTCCATGATGTTAGGCCACAGAGCGACGAGATATGATCCGGAAAAAAAATCGCATCTCCAGCAAGGTAAGAGATTGAAAAAAAGTTTCCCCCGACCCCCCCCCCCGCCCACATAAAACAACCCAGAGAACATTAACACATACTTTTTAAACACACTAAAAATAACAAAAAAATACGAAAAGGACACACAGATTGTAGGCGAGGCTGCCATCGAGGCGCCACCCGGTGGTATTGTTCTTTCCAGCAATATGGATCACTTTGGATTTGTACTGTTGGGAGTCTAACCATCCATCTTTCAATCAAGGCACACGGTTTGGATCGAACCCTTGTCTCCAGCGGTTTGTCATCTGTCCACAATGCTATCTCGGTGCCATACAGGTATGCATGAAAGTGTTCACATGGCCACACCAAAGCCGTAGCCTAATTTTCTGTCTGGGAGTATCTTCTTTCTACTTCTGTCAATGATCTGCTTGCCTACGTTATGACTCTGAATTGTCCCACATGCTTCTGTACAAGTACCCCTAGTGCCTCTTCTTACCGGAGGCCGCCGGCATCACAGTGTTAAAGTCCACAGGCCCCGCAGATGGAGGTCTTTGCACGTGACCCTTGGCAAAGAATCGCAGGCTCCACGATGGCAAGTCCGCGCCGCGCCGGACCGGTCTTCAGGAAAGGTTGCACCGCTCCACGTTGTTAGGCCGCAGGGGGGACGGAGATACGATACAGAGAAAAATCGCATCTCCGTCGAGGTAATTGAAAAAGATCTCACCCCGATTTCCCCCCCCCCCCCCACCCCGACATAAAACAGACCTAGGAACACTAAGTCATTCTTTTAAAACATACTTAAAATAATAAAACCAGAGAGGGGACATACAGACTATTGGCGAGACGGCCACAGCGGTGGCGCCACCCGGTGGAATGTGGATTCCACTGTGGTGCATGCTATTTTTTAAATTTTATTTTTGTGGTTCTGTGTATTGCTGCTTTTTACTTAGTATGGCTGTATGGTAACTCAATTATCACTGTACCTTAATTGGTGCATGTGACAATAAATTCAAACTTGAACTTGAACTTCATCCATCCAATCTGATGGTCTGAAACTGGGTTTCCATGGTTTCAAATGAACAGGAATTGTCAGTGTTTCCACTAATGTTACTGTGTCACCTTTCTCCAACAACTTGCGACTCAAGCCATTTGATTTGCAACTTTGTACATCCTGAACCCTGATTTGTTTCTCCAACTCAGCGCCATAGTTGCAGCCCTCAGAAACTTGATGCAATCTTGTGACAAATAGCAATGCTTTCCCCCTCTCTCTGTGTCGTCTGCCGAAATACATGTCATTGAAATGTAGCATTTGTTTGCACCACATAATGCTTCTTCAAAGCAGCAACAGCCATCACATAATCTGTTACCATGACATTAGTTACCATGACGTTGAGGTCTGTGGATGAGTGAGTGGTCCTTGCAAAATCCAAACTGAGAACTGATGAGAAGAGTATTGGTAAGAGCATCTTCTTGTTACTGTTGATTACAGCTTCTGTCACTTTGCTATTGATTGACAGTGGATGGTTTTGTCCTGCTCTTTGTCAACAGGATATACCTGGGCAATTTTCCGCATCTGTCCGCTAAGTGACAATATGGTAACTACAGCGAAAATGCTTGGCCACAAATAATTTTCCAGGTCTTTACATCATCGGATGAATGCTTTATCGTCCTATAACCATTACTGTTAAATGTTTCTTGACATTACATGGAGTGAAATAAATTGGCCAGAGACCAGATTCTATAATGGCAGAAACTGAAGGGAAAAGCTGAGATGGATCAAAGACTTGCCGGTTGCAGGTGGTTGCAAATGTGTCAGACTCATCCTTGACACTCGTGCTAAGCTATGCCATGACTGGGGATGGGGATATTCATGGAGCCGCCACCTCCTTCTACAGCTATTTAGTAGTTCACGACCAGTTATAATTGAGGCGCAAGTAACTGCAGATGCTGGAATCGTAAGTTAAAACAAAATGCTGGAGAAATTCAGCGGGTCAGGCAGCAACAGTAAGGAACAGACAAGGTTTCTGTTCGGAACCCTTCTTCGGGCTACATTAGTCCGACTTCATCAGTGTATCACAAGTTACATTTAAATCAGGGCACAGTTGGAGTACATTTTGATCCCCTTGTTCATAAATGAGATTGTGGATTCTTAGCTGAGAAATTCAAGGGTGCTTAAGGATGGATATACTTAGACTATTTCCCTCCTCTTGGGGGAAACTAGAACTTGGTAGGGAACATAGTTTCAGAATAAAATCACCCCATCTTTACCTTGCAGTTGGAATGATCATCTAACATATTTAACATTAACAAATAATGGATAAAAGCCTAGGATTGTCAAACTGAAATATGGTTTAGTTAAAACAAAAATATCACGGAAACACATGACAAAGATTTATTACCTCTCCTTGGTTGGTAAGCCTCTCTGTTTGCATCAGATGCTTGCTTTGTTCTAGGAAAAATATGGGAGAAGATTTTCATTTAATTTCTCAACTAACTCAGCAGAGACTGAATCTCTGACCTTCTTATTTCATCTCATTGACTCTATTTACTCGTTGACTTTATTTGTTGAAGTTCCATTGAAAATATGAATTGCTTTCTTCTGAGACCCTGGTCCTTTTTACATCAACATTTTCCAACCAGGTTTTTAAATTAATTCATAGGACAAAGGCGTTGTCAGCTAGGCTCGTGTCTATTGCTCGTTACTAGTTGCCTCGAGAAGGTGATGAGCCTCCTTGAACAGCTGGAGTCTAGCATTTTGCTATATCTGAATGGATTAATACGATAATAGAAGTTAAATGTCAACCTTATTACTGTGGGTTTGGAGTCACAGCGAAACATAGCAGATTTTCTATCCTATCAGCAAACTTTTTTTTTTAAAATTTGTTTTAAATATTTTCCAATCAGATTTAATTATTGACAGACTTTAAACTTCATGACTATCATGCTGGGACTGGAAATTACATTGCGGAATCCACAAAATACAGACGTAAATGGAATAAAAAATAGTAAAGGTCAATGCTGTTAAAACCAAGTCAGAAGCTATTTGATGAATTTACATAGCCCATTTACATCTTTGTTTATGTAAGTATTTAAACACAAATTAAAGCAAATACTTTTATAGTTGGATCTGTAGCTATTAGTACACCAAGTTAATTTTTGAATCATTTCTGATTATGTTTCTATCATCATTGTATTTGGTACACTTACTCAGATGTTTTAATTAACGTGCATTATTTTAAATTTAATTCAGAGTCCCAAGAATGATTCTAAGTACCTATTTTGACCATTCACTAGAACTATAATAGTGATAATTTCCCTTTTGGAAAGATATCCTTGCTCCTGTACACAAACAATCCTGCCATGAAGGCCAACATTTCCTTTGCCTTCTTAACTACAGTATTTGCTGAATCTGCAGGTTTGCTTTCAGTGACTGATGTACAAGAACACTTAAGTCTCCATTAGACCACCATATTCCACTCTAGCAGCATGTAAATAATGCATTACCTTTCTCCTTTCCCTGCTGAAGTGGATAAATTCACACTCACCATATTACACACAATATGACAAATTTGTGCTCGCTTGTTGAATCCGTCAAAGTTAAATTGAAGCCTCTTTGCATCCTCCTCACCATTCATTACCCACACAATTTTATATAATTTCCAAAGTTTGAAATATATTCAGCAATAAACAATCAGCTGGCGAAACACAGCGGTACCAATGCAACTGTGCGGATGGGGAACAAATATTAATATTTCAAGTCAAAGCTTTGGACTCCCAAAGTAATGACAAATTTCTCTCCCACCAGGAATTAATACGTTTATTGGCCAAGTATGTACACATACAACAAATTTGCCCAGGTGCTCCGCTTGCAAGTAACAACACGACATACAGTAAACAATTAAGAATAAAACATAAAACATTAAAACATCAACAATAAAACATTATAGTATAAACATGTGAATGAAATAAAATACAAGAGCAAAAGGAGGCTACAGACTTTTGGTTATTGAGTAGAGCTACTGCTCGTGGAAAAAAAGCTGTTTTTATGTCGGGCTGTGGCGGATATGACAGCCCAGAGTCGCCTTCCCGAGGGAAGTGATTCAAAGAGTTTGTGGCCGGGGTGGGAGTGATCAGAAATGATCTTACCCGCTCGCTTCCTGGCCCTGGCACTGTACAGGACATCAATGGGGGTAGGGCTGCAGCCAATAACCTTCTCAGCTGATTGAACGATTCGCTGCAGCCTCTGGATGTTATGCTTGGTGGCTGAGTCGAACTAGACCATGATGGAGCAGGTAAGGATAGACTCTACGATGGAAATATAGAATTGGACCATCATTGCCTCTGGCAGATTGTATTTCCTCAGCTGCCACAGGAAGTACATCCTCTGTTGGGCCTTTTTGACTGTGGAGTCGTTGGTGGCCTCCCATTTAAGGTCCATGGAGATGATGGTTCCAAAGAACGTAAAAGATTCCACAGATGTGACTGTGGTGTTGTTGATGATGAGTGGGGGGGGGGGGGGGGGAGCTCTCCTAAAGTCTACAATCAATTCCACTGTCTTAAGAGCATTGAGCTCCAGGTTGTTACAAAGGCCCCAGAACGTCAGCTGTGTCACTTCCTGTCTGAAGGCAGATTCCTCCCCATCCTGGATCAGTCCAAGCAGGGTTGTGTCATTCGCAAAATACATTGAGTTGGATAGAGCTCTAGGGGCCAGTGGAGTCAAGGGATATGGGGAGAAGGCAGGCACGGGTTATTGATAGCGGACAATCAGCCATGATCATATTGAATGGCGGTGCTGGCTCAAAGGGCAGAATGGCCTCCTCCTGCACCTATTTTCTATGTTTCTATGTTTCGATGCAAACTTGAGAAGCTTGACAGATGAGTCTGTGGAGGTGCAGTCGTTGGTGCAGAGAGTAAAGGAGAGGGAAGTGTAAGCAGCTTTGTAGTGCTCCTATGCTGAGGGTCTGCGGGTCCGAGATGTGCTTTCCCAGCCTCACATGCTGCTTCCTGTCTGTCAGGAAGTTGGTGATACATTGACAGATGGGTTCAAGCATAGTCTACTTGGAGAGTTTGAAGTGTAGTAGCTCTATTGAATGCAGAGCTAAAATCCACAAACAAAATCCTTGCATAGGTCCCCAGGCTGTCTAGGTGCTGGAGGATGAAGTGCAGGCCTAGGATGAAGTGCAGGCCTAGGATGACTGCGTCAATCAATCTATTGGCCCAGTATGCAAACTGCAGAGTTGCCAGCGGGGGGTTTGTGATATTTTTCAGCTTGGCCAGAACAGAGGTCTGTAGTCATTAAGACCAGTAATCCTTATTGTAATGTCAATGCCAGCACCCCTTGAGGCCAGGAGTAGAAGTTGGCGAGTTGGCCATTGCCTCGTGACTGAGGTCAAGTGACCTGCTAGAAGTTTCTGTTAGTTGTTAGAAATAAACTCTTCTTACAAGATGTTGTCGGTGTTGGGCTTGTATTCATTGTGCTAGCCTCAACAGGGTTAGACACAGACATTACTCAAATCTTTTTCGGTACAGGAACAATAGTGGAGACATTGAAGCAGGCAGGGTCAGTACAGGTTTGCAGGGACTGTTTGAAAATGTCTGTGTAGGCCGGTGCCAGTTGTTTGGGACAGAGCTTGAGAGTAGAGGGGGAAACATTGTCCGGTCCTGGCGATTTCCGTTTTTTTTGTCTTCTTAATAGCCTCTCCACCTCCTCAATTTTTATTGTTGGTGATGGAGAAGTGGCCAGACTGATGTTGGGCAGCAAAGAGGGGGTGGGTGGGTAGTGGACAAGGGCCCAGTCTTTGCAAACTGGAGTCAGGCTTTGAGTAGGCGTGGAGAGGTGATTGGGGAGGGGGTTGGGGTACCAGGATCATGTTTCTGTTTATCGAACCTGCAGTAGAACTCGTTCAGGTCGTTGGTCAGCTGACGATTGTCCAAGGAGCGGGAGCTTTCCTCGTAGCTGGTGATTACTTGCAAGCCCTTCCAAACTGAAGAAGAGTCACTAGTTGAAAACTTGCTTCTCAACTTCTCAGAGTACCTTTCCTTGGCAGCTCTGATTCCCCTTCTCAGCTTGTACATGGCCTGCCTGTAGAGGTCTGCATCCCCACTTCTAAACTTAAGCCTTCATCTTTAGACTGGCGGAGCTGTCTGACTTCTGCTGTAAACCAGGACTTGTCGTTGTTGAACCAGAATTGGGTCCTAGTGGGAATCCAACTGGCTTCAAAAAAGCTGACATATGATGTCACAGTGTCTGTATACTCATCGAGGCTTGTGGTAGCTTCCCTGAAATCATTCCAATCAGTGCAGTCAAAGCAGTCTGAAGAAGGGTCTCGAACCGAAACGTCACCTATTCCTTTCTCCCGAAATACTGACCCGCTGAGTTACTCCAACTTTTGGTGTCTTTCTTTGGTTTAAACCAGCATCTGTCGTTCCTTCTTACACAATGCTGGAGCCATGTTTTCTTCGGCTCCTTCAGTCAAACCTCTTTCGTCGTCTCACGAATGTCGTAGATTTGCACCGTGGAGCATAACATCCTCCTCTTTGGATTTACTCTCCAGGCTGGAAGAGATTCCTCACCCTGTCAGAGTCTGTAGCCTCTTTCTCCTGGCTGCAGCGGAAGTATCCAATCCCCCCTCACGACAACCACATTCCTTTCACTCCCACCACTAGAACGGCAGCTCTTTATTTTTTGCGAATGCATGTCTTACCTTACATCAGTTGAACTGCGTGCACGAGAATCAATCTGAAGCAAAGACAACATTGTGATTAAACAGCAATATATCGTCCAATTAAATGAATATATTTGAGCTGAGCTCAACAAGTCAAGTTTATTGTCATGTGCATATGCATGGTGTGTTACACATACAATGACAGTCTTGCTTGCAGATACAACTCTGCAATAATGATTTCCTACAAAAAATATATAATAAACAGAAAGGAGTAGGCCAAAGGGCAACCACATGTGTTTTGTCATTTGATATTGTGGTTGATCGCATGCCTCCAAGACTCTCCTGCCTTATTCCATATCTTTTAATTCTATTTATGTCAAATTTTATCATTTGAAACTTGATTGAGCATTCATGCCCCTCTATGATAATGTCAAAGATCTGCTTAAAGACTGATATCATACATTTTTTGTGCACAAACATCCGTCAGTTTAAAAGATAGTTTTGTGCTATTCTACACATGCACATTCAACCATGATATGCATGATCTCATATTTTCCCTTATCATACTCTACCACTAGCTTGGTCATTTACTTAATCCGACTCCATCCCTTCACAGCGGTTTCACCTCTTTTCCACAGTTCACTTTCTCACATAAAATCAATAACATTGCATCTATGGCACAAATATGAACTTTTAATAGGCAAGGGTCCCTGTGGTTCACCTGAAGGCCTATGAACCAGAAAATTACTCATTACTCCCATGCTGCCTAACGTTAATTGTTATGTCTAACTTCATGAATCCTTTTGTGTGATACCTTATCAAATAAGATATGAAAACCCAGCTATACACCCCGTGGTTATTATATATTCCCCTGCTGGTTACATTCCCAGCTTCACTGGGTTTGCAAAATACAATTTTCCCTGCACTCAGCCTAATCTCATGATTTTCTTACTGTGACCTGTAAAATGGATTCTAGTTATTTTACTGACAAGAGCTGTCAAGAAGACTGCTCTTTTCTCTTCTTCCTTTCTTTAAAAATAGCATGTTATGTTTTAATCTACTGAACAGTTCCAGAAACTAGAAAATATCAACACTGATGTATCCTCACTGCAGCCACCTCTTTCGGATTTGTCCAGTATAGCCTCCTTAATTTATCTAACATGATGAACCAACAGATCGTCCCAAATACAGGAAGAATGGTCTTGGAGACGGGTGATGTATGTGATGCAAAGAAGTAAACAATCAATTTGCATCTGTTTTCACCAAGGAAAGAAAATGGAAGATCATTGTGGAGAATACTAATATGCAAGGGCAGTTTGAGATTAAGGAGGAGGATATGTTGGGGCTCTTGAAGAGCATTAAGATGGATAAATCCCCAGAGCCTGATGGGACCTATCCCGGTTATTGAGGGAGGCAAGAGAGGAGATTGCGGGAGCCTTGACCAAGATCATTGCATCTTCTCTAGCCACAGGGGAAGTCGCGGAGGACTGCAGCGTAGCTAGACACAAAATGCTGGAGTAACTCAGCGGGTCAGGCAGCATCTCTGGAGATAAGGAATGGGCGACGTTTTGGGTCGAGACCCTTCTGAAGAAAGGTCTCGATCCGAAAGGTCACCCATTCCTTCTCTCTAGATATGCTGCCTGAGCCGCTGAGTTACTCTAGCATTTTGTGTCTACCTTCGATTTTACCAGCATCTGCAGTTCTTTCTTACGTACTTGAGCATAGCTAATGTTGTTTCTTTATTTAGAGGAAATTCAGGGGATTACAGGCCAATGAGCCTCACATCAGTGGTAGGAAAGCTATTGGAGAGGATTGTTCAGGATAGGATTTACTCCCATTTGAAAAATAATGGGTTAAACAGGGATAGTTATCATAGCTTTGTACATGACAGGCTGTGTCTCACTAACTTGATTGAGTATTTTGAGGAGGTGACAAAGGTGATCGATGAGGGTAGGACAGTGGATGTTATCTACATGAATTTGACTAAGGCATTTGATAACGTTTCCCATGATAGGTTGATCTAGAAGATTAAGATGCACAGGATTAACAGTGATTTGGTTGTCTGGATTTGGAACTTCGTCTTGTGATGGAAGGACAATATTTAGGCCGGTGGTCTGTGACCAGTGGAGTTCCACATGGATCTGTGCTGGGATCTCTATTGTTTGTGATATACATAAATGACTGAGACATATATGTAGATGGGGTAGTTAGTCAGTTTGCAGATGACACCAAGATTGTTGGGGTCTCGGACTGTGAGGAAGGCTGTCACGATATACAGCGGGGATAAAGATCAGCCACAGAAATGGGCACAAAAATGGCAGATGGAATTTAATCCGAGTAAGTGGGAGGTCTTGCACTTTGGGTGGTAAAATGTAAGGGGAAAATTTACAATGAATGGCATGATTCTTAACAGCATTGATATATAGATGGATATTGCAGACCAAGTCCACAACTCCCTGAAAGTGGCCACGCGTAGATAGAGTGGTAAAGAAGGCATATAGTATGCTTGCTTTCATCGGTTGGGACATTGAGTACAAAAATCAGGAAGTCGTGATGTAGCTTTATAGGACTTTGCTTAGACCACATTTGGAGTACTACGTGCAGTTCTGGTTGCCCCTTTACAGTAAGGACGCGCAAGCATCGGATAGGGTGCAGAGGAGGTTCACCATAATGATGCCTGTTTTAGGGGGTATTAGCTACAGAGTGAGGTTTGCAGACATGAATTGTTTCCTCTAGAACGACAGAGGTTAAATGGAGACCTGATAGAAGTATGTAAAATTATGAGAGGCACTGAGATGCTAGACAATCAGAATCTTTTTCCCAGGATGGAAACATTAAATACTAAAGCAGCTTTAAGGTGCGAGAAGCAAAGTTTAAAGGAGATGTGTTTATTTTACACAGAGAGTGCCTGGAACGTGCTGCTGGGGGTGGTGGTTGAGCCAGATACGATAGTGACATTTAAAAAAACATTTGGACAGGCATGTGAATATTCAAGGAATGGAGGTGAACGGATTATGTGCAGGCAGATAAGAGTTGATCTTGGCATCATGTACAGCACAGTCATTGTGGGCCAAAGAGCCTTTTCATATGCTATGCTGTTCTGTGCATTTGACCGTCAAACGTTCAATAGGTAATTGGTAGTAAATCAGTTCTTTAAGCATTATCTTAACAGTGCTTATTACATGATATCAAAGTTAAAACTAACATACAAAGCTTAACTAAAAAATATTTGAAATAAAACAATTACAAAAACTTTTGATAGACTTTTTATAAGGAAAATATTTCCTGTTGGAAAAAAAAATCATACAGAACTAAGGATGATTAGAGGTTAGGAACCTTTTTGTCACATCATAAGTAATAGAAATGACAAATTCCTGTCTGCAAAGGCTCTGAATATTCTGACAAAGCTTTCTGGACTATTTATAGGCAAACCTATTCAATATAATTCAAATCTCCAACCATTTAAGATCAAGTGCAGTTTAATGGTTTCAAAATTAAAGTGATGTTAGAACAATTTATTTACCCTGAGTTTTCCAATTCTGATGGAACGGAGTGCCAAAGTTTGCTGACATATTTAACTAATCTTATTTGAAAGAGGTACAAATATGTAAAGGGCAAAATTGATTATTTTATTTATAATCCCTTGATAAAATATCGTGAGCCACTTTAGTCAAGTTTTGTTTGATAATGGTATGGTTGAATCACTGCATTAAAAAAAATTCTAACAGATGAGACAGGTTTTTAGGGGTGCCTCAAAACAAAAATAGAGGCAGAGTACTAGGGTGGGTGGTGGAGGAGCAGGTATCTCAGTACCAAGGTCAGTGAAGCTGAAATCATAGCCAACAACGGTTAAATTATTAAAATATGCCAAATGCAAGCAACTAGAATCAGAGAGATGAATAGATGAAGTAGCAACTGGAGAAAGGGCTGATGTAAATACCAACATAAACCATTACTCTACACATGGCGTGGAGCTAATGCTACAAGGAATGAGCATCAGTGAAAAGATGAAGTTAAATCAAAACAAATAAATATAAGAAGTGTAAGCATTAACTCTAAAAGGAATAGGACATCAGTCTAACAGTGGAGTTACACCAAAAGGAACCTCTGTCAGAATATGGGTTGGAGTATCGCACAAAAAAAGTCTTTGTTAAAAATTATCTGTAAAAATGAACAATTATCACACCTGTTTTGCAGTACTAAAACCTTTGGCAACATCCAACTTATGCAACATCCAAGCATAAATTCCCTTGTGTCTGCAAGTTATCTACTGCACAAAACCAAGCCATTTAAACCCACTTCTCTATTCCTGTATTAACACTCCGCACACTCCAAATAATACATTGCACCCGGTCTGCATATCTCTCCACGCTCTTCCTTCTCAAGGTTACATCAGACCTCCACTTAAATGCATCTACACTGTTTCAATTCTTATGTATCAAGTGCTCGTCATTATTCTAAAATTTGTGTCTGGAATCAGCACAATTGGGCGGCAAGGAGGTGCAGCGGTAGAGTTGCTGCCTTGCAGCACCAGAGATCCAGGCTCCATGTGCTTGCCTGTATGGAGTTTGTACGTGCTCCCAGTGACCACGTGGGTTTCCTCCGAGATCTTCGGTTTCCTCCCACACTCCAAAGACGTAAAGGTTAGTGGGTTAATTGGCTTGGTATAAGTGTAAATTGTCCCTCGTGTGTATGGGATAGTGTTAATGTGTGGAGATCGCTGGTCGGTGCGGATGCGATGGGCCACAGGACCCGTTTCCTCGCAGTATCTCTAAACTAAACGCTAAAATATACTACACAAAATTTGTACATGCTCGTCACATTCATCCATAACACTTGTGTACGGTACACTTAAAAATGAACTTACTGGAGATTTTTCTGACTTTTTCTTCTCATCCATCCTACTGATTGCCCTGAGAAACATGATTAGATATTAACAATCAGCAACTACGAAAAATAGCAAATGGCTGAGAGAATTAGACAATCACAAGCATAAAGGCATTTTGAAGACACAGGGAACTGCAGATATTGAAACCTTGAGCAAAACACAAAGTGCTGGGCTTGGATTACGCTGTATCTAGAGGGAATGGATAGGCAATGTTCCAGGTTGGGACCTTTCTGCCAAAAAGTATTTTATTTATTTTAACTATCTTTTCCCCTCAGTCCATAACTAAGCCAAGTAAGTAATTCATAATGCATAAGTAAATAATGTTTATAGATGTCTTCAGGCATATTCAAATTCCATAACATTTCCATTGTTGCAATCACTAAATCTGAATTCATACCGCTCATGCAAAGCTACCACTAAAGAACATTTAGCTTGTCATTTCTAGGTCATTGTGGACAGTACTAATAAAACATGATATGCGGGCAGAGAATGTCTGAAACAGTCAGGTTAGGCAGCGTTTATGGGAACACAAATACAGCCAGCATCTCATGTAAATGACCCTTCATCAAACCAGAAAAATGTGAGATACAAAATGCTGGGGTAACTCAGCGGAACAGGCAGCACCTCTACATAGAAGGACTGGGTGACATTCCAGGTCAAGATCCTTCTTCAGACTGAGGCATGGGAGAGGCAGATACAAAGGTAAGGAAGGGTAAGGTATGAAAACGAGACAAAGGGGATAGAGATCAAGGAAAATGTAGAATAGATCATAGTTAGCTAGGCAAATGTAACAACAAAGCAGAGATAAAATGTAATAGTAAGATTAAACGAGAACTTACCAGTTTGAAGTTTGATCTTGATTTTATGAGGAGTTATGATGAGCGATTACGTGAAGAAGGCCGTCAGTCCGCTGAGCGCGTCAACCTTCAAAGTAGCGGTATGAAATCACAGATAACAGTAGTTGAACTGAACATAGTAAGATTAAGTTCTCGTTTAATCTTACTATTTTACTTCGGAGTCGCGTGAGTGACTACGTGAAGATTTCAAAGCTCTGTGATTTCATGCCGGACACAAATCCTTGCGTTACTCACTGCATGAAGTGACCATGGATGAGTGAAAAAGATTAATGCATTCAGACACGACTTAACTTGTTCAAATGCTGATGCTTTAATCATCCAAAGAAAATAATTGTGACCACTTTCATCAAGGGGGAAGCTATAAAACAGTTTTAAATGGAGTTGGCAAATACCCCCGGTTTGCCAATGGGTTATTTAAAATGTTGGTAAACTATGTCCGTTTGACCATCCTGCAGCTGCTAGGCTGTGGTCCTGTGGAACGTACATTACACTTGGAGCTGATGTAGTAGCAGCCCTGGTGGAGTGAGTGTGGTAAATATTAGTATCAACGCACACATTAGCCAAAACCACAGTTTTTCCTCCTGGAGATGGTGGAACTAATACTTCTATGCAGTTTTTTGTACTCAACAAACATAGCTAGTGAGGAGCCTTGGAGGCTCTAATGACCTTAGACGTATAGTGTAAAGGTGTGACCACACATTACTGAAGGTCCATATGGTAGCGATGAAACTTGTTTGAGACCTAAGCCCCTGGTTAGTTCTGGTTAATTAAATCAAAAACATAAAATGTAAAATATTAGCAGATGTACCATCCTGTCCGGTCGCAATGTACATTATGACTGGACCTGGTGCATTGAGGCCAGTGCCATGAGGATAAGAACCTTAGAGAGCCGGCTAAAGCTTAGAATGTAGCCAGAGCCCCCTGGTGAAGTAAAGTTAACATTACGTCTATGTCCCATACCGGGCCTGGGAACTTGTATTAAAGATATCCTTATATTCTGGAGATCGGAGCGTGAGGCCCGAGAGTGTGGGTCCCACTGCTGCAGCAAATATGATGAGGAAGCACGTTGACACAGTGAGTGGCGCTTTCCTTAATTATTGTCATAGATCCATGTGAAAATGAATTGTAGAACAAAACGTTTCCCATTTTCTGAAGTGGAATAGTACTGCCTTATGGTGCCTCCCCTGCACTCTGCAGTGTGCACTACATGAATCGGTCAGACAACCCAAGCCGTAGGCATAGTCGTCTCAGAGTCTGTAAGTCAATTAATTGATTTTCTTGCAGTGGCTGGTTTCCCATGTCACAGGCAGAACCAGCAAGTGTTATGTTTAGAATGCCCACATTAGACTTCCGGTGGCGCCATGTTCTAGGAGAGAACAGCGCCAGACCAGCTCTTAAAAAATCTGGGAAAAAAACGGGGTTAGAGGAGGCTGCTAACACTACTTACCGTAGGAGATCGATTTTAAACGGCTCCGGGTGCGATTGTAAGCTGCGTGACGTCATCAGGCACGCGACTTTAGCGACTCCGGTAAGAAATTTAAAATGAATCCCTCCTCCCCCACACAGCCGAAGAAAGGTTCCAGAAGGGAGGTAGGCCCCACCAAAGCTTCAGGCTCGGGACAGGCTGCCTCCCAAGAAGAGATTTCACTAAGAAAAGCTGAGATGGAAGATCTTAAAAAATCTCTGCTGGCTGATATGAGGAAAATGTTGAAGGAAACACAAACAGAAACACAAAAAGAAGTGAAGAAAGATTATAAAGAAATTAAGGATGAAATGAAAGCCTTAAAAACGGATATTCGAAAAATCAAAGAAGAATTAATGAGAGAAGTTAAAGAAATGGTAAAAATCATGATGAATGAATGGAAAACAGAACAGGAGGAGGAGATACATACTCAAATGATTGAGGTAACTGATAAACTTGCTGGGATGGAGCGAATGATGGAAGAGATGATGGATGCGAAAATAGAGGCGAGGTTAAGCCCTATGTCAACTGTACTGGATCAACAAAATGATACGATTAAAGAATTAACTGATGCCGCTCTGACAACTGCGAGGGAGAATGAGAAGATAAACGAAGAGAACAAACGCCTCTCTGAATTAGTACGTAAAATAAATGAGAAATGTATTGATTTGGAGGGGCGGCAAAGACGTAAGAATTTGCGCATAGTAGGTTTGCCTGAGGGACGCGAAGGAAACCATGACCCACGTAAATTCTTTGCTAAACTCCTGAAGGACATTTTGGATCTGGATGAAGAACCCCTGTTGGGCCGAGCCCACAGGGCTTTAAGACCGGCTTCTAGGAGTGGTGCACCACCAAGACAAGTAATTGTAAAGGTGGTTTATGACAGCGTCTTTGAAGATATGATGAAGATAATAATAAGAAAAAGAAATCTGAAATACGAAGGAGATAACATCAGTATCTTCAGAGACTACCCGGCCGAAGTGGCTAAAAGAAGAGCTCTATTCACAGAAACAAGACGCATCTTGAGAGATATAAAAGGAAAAAAGGAGATCAGATATGGTCTGGTGTACCCGGCAATACTTAGAGTTACCTACGAGAAGAAGGATCTTCGTTTCACCAAGCATACAGCAGCACTGGAATTCGCTCGGAAAATACAGAAGAAGGTAGAAGAAGGAGAAGAAGGAGAAGAAGGAGAAGCAGAGGAAGAAGGAGCAGACCCGACAGGAGTAATTGATGAATGAACTTTATGGACCTGCGGTTATGAACCACTCACTGAGAAAAAGGCGAAATAACGGACATTGAATTGTAGTATTATATTGCTTACTAATTAATTAATAAATACTAATTTGTAATTATTAATTGCTAATCACTAATTAGTTTGATTTCCCTTACTCCACTTATATAGTATTACTAATTATGATACTAATTATAGTTGAAATTAACAACTAAAAACTATTAATATGAATAATAGAAAAAGTTATTAAGAATATAAAGTTAGCACCCCCACCCCAATATATACAGTATTTCAAATAAGAGCTGGAATATTTAACATCTTTTTTTTTTAGAAAACGGAAGTCGCTAGATTAGTAGCCATGTTAGTGTGGCTTTCACCTGTGCACACTACACACTATAAAAGTGTAGTCTCTTTTTTTTCTGATCACCTTTTTATCACCCTTTACTTTTTTTATATTTACACTCGTTATTATTTTTTGTATAACACATACTTGATTTTATATTATATATTATATAATCATGACTTCTATCTATTTTATATAATCAGATTAAATGGATATGGTTTAATGGAATTGGAAATTCGCATCGGATTGAAGTTGGGGTGTAATGTCGGGCTGGAGGAGCCAAGAAGGCTACTCCAAAAAAAGCCACCCTAACAATAAAATGCAAGATATGAATGTAAGGAATGGGGGTGATGGAATCACCTTCTGTAGTTGGAATGTTAAAGGAATCAATGAACCAATTAAAAGGGGAAAGGTATTAGCTCAGCTGAATAGATTGAAATCTGGAGTTACGTTTCTTCAGGAAACACATCTTAAAAAAGATGCTCAATATAGATTAACAGCTAAATGGATTTCAAAAGTATATCATTCTTCGTTTATACACAAATCTAGAGGGGTTGCAATAATTATTCGTAAAGGTATACCTTTTAAACTTAATTCGATAATAGAGGATAAGGAGGGTAGATATTTAATAATTACAGGGGAACTATATTTAAAAAAAGTAATTCTTATGAATATATACGCACCTAATTTTGATAATCCACTATTTTTTAAGAAAATATTTAATAGTATTCCTATATCCACCCAATATAATTTAATAATTGGAGGTGATTTAAACTGTACTTTAGATAATTATTTGGACAGATCTTCTACAAAAAGTAAGGCTCTTTCTAAAGCAAGTAAGCTTATAAATTCTTTTATTAAGACATCGAATGTTAAAGATATTTGGAGATTGGATAATCCAACCGGACGGGAATATTCATTTTTCTCGCCGGTATTCGGAACCTACTCGAGGATAGATTATTTCTTAGTCGACTCAAAATTACTCCCCTTTACGTATGATGCAAAGTATCATAATACTATTATCTCAGATCACGCTCCATTAACATTTAAGATAAAATTAAAAGATATAGTTAATAAAACTAATATTTGGAGATTCAACACACAGATATTAAAGGATAAAGATTGCTGTAACTATGTGGAGAAACAGATTAAATTATTTTTTGAAACTAACGATAAATCTGAGACTTCCCCATTATTATTATGGGATACATTTAAAGCATTTATGCGCGGTGCAATAATATCAGCACAAGCTCATTTTAACAAAGTAAATCGAAAAATGGAGCAAAAGTTAGAAAAAGAGATAAAACAATTAGATAGTGAAAATATAATACATCCTTCTAAAGAGTTGAGTAATAAAATTGCTATATTAAAATATAGATTAAATAAAATTTACTCTGATCAAGTGATAAAACTATATCAACAAACTAAACAAGTTCATTTTGAATTTGGTGATAAACCTCAAAAATTATTAGCACGACAACTCAGAAGATTAGACGATGAAAAAACTATACATAGTATTAGATCGGTACAGGGAAATACATTGACTATACCAAAAGACATTAATGACACATTTTTACAATATTATCAAAATCTTTATTCATCTAAATTAACAGGGCAAACAGATGAAATGGAAACATTTTTAGAAAAATGTCATTTTAATAAGCTAGATTTTGAGAGTAGGCAATTATTAAATGCTGAAATATCGGTAATAGATATCGAAGAATCAATTGGATCGTTAAAAAATGGTAAAACAGCGGGCCCCGATGGCCTGAGTGCAGAATTTTATAAAAAATTTCATGATCTACTTTCATCAAGATTACAAACAGTGTATAGACATACCTATGAGTTAGGAAAGTTACCAGAGTCTTTAAATGAATCTACAATTACATTAATTCCTAAATTAGATAAGGATCTGGAAGATCCTGGATCATATCGAGCGATTGCCCTTTTAAATACTGATCAAAAAATATTAACTAAAGTACTGTCTCGGAGGCTAAGCTTAGTGATTTCCAAAATAATACATTATGATCAAACAGGTTTTATTCCAAAACGTTATTCATCACATAATCTTAGACGCTTGTTTAACATTATATACTCGAGAAGAAGGAGAGATGGTGAATTAGCAGTTATATCGTTGGATGCTGAAAAAGCATTCGACCAGGTGGAATGGTCATATTTATTTAATATAATGGAAAAGTATCAATTGGGGGATGGATTTTGTAAATGGGTAAGAATATTATATTCTAACCCTACAGCAAGAATTTTAACCAATCAAATACTATCACCTAAATTTAGACTTTTTAGGGGATGCAGACAGGGATGTCCGTTATCCCCTTTATTATTTGCTTTGGTGATAGAACCTCTGGCCGAAAGAATCAGATCAGAACCAGAAATATATGGGTATAATACTGACACAACAAATAATAAGATATCTTTATATGCAGATGATATTCTGATTTATATTACTAAGCCGGAATGTAGTATTCCCAAGTTATTTAATGTTATAAATGAATTTAGCGTATTTTCAGGATATAGGATTAATTGGAATAAAAGTGACATTATGCCTATAATTGGTATAAATGTAAATATATTACAAAAATACCCACTAAAAATAGTTACAGATAATTTAAATATTTAGGAATCAATGTGTCTAAATCCTATAAATTATTAATTAAAGCTAATTATTATCAATTATTAGAGAAACTTAAAAAAAACATTTTATATTGGAAAACACTTCCTATATCTATGATCGGTAGGATTAATGCTATAAAGATGATTTTTTTACCACAATTGTTATATTTATTTCAGGCAATTCCTTTTTTTCTCCCAAAAAGTTTTTTTTAAAAAATTGATACTATAGTTAATAATTTTGTCTGGGATTACAAAAGTCATAGAATAAGTAAAAAACACTTATGTAAGTCTAAGATAAATGGAGGGCTGGCACTTCCAAATTTTCTATATTACTTTTGGGCAGTCCAGATTAAGAATATGAATTTTTGGTGGGTAAATATAGATGTTGAACCAATGTGGTTAAAAATGGAAAAGGAAGACTGTTCACCTTTCAATATAGAGTCGATTATTTTCGCACCTAAGGAAGTACAAAAAAAGACTTATAGGGACAACCCTATAATTCATAATAATAGGCGTATTTGGAAACAGATAGTTAAGACCCTATATCTGGATAATCTTTCTTTTAGGTTACCAATTAGGAATAACCCACTGTTTAAACCCTCAATCTTAGATGCGGGGTTTAGACTGTGGGAGGATTTAGGAATTAAAAGGATAGGACACCTTTATAGAAATGGAAATTTTTTATTATTTGAAGAGTTACAAGATATTTTTGGATTACCTTCACAACACCATTTTAGGTATTTACAAATTAGAGATTTTATTAAATGTAACACACAAGACTATAAAAAAAAAGAACCAGGCTTATTAGATGAGCTGTTTAATTTACATCCAAATACGGATAAGCTTATAGCTTATATATACAATATTATTTTAGATAAAGAGAACCCAACAACTGAAACATATCGTCAAGCATGGGAAAATGAAATCGGATTACCTATAACAAAAGAAACTTGGGAAGAATGCTTACAAAGAATACATTGGTGTTCTTTGAATGCCAGACATACACTGATACAATTTAAAGTTATATATAGATTACACTACTCGAAAACCAAATTAAAAAGTATTTTTCCTAGTCTCTCCTCTATTTGTGATAAATGTAAGAATCTTGAAGCAAATTTAATACATAGTTTGGTAACGTGTCCACGGTTGAATTATTATTGGATTGAAATTTTTAAAGTTATTTCGGAAGTTCTTAAGGTTGAACTCGACCCAGACCCAAAATTAATAATATTCGGAATCCCGGAGCCAAATTTGGTACTCACGGTTAATCAAAGAAATTTTTTTGATTACTGTTTAATAATAGGGAAAAAAATGATACTTAAATTTTGGAAGGGAACATTATCTCCAACAATTAAAATGTGGAAAGCAGAGATGTTGGAGACGTTGAATTTGGAAAGAATTAGATTTGTCCTTTTGGACAGGTATAATTCTTTTGAATCGATATGGTCTCCATATATACAGTATTTAGAAAAGTAGCTATTCTTGGAATCACGGCTCGACGGACACCCTATGGATCCGATGCGAATAACTTACTTATAATTGATATTATTGTGCATTTATTAGAGATATTTCTGAATGAAATAGTATTTCGTATAATGACTTTAGTTTTTGTTTATATATATGTAATATTTTTGTTTTTCAAATTTTCCCTTTTTATTTTCTTTTTATTTACGATTGAAGTATGTGGGAAGAATTTTTTTTAATTTTTTTTTATTTACTCTTTTTTCTTTTCTCTTTTATATATCTTTTTCTTTATTTCCAAAAAATAGAAGATATTAAGTATTGATATGTTATTTGTAGTAATATTGAATTAAGGTGTTAGTTTATAAAGTAAGCTTTACATTGTAAACGGTTTACTTCAAATAAAAAAATATTACAGCTAGAATGCCCACATTAGGTTCTATACAATTTCCAACATAGCGGGAACCCGTGGCTGCGTATGCCAGTCAGGCAGTTGAACGCCTGAAGCGGTGTCTTGCTGGATTAATTGCAAGACCCGACTGAAGTGGCAGTAAGATGGAAAGACAATCCTCCCCGGTGTGCCGATAGTGTATTCTCGCCACTGTATGCCATGTACTAACAACTGGAAAATGAGCCTGGATGTAAACATATCGATATTCGGTGTTCTATCGAGTCATGATGACATTAAACACTTAGTGATCCAAAATTCATTCTGTGTTGTCATTGATTTCACTTAATGACACAATAGCCTCAAACGAGGTTAGGTAAAAATCATTGGATAGTTTAACTTTATTGCACCCATGTGACTAACATATGCCACCACCATGGTGTATCAACTGGGAGTTGAGTATGCAGATTATGCATATTTGCACAATAACCTTTAACCTATAGGATGCACCTAGTGTTATAGGTAGTTGATACTAAACTGAAAATTGGTGACTGATGCAAACCGTATCCACCTCCATAACTGGAGATGGCAGTTGTAATTTCTCATCTTTGAGGACTAGCATCAGTTTGTAATTACTGAGGATAACTGACCAATCTTACTGGAACAAAGCTGAATACTGCCACCATGTGACTTTGGTAGCTTCAGCTGGGATGGGCCTGGGTCTATTAACAAAGACCTACATGGTAGTGAGGGGTTAATTCTTTGCACGTAGTAGGTACTGATAATGCAAAGGCCCAATTTGCAATCCTGGAACACAGCCACTATATTGCCAATTACACTTAATGAGTAAATTGCTGCTTATAACAACGAGGTTGTTGCAGGCTTCTGATAATTCCACCTCCTGCCCCAGGGCGGAGCCCTATTAAGTTGATAGTAAAATGTAATCCCAACAGTGAATTGTTCTGATTAGTATCAACTTAAATTTAACTGGATGGATTAAAGGACCCCCAATCCTCAAATATAGTTTGGGATGCAACAGTTAATTTAGTAAAATACAGCGTTTAAAAAATATTATCCAGATAGGTGATAACAATGTTCTAGAGCTCTGAGCAGCCCAAGCACCGGTTTAATTAATTTGGTAAATAAACCTGGGAGCTGAAGTAGCCCATTTGCAACGGTTTTACTGTTGCATTGACCCATCCACATAAATTTCAAATATCTCCGGTGATCCCTGTGAATGGGAACTGAATAACATTTGAGATCGATGCCTGCCATATAGCTCCTATAGAATCAATAATTGTAACGATGTATCCCATTTGGAAAGTCTATACTGTACATGGGAGTTAAATCTGGATGAAGTGACATCCTGCATCTTTCACCCTATCCTGAAAGGCAATCCAGCCCATAATACTGGGCCTGTCTCGAAAGACAACTCCGGCCCCAATTCCACGCCGGCTTGGAACCTAGTATGTTGTGCAGTATAAAGTAATCACATGTTATCATCAGTTTATTAAACCCAGATCTAAATCTCATGCAAGCATGGTCACAAGTGGAAATATTAACAACATGTAAATGGTCCACAAACCCATGTTTTGGGAGAACAAGACCCACCTACCTCCATGGCCACCGGTGGTCCTATGTTAAGCCATTAGGCTTTGGTCTGAAAACTCTCATCATGCTGAGCCTGCCTCGTAGGACAGCTCTGGCCACAATTCTGAGCCTGCCTCGAAAGACAACGCTGGCCATATTTCCGTGCACAGCTTTCAAGCTGCCACCGGCTTTAGTGAACCGGTGGCCCCGATGGAGGCGTGGGGTGTGTCGGACATACTTAGAATTTGAAGTCAGTTCCATACTGATCACTCGCACTCCCCTCCACAGAGAGGGAGATTCGTAGGCAGCCCTGAAAACAGGTGCTGCCGCAGGCCCCTTAGGCTACCTGCGCTGACATGGCCCTTCCAGCGGCCCCATGTCAGGTTTTTGCTCTGGGTCAGACTGAAACTGACCCTGAATGCTCCCCTCCTCAGAGAGGGGGACATTATGCAGCCCTGAAAACAGGTGCTGCTGCCTGTGGGTTCTCCATAATACCCGGGCTGATAACTCCCTCCTTTGGAGTATATCATTGTGGAGCACCTCTCCATCAGGTGCTCCATGTGGGTTTGAACGTTTGAAAGTAGGAGGGGATCCGGTCCATCAGGAAACCTCCTGGCCTGACTCCCATAGTCCACGGCCTGACCGTCTTACCTTAGGTTTGACCCCCTTTCTGGGGACCCACAGTGGTCTGGAAGCGGCTGACCGCTATATGTTGGTGGGGTCCCTCCTGGCCTGACTCCCACAGGCCTGCCCCACTGCTGTAGGTTTACCCCCTACGTGGGGAACCACAGAGGTCTGGTTATAGCTGGCCCCTGTATGTGGTGGGGAACCCCCTTTGCCTGACTTCCTAGACTTTGCTAGCCTGTGGTTTGTTTTACCCCCTACGTGGAACCACAGCCGGCCTGGAAGCAGACGTCCCCTGTAGTCAGGTGATGGGACCCTCCTGGCCTGACTTGCAGACCTTGCCGGCGTGTGGTTGGCTTAACCCCCTCCCGGGGAATCACTGTCGGACTGGAGCAGATGTCCCCTGTGTGTTGGGTGAACTCTCCTGGCCAGGCTACAGACCTTGCCGGCGTGTGGTAGTTTTACCCCCTTCCGGGGATCCACAGCCGGTCTGGATAGCACTGACTGTTAGTGACTCTGGGGGGAGCGTCCGAACAGCCGCCGGCTACCCGCAATTCCGCGGTCTCTGTAGCTACGTTTACACCCCAGCAGTATGAATATTGACTTCTCTAACTTCTAATAATATGAAGCATGGTGAGATGGCAACGTTCAGGTGAGTTGGGATCTACATAAATGATGGCAGTGTAAAGCTCAAAAGATGCTCTGATTTGAATTCAGGTGGCATAAACACTATTTAAGTTTGAAAAGAAACTTGATTGCTTCTAAATAAAACCTTAGCCTGTCAGAAACTTGTCCAATTATGCAGATTGCCCTTTCCTGATCCCATCGAGACTTATTTGGGGAAATTTGTGATCAGTCTGAAGAAGGGTCTCGACCCGAAATGTCGCCCATTCCTTCTCTCCACAGATGCTGCCTCACCCTGAGTTACTCCAGCATTTTATGTCTACCTCCTATTCGGGGAAATATTCTGCATGAGGCAGAGGGAGGAATTTCTGTATATTGTGAAATGTAAAAATAAATGTTATAGGGTACACAAAAGGCTGGAGAAACTCAGAAGAAGGGTCTCGACCCGAAACGTCGCCTATCTCCTTCGCTCCTTAGATGTTGCTACACCCGCTGAGTTTCTCCAGCCTTTTGTGTACCCTCGATTTTCCAGCATCTACAGTTCCTTCTTTAACAAATAAATGCTATATATTGGTTTGTGTTACTGAGAGACAATACTTAGATAAGAAATTAAAAAAGGGCTGAGGATCCTTGGAGATCAACATTGGTAAAGGTGCAAACACTGAAAAGGCAGTGGGGGTGGAGGTTATAGGGGTAGGGGAGATATGAGGGTGAGGCAGCATGGGTGACGGGGTTATTGGGGTGGGGTCATTGAGAGGGTATGGAGAGGGAGGTGTGGGAGAGTATGGGGAAGGGGGTTGTGATGGTAGGGCAGTGGGAGAGGGAGGCATGGGGTGCAGAAGGGTTATGGGATGTGTGATAGAGTCATAGAGTGAGTGGTACATCGTGTCCTTCGGCCCAATTTAACCACACCGGCCAACATGTCCTAGCTCCACTAGTCCCATCTGCCTGCGCTTGGTCCATATCCCTCCAAACCTGTCCTATCCATGTACCTGTCTAATTGTTTCTTAAACATTGGGATAGTCCCTGCAAAACTACCACCTGTGGCAGCTTGTTCCATACACCCACCACCCATTGTGTGAAAAAGTTATCCCTCAGATTCCTATTCCTGGCTGCAAGCGGGCCAGGGCTGGGAACTGAATATTCAAGGGTGTGCCTCCTAATGAAAACACAGACAGGTAGGCAGTGGGGGTGGGGTAGCTCTGATGGTGAGGGATGAAATTCAGTCCCTTGCAAGGGCTTACATTGAAACAGGAGATGTGGAGTCAGTATGGATATAACTAAGGAATTGTAAGGGTAAAAAATACCCTAATGGGACTTATCTACAGGTCCCCAAACAGTAGCCTTGGATATAGGGTGCAAGTTGAATCAGGAGTTAAAATTGGCATGTTGTAAAGGTAATGCTACGGTTGTTATGGGAGATTTCAACATGCAGGTAGACTGGGAACATCAGGTTGGTACTGGGCCGCAAGAAAGGGAGTTTCTGGAGTGCCTCTATGATGGATCTTTGAGCAGCTTGTATTGGAGCCTACCAGGGAGAAGGCAATTCTGGATTTAGTGTTATGGATGACAGTGGAACAACAATGGCAGGTGTTTCTGGGAATAATACAGAAGGTGCAGGATCAGTTCATTCCAAAGAGGAAGAAAGATTCCAAGTGGAGTAAGGGGCGACTGTGGCTGACAAGGAACGTCAGGGACAGTATAAAAATAAACGAGAATAGGTATAACATAGCAAAGATGAGCAGGAAGCAAGAGGATTGGGTAATGTTTAAAGAGCAACAGAAGATAACTAAAAAGGCAATACGGGGAGAAAAGATGAAGTACAAAGGTAAGCTTGCCAAGAATATAAAGGAGGGTGGTAAAAGGTTCTTTAGGTATGTGAACAGGAAAAAAATAGTTAAGACCAAAGTTGGACCCTTGATGACTGAAAAAGGTGAATTTATTATGGGGGAACAAGAAAATGGAAGATGAGTTGAACAGGTACTTTGGAACCGTCTTCACTAAGGAAATCACAAACAATCTTCCTGATATACTAATGGCCAGAGGATCTGGGTTGACGGAGGAACTGAAGGAAATCCACATTAGGCAGGAAATGGCGTTGGGTAGACTGATGGGACTGAAGGCTGATAAATCCCCAGGGCCTGATGGTCTGCCTCCCAGGATACTTAAGGAAGTGGCTCTAGAAATCATGGATGCATTGGTGATAATATTCCAATGTTCTATAGATTCAGGATCAGTTCCTGTGGATTGGAGGGTAGCTAATGTTATCCCACTTTTTAAGAAAGGCGGGAGAGAGAAAACAGGGAATTATAGACAATTAGCCTGACATTGCTGGTGGGAAAGATGCTGGACTCAATTATAAAAGATGAAACAGCGGCACATTTAGATAGCAGTAACACGATTGGTCTGAGTCAGCATGGATTTACGAAGGGGAAATCATGCTTGACTAATCTTCTGGAATTTTTTGAGGACGTAACAAGGAAAATGGACAAGGGAGAGCAAGTGGATGTAGTGTACCTGGACTTTCAGAAAACATTTGATAAGGTCCCATATAGGAGATTGGTGGGCAAAATTAGGGCACATGGTATTGGCGGTAGAGTGCTGACATGGATAGAAAATTGGTTGGCAGACAGGAAACAAAGAGTAGGGATTAACGGGTCCCTTTCAGAATGGCAGGCAGTGACTAGTGGGGTGCCGGACGGCTCAGTGCTGAGACCGCAGCTATTTACAATATACATCAATGCTTTAGATGAATGGATTCAAAGTAACATTAGCAATTTTGGAGATGACACAAAGCTGGGTGGCAGTGTGAACTGTGAGGAGGATGCTATGAAAATGCAGGGTGACTTGGACAGGTTGGTTGAGTGGGCAGATGCATGGCAGATGCAGTTTAATGTGGATAAATGTGAGGTTATCCACTTTGGTGGCAAAAACAAGAAGGCAGATTACTATCTAAATGGTGTCAAGTTGGGAAAAGGGAAAGTACAACGGGATCTGGGGGTCCTTGTTCATCAGCCAATGAAAGTAAGCATGCAGGTACAGCAGGCAGTGAAGAAAGTGAATGGCATGTTGGCCTTTATAACACGAGGAGTTGAGTATAGGAGCAAATAGGTCCTTCTGAAGTTGTATAGGGCCCTACTGAGACCACATCTGGTGTATTGTGTGCAGTTTTGGTCCCCTAATTTGAGGAAGGACATTCTTGCTATTGAGGGAGTGCTGCGTAGGTTTACAAGGTTAATTCCCGGGATGGCGGGACTGTCATATGCTGAGAGAATGGAGTGGCTGGGCTTGTATACTCTGGAGTTTAGAAGGATGAGAGGGGATCTTATTGAAACATATAAGATATTAAGGGTTTGGACATGTTAGAGGCAGGAAACATGTTCCCGATGTTAGGGGGGGGTCCAGAACCAGGGGACACAGTTTAAGAATAAGGGGTAAGCCATTTAGAACAGAGACGAGGTAACACAGCTGACAGGAAGGCACTGTAACGGGTGGTGAAAACCGCCCATCACATCACTGGTGCCCCCCTCCGTGCCATGGCTGTCCTTCACAGCATGCGGTGTCTGAGACGGGCTGGCAAAATCATTAAGGACCCCTCACACTCCAACCATAGACTGTTTGCCCTCCTCCCATCATGGAGGCGGTACAGGAGCCTCAGTTCTCGCACCAGCAGGCTAAGGAACAGCTTCTTCCGCAACACCATTACCCTGCAGAACTCACAGGCCCGGCACTAGCCCCCCCCCCCCCCCCCCCCTCATCAGTATTATTTAGTTTATATAATTTATAGTAAAGCTCTTATTCGCCAGAATATAGCAAGCCAATGCTATGCACCTTAACAACTATCTGTATATATGTATGTGCCTATGTACATACACCAATATATCCTCATTTGTATATATTGTCTTAATCAGCACTTTACTACTTTGCACCCTGGTTAGATGCAAAACTGCATTTCGTTGTATGTGCAATGACAATAAAGTTGAATCTAATCTAATGATCACATTAAATGGCTGTGCTGGCTCGAAGGACCGAATGGCCTACTCCTGCACCTATTGTCTATATCTTTTCCCCTTCACCTTAAAGCTATGACCTTGATGCCCCTACTCTGGGCAAGAGACGCTGTGAATCTACCCAATCTACCCAGCCTGTACATCTTCTCCCTATAGCTCAGACCCTCTAGTTCTGGCAACATCATTGTAAATCTTCTCTGCTTGACAATATCTTTCCTATAACATTGTGCCCAGAAGTGAACACAATATTCTACGAGCGGGTTACGGGGGAGGTATGGAAGGAGGAGTGTGGTTGTGAGGGGGTTATGGAGGGGGGGGGGGGGGGGGAGTGTGGTGGGGAGGGTGTTATGGAGGGGGGGAGTGGTGGGGAGGGGGTTATGGAGGGGGGGAGTGGTTGTGAGGGGGTTATGGAGGGGGAGATTGGTGGGGAGGGGGGAGAGTAGTGGGGAGGGGGTTATGGAGGGGGAGAGTGGTGGGGAGGGGGCTATGGAGGGGGAAAGTGATGGGGGGGTTATGGAGGGGGAGAGTGGTGGGCAGGGGGGAGAGTGGTGGGGAGGGTGTTATGGAGGGGGGAAAGTGGCGGGGAGGGGGGAGAGTGGTGGGGAGGGGGGAGAGTGGTGGGGAGGGGGGAGAGTGGTGGGGAGGGGGGAGAGTGGTGGGGAGGGGGGAGAGTGGTGGGGAGGGGGAGAGTGGTGGGGAGGGGGGAGAGTGGTGGGGATGGGGAGAGTGGTGGGGAGGGGGGAGAGTGGTGGGGAGGGGGGAGAGTGGTGGGGAGGGGGGGAGAGTGGTGGGGAGGGGGTTATGGGGGGGAGTGGTGGGGAGGGGGAGAGTGGTGGGGAGGGGGGAGAGTGGTGGGGAGGGGGAGAGTGGTGGGGAGGGGGAGAGTGGTGGGGAGGGGGGAGAGTGGTGGGGAGGGGGGAGAGTGGTGGGGAGGGGGGAGAGTGTGGGGAGGGGGGAGAGTGTGGGGAGGGGGGAGAGTGGTGGGGAGGGGGAGAGTGGTGGGGAGGGGGGAGAGTGGTGGGGAGAATGGTGGGGAGGGGGGAGAGTGGTGGGGAGGGGGGAGAGTGGTGGGGAGGGGGGAGAGTGGTGGGGATGGGGAGAGTGGTGGGGAGGGGGGAGAGTGGTGGGGAGGGGGGAGAGTGGTGGGGAGGGGGGGAGAGTGGTGGGGAGGGGGTTATGGTGGGGGGAGTGGTGGGGAGGGGGAGAGTGGTGGGGAGGGGGGAGAGTGGTGGGGAGGGGGGAGAGTGGTGGGGAGGGAGGAGTGGTGGGGAGGGGGGAGAGTGGTGGGGAGGGGGGAGAGTGGTGGGGAGAGTGGTGGGCAGGGGGGAGAGTGGTGGGGACGGGGGCTATGGAGGGGGGAGAGTGGTGGGGACGGGGGCTATGGAGGGGGGAGAGTGGTGGGGAGGGGGAGAGTGGTGGGGAGGGGGAGAGTGGTGGGGAGGGGGGAGAGTGGTGGGGAGGGGGTTATGGGGGGAGAGTGGTGGGGAGGGGGGAGAGTGGTGGGGAGGGGGTTATGGGGGGAGAGTGGTGGGGAGGGGGGAGAGTGGTGGGGAGGGGGTTATGGGGGGAGAATGGTGGGGAGGGGGTTATGGGGGGAGAGTGGTGGGGACGGGGTTTATGGAGGGGGGAGAGTGGTGGGGAGGGGGGAGAGTGGTGGGGAGGGGGAGAGTGGTGGGGAGGGGGGAGAGTGGTGGGGAGGGGGTTATGGGGGGAGAGTGGTGGGGAGGGGGGAGAGTGGTGGGGACGGGGGTTATGAGGGGGGAGAGTGGTGGGGAGGGGGGAGAGTGGTGGGGGGAGAGTGGTGGGGAGGGGGGAGAGTGGTGGGGAGGGGGGAGAGTGGTGGGGAGGGGGGAGAGTGGTGGGGAGGGGGGAGAGTGGTGTGGAGGGGGGGGAGTGGTGGGGAGGGGGGAGAGTGGTGGGGGGAGAGTGGTGGGGAGGGGGGAGAGTGGTGGGGAGGGGGGAGAGTGGTGGGGAGGGGGGAGAGTGGTGTGGAGGGGGGGGAGTGGTGGGGAGGGGGGGTTATGGAGGGGGGGGAGTGGTGGGGAGGGGGGAGAGTGGTGGGGAGGGGGGTTATGGAGGGGGGGGGAGTGGTGGGGAGGGGGGAGAGTGGTGGGGAGGGGGGGGGAGTGGTGGGGAGGGGGAGAGTGGTGGGGAGGGGGGAGAGTGGTGGGGAGGGGGGAGAGTGGTGGGGAGGGGGGGAGTGGTGGGGAGGGGGGAGAGTGGTGGGGAGGGGGGAGAGTGGTGGGGAGGGGGGAGAGTGGTGGGGAGGGGGGAGAGTGGTGGGGAGGGGGGAGAGTGGTGGGGAGGGGGGGGGGAGTGGTGGGGAGGGGGGAGAGTGGTGGGGAGGGGGGTTATGGAGGGGGGAGAGTGGTGGGGAGGGGGGAGAGTGGTGGGGAGGGGGGTTATGGAGGGGGGAGAGTGGTGGGGAGGGGGGAGAGTGGTGGGGAGGGGGGTATGAGGTTGGTTCGGGTTATGGGGAGTGATGTTGCTCCCGTTTGGCCCGGGCCGCCCGCACCGCATTTCTGCCCATCTCTCGCAGCGCCTCCCAATTATCCCCATTATTGACACTGATTCCCATCAAGGAAGCGGACGAGACGGGACGAGACGCAGCGCATTTACCCGAGCTCGGCCTCCGCTGCGCGTCACGGCAGCCCTGGCGACGACCAGCGTCAGCACGAAACCTCCGTCCCCGGCGCCGGCCGCCCGCCCCCGGCAGCGCCTCCACACGGCGCCGGGCGCCACTGCAGCCGGACAGCCGCCCCCGGCAGCGCCGCCACAGGGCGCCCGGCGCCACTGCAAGCGGACAGCCGCCCCAGGCAGCGCAGCCACACGGCGCCCGGCGCCACTGCAGCTGGACAGCCGCCCCCGGCAGCGCCGCCACAGGGCGCCCGCCGCCACTGCAGGCGGACAGCCGACGGTCACAACCTGGGCGGGAAGCTCCGGGGCGGAGCGGCGCCTGTCGACGCGCAATGGTAGAAGGGCGATGGGAATTTGTGGGGTCTCGTCACAGTGAAATTATTAGGTATTTTCCTTCTTATGTATGGTTTCCCCATTCTCTGTTGAAATGGTGTGAACATCCTCACGTGTGCAGCCTCTTGCTATAAAGTAGCAATGTTACAAAATTTTGAGATTTTAAAAATCAAGTCTGCAATTTATCCCATCAGATAAAGCATAAAAAGAAGTTTAATTTGACACCTAATTCACTTTCATATCTTCAGTATTAAGAAAGTTATGGCCATTTTCATACTCGGAAATTAGCATCTTGCTCCCCATTGCCTTTCAATTGACTTAACTCAAAAGCTGTGATCTGGAAAAGTTAAAAGTCCATAACTTTCTTAAAAATTAAGAGAACTCAATGAAATTTTCAGTTATTATAGATTGAAACATTCTGAAACAAATATTAAACAATCTTACTTGGATGACCTGAAATTAAAGCATATAATTAGTTAGTTATCTAATTGTAGCTAATTACAAAATTCAATGAGTAGATCTAAACATCTATCCATTTCTTAAGAAAAGATAAACTTTTTTTAAATTGCCTAAGTGTCCAAATAACATTCACACAATAATCCACAATATAACATAATTTTTAAATTTCATTTTCATTAATTTCTGGGCCAAATGGAAGGAATTTAGTGTTTGATTCCTGTAAATTAATGGCCATTTAAATCAACTAGCGAGTGGGTTTTAGTGGAATGCGGTGGATTGGAACGTTGCGGTTTGCGGTGAAGTCGGGAGGAAAAATATTGTTTGTTCATACATTTTTTTGGACCCCATTTCGCAACATAAAAATATTATTAAAGCCTCCCGAAAAACCAACTTTTAATATTAAAATAAACTATTTACCTTTTTTTCTCCCCTACGCAAAATCCTTCCGGTTGTCGGTGCTCACGGCTTTTGAAGGTGATTTTTAAATTACTCTAGTTAATAAATGGTTTAGAGTAATTTAAAAATACCTACATTCATGAAATGTCGGAGCGATTTTTCTTCCGCAATGAAATCGTCCGACATTCATCGATTTTCCAGGTCTGTTGAAAAACGGCACTTTAAGCCCGCCCCCCCGAAAGGCGCCAAAGTCGCGCACACGGGGAGCGGCAGAACTGCAGCGCTGCTCAAGGTAAGTTTTGCAACATACCTATATAAATGGTCTTTTCTCCAAACCATTACAATAGTTCCAAAAGGCAAATTGGAGGAACAACACCTCATATTCTAACAATGTTACAAAATGTTGAGATTTAAAAAAATCAAGTCTGCAATTTATCTCAAGTCAAGTCACTTTTATTTATATAGACCATTTAAAAAACAACTCTCGTTGGCCAAAGTACTTTACATAAGAATAGTATAACAAACAACAGAGGTTACTAGATTAAATACAAACATCACTACATACAAATAGTAGCAATGTTACAACATTTTGAGATTTAAAAAATCAAGTCTGCAATTTATCCCATCAGATAAAGCATAAAAAAAAGTTTAATTTGGCACCTAATTCACTTTCATATCTTCAGTATTAAAAAGGTTATGGACATTTTCATACTCAGAAATTAGCATCTTGTTCCCCATTGCCTTTCCATTGACTTAACACAAAAGCTGTGATCTAGGACAGTCAAAAGCCCATAACTTTCTTAAAAATTAAGAGAACTCAGTTATTATAGATTGAAGCATTCTGAAACAATATTACTTGGATGACCAGAAATTAAAGCATATAATTAGTTAGTTACCTAATTGTAGCTAATTACAAAATTCAATTACTAGATCTAAACATCTATCCATTTCTTAAGAAAAGATAAACTTTTTTTAATTGCCTTAGTGTCCAAATAACATTCACACAATAATTCACAATATAACATTATTTTTAAATCTAATTTTCATGAATTTATAGGCCAAATGGAAGGAATTTAGTATTTAATTGCTGTAAATTAATGGCCATTTAAGTCAACTAGCGAGTGGGTTTTAGTGGAATGCGGTGGATTAGAACGTTGCGGTTTGCGGTGAAGTCGGGATGAAAAACACTGCCGGTTCATACATTTTTTTTGTCCCCATTTCGCAACATGAAAATGTGATTAAAGCCTTCCTAAAAACCAAGATTTAATGTAAAAATAAACTGCACTTTATTTTCTCCCCTGCGTAAAATCCTTCCCGTTGTCGGCGCTCACGGCTTTAGAAGATTAATTTTAAATTACTCTAGTTAATAAATAATCTAGCATAATTTAAAAATACCTTCATGAATGTAATGTCGGAGCGATTTTCCTTCAGCAACAAAATCGCCCGACATGGATCAATTTGCCCTGTCTGTGGAAAAACGGCACTTTAAACACGCCCCCCTCTGAAAGGCGCCAAAGTCACGCACACGGGAACCGGCAGAACTGCAGCGCTGCTCAAGGTAAGTTTTGTAACATACCTACAAATAGCCCTCACTCAGAGGACGTCAAGTATGGTTTGGGAGTAGAGATGAGTTTTTAGTCTTGACTTAAAGGAGTCGATGGAGGGGGCAGTTCTGATGGGAGAGGGATGCTGTTCCACAGTCTAGGAGCTGCAATCGGAAAGGCGCGGTCGGTCGCCTCCGAGCTTAAACCTGGACTGCGGGATGTTCAGCAACCCCAAGTCGGCCGATCTGAGGGACCTGGAGGTGGTGTGGTGGGTAAGCAGACTTTTAATGTAGGTGGGGGCAAGCCCATTGAGGGCTTTGTAGACATAAAGGAGGATCTTGAAATTTATTTGGAACAGCACAGAGAGCCAGTGGAGAGAGGCTAGGATCGGGGAGATGTGGTCCCTTTTTCGCGTGCCCGTCAGGAGTCTCACTGGCGTTTTGGACCAGTTGCAGGCGGGACAGGGAAGATTAGCTGATGCCAGTGTAAAGGGAGTTGCAGTAATCTAGGCGGGAGGAGATAAATGTGTGGATGATCTTTTCGAGGTAATCAAACTGGAGGAATTGTTTTATTTTAGCTCTCGTCCGAAGCTGAAAGAAGCTAGCTTTTACCACGGTATTGACTTGTTTGTCAAATTTTGGTGCTGAGTCAAATGTCACGGCAAGTTTTTGACGTGAGGTTTGAGTAGTGGGGGAAGGCTTCCAAGGCTGCCTGCTATCATTTTGATTGAGTCCAAGGGGATGAGAAGGATGACCTCATACTTGCTCTCGTTTAGTTGGAGGAAGTTATGGGCCATCCAACACTTTATATCCTTGAGGCAGCGGATAAGGTTAAGCAGATCTGATTGGTTTTTGAGCTTCAGGGGGAGATAGAGTTGTGTATCGTCTGCGGAGCAATGGAAGGAAATGCCGTGCCTTTCAATGGCTTGGCCTAAGGGGAGCATATACAGGGAGAAGAGAATGGGGCCAAAGATGGAACCTTGTGGAACCCCACAGCGGAGGCTAGCTGGGGAGGAGAATGAGTTGCCTATCTCCTCAGATAAAGCATAAAGAGAAGTTAAATGTCAAGTCAAGAGAGTTTATTGTCATGTGTCCCAGGGGTGGGAGATTGCAACCTTCACGTGGTCCGCCCTGTTTCGACGAATGCAATCAGCCAACGGTCCACTATCAAGTAACACCTAATAGAACAAGTTGTCCTACAACTTTAGACTGTGCACGCCATATGCAAGAAGAAGACGTCATGTGTCCCAGATAGGACAATGAAATTGTTGCTTTGCATCAGCACAATGGAATATAGTAGCGATGTTCCAGAACTTGCAGTTCCAAAACTTGATGTTCCAAACATTGCAGTTCTGCCACTGGCCGTGTGCGTGACTTTGCCGCCTTTGGGGGGGGGGGGGGGGGGGGTGCCAGGGGCGGGATTAAAATCCAGTTTTCTACCGCCTGCCCAAGGGCTGCTAGCTGCTGAAGAAAAATCGTTCCGACTTCTTCCATTCCCGATTTTTTTTAAATCGTGAGACAATTTAATAACTATATTAAGATAAAAAGCGACTTTTAATGCTGTCAACGCCTACAACGTGACGGATCTCAAGTATGGGACAAAACACAGTATGTCGTCTATTTTACATATAAACTTGCTTCTTGGGATGACTTTAATCAATCCTCTGTAAGCGAAAATGTGATTTGGGCCCCATACGAACCGGCAGTGTTTTTCCTGCCGATATGGGGTTCAAATTCACCGCAAATGCAACGTTCCAATCGATTACGTTCCAGAAGCAAGATGATTAAAATACCCATTTTCTTTGAAGATAAACCGTCTAAATTGTCTATATTTTGTGTTAGTCTCTCTCTCCATTATCATTATTTTTAAACTAAATATTCACAACAGTTTGAGTCACATGTATTATGCAAAAAACAATAATTTGATTATATTTTGGGCGGATGTTTCTAGATTAATTTATGGGAATTATTCCTTCCATCTGGGATATAAATTAATTACAGTGAGATTTAAAAATCATTATATTGGGAATTCTTGTGTGAATGGGATTAGTTTGTTATTTGGATACTTACGCTATTAAAAAAATGTACAATTTTCTAAAGAAATTGAATCTACAGGACATTGTTAATGGGAAAGTAGTGGGGCAGAAAAGCATGTGGTTTGAAGAGCAAAAACTTGTAGTTTACCATGCCAACATTGAAAAGTTGAGGAGAGTTGCTTATTGGTTACAATCTGAGGAGTATGATGATGCTACTGATTATGATATGCCAATGTACCAGCTAGCAACTGATCTTCTCCATAAAGCCTTGGTCTATTGCTAGAATTTGTAATTTATTTACCCATCTGTTACAGACGTACAGCTTATAATACAATAATATTAAAGTTCTGATCTTGAGAATATCACATTTTTGAATTTACAAGGCAGTCTGGGTGTTTATTACTATTTCCGTCACAATGGTCAATTTTGTAATTAGCTATAATTAGGTAACTAGCTATTTACAGGCTTTAATTTCAGCTTATCCAAGTAAGATATTTTATATTTGTTTCAGAATGCGTCAATCTATAATAACTGACAATTTCATTCAGTTCTCTTTGTAGTGGCCATTTAGCCTGTTTTGCATGTCATTGATGATGGCAGGTGCCTTTAAATTTTAGACTGCCCGTTATATTGTGGGTGGGATTTATGATGTGTTTTTGGGCGTGTTTGGAGCTTGGATGCTTGCGCAGAAGTTTAGTTTTTAGATTAATTTGGAGAGACGATGGGGAAAGAGGTCTTCTACGTAGTCGAAGGAGGTCTTCCACATGAAGACCGTAGTGGGACAGCCCCTTAACTCTTGCTTTCCCTCTCCCCACCCTAGTTCTCTGACTAATTTCACTGCCCTGATTAGTTTTGCTGTTTGTGTGCCTCGTTGTCACCTTCCTCTCAGCCAACAATGAACCATTTGACATTTCCTTGACCATTGTCTAGCAATGTTACAAAATTTTGAGATTTAAAAAATCAAGTCTGCAATTTATCCCATCAGATAAAGCATAAAAGGAAGTTTAATTTGGCACCTAATTCACTTTCATATCTTCAGTATTAAAAAGGTTATAGCAATTTTCATACTCGGAAATTAGCATCTTGTTCCCCATTGCCTTTCCATTGACTTAACACAAAAGCTGTGATCAAGGACAGTCAAAAGGCCATAACTTTCTTAAAAATTAAGAGAACTCAATGAAATTTTCAGTTATTATAGATGGAAGCATTCTGAAACAAATATGAAACAATCTTACTTGGATGACCTGGAATTAAAGCATATAATTAGTTAGTTATCTAATTATAGCTGATTACAAAATTCAATTACTAGATCTAAACATCTATCCATTTCTTTAGAAATGATAAACATTTTTAAATTTCCTAAGTGTCCAAATAACATTCATAGAAACATAGACATAGAAATTAGGTGCAGGAGTAGGCCATTCGGCCCTTTGAGCCTGCACCGCCATTCAACATGATCGTGGCTGATCATCCAACTCAGTATCCCGTACCTGCCTTCTCTCCATACCCTCTGATCCCCTTAGCCACAAGGGTTTTTTTTTTTTTTTTTTTTTCTTAATTTATTTATAGCGTGAACGCAGTCCCCCACTACCACAAAGTTTGCAGTCGAGTATCCCGCATTTGGGGACATCGCAGGCGTCAGCACACCCAAAGTGCAATGGGATAGCCTAGTCCTGGGAGAACTTCCTTGGTGATCAAAGTCTCTCCCCTGCCAGGTAAGTATTCACTGCCAGGTAAGATTATTCACACAATAATCCACGATATAACATGATTTTAAAATCTAATTTTCATGAAGGAATTTAGTGTTTAATGCCTGTAAATTAATGGCCATTTAAATCAACATGCGAGTGGGTTTTAGTGCAGTGCGGTGGATTGGAATGTTGTGGTTTGCGGTGAAGTCAGTATGAAAAATACTGGCGGTTCATACATTTTTCTGTCCCCTTTTCGCAACATGAAAATTTGATTAAATGCTTCCTAAGAACCACGTTTTTATGTAAAAATAAACTGTGTACCTTCTTTTATCGCCTTCGTTAGGTTGGTTCTGCTGTCAGCGTTCAGAGCTTTAGAAGATGATTTTTAAACTACTCTAGTTAATAAATAATCTAGCGTAGTATAAAAATAGCTTCATGAATGAAATGTCAGAGCGATTTCTCTTTAGCGACGAAATCGTCCAATGTGGATCGATTTGGACTGTCTAGGGAAAAACAGCACTTTAAACACGCCCTCCTCTGAAAGGCGCCAAAGTCACGCACACGGGGAGTGGCAGAACTGCAGCGCCGCTAAAGGTAGGTATTGTAACATACCTACATTGTCTGCTTTGTTCTGTTGGTTTCACACCTTACCCTTCCATATCTCTGTGTCTCCCCCTCCCCTGACTCTCAGCCTGAAGAAGGGTCTTGACCCAAAATGTAACCCATTAATTCTATCCAGAGATGCTGCCTGTCCCGCTGAGTTACTCGTTTTGTTTTGTTTCTATTTTTGGTGTAGACAGGCATCTGCAGTTCCTTCTCACACAACAATAGTTGTATTCCTTGACATGAACAGTGGTGAAGCCAGTGAACAATGAACAAATGTGTGAGAGAAGAGAAGGAGAATAGTTCCAAAGCTAGAATTGGTTGATTTCTTCCATTTTTAAAAATCTAAATGTCGCTTTGAGCAGGATTATCCCCCCTTGCCCTAGTCCCTGATCCTGAGGCCACCTCTTACCATTTGATGAAATTAATAAGTTGCACTCTGACCTCTTTCAATGTTGGCAAACTCGGGTAAAGAATGTCCTTTCAGAAATATACTTGAGGAAAATTGCATCATCATAAAATGGAAGAAAGTATCACTTCTAGCAGGGAGGTTATGCTTGGTTCCATCAGCACTGTAGATTGGTTATTGCATGTGAACCAATCATAGTAGAGTAGCATCACTAACCCCACCTTACTGTATGCTTTATACTATCACCCACTTCCTACACTAGGTAGTCCTGGAAGCGGTGATGATGAACTAGCAACTAACACCCTGCTGTACTGCGATATTATGTGTAACAATTAAAGATGACTTTAAACTCCAGTCTGTATGACATACTTATTTACATGATGTCAGAAAGCTTGAAGTAACCCACTGTGTCCGTATATAGGGTTTTATTTCTGTTTATCAGTTTCATTTGTATCACCATGGCTCACTCGTGCTGAAAGCCAGCGCAGCTTATCTTCGATTCTGACATCGGGGAACGATGGAGGCTATTTGAAATCGACCACGAACACCATATCAACATCGTTCATCGCAATGAACCAGATGCTGTCAAGGCTTCACTTCTACTAAACCTGGTGGGACCCGAGGCCATGATGAGAGCACGGACCTTTGACTACGTGCTAGCCGTTCTCGATGCCAACGATCAGGTAGTTGTACCTGCTGAGACTATGCATGACCCCACTGTCTTACTGCGTAAATTACGTGAACTATGCGACCTACCCTCAAACCATATTTTAGAAAGAGCAAAATTCTTCGTGAGCAACAGCTTTCTGACGAGCCTGTGGAAAGATTTATTTGCGACTTGAAATATATGGCCCAGCGATGCCGCTTCGAGGTCATGTCAAAGGAATTAATCAGGGACAAGCTTGTCAGTGGCATGACCGATCAAAAGCTAAGGGCTGAGTTACTGCGGAATGCTGATCTAACCCTTGAACAAGCAGTGCACACCTGCCGAACGTCTGAGATTGTGGCTCCACTAAGTGACCAGTTTGACACTCAGAAGAAGACCATAAACCTGACGATGTTTCAACAGACGACCAACACTGACAGATAACAGAAGATTTATGAATGATCCACCACAACCGGCGAACCAGGGATTCACCAATGAGCTCCCTTAAAGATGCCCGAATTGCAACAAGGGACGATCGTTTTGTCTGGCGAACGGCAAGTCTTGTAACTACTCCAAAAGATGAATCAATTCGCCGATGTCTTCAGGTCCGGTGGGAACAGACCCTCCAGCTCAGCTTCTAATCTGCACCTGTTGGAACGAAACCAAACAATTCAAGACTCACAGGACCAGCTCGACTCTGCCCACAAGGTTGATCTAATTAGCACATATGAGGAGTCGCATGTGCATTCACTCCTTCACACAGATGGTAAGATTTTGGATCCCTCTATTTCAATGTTCATTAACAACAAGCATGTGAAGGCCAAGCTCAATACTGGTGCCTGCGTGAATGTAATGTCTGTGAACGTCTACAACAAGATAAGAAATAAAGAGGCCTTGACTAGAGACAGCTCTACCTTACATCCTTATGGGGGGGAGGTTTTGTATCCTCTGGGAAGAACTAACTACCTTTAAATGTGTGCTGAAAAACACCACAAGAAATCTGACTCTCTATATCTTCAAATCTGACTCTGTGACTCTACTGGGCATCCGTGCATGCCAAGACTTAGGGCTAGTCTCCTTTGACCGGTCCGTTCACAAGTTACTAATATCCGAGGACCCGATGAAAAGATACCCCGATCTATTTGATGGCAAACTAGGCAAGCTGCCTGTGACCTATAAGATCGCCATTGACCCCAACATCAACCCAGCCATCCATGCCCCGCACCGTGTGCCACATGCCATGCGAGACAGAATTGAGACTGAACTAAAATACATGGTCTCCATGGGCGTACTAGCCGAAATCACCGAACCTACTGACTGGGCCTCCACCATGGTTGTCACCTTTAAGAAAGACAAAAACGAGCTCCGCGTGTGCATTAATCCAAAAGATTTGAACGCTGCCATAAAGTGACCGCATCATCCGATGAGAACTGTCGAGGACGTCGCTGCACAAATCGGGCACGCAACAGTATTTTCCGTCCTTGACGCAAAAAGCTCGTTTTAGCAGATACCACTAGATGACGAGTCATCAAACCTCATCACGTTTGCCACACCATTTGGCAGATTCAAATTTCTCAGGATGCCATTCGGCATCAACTCGGCCAGCAAAGTTTTCAAAGACTCCCGTGTGCCATAATCGTGGATGACATCCTGGTATATGGCAAAGACATAGCGGAGCACGACAACAACCTGAAGCGTGTTATGGACCGGGCACATGAGATCCACCTGAAATTCAACCCTAACAAATGCAAGTTCAGGGTTCCAGAGGTTGCATATGTCGGACACGTATTCACTTCCAACGGCCTTAAGCCCCACCCAAAGAAAACTGCTGCCATCACAGAAATGCCAGCCCACACCGATGTGTTAAACCTACAACTGGGCAAGGTGAACTATCTGGGCAAGTTCATACCGAACCTCAGCGAACTAAGCTCGCCACTGAGACAACTCACTCGGAAGGACACTGCGTGGACCTGGTTCCAGCATCATCAACAAGCATTTGACTCTTTAAAGTCCAAGCTGGCCAGTGCTCCCACTTTGACATTCTTCGACCTGAAGCATCCTGTCACGGTAACCTACGATGCCTCATAATATGGGTTGGGCGCAGCCTGCCTACAAATGTCTGCTGATGGTACTGTACTACCTGTATCTTACGCCTCTCGCACCATGACGGACACCGAGCAGCGCTATGCACAGATCGAGAAAGAGCTGCTAGCCGTGGTCTTCACTTGCTCAAAATTCAAGGACTTCATCTTTGGGAACACTTTCACTGTTGAAACAGACCACCAATAGATGTATTTGGCAATAGACGTATTTGGAAACAAATAGTTAAGACTTTACATTTAGAAAATATGTCGCTTTGCTTACCAATTATGAATAACCCTTTGTTTAAGCCCTCTTTATTGGATGGGGGGTTTGGACAATGGAAAAATTTAGGAATTATAAGGATAGAACATCTTTATAGGAAAGGGAAATTTCTCTCATTTCAAGAGTTGAAAGATATTTATGGATTGCACCCAAATAACTTGTCTAGGTATTTACAAATTAGAGATTATGTCAAATCAAATATGCAAGATTATAAAAATAGAGAACCAGGATTATTTAATGACGTGCTCAACAAGCACCCAAATACAGAGAAATTAATACCATACATATATAATATCCTTTTGGACAGGGAAATACCAACAACAGAATCACTTCGACAAATATGGGATAATGAAGCAGGTTTATCTATATTAAAAGACTCCTGGGAAGGAAGTCTACAACGTATACACCGTTGTTCGTTAAATGCCAGACATACCTTGATACAATTCAAAGTATTACATAGATTACATTATTCAAAAACGAAATTAAATAGAATTTTTCCTAACATATCTCCTATGTGTGATAAATGTCAGTACATAGAAGCTAATTTAGCGCATAGTTTTGTAACATGCACAAAACTTAATAGTTATTGGACTGAAATTTTTAAAATCATCTCTATAGTTCTTAAGATTATATTGAATCCTGCCCAAAGTTAATAATATTTGGTGTTTTAGATTCAAATCAAACATTAACAGTAAATCAAATAAATTTTCTTGATTACTGTTAAATAATTGGAAAAAAAATAATATTAAAATTCTGGAAGGGACCATTATCCCCTACAATCAAAATGTGGACAGTGGAAATGTTGGAGACGTTGCAATTGGAGAGAATTAGATTTATCCTAATGGATAAATATGAACTTTTTGAACAAATATGGTCTCCATTCACTGACTATATGAAGGGGTAGCTGGGCTCAGCATTGTAACTCAATAAGTACCCGGTGGTAGGATTAGATGAAAAGATCTAATCTGAGACTTGTATACTCGTCTCTATATATATTGTTATTTGAAATTGTTCCATTCATTGTTAAGATGTATACTTCAATTTTTCTTTTTTTAGTATAATAATTGTTTGCTAGTATTTTTATTTTTATTATTTTAATTTTTTTTTTCTCTCACATATAATCAAAATCATAATCAATATTATTTAATCACACTCTTTTGATTAAACATCTATTATTTCTTTACTCTTTACTCTTTTCACTCTCAAAAAAAAAATAGAAGCTTATATATATTACTTTGTAATACTTATATAACTTTGGAAACATGTAAAATGTATATTTGAAAAACTGTTATATTATTAGCAATATGTATGGCTTCTAATAAAAATATTATTAAAAAAAGAAACAGACCACCAACCACTTGTGATCATCCTTAATAAACCTATACACGCAGCATCCGCATGACTGTAGTGTATGATGATGCAGCTCCAGCGGTTCGACTTCAAAATCGTTTAAAAAATAGGAAAAGACATGCTCGTTGCTGACACTCTCTCTCGTGCACCACGTGCATCCAGTGAACGACACCCCTATGAATGGGACGAGTTTACGGTTCTCAAGATCGACTTCATTCTCACGGAACGCTTGCGCCGTCTGGTTGAACACACAGCCGCCGATGGCACTCTTCAGCTACTCTCATCCATAATCAAAAGAGGATGGCCAGACAGGCAATCCAGCACACCACTGGAGGTGCAGCCATTCTTTCTAGTCCGCGATGAGCTGGTAATACAGGACGGCGTTATAGTTAAGGGCCACAAAGTCGTGATCCCTTCATCCTTACAAGATGAATACTACAAAGAGGCACACAACGGTCACCCAGGTACCGATGCCACGTTGGCCTACGCACAGAGCATGTTCTACTGGCCAAGTACATACGAGACAGGACAGCCTCCTGTCCCATCTGCAACAGTTTGCCACCACACCAACAGAAACAGCCTCTGCTACAACAACCTCCACCACTGCCTTGGATGTCGGTGGCAGCAGACATTTCCGAATGGCACGGTAAACATTATTTAGTCCTGGTCTACTCCTACTCTAACTGGTTCGAACTTGATTTACTGCCCTGTATCAGAAATGACCATTCAAAAGCTACAGAGACACTTTTCGAAATTCGGCGCAGCTGTCCGTCTATAAACTGACAACGGAAGACAATTTACCAGCCACGCATTCAAACACTTTGCTAACCGATGGAACTTCCACCATGTCAAAAGCAGCCCCGAATACCCTCAAAGCAACAGACTCGCTGAACGGGCCATTAGGAGCACAAAACAGCTAATGGAACGTGTCCACCTGGCCAAGTCGGATGTGTATCTAGACCTTCTCAAATCAGAAACACCGCTAGAGACAGGATCCTGGGTTCACCAGCCCAACGCCTGATGTCTGGGACAACATGACCTCCGATACCAATTGCCCAGCAGGTGCCACAGGTGCTGAAGCCAGAAGCGCATCCAGGAGAAACACAACATCCAAAAACGATCATATGACAAGTCCAGCAAACCACTGAAACCGGTGCTGCGGGGCCAAGTCGTCCGCTTGCAAACTAATTTAGGACACTCCCGTCTAGGTTGCGTTGTTGGCCCATCTAAGGAACCCCACTCCTACCTTGTCGACATCGATGGCGCCCTGTACCGACGGAGCCGCCAACACTTGTTGTTCGTAAAGGAAACCCGTCCACCACCAGACGATCCCTTTGCTCCACCTCTGATGTTCAAGCCGTCTGCTGCTGCTGCTGCTATCACTAGTCCCAGCATGTCCCATTCTCCGCCACGACTGGTGGCTCTGCCTAACAACAACACTACCTCTCCCGCATGCTCTCCCTATCGGTCGCCTCAAGTGTCCCCAGCTGCTTTCTCACTTCTGGGTTCACTGCCTCCCTCCCCCACTAACTTTTCTGGTGCGGAGGGAGAGGGGTTGGTCGGTACGCGTTTGGGTCGTATTAGTAGGCCGCCTGATAGATATGGCAAGTACGTTTAAATTCTAGAGTTTCATATGTGTTTAACTATATTCGCTCTTTACGGGGAAGGATGTAGATTGGTTATTGCATGTGAACCAATCATAGTAGAGTAGGGGGTTACACAAAAAGCTGGAGATACTCAGCGGGTGCAGCAGCATCTAAGGAGCGAAGGAGATAGGCGACGTTTCGGGTCGAGACCCTTCTTCAGAGTAGCATCACCTTACTGTATGCTTCATATTAACACCCACTTCCTACAATAGGTAGTCCTGGAAGCGGCAGTGATGATGAACTAGCAACTAACAACCTGCTGTACCACTATATTATGTGTAACAATTAAAGATGACTTTAAACTCCAGTCTGTATGACATACTTATTTACAAGCACTTCGTTGGAATGGAAGAAAATGTTGGTCATGTTCCACAGCTGCCATTCCACCTCCAGTTATAGATCAAAGGTTTAATCCGTCCTTACACTCACATAATCCGTCCATTTCCTAAACAGAAATCTTGTTGCTCATGCACTCGGATAGACCAGAGAGGTTTTGTACTTTCAATAATTGTGATTGGCTTCTTAAATCTTGAAGGACATCATGCTTTTAAAAGGACATTATTACTGTAAAGTAAAATACATTCGGCAGCTATAATAGGATTGTGTCTCTTCAGGCCATTATGGTGAATAAATGTAATTGGTGAATAAATGTAATTGCAGATTATAATTGAAAAACAAAAAAGAAATTTGCAGTTGTTGGAAATTGGTAATAAAAATTGAAAAAAACAGTTAATATATAAGGACAGACAGCTTTAATCAATGCAGTTCTGATAAAGGGTTGTACATCAGTATCTCTCTTTTTGGATTATGTCTTTTTTATTTCCTTTTCAACTGTTCTTCATCCCTCAAAGCTCTACCCCAAAAAATGAGCGTACAAAGAGAAGCAGCAACACAGAGGTGGCCGAGAAAAGCAACAGAGGCAATACCCCAGTTCATTATCAATGACCCAATGAATCAGCAGTGTTTAATTGTCATGTGTACCAACAATTAAATAATTAAGTTCTTGCAGCAGTTAAACTCGTCTATAAATGCAAGACACAAAGTTAAAAATCTGATAATTAAAAAATAATAAATTAATAACCTTGATTGATAAGGGTGTCAGGGGTTATGGGGAGAAGGCAGGAGAATGGAGTTGAGCGGGAAAGATAGATCAGCCATGATTGAATGGCGGAGTGGACTTAATGGGCCGAATGGCCTAATTCTGCTCCTAGAATTCATGAACTGTAATACTAGGTATCTGTAATGTTTGAAAAATTGAAGTCCTTAGTGCAGTGTTGGGGTTAGGGATCCTTCATCACAGACCACTGTCATAACGTTCTCCTTAATCAATAAAGTGACTGCCCCTCCTCTTTTACACCCACCTTTTTTTTTTCCTGTAGCACTTGTGTACTGGAACATTAAGCTGCTGGTCCGGTCCCTCCTTTACGCAAAGAAAAAGTTGTGCCCTCGACACTGGTACCCATAGTATACTATTTGAAGTAGTTTTATAAGACTTCCTGCGATCACTATTACAAAAAAGTTTAAATTACCTCTCATCTTTGCGATAGCCAGCCAATGTTCTTCTCTGTATTTTCTGCAATGTCATTGAAATTCATAATCATGTTATTTTTATGAGAGACATTGAATACAAAAGTAGGACAAAAGCTTCAATTATATAGAGTATATGTAAGACATCTTATTAGGGTGTCCATTGGGATGAAGATAACTTGCTTCCATTCCAGTTTTGTGGTTCTGAGGTGACTGATGAGGCCAATGGGGAAATGCAGATTTGCATAGAGATGGGACAGGACATAAAATGGTCAGATGTGCAGTTTTTGACATTATATGCTCCTTCTGTTGCTTCTGCATGGCTTTTTGTTCATCTAAAGGTTTTAATTGCCACCCAGAATACATCTTATTCTAAAGATTCTTAGGAGTCAGTTAGGATTTTAAACTTTTCAGGAAGTTTTGGAAATATACGGCTCTTTTCCTATGTCCCTATAATAATCTCAACTAATGTCAAAGCTGAGAATAAAGTGTCTGTTTTGGTAGAATTATATTTGTCTGTGATTATAAGTTTGTAAATGCAAATCATAGGAGGCCTCAATTAAAGTGCCCTGCAACTAAAGTATAATTAAACCTCAAGAACTCATATTAACTCTGGGTCATGATATGGATTGTGGTATCCAGGTTTCTGATAATAATATGATAAGATCATTCTTTGAATGCAGGAAATGTGTGGAAAATATAATCAAACGTACAGCCGAATTCTCAGCTCTATATATAAAGATCTTGCATCAAAATAATGTCAGTTCAACTTGGTAAATATTTATTCTACTTCGGAGTCACGTGAGTGACTACGTGAAGAAGCCCCACCAGGGTCATGCTCAGCTGCAGATCGCAGCTCCAGCAGCGGTGAGTAACAGGCCCGCAGGTAAGTGGGTTGAATTACTTCCTGGGTAGAAATTCCGTGACGCTGGCTGGAATAGCCAGGAGGAGTTTGGGAAGTTTAAAAAATGGACACGGTGAAAAAATCGGTGCGGGGAAAGCGCGCATCCCGTGTGGAAACACAGTTAAGATCGGGACCACAGATTAGTACGGAGCCGGTTCCAATACCGGTAGCCGTTGACCCTGCCACAGGCCACGGAGGGTACTCCAGTGGAGAGAAAAAATAAAAGGAAGTCTGCTAGGCCTGTAATATCAGATGAATCTGATGAAGAAGGGGCAGGGCCAGGTAGGCGAGCCCTGTGGCTCAGGATGGACCAAATGGAGAAAATGCTTCAAACAATTATTAACCAAGGGTCAAAAGACCCAGAGTATTCCCAGGCAGCCCCTGAGGGGGTTCCATATCATGAATATGGTGCCTTTACAACATGGGAATGTGAACCTCCAGAGTCTTGTTTAGGTCTGGAAGAAGTCTCCTTTGAGCAAGTCTCAGGAGTACCAGGGCAGCAGGAGACTGACCCTGAAGGTGGTATTTCTGGTCATGAATACCCACCACAGCACAAAGGTCAAACTACAGGTGTACCAGATGTAGCACAATCCTTTGCTATACCAGAGGGGAGCGGTGAGGTCATGGAAGAAAACCTGGCGCCCAACATTAATTATTTGGTTTCTCACCAGCTTCAGGAGACTGTCATGATTGAGACAGCAGACCACTGTAAAACACCTGTGAATTGTGTATCACTGAGGGTGCCGACGGTGAATCCAGCTATTTGGACACCCATGACTTCAACAATGCGAGGACAAGATATACGATTCCATAGGGTCCTCAAGCTCATTGCAGCTGGCATTACTGCTTTTGGGAGGCAGTTGGAAGGGCATGCTATGTCCAAAATCCAAAAAGACATGTTGGCATTGTTTTGTAACTCTTATTTTGAAATTAATTGTATGAGAAAAATCGCCATTCGGCCCATTCTGCACCCAAGATTTGCTGATTGGGTAAATCAAGCAATGTTCAAGCTCCAGATTATTTATTCGGAGAAAACCTGCCCAAACAAATTAAAGATATCGATGAGGAGGCAAAGACTATCACCCTCATGAAACCTTTTATATTGGTCAAAGGAGACAAACATAGAAACATAGAAATTAGGTGCAGGAGTAGGCCATTCGGCCCTTCGAGCCTGCACCGCCATTCAATATGATCATGGCTGATCATCCAACTCAGTATCCCATACCTGCCTTCTCTCCATACCCTCTGATCCCCTTAGCCACAAGGGCCACATCTAACTCCCTCTTAAATATAGCCAATGAACTGGCCTCAACTACCCTCTGTGGCAGAGAGTTCCAGAGACCCACCACTGTCTGTGTGAAAAAATTCCTTCTCATCTCGGTCCTAAAGGATTTCCCCCTTATCCTTAAGCTGTGACCCCTTGTCCTGGACCTCCCCAACATCGGGAACAATCTTCCTGCATCTAGCCTGTCCAACCCCTTAAGAATCTTGTAAGTTTCTATAAGATCCCCTCTCAATCTCCTAAATTCTAGAGAGTATAAACCGAGTCTATGCAGTCTTTGTTCATAAGATAGTCCTGACATCCCAGGAATCAGTCTGGTGAACCTTCGCTGCACTCCCTCTATGGCAATAATGTCCTTCCTCAGATTTGGAGACCAGAACTGTACGCAATACTCCAGGTGTGGCCTCACCAAGACCCTATACAACTGAAGTAGAACCTCCCTGCTCCTATACTCAAATCCTTTTGCTATGAAAGCTAACATACCATTGGCTTTCTTCACTGCCTGCTGTACCTGCATGCCTACTTTCAATGACTGGTGTACCATGACACCCAGGTCGCGCTGCATCTCCCCTTTTCCTAATCGGCCACCATTTCGATAATAGTCGGTTTTCCTATTTTTGCCACCAACGTGGATAACCTCACATTTATTCACAAACTGGCTGGATGAGGGGGTTTGATTCAGGAGCAGGAACAAGCAGAGGCAGGGATATGGTGAGAAGGTATTATTACCCATCACAGCCCAATGTCAATCCATATATTGGGAGAAGGAGACCGTCATGGTCATTTGCTGAGGTACAAAAACTTTATTCTATCACATAGGAAACTGTTATGGAACCTCCAGTTGGTGGTAGATTGCAATTGTTTTATAGATACATAGAAACATAGAAACATAGAAATTAGGTGCAGGAGTAGGCCATTCGGCCCTTCGAGCCTGCACCACCATTCAATATGATCATGGCTGATCATCCAACTCAGTATCCCGTACCTGCCTTCTCTCCATACCCTCTGATTCCCTCAGCCACAAGGGCCACATCTACCTCCCTCTTAAATATAGCCAATGAACTGGCCTCAACTACCCTCTGTGGCAGAGAGTTCCAGAGACCCACTACTCTCTATGTGAAAAAAGTCCTTCTCATCTCGGCCCTAAAGGATTTCCCCCTTATCCTTAAGGTGTGACCCCTTGTCCTGGACCTCCCCAACATCGGGAACAATCTTCCTGCATCTAGCCTGTCCAACCCCTTAAGAACTTTGTAAGTTTCTATAAAATCCCCTCTCAATCTCCTAAATTCTAGAGAGTATAAACCGAGTCTATCCAGTCTTTGTTCATAAGACAATCCTGACATCCCAGGAACCAGTCTGGTGAACCTTCTCTGCACTCCCTCTATGGCAATAATGTTCTTCCTCAGATTTGGAGACCAGAACTGTACGCAATACTCAAGGTGTGGTCTCACCAAGACCCTATACAACTGAAGTAGAACCTCCCTGCTCCTATACTCAAATCCTTTTGCTATGAAAGCTAACATACCATTGGCTTTCTTCACTGCCTGCTGTACCTGCATGCCTACTTTCAATGACTGGTGTACCATGACACCCAGGTCGCGCTGCATCTCCCCTTTTCCTAATCGACCACCATTTAGATAATAGTCTGCTTTCCTATTTTTGCCACCAAAGTGTATAACCTCACATTTATCCACATTATACTGCATCTGCCAAACATTTGCCCACTCACCCAGCCTATCCAAGTCACCTTGCAGTCTCCTAGCATCCTCCTCACAGCTAACACTGCCCCCCAGCTTAGTGTCATCCGCAAACTTGGAGATATTGCCTTCAATTCCCTCATCCAGATCATTAATGTATATTGTAAATAGCTAGGGTCCCAGCACTGAGCCTTGCGGTACCCCACTAGTCACTGCCTGCCATTGTGAAAACGACCCGTTTATTCCTACTCATTGCTTCCTGTTTGCCAGCCAGTTCTCTATCCACATCAATACTGAACCCCCAATGCCGTATGCTTTAAGTTTATATATTAATCTCTTATGTGGGACCTTGTCGAAAGCCTTCTGGAAGTCCAGATACACCACATCCACTGGTTCTCCCCTATCCACGCTACTAGTTACATCCTTGAAAAATTCCACAAGATTCGTCAGACATGATTTACCTTTCGTAATTCCATGCTGACTTTGTCCAATGATTTCACCACTTTCCAAATGTGCTGCTATCCCATCTTTAATAACTGACTCTAGCAGTTTCCCCACTACCGATGTTAGACTAACTGGTCTGTAATTCCCCGTTTTCTCTCTCCCTCCCTTCTTAAAAAGAGGGGTTACGTTTGCTACACTCCAATCCTCAGGAACTACTCCAGAATCTAAAGAGTTTTGAAAGATTATCACTAATGCATGCACTATTTACGGAGCTACTTCCTTAAGTACTCTGGGATGCAGCCTATCTGGCCCTGGGGATTTATCGGCCTTTAATCCATTCAATTTACCCAACACCACTTCCCGACTAACCTGGATTTCACTCAAGTCCTCCTTTGACCTGCGATCCCCTGCTATTTCCGGCAGATTATTTATGTCTTCCTTAGTGAAGACGGAACCAAAGTAGTTATTCAATTGGTCCGCCATATCCTTGTTCCCCATGATCAACTCACCTGTTTCTGACTGCAAGGGACCTACATTTGTTTTAACTAATCTCTTTCTCTTCACATATCTATAAAAACTTTTGCAGTCAGTTTTTATGTTCCCTGCCAGTTTTCTTTCATAATCTATTTTTCCTTTCCTAATCAAGCCCTTTGTCCTCCTCCGCTGGTCTCTGAATTTCTCCCAGTCCTCTGGTATGCTGCTTTTTCTGGCTACTTTGTACGCATCATCCTTTGCTTTGATACTATCCCTAATTTCCCTTGTTATCCATGGATGCACTACCTTCCATGATTTATTCTTTTGGCAAACTGGGATGAACAATTTTTGTAGTTCATCCATGCAGTCTTTAAAATGTCTTCCATTGCGTATCCACCGTCAACCCTTTTAGAATTGATTGCCAGTCAATCTTGGCCAATTCACGTCTCATATCCTCAAAGTTACCTTTCTTTAAGTTCAGAACCATTGTTTCTGAATTAACAATGTCACTCTCATTTATGATGAATGGTACTGTATAACATCTGATCGGTTTATATTAGATACTGTGTCAGGTGCTATTATAGAATTTATGGAAGGAGTTGATCCACCTGTACCTAATTGGGGAAGTCTGGAACCAAGGTAATCTTTAGAGCATATCCTGCCGACCAAACATTGTGTGTGGTTAAGCATCTGACTCAATATATTGAAGTAACCAAGAGTCTCCGAGGTTGTGAGACAACAATGTTTATTGCCCATATAAAACCATACAAAAAAGTGTCAGTACAAACTAGTTCTAGATGGTTAAAACAGGTTTTGGATTTAGCTGGAGTAGACACTGATGTGTTTAAATCTCACTCCACCAGGGCAGCGTCCACCTCTGTGGCGATGGCACAGGACGTGCCGCTTGACCAAATTTTAGAGGCCGCAGGATGGTGTAAAGAAGAAACTTTTTCCAAGTTTTACAATAAACCTGTTATCACGGTGCCAGAGTTTGGACATGCAGTGTTGGGTTCTGTTTGATTATTTGCTTTCTTTTATGTAATGATTCATATCTTTTGTTGTAATTTCCCCTATGATAGAGGGGTATTACTTTTCTTTCTTTTATTATTATTATTAAAATACTTATTGCATTATTCAAGCAATGTTCAATAATATTATTTACTCACTAAGGTGAAGAAGCCCCGCCAGGCGCATGCGCGTCATACTTCAAAGCAGCGGCGTGAAAAATACAGAAAAATATAAAGCCGAAGTAACATAGAAAGGCTTTAAGAAGACTAGAACTACCAGATGACCTCTTAGATTATGAGGGTGGGAGCGGAGGGCACGTAATCCCTCAACGTAACTCCTCATAAAATAAGGATCAAACTTCGAACTGGTAAGTTCTCGTTTAATCTTACTATTTTACCTCGGAGTCACTTGAGTGACTATGTGAAGATTACAAAGCTCTGTGTTTACATGCCATAGATGCACTTCATACGACAATCTGCTTAGGTTGACACAGTAGTAAATCAATAATATATTGAACATTGCTTCAAATTATCCAATAACTATTTTTAATAACAATAATAACAAAAATCAGTAATAACCCCTCTATCCCAGGAGGAAACTACAAACAATGATATAAACAAAGCAAATGAATTAAATGGAACCCAAAACGGCATGCCCAAACCGTGGCACTGTCTGTACAGGTTTATCATAGAACTGTCAGAAAGTTGCTTCTCTAGACCATCCTGTGACCGCGAGGATTTGGTCTAGCGGCACGTCCTGAGCCTTCGCCGCGGATGTGGAAGGCGCCCTGGTGGAGTGAGATTTAAACACATGAGTGTCGACTCCAGCACAATTGAGAACCTGTTTCAACCATCTAGAAATAGTTTATACTGACACTCTTTTATATGTCTTTTTGTGACTAATGAGCAGTCCTGTCTCAGAACCCCTGAGACTCCTTGTTAACTCAAGGTATTGCCTTAAGTGTTTAACTACACATAACATTTGGTCAACAGGATATGCTTTAAATGTCACCTTGGTTCCTGCCATACCTGGCCTGCTTTGTTTGATTAAATCATAGACATAAAATGTAATGACATCTACAGACAAATGCATACAATCTATTCGTAACAATTGTAATGTTTGTACACGTTGTGCTGAAACCAGCGCCATAAGCATAACCACTTTCAGAGTTAATCTCTGCATAGACAACGATGCAATTGGAGCCCATTGCCGAAGCAGTGTGAGAACTATACTCATATTACAGATTAGATCTAGGTTTTGGAGGGTTTTTATTAAAAATTCCTCATAAATCGGGATACTAATGGATGACGCCCGATAGGCTGTTGTCCTGAGGTCTGCCCTAAATAAGAGGACAAAGCACTCCGAGCACTGTCAATAGCACTATAACTCAAGTGCTCATCAAAATGCAATTTAGCAAGGAACTCCAACACATCACTTATGCTTGCAGAATGGTAAGATATATTTGACTGTACACAGAACATCTCCCATTTCTTTATATGAACCACATATTGTTTTTTAGTACTATTCCTCCAGGCTGCAGTGATATCCTCCATGGTCCTGTTCGACAATCCAAGGCCTTGGAATGGTCTGTTCAGAACCTGCAGACCAACAAATTGATACGGTCATGTAATGGGTGACTATTTCCTGTAACCGGATGCACCAACAAATTACTGCAGCTGGGAACCATCATGAATGGCTGAGCCATCATTCTGAGTACCAATGGGAACCATGGTTGTGTTGGCCAATCTGGGACCACCAAAACGCCTGTGGCGGAGTCACGCTCTATTTTGGTTAGACATTTCATAATCAGACAAAATGGAGGGAAAGCATAAAAGAATGATTGCCCCCAATGTAATGAAAAAGCATCCACAGCTACTGCTCCTGGATCTGGCTCCCATGAAACATATTTAGGCAACTGGTGATTCAGTCTGGATGCAAACAGATCAATATCTGGCAACCCAAATCGAGTGACAATTGTTTGAAAAACTTTAGAATTCAACGTCCATTCTATATTGTCATTAAATTTTTGTGACCTTTGGTCTGCCACCACATTGTCTACTCCTGGTAGATAGATGGCTGAAACCCAAATGTTTCTCGAAATACACCAATGCCATATGAGATTAGCCATGCTAACACATGAAACTGATCTTGCTCCTCCCATATGTTTAATATATGCCACTGCCGTAGTGTTATCAATCTGGAGTTGAACTTGTAAATTATTCATTGTGGAGCAATATGCCTTTAACCCATAAAATGCCCCCAATAATTCCAAATAATTTATCCCTGTGTGTAGAATCAAACCTTCTTGTTCATTCCATCTACCCCCGCAGCTAGACTCAATGTCCGTAGCCCCCCATCTGAGAGCACTCACATCAGTCTATAAAATCATTGAAGGTTCCTGCACCAAAATGTTATTGATAGCTTAACTGACATTAACAATCCACCACTGCAATTCTGCTAGAGCTGTGGTTGGTAACTGCATAACCCGATCAAAATGGCCTGCATGCTCTTTTAGTGTTTGTTCTCTTGCTCTTTGCAAATGTTGATAATGCAAAGGACCGAACTGTACTGCAGGGAAAGCTGCTACCAGTTTCCCAATGACCTTAGTGACTTCGCGGATGGAGGGATAAAGTTTTTGTGTGAGGCAAGTACAGACATCAGCAATATCCACAACCTTGGCTGCTGGTAATGTTACTGTCATATCAACTGAATTAATATGAAATCCCAAATACTCAATATTTTGGGTTGGCTGTAATTTAGACTTAGTTGGATGGACCAAAAATCCTAATGTTTCAAACACATTTTTGGTTACTGCAACCGACTCCTCAGCTGACTCTTTAGTGTTGCTGATAATTAAGATATCATCTAAATAAGCCATGACAATGTGATTACAGGCCCTCAACATCCCCAGCACAGGTTTTAACAATTTAGTAAATAGCCTCGGTGCTGAACTTAATCCATTAGGCAATGCTTTGTATTGCCACAGCTGTCCCATCCAATTAAATTTCAAGTACCTGCGATAATGGCACTGAATAATACGCATCTTGCAAATCAATAGTTGCCATATAACAACCTTGTGAGACCAGCTGTTTTGCAGTAACAAAGGTGTCCATTTTAAAATGTCTACAGTGAACTGAAGAATTTAAGTGAGTGAGGTCCAAAATTACTCTACAACCCCCATCTTTCTTAGGTCTGGGGAATATATTAGACACAAATTGTTGAGAATGAGTAATGGCTTTCTCAATCACTCCTTTTTGACATAAATTCTTAATCTCTTTGTTAACCTGTTCAGTCTCTGGAGCAGAAAACACCAAACATTTTATTTGGCTTGTGCTGCTGAGGTGAATCTATCCCTGAGATAAACTCAATGGTAGAACCTGACACAGTATTTAGTATAAGCATATCAGATGTTATACAGCACCATTCATTGTAAAACAATTGTAATCTACATCCAATAGGAGGTTGTGCATCAGAACCTTAAACAAAAGTTCCCTGTACCTCTGCAGTTGGTCTGTAAGCCTGCTGTCTGCTCATATTGGGGTTGAAGCCGCTCTGTCTTGGTGGGTAACCTCGTTGCCCCACTGGCCTCCCCCTGCTCGGTCCAGCACCTGGATCCAACCTTCGGTACACAAACCCAGGTTTGCGAATAGGTGCCCGTGATATGCTTGGCTTCATCAAACCAATTGTTTTTGCCTCATCATCAATATCACGTAATTGCTTGACAAGGTCCATTCCAAACAGGAACTCAGGCGTTTGTATATTTGTCACCTTACATAATGCAGCAAACTTTTGATTAAGAGTTGGCCTGATGCCGATTTTTCTAATGTAATTTACTTCAAAAAATGCATTGCATAACAGAGCCAACATATCTTTTTTTGTCTGAGTAATCATGGTCCCTTTGACCCTCGTGCCAAATGCAGTAATTGCTGCAGCCACCAGTTGGAGGACATGTTGATGTCGAACCTCCTGTCCTCTCATAGAAGGACTCATGAGTGCCCAAATATCTGGTTTCACCGTAGGCACTTTCAATGACGCACAATTGACAGGTGTTTTGTACTTGTTGGTAGTCTCTTACATCATAGCTTGCTGGAGCTGGTGAGACCCTAAATAATTAATGTTGTTTGCAAAGTACTCATCCATTGCCTCACCAGTCCCTTCCGGAATAGCAAAACTCATTGCAATATCCGGAACACTCGGAGCGTGGCTCTTGTGCTCTGGTGTTTGCACATAAGCAGGGACACCAGACATGGGGTCAGCTGCATCCTGCTCCGCTTCTCCCAAGTCATATATTAGGGAGGCATCATCCAGTCCTAAACAAGGCGCTGGAAGGAAATCCCCTTGCTGATAGTCCACGTATTCCTCTTGATATGGGTCTTGTTGAACAGCTGCCTGGGGAATCACTGGGCCCTTAGACCCTTGATTTATAGAGTTTGGAGCATCTTCTCCATATTCTGCATCCTCCCCCACATTCTTTTATTATCTGGAGGGGAGTCACATTCTTCTTCAGACTCGTCTAACAACATGGATCTGATAGATTTTCTTTTTGCCTTTCTATGGCTATTGGTGGCCTCAGCCTCCTGAGTAACTGGAACTGATGTGGAAAATTCACTTTCTAATAAAACGGCTGTCGGTAAAACGGCACCCGGTATCGGAACCGGCGTTGCCGCGCTAATCCCCCGACCCGATCGAATTAGTGAATCCGCATCACTGGACCCACGCTTAGAGCGAACTCTCCTAACGGACCGCTCCATACCACCAACTCCTACTGACTTCTCCAGCCAGCTTTACGGAGTTAAATACTCTCAGGCAAAGTTTTTAAAAACCACTTACCTGCGGGATTTCTACTTACTGCTGGTGGAGCTGTGCCCTCCAGCCCGTTCAGTGCGACATGCACGGACGTAATGACGCGCATGCGCCTGGTGGCGCTTCTTCACGTAGTAACTCACTTGACTCCGAAGTGAAATAGTAAGATTAAACGAGAATTTGCCTGTTCGAAGTTTGATCTTTATTTTATGAGGATTTACAATGAGGGATTACGTGCCCTCCGCTCCCGACCCTCATAATCTAAATGATCATCTGGTAGTTCTAGTCTTGTGTGAGCCTTACTATCTTACGTCGGCTATGGGTTCTGTGTTTTTCACGCCGCTGCTATGAAGTATGCCGAGCATACGCCTGGCGGGGCTTCTTCACGTAATCCCTCATCGTAACTCCTCATAAAATAAAGATTAAATTTCGAAAAGTACAACAATGCCTAAGTTATGAATGATGGCTCGATTGTAATCATGTATTGTCTTTCTGCTGATTGGTTAGCACACAACAAAAGCTTTTCACTGTACCTCGGTACATGACATAAACAAAACTGAACTGATTTGGAATATTTTTTGGCAGATGTGATTTTTACTGATTCATCACTGCAAAATTCTATCGTCATTGCACTTTATAGCTTTTCCAAGAATTATCCCAGGAATGAGTAGGTTAACCTATGATGAACGTTTGAAACATACAGAATAATGAAAGGCTTGGATAGAGTGGATGTGGAGAAGATGTTTCCACTAGTGGGAGAGTCTAGGACTAGAGGTCATAGCCTTAGAATTAAAGGATGTTCTTTTAGTAAGGAGATGAGGAGACATTTCTTTACTCAGAGGGTGGTAAATCTGTGGAATTCTTTGCCACAGAAGACAGTAGAGGCCGTCAGTGGATATTTTTAAGGCAGAGATGGATAGATAGAATTTTGATAGTGCAGGTGTCAGAGGTTATGGGGAGAAGGCAGGAGAATGGCGATAGGAAGGAGAGATAGATCAACCATGATTGAATGGTGGAGTAGACTTGATGAGCCGAATGGCCTAATTCTTCTATCACATAATCTTATGATATCTTTGAGGACATTTATATAGGTCTTACACTAAGGATGAAATCACAAGTTGAGACTGTATAAAAGGCAAAATGCGACTGAAATGTATTGAAGATATAAACTACAAATGCAGAAGAACTCGACCTCAATAAGCAGGAATATTTAAAACTCATTCAATTTTGACAAATTTGGGTTCCTGAAGTTGGAAAAGGGCGAATGTGATTTTGTTCGTTAAGTTATTATTCAAATTTGTAGTTTACATTTTTAATACTTTTCAATGACTTTTAAATTGATCAATAATTGCTTTCATCCCTTTTTTGCAACATTTTGTTATTTCTACTGTTCACCGTAACGTCCTGCATGTTCCGGTCAGCAGGAGGGATAAGGGAACCTTATCACCTCCCTTCACCACCTCCAGTTGAAATTCCAGTTGGAATATTTTGGAGGACCAAGTAACCAAGAACCAAGAACCATGGATAACCAAATGCTAACCCGAATGAGTATGCCACTGCCGTGACTGACTTCACCAGCAAGTGCATGGCAGACTGCGTGCAATCGAAGAAAATCCGGGTGGTTCCCAAATGGGAACCATGGATGAACCACGAGGTACATTCGCAGGTTAAGGCCAGGTCCTTTGCATACAAGTCAATCGATCCTGAGCAGTACACGAAGTCCCACTATGATCTCCGCAAACCCATCAAGGATGCCAAGAGAAAATACCGGGACAAACTTGATTCGCAGTATAATCACTCGGACACACGGAGAATGTGGCAAAGTCTGTATATGATATCTGGCTGCAAAGCGAGGTCAGGTAACACCATTGTGATAGTGTCACAATGAACTGAATGCTTTCTAGGCTCGCTTCACTTGCTTCAAGAAGACCACCATAATCCCGGTGCCGAAGAAAAGCAAGGCCTCATGCCTAAACGACTACCGTCCAGTAGCTTTGACATCCACCATCATGAAATGTTTTCAGAGGCTGTTTATGGCACGCTTGAAATCTAATCCACCTTGACCCATTGCAGTTCACCTACAGCCACACCAGGTCCATGGATGATGCCATCTCCTTGGCCCTACACACATCCCTGGAACACCTGGATAACAGAGACACTTATGTCAGACTCCTCTTCATAAACTAAAGCTCTGTCTTTAACACCATTATCCTATCCAAGCTCATCACCAAACTCACAGGCCTTGGAGTCAGCACTTATCTCTGCAACTGGATCCTCGATTTCTTGACCAGCAGACCCCAATCAGTCAGGATAGGGGACAAATCATCCTCTACGATAATCCTCACCACAGTTGCCCTGCAAGGATGTGTTCTCAGCCCTCTTCTTTATTTCTTGTACACCCAGGACTGTGCAACCATGTACAAATCTAATTGAATTTACAAATTTGCAGACGACACCAGCATTGTGGACCGGATATCAAATATCGACGGATGAGACGGAGTACAGAAAGGAGATTGAGAACTTCGTGCCCTGCAGTCGAGACAACAACCTTTCTCGCAATGTCAGCAAGACAAAGGGCATTGTGATCAACATCAGGAAGCGAAGCGGTACCCATACCCCAGTTTGCATTGATGGCACCAAATTAATGATGGTTGAAAGCTCACATCGGGCAGAAGGTATAGAAGTGTGAAAATACACACGTTCAGATTCAGGGACAGTTTCCTCTTGGCTGTTAGGCAACTGAACCATCCTACTATAATCAGAGAGTAGTGCTGAATTACTATCCACATCATAGGAGACCCTTGGACTCTCTTTGAACGGATCATACTGGCTTTATCCTGCACTAATCGTTATTCACGTATTCCCTTGACGATGTATCTTTATACTCTGAATGGCTCGATTGTAATCATGTATTGTCTTTCCGTGATGGCACCGGGTGGTGGGGCACACACTATACATAACCTTCAGCTGTAGGGGGGGCATCACGTGTCTCGGTGACGAGAGGTAGGGGTCACGGTGTGGTCACAGGTGCCCCTAGGGAGTATTTAAGGGATTAATCACGCGCGCACGGGGTTGGTGAGTGAGGAGAATTAATGTAGCAATGAAGGACAAGAATTTTGGACAAACTTTGTGTCTGCCTCATTCTTTAACGGACAACTCTGCGTCCGCTACATTTGGTGATCTTGACACCCAGAATAGATATTCTGGATCAAAAAATGCACTCTGCCAGCGGCCAACCCGCCGCCGTCGCCGATGACCAGGCCCAACACAGCGCCGTCGCACTGAAGCTGCCGACCTTCTGGACCACCCAGCAGCAGGTATGGTTCCAAAAGGCCGAATCACAATTCTTCATTCACGTGGTAACCAATGACGAGATCCGCTACCATTACGTGGTCGGCATGCTCGATCAGGAAACGGCCGGACGAATAATCCCCTTCCTGCTGGATCCACCGGTGGCCAATAAAAATGTGCCGACCTGAAGGCGCTGATGCTCCATACCTTCGGCCTCAGTCGGATGGAGCGAGCAGCCCGCATTTATAACATGGGCGGGCTCGGCAACTGTAAACCATTGGCCCTAATGAATGAGATGCTCTCGCTCATGGACGGCCACCACCATTGCATGCTTTTTGAATATGCCTACCTGCAACAGCTTCCAGAAGACATCCGCCCGCTCATCGCAGTTTTGAAAAACCCCGGGCTCTAGCGGAGTGTGCCTGTCCAGATGGCAGGAAGTGGGTGCACTGGCTTGGGTGTCCACAATGCCCAGGAAGGCGCGGCGGCCTAGATCCACGCCCACCAGGGGCATCGCGGAGCATCTGGAGCCTGCCCTTAAAAGGGAAGTCCTTAAAGGGGAGTGGTGTTTTTACCACCAGCATTGGGACTCAGCGGCCCACCAATGCCGCCCCCCCTATGCCTTTTCTGGGAACGTTGGGGCCGGCCGCCGGTAATCACTGCAACGGTCAGCAAAGTTCATCGCCTTTACACCTGGGACCGGCATTCGGGCCGAAGATGTTTGGTCGATACGAGGGCCGTGGTCAGCGTGGTGCCCCCGTCTGGGATGGACACGCATGCCGGTAAGCAGGGACCCTTGTTAACTGCTGCGAATGGCAGCCCCATACGGATGTATGGGGTCCGCACCATATCTGTGATATTTGGCCCCCGCCATTTTTCTTGGCCATTTACAGTGGCAGACGTGACCCAGCCATTGTTGGGTGCAGATTTTCACCGGCTTCGTGTATTAACCATAGGGAGACAGAAGGGGAGAGGGAGAAGGGAGATAGAGCGGGGGGGGGGGGGGGGTGGGGGAGAGAAGGGGGAGAGAGAGAGAAGAGGGAGAGAGAGGAGGAGAGAGAGGAGAGGGGAGAGAGAGGAGGAGAGAGAAGAGGCTGGAGAGAGAAGGGAGAGAGAGAGAGGCGGGAATAAGAAGGGGGAGCGGGACAATGGGGTTCATTTTCCCACACAAGCCATAGGTGACTGGGCAATCTGAACCCAAGCACCAAGTTGAAAGCGGCCGAAGGTGTGCATTCCTCGGGACAGCCCCCACTCTCCCACGGCCACCCTCCGCGGGCTGTGGGTTGGGTGGAGTGGAGGTTTGGGGCGATGTGCATGCCTTCATGGTGATGTGATGGACGCGGGGGTCTGGAACAATCGCTAACAAGTCCCGCCCCCCGGGGACACCAAGTCTGTTATTGGACTTTTCTGTTGAGCGGCTGTCGGTCTTTTGGCCTGTAGGCGCCGCCGCCTTTCGGGTAAGTGTCGTATCGACTGAGCGGCCATTCGGTAAGTTTGCTTTTATGCGACGCAGCCTTACAGTTCGTAGGCATTTAGGCGTCCCGCACTTTCGGTTAGCTTGCATTTAGGCGTCCCATCCTTTCGGTTAGTAGGCGCTTCGTCTTCGGACTCTTTTGGTTAAATCGCGTTTCGGCCTCATTTCTATTTGGTTCTTTGGCTTCGGCGTCTTTGCTTTGGCTTCTTGTCCGTCGGCGCCCCGTCCGCACACGGATTGATAGGTATTCCTATCAATCTCTGCCTTAGGGGTTGCCTTAGAACAGGCGATTTCTGATTGGTATAGATGTCAGAGGTTATAGGGAGAAGGCAGGAGAATGGGGTTAGGAGGGAGAGATAGATCAGCTATAACTGAATGGCAGAGTAGACTTGATGGGCCGAATGGTCTAATTCTATTGCTATACCTTATGAGCTTATGACAATAAACTAAACTAAACAACGAGGTTGTAAATTTGGTCAAAAAATAAAATGGAAGCACATGCAAGGTTTAAAAGGATTGAATCAGGCAGGGCTTTTGGGGAATACAGAGAAAGGAGGTAAACAACTCAAGTGGGTGATTAGAAGGGCTGCAAAGGGCCACAAGATTGCTTTGTCGAGACAGATTAAAGAAAATCCCTAAGCTTTTGAGGAAATATATAATAGAACCGGTCGGATAGTGACTTTTATATAAGCTAGGTAATTTGCAAAAAAAAGCTTAAGGTTTTCAGAAACATATGTCTCCTAAAGAAATAAAGTGCAATGAAACATACACACAGGGAACGATGAATCAAAACATAGAAACCTGAATCTGAACCTGCATAGCTTAGTTTATTGCTTTGAGCCAATTATAACACTAGAAGAAATTGTATTTGATATGATTTTGTATTGAAGAATGGATAGCTGAATAGGGCCTCTTCTTAGGCCAGAGGTCATCTGCCCTTTCTCTATGGCACATTCTTGATTAAAACAAGCAAATTACAAACATATAAACAAAATGAAACAAAAAAGTAGTAGGGACATCAACAATACACAATTCAAAGAGAGAGCAGCGGCAGCTAATCGCGCCAGCGTTCACTCTCACTTCCGGCAGCCATCTTGGAAACAGAACAATCAAAACACATTTTAACATGAACATCCACCACAGTGACTCCTACACACTTCTCACTGTGGTGGAAGGCGAAATAAAGTTCAAGTCGTTCCCCTAGCACTTCTTCGGTCGTGGGCCTCGAGCCCCCGTTGACGGGACGATCTTGACTCCCGTAGCTGGCAGTGGTCGGGCCTTCCGCATCGAGGCTATCTGCTCCCGCATCGGGGGGTGGGTGTCAGCTCGCCCGTGCCGGGCGATCGAACCTTGCGTCGGGGCTGGTCGAGCCTTCCGCGACATTGGAGCTCCCTGACTCGGCCTCACCTGAGACTGCGAGCCCTTGATGTTAAAGTCCACGATGGGAGCGATCCCAGGCAAGGGAACCGCTCCGATGTTAGGTCCATGCCCCGCGGTGGGGCTCACGACAGTCCGAGGAGGCTTCCAGCTCCATTGATGGTAGGCTGCAGAGCCCGGAGAATGTGATCCGAAAAATAATCATATCTCAGGCAAGGTAAGAACCTGAAAAAAAAGTTTCCCCCGATCCCCCCCCCCCCCCCCCCCCCCCCTCATAAAACAAACTGAAGAACATTAAAACAAACTTCTAACAAACTAAAAAATAACAAAAAGAGTGAAAAGACAAACAGACCGCCGGTAGGGCTGTCATCTCCCTGTGGCCACGCCCCCAAGCTGTGAGGGTTATGCTGAGTTTGAGACAGAATTCAAGGCTGAGAGAATATAGACTCTGTCATTTAGCTTTGGCTAAGTTAAATTATAATGAGATTGGGATAAGGGATAAGATGTGTGTGAAAGGGAGTAGTTGCTTGGAGAGGAAAAGAATATGATTGATGGATATGTGAAATTCCTATGTTTATAGAAAGTCGAAGAAGCAGATGTAATTCTAATGTAATAATGGTCTGAGTTGTGAATTTATGCTTTGTTGTGTAATATTTGTAGTGAGATTGGAAATACAGCTCCCAGAGATAGGAGGAAAAGGGGCTGCAAATTAAAATGAAGTTGTATTCTTGCACCAAACACTTATTAATTATGTTGACATATTTACAGATCTGTTGACAGACCCATGTATGCTTGGTTGGGAGATGTGTGTGGGTTTTGAACATAGAAACTGTAATTCGGTAAAACTCATATAATTAATGTTTGTAATACATAGGTAATAGTATTTTCAACTGTGTAAAATTGTAGTGAAACCATTTCTGAAATGTATTGTGTCTAAGTAGGATTGTAAACATTAGACCTTGTTTAGATTTATAGAGCTATCTTTCTTCTTGGTATGGAAAATGTGTTTTGTTTGTATGACTTGTGTGATCATTGTATTAGATGTGTATCTTATATTTTGAGGAGTGGTCTGCTTTGTTGAAATAAAATAATTCTAAACAAAGTTATACCACATTAAATGAGGTGGGGTTCATGTGACTGCTGTTGTAAATCACCAGAAGGACTCAAATGATTGGTTACCCTCTGTCATACCCTCTGTATTGGAAATGTCTAATACCTATATAATGCATTGAGTTTGTACCGAAGTCACTAATTCTTTAGAACTGCCGCAGAGCTTTTAGCTCTGTGTCGGAAGGTTCAAATAATTATCCAACGCTACAGTAAAGAATCGATTTCAACAACAACAAGCGTTTGAGTCAAATTTTCTTGAATTTAGATTGACAAAAGAACTCAGTTTAAGAACTGGTCTATAGTTTAAGAAGGAACTGCAGATGCTGGAAAATTGAAGGTAGACAAAAATGCTGGAGAAACTCAGCGGGTGAGGCAGCATCTATGGAGCGAAGGAAATAGGCAATGTTTTGGGTTGAAATCCTTCTTCTGGTCTATAGTTCCCAGCTTTTCTTTGCAGCCCTTCTTAAATAGAGGACTCCTGCAATTTCTTTAGATGCTCTACCACAATATCCTTGGATGTATCTAATTAGGCCGAGGAGATTTACCGATCCTCATGTTGTAGGATGTCCAACACCTCAACTGTAATACTTCCTAAACGCTCATGACTGTGTGGCTAAATTCTGCTCCAACTCCTTTTCTAACTCACACATTTACAGACGATACCATGTAATGGATAGATTTCAAACAATAACAAGGAAGGCTACTGGAAGGAGATAGAAAGCATAGTAGCATTATGTTGAGACAAGTCTCTCCCTAAATGTAGGAGAAATAAAGGAGCTGGACATCACTTCAGGAAGCATGGTGGAGAATAGGCCCCAGTAAAATGGTGCTGGTGGAGATGGCCAAGAACTTTGCTGGTTGTAAATATCACGAACCATTTGTCCTGGTCCAATCACATTGATAATACAGCCAATAAAGCACATCAGCACCTCTACTTTCTAAGAAGGCTTAGGACATTTGGCATGTCTCCAATGACTTACCATTTCTACAGATGCACAAGGGGATGCATTCTATCACAGCTTTAGTTTTGGCAACGCTTTGCCTAAGATCACAAACAATTGCCGAGAATTCTGACCAGTACCAGTCCATCACCCAAACCAGCCTCCTCCATCAACTCCATAGATAGAATTATAGTCTTACAGCGTGGAAACAGGTCCTTTGGCCCAACGTGCTCAGGTCGGCCAATGTCCCATCTACACTAGTTCCACTAGATACTTAAAGTTGTCTCATGACTGCAGCCAGCATCTTCAAGGACCATTCACAACTGGTCATTTTATTTTCTCTCTCTCCCATTAGGGAGAAGATGCATAACAACAGATTCAAGAACAGCTTATTTCCTGCTGTTACCAGACACATGAATGGACCTCTCATAAGCTAAGAATGAATTCCCATACTTCCAATCAACCTCGTTGGGGCCCTGCCACTTTTAAAAATCTGCACTTTCTCTGTAGATGTAGGCTAGATTCTGCAGTCTGCTTATTTTCTCTTGCACTACCTATTTGAAGAAGGTTCAAAATATATCTACATTCTGCAGAACATCTACATTTATCAACTGCTGGAAAATTTGAAATGATCTGCGAAAAATAAATATTTAAAAATATTTTAAGTCCGTAAAGTCCACAAATTCAGCCAATGTGCCAGAATGTTTCAAGCATAGTGAAAAGCTTCGATTTTGATATATTCTGAGATATTCATGATACTTTAAATAGTGTTTACACTGGCACTTAATAGATACAATAAAAACATGTGAAAAGTTATGGTAAAACGAGCTAGATAAATAACTGGCTTAAAGACTGTAATTAGAAGTTGATTTTTGACTATGAATTAAATTGATGGTAGGAGGTTAGATTTGCAATGATTCAAGTCACTCTTGAAACAACCACCATTCTGAGTATTTAGCATTTAGCTAAGGGAATTTCTGGTGTATGTGATGCAGGGATATCCATTCAGGGTCATGTAGAACATTCTTGGCAAATTGTGGCAAAGACAATGAAAGGTTAAAATGTTTTGTGTAGCATTACTAGATAATAGAGCTTTAGCATAATGCATGCCCTTTGTAATGCACAACACAGCACACTTTTAGATCCTCATTCATGATAAAGAATAATGAGGCCCTCATAAAAAAAGCAGCAGGTAGCAATCACAGTGATCAATCTTGGGTTTCTTGGAATGACTAGATAATTTCTTTAAAACATTGTTTTAAATTTTAATTGAAGAAATAGAGTTGTGATAGGAGAATAACTGAAGTTTCAATCAATGATATAAGATTAATGTTCTAACCATTTCATTTTTAATTTAGATACAAATTTAAAAAAACTAAGGGATATGCATGAAATAGGAAGATAAAAGTTAAATATCATTTTATTTCTTTTCAACGTGATCTTCCTCTGCAATGGATTACTGAAACATACTTGAACTACCCGACCTCCTTTGCTTGGGGCATTAATGTTATTGAAAGACAAATACTTAAAATAATGCTTTTTATGGCTTCAAGAGATCCTGCAGCATTTTACAGCCAATGCAGTTTTTTTCACTAGCCACAAGCTTTCTCCATTAATATTTAATGCATGGCATGCAGCAACCAACATGTGGACAGAAAGCTACACAGAGAACCGTAATAATGGCAGCTGTCTATATTAAGGGTGTTTGTGCAGGATAATGGTTGGCTTGGATATTAGGGAGAGCTCCATTGCTTTTCTTCAAAATAATATCAAGACATGCACCTCAGAAGGTATACAAGATTTCACTTTAACATCCCATCTGAAAGATAAGTAAAGGCTGACAAAGGGATTACTGGAAATGCTGACCTTCTTTAGATGATCTCCTGGAGTTTACTTGATTGTCTTAAAAAGTCAGATAAACATCACGATTTAGCCATCACGTCCCGACTTTTCCATGAAATTGCATGAGAGGTAAGTTGGTGGTATATGTGTCTGCCTTATATACCACCTGGAATGCCTTCATTGATGAAAAGGCCATGTCTGTTTTTTTTCATTTGCTTTGATTAAAATTGTTGCAGTGTGAATGAATCAAAAGTCAGACATAAGTCATACAACGAGGAAATAAAGTAACAGATTAGGTTAGGATAAAATCTTGTTAACAGTAAAAAAAAAAATCACAGATATAATTCAAACTTGTCAGTGTAAAGAACATAAAACACATAAAAGTATAGCACTGAAGGCTCTGGAAGCCACCAATGATTACTTTTAAGGCAACAATTGATTCTTGATTAGTGTGAGTGTCGGGTTATGCAGAGAAGGCAAAATAATGAGGTTGAGTGGGAGAGATAGATCAGCCATGATCAAATGACTGAGTAGACTTGATGGGCTGAATGGCCTAATTCTGCTCCTATCACTAATGAAATGATGAAGAAACAGGCCCTTCGGCCCATAATGCCCATGTCAAAAATGTCCTCTGCTTGCACATGATCTACATTCCCCCATTGCCTGCATATTCATGTACCTATCAAAAAGCTCTTTAATGGCATTATTGTGTCTGCCTGCACCAGCAGACCTGATGGTGCATTCCATGGCTCTCAGAATTTGATATGCTTCTATCAGATCCCCTAAACCTCTTGCATTCCAGAGAAAACAAGCCTGTCTGACCTCTGCATTAAAGCTGATACCCTCTAATCCAGGCAGCATTCTGGTAAACCTCCTCTGCACCCACTCCAAAGTCTCCACATCCTTCCTGTAATGGTGCAACCAGAACTGCATGTAATACTCTAAATGCGGCCTAACCAAAGTCCTAGTCTTTCTGACTCTTGTACTGAATGCCTCGACCAATGCAAGTCAGTATACCATATGCTTTCTTTACCACTCTGTTTACTTGTGTTGCAACTGAAGGAGAATCTTGTTAGAATAGACAGGATAAATGGGCCCAGGGTTATGGTGCTGCAGAAAGAATGGATAGAGGAATGCAGCGTGAAAGCAGGAGGTACTGTGGATTTCCCAAAATATATGGACCATTTGGATCTAATTAGCTTTTGTCTTTTCTGAAGCATTTTAATTTATTTTGTATCCAAAATGTGGCAGATTTAAAAAAAAAAACTGATTTTGACCATATTTACCATGTCTTTTACTCTACAACTTGGAGAACACATTGGCTGAGATTTCCTCAGCTACACGCAGCTGCAATGAATATAAGAAAATGAAATTCATCTTGAAAAGATTACTGGGTCTGTTTTCTCTCTTCACCACCTCCCCCATCCTATATCTATCCTCCACTCTGCAGATCATGCTCGAACATGATTCTACAAATAAATTACCAGGAATTTGATAAGGTTCTGCATGATAGGCTGCTTTGGCGGGTCAGAGCACATGGGGCATGGGATCCAAGAAGAACTGGCCGACTGGATAGAGAATTGGCTTCTTGGAAGGAAGCAGAGGGTGATGACGGAAAGTTGTTTTTCGGACTGGAGGTCTGTGACTAGTGGTCGTGCCTCAGGGATCAGTGCTGGGCCATTTGCTGTTTGTGGTTTCTATCAACGATTTGGATGAGAATGTACAAGGCATGATTAGCAAGTTTGCAAATGACGTGTAAGTGGAAGGTGTTGGAGATAGTGAAGATGTTTGTCAAAAATTGCAGCAGGATCTTGATCAGTTAGGCAAAAGGACTGAGGATTGATTAATGGAGTTTAATACGGCTGAGTTGGATTTTGGGAAGTCAAAGCAGGGCAGAACCTTCACAACGAAAAGCAGGGCTCTGGGGAGTGTTGTCATGCAGAAGGATCTCGGAGTGCAGGTACATAGTTCCTTGAAAGTGGCCTCACAGGTTGATCGGGAGGTCAACAAGACTTTCAGCACATTGGCCTCATAAGTGAAAGTATTTAGTAACAAAGTTGGAATGTTGTGTTACATTTGTACAGGACATTGGTGGGGCCACATTCAGAGTATTGTGTTCAGTTTTGGTCACCCTCTTGTAGGAAAGATAGTAAGGCCCAGGGAAGACTTGTGAGGATGTTGAAACAAAGAACTGTAGATGCTGTTGTGTACACAAAATATAGTACTGGAGTAACTCAGTAGGTCAGACAGCATTTCTGGTGGAAATGGATGTGTGACGTTTCGGGTCAGGACCCTTCTTCAGTCTGAAAGTGATGGGAATTGAAGAGCTGGAGGCGATAAAAGACCAGGACCAATCAGGGCCAGCTACAAATGACTCAAGAGTGCTGGTGCAGGATCCCCCAAAAGTTAATTTGCAAGTCAAATCGGTAGTAAGCAAGGTGAATGCAATGGTAGCATTAATTTTGATAAAGCTAGAATACAAAAGCAGGGATGTAATGCTGAGGCTTTATAAGGTTCAATTGTCAGACTGCATTTGAAGTATTGTGAGCAGTTTTTGGCCCCATATCTGAGGAATGATGTGCTGCCTTTGGAGAGGGTCCAAAGGAGGTTCAAAAGAATTGTCCCAGGGATGATTAGGTTAACATATGATGAGCGTTTGACGGCACAGGGCCTGTACTCGCTAAAGTTTAGAAGGATGAGAGTGGATCTCATTGTAACCTACTGAATAGTGAAAGGCCAAGATAGAGTGGATGTGGAGAGGTTGTGTCCACTAGTGGGAGAGTCTATGACCAGAGACCAAAGCCTCAGAATAAAAGAACGTACCTTTAGAAATGAGATGAGAAGGAATTTCTTTCATCAGTGAGTGGTGAATCTGTGGAATTCATTGCCACAGAAGTCAGTGGAGGCCAATGGATATTTTTAAGGTGGCGATTGATAGGCTCTTGATTAGTAAGGGTTTCAAGGGTAATGGGGAGAAGGTGGGAGAGGGAAAGATAAATTAGCCATGATTGAATGGCGGTTTGACTTGATGGGCCAAATGGCCTAATTCTGATCCTACAACTTATTAACTCATGAAATGACGTCAGTTCAGTGCATTGCCTGGTAGGTTCATTGTTGGCTAGGGAAGGATGTGATCTCAAGAGAAACAATGTGGACATCTGTGGAACTGATAAAACGAGAAGGGAGGAGAAAGGGAGCAAGAAGAGAGGGGGCAGGGAAAGGGAGTATGGGTTGAGGCTACTTAAAATTAGAGAATTCAATGTTCATAACGCTCAGTTGAAAGCTACCCAAGTGAAAAATGAGGTGCTGTTCCTCCAATATAGTGTATGGCCTCACTGTGGCAATGGAGGAGCCCCAGGACAGAAAGGTCAGAATGGGAAGGGGAGTTTTAAATAGTTTGCAATCGGGAGTTCCCGTAGGCCTAGGTGGACCAAGCGTAGGTGTTCAGCAAAACGGATGCCGAGTCTGCGGTAGGTCTCTCCGATGTACAAGAGCCCACATCGGGAACACCGTGTGCAGTAGATGAGGTTGGAGGAGTAAGACCTCGGTCTTACCTGGAAGGACTGTCAGGGTACCTGGGTTGAGTTGAGGGAGGAGGTATAAGGACAGGTTTTGCATCTTCTGGGGAGGTGGCGGTATGGGCGGAAAGGGATGAGGGAACCAAGGAGTTGCGGAGGGAGCAGTCCCTGCAGTAGGCGGAAAGAGGTGAAGATAAGAAGATGTGTTTAGTGGTGGGATCACTTAATGTAGTGACAGAAATGCCAGAGGATAATGTGTTCGTTGTGGAGGCTGGTGGGGTGAAAGGTTTGGACCAGGGGAACGTTGTCCTTATTCTTTGATGGGAAGAGGCGTGAAAGCAGAACTACGGGACGCAGAGGCCTCATCTATGACAGAAGGAGGGAACCCATGTTCCCTGAAGAATGAGAACATCTCGGATCTCCTAGTATGGAACACCTCATCCTGGGAACAGGTGGGGCAGAGATGGAGGAATTGAGAGTAGGCATTGAGTCCACCGTCTCTGTCACATCTGTTCCCAAGATGAGATGTTCCATACAAGGACATCCGAATTGTCCGAAGATGGACATGAACATCCGAGATGTCCTCATTCTTCAGGGATCATGGGTTCCCCCCTTCTGTCATAGATGAGGCCCTCACATGTGTCTCCTTTGTATCCTGTAGTTCTGTTCTTGCACTCCATCCCCCCAGACACAAAAAGGACAGGGTTCCCCAGTCCTCACCTTTCACCCCACCAGCCTCCACATCCAACACATTATCCTCCAACATTTCAGTCACCTCCTGAGAGATCCCACCACTCACCACATCTTCCCATCTCCATCATTTTCTGCATTCTGCAGGGACCGTCCGCTCCACTACTCCTTGGTTCACTCGTCCCTTCCCACCTATACCATTGCCTCCTCAAGTACTTTCCCCTGCAGCCACAGAAGATGCCACACCTGTCCTTGTACCTCCTCCCTTGACTCCACCCAGTGACCCAGACAGTCCTTTCAGGATGGACAGTTCATATGTACCTCCTCTAGCCTCATCTACTGCATCCAGTGTTCCTGATGTGGGCTCCTGTGCATAGGCAAGACCAAACGTAGACTTGCAATCGGGAGTTCCCCAGGCCTAGGTGGACCAAGCGTAAGTGTTCAGCAAAACGGCTGCTGAGTCTGCGGTTGGCCTCAACGATGTGCAAGAGCCCACAGTTTCTCGGAACACTTATGCTTGGTCCATCTCGGCTACGGGATCATCCGGTTGCCGACCATTTCAAATCCGCTTTACATTCCCATACTGACCTTTCTGTCCTGGTTCTCCTCCATGGCCAGAGTGAGGCCACACATTATATTAGAGGAACATCACCTCATATTTTTCTTGCGTAGTTTACAACGCAGTGGTTAAAATTGAATGATTTAATTTAAAAAAGCTTAATCTCATACTCCTCCTCCCCCCACCCTCCTTCCCTCCTTCCTCCTTAATCATGTTACCAGTTCCATAGTTGTCCACATTGTTTCTCTTGAGATTTCACCTTCTCTCGCCAACAATGGACCTACCTGGCAATGCCCTGCCTGAGGTGATTTGTGCCTGGTCCTGATACATCCTGTTTTCTTATTGCTTCCAGCTCTTCTCCTTCCCTCCCCCCCCCCCTCCCCTCCCCTCCCCCCCCCCCTTACTTTCAGTCTGAAGAAGGATCCTGACCCAAATCATCACCCATCCTTTTTCTCCAGCGATGCTGCCTGAATTTTCACCAGCACGTTGTGTCTATTTTTCACGGCTTGAACTATGGGGAGAGTCTGGGACTTTATACCTTGGAACGCAGGAGGATGAGGGGTGATCTTATGAGATGTATAAGATCATGAGGGGATTTCTCAGTCTTGTACCCAGAGTCAGGGAATCAAGAACCAGTTGTAGGTTAAGGGGGAATAAATTTAATAGGAACCCGAGGAGCAACTTTTTTACACGAAGGGTGGTTGATGTATGGAACGAGCTGCAAGAGAAGGTGGTTGAGGCAGGTACTTTCACAACAGGTAAATGGATAGGACAGGTTTAGAAGGATGTGGGCCAAATGCAGGTAGGTGGGACTAGTGTAGATGGGGCATGTTGGTCGGTGTGGGCAAGTTAGGCTGAAGGGTCTGTTTCCACTCAGACGCTATGACTCTTCACCAAATTCTATTCTACATGTGTAGGAAAATACATTTATTAATCCTGAACTTGGTTGATATCTGCCTGAGTCCACTTTATAGCAGAAATTAGATGTTGGATTTAGGTGAGGAAACAGGGCCTTCGGTCCATTGAGTCCACGCCAATCTGCAATTACCCCACCACTAGCACTATCCTACACACTAGGGCCAATTTACATTGTTTTTAATACCAAAGCCAATTAACCTGCAAACCTGTATGTCACTGGAGTGTGGGAGGAAACCAGAGCACCCGGAGTAAACCCCCGCGGTCCACAGGGATATAAACTCCGTTCAGACAGCACCATAGTCAGGATCAAACCCAGGTCTCTGGCGCTGTAAGGTTGTAACTCTACTAGTGCGCCACCATACCACCCAAAATGTCTTGTGCATCTTTCCCACCTTGATCTGTCACCTATTCTGTGAACTTTGATGCCCCATACCAATGCCCAGTCTGTCTTTATCTAAGACAAGTAAACAAATATTCATATTTGGAATATTCCTGGTTTGTTGTACTCAATACCAAACCAAGCTGTATACACGCTAAATGATCAGAGCAGCTCGCACTTTATTTTTCATTCTACTCTTGTACATTGTCAGCTGCATTGTGGTGTGCAAAAAAAATAAATTTCACTAATTTACTTAACAATATTACATCTTTTTTGCTCTCAGTGTGCAGATTTTGTCAGACAGACAAGGCTACGTAGACGCAGTAAAGGCATCACTATGATTAAGCAACACTATATTTTAGAATTTAACCAACCTGATTTTCCATTCTTATTATAGTAGAACAATATAAATTTACAAAGTATCATTTTTAAGTATTATTATCTGACATATTTTATACATTTTTGCAAATTAAGTGTAATTGTTGCATAGAGAAAGATATATGCATACAATCTTCATTGTGTCACAACATATGATCCTAGCATAGGTGCAGTTAAAATTAATCAAAGTTATATTTTGGTTTCCAAGTGGCAATGAAAAGGTATATAGCAATATACACTACAAAATATGGCTCATACTGCCTGCCAGTGGTTAAAATAGGACTCATCATCTCTATTTCAGAAAGCTCTAATGGAAGCTTGAATGTGTGCAAAGTCTTCAGTGAAAGGTAACTTGTTTATTTTTATCTTTTTTTACATGCTTTCCAGCTTATTTTAATGTGCTCTTTTTCTTGAATCTTCGATACAGTAGTATACCTGTTGTAATCATGACAATGCAGGTTACAGCCAAGATTCCCAATCCAACTCCCAGACCAGTGTACACACTCATGGCCTGTTGAACAGCTGAAGCTGATGCTGGATGTAAAAATGACAAACATGTTAAACAATGTTTAAGAAATAGAAAGAGTCAACATTGCTTATCTACACTAACAATACAAGATCCATGCACGATAAATCACTGAAAGTGTGAACCAAGCATTTGATTGAAATAATAAAATCAACCTCAGCAACCTGGACTAAGGAATCCTGGCAGTAGGAAGGAAGAGAGAGAGGGTGATGGTGTGGAGAATGGCAAAGCACATATTCTGGATTACTACATAATAATCTTCTGCCAATTACCAATGGGCTTGGGCTCAGATTTAAATCTTAAAAAGATTGAATCGTTTGCTGGTATTCATTTCTAGCCTTGGAAATGTGAAGCAAATGAGCTGTGCCGTGAATGAAAATCATCACCTGTGTTCGAGGAGTGGGAAAAAACAAAAAGCTAAAACATCAGATATAACATGGATGCAGGGAATTGCCAATAAACACCGGAATTACTTAATATATATATTTTTTTGTTAGTTGAGCTTTTTTTTTAACTTTATGCATTTGTTGCGATGTGAAATTAATGAAGATTGAATTAGATTTGTTGGTACGTTGGTAACATTTTTGACCATTTAGTTCACAAAAGGGTTAAAATTATATTTTTAAAAGTCTGGCAAGTTGTAAAATAGACTGGAATGAATGAACTAGATAACCATATAACAATAACCATATAACAATTACAGCACGGAAACAGGCCTTCTCGGCCCTTCCAGTCCGTGCCGACCATTTATTTTCCCCTAGTCCCATCTACCTGCACTCAGACCATACCCCTCAGACCATACCCCTCCATTCACTTCCCGTCATTTACTGTCATCTTTTTGAAACTAAATAACCAATTAACTTGCCATTCTCAGTCATTGGAAACATTGGACCTTATTGTATTCTAACATTTTGATCCATTTTTGACAATGAGCAGACAAATTCAAGAGAGAAGTCATGCAAGGGGATGGTTGCTGGGATTTTCAAGTAGACAGCTGCCTCATAGGCAACACACTTTGAAGGAACTGTACCTACTGTCCTGTTTCAATTAAGTAATGTGATATGAAAAAGCATGGTAGGTTCTTTCATTTGTATCACTAAATTAACTTTATTAAATTACTAAATTAAGAACAATCAAAACATATTTCATATTTATTGAATAGGGAAATTAATTATAATCATGTCTCTTATCACCCTGAGTTTGTTTGGTCTGTCGTTGAAGTGGTTGTGTTAGCATTCATGTAAAAGGTACAGATATCTGTTTCAGATCACAGAGGGGTTCCACTGTATGTCCCAGAGTTATACCGTTATGTCAGTCCAAATCTGCTAGAACATTTGTGAAATCTGGGAAGGAGATACTGGGTGGTGTTTGTCATATGGGGTTTCCATTAAAGTTGTAGTCCAAGCACATATAGAAGCAACTGGCAAAAGGGAACTCAGGTAGGTAACCTTGGCCATCCTTAACAGGATGAAATTGCTATCAGCAGAATCATAGAGGTTAGGTATTGTTGAAGTTTATGATATTGTCAATTTTTCTAATTATATGAATAATTGCAAGGTTTGTATTTTGACAATATGAGAATGTTGTCTTGTGAGGCACCTATTAATGAAAAAATATCAAAGAAAATGCCATTATTAGCAAATGTCTACAATTAAATAACATTTGGATTTCAAAGCTGTCCCAATGCCACATTAATATTTGGCATCTGCTCTCTTTTTTTCTTTATATTTATGATGAATTAAAGTGCCTCGCAGCATTAGTTTCCCTTACCTGAATCATCATTTGTGTTCACCACTGTGGAAAAAAGTACAGAAGCAAAATAATTAAGATTAAGTGTTTATGCAAGAGGTTGTACACATCCATCATAGAGTTATTCAGCATGTTAGTTTGTTTCATCTGAAGTATCAGCATTGAATTTCATATTTCCAACCACATAGAAGGAGGCTATTTAAGTCTATACAAGGTTTCAGATGAGTCCCATCTGTCTCATTCTGTTACTTATTTCCAAGCAGACAAACCCACCCATCAACCTACCACCACCCCACCCCCAATTCACCTACCACTTACCTACACCAGGAACAACTTACAGTAGACAATTAATCTTCCAAACAGCATGTGTTTGGGATGTGGGAAGAAATAGGAGGACCAGGTGTTTAGAACATTTCCAAGGCAATCAGATGTGGGGAACTGTTCATTGACGTAGATGCAGTATAGTGTGGATAAATGTGAGGTTATCCACTTTGGTGGCAAAAACAGGAAAGTAGACTATTATCTAAATGGTGGCCGATTAGGAAAAGGGGAGATGCAGCGCGACCTGGGTGTCATGGTACACCAGTCATTGAAAGTAGGCATGTAGGTGCAGCAGGCAGTGAAGAAAGCGAATGGTATGTTAGCTTTCATAGCAAAAGGATTTGAGTATAGGAGCAGGGAGGTTCTACTTCAGTTGTACAAGGGTCTTGGTGAGACCACACCTGGAGTATTGTGTACAGTTTTGGTCTCCAAATCTGAGGAAGGACATTATTGCCATAGAGGGAGTGCAGAGAAGGTTCCCCAGACTGATTCCTGGGATGACAGGACTGTCTTATGAAGAAAGACTGGATAAACTCGGTTTATACTCTCTAGAATTTAGGAGATTGAGAGGGGATCTTATAGAAACTTACAAAATTCTTAAGGGGTTGAACAGGCTAGATGCAGGAAGATTGTTCCCGATGTTGGGGAAGTCCAGGACAAGGGGTCACAGCTTAAGGATAAGGGGGAAATCCTTTAAGACCGAGATGAGAAAGACTTTTTTCACACAGAGAGTGGTAGTTGAGGCCAGTTCACTGGCTATATTTAAGAGGGAATTAGATGAGGCCCTTGTGGCTAAGGGGATAAGAGGGTATGGAGAGAAGGCAGGTAAGGGATACTGAGGATGATCAGCCATGATCATATTGAATGGCGGTGCAGGCTCGAAGGGCTGAATGGCCTACTCCTGCACCTAATTTCTATGTTTCTATGTAGGTATAGATGTGGGAAGTGAAAAAAGAGAAATTAAATGATAGCTGACAAGCAAAGTCAGAATGAAGAGGAGTAGCAAGAACTTTGGCTTTGAGTTCTCAGTAATCTTAGCGGGGTTGGAAACAAGAAAAACATTCCTCAAATTAGTTGAGGTGATAATGTGTGGGTGTTTGTCAAAGGATGAAAGTAGAAGTTTGGTGACGTGAGAGCTTGCTGAGACCAACACCTTAAAATTGTGCATTTCATTCCCCTGTGTACAAATGGTGATAAACGGATATAATCACCATACCAAGACACTGCTACTATCAGATTCTAATCCAACATAGCCAGGGTCCCAATTCTTGGGGATGTTGTGCTGGGAGCAGGCATTAACGTTGGTTTACTCATACTAAGGACTTTGTACAGATTGTGTTGGTGGTACTTTCCCAACACCTAGAGATGCCTGCTCACAGGATGGCTTCCAATCTTCCAAAATGGCGCCCAACCCAGATGACTATTTGTGTGCTGGCCACAGAAGCAGATCTACAAAGTCATATTACAATCGCTCCACACTTAAATCTCTATTCCTACAGCAACATTTCTTACTTTAACTATGCTTTGCAGGCTTTACCTTGCACTAAATGTTATCCCCTCATCATGTATCTATACACTGTAAATGTCTCGATTGTAATCATGTATTGTCTTTCGAGGGTTACACAAAAAGCTGGAGAAACTCAGCGGGTGCAGCAGCATCTAAGGAGCGAAGGAGATAGGCGACGTTTCGGGTCGGGACCCTTCTTCAGACCTTCTGCTGATTGTCTTTCTGCTGATTGGATAGCAGGCTGCAAAAGCTTTTTACTGTACCTCGGTACACGTGACAATAAACTGAAACTGAAACAGTAGTCCAGGTCTCAGAACCATATAGGGGAGCAGATATCTACGTAGACACGACTTTTGTGCCATATGAGCGACATTGATCTCTAAAGTGCCTGCCCCACTTGGGCGTCATTTTCGCGTCACGCAGATGGCGCATGAAGATTTTGTACATCCCAAAATCCTGGGGCGCCGCACGCTGCCAACGTCACCACGCACCATGCGCGTGTAATGCACTCCATGCGTGCATAATGCACCCCTTGCGCGCATCACGTGCGTGTCACGATGCGAGCGTCATTTGCCGTGATGAGTAAATGATGTTACGTAAATGACGTGCAAATGATGCCCGTGGGACAGGCCCTTAAGTATCCTTTTTTCAGTTGATTAAAGACTGTGTTGGTGATCGTGAATTTCCTCTTCCACGCCGTCTTCCACTGAGAGGTTGTGATGCTGATTTAGGGGAAGATCCACATTTTCCAGGGTTTTTCTGTGACCTTTATTGCGAGAGTGGAGTGGCGCGCAGAAAGAGCAAATGACAGAGGAATACCTTCCAGCAGTGTAAGGCCCATTCTCTTGTACACCTCTGTAAAGGTTTTGCCAATTTCTCGAAGCAGAGCCTCTCAAAAAGCACAAAAGCCGGGGGTTGGCTGTTTGGGTGTGGCATCTGTGGGTTTAACAGCTTCACATTCATTCTAAATATTAGCACCGCTCATGTGGAAAGTTTATGGAGTGGGATGTAACATTATAGCAAGAAATGTTGAGAAAAGTGCTGGGGTTATGACACAATCTATTTTGACACTAGTTCGCCCTGACAATGGTTACAGACCATTGTTTCATATCATGACGTGTACCAATGTGGAGCAAATGTACAAATGTCCGTAGATGGCTGAATTTGACAAAGGCATTCCATTAATTGATAGAGTTATACTGAGGTCCTACCGAGGCCTTTCAGTAAAGATTCTGTGCCCACAACCTCATATTACAATGATCCTGATTGCCCAAACATGCACACGGTCCAATCAGTAGAAAATGACAGTACAGTTCTTGGCCACTTTATTTGTTTCCTTTTACACTGTCTTTATTAGATCCAGGACCAATCCTCAGCTGAAACATTCGGTTATGTTGTTCAATGCTAATGAGAGACTTCATATTTTATGTGCATTTTGATTTAAATTGAATTAAAGAAAACATACCATTATCATTTTTGGTCAGGACACGTGAGGAACTAATTATCGAGGGGTTGGATACTGCATCTGGCGTCGGAGTAGTGAATGTGACCGGTGCTTCTCTTTTTGACCTGCCACATTTCTAAAAGAAAAAGGAACATGATTTGAGTAAAGTTCTCTGCAACTACAAGTCAGAGTCATGGTGTCATTAAGCACGGAAACAGGCCCTTTGGACCTAATTCTTGATCCCCCTACTCTAAAAGACTCTGTGTGTTTACCCGATTTAATCCATATAACCATATAACCATATAACAATTACAACACGGAAACAGGCCTTCTCGGCCCGTCCCAGTCCATGCCGACCATTTATTTTCCCCTAGTCTCATCTATCTGCACTCAGACCATACCCCTCCATTCCCTTCCCGTCCATATACCTATCCACTTTACTTTTAAATGTTAAAATCAATCCTGCCTCCACCACTTCTGCTGGAAGATCATTCCACACAGCCACCACTCTCTGAGTAAAGAAGTTCCCCCTCATGTTACCCCTAAACTTCTGTCCCTTAATTCTCATGTCATGCCCTCTTGTTTGAATCTTCCCTACCCTCAATGGGAAAAGCTTATCCACATCAACTCTGTCTATCCCTTTCATCATTTTAAAGACCTCAATCAAGTCCCCCCTTAGCCTTCTGAGCTCCAAAGAATAAAGACCTAACTTGTTCAACCTTTCTCTGTAACTTAGTTCCTGGAACCCAGGCAACATTCTAGTAAATCTCCTCTGTACTCTCTCTATTTTGTTGACATCCTTCCTATAATTAGGCGACCAAAATTGTACACCATACTCCAGAATTGGTCTCACCAATGCCTTGTACATTTTTAACATTACTTCCCTACTCCTATATTCAATGCTCTGATTTATAAAGGCCAGCACACCGACAGCTTTCTTTACCACCCTATCTACATGCAATTCCACCTTCAGGGAACTATGCACAGTTATTCCTAAATCCCTCTGTTCCACAGCATTCCTCAATTCCCTACCATTTACCATGTAAATATTTTGTACAGTCGCTTGCCCAGAGTTGGGGAATCGAGAACCAGAGGCCATAGGTTTAAACTGAGCGGGGAATGATTTAATAGGAATCTGAGGGGTAAAGTTTTTACACAAAGGGTGGTGGGTAAATGGAGCGAGGTGCAGGAGCAAGTTGTGGCAGATTCTATCACAAAGTTTAAGAAATATTTAGACAGGTACTTGCATAGGATAGGTTTAGAGCAATATGGGCCAAATGCAGGCAGGTGGGACTAGTGTTGATGGGGCATGTTGGTTGGCATGAGCAAGTTGGGCCGATGGGCCTGTTTCCATGCTGTACTACTCTATGACTCCAAAATGGTTTGCACCTGGGAGATACAGATGGCTAGAGCGGATGCAGTGCAGTTGTTTGGCAAAGGGGTTGCCAAGCCAGCATTGGGTCTCACCAATGTAGAGGAGGCCACTTGGAGAGCACAGAATGCAGTCGGTGAGTTGAATAAGGTCCCTGGATGGAGCTGAGGGTTAGGGTTAGGGACAGGTGTCACATATACAGTTGTAGGGGAAAATACCTGGGTTGGGGGTGGAATAGGTGAGGAGACATGAGCAAACCAGGGAATCATAGCAAGAGTGGAAAGCAGAAAGGGGTTGGGAGAGGACAATGTATCTAGTGGTGGGATCACGTTCAAGTTGATGGAAATGCTAAATAATGTTGTGCTGGTTACAGAGGCTGGTGGGGTAATATGTAAGACTTTCTAAAACTCCTCTAAAACTTTGGCTAGGCAACATTTGGAGTATGGTGTGCAGACAAGAAGCCCCACCAATGCCTCTATTTCTTTAGGAGACTGTAGAACTTCAGCATGTCTTCAATGACTCATGGAAGCTTCTGCAGATGCACTATAGAAAGCATACTTTGGGTTGTATCACAACTTGGTTTGGGATCGGCTCTGCCCAAGTCTGCAAGAAATTGCAGAAAGTTGTGGATGTAGCCCAGTCCATCACATGGACCATAGTCCCCACCATTGGCTTCATCTACAGTTCACGCTGCCTCGGAAGAGCTGCCAATATAAACAGAGACTTGTCCCACCCTGGGTCATTCCCCCTTCTCCCTGGTCCTGTTGGGCAGAAGGGACAGCTTGAAAGCACGTATCACCAGACTCGAGAACCCAGCTTCACGTTTTTGAGGCATGTTTCAATTTTGGGACATGGTTCACAATTTGAGACATGGTTCACAAAAATTATGGACAGGGTTTATGTCTTTGCCTGCAGACAGCAACATGTCCATCACTGTCAGACCACTCATCGGAGCTGAAACCTTGGAAATGTAGGTCTTATATCTCCATTTGAAAATTATATTAAAACATTTTCATCTTGTATGTCTGGTACTCACATTAAATTCACTGCAAGCAGCTTGAGCACAGAGACGTGTGATGCAGTGCAGATAGAAGGTGGAGACAGCCAGGTCTCGATGCTCAGTGAAGCGGAATGCTTCAAAATAGAACCTCGCAAACTGGTCCTTTCCGTTAGACACGATGTTGGTCTGTGGTTCTTTATTGCATCTGTAGAGTTGAATACATTATTTTAGCTTGTATCTCAACCAGGAAAAGGGATTTTGTGACCCAGCAAAATTGGAATTAAAGGAAATCTTGTTATATTTTTTTATGGGAATCAGTTGAATCTATTCCTGACCATCTAGAGAACCTGGGTGAAGTGCACAAAACCAGGGGGGGCAACACAAAGACATGAAGCACATTATTAAAGGGAAAAATATTGCTTCAAAAATATGTCTAGTTAGTCATAATAATGCAATGGAGGCAGCTTTCCTTCAGTATTATATGGTTGGAGCCCTGAAGCAGGAATGATAGACTTACTGGGGACTGAAGTGTCATCTCCAGTATAAGCATAGGTTCAAACCCTACAGAAGGAGCTTAAAGACGGTGTTAATGTTGGCAGGGAGTGCCCCTAGTTCAAGCTATTAGATAAATAATTGGGGCCCTTTCCTTACACTCTGCCAATGACGTATTGTGATGAACATGTATCTTCAAAACAAGATGATCTCCGCAGCCCACAAGCAAATCTAAATTTATCTCAATGATGAGACCAATATTTGACCCAAGAAAATACTTATCAGAAGCAAGTGTTAGCAATCAATTTAGGAGCATTACAGCCTGTAACAGAACTTATCATCTTGGCTACTATGAGGCTGTGCACTATCAACTGTATTCTGCTCAGTTATATGATGCAGCCCTGGCACCTGACTGCAGCAATTTGAACATAAATGATTCATTCTGAGGACAATCTGAGAATCTGGACTCTTGCAGTACAGAACGCCACAGGAAATCCCTTGTCCCTGCGGCTATCAAACTGTACATCTCCTCCTCCTTCTTTCGTTGGGTAGACTGACTTCCCTTCCCCCTCCCTCCCCCTCCCAACTCTTTGCACATCCCCAATCCTGGACTCTCCACTGTTTAATTTAATCTTTCATGTATATTGTTGAGTTTCTATGACTGTTGGCAGACCAATTTCCCTCCTGAGATAAATAAAGTTCTGTCATATTGTATCGTTGCAACATGATGCATAGTTGACATCCACACAAATATTAAATATAGATACATGAAAATTTGTACAGTCAGCATGGCTTTGTGCATGCGTCACCAGAATTCTTCATAATTAGAATTTCAACATTTTTTAAATTTTTGCCGACCTGGTGCGACTATGACGGGTGCCGGCAAGTCGGTGAAATAATCGCGTAAGTGGGACAGACCCTTAGTTCAGCAGGGCAGGCAGCATCTCTGGAGGGAAGGAATGGGTGACGTTTCGGGTCGAGAACCTTCTTCAGAGGTGAAAGGGTGATGGTGTTGTCTTGTTGACTGGCACATAGCCTGAGAAGCAGGGTGGCCTACTAGTGATCTAATTTGTGTTCTTACAGAAACACAATATAACATAGAAAATATGCAAGTAAACTTTACACAAGAGAAAATAAAAAGAAATGAAACAAGGATAGTTCCTGTTGTGGTTTTCAAATGTGGGCAACAGTTTAGTGAGGAGATGTTAATGTCTGGGGCTGAGGTGTCAGAAATAAGGCTGTCTCTCAGGTACAATCTCATCTCTCCATTGATTTATCCATTCCTTATGATTTTTAAAACATGTATAGATCACAATAGTGTAGGGGTGAGACTATACATAAAAAAGTAAACTGGACTGATAGAAAATTACAACAGTAAACGTGTAGATTTAGAGCACTTACCCAACGAAGAGATCATATGTTTGGGAAGAGTTCAAATGAAATGGTGAAGTTGAAGCATAGCAACGATCAAGAAGGACATTGAACCTATGTTGTGGAAGATGAATGAAGATAAATACACAGCAAGTATTTTCAGAAAGGCAGTTTATATCTTCCCATTGCGTGCATCCTTTTACATTTTAACATTTGTATGTTTCTGTATGGAGGTGACACATTAAATTCTCAGTAATCTTTGCTGTTAATTCCGTTGCCTTAGAACAGCATTATGGCACAGCAATGCTTCTAAATCAGATCAGGAAACAGAACTCCCTTAACATAAAAAGGAATTCAATCTCCAATTTAGAACTGATGCTGAGAACTATAATCTGCACTGTATATCTTCCCCTTTGTTCCATCTATTGTACTTGAGTTTGACGTAATTCTATCAATGTCTGGTGTACCTGACCTGATTGGATAGCATGCAAAACAAAGCTTTTCACTGTACCTCGGTACGCGCGATAATAATAAATCTGAATTTAAACGAGAGTTGGCTGCAGCATACACAACACAAATTGTTATCAGATCCACAGATAACCATTTATAAACGTTACCATGGAATGACTTCAATGGGCTCTTCTGGGAGGAGGAAGGAGAATGGGATTGAGAGGGTAAAATAGATCAGCCATGATTGAATTCTGAAGCATTCGACGGGACGATTGGCCAAATTCTACTCCTATGTGTTAAGGTCGTAAACACAAAAGAGACCTAAAGGCTCTATAACCCCCACAATTAAAATGTGGACCACAGAAATGTCGGAGACCCTATATTTGGAAAGAATAAGATTTGTCTTAATGGACAAACAAGAACTATTTTAAAAAATATGGTCCCCATTTATTGAATATTTGAAGGGGCAAACTGGTTCGGCACGAGAACCCGACTGAAACCAGAATCGAAGAATAGATGAAGTAGTACATTTCATAAAACGCGGATATATCTCCAACGATGTAAAATATGTAGAATATTCCATTCTTTCCCAACTTTTTATATAGAAAATAGTAGAAAAAGATTAAACAAAAAGAATATATATATTTTTTTTCTTTTTGTTTAATCTTTTTCTACTATTTTCTACCTTTATAAAAAATGGAAAAAATAATAATATAGAAGCACAATTATTAAAACAATGAACACGCACCTTTTTTAAAATTATGTAATTGCTTCTAATTAATAAAAAAACGTAACAAAAAGAAACACAAAAGAGACCTTCAATTAACTAAATAAGGCTTTGGCGCTGGTGGTCGAGGCTGTAGGATTTCAGGTAACGGGTTAAAAACTATTTATGAAAAATACTTTTAGTATTGTCGACTATTTCCAGCTTTGATTCATGATAAATCTCAAATTATTTCCTGCAATTATAAGTTTCTGCTTTTAGTTCAAGAAACCTTAGAACCATATGAGTTACAATAAATTAAATCTTAGTGCAATGATTAGTGAGAAGGCTGCATTACCTCACGTGTGACATTTCGCAGTCCCATGGTCTTGTGACATAGAAGACAAAGCTATAAATGATTTTTACTTCTCTTACCTTTCAGTTAAGTTGACAGCTTTTACTTCTACATAAATCTTAGTTTTCAAGATGAGTCCTGTGTTTGGGATGATCAAAGAATTTTTGTATCCTGAGTCCTGAAAAATAATACAATTTTAGTATGCTTTTGTAATGGTAGCTGAACTATTTTTGAACATTAAAGAACAGTACAGCTCAAGACCAGGCCTTTCGGCACACAGTGTTGTGCTAAACATGATGCCAAGACCATCAGCTATCTGCCTGCACATAACCCACATCCCTCAATTCCCTACATATCCCCATACCTATGCAAAACTCTTTAAAATACCACCAGTGGGCGCCGTACGATGGCAGACTCGCCAGCGGTCTGTCTTTGTCGTTTTCCTTCTTTGTGTTTTCAGTTTGTCTTTAATTTTGTATTATGTGGACAGTGGGGGAAACTTTAAAAAATCTCTTTCCTCGATGGAGATGTGACTTTTTCCGTGCCGTATCACCGTCCGCACTGCGGTCTAACACCGTGGAGCTGGCGGCCTCTTGCTGGGACTTCTAGAGGTCCAAAACCGTGGAGCCTGCGGACTTTAACATCTCGGAGCAGGCGATCCCTTTGCCAGGGGTCGGCCTTTGGTGCTCCAACCTGCGGGAGCTGCGGACTTCAATGCCACAGAGCTCACGGTCCCTGGTTAGCGACCGATTTCGGGATTCCAAGCCGCAGGAGTTCGAACGCCCCGACGTGGGAGCTCGAACACCAGCTGCAGATAGTTCGACTCCCCCAACTGCGGGAGGAAAGGAGGAAAGAAGATAAGACTTTATTGCCTTCCATCACAATGGGGAATGTGGAGGAGCCGCTGCGGTGGATGTTTATGTCAAATTTTTATGGAGTTCTGTGTCTTGTTGCTTTTTTGTTATGGCAAACCAAATTCCTCGTATGTTGCAAAAGGTACTTGGATTATAAATTACGATTATGATTATGATTATGAACATCTACTAATGTACCCGTCTCAAACACCACCCCAGACAGTGTGATCCAGGCACTCATCATCCTCTGTGTAAAAAATCTTGTCCTGCAGATCTTCTTTAAACATTTCTTCCTCTCTCCTTACATCTGTGCCCTCGAGAATTTGTTATTTCCATTCTGGGAAAAAGATTCTGACTATCTAGCCTATCTATGCCTCTCATAAATATCAGGTCTCCCCACAACCTCCAGCATTCCAGAGAAAACAATATAAGACTGTTCAAGGTCTCCCTGGAGCTAATACTCTCTAATCCAAGCATAATTCTGGCAAACGAACTCTGCACCCTTTCCAAAGCATCCACATCCTTTCTGTAATGGGGCAACCAGAGCTTTGCAAAGTATTCAAAGTGCAGCCCAACTAATGTCCTATAACACTACATCATGTCTTCCTGCTTGTTATATTCAATGCCCTGATCTATGAAAGCAAGCATACCAGATGCTTTCTTTACCACTCTATCTAATTGTGTTGCCAATTTCAGGGAGTTATGGACTTGGACCCCAAGATACCTCTGTACATCATTGCTGTTAAAAGGCATGCCATTAATTATATATTTTCACCATACATTTGATGTCCCAAATTGCAATTTATCACACATGCTCAGATTAAACGCCATCTGCTGTTTCTCCGCCCATTTCTGTGGCTGATTTATATTCTGCTATATACTTTGGCAATCTTCCTCACAGTTCATGACCTCAGCAATCTTACTGTAATCTACAAATTTACGAACCAACCTGTCTGCGTTAACGTCCGTCATTTACATATAAGTGTATATACTTCGGGATATTCTAGTCTGCTCAACCTCTACCTGTAACTCAGAACCTCAAATCCTGGGAACATCCGCGTAAATCTTCTCTGCACCCTTTCAAGCTTAACAACATCTTTCCTATGACCAGAACTGAACAATACTCCAAATGTGGCCTCACCAACGTCTTGCGCAACTGTTTCATAACATCCTTCTTGACCACCCTATCTACCTGTGACGCCAGTTTCAAGGAACTATGTACCTGCACTCCTAGATCCCTCTGCTCGACAACACTCCCCAGAGCCCTGCCGTTCATTGTGTAGATCCTGCCCTGGTTTGACTTCTCAAATATAACACCTTGCACTTACAGTGTCTTGCAAAAGTTTTCATACCCTTGAACTTTTCCACATATTGTCACGTTACAACCACAAATGTAAATGTATTTTATTGGGATTTTATGTGATAGACCAACACAAAGTGGCGTATAATTGTGAAGTGGAAGGAAAATTATACATGGTTTTCAAATTTTTTTACAAATAACAAATTTACACAACAAACGGCATCATGAAGCCCAAGGAACACACCAGGCAGGTCAAGGATAAAGTTGTGGAGAAGTTTGAAGCAGGGTTAGGTTATAAAAAAATATCCCAAGCTTTGAACATCTCATGGAGAACTGTTCAATCCATCGTCCGAAAATGGAAAGAGTATGGCACAACTGCAAACCTACCAAGACATGACCGTCCATCTAAACTGACAGGCCGGGCAAAGAGAGCATTGATCAGAGAAGCAGCTAAGAGGCCCATGGTAACTCTGGAGAAGCTGCAGAGATCCACAGCTCAGGTGGGAGAATCTGTCCACAGGACAACTATTAATCGTGCACTCCACAAATCGGGCCTTTATGGAAGAGTGGCAAGAAGAAAGCCATTGTTGAAACAAAGCCATAAGAAGTCCCGTTTGCAGTTTGCCACAAGCCATGTGGGGGACACAACAAACATGTGGAGGAAGGTGCTCTCGTCTGATGAGACCAAAATTGAAGTTTTTGGCCTAAATGCAAAACGCTATGTGTGGCGGAAAACTAACACTGCACATCACCCTGAGCACACCATCCCCACTGTGAAACATGGTGGTGGCAGCAACATGCTGTGGGGATGCTTTTCTTCAGCATGGACAGGGAAGCTGGTCAGAGTTGATGGGAAGATGGATGGAGCCAAATACAGGGCAATCTTGGAAGAAAAACTTCAAAAGATTTGAGACTGGGGCGGAGGTTCACCTTCCAGCAGGACAACGGCCCTAAACATACAGCCAGAGCTACAGTGGAATGGTTTAGATCAAAGTATATTCATGTGTTGGAATGGCCCAGTCAAAGTCCAGAACTAAATCCAATTGAGAATCTCTGGCAAGACTTGAAAATTGCTGTTCACAGACGCTCTCCATCCAATCTGACTGAGCTTGAGCTATTTTGCAAAGAAGAATTGACAAAAATTTCAGTCCTTAGATGTGCAAAGCTGGTAGAGACATACCCCAAAAGACTTGCAGCTGTAAGGTGGTTCTACAAAGTATTGACTCAGGAGGGCTGAATACTTTTGCACGCCACAGTTTTTTATTTGTAATAAAATTTGGAAACCATGTGTCATTTTCCTTCCATTTCCCAATTATGCACCACTTTGTGTTGGTCTATCACATAATATCCCAATAAAATACATTTACGTTTGTGGTTGTAACGTGACAAAATGTTGAAAAGCTCAAGGGGTATGAACATTTTTTCAAGCCACTGTATCTATGTTAAACTCCATTAACCATTCCTCAGCCCACCTGCCCAACTATCTATGATGCCACCCACTTTTGTGTCATCTACAAACTTATTCATCATAGATAGACACAAAAACCTGGAGTAGCTCAACGGGTCAGACAGCATCTCGAGAAAAGGAATAAATAACGTTTCGGGTCGAAACACCTCTTCAGACTGAGTCAGGGGAAAGGGAAATGTGAGATATAGATGGTGATGTAGAGAGATATAGAACAAATGAATGGAAGATATGCAAAAATGTAACGATGATAAAGGAAACAGGCCCTTCTTAGCCATGGCCTACTTTAAAATCTGTATAGACAATGAGACAACAAGACGACTTCGAAGCTGGAACGATGAGTTGGGGAGGGATGGAGAGGGGTGAGATGGAAGAGTTACTTGAAGTTAGAGAAGTCAATTACACCACTGGGTTTTAGCTGCCCAAGTGAAATATGAGATGCTGTTCCTCCAATCTGCATTCAGCTTCACTCTGACAATGGAGGAGGCCTCGTACAGAAAGTTCAGTGTGGGAATGGGAAGGGGAATTAAAGCGTTTGGCAACCAGGAGATCGGGTGGGTCCAGGTGGACTGAACAAAGGTGTCCAGCAAAACGATCGCCCAGTCTACGATTGGTCTCGCCGATGTATAAGAGTCCACATCCTGAACAACAGATGCAGTAGATGAGATTGGAGTAGGTGCAGGTGAACCTCTGCCTAACCTGAAAGGACTGTCGAGGTTCCTGGACATAGTCGAGGGAGGATGTATAGGGACAGGTGTTGCACCTCCTGCGGTTGCAGGGGACAGTACCTGGGGAGGGGGTGGTTTGGGTGGGAAGGGATGAGTTAACCATGGAGTTAACCAGTGGAGGAAACGGTCTCTGCGGAAAGCGGAAAGGGGTGGAGATGGGAAGATGTGACTAGTGGTGGGATCCCGTTGGAAGTGGCGGATATTTTGGAGGATTATGTCTCCAAGTAACCCTTGCATCCCCTCTCTCTCCGTCCCATCCCCACCCTAGTCGTGGTAGTAGTTTCACTGTTGTCCTGGCAAATTTCACTGTCTGCATAAATCGTTATCACCTAGCCCACAGCTAACAATGGACCGTTTCCTTGATCACCGTAACTTTTCTGCATATCTTTCATTTGTTCAATATTCTCTACATCACTGTCTATATCGCTTATTTCCCTTTCACCTGACTCTCAGTTTGAAGAAGGATCTTGGCCCGAAATGTCATCTATTCCTTTTCTCCAGAGTTGCCTCCTGACCCGCTGAGTTGTTCCGTCTTTTTGTGTCTATCTCCAGTATTTTTCTATTTTCCAGCATTATTTTGCCGTTGAGGGTTAAAACCTATTATTTAAGATTTACATTAAAAATGTCCACAATTGTAACAGCTGTATGAATTTGACCATTTCCTCTCTCCAGATATTAGTCACGATAATGCTATTAAATGTGATAAGTATAATTTAAAGATCTCTTTCTTTCTGAGACCAAATGGGAGATCCCCTCTTCATTATATCTTTTGTGTGAGTACCAGCTGCTACATTATCTATTAGATATTGGAGATGATCATTACCCCGACCCAATCTTAGTCTCTTGCCAGTTTCTGAATTCTCCTCAGGGTTAAAAAGCAGTATTGCACATGGCAATCCATGAGGTAGGCTTCACACAGTGTCACTGTACTCATCTGTGTTTAGGTTACAGTGGAGTCCGTCTGAAGAAGGGTCTCGACCCAAAACGTCGCCCATTCCTTCTCTCCAGAGATGCTGCCTCTCCCACTGAGTTACTCCAGCATTTTGTGTCTACCTTGTGTTTATGGTACTGTATTTCTACTCCTAACATTTCTGTCTACTCAAAGGCTATTTACATGCATGCTGAATTAATTTTTATGGCTGATTTATCCTTTCTGTAAATTTAATTTCACTACAAACCCATTAATTACTTTCTCGATTGAACAACATCTGCAACCAAAATCCTGCACTGCGTAATTGTCATTTTTTTAAGGTCTTTTCCATGACGGAGCCCATCAATCTTCCATGCGTTTAAATTACTGGCCAGAAAATCAGAGACTTTGTTAATCCAGTGACGGGAAACCCCGTTTCCAAACCTTCAGCATCTTTCCAAAGCATTTTTATTGAAATACATTTGATGTAAAAATTAATCAAAACCGAAGGTTCGGTGGTCAGATATTCTTTAGTATATTTGTCTATTGTGAATTTTTTTTTGGTAACATTTTACCACTTTGATATCTTAATCACTGGATAGAAGATCAACCAACTTACACTGTAAAGCTGAAGTGTGAGTGTGCTCCTGAAGGTCCCATTGTTGTCCTTGATGGCTATACTGACTCCTGCACTATAAATCAATCACATCAATCAGTCAGTATGAAATTATAACAGAATGCAGCGAAGGTTTCCTATTATGATTTTTTAAAAATCCATAACGTATCAGAAAACCTTATTAAATTTTAAAAGTACCTAGACGAGGATATGGCGACAGCAATAAATTTACTGCACTACAGATTGGGAGCTGGGAAGTAGAATCAGCTGAATTAGATCTCTTTAGCCGGCATGGATGGGCTGCCTCCTTCCATGTCATATAAGCCAGTGATGTTATATTTGGATCCTGTAATATCATTATTCATTCAGAATCACAGGGTTTACAACACAGAATGTATTTTCCTCAGAAATTTTGTTTAGGATTGGGGATGGAGGTGAAATCGTGAGATGAGGTAAGACTCATTGGCCCATAATTATTATTCACTCTTCATTTTGAAGTTGGACCTACCTGATGGAGCAATCTCTATCCTAATTCTGTGTGTGGGCAAGGTGGGAATAGGTTGTCTTATAACCAGGATGGGCCAAACTTTCTGATAAACTTTTAAATAAATAATTCTGAACTACGATACCAGTGGACAGCAATGCGATGTAGGAATTATTATTTCATGGGGGGGGGGGGGGGGGGGGAACGGGGACGGGTGGGGAGGGAGGAATGATATTATTTAAATCTGCTCCGTGTTTCAATCCATGATGTGAAAGTAGTATGTAGGAAGGAACTGCAGATGCTGGTTTAAACCGAAGATAGACGCAAAAGCTGGAGTAACTCAGCGGGACAGGCAACATCTCTGGAGAGACAGAATGGGTAAAGTTTCAGGTCGAGACCCCGAAGAAGGGTCTCGACCCGAAACGTCACCCATTCATTCTCACCAGAGATGCTGTCTATCCCGCTGAGTTACTCCAGCTTTTTGTGTCTATCCTATGTGAAAGTAGTGTTTATCCATGATATTATTTAATAGCCAAAGGAAGGAGCAGAGATGAGTTTAAAGCTCATGTTTTCCAAACATACATTTCAATTCCGAAATCCTACTTAAAAATGAATTCAACTAAACAAATAATGAGAGAACTCTTTACTTACACATCCAGTTTAGTATCATTGAGGAAGTACTCCAAAGGGTAGGAGCAGGAATACAGATACACCAATTCCTGGTTGTATGTTATGATGTTGGTTACTGGGTCGTTGGTTTCTATCAAACCACTGATATTAACAAATTGGATGTTTGAAAAGTCTTTAAAAGCACCGGTTCCTTGAGCACTGGTGATCTATGTATAGAACAAAATATATTTAAATATTGAGGTAAAACAATTGTTTAAATATTATGTTAGACTGGCATATGTTCTGAGGCAGTAATATTTGTAACCTGGTCTTGGGGCTACAGTGTGCATTTATTTTCCGAAAATTTCCTGTTGCTCTACAGTACACTACAGTACTTTCCAGATGGTTGTCCAGATGGGGACGGCATCTGATCGTGGAGCTAAAATTGTAGAGTGATTAACTGTAGAAACAGACCCACCAGCCCACCACACCCACGCACTATCGAACACTAATCCAACAGTAATCCCACTAAATTCTCCCCATATCAACTCCTCCATTCATTTACACACTAGGGGCAATTAAAGTGGCCAAATGCTACTGACCTGCATATCTTTGGGCTCTGGGAGGAAACTGTTGTTCCTAGGAGAAACTGACAAAGCCACAGGGAGAATGTGCAAACCGTGTGCGGACAAGAGGCTGAAGCAAAGATGTCGAAGCCAAAGGACCGAATGGAAATGAGGCCAAAACGCCAATAAACCGAAAGATTCCGAAGACGAAACGCCTACTAACCAAAAGGATGGGAAGCCTAAATGCAAACTAACCGAAAGGGCTGGACACCTAAAAGCCAACGAACCGCAAAGCTGCGTCGCCTAAAAGCAAACTTACCGAATGGCCGCTCTGTCGAAACGCCACCTACCCGAAAGACGGCGTCGCCTACAGGCTAAAGGACCGACTGCCGCTCAACAGAAAAGTCATAATGTACATGATGTTGCTGGGGGCGGGACTTGTCAGCGCTTGGTCCAGACCCCCACGTCCATCACATCACCACGAAGGCATGAACATTGTCCCAAACCTCCGCTTCAGCCGACCCGCAGCCCGCGGAGGGTGGCCGTGGGAGAGTGGGGGCTGTCCCGAGGGATGCGCACCTTCGGCCGCTTTCAACTTGGTGCTTGGGTTCAGATTGCCCAGTCACCTATGGCTTGTGTGGGAAAATGAACCCCTTGCTTCCATCTCCCCCTTCTCTCTCCCCTCTTCTCTCTCTCCCCATCTCTCTCTCCCTTCACTCTCCTCCTCTCTCCCCTCTTCTCTCTCCTCCTCTCTCTCCCCTCTTCTCTTTCTCCTGCTCTCTCTCCACACTTCCCTCTCTCCTCCTCTCTCTTCCCTTCCTCTCTCCCCCCCTCCATTCTCTCTCCCACCCCTATGCTCTCTCTCCCCTTTCTCTCCCCCCCCCCATCTCCCTTCTCTCTCTCCCCTTCTCTCCCCCTTCTTTCTCTCCTCCGCCTCCACCCACGGGAGTGTCCCACAGACACTGACTGCGATGCACCGGCAACGTCATGTCCGTTATTGGATGTTTCTGTTGAGCGGCAGTCGGTTCGTTGGCCTGTAGGCGACGCCTTCCTTTCGGGTAAGTGGCGTTTCGACAGAGCGGTCATTTGATATGTTTGCTTTTAGGCGACGCAGCTTTTCGATTTGTTGGCTTTTTGGTGTCCCATCCTTTCGGTTAAGTAGGTGTTTCGCCTTCGGACTCTTTCGGTTTTTTGGCGTTTCAGTCTCGTTTCCATTCGGTTCTTTAGCTTCGACTTCTTTGCTTCGGCTTCTTGTCTGTCAGCACCACGTCCGGGTACCCTACAAACTCCACACACACTGAACAGAGATCAAATATTGAACCCAGATCACTGCAACTGTGGGCGGCTGCTCTTAACTTATGTGCTTAAAAGGCCAAAAAATATGTATGTATAAGGAACATATATAATAAATTATCATCAATTTTTTTTCTGGCACCTCTACATCTATTAGAGAGAATTCATCTAGTCAAGTTTATCCAACCCCTCCTTTCAGGTTAAGACGCAGGGGAATCTGAACAAGTGTGAGGTGTTGCACTTTGGGAGGTTTAATGTAAGGGGAGTGTATACAGTTAACAACATTGATGTGCAGAGGGATCTTGGACTCCAAGTTCACAGTTCACTGAAGGTGGCAGCAGATGTACGTAGGGTGGTAAACGGTATGCTTGCCTTCATTGCTAAGGGCATTGGTATATGAGTCAGGACGTAATGATGCAGCTCTATAAGATGTTGGCTAGGTTATTTATGGGGTATTGCATGCAGTTCTGGATGCCCCATTTCAAGAAGGATGTGCAGGCTATGGAGAGGGTGCAGAAGAAGTTTACCAAAATGTTGCTTAAATTAAGGGGTATTAGCTACAGGGAGATGTTAATCCAGGCAGTATACTTGTAAACCTCTTCTGCATCTTTTCCAAAGCCTCCAAATCCATGTAATGGGTGCAGAAGAGATTTACAAGAATACTGCCGGGATTAACCTCACCCTGTAGCTAGTACCTCTAAATCCAAGCATCATTTTGGTAAACTTCTGCACTATACTCCATATGGAGACAAACCAAAGTCCTATAAAGCTGCAACAAGACTTCCTGATTTTCATACTCAATGCCCTGACCTGTGAAGGCAAGCATACCATATGCCTTCTTTACCACTCTATCTAATTATGTTGCCACTCTGAGGGAGTCATGGTTATAGAGTGATACAGCACAGAAACAGGCTCTTTGGCCTAACTCATTCATGTTAACCAAGATGCCCCATATGAGCTAGTTCCATTTGCCTGCATTTGGCCCATGTCGCTGTAAACCTTTCCTATTGACATATCTTAATATACCTGTCCAAGTTTATTTTAAATATTGTTATTGTACCTGCTCAACTACCTCCTCTGGCAACTCATTCCATATATCCACCAGCCTCTGAGTGAAAATGTTGCCCTTCAGATTCATATTAAACACTTCCTCTCTCACCTATGTCCTCTGCTTCTTGACTATTGAACCTTTGGTAAAATACTCTGCTCATTCACATTATCAATTCCCCTCATGATTTTATACACATTTGTAAGATCACCCCTTAGTCTCTTGTGCTGCAAGGAATAAAGTCCTAGCCTGCCCAATCTCTTCCAATAGCCCAGAACCTTGAGTCTTAGAAACGTCCTTGTAAGTCTTCTCTGCACTCTTTTCAGCTTAATAGCGTCCTTCCTATAGCAGGGTGACTAAAATTGAACACAATATTTTATAAAATGGCCTCAGCAATGTCTTGTACAACTGTAGCATAATGTCCCCAACATCTGTACTCATTACTCTGACTGATGAAGACCAATGTACAAAGAGCATTCTTTACCATCCTAGAGAGTCGAAGAGTGATACAGTGTGGCCCTTTGATCCATCTTGTCCACATCGATCAACACATCCTATCTATCTGTGACGGCACTTTCAGTGAATTGTGCACTTGTACTCCTAGATCCCTCTACTCTACAACCCCCCCCACAGGGCCCTAATATTTGGTCTTGCCCTGGTTTGACTTCCCAAAATGCATCACCTCACACTTATCTGCATTAAACCCCATTAGTGATTCTTCAGCCCACATGCCCAGCTGATTAAGCATGAGGAATTAACAAATTATAAATGGTTCTATTATTAATTTTTATATTTAATGCTATCACTTGGTATCATTTCCAAGTACACAATTCCTTCAGGTCATGATGACTGACCTACCATAATTTTGTTTCCACAGGATGTGGAGTTGACATCACTGATGGGAAATGAAAACCTGAGAACGGGAGGAGAAACCGAATCATCCACCTTTCCGTGGCAGTTAGAGTCATGGTATAGTTTGTTTAAAGCCACATGACTCTCATTATAACCCGCAAAATAAATTGGGCACAAATAGATCGATAGTTGCACATCTTGGGTTCCACAGACCACTTTGATATCATCATTATCTATTAAAAGAAATGCCACATAGGTTATGATAACATATTTATAAATTATAGTTTTTGACACCAGTGTAAAATTAGTTAGATTAGAAACACGAGTGTTATATTGTCATATGTACTGAATTGGAACAATGAAATTTTTACCTGCAATACGAGGATAGGCACAAAAAGCTGGAGTAACTCGGCGGGACAGGCAGCATCTCTGGAGAAAAGGTCTGAGGAAGGGTCTCGACCCGAATAATCACCTATTCCTTTTCTCCAAGGATGCTGTCTGACCCACTGAGTTACTCCAGCTTTTTGTGTCTACTGTTTAAACCAGCATCTGCAGTTCCTTTCTACACATGTGGTAAACAAGTACACATTAGATAATATAATAAACACACAAAAAAAGTTCAAAAGAAAACATAGCCTGAAGTCCCGAAAGCAACCAAGGCAGTTCAACTTCCAATTGAATCGTTAGAGATCTACAGATATCTTGGATATATTATGAATTTTCTGAAGTTCTCTGCCATATTTGACCAAATGCTATGAGACATCAGGAAGTACACTTAACCCTTTATATATTGACATATATTAAAATATTTTCCTTAAAATTTCAAATAGTTGAAATTAGGTATTTTGGGAAGTATAAAGACCAGTGATGCCTAATTGGCTGGAGTATTCACGGATATCTTCAACTTCTCGTTTCTGGGGTTCACAGACCTGGCCTGCTTCAAAATGGCATGTATCGTTTCAGTGCTCAAGAAGAGCACAGTGACCTGGCTACCGTCTGGTGGCAGTTACGTCCACCGTAATGAACAGCAGCATCGCGAGGTCGGTTATGGTGCCAATCAACTCCTGCCTCAGGGGGCGGCACGGTGGCGCAGCAATAGAGTTGCTGCCTCACAGCACCAGAGACCCGGGTTCAATCCTGCCTATGGGTGCTGTCTGTATGGAGTTTGTATGTTGTCCTTGCGACCGCGTGGGTTTTCTCCAGGTGCTTCAGTTTCCTCCCACACTCCAAAGATTTACAGGTTTGGAGGTAAATTGTCTCCTGTATAATTGTAAATTGTCCCTAGATCGTGTAGGATAGAAAATAGGTGCAGGAGGAGGCCATTCGGCCCTTCGAGCCAGCACCGCCATTCATTGTGATCATGGCTGATCGTCCCCAATCAATAACCCGTGCCTGGCTTCCCCCCATATCCCTTGATTCCACTAGCCCCTAGAGCTCTATCTAACTCTCTCTTAAATCCATCCAGTGATTTGGCCTCCACTGCCCTCTGTGGCAGGGAATTCCACAAATTCACAACTCTCTGGGTGCAAACTTTTTTTCTTACCTCAGTCTTAAATGGCCTCCCCTTTATTCTAAGACTGTGGCCCCTGGTTCTCGGCTCGCACAACATTGGGACCATTTTTCTTGTATCTAGCTTGTCCAGTCCTTTTATAATTTTATATGTTTCTATAAGATTCCCCCTCATCCTTCTAAACTCCAGTTAATACAAGCCCAGTCTTTTCAATCTTTCTTCATATGACAGTCCCGCCACCCCAGGGATCAACCTCGTGAACCTACGCTGTACTGCCTCCAGTGTTGATGTGTGGGGATCACTGGTCGGAGTGGACTCGGTGGGTCTGTTTCCGCGCTGTATCTCTATACTACACTAAACTAAACTAAATGGCCTAGTTCAATTTTCCCATTGCCAAACAGGCCAACAGCAGATGCTATCTTACTGGATTCCTCTCTGCTCTAGACCATATGATAGCAGGAACACATACATTAGGCTGCTTTTCAGTGACTATAATTTGGTGTTCACATAATAATGCACTCATCACCTAGCTCCAAGTCCTGTGCCCTTTGCAGGACTTTCGTTCGGCCACATTTGCAGTATTGTAAACAGTCCTGGTCATCCCATCGAGGAGAGGATGTGGAGGCAATGGGAAGATTGCAGAGGAGGTTTACCAGGATGATGCCTGCATTAGTGGGTATTAGACCTGATAGAGGTATATAAAAGCATGTAATAGACAGTGTAGACAGTCGGAGGCTTGTTCCAAGGATGAAAATATCAAATACTAGAGGGCATAGCTGTCAGGTGAGAGGGGCAAAGTTTAAAGGAGTTGTGCAGGGCACATTGTTTTACAGAGAGGGTAGTGAGTGCCTGGAATGTGCTGCCGGGAGTGGTGGTGAACGTAGATACAATAGAGGCATGTAAGAGTCTTTTGGATAGACAGATGGATACACAGGGAACGGAGGGACATTGATCATGTGCAGGCAGCGAAGAGTTGGCCTTGGCAGCATGTTCAGCACTGCAATTGTGGGCTGAAGGGCCTGTTTCTGAGCTGAACTACTATGTTCTACACTTCTCCTTGCAACTGGATCCATGACTTCCTCACTGATAGACCACAATCACTATCAATGACGATTGGTAACAACATACCCTCCTCACCCCCTATTAACACAGGAGCACCTTAAAGCTACGTGCCTAGCCACCTACTCAACTCTCTTTACATCTATCATTGTGTGACTAAAAACAGTTTCAATACCATCTATAAATTTGCTGATGACACCACTATGATTTCCTGAATTATGGATGAGGATGAGTCAACAGTGGTTGCATCATGGCCTGGTATGATCATTCCAACACACAGACACTGCAGAGGGTGGTAGACTCAGCCTGGTCCGTCAAGGGCACAGCTCTTTCTACCATCAAAACCATTGAAGCGCTACATCAAAAAGGTGGCTTCCATCTTTGAGAGTCCCCACCATCTGGGCCATACCCTCTTCTTGCTGATACCGTCAGCCAGAAGGTACAGAAGCCTGAAGTCCCATACCAGCAGGTTCAGGAAACACCTACTTTCCTACGACCATCAACCCCTTCCAAACCCTTATCCTCCTTCGGCAACGGAGCACTCCAGACCATCTCTTTAACTATCATGGACTTGTTTTTTAATTGTGTTTTTGCACTAGTGTCTTGGGGTTTGTTTTGCACAGTTTTATTCTTTACACTGTCCTGTATAATTTGTGTAATTTATATGTAATTTTGTTTTGGTGTGTTTTTTGATTTTACCCACTTCGGAGTTTGCCGTAAGCAAGATTTTGATTGTACTGTATCTATGTCTCCCCATATTTATGCTTATGCCAAAAAACTCAATGTGATTTGCTCATCTAAATATTATTAGCGTTCATTTGGCACATAGGATGATTAAACTGGATTGGTATGTAAATAAAGTCCTAACGTTTAAACCACCTGAATAATAGGTTAGCCAGTTTTTACATAAATCTTTTTTTATGTGTGCCTATATCTTTTAATGTTGCATCTATTCAAAATCAATCACTACGTTGATTTCTAAGTACAGGTAATATTGGCTGCACAAATCAACAGAGCGAAATTCTAATGGAACACTGCAAGCACCCAATATCCCTTACACTTGTGCAAGCTTCATTAATAATTAGGATGCATGGCTTTAATAATAAAGATTAGAGGCAATTGAGGGAAACTGTTTTCACTTAAAGAACAATGTGGCTCTGGAACTTATTGCCTGAAAGATAGTGGAGATTGAAATCCTCATTACATTTAGAAATTATTTGCTTAATGCCTTGATATGATTTAGACTACAGGCAATGACGAAGAGTTGGGAATTAGAATTAGTCTACATAGCTCCATTTTTTGGCTGGGCAATGTTTCAAATGACCTCAGATAAACCCAAAAAGCTGGAGTAACTCAGCGGGTCAGACAGCATCTCTGGAGAAAATGAATAGATGACGTTTCGGGTCGAGATCCTTCTTCAGACATTTTCTGCCAAGATGCTGTCTGACCCACTGAGTTACTCCAGCTTTCTGTGTCTATTTGGGGTTTAAACCAGCCTCTGTATTCCTTCCTACACATTCCAAATAGCATCCATTTGTCTCATAATGTTTGGTGATTTGTTGGTCCAACTCCAGTCTGTAACGCCTCATACAAAGCCATCTGCAAGGGGTTTTCCAAGCAAAGATCAGCAGTCGTGATTTCAAGCCCGGTGGCAATTAGCTGCTTTTGTAATGTGAATAAAGACAAGTAATTACATGATCAGATATAGTTAAGGACCAGAAACAAGATGAGTTTATCCTGGGATGTGCAAAGAGTGGGTGAAACTCTCTGGTGAGTAAAAAAACACTTGCATTGTTACATCTGACTATGTTAATCTAGAGATGTCTGATTTAGGGTTATAGGTTTCCCATTTTTATGAGTTACCTGGAAGTCGATAAGTTGGTCCACAATCTTGATTATGAATAGATATAGTTTGAGAATCCATTCCCTTGAGAAGTGTCATACCAATTAATGAGTAGAGGGGGAACAGCATATTGCCAGTTTAATGGACAAGACACCTGTAAAGGAAACAGGCAGACTAAAACAACATACTACTCCATTACACAGATACATACTGTATATTTTTCTTCTCGCTTCTCATTAAGTACTCGTTTGCTTATTTTGATCATTTTATTCATGTGGAAAACACAGCTTTTACTTTTCTGGCATTAATTCTGTACCTGCCTTTATAAACCCAGGGACCCATTTGTTTTCAGTTCTTTCTCTGCTCTCCCCCAGAAAAATGCTTTAACTATATGAAACACGTCTTACGATGCAGTTGTTGCATTCAACTGAAAATAAAAACTCGGTGTTAACCCACCACCAATATTTCAGTCTTCTGCTGAAATATTGTACAGACAACCAGGTTTAAAAAAAAATTAAGTAACCCACTTGAATGGCTCGAGTACATAATACAGGTTACCATCAAGTTTGAACAGAGAAATGCAAAAAGAACCAGTGATCGAATGACAATAAATACAGTTACAAATTAGTATTAGAGGTAAGCTGATCTGCTTTTAACCAACTCTGCACTCCAACATATCCATTCACCCCCTTACTTGTCAAAAATCTATTTATCTCTGCCTTAAAAATATTCAAAGAGTTTGTTTCCACTACCTTTGAGGAAAGACTAATCCATTTTCCAAGAGAAGAACATTACCAAATTTTTCCCTTAATTGGCTGATTCCCACACAAAAGACAAATGTCCTTCCTGCATCCATTCTGTCAAGACCCCTCGGGATTTTGTATGTTTCAAACCATCCCCTTCTCACTCTTCTAAAATGCAGATAATGGACAGAACTATCAAAGGTCTCCTCAGAAGACGAGCCATCTATTATAGATAGGATTATAGTGAACCATTTTAGTTTTAACAAACGGTAAGCGATTAAGTGTTCTTGTTCGCCTAATTGGCTGTGACTTCTAACGAATCAGGATTAAAGCCTATCAAGGACAATAAAAACTTTTTATGGTTGCTCACTTACACTTGCTCATCAATTGCGTCAAGTTTGAACATCTAACGATGTAAAAGGTATAAGACACTTTTCACCTTTTTCCCTTCTAGACGAATGTTATGTGTCTGTTAATCTAGCCCGACAATCCCCTTGCCAAAGATAATATTATTCATTTGTGAATCCAGATGTCACCGGCTCTTTAACTGCAAGGCCAAAATCGTTACTGGATCAATGGTTCAATGTTTCTTTATCATCGCATGTAGCAAGGTACAGTGAAATTCCTTTTTGCATACAGTACGGTAAGATTATTGCCATTCATAAGTATAATCCCTGACTAAGTACAGAATGTATAGAAACAGCCAACAGAGTATGAAGAAGAGTCTCGACCCGAAACGTCACCTCTTCCTTCTCTCCACTGAGTTACCTGCTGTCTGTCCCGCTGATTTACTTCAGGCCTTTGTGTCTATCCATTGAGTCCAGATGCAGGAGCCACTAGATGTTGATGCTTTGTTCAAAGTCCCAGCTGCAGTTGGTCATGAAGGCCTGCTGCAGCTGTTGCCTTGATTCGGGTCGCCTGTGGACCCGTGTTCCTCTCCTCGCCATTATCCCTATTCATGCCCCGGGGGGCGCCTCCAGCAGCTGACCTTAGGGGAGCGGAAGGTAAGACCCCTGGTTCTTCTTACCGGCCCTTCGTCTAGCATCCGCCACCATCGCCGACTCCCTCCACACTCCTCTCCGGCTCCTACTCCTCGAGGAGGAGCAGGAGCCGGGCTCTGAGGCTTTGCCATCCTGATGAGTTCCTGGTTCCACAGCGGGTGAGGCAGACCTGCTGCCAGAGCATGGTAGCGGCCTGTGGCCTCTCAGGAGCAGCTGCCGCGCTTGGTCAGTCGGGGCATTTCATCAAAATGTGTTTGCACTCAATGCTCACACATGTATTCTTGACCAGAAAAGCAGAAGGAAGGATCTTTGGTTGCAATTTTCCTTCTTAAATCTACTGGGGAGGCTAATATTGACGTAACGCTGCAGTTCTGAGTGACAACTGACACTAAGACGACTGACCTTCAAATAGTTCAGTTTGCTGATATAACAACTTCTATAATTGTCTTTCAAACAATTTTCATGTTTAAATAGTCATTTTTTATAACGAACATCTTTGAGTATTTTGATCCTACAAATGTGGACATCTAATTAAAATGACCTCCCCAGTGCTCGCTACAAGACAATTTTCTACTTAACTCAGAGAACTGTAATATGAACATTGAGAAAGGTTAAATTAAATAAACCTTCAGAGTTAATCCAGGGTTTGCAATAATTCTGTTTAAAAAATGTTAATGATTATTTCCAGTTATACCAGCTCATAAAATTCTTTGCACCTTTCTTTCTCTTATTAAACTCTTGCTAATCGTTTTGGTTCTGAACATTATATGTTTATACATTTAAATTTCTTCAAACTTCTGCATAAAACATCACAATGAGTTCTGAACCAATGCTCGCAATGTGTACATGTTCTACATACATCATAAATAGTTGTAATATGCCTGATATACAATTTCCAACCTGTTACACAACTGTTCAAATTAATATGCCTGATTTACAATTTATAACCTGTTACAGAACTGTTCAAATAGTTACCATTTTCAATATGCCTCATAAATAAATCACAGATAACAGTAACACAAACATACCGGTTTGGGACAATCCCGAATACTCAATGATACGTTGTCTAACTTGGAGATGTGATCAGCATCCTGCTGCTCCTATTCTTTTATAAGGCTCTTCCTAGAACAGATTAACTAGCATTGATGTCACAACATGACAGTTTTCAGATTTGAATCTTAATGTAAAATCTAGCTTTTTTTAAATTATAGGACACAAACTTGCCTGAGGCACGATTTCAAAACTAAATAAGGGGCTGGTCTCCTCACACAGGTATAATGTTCTCGTCCATTGTGATCCCATTTGAAAGCCAAAATATTTGTTCTATTTACAATCAATTGATCCGAACAATATGGATTACATTTCTTTTCATTATCGTTTGTGTGTATGTAATAGCAAGTGACCAAAATGACTGATGGTCATCATTTTGCTGAGGTGAATTTGCCCGTGAAAATTTGAAAATCATACTGCAAGATTAGGTCAATTTAGACTGGCAGGCAATAGTCATTTTGTACTTGTCAAGCAGCCAAGTGCACAAATCACTTGGTGGATATATTGATATATTATTCTTCTGGGTGTGGGGCATAAAACTCCCCAGAAATTTTGAGAAGCCCGTTTTACAGACTTGAACACTTTGCTCTTGTCTGATATGTGTACACTACACACCAGTGGCCACAAGCAATCTTTCCATTAGAGATCAGATGATTGCAAAGGCCACTTTGGCAGGTTCTCTTCAGATAAGTACTTAGTAAGAAAACATAAAGATGACAAATAGGCAGTTTAGGAGACAATATAAGGCACACAATTCCATCAGATGAGATGCGGCCAAAGGGAGATAAACAGCTGTGAATCCGTGGGAGAAAACCTCAGGACATTGTCTTCCTTCTGGTATGGAGAGGAGTGGCGGTGACAGTGGACCCTCCCCATCCCTACACAAGGCAAGAAATACCAGATAAATTCCCCGAAGAACATCCAACAAGCTTTGGATCACATCAACAGTTCAGATCATAGAAATCAAATAATCTCTCTGATGCCATCTGAGAGCCTCTGCCCACGATACATGCAACCAGACGAGTTTCTTCTAAAGCATCTGCCCAGTTTGGCATCACCAACGAGAATGACAAAATCACAGGTGTATGGGGATATCTGCACCTCCATCCTTAACTCCAAGTCACACACACACACATTAACAATGTTGATTATGGCTTAGTCAAAATCCTAGAACCCTCTGCCGAATATTCAACAGCATTGAAGGGAAACCTACAATGCTCTCAAGGACATTTAGCAATTGGCATTAAATTCCAATCTTGCCATGTGCATAATGCAGGATAGAATTTTTAAATGGCCATTTGTTTTATCATTGTACAGATTGTTGAGGTTCTTGTAGCCAGCATTAATGAGAGAAGAGGCTGTAAGGTAGATGAGTAAAGCGACCAAGGTGGTACAGGGGCCATCGGCAGTGATGGGTGAGTGAAGAGGAATTTCCTCTGTCTGAAGGAGGGTCTCGACCCGAAACCTCACCCATTCCTTCTTTCCAGAGATGCTGCCTGTCCCGCTGAGTTACTCCAGCTTTTTGTGTCTATCTTCGGTTTAAACCAGCATCTGCAGTTCCTTCCCGCATAGTATAAATATGGGGTTTCATACGATTCCCTATAACCACCCGTGCGTCCAAAGGGCCAGTTACCAACTTGTGGCTGAGAGTTAAAGACATCTCCTCAAGACTAGAGAGGAACATAAAAGGTGAGGGGATAGCTCCAACCATTATGGTCCACATGGGAACTACTGACAGGGAGAGGATAAAGGAGATTCGACTGAAAAATATGGAATTGGTAGAGATTTATAGTTGTTACACGTACCAAGATACAGTGAAAAGCTTTGTTTGCAAGCCACCCAGTCGAATCATACAATACTCCAGCCTTTTGTGTCTATCTTCGGTGTAAACTAGCATCTGCCGTTCCTCCTTACACAAGTACAACAGGTTGTGCAAAAAGACAAATACAGACACTGAGAGGTCCCTGGCAGAGTTGTAATAATAGAGTGGGTGGTAGGGTTTATGCCTATTGCTGGGGCATAAAATGGGCATAAAATGACAAATTTAGTAATGATTTAACCTTTTAAAAAAGATCTTGCCTATCCATTTATATTGTTGCTGTGTCCAAAACTACATTGAATTTTATTTTATTTTTCAGAGGTTTGTGATGAATGGAGCACCCCCACTTAGTCTTCAGTGACCACGGTGGTTAAAACAATTGTTGCCAATGTCTTCAAAGAAAACAAATGCCTACCCTTCATTCAGGTCTTCCAAAGTTTGGAGCTCAAAGTCTGAGGCCATTCCTACCCCACTACCTCTGGTGGTGAAAGGACAGGACATCTCCCTTTGGGTTTCTGTATAAGCCTTTTTCCTATCCCCCCCCAAATTCTGCAAGGCAGTGGGTGTGGGGGGGGGGGGGGGGAGGGATTAATAATTGAATGCAAGTATTAGTTTCTTCTCTCTCAAAGCCATATCAGATAATTAATGACGATGTATCTCATGTATCTCAGTCTGCTACAGAATGGTGGCCCATGGCCTGCCCAATTTGGTTGTAGTGTAAGAGGTCGTGTGTGGCATTGGAGCAGATTCCATCCTCCTGGCAGATTGACTGGCTCTGAGCCTCCCTCTGGGAACGTGAGATTCTTAGTTGGTAAATATTAGCAAAAGTTTGCGCATCCTTGTCTCATTATCAATTTTAAGAACTCATATGTCAAGGCTATGCACAACCCATTTTTGTATCCGGCAGATTACCAGATTTATGTGACCATACCCTGCAACTAACTTAACATTGCTGATCTGTATTGCAAGTTTGGAGATGTGGTTTGAATTAAACGTTGGTGTTCCCAATTTTGGTTCTTGGCCTAGATTTCTGTGGACCATGTAGTTGAGCAGAACCTAATGAACATATACATCATGTAATGTTGATATGAAAGCGTCCGATATCAAGCATTCATTTAATATTCACTTGATACCAGCTAAATTCATGTAATTACCAATCTGATAACAATGTAATTTGGACAATCTCACACATGCACAGGACACGGAACACCAGAGTGCAGCAACAGGCCCTTCGGCCCACATGTGTGTCGAACATGATGTCAAGATAAACTAATCTCCTCTGCCTGCAGGTGATGATAATCTGTCTGGAAGGTGGTGCAAGCTTGCATTGCAGTGTGGTGACTGTTTGTGTGCTTTTCCCAGAGGAGGAGAACAATCACTCTACTCTACTCTTTTCTACCTGCATATACTGTAACTATAACTATTTCTAAGTGTACAACGCTGAGAAGAATATGTTGCATTCTGTACCTTTCCTTTTACTCTACCTATTGTATTTGTGTTTGATTTGATTGAATTCATATACAGTACTATCTGATCTGATGGATAACATGCAAAACAAAGGTTTTCACTGTACCTCGGTACACGTGATAATAATGCATCTCAATCAAAACATGACCATATTCCTCCATTTCCTGCATATTTACAGTGGCTTGCAAAAGTTTTCATACCCCTTGAACTTTTCCACATTTTGTCACGTTACAACCACAAACGTAAATGTATTTTATTGGGATTTTATGTGATAGACCAACACATAGTGGCGCATAATTGTGAAGTGGAAGGAAAATGGTACATGGTTCCAAATTTTATTACAAATAAAAAACTGAAAAGTGTGGCCCCCCTGAGTCAATACTTTGTAGAACCGCCTTTCACTGCAATTACAAGCTGCAAGTCTTTTGGGGTATGTCTCTGCCAGCTTTGCACATCTAGAGACTGAAATGTTTGCCAATTCTTCTTTGCAAAATAGCTCAAGCTCAGTCAGATTGGATGGAGAGCGTCTGTGAACAGCAATTTTCAAGTCTTGCCAGAGATTCTCAATTGGATATGGGTCTGGACCTTGACTGGGCCATTCTAACACATGAATATGCTTTGATCTAAACCATTCCATTGTAGCTCTGACTGTATATTTAGGGTCGTTGACCTGCTGGAAGGTGAACCTCAGCTCCAGTCTCAAATCTTTTGCAGTCTCTAACAGGTTTTCTTCCAAGATTGCCCTGTATTTGGCTCCATTCATCTTCCCATCAACTCTGACTAGCTTCCCTGTCCCTGCTGGAGAAAAGCATCCCCACAGCATGATGCTGCCACCACCATGTTTCACAGTGGGAATGGTGTGTTCAGGGTGATGTGCAGTGTTAATTTTCCGCCACACATAGCGTTTTGCATTTAGGCCAAAAACCTCAATTTTGGTCTCATCAGACCAGAGCAGTTTCCTCCACGTGTTTGCTGTGTCCCCCACTTGGCTTGTGGCAAACTGCAAAAGGAACTTCTTATGGCTTTGTTTCAACAATGGCTTTCTTCTTGCCACTCTTCCATAAAGGCCCGATTTGTGGAGCGCATGACTAATAGTTGTCCTGTGGACAGATTCTCCCACCTGAGTTGTGGATCTCTGCAGCTCCTCAAGAGTTACCATGGGCCTCTTGGCTGCTTCTCTGATCAATGCTCTCTTTGCCCGGCCTGTCAGTTTAGGCGGACGGCCATGTCTTGGTAGGTTTGCAGTTGTGCCATACTCTTTCCATTTTCGGAAGATGGATTGAACAGTGCTCCGTGAGATGTTCAAAGCTTGGGATATTTTTTTATAACCTAACCCTGCTATAAACTTCTCCACAACTTTATCCCTGACTGGTCTGGTGTGTCCCTTGGGCTTCATGATGCTGTTTGTTCACAAATGTTCTCTAACAAACCTCTGAGGCCTTTACAGAATAGTTGTATTTATACTGAGATTAGATTACATACAAGTGGACTCTATTTACTAATTAGGTGACTTCTGAAGGCAATTGGTTGCACTGGATTTGATTTAGGGGTATCAGAGTAAAGGGGGCTGAATACTTTTGCATGCCACACTTTTCAATTTTTTATTTGTAAAAAAAATTGAAAACCATGTATCATTTTACTTCCACTTCACAATTATGCACCACTTTGTGTTGGTCTATCACATAAAATCCCAATAAAATATATTTATGCTTGTGGTTGTAACGTGACAAAATGTGGAAAAGTTCAAGTGGTATGAAAACATTTTGCAAGCCACTGTATGTGCCTATCTAAGAACCTTTTAAATCCCACTGTCATATCTGCTTTGATCATCCCTGGCAGTGTGTTTCAGGCATCTACCATGTTAGAAACATAGAAACATACAAATTAGGTGCAGGAGTAGGCCATTCGGCCCTTCGAGCCTGCACCACCATTCAATATGATCATGGCTGATCATCCAACTCAGTATCCCGTACCTGCCTTCTCTCCATACCCTCTGATCCCCTTAGCCACAAGGGCCACATCTAACTCCCTCTTAAGTATAGCAAATTAACTGGCCTCAACTACCCTCTGGCAGAGAGTTCCAGAGACCCACCACTCTCTGTGTGAAAAAAGTCCTTCTCATCTCGGTCCTAAAGGATTTCCCCCTTATCCTTAAGCTGTGATCCCTTGTCCTGGACGTCCCCAACATCGGGAACAATCTTCCTGCATCTAGCCTGTCCAACCCCTTAAGAATTTTGTAAGTTTCTATAAGATCCCCTCTCAATCTCCTAAATTCTAGAGAGTATAAACCGAGTCTGTCCAGTCTTTCTTCATAAGACAGTCCTGACATCCCAGGAATCAGTCTGGTGAACCTTCTTTGCACTCCCTCTATGGCAATAATGTCCTTCCGCAGATTTGGAGACCAGAACTGTACGCAATACTCCAGGTGTGGTCTCACCAAGACCCTATACAACTGAAGTAGAACCTCCCTGTTCCTATACTCAAATCCTTTTGCTATGAAAGCTAACATACCATTCGCTTTCTTCACTGCCTGCTGCACCTGCATGCCTACTTTCAATGACTGGTGTACCATGACACCCAGGTTGCGCTGCATCTCCCCTTTTCCTAATCGGCCACCATTTAGATAATAGTGTGCTTTCCCATTTTTATGGGATAACCTCACATTTATCCACATTATACTGCATCTGCCAAACATTTGCCCACTCACCCAGCCTATCCAAGTCACCTTGCAGTCTCCTAGCATCCTCCTCACAGCTAACACTGCCCCCCAGCTTTGTGTCATCCGCAAACTTGGAGATATTGCCTTCAATTCCCTCATCCAGATCAGTATAAAAGACTTTTCCTGTGCCTTTACTTTAAAATTTCCCCCATTGACCTGATGGCTGTGCTCTCCAACCTTTGACATTAGCAACCTGGGAAAGAGATACTGATTGTCTACCCTATCTATGCTTCTCATAATTTTATAAACTTGTATGAAGTCTCCCCTCAGCCTCCGACACTCCCGAGCAAAGTAAACAATGGAGAGTAGTGGAGTTTTTCACAATAGGAAAGACAAGCACCACAAATGACAGCTTGGCAGATTTGTAAAATAGGCCAAAGGAGAATACTGACGTTGAGGAGAGAACAGTGTCAGGAATTAATTAAATGTCTTTTTGAAGAGAAGGAATTGCAACATGCAATGACAAGGCATCTGTTGAGCAATTTCTTTATTCTGTGGTGGCCTGGGATTTCCTTGAAAGGATTTAAACTTAGACTTTGACCAAGAAATGTTGTCCCCATTTGTGGCCATAATAAAGTGTGTCAAACCTTCCTGGGTTAGGTCTTGCATACTGCATGGATAGTTCTGTTGGACATAGGAGGGATTTCAGTGGAGGCAGATTTAAAAAAAAATGCACCTTGATGGTAGGAAGGGAACACATATATAAAACTGGAATATAGAAGCAAAAGATCATCCATCTCCATCATTAGTGCTAATCAGCATAGATCAGTGCTGGTTACTTGGGTGAGACCTGTGGAAATGTGTTAAGGCATTAAATGATGCAGTCAGAATTGCCTCGTCACTGAAATCATATTGATTAGTTTACAGTTTAAATCTTGTTCTCAAATTTCATGAGATGAAACAAGTGCGGATTAATCTAATGTTGGATGCAAGTGTCTGATTTCCAGCACTATTCCTTTAATCCCTGGAGTTGTACCATTGACCTCACTACCTATTCACAACAAATTTTATGCTATGTGATAGAATTATGAGCATGTTAGTATCACCAGAGCACAGAGAGTAAGGCATGATGCCACAGAAGAGAAAGAAAAGTTTATCTCAGAAGACCTCCAAGTTCTCCATAGAATATTGGTAGCCAAATGAAATGCCTATGTTTGGGTGCCACCAAGAATTATTAGCATGGCATTTGAAAAGAATTGGTTCTGGCATTCACTCCCATGAATATGGTGAAAACATCACGGAAATATATCAATTCTTAGGTCCCGGCCGAAATGTCACCCGTCCTTTTTCTCCAGAGATGTTGCCTGACCCGCTCCGTTACGCAGGCACTAAGTGTCTATCTATGATATAAACCAGCATCTGCAATCCTTGGTTTCTACTATCAATTTTTGCACTTGGTTTTAACACTAATTGGCACCTAATTACCGAAGAATTGTTAACGTGCAAATGGCAATGACATCGCCACAATTCCAAACAAACCAATCTCCAGACTCCTAGGCATAGCAGTCAGCAACCTTCGATCATCGACTTCCTCACCATGGATTCAGTAAGGAGAGCCACACAAAACGTCCTCCACAATAATTCTCAACACTGGTGTCCCACAAGGATGAGTTCTCAGCCCCTTAATATGCTCATAGAGTCATAGTCATACAGCAAGGAAACAGGCATTTCAACCCAACGTCCACAATGACCAACATGCCCCATCTACACTAGTCCCACCTGCCTGTGTTTGGTCCATATTCCTCTAAACCTAATCTATCTACGTATGTATCTGTCCAAATGTTTCTTAAATGTTGCGATACAACCTGCCTCAACTATCTTGTCCTGTAGCGCGTTCCATACACCCACCGTCCTCTGTGTTCAAAAGCTACCCCTCGGGTTCCTATTAAATCATTCCCCCCTCACCTTAAACCTAGGGCCTCTGGTTTTTGATTTTCCTACTTTGGGCAAGAAACTCTGTGTGCCTACCCGATCTAATTCTCTCATGAATTTTTATCCTTCTATAAGATCACCCCTCATCTTTCTGTGGCCAAAGGAATAGAGTCCTTGCTTAACCTCACCCGATAGCTCTGGCCCTTGAGTCCTGGTAACATCCTCGTATATGTTCTCTGCACTCTTTTTTAAATGTTTTTAAATTTTATTTTATTGGAAGTAAGTACAGCAATATGGCACCAAGGTGGGAGTCACCCCACAGAGCCCAGCCCCTCCATGCACTAGAGTCTCCCAACCCCTGCAGAGTAGTTATTAAGATGGCTGATCCGTGGGCGGTTGCTGCTGGGACGCAAGTCGGGGCCTGATCAACCCCGGCTGGGTCGCCTGGGCGAGGGTGTCTGATGTTGTGAGTCCCGAAACACCCGATGACCCCAGGTCACATCACTGAGGATGCGTCCCAGCGCATCTAGAAGATGTATATTTTTCACATTCATATTGACATATTACATTTTATGTTCAGCTTTTTATTTATTAATTTTTTTAATAATGAAAAAGAAAAAGAGAGAGTAGAAAATAAAAGATAGAGAAACATGTGATATATAGTGTGTGAGAAAGAAAAAAGTGTGAAAAAAGAAAGTTGAGACTGAAAAAGAAAAAAAAAGAGAAGAGTAGAAAGTAAAAGATTAAGGAAATCGTTATCTATATTCATGACCATCCCTCACCCAATCCTGAAACAATTAGCTTCTACGGTTTTGTTGCACCATATGCTTCCATAAAATCGACAAATGGAGACCAACTCATTAAAAATTGGTCTGATTTATCTATTAGGAGGAATCACATTTCCTCAAGATGTGCAGTGTCCAACATGTTTGAAATTCACATTTTAAGCGTTGGTATAGTTGTATTTTTCCAAAAGTTAAGTATGTTTTTTTGCCGTTATTAACCCATAATTAAAAAATAAATTTTGAGATGAGTTCAGTTTATTCCCATCTTCCATTACTCCAAATATAATCATTTCAGTATTAGGTTCTATTTAAATCTTAAATAATTTTGTAAATATTTCAAAAATATCACTCCAGAATTTATAAAGTTTTATGCAGGATGCAAAAGAGTGTGTTATAGTTGCGTTTTAGGATAGACATTTATCACAAATGGGGGAAGTATTTGGATAGAATTTATTCAGTCTAGTTTTTGAGTAATATAATCTATGTAAAATTTTTAATTGAATTAAGTTATGTCTTACATTAATCGAACATTTGTGTATATATATCAAAATACTTTTCCCATGTTTCCTTCTTAATTTTTATCATTAATTCTCATTCCCACTCTTCTCTGTCTCTGTCGATGGTAAATCTATATTTAAAATACTATGATATAAATATGATATTAATTTCTGTGAGTCAGCCTTAATGTTCATTGCTTCTTCCAATGGCTCTGAAGTTATGTTTTGATATCTTTGTATGTATTTTTTCATGAAGTTACAGGTTCTCTGCACTCTTCCTACCTTGACAACATTTTTCCTATAACATAGTGCCCAGCACTGTACTCTAAATTCAGCCTCACCAAGGACCTATATAACTGCAGCATGACATCTCTATCCTTGGGTATCATGGGATCTAACCTTCCCGAGCAGCCTACAATGCGGAACCTTGGTGAATGCCTCGCTGAAATCCATATATACGTCTACAGCTTGCCTTGATCAGCCTCTTTGTTCTCAATCAGATATGTGAGACACGACCTCCCATGTACAAAACCATGTTGACTATCCCCAATCAGCCCTTGACCATCTATATGAGTATATATCCTATCTCTCAGAATACTCTCTAGTAACTTTCCAACCACTGATGTTAAGCTCACTGGCCTGTAGTTCACAGCATTTTCTCTGCAGCCCTTCTTGAATAGAGGCACAACATTTGCCACCCTTCAGTCTTCCGGCACCTCGCCTGCATTTTATGACAACTCGTAGGTCCTGCAATTTCCTCGCTAGCTTTCTGTACATTTATGACTGTGCGACCAAATTCTGCTCTAACTCCATTGAAAATTTTGCAAATTACAACACTGTAATGGGATGGATCTCAAACAATGATACATAGATACATGGTCAATAGGTGAAGAGTAGGCCATTCGTCCCTTCTAGCCAGCACGCCATTCAATGCGATCATGGCAGATCATCCACAATCAGTACCCCGGTCCAGCCTTCTCCTCATACCCCTTGATTCTGATAGCCCTAAGTGCTCTATCTAAATCTCTTTTGAATGCATCCAGTGAATTGGCCTTCGCAGCCAACTGAGGCAGATAATTCCACAAATTCACAACTTCTGTGTGAAAAAGTTTTTCCTCATCTCTGTTCTAAATGGCCTACCCCGTATTCTTAAACTGTGGCCCCTGGTTCTGGCCTCCCCCAACATCAGGAACATGTTTCCTGCATCTAGCGTGTCCAATCCTTTAATAATTTTATCGTTGCAACAAACAAGCTGCCAGACACAGCGTATCAACGCGCATCTATTGAAGGAAATGGAGTCCATATGAGCCTGGATGAAAGGTGGCCAGATAATCTGTCGTGGTGACGTTGGTGAAGATATAATATCTGCCACATCAACCTGAGAGTGCAGACAAGTCTCAGGAACTCCCAATTCACAAAGCAATTACACTGTTGGAATTGCCAACACAAGCACTCAACATCAGGACTTCATGACGGCCCCAGATTATTGTATGGGATGAATCACAGAATGGAAGATGCATGAGAGCTGCGTTACTCAGCTTCATTACAAGTTTTATACAGAGGATTGTGTGTTTTGTGTTCTATTTAGATTACATTACAAATGTTATTTTGAGAACCATGCAATTTGATATTCTTTTCGTCGTCTTTATTCACTTGCTTTTCAATTTGGCCCATTTGGTGCATTGATAGAAAAGGTCAGACAATGTGCACCACTTTACAATAGGAGTTAGGATTATCAAATTGCAAATCATCCCCAACTAGATGTATTGACCATGATGCCTAAACCTATTTTTTCTGTTTCCTTACTGTTTCTTTATTTGTTTGCTCCTGGGTGGAACCACTATCACAGCCACCAGTATGAAAAGTTATGTCAGAATGTAAATTCATTATTGGGGGCAAGATAGAAGTATGTATATGACTAAAATAGCACGATTAAAAATAATGCAGTTTCTTATTTAAGAAAGTGAGAAATGATTTTATGAATTGTTGAATATGTTTGGACGCTGTTTCCACAATGAATGATTTAGCTCCCTGGACTTTTTTGAAAATTCAGTTTAACTTGACTACAATCCTCCAGGTCTGGCTGGGCACTCCTGGATTTGGTGAGAAGCTGGGAAAAATTGGGATTTTGAGCTGCTGGAGGAACTCAGTGGGTCAGGCAGTATCTGCGGAGGGAAATGGATAGTCAATGATTTGGGTTATGACCCTTCAACTGGACTCCACAGGACCCTTCATCTCCCCTCCACAGATGCTTCCTGACCTGCTGAGTTACTCCAGCGGCTTATTGGTGATTCCTGATTCCTGCAGTCACCTGAACCTCGATATCCATGAGGTATCGGTGGAAGTCTAGGTGCTGTTCTCAGCATGACAGCAGATTTATGTACCCACTATATTTTTAAATTGAAGCATAGAAATTGTTTCCCAGAGTACCATTTCTGGAAGTTCTGTGTGATCCATTTACGTGTGCGAATGAAGGCAGTTTCAGGTGAATCACAAAATTGGTGGAGGCACTTCTTTCAGCTATTCATATGCGCAGAAAATGCTGGGAACACTCAGCTCTGCAGTGGTATTATCCCAGTGTCAAGATCACAGCAAATGTATCTTTCACACACTTCCTTCCCCCATTGACATACATTAGGGCTCAATATTCTGCCCAGTGGGTGCTGTGGAGCAGTTGGTCTTGCTAGGCTTACATCGATTAGTCTACTACTACACCCAAAATTGTAAGGGACAATGGTGAGCAGTTTGACAGATTAACTGCTGGATGTCCAAACATGTCCTCAGAGAGTAATTAAATAAGTCAGAATTTTACCCAGTAATTAGCTAATAAGATACTTTTGTGGGGTACTATCCCAAAATCAAAGCGAGAAGCCAGGTGTAGTGGGAAGTACCTTTTATTTTGTCCGTTCGTGTCATAAGGAAGTCCACGAGAGAGAGAGAGATGGCACCCAAAACCCTTGCCTTTAAACCCTCTGGTCAAGGGCCGCCTCTGGACTGAACCATTCCCGTGCCGAGGGGTTGGACAGTTAGGATGGCCAGACCCTTAGGAGCCACCACACTTTTTTCATTTGCTGTTATTTGGAAGGTTCCCATCGTTATGGGAAGGGCTGGTCACACTGGAAGAGTCGATGACCTCCTGGCAGAAGACACATATACGTTCATCAACAAACAGCTTTCGACGAGAAAGTCTTCAGATGCATTATAATCATAAGGTCATAAGGTCATAACTGATCGGAGTAGAGTTAGGGTCTTGTCCCAATTAGGCGACTTTTTGGGAGACGGCAGGAGACTATGCATTAGCCACATGGTCGCCACATGTTCGCGGGTGGTTGCCGAGGGAGTCGCCTTCATGGTCATGAGGAGTTTCCGCATTCTGGGAACTAGTCGCGGCGTCATTAGGGTCACTGCGCATTTTTCAACATTTTTCAACATTTTCCGCCATGGAGAGTAGCGAGAATTCTCGTGCCATAGGTGGGTCGCCAGGAGGTCCTAGTGGGTTGCCAAGAGATCGAAGGTTCTCGTAGGTTCTTGTTGGTTGTAGCCGGTGCTGACCGGTGAATTTTATTGACTCATTGGGAAAAGCACATAAGCAGTAGTTTTCAGAACCAAGGATAACCGACCGGTAATGTTAATGTCCACAAGCTTCACAGCCGTGTATCTCTGGCTTCTTAAATATTGTCTGGCTTCTTAAAAGTTGTAACAAAAGTTGGTCACTTTGACCTTCATCAGTCAGAGTATTGAGTATAGAAGTTGGGAGGTCATGTTGCAGTTGTATAAGACATTGGTGAGACCACATTTAGATTATTGTGTTTAGTTCTGGGCACCATCTTATAGGAAAGATATTGTCAAGCTTGAAACGGTTCAGAAAAGATTTGCGAGGATGTTGCCAGGACTAGAGGGTGTGAGCTATAGGGAGAGGTTGAGTAGGCTGAGTCTCTATTCCATGGAATGCAGGAGGATGAGGGGGGATCTTACAGAGGTGTACAAAATCATGAGAGGAATAGATCGGGTAGAGGCACAGAGTCTCTTGCCCAGAGTAGGGGAATCAAGGACCAGAGGACATGGGTTTAAGCTGAAGGGGAAAAGACTTAATAGGAATCCGAGGTGTAAATTTTTTGCACAAAGGGTGGTGGGTGCATGGAGGAGGTACTTGAGGCTGGGACTATCCCATCGTTTATGAAACAGTTAGACAGGTACATGGATAGGACAGCTTTGGAGGGATATGGACCAAGCGCAGGCAAGTGGAACTAGTGTAGCTGGGACATGTTGGCCGGTGTGGGCAAGTTGGGCCGAAGGGCCTGTTTCCAACCTGTATTGGTGAGTGTTGCAGAGGGATCTAGGAGCGCAGCTACATAGTTTACTGAAAGTGGCGCCACATGTGGTGAAGAATGGTTTCGTCACATTGGTCTTCAGTTTATTTTATTTTATTTATTGTCACGTGTACTGAGGTACAGTGAAAAGCTTTTGTTGCGCGCTGGAGGAAAGCGGTCAGCGGAAAGACAATACACGATTACAATCGAGCCATACACAGTATACAGATACATGACAAATGGAATAATGTTTAGTCCAGTAAAGTCCGATTTAAGACAGTACGAGGGTCTCCAATGAGGTAAATGGCAGCTCAGGACTGCTCACTAGTTGTTTGTACAATGGTTCAGTTGCCTGATAACAGCTAGGAAGAAACTGTTAAAGAAGGAACTGCAGATGCTGGAGAATCTCCTTCACTCCTTAGATGCTGCTGCACCCGCTGAGTTTCTCCAGCTTTTAGTGTACCCTGGGAAGAAACTGTCCCTGAATTTGAAAGTGTGTGTTTTCACACCTCTACTTTTTTCCCGATGCGAGAGGGGAGTAGGGGGAGTGGCTGGGTTGTGACTAGTCCTTGATTATGCTGCTGGCCTTGCCCAGGCAGTGTGAGGTGTAAATGGAGTCAATGGAAGGAAGGTTGGTTTGCGTGATGGTCGGGACTAGAGTGTTCACAATTCTCTGCAATGTCTTGCGGTCTTGGATGGAGCTGTTCCCAAAGCATGCTGTGTAGCATCCTGATGAAATGCTGTCTGTGGTGTATGAATCTGTAGAAGTTGGTGAGAGTTGTTGGGGATATGCCGAACTTCCTAAGCCTTCTAAGGATGTAGAGGTGTTGATGTGCTTTTTGGCCATTGCTTCAATACGGGCTGTCCAGAACAAGTTGTTGGTGATATTTAATCCAAGGCATATGAAGCTTTCCATCATCTTTACTTTGGTGCCGTCAATGAATACGTACACATGTGTGTGTACCACTTCACGTCCTGAAGTCGATCACCATGCCCTTTGTCTTACTGACATTGCGAGAAAGGTTGTTGTCTCGACACCAGGGCACGAGGTTCTCGATCTCCTTCCTGTACTCCGTCACATCATTATTTGATATCCGGCCCACAATGCTGAAGTCGTCTGTGAATTTGTAAATTGAGTTGGATTTGTATTTGACTGCACAGTTGTGGGTGTACAAGGAGTAAAGAAGGGGGATGAGAATGCATCCTTGTGGAACACTAGTATGGAGGATTATCATAGAGGATAATTTGTCCCCATGTGCTCACTGATAGGGGTCTGTTTGTCTGGAAGGCGAGGATCCAGTTGCAGACATAAGTGCGGACTCTTACCTTCCACGAGTTTGTTGATGAGCTTGGATGGGATAATGGTGTTAAAGGCAGAGCTTTAGTCTATGACTAGGAGTCTGACATACTGTAAGTGTCTCTCTTATCCAGATGTTCCACGAATGAGTGTAGGGCCAGGGAGATGGCATCGTCCGTGGACCTGTTGTGGCGTTAGGTGAACTGCAGTGAGTCAAGGCCGCTTGGTAGACTGGATTTAATGCATTCCATAACCTGCCTCTCAAAGCATTTCATGATGATGGATGTCAAGGATAGTAGTCGTTTAGGAATGAGACCTTGCTTTTCTTCGGCAGTGGGATGATGGTGGTCTTCTTGAAGCAGGTGGATACCTCAGAACGAACGGAGTAGGGAGAGATTAAAGATTTCCATGAATACTTTTGCTAGCTGGTCCTCGCAGCTACTAAGGACATGACCAGGAACTCTGCCTGGGCCAGTAGCTTTCCGTGGGTTCACCCTCAGGAAGGCCGATCTAATCTCTGCAACAGTGACCCTGGGAAGAGGCACACTTGAGACTGAAGGCCTTCTGCTCGAAACAAGCATAGAAAGCATTGAGTTCATCAGATAGGCTCACACTATCACGATTAATGTTGCATGACTTCACTTTGCAGCCAGTTATCATACACAGACTTTGCCACTTCTCCGTGTGTCCGAGTGATTATACTGCGAATCAAGTTTGTCCCGGTAATGTCTCTTGGCATCCTTGATGGCTTTGCGGAGATCATTGCAGGTCTTCTTGTACTGCTCGGATTTGTTTGACTTGTATGCAGTGGACCTGACCAAAACTGACTGTGTTTGGTTCTGGTATACCGGTATCTGTTCATCATTAGTTATTCATAAATAAGTGAAATAACATTGTTATGTGCTATTAACGTTGCCTGGGGTAAACGTGATGAAAAAGGTTGGGAACCCCTCGATTAGTGATTGCACTATAAGGCAAAGATTGTGTGGTGAAGTATGATGCTGTCTGGTGCCAGAACTGAGGACATCCCTTCTGAACTGGAGAAGGACTTGGAGTAGGAGGATCTGGTGATCTGGTGATCCATTGTGGCACTAATGGCATTGGTTGGACTAGCAAAGAGGTTTGACTGAGGAATATTGAGCAGCTGGGACAAAAATGGAAAAATTGAACGAAAGGTGAATCACAAACTCAAACGCTGTGCAGATTGGCAGAGGATAAATAATATTAAAGAAGTAAATGTGTGACTCAAAGATTGTTGTGGGAAGAATGTGTATCAAACCTATAGAGCACTGGCTTCTAGGACTGGGGATAGGGAGAGCCTTTCTAGGCCAGGCTCCATTGGAACTGCACTTGGACCTGTGTCCCAGCCACTGGCATACCTGGCTTAGATATAGGGTTTGAACTAATTTACTGTTGTGTTGTGTTTTTAAAAAAAAATCTAAAATGTAAATACTTGTTCTGTTCTATTCTGTTATGTTGTTCTGTTCTTTTTGCACAATCCGCAGGCATTGCCACTTTCATTTCACTACACATATTGTATGTGACAAATAAATTTGACTTGACTTAAATAGACTTGGAGTTAATGTTTAACTGATGGGACGTTTAGCAAATCAGAAATGGGAGGGCGTGGCAGAAGTTAATAAAGGGGTCAAATAAAATCAAAATATAAAGAAAGGGGCAGAAAATTTAACCAAACGCATACAGTAGAAATGTTATCCAAAGAAAGTAAAAATTGTAAAATGTCAGAACTGGAGGTTCTTTATCGAAATGAACAAGCATCTGTTACAAGATAACAGCACAGATAGAAATAAATGATTTTAATCAATACTTATTATAGAGTCATGCCTGCAAACTCAATCTTATAAATTAGTCAATATTCCAAACGGAAAACAGGGGCAGTGACAATATGGTGGTCACCAACGATGTTTATGCATGGATTGTGATTTGGGAACAGAATTGGTGGATATAAGGAATAGCAAAAGGGAAAGGTGATTCGGTAGGAGTGCACAAGACATCTGCAAGGTATTACCTCATAATACATCAAAGCGTAAGAGGGAAAATATTCAAGGTGTGTAAGAAGGAACCTGCAGTTATGGGTAATTTAACTTGCATATTGAATGGACTAATCAATCTGGCAAGGGAAGTAGGGAGGAGGAATTGTGAATTATATTTAGGGACAATCTGTCACAGAACCTGTGTCTGAAGGAGCCGCAGATGCTGGTTTAAACCAAAGGTAGACACAAAATGCTGAAGTAACTCAATGGGACAGGCAGCATCTCTGGAGAGAAGGAATGGGTGACGTTTTGGGTCGAGACCCTTCTTCAGGTTCTTACAGAACCTAATCTGGAACAGAGTATTTTGGTTTAGGTCACTTGAAATGTAGAATTAATAAGATGCTTTCTTGTTTAGGAAGCTCTAGGGAGTAGAGAAAAAGTAAAAGATCGATATTTACTACCAAGACTGAACGGACATCAGATATTAAGTTAATGACATAGACAAATGTATTACAGTTCATTCTATTGGTAGTAAACAAAAGAGATGTCAAAGTGTGTAGGAAGGAACTGCAGACGCTGGTTTAACCCAAAGATAGACACAAAAAGCTGGAGTAAATCAGCGGGTTAGACGGTATTTCTGGAGAAAAGAAATTTGTGATGTTTCGGGTCGTAACCCTTCTTCAGACAATAAATCAAGAAAAATCAAGTGGCAGTGCATCAAGGGATTTGCAATTTTAGAGGCATTTTGCTTTCACATTCATACTTTATCAAACCTTAAATCTTCCAAAAAGGAACAAACCTGAAGATTGCTGACAAATAACCACTTTCTATTGTGAGAGTTCCCATTAAATGTCCCTTTGATGCAAATACTATTTTTTAAAGTTTGTTGTAACAAATGATTAACCTAATTTTAAATACGGTACTTCTAAAATTAATCTGTTTAATTAGTGTGTCGAGTTCAATAGTCATGACTTAGAAAAAATGGATAGATAATTTGGTATGAGGACAACACATATTGCTTTAAAATCGACAAGTTCTTTTTGGACGATAGTTATGTATGGAAAGGAAATTAACCAAATGTTTCATATAGTACAAGAAAAGACAGACTGAACAATTACTTTAGGTACAATTTATTATATATGAATGACAATATCATCATAGAGTACAGCCCTGCAGTGCACATTGTTACTGAGGTATTGAAAATCAAGAGAATGATGTTTTCAAACTCATTGACTGCTGTTAAGAAATACATGAATGGTTGTGAGTTCATGGTACAGATAGTTATTTTTACAATGGGAAGCCAGAACTGAGCAGCCCATCTCTCGGCGATTCTACACTTTATGCATATCTCATGCAATGTGGTATACAACCTGTGGACTGCAAGGACATTGTCTGTTGCTCTTGGGAAAACCTGTTTATATTTTCCACAAAGCTTCTAAGGATGAACCAAGCATCATCTTCAGCATTCTCATTTTGCAGCAATGATTGTGAATGAACGTTCTGAATGGGCTGAACTGGAGGTGCTGGTGTTTTAACATTTTCGAAGAAGTGAATTAGACTGGCCTCATTATTCTTTCAGTCAAAACAAGAAACTATTCTTAAAACAAACGCATGCAATAAAAATGGCCCAGGCAATTTTAATGTGGTACACAATACCTAGATAAAATGACATAAAAAACAATCTGCAGAGAAATGTTGTTTGGTAGAAATGGCATGGACAAGGCTCAAAGCACAAACTGCCCCTCAGTCTGGCTTGAGGATAACTAATTCACTCAAAAAGAGACACTATTGTGGGTGAAGGAAAGTTGCACTGATCCAGAGAGAAATGTTTTTAAGACCTGGAAATGCATGATACCGAAACAAGGTCCCTGATAGGAAAATTATTCAGTAATCCTGTACTGGCATTCCTTTGCTTAATGAGTTTAGTCACGGGAGTCTTTACATATAATAAGTTTGTGATGGACTCTCAATTTCCACTTTCCCTCCCACTCTTAAGTTTAATGTGTAGTAGTATTAATTTACAAGTCTTACATCAAGCCAATGCTACCATAATTTCACATTTCATAATGGACGAAGAGGGACTGAGTCTATGCTAACACTTAGATTCCCCATTCCCAATGTGCTGACAAATAGTCTATGCCCATATGTGCATTCATTCTCACCCCTCTACGGATTTCCCTGTAACCTATTTCCCTCGCAAACCCATCAACTCAATACTGATTCTCCTACCACCCACCTAGCCCAGTAGTAATTAACAGTCGCCAATTAACTTACTAATCTTTGGGATGTGGGAGGAAACCAGAGCACCCAGTTAAAACCCAGGCTATCATGCGGAGAACGTGCAAACTCCACAGAGACAGCACAAAGTGTCAGATCAGGAACAAACCTGGGTCGCTGGAGTTGTTAGGCAGTATATTGTCAGATCTACATGCTCTTTCCATCCGTTCCCAATCCAGACCTTACCAAAGAAATAAGACACTTCCTTCAAAATATAACTTAATATTTTTGGGGAACCATTTTCTTGTCTGCTACTGTACCATGGTAAGAAATGTAAATACAATTACAAAAAGTTCTAGTAGACTTCTCGGGAGCTAATTTTTGTGATAAGGATCATAAGCCTAAGCTAGATTTGTAGTGAAAAGGAAATCCCATAATTTAATGCCCTATAATATCAGCTGCATTGTGCAGGTAAAGTGGACATGTTCCGAGCTAGCTAGTTAAAAACAGGGTTTCGGATTCCAGAACGAGCATGATCAGTCTTCAGCTTCCTGTTGAGAATGACGGACGTGATAAAAAAGGAAATGCTCATCACCCCGAGAATAATAATTCCAGAAACTAATGCACTTGACGCAGAGTTGAATTGAAAGGCAGATTTTCCCATGTATCCTATAAAGAAAATTAAAAACATGTCAGATTTGTTCAATATTTTTCCAAATATTTGCTATTCTAATAGTAAAGTAAATTGTGATGTTTAACCTTCTACAGATGCACCCTAGTAAGCATACTGTCATATTGCATCACAGCTTGGTTTGGGAACAGGTCTGCCCAAGACCACAAAAAATAGTAGAGACTTGGAGATGTAGCCCAGCCCAGCAAGCACACCAGGTTTTCCACTATTGACCACCTATAATTCATGCTGCCTCAGAAAATCGACCAACATAATCAAAGGCTTGTCCCACCCCAGTCATTCCTTCTTCTCCCTGCTCCCATCAGGCAGAAGATACAGAAGCTTGAAAGCTCAGGAACAGACTCAGGAACAGCTGCTTCCCTTCTCTAATCATCCTTTTAAACGGTCTGCCATAAGCAAGGGAACTGTTCGATTCACTTCTACCCCACTGCGTATATCGGATTTTGCCCATAGAGACATAGAAACATAGAAATTAGGTGCAGGAGTAGGCCATTCGGCCCTTCGATCCTGCACCGCCATTCAATATGATCATGGCTGATCATCCAACTCAGTATCCCGTACCTGCCTTCTCTCCATACCCTCTGATCCCCTTAGCCTCTAACTCCCTCTTAAATATAGCCAATGAACTGGCCTCAACTACCCTCTGTGGCAGAGAGTTCCAGAGACCCACCACTCTCTGAGTGAAAAAAGTCCTTCTCATCTCGGTCCTAAAGGATTTCCGCCTTATCCTTAAGCTGTGACCCCTTTTCCTGGACCTCCCCAACATCAGGAACAATCTTCCTGCATCTAGCCTGTCCAACCCCTTAAGACCCCATCAGACCCCATGGAACTGATGAGCTACAATACTGAAAACTATATTCGGTACTGTATCTTCCCCTTTGCTCAACCTATTGTGCCTAGTCCAACGACGTACATGTTTATAGCTTCTTTAAATTGTCTCTAGTGTGTAGGATAGTGCTGGTATATGGGGTGATCTCTGGTCTACGTGGAATCGGCGGGCTGAAGGGCCCATATCCACACAGTATCTCTAAAATCCCAAATCTATTGTACTTGAGTTTGACTTGATTGCATTTACAGCATGTATAGTGTTATCTGATCTGATTGGACAGCATGCAAACAAAGCTTTTCATCGTACCTTGTTACATATGACAATAATAAACCTAAACTAGGATTTTACCTCGGAGTCACGTGAGTGACTACGTGAAGAAGCCCCGCCAGGTGCATGCGCGTCATTACGTCCGACGCATGTCGTACTAACGGGCTGGAGAGCTCAGCTCCACCAGCGGCAAGTAGTAACCCACAGGTAAGTCAATATTAAGCCTTTCCTGCGAGTATTTTTTAAACACCGTAAGTCTGGCTCACAGAGCCAGCTGGAGTTGGTAATATGGAATTGGTAATATAAACTGCGGTAATAGAGTGGAACGCGCGGGGACCGCTATTACCGCTATTTAGATCGGGTTTGGAGATAACGGCTGCGCTAATGCCGGCTCCAATACCCGCTACTGTTCTACTGGCAGCTCAACTGCCTCCATCAATTTCCAGTGCTTCAGGGCACTCAGGAATACCAAAATAAAGTACTCTCAGGCTCATTTGTCTCATGAGTCTGATGATGTGGAAGACTCCCTCCTTTTAATTTAAAGGTATGGGGATGGCTCAACTAAATGGGAAAATGCTCCAAATTTAAAGAACTATGGAAAATTTCAATTGGGGTAGAATGCCCTGGGATTCCCCACACGGCCTCTCCCAGAGGTCCATACAGCAAAGAAGAAAACACCGCTTATGGATAAGAATGGGATTCATCCTCTCCATCACCTTGTTTAGGGCTGGAAGAGACCTCCCTAGAGCATGACTCGAGAGAAGCAGGGCAGGAGGAATCTGACCCTGAAGCTGGTGTCACTGCTTTTGTGCACACACCAGAACACACGAGCGATGCTCCAGGTGTCCTGGACGTAGCGTTAAACTTCGCTAAAACTGGTAGCGACTGGTGAGGCCATTGAGAAAACTCTATCCGCCAATGTAAATTACATGGCTTCTCACCAGCTCCAGGATACGATCATGGAGAAGACTGCCACACGTTACAAAACACCTGTAAACTGTGCTTCACGCAAAATGTCCACCGTGAACTCGGCAAGGGCACAAATGAGTGCAACGATGCGGGGACAAGAAGTGAGATTTCAACGCGTCCTCAAGTTGTTGGCAGCAGGCATTTGGGGAAGGTCCAGGGGGCACCGATGTCTGGTACTCAACAAGATATGCTGGCTTGTTCTGCAACGCCTACTTTGTGGTCAATTGCATCAGGAAGCTAGCCATCAAACCGACGTTGAACCCGAAGTTTGCAGCTCTATGTAGGTCCACCAATATCCAAGCCCAGATTATTTATTTGGGGTGGACCTCCTCAAACAACTCAAGGACCTGGAGGAACATGCCAAAACAATCCGTCTCATGAAGACATACGTCCCTTCTGCCAGGATGCCAACTCGCAGGTCATTTTCAGCGCGAAAGGTGACGGATCTAGGGGCAGGGCCAAGCAGAGTGGGGCCAGTGGGACGACGGTATTACTCACCTGTGTATCCCAGCTACAACCCCAATATTGGAAGAAGGAGTAAAGGCTGACTGTAGAGGTACAGGTGATGCATTCTGTCCAGGATAAGATTCTGGGAAACAACCTCCGGTTGGAGGTAGGTTGCAATTGGTTATGATGAATGGTGCTGCATAATATCTCATCGGTTTATACTAGACACTGTGTCAAGCTCGAATACAGTTATGTCAGGAATTGATCCGCCTGTACAGAATATGCCTAATAGAGTATTGGGGTTTTCTGCACCACAAACTCAGCAGGTAAAATAAATTACGGTTTTGTCCCAAAAAAGGGGTAATTGAGAGGACGACAAACCATCCTTAACAAATTGTGTCCAATATATTCCCCAGACAGAGAAAAGATGGGGGATGTAGAGTCATTCTGGACCTAAACCAGTTAAATTCCTATGTTCAGTATAGGCATTTTTTAAATGAACACCTTCAATACTGCGAAAGGCTGTTATATGGCAACTATAGATCTCAAAGATGCATATTATTCAGTACCAATTCATCATCAGTATCGGAGATACTTGAAATTTAGTTGGATGGGACAGCTGTGGCAATTTAAAGCATTACCCAATGAGTTAACCTCAGTTCCGAGGCTATTCAAGAAATAGTTGAAACCAGTGCTGGTGTTACTTTGGGCCCAAAATCACATGGTTCAGAATCAAATGGCTTATCTAGATGATATTTTAATCATAAGCAACACTCAGGAGACTGTTGAGGAGTCGGTTTCAGCAACCAAATACCTGTTTGAAAGGTTAGGGTTCCTGGTCCATCCAACCAAATCCAAGTTAGAGCCACCCTAAAAAATTGTTTATTTGGGATTTGTCATTGATTCAGTTGATATGTCAGTGACTTTGCCTACAGCCAAGGCTGTGGAGGTCAGAGAGGTCTGTACCAGTCTCGCTGAAAAAAAAATCCCTCCATCTGGGAAGTAGCTACTGTTATTGGTAAATTGGTGGCAGCTTTCCCTGCAGTGCAGTTTGTACCACGGCACTATCAAAGTCTGCAACGAGCTAGAGAATTAGCACTTAAAGAACATGCAGGTCATTTTGATAGACCTATGCAGTTACCAACCAGAGCCATAGCTCAATTACAATGGTGGATTATCAACATTGTACAAACTACCAAAAACATTTTGGTTCAGCAACCTTCAGTGCTTTTACAGACATATGTGAGTTCTGCTGGATGGGGAGCTACAGACAGCGAATTTAGCTGTGGTGGTAGATGGAGTGTGCAAGAGGATTTAATCCTGCACAGGCATGGCATAAATTACTTAGAATTGCTGGGGGCATTCTATGGACTAAAAGTTTATTGTTCAACAATGAGTAATTTACATGTTCAACTCCAGATTGATAATACCATGGCTGTGCCATATATCATTCCCAAGGCAGGAATAAGGTCAGTATCATTTGATAATCTGGCCAATTTCATGTGGCACTGGTGTATTTCCAGAAACATCTGGGTCTCAGCTATCTATCTACCAGGTAGAGACAATGTGGTGGCAGACAACAGGTCACAAAAGTTCAATGACAACATAGAATGGATGATTAAATCCTGAAGTTTTAAAATGAGTGTCAGCCGCTATGGGTTCCCAGATATTGATCTGTGCATCCAGGCTAAATCACCAGTTGCCTAAATATGTTTCATGGGAACCGGATCCAGGAGCAGTAGTGATGGATGCATTCTCGCTACATTGGGGGACGTACATTCTTTTATGCTTCCCCCATTCTGCCTGATTAGGCAATGGCTCAACAAAATAGAGCTGGACTCCGCCTCAGGCGTTTTGGTGGTTCCGGACTGGACTACACAGCTATGGTTCCCATTGGTGCTCAGAATGATGACTCAGCCATTCATGACTGTCCCCAACTGCAGTAAGTTGTTGGTGCATCCAGTAACAGGAGAAAGTCATCTGTTACATGATCGTATTAATTTGTTGATCTGCAGGTTCTGACCAGACCATTCCAAGGCTTTGGACTGTCGAATAGTACCATGGATGTCATAACTGCAGCTTGGAGAGATAGCACTAAGAAACAATATGTGTGTCATATTAAGAAATGGGAGATATTTTGTTTACAGACAGATATATCTTATTATACTACAAGCATACCGGATGTATTGGAGTTCCTTGCTATGTTGCATTTTTGGTAAACACCTGAATTATAATGCCATTAATAGTGCTCGTAGTGCTTTCTCCTCTTATTTAGGGCAGTTTCAGAACAACAACCTATCGGGTCTCATCCATTAGTGTCCCGATTTATGAGAGAAATTTTGTAACAAAAATCCTCCTAAACCTAGATATACAGAAATCTGGGATGTCAGTATAGTTCTTACACTGCTTCTGCAATGGGCTCCAATTACGTCAGAAGTTAACACTTAAAGTGGTTAAGCTCATGGCGCTAGTATCAGCGCAAAGAGTGCAAACATTGCAAAAGCTACGACTAGATAGCATGTATTCTTCTGCAGATAACATTACGTTTTATGTGTATGATTTAATCAAACAAAGCAGGCCAGGAATGGCCAGAACCAAAGTAAGTTTTAAAGCATACCCTGTTGACCAAAGGTTATGAGTAGTTAAGCACCTGAGTCAATATATCGAGGTAACTAAGAGTCTCAGAGGCTCTGAGCCAGCAATGCTCATCAGTCGCAAAAAAACGCATAAAAGGTGTCAGTATAAACTATTTCTAGATGGTAAAACAGGTTTTGTATTCCGCTGGAGTAGACACTCATGTGTTTAAATTTCACTCCACCCAGGCGGCACAACATCCGCAGCAAGGCCGCAGGATGGTCTAAGGAATCAACTTTCCTAAAATTATGATAAACCTATCCTGGCAGTGTAAGGCTTTGGTCATGCTGTTTTGGGTTCTGTTTGATTTGATTTGCTTTGTCGTTATACATTTAATTTGCAATTTCCCCTGGGATAGTGGGGTTATTACTGTATTGTTATTTAAAAAATGATTATTGGATAATTCAAAGCAATGTTCAATACATTATTTATTCACTACTGTGTCAACTGAAGCAGTGTGTCGTTTGGAGTGGATCCACGGCATGAAATCACAGAGCTTTGAAATCTTCAGGTAGTCACTCACGTGACTCCGAAGTAAAATAGTAAGATTAAATGAGAACTTACCAGTTTGAAGTTTGATCCTTAATTTATGAGGAGTTACGCTGAGGGATTACGTGCCCCCCGCTCCCGGCCGTCATAATCGAAAGGATCATCTGGTAGTTCTAGCCTTCTAAAGCATTACTATGTTACTTCGGCTATCATTTTCAGTGTTTTCACGCAGCTGCTTTTAAGTATGACGCGCATGCGCCTGGCGGGGCTTCTTCACGTAATCCCTCATCCTAACTCCTCATAAAATAAGGATCAAACTTCAAACCGGTAAGTTCTCATTTAATCTTACTATTTTACTTCAGTTTTAAGGCCATTCTACAGTTTTTAAAAACACAACCTTATACCTTTATAGTTTATATTAATTTGACTTGGAGGTAGATGTAGAATATGACTGGGAGATATTTTAATTGTGCACTGTAATAAAAGAATCTTGCATCCCTCTGGAAAAGTGAGAGACTGAGATCAAAATGTCTCCTGCTTCTATGTTCCTCAGATTTATAGTCAGGCACATGGTGAGTAGGGCCATGAAAACTGCATGAATCACCCCCACAAGTCACTGCTTTGAATGATCTCAGTAATTAGTTTTAGATTGCATCACAGCTTGATTTGGGACCAGGTCTGCCCAAGACCACAAGAAATTGCAGAGTTTTAAATGTAGCTGAGTCATGACAAATACATTCATATTTGGTCATTTCCACCAAACCAATTGCCTTCCCCACCCTATTATTCGCCTTGTATTAACTCCTAATACAAGTAACTCCCAACTTATTATTTCTTCCTGAGTAAAGAAATGTCCATTGATATCCATACTCCTTGATGATCTTGTATTGATGTACCTCAGTTGTTTTTTCTCTGTCTCGTACACCTGCATGCTGCACAATGCAGACGCACATTTGTTCAGTTACATAACAGAGTCATTATTCCATTTATATTCCTAAACCTCTTTGCTCCTGTGCTACTTTATGTGTTACTTCCCAAGCCTCCTTAATTTCCTGTCAGAAGGAGGTTATAAAACGAATCAACTTTGTTTCCATTTTTCAAGTTTTAATGAATGCCTCCTTTGTAGTTTGTTGCACCCTTCCCCATTTATAATGATGATCCCTTCCATTTCAGTGTAATCTTCACATTGATTCTGAAAATCTACTTGTTAAAATAAGCTGTGAGCAACAGCGGCAGCAGCGATAAGCCTTTTGGAAGCTCATCTAAGCGCGACCTAACGTGGTCGCTTGAGGCGTCCGGCGTCGCGGGGCCAGTCTCACTTCGATCGCCAGAGCCGTGCGGAATTGTGCGGAGTTTGTCCCGACATCGAGTGGGGCACCGAAAAACTGACCATGTTCAAAAATTCCGCGCGGCAACGGCTTGTCGGCTTGCTGTCGCCTCGATGCATTACGCACCGCCTCGACATCGTGCCTCTGTGAACCTATCTGTAGGTGCCTCCGTGACCCTCTCTGTGTGTGGCTCCGTGGCCCTCTGTGTGTGTGGCTCCGTGCCCCTCTCTGTGTGCCTCTCTCTGTCCTGGCGAACTTACCTTTAAGACTTCGCTCCAAGTTCGCCTCACTTTGCGCCGCGTTGCGCCACTCACCCGACCTCCGCGCGGCCCCCGCTGCCGGTTTGGTCGCGCTCACCGCATGGAATCGCATGCTGGTGGGACAGGCCCTTAACTTGTTAATCAATGTGCGGCATGAGTACTGTTGATGGCTGAGGATAAGGTTCGCTTCTCTTCATTTGCTTCTACTATTGGGGCACCAGGGGCTTTGCACGATTGGCAGCCTCACCAACAGTCTGACGTTTTTTTTGTCTTTTAAATTTTTTTTAGTGTGTGTTAAAAGTTTGTGTAAATGTTCTCCGGTTTATTTTATGTGGGGGGAGGGGGAGGGGGTCGGGGGAAACTTTTTTTTTCAATCTCTTACCCTGAGATGCGATTGTTTTCCAGGTCGCATCTCCAGTCCCTCTGTGGCCTACCATCAATGGAGCTGGAGGCCTCTTCGGACTGACTTGAGCCCCACCGCGGGGCACGCACTTAACATAGGAGGTGATCCCTTGCCTGGGATCGCTCCAACCGCGGCCAGCGGACTTACCATCAAGAGCTCGCAGCCTCGGGAGAGGCCGAGTTGGGAAGCTCCAAAGACGCAGTGGCTCGACCAGCCCCGACGCGGGGTTCGATCGCAGGCGCGGGGGAGCTGACATCCCCCTGATGCAGGAACTGATTGCACCGATGCGGAGGGCCCAAACGCCACCGGCTATGTGAGTCAAGATCGTCCCGTCAACGGAGGCCCCTGACCGCGGAAGAGCATAGAAGGGAAGAGATTTTAACTTTTTTTTCGCCTTCCATCACAGTGAGGAATATGGAGGCGTCACTGTGGTGGATGTTGATGTTAAAATGTATTTTGTGTGTTCCGTTGCTTTTTATTTGTATGTCTGACTTGGCAAATGAAATTCCTCGTACATTACAAAACATACTTGGCTAATAAAGTATTATTGTGATTGTAATTGTGATTGTGACCATCTGCAGGGTGTGGATGGCTGTATCAGGTTCTCAAGAATAATTTCACTGATTTTTTCAGTTTAATATGTAAGGTAGTTTAATATGTGCAGCCAGTTTAGTTTCCTGTTCCTCTGTGGCATTGGGAGATCTGAAACTTCTTATTTGGAACCTGGACCTCTGTGACACACAACGCAACAAGAAAATCACTTTTTAAAGATTCTGTCAGAAGCCTCAGAATTTGATTGCAACAAAGGTGCAGAAATTGAAACCCGCTAAAATCTGACTTCAAAACATTAATGTTCTCATGAAAAATTCAAAAAAATGAGGGTGCTGTAAGAATGAAATGAGAACAGAAAGTGCTCTAAACACGTAGCAGGTTATGCAGCATCTGTCGAAAGACAAATGTTTCAAGTCAAAGATGATGGTCTTCGGGCCAAACTGTTAATTCCTGAATATCTACAAAGAGAGCAACATTTTCTGGCCAGAAATTCTTTTCAAAATACACCACTCAGACAATGTCTCTAGTCCAAATTTTGCTTCAAAACAAGACTTACCAGCTTGTGATTTGTTTGCTGTTGTGTCATCTGTCAGTAACAAAAGAAAAGCGATATCAAACATAACATTCATAAAATCTTAACGATTTGTACAGCAGTTAATGGGATCTATAAGAGCAGATTACTTGATACATTAATGGAAGTAAATGTTAGGTTAGGTGGTTGCAGACTCCAGGCGATGCATAATTTTGACCCCAAAACTACCAAATGCTATATATTTGTCCAGGCCTGATATTACATTTAATAAAATGCATGTACAATTTTTGTAATCAGTGTAATCTTACTTAAGAACATCCATATTATTTTCTGGAAATGTCCAGATTGAAGCATCCTTTGTGATACTGCAGTTCAATAATCAATCCCCTATCAATTATTATAAATTACTCCTGAATGTAGATGGGCTGGTTAGTATGTTCGCAGGTGACACCAAGATTACTGGAGTTGTGGACGGTGAGAAAGACTATCACTGTCAAGGATAACTGTGGGATATCGCTCACCTGCAGAAATGGGCAGAGAAATAGCAGATGGAGTTTAATCCGAGCACGTGCGAAATGTGGCAGTTTGGGAGGTTAAATGTAAAGGAATGGTATACGCTTGATGGCAAGATATTTGACAGAAGAATCTTAGGTTCCAGGTCCATAGCTCTCTGAAAGTGGCAATGCAACTAAATAAAGTGGTAAAGAAGGCATATGGTAAGCTTGCTGTCATTGATCGGGGCATCGAATGTAAGGGTCAGGAAGTCATGATGCAGCTCCATCAGATTTTCTCTAGGCTGTAATTGGAGTATTGCATGCTGTTCTGGTCGGCCCATTACAGGATGGATGTGGAGGTTATGGAGTAGCTGCAGTATACCAGAACGCTGCCTGGATTTGGGGATATTAGTTAATAGACAATAGACAATAGGTGCAGGAGTAGGCCATACAGCCCTTCAGGCCAGCACTGCCATTCAATGTGATCATGGCTGATCATCCACAATCAGTACCCCATTTCTGCCTTCTCCCCTTATCCCCTGACTCCGCTATCTTCAACAGCCCTATCTAGCTCTCTCTTGAAAGTTTCCAGGGAACTGGCCTCCACCGCCCTCTGAGGCAGAGAATTCCACACACTTACAACTCTCTGTGTGAAAAAGTGTTTCCTCATCTCCGTTCTAAATACCTTGCTCCTTATTCTTGAACTGTGGCCCCTGGTTCTGGACTCCTCCAAAATTGAGAACATGTTTCCTGCCTCTAACGTGTCCAAACCCTTAATAATCTTATATGTTTCACTAAGATCCCCTCTCATCCTTTAAATTCCAGAACATACAAGCCCAGCCACTCCATTCTCTCAGCATATGACAGTCCCGCCATCCCGAGAATTAACCTTGTAAACCTACGCTGCACTCCCTCAATACAGGAATGTCCTTTGTCAAACTTGGAAGCCAAAACTGCACACAATACTCCAGGTGTGGTCTCACTAGGGCCCTGTACAACTGCAGAAGGACCTCTTTGCTCCTATACTCAACTCCTCTTATTATGAAGGCCAACATGCTATTCGCTTTCTTCACTGCCTGCTGTACCTGCATGCTTACTTTCATTGACTGATGAACAAGGACCCCCAGATCCCGTTGTACTTCCTCTTTTCCCAACTTGACACCATTTAGATAATAATCTTCTTACCCGTTTTTGCTACCAAAGTGGATAACCTCACATTTTTCCACATGAAACTGCATCTGCCATGCAGTTACAAGGAGAGGTCAGACAAACTTAGATTGTTTTCTTTAAAAATGTTGGGGGTTGAGAGGAGACCTTGAGGTTGAGGATTTCATCATTCTGATCCCCAGGTAGAAGCATTTAATATATGAGACTCCTCAATCTGATTAGTTCACTTCACACAAGTCCTATCTATGCTTTAGAGCGGACTGTAGTCTCTCAACAGCTTCATGTAGGAGCATCTAGTAAAAAGCCCACAGTAGATCTTTGGATAAATAAGTGTAAGAAGATAAATGTAAGATGTTTGTCTGGCAACAGATCCTGCTATTAGAACACACAAGCATCACTGAGAAACGAGTGGTACAATATGAAATAACGTTAATTGTTTATCACCAAAGATCATAGCCTCAAAATCATTTAGGTAGAAAAGCAGATCCAGTATCTAATTTCTAAAGTGACTAACATGAGGGCTGTCCCATTAAAAAATATTGTGAAGTCTTCAAGTATTATTATGATCAGCAGGAATTTCCAGCTTTCATGTTACGATCGCTTGGGTAACTGAACTTACCCGAATGCTCGCTAACATTTGTTTGCTGCTTGTTTGAAACTTACCACTTTCACTCCTGGTGATAATAGGCCCGGCGGTGATAACTGCATTCCCCGTGGAGCTGCGAGGGATGGAAGTAGTAACTTCCATTAAATCTCTTCGTTTCCTTTTGTAACAATCCTGTTAATTGAAATCAAAAATAATTTAATGCAGTAGATTTTTTGAATTTCCAATATCCCTCCATTTCACCTATATCCCTCCCTCCAACTTCAGATTTCACTCCTCTCCTTACCTGATACCCTTTTGCCTTCTTTTTACCTCTAACCTTTGACACTAACACCACCTATCCGCTAATCATCCTCCATTCACCTGCATCCACCTATCACTTGCCAGGATTTGTCCCACTCCCAGCTCTCTTTTTCACCTTTCTTCCCCTAACTCTATCAGTCTGAAAATCATCCTGACCGAAAATGTCACCTAGCCATTCCCTTCAAAGTTGCTGTCCGACTTGTTGAGTTCCTCCAGTACTTTGCTCTTGGCTCAAGATTCCAACATTTGCAGTTTCTCGTGTAATCGGTAATTAGTTATTAATTTTCCTGATCACTGGCCTTGGGGGAGGGTAAGGGAGGGGATAAGGACTTTTTTTAATTTGATGTATTAAAATAATGTTTTAGTGCATTGTAGAAGTATGATTTCAATGTTTTTTGTTTGAAGTATTTTTAAGATAATGTAGGGCCTACATGAGAGATAAGAGCTAAATTAAATATTAGTTTGTTTCATGTGTGCGGCGGTGCGGGTGGGGGGGTGGGATGGTTGGGGGAAACAGCGATTTTTTTCCCGTACTGCGGCCTAACATCGGGGAGTTGGCGGCCTTTGGTGGAGCCTGACTTTGGGAGCTTCAGCCACGGATGCCTGTGGACTTACCATTGTGAAGCTTGCGATCCCCTTGCCAGGGATCGACATCACAGCTCCAACCGCGGATGCCACATCATGGAGCTTGCGATCTCTGGTTTGAGACCGACTTCGGGAACTCCAAGCCGCAGGAGCTTTGACCGCCCCGATGCAGGAGCTTCGATCGCCCCGACTACAGATGGATCGACTGCCCAGACCGCGGGAGAATATAGAGGAAGAAGATTGGACTTTTTTACCTTCCATCACAGTGTTCAAGTATGTGGTAACTATACTATGGTATGTGGCAACTATAGGTTATGCATTATGAAACATGTCTAACCCCCTCGGTTCTGCGTTCCATGTAACGGGTTTCAAAACAAGGTCAGGCAACATCACTTGATGGAGTGGCCCTCTCTGATGAACTTAATGCATTCTATGGTTACTTTGAGCAGAAGGTCAACAGCGCAATGACATCTATCCCGACAGACTTGAGTGTGCATCTTTCCATGGACACTGTTGCAGAAGTAGGATCAGCCTTCCTGAGGGTGAACCCACAGAAAGCAACTGGCCAGAATGGAGTCCCTGGCCACGTCAATGGGAACTATGTACACACACACACACACACACATATTGAAGGTGCCGAAGTAAAGATGGTTGAAAACTTCAAGTTCCAAGGATAAAATATCACCAGCAATTTGTCCAAGGACCAGCCACATCGAAGCAATGGCCATGAAAACACATCAATCTCTCTACTTCCTCAGAAGGGTGAGGAGGTTTGGAAAGTTATAGAACGCATTCAATCCAGTCTACCAAGCAGCCTTGACCCATTGTAGTTCGCCTCCCATCACAACAGGTCCACAGACGATACCATCTCCCTGGCCCTACACTCATCCCTGGAACACCTGGATAAGAGAGACACCAACTTCAGCCTCCTATTCATAGACTAAAGCTCTGCCTTTAACACCATTATACCATCCAAGCTCATCATCAAACTCGCGGGACTTGGTGTCAGCACTCATCTCTGCAACTGGATCCTCGACTTCCTGACCAACAGACCCCAGTCAGTGAGGGAAAGGGACATCATCCTCTACGATAATCCTCAACACTGGTGTTCTCAGCCCCCTTCTTTACTCCTTGTACACTGATGACTGTGCAGCCAAGTACACATGTAATTCAATTTACAAATTTGCAGATGACACCACTGTTGTGGGCCGGATATCAAATCATGATGACGGAGGACAGGAAGGAGATTGAGAACCTGGGGTCGAGACAACAACCTTTCTATCAATGTCAGCAAGACAAAGGAGATGGTAATTGACATCAAGAAGTGAAGCGGTACACATACCCCAGTTTGCATTGACGGCGCCAAAGTAGAGATGGTTGAAAACTTCAAATTCCTAGGATTAAATGTCACCGACAACTTTTCCTGGACCACCCATATTGAAGCAACGACCAAGGAAACACACCAACGCCTCCACTTCCTTAGAAGGCTTAAGAAGTTTGGCATGTCCTCGTGACAACAGATGCATTGCAGAAAGCATTTATCGGGATGCATTAAAGCATAGTTTGGGAACAGCTCCATCCAAGACCGCAAGAAATGTAGTGAATTATGGATGTAACCCAAACCATCACATAAACCAACCTCCCTTCCATTGACCTCACACTGCCTCAGCAAGGCCGCCAGCATTATCAAGGACCAGTCTCACCCCTCTTCAACCCTCTGAGGCATAGAAATTTGAAAATGCATGCCTCCAGATTGAAGGACAGTTTCTCCAAGCTGTTATTAGGCAACTGATCGGTGCTCTCACAGCTAGAGTATGGTCCTGAACTCCTAGCTACATCATTGGTGATCTTTGGTCTGTCTTTAATCAGACTTTATCTGAATGTTGTACCCTTTATCTTTTATCTGTGCACTTTGGACACTTAATTGTAATCGTGTAAAGTGTTCTCTTTGACTGGATAACACACAAACAAAAACTTTTCAGTGTACCTTGGTATATGTGACAATAATAAACTAAACCAACAAACAGAGGGATCTTGTTGCACATGTCCATGGAATCCTGAAGGCATCAAGTGCGAGCAAATGCAACTTGTTCAATTGCAGAAAGAGTTGTTAATGAGACTTGAGGGACACTTGCCTTCATTGGAGAGGGTGTAGAGGGTGTAAGATCAAGGAGGTTACTGTACAACTTAATAAAACATTGAGTTTTATGGCCACAACTGGAATATTGTGTGGACTTCTGGTAATCGGACTATTGGAAAAAAGGAATTGTTCTTGAAAGAGTTCAAAGGCGATTAACCAGGAAGTTGCCTGGGATGGAGTTTTACATTAATTGAAATATAAAGTATGTAAGGATGGCAGGAAATGAAATATGATAAGAGAGATAATAAAACAAAATTGCGAAGCAGGAGATGTGTTGAGCATGAAGAATGGTGGTCTCTGTGACAGAGAAGATTCAAGGTTCCACGTTTACATAAAATTACACAGTACGTTACCTAGTAATTTTACTTCAGAGTCACGTGAGTGACTACGTGAAGAACCCCGTACAGCTGTTGGTACTTCATTACGTCAGACGCTTTGGTGCAGTCGGCCGGTTGGAGCAGCAGCTCTCCTCCAAACGGTAAATTTAAAACTGGAGGTAAGTTTTAAACCTTTTTTTCAGTCCTTCATTTTCTGTAACAGCGGTTGGCATTGCTCCGTTAGTGATGTTGCAGAAGGTGAAAAAGGTGGTGGCGAGGAGCTGCGGAGGGAGAAAGGTCGATGACCAGGAGAGTATTGTCAGTGGAGGCCCGTCTAGCGCACCTAGTCCGATGCCGGCTATTGAGCTAGCGATACCGGACCCACTGCCTGTGAGCAGTGTAGCCATGCATTAGGGCGTAAGGCCACTGGGAAGTCAGTTAGGCCCATTGACCCAGAGTCGGGTCTGGAGGCTGTAGCCTCTACAGGAGAGACCGTTTGCTCATGGCTCTCCCAAGTCGAGATTCCATTGCAGAGAATGCTCGACAGGGACCGACTCCATGAGGTGGAGTGGTGCCCAAGCCAGGCTATGGGAGAGCCTGTGCTCGCAGCACCTTTTACAGGGCTGCCAGAATATCCTGCCTATGAGGAGGAAATTCAAACAGTGCAGTTTGCTGACACCGAATCAATGGTGGGAGAGAGCAGTAAGGGTGTACAATTAGAAATCATCCCTAACATTGCAGAAAGGTTTGCTGTGCCTAGAGAGGCAGGAGAGCCGATTGGGGAAGAGTTGGCTTCATCAATACAGTACATGCTCTCCCACCAACTGCAGGAGTTGGCCATGGACGAGGCGGCCAAGAAATATGAAGCTCCTATAAATTGTGGCTTACTCAAGGTGCCGATGGTCAACCATCAGATTTGGACACAGTTGGGGGTGTCAGCCAGGGCTCAGGAAATGAAGTTTCAGAAGGTGCTCAAATTACTTTCGGCAGGGCTTACGGCTTTTGCGAAGATAGTGGATACAGGGCATATGTCTGAAGCCCATCAGGATGCACTGGGATTGCTTTGTAGTGCGTTTTTCAAAATTAATAACATTAGAAGAACAGCTATAAGGCCGGTTATAAATCCCAATCTGGCGGCTTTGTGCAAGCCGCCCAGCGTACCGCCACCTTATCTGTTATTTGGAGTTGATCTCGCTAAGCGAGTAAAAGAATGCCATGAGGATGCAAAAACTATGGGCCTCATTAAGCCAGTTGGAAAACAGGGGAAGAGGTTTTATCCTTACCGACGGGGCACCAGTTCAGACGCAGGGAAAGGAACCAGCCATGCAGGTCTGCAATAGCGGAACTGGCAGGCTGCCACTGGTGTGAAGGGGAAGATGCCTTTTCCTACAAGGGGACGCGGCCAACATGGTCTGCAAGGACGTATGCAGGTGAGAAAAATGCCTCTTAGAGAGAATGAATTAAGTAACATAGATGTTCAAATTGGGGGAAGGTTACATTTGTTTCTCACACGATGGCAGGAGTTAATATCAGATTCATTTATACTTAACAGTATTGAAGGGGTAAAAATTGAATTTTACTCTAATGAGAGTCCACCTAATCAACATGTTCCAAGTCGGAAACTTATATTTTCAGATGAAGAAAATGTGCTCATACAAGCAGAAATTAATACATTACACAAGAAAGGGGTTATTGAGAAGTCAGTCTTTCAAAGTCGTCAGTTTGTGTCAAGTATTTTTCCAAGGTCTAAAAAGACTGGGGGGATATAGAATTATCCTGGATTTGACGAGTTTGAACACATTTGTTTGCTATAGACATTTCAAAATGGAATGGTGTTATATGGCAAGCATTGATTTAAAGGATGCATATTATTCAGTGTCTATTCATGGTGATGATAGGAGGTATTTGAAATTTATCTGGATGACTCAGTTGTGGCAATTCAATGCACTGCCTAATGGGTTAACTTCAGCTCCTAGATTATTTACTAAATTGTTAAAAACCTGTGTTAGCATTACTCAGAGCTCAGGGGCATGTGGTAATGGCCTATTTAGACCATATTTTAATTGTTGGAAAGACTCATGCTGAAGCTGAGTCATCTGTTTCAATTGTTAAATTCACTTCTGAACAATTAGTGTTTGTCATTCATCCAGATAAATCCAAATTATCACCAGTTCAAATCATTGATTATTTGGGATTTACCATCAATTCAAATCACATGTTGGTAACTTTGCCTAGGGACAAATTGCAACAGTTAATTGAGGAATGTGTTAATCTCCTTAGAGAACAACGGCCTTCAATTAGACAAGTAGCCAGTTTAATTGGTAAATTGGTGGCTGCTTTTCCAGCTGTGCAGTATGGTCCTCTGCATTATCAACAATTACACCGATCAAAGGAACAGGCACTGAGAATACAAGTGGGCCATTTTGACAGGCCTATGTAATTGTCAGCTGGGGCAGTTTCCGACATTCAATGGTGGATTGTAAATGTTTGAAAAAGCTTTAGGAAGGTTTTGGTGGAACCACCTTCAATTATATTACAGACAGATGTAAGTGCGCTGGGTTGGGGTGTAACAGATATGTCTTCCAGTTGAGGAGGAAGATGGAATACTGATGACACATCCCTTCTTCAATTAAGAGGGATCAATTATTTAGAGTTGGTGGGAACCTGGTATTGGCTTAAAGCTTATTGCTCTACCTGAAGGGACTTGCATGTGCAGGTTCAGATTGACAACACCACAGCTGTGGCATATGTAAACCACATGGGTGGAGTCAAGTCACAATCTTGTGATAGACTGGTTAATCAGAACTGGAGCTGGTGCATTGACCAAAATATCTGGCTTTCAGCAATATATTTGCCAGGTAGATTCAACACTGTAGCTGACACTAGGTCACGTCAGTTCAATGATAACATAGAATGGATGTTAAATGAGGATGTATTTAGTGATTGCTCTGTATGGAATGCCAGATATTGACTTGTTTGCATCTAGATTAAACCATCAGTTGCCCAGATATGTTTCATGGGAACCAGATCCTGGTGCAGCAGCAGTGGATGCTTTCTCGCTGCATTGGGTTGGGATGTTTGTTTATGCATTTTCTCCATTCTGTCTCATCAGTAGATGCTTGCAAAAGATCGAGCAGGACTCCGCTTCAGGAGTATTGGTAGTGTTGAATGGCACATGATTATTCCCAAGCATAAAAAGCTAATGGTAAATCCAGTAACTGGGGATCAACATCCTTTACATGATCGTATTGATCTGTTAATTTGCAGATTTTAAGGAGGCCATACCTGGGGAGAGGACTGTCTGATCATACTGTGGATGTTCACACGTCAGCCTGCAGGGATAGTACCCAGAAGCAGTACATCACCTTGATAAGGAAGCAGGAGGAATTCTGTCTACAGCAGAATATTTCATATCAAACTGCAAGGATCACAGACGTATTGGAGTTTTTGTCCACTCATTATTTTGATCAAAAATTAAGTTATTGTGCGATCAATACAGCCAGAAGTGCTTTGCCTTCTTATTCACCCATGAATTTAGAGTTACATTCAGTAGGACACATCCGTTAGTTTCTCGATTTATGAATGGAGTTTTCAATTCTAATCCTCCTAAACCCACGAATGCCGGTATTTGGAATGTGAGTGAAGTTCTTATGCTTCTTCGCCAATGGGCTCCTGTTGCAAGCCTATCTCTAGCCAAATTAACCATGAAGGTGGTCATGCTTATGGCGTTGGTTTCAGCCCAAAGTGTGCAAACATTGCAAAAGCTTCGGCAAGACAGAATGCATGTATCGGCAGATGCCATTATATTTTATGTCTATGATTTGCTTAAACATAGTAGAATAGGCATGACAGGATGTAAGATTGTGTTTTCAGCATACCCCACAGATGATCACCTGTGTGTAGTTTCACATTTATCTTGTTACATTGAGGCCACCAGGGCCCTACGAGGAACAGAGTCTGCATTATTTATTAGTCACAAAAAACCACACAGTAAGGTGTCGGTGCAAACAATATCAAGGTGGCTAAAGCAGGTTCTGGGAAGTGCTGGGACTGATACTGATAAATTCAAATCTCATTCCACCAGGGCGGCATCAACATCTGCGGCAAGGGCGATGGATGTGCCTATAGACCATATCCTCGCGGCCGCACGATGGTCCAGTGAGCTGACCTTTCAAAGGTTTTATCACAAGCTGATTTCAAGGCTGGGGGTGTTTGCTGATTCTGTTTTGAGTTCTGTTATAGTTTTCCCCTGAGTTAGAGGGGCTTGTTATGGTTTCATTTGTAAATAAACTGTTATTCATTTAACAAATGTTATTATTGATGAATTATTGATTGTTCACGACTTTTGAGTCAATCGATGTAGTGTGAACGCCGGAATTGGGTCTACGGCGTGAAATCACAGTGCTTTGAAGTCTTCACATAGTCACTCACGTGACTCCGAAGTAAAATAGTAAGATTAAACGAGATTTATTTTATGAGGAGTTGCGATGAGGGACAACGTTCCCTCCGCTCCCAGCCCTCATAGATCTCATCTGGTAGTTCTAGTCTTTGTTGTCTTACCATTATACTTCAGTCATTATTACCTGTGATTTCACTCCGCTGCTTTGAAGATTGACGCACCAACGGCTGTACGGAATTCTTCACGTAGTCCCTCATCGCAACTCCTCATAAAATAAAGATCAAACTTCCAACTGGTATGTTCTCATTTAATCTTACTATTTTGAGACACAAGAAACTGCAGATGCTGGATTCTTGAACATGAATTGGTGGAGGAACTCATTGGGTCAGGCAGCAACTGTGGGGGGAATGGAGAGACAACATCTCATGTTGTGACCCTTCTTCAGAGTTTTTCTTTTTGCCTCTGAATATTATCTATTTGACATAACACTCACAAAGACTTAATTAAAATGATGGGGTGGGAAATTGCAACCTTCACGTGGTCCACCCTTTTTTGACTAATACAATCAACCCGACGTGCACAAATAATTAGATCAAATAGAACAAGTTGACCTAGGTTGATCTTTAGGCTGTGCACGCCATACACAAGAAAATTAAAAAGAATTAAAGTAATGCCACTTACTGGTGTCAAGAATGGGCAATCGTCTGACTTGCAAAGCTTCGTTACACAGTGCAAGAATACTGGAGACATCCTCTGGTTCTTATGTTTCACAAAGCGAAAAACCTCAAATGAGAATCTGCCCATTTGACTCCTGCCATTTTCTATAACTGTAGTTTGTGAATCCTTGTTACAGCTGTTCTCAGCAAAAAACAAAACAAAAAATGAAGTTAGCATTCGTCATAAACTTTGCTTATCCTTCTAAAACTTGCTCATGTTTAAGAGTTTAAAATTTGAGCTAATCTGCTCCACTGTATTATTAAAACCTCTTGTGACCAATGAATGAATTATCTTGGAGGATATAGATCTGGAACAAACATTACAACCCTTCCTTTAATTATCCACATTTGAATGCCCTTATTTGGATATTGTCCATTTCAACCATTTATCTAAAATAATCCATAATATCCTGAGAGTGATGCTACGTAATCAACATTAAAAGGTCTGTTGTGGTGACGCGTTGAAAAACTGGCTAGTTCATTGCTAGTTGTGTCGTTCAGTTTGAGCTCCTTTCACTGGTTTGTATGACACCATAGGCTGACTTTTTGCAAACTGCATTTCAATTTATGTTGGGAATTTAATTATATCATTGCTATGAGTTCTTTTGAATGTAAGGTGGAAAATTGGATGTAACCAACAGGAGTGCAAATAGAGACGCAAGGAACGACAAATACAACACCCAAATTGCTGGAGTACCTCAGCAATTCAGGCAACGTCTGTAAACAACATCAATAGACGATGTTTCAGGTTGGGACTCGTCTTCAGACTGATTGTGGTAATGGGGAGAAAGTTGGGAAAGAGGTGGGGGTGGGATAGAGCCTGGCAAGTAATAGGTGGATACAGGTGAGGGGGGGTTGATTGGCAAATGGGTGGACACAGACTAGAGATGAAACAAGACTAAAGAGTGCCAGAACAGCAGAGAAGAGTGAAATGTTAAGCCAGAGGGAGAGATATAGGTGAAAGGGACAGGTTGGGGGAAATGATGTGGCATAGAGATGGGGCAATGGGAGAAATGGGTGCATACTGGGATGGAGGTATGATAAAGCAGTAGAGACATAATGCAATAAAACTACAATAGGAAAATATGATAAGCTGGTAGAACCATAATGCTAGTAATTCAGTTTCCTGCCTGGATTTACCAGAGCACATTTCAACCTCAGCTTGAAGGTTCAGGACAAATGCAGGTAGTTTCTGCAGAAAATTGAGTAAAGCAATATTTGCAGCCCAACCTCTAGCTTCTTGAGTAGGATAAGGATAAGAATAAATATAATTCACCATGACAGATATTTCATGGATTTTGAGTTTAAGAAATTTCATTATCTTTATTTGCTGTATCATTTTGGCAGCAGCAATTTGTCAAAACCAGGGAGCCACAGAAATTTGTGTTTGTGCCTCAACAGTTTCTGATCTACATCAATGATTTAGACAAGCATAATATATTCACATTTGCCAATTATAAACATTTGCTTATTTAGATCAGCAATTAATAGTTTGTCAGCTCTTATTACAAAATGGTCAGGAGTGAGAATTTGTTAAGCTTGCTGCAATTCTACATGGGTTTAATCTGACTATGTTTGAGATATGGGGTGTGTACTTTTAATCTTTTCCGAAAAGATCAATATTTTTGCCCGAGCATGTGTGAAGAGATGTCATGTGAGGATAAATTGTGTAAAATCAGTCTATATTCTTTAGTGTTTAGAGTTTATGTGTGATTTCATTGAAAGTTAACAAGTTAACATGTTAAATTTCCAATTACTGAAGAGTCTGAAGTTGACGGGTCACAGCTGTGGGGAGAAGGCAGGAACGGGGTACTGATTTTGGATGATCAGCCATGATTATATTGAATGGCGGTGCTGGCTGGAAGGGCCAAATGGCCTACTCCTGCACCTATTTTTTGACACAAAAAAAGCTGGAGTAACTCAGCAGGACAGGCAGAATGGGCGACTTTTCGGGCCGAGACCCTTCTTCAGACTGGATAGGGATAAGGGAAGCAAGCGATATAGATGGTGACGTGGAGAGATAAAGAACAATGAATGAAAGATATGCAAAAAAGTAACAATGATAAAAGAAAAAGGCCATTGTTAGCTGTTTATAGGCCTGCACCTATTTTTAATGTTTCTATCAAGCAGTGAGACTGGGCCGTCTGCAGAGAAACATGAGTGCGGCTGGCAGGTGGCATATCCACCCCAACTCTTAGATCCAGCATTCTGGATTGCTAGAAAAAAATTTCTACACTCAGTACGTTATGTTTCTTTGGAAATTGCAATCTGGGGGAGCTGTGGAAATTGAGTCATGGAGCACGTGGGGTCTTGGATTGGTAGATTTTTGGCTAAAGATTGCCAGGGTACGTGAGAATGTGCCTTGTAACGCAGATTAAGGAGAAGATCTGTGATGAAAATAATGAATATTAAAGTCAGCCAAGGTTTGTATGGCCCAGACCAGCTCTCTGTGTTGTTACCACAAACACATAGAACAATACCACGACTAATTGCAATTGATTCCTGTTATTTTTAACCATTCAAGTAACTATCCAACTTTATTTTGATGTTTCTACTGAATCTTTTCACGTCACCCTTTCTGGCACTACTTGCAAGATCAACACTTGCTGTGTAAAACAAATCTCATGCCATCCCTATTGTTTTTATATAAATCACCTTACAAATGTGCTCCCACTTGCCATCATGCCAATTTAGTTTAGATTAGTTTTAGAGATACAGCATGGAAACAGGCCCTTCGGCCCACCCAGTCCGCACACACCAGCGATTCCTGCACATTAACACCATCCTACTAAGGAGAATTTACACACTAAGGACAATTTACACATACACCAAGTCAATTAACCTACAAACCTGTACGTCTTTGGAGTGTGGGAGGAAACTGAAGATCTCGGAGAAAACCCACACGGTCATGGGGAGAAGGTGTAAACTCTGTTCAGACAGCACCCGTAGACGGGATCGAACCTGGTTCTCTGGCATTGCAAGCTCTGGAAGGCAGCAGCTCTACACCATCATGGCTGCCCTTTCAAATTCTCGAAACAGTCACCCCTATACTCCACAAAAAAACAGTCCTGATAATGAACAGGTCATTTACGTGACCACTGAGGCTCCCCACTCTGTGGAGAAAACCCCAATCTTCTCCAGTCTCTCCACCCACACATCTTAAAGTAGGAAGCCCACTCACCTGAAGAAAAGGTCATATCTATGTTCATCATTTGGATTACCAGAAGGAGTGGTGTAACAATAATCCATGAACACGTACCATCTGCAGAGATAATGTAAGAGTTTTTCACCTGGAAATGTTTATTATACTGATAATGAATCAAATTAAATAGGAAAATAAACATGTTTACCTTCCATCCAGATTTGTAGCTTTCACAGCTGCATACACCTTGGTCTTTAAAGGCAACCCCAAAGTTGGTATCACTAGAGGAAGGTTGTAGGATGAATCCTGGAGAAATGGAAAATTAGAGTTCTCATCACTCTATTCACTGATAAACGGATTTTGCATTATAATTTTCTATTATAAATGGACTTACTTTCAGTCTATTAAGCAACACATTCTTATGGGAAGGGAAGGTGCAAGAAGCCAATGTGCAAGAAACCAATAACGTAACATGTAGTCATGTTTCTGGTAGCATGTATTTGATTACGGTTCTGAATGTTATCTGTTTAATCTCATGTGCAAAAATTCTGCTGAGAAACTGCAAGGTGCAATTGATGGGGAGAAGGGAGGAAAATGGGATTTGGAGGCATAGATCGGCCATGATTGAATGGTGGAGTGGACTTCATGGGCTCCTATAACTTGTGCAATTGAAGTCGGGTAAGAGTGTGGGCCCACAACAGATCCCTTGACTGCACGCAAGGTACATGGCAATATTCCTTGTAAGAGCAAACTTGTACTGAGACTTTTCTTCTGTCAGTTGCTGGAGGTGCAGAGAATGGCGTTCACAGAGGGAGTGAGCTCAGGGAAGCAGGTTGGGTGCGGGTGGAATGGGAGCCTGTGAGATATAATCTGTGAGATGTTATTTCTGTGCTGACAGGAATTACCGAGAAACGAGGAAATGGGAATCACATTAATGACCTGAGTGATTACTGAGAAATTGTAATGAGCTTGTAAATTTACAATTTACAATTTACAGCCAGCAACAGGTTGTTAGACCAAAACAAACCACTTATGAACCACCTGTTTGGGCTTGTGTTATATTGTGTTATTGTGTTGTGTGACCCATCTAACTCAGCACTCTTTTCAGAGGCCAAATGTACAGACTCATAGGAGTAAGGGTCCACAGGGACCTGTTAGCACTGATCCCACTGTACGGAATGATAGAAACCGACATGATATCTGGAAATTAATAGAGAAGCAGAATCAGATTACTACTCTGCTAATTCAACAAAATATCTCTTCTACCTTACCATCAATAAACATTCCTGTTCATGATGGTGACCCTTTGCAGTTTGAAATTTTCATTATGGCATTTGAGAAAGGAGTGGATAGGAAATCTACTGATAAGTGTGATTGCTTGCATTTTCTAGAGCAATACGCAAGAGGGCATCTAAAAGAGTTAGTCCACAGTTGCCGACATTGGCTTCCAGCAGATGGCTATCGAAAGGCGAAAGCTCTGCTTAAAAAATATTTTCGTGTTATCTTTATTTTGGTAAGTCAAAATAAAGCAAGGAGTAAAAGCCAGGATCTGTAGAGAAGGAGGGAGGTAGAGCAAACTGAGAATGAAAGCCGACAGAACAGTATGTGTGGCTTACACCAAGGGTGATGCATTGGCACATTTTTTAAATCTATTATCAGTCTCTGTGAACCGGTATCTTACACGGTGAGTCCCCTGTACAAGTTCACAAGTGACAGGAGTAGAATTAGGCCATTCGGCCCATCGAGTCTACTCCGCCATTCCATCATGGCTGATCTCTGCCTCCTAATCCCATTTTCCTGCCTTCTCCCCATAACCCTTGACACCCGTTCTAATCAAGAATTTGTCTATTTCTGCCTTAAAAATATCCACTGATGTAGCCTACACAGCCATCGCAGATTAACTACCCTCTGACTAAAGAAGTTCCTCCTCACCTCCTTTCTAAAGGAGTGCTCTTTAATTTTGTGGCTGTGACCTCTGGTCCTAGATTCTCCCACCAGTGGAAACATGCTTTCCACTTCCACTCTATCTATGCCTGCAGCAGCCATTCATGCTTAGGCTAGTTACTGTTAGCATATTTCATTGTTTTGTCTGGATATTTCTAGAAATATTGTTTTGTTCGCTTGAGGGTGAGCTTTTGATACGTAGATGAACGTTACATATAGCGTAGTCACAGGGAGTGGCTCGATCAGACGGGAGAGAAGGAATACATTTTTTACCAGAGCAAATAGTAAGAACGGAAAGCTACGATTTGTAGAAGGATAAAGAGGATCTGGTATGTTTGCTACTTTGTCTGTACAACTATTTCAAAAAAGAATCAATTAAGCTGGAAAGAACGACTGGAGGATTCATTTTTGCTATCGGCTGCATACAATCACTCGTCCCTGCCTGTGTAAAAACGGCAATGGAAAGCTGAGGCTTGGACTAGTTTGAAATTCCCATTATATTAAAGTAAAAATTATTCTCTATGAGTGGAACTGAAGCCAAAACTGGAACAAAGAATCTGCCTGACGTTGTCAACTCGACAAGGTCACTGCCTCCGCCAAGCTGCTAAACGAAGATTGGAAACTTCCAAAGCCAGTGCAGGGAATCATGAGTAAATGTACAGAATTAAGCTTTAGAACGGCTACTTTAAGTCGTATAGAATGGCCAAGAAGGCTGTATTTGGAACGGCCAAGGTTGTATTTGGAAAAGCTGCATTAGGCTTTAAAAGAAATGCTGCGAAAGCTGTATTGGAAATGACTGTTACTGTGGAAACATGTACGGTGACCTTGAGAATCTCTACGATATCTATGTTTTGAATTGTTTTGAATATCAGTCTGGAAAGCATACGTCAACACGTCATTACGTCAACACGTCTTTAAAGAGATTGTGAGCCAGTATGTCTAAAGCTCACCCACAAGAGGGCGAATTGGAACAGGATTATGGAAAATGGGAAAGAAGAACCATTGAACTCACTGACAAAGGCCAGGTATTGCTCTTTGTAAGATATGAGAAGTCAAGAAAAACGTTATGTAAACGAGCTATCAAGTTAATTGAAAAGCTGAAGGAGCTCATGAAATCAGATGAAAATGCAAAGCAAGTACAATCTCACCCAGTTCAATTAAGCTCCGCAATGAAAACAGAGAAAATTACAAGTCATTGGCGAAGGTACCACTGCCTGAAAGGGAGCTTGAAGGGCAAGATCAGTGGTTTCAAGAAATGATGTAATATCTTAATGTTTTGATACAAGATGGTTATCTTGTTGTCTGAAAATGGATAACTAACTACGTAATCTATAGTTGGAAGTGCTATACAACAAAGTGTTGTATCCACAGAAGAAATTGGACCTGAAGACCGTGTTTCAAATGTCTCAAAAAGAAGAATAAGCCACAAATCTAATTCATGTGTATTTTGAAGGGTCTCTTCTCCTATTGGAGCTCAAGTAGATATGGCTGTTCTCTTGGAACGGGCTGCCACCATGGACAAAAAGCACGAGCTTGAGGCACAAGAAGAGCAATTGATAAGAGAGACTGAGGCATGAAAGGGGCAATTAAAAAGAGAGAACAGCTGGAACTAAAGACAGAGATGGCAGTGGCCAGTGCAAGGATCAATATACTTGAGGGCAAGGGTTCAAGAAGCAGATCTCACGGGACGAGCTCTTTTATGGACGAAGCAGCTGCTAAAAGGGAACCAGCAGCTAAATTAAATCTACAGGCAGATGAATGCTGGCCTGATCAAGTGCAACAAAGACAGAATGTGTTGATGGGAAGCAAAGCTTGCTCCCAGCAACAGGTTGTTAGACCAAAACAAACAACTGATCAGCCCAAACAGGTGGTTCATGTTGAGACCATCTAGCTCAGCACTCTTTTCAGAGGCAAATGTACAGACTTATAGGAGTGAGGATACGCAGGGGCCAGTTAGCACTGCTCCCCCTGTAGGGAATGATGGAAACCATCGTGATATCGGGAAATTACGAGAGGCAGCATCAATCCCGTGGTCCCTGCTCCATGATTGGATAGTCAGCGACTAAACCGTCCCCCCCCACCTGGTTTGCCAGGTGAGGAAGGGGCTGTGGACCAAAAACAAAACCTGTCAAAGGGCAGATGAGCTCCTAGCGAGTCAATGGCCGCCCACACATCAGTAGAAGTTGCGATCACTGTCATACATAGCATCGTAAGGAATGATGATAAAGCACACATACCAAAATCCTATACTTCCAGCGGCGGAAGTCCGCAGGAACTGGAGGACAGAGATGTGTGGTACGTTAGTCACCATTCCCCAATGGAAATCAACACCACTGCATCACTAATGTTTTCGACGATGATGAATGAAAGAAGAATCAGATTACTACTCTTCTAACTCAACAAAATATCTCTTCTACCTTACCTCCAAGAAACATTCCTGTTCATGATGGTGACCCTTTGCAGTATGACATTTTCATTACGGCATTTGGGAAAGGAGTGGAACGGAGAACTACTGATAAGAGTGATAGCTTGCATTTTCTGGAACAATACACAAGAGGGCATCTAAAAGAGCAAATCCACAGTTGCCGACATTTGCTTCCAGTCGATGGCTATCAAAAAGCGAAAGCTCTGCTGAAAAAATATTTTGGTAATGAACAGAAGATTGCCAGTCCATACATGGGCAAGGCTTTTGCTTGGTCAGTGATAAAGGCAGAGGATGTGAAGGCATTGCATGTGTTTTCACTGTTTCTTAGAGGTTGTTGCAATGCAATGGAACATCTCACATATATGGAGGAAATGAATGTTGCAACCAATATGAAAACTATCCTTCCAAATTGCCTTTCAGGGTTAGAGACAAGTGGAGGGATAGTGCATCTCAGATACACAAAACGCATGGACATCAAGCAAATTTTCCTGATCTGATGGATTTCTTGGAGTGGCAAGTGGAGATAATGTCAGATCCACTTTTTTGAGGCATTCAGGAACCTACACCAATGGAAACTGTGAAAGGTTCAACTTTTGCTAAAACAAGAGAAAGATCAGGACAGAAAGGAAACAGTTTTGCAACAACTGCATTACCTGTAGAAACAACAGTGCAAGGAAATCCGACAACAGGTGAATTGAGAAGAGATGCGTCTACCATTAACACTCAAGGTTCTTGTTGGTTCGGTGATAAAAGTGGTCACACATCAGGGCAGCGTCGACTGTTCAAGTAGAAGGGGAATAAAGAAAAGATGGACTTCTTAAAGCAGGAGGGAGTCTGCTTTTGATGTTTGAAGAGAGGACACATGTGTAGAAACTGCATGAGTCGTATGCAAACTGCATGAGTCGTATGAGGTGTGCAAACTGAACAGAAGAACACAAAGAAGCCGGAGCATACAGAACAGAATGAGAAGTCAACTGTAAGTGATGCTGTTTCCTCATCTGGGATGTGTGCGCATATTGGGGCCGGTGATGAAGCCCGCATCTTCTCCATCTTACCAGTACAGGTAAAGAGCCGCAAGGGAGACACGGTGTTGCAAACATACGCATTTTTTGGATCATGGAAGTTCAACAACCTTTTGTACAGAAAGCTTGATGAGAAGGCTGAAAATTAAAGGACAACAGACTAAGATTCTCTTGCGGACCATGAATGAAGAGAAGCCTGTGTTCAGTCATCATATCTCAGGTTTGGAAATATGTAGGCTGGACAAAGACGATTTAATACAACTATCTGATGTGTTCACACATAAGACCATGCCCGTTTCTCATCTAAACATTCCCAAGCAGGAAGAGCTGAAGTAATGGCCTTACTTGAAGGATATCAAGATTCCTAAAATAAACCCTGGCATCGACCTACTCATCGGAACAAATGCTTCAAAGGTATTGGAACCTTGGTAGCTGGTCAACACCCAAGGGGATGGACCATTTGCCGTGACTTGGATGGGTCATCTATGGTCCCCTGAAAAGATACAATGAAAGCAGGGATGAAAATGCCTGCCCTGCTGCTGCTGTCAATCGAATATCTACTGTAAACTTAGAGGAGCTACTGGTCGAGCAATACAATCACGACTTCAGTGAAAGAACCAGCAAGGAAGCAGAAGAAATGTCCAGAGAAGAGGTAAAGTTCTTGGATATTATGATTCACTCAGTGAAGATGATAGATGGACACTATTGCCTAGACTGACCTTTCAAACATTAAAGTGTCAGTTTGCCAAAAAACGTTGCATTGCAGTGCAGCGCATCCAGAACCTGAAACGCAGGTTTGGTGAGAATAAGATATTTAATGATAAATATACATCTTTCCTCACAGAAATGATTGATGGTTATGCTGAAATGGTACCAGTGAACCATCTGAATCAAAGTGATGGAGAGCTCTGGTACATCCCACACCATGGGGTATATCACTCAAGGTAAGGGACCTTGAGGGTGGTCGTAGACTGTGGGGCAGTCTTCAAAGGAACATCACTTAACTGCCAACTGCTGCAGGGACCAGACCTTACCAACTCACTCATTGGAGTTCTCATCAAATTCAGCCAAGAACCGGTTGCTTTGATGGCTGATATCAAGGCAATGTTTCATCAAGTCAAAGTATCAGAAAAACATATTGACTATTTGCGATTCCCGTGGTGGCCTGAGGGTGATGCACAGCAAAATCTTGTTGAATACCGGATTAAGGTACATCTTTTTGGAGCAGTGTCATCACCAAGTTGTACAAACGTTGCGAGGTGACAAACACAGTAAAGAACAACTTTTCTGCAGATGATTGTTCAAAGTCCATGCCTTCGGAACAGGAAGCAATTCAAATGGCAGCACACCTGACGTCCCTCTGCCAAATGGGAGGATTCATGCTGTCAAAGTGGATCAGCAACAGCCGTGCTGTATTGACATCCATTCCACAAGAACACAGAGCCAAGGAAACCAGGGATTTGGACTTGGACAAAGAGAATTTGCCTATGGAAGGTGCACTGGGATTGCACTGGTGCATAGAAGCAGATGTGTTCAAGTTCAGAATTGTGCGTACAGTACCACTTCAGACTAAGAACAACATCTTGGTAAGACCGGTAAGAACTAAGATATATGTCTGTTCCAAGAAGCCAAAGAAGAAGATTGAAGAATCACTAAAGAAGTTTGAATGCCAACACATAGTGCATACCTTTTGTGTTTGATAATATTAAAGTTCCTTTAATGTTTATTGGTAATTGCTTCATTATATATGTAGAACAATTAGGGACCGGTGTGTAGGGGCCATTCATGCTTAGACTAGTTACTGTTAGTATATTTTATTGTTTTGTCTAGATATATCTCGCAATATGTTTTGTACGCTTGCAGGCGGGCTTTAGATACGAAGATGAACGTTACATATAGCGTAGTCACAGTGAGTGGCTCGATCAGACGGGAGCCGGCACGGGAGAAGGAATACAGTTTTTACCAGATCAGATAGTAAGAACGGAAAGCTACGATTTGTATAAGGATGAAGAGAGTCTGGTATGTTTGCTACTTTATCTGTACAACTATTTCAAGAAAGAATTAATTAAAATGTAAAGAACGCCTGGAAGATTTGTTTTTGCTATCGGCAGCGTACAGTCACTCCTCCCTGCTGGTGTAGGCAATTGAGAGCTGAAGCTTGGAATAGTTTGAAATTGCCATTACAATGCCTTTCATTATTCTGTAAGTTTCAATTAGGTCCCCCCTCAACCTTCTAAACTCCAGCGAGTAGAGACCCAGTGCTCTCAAACGCTCATCATATGCTAACCCACTCATTCCTGGAATCATTCTTGTAAACCTCCTGTGGTCTCTCTGCAGAGCCAGCACATTCTTCCTTAGATATGGGGCCCAACTTTGCTCACAGTACTCCAAATGCGGCCTGACCAGGGCTTTTTGAGCCTCATCATTACATCTCTGTTTTAGTATTCCAGTCCTAAAATGCTAACATTGAATTTGTCTTCCTTACTACCAATTCGACTTGCAAATTAACTTTTGTACCTCCAATTTCTGGATTCTCTCTCCATTAAGAAAATCATCTAGGTCTTTATTCTTATTGCTAAAATGCATAGCTCCGCATTTTGCTACGCTGGATGTTATATGCCACTTCTCTGCCCACTCTCCTAACCTGCCCAAGTCCTTTTGCAGAGTCCTTGCTTCCTCTACAATTCCTGCCCCTTCACCTATCTTAGCATCATCTGCAAACTCAGCCACAAAACCTTCAATCGCCTTATCCAAATCATTAATATAAAACGTGAAGAGAAGCGCCCCCAGCAGCGAGCCTTGTGGAACTTCACTAGTTACTGGCAGCCAACCTGAAAAAGCGCAACTCTTTGCCTTCTGCCATCCAGCCAACCCACTATCCATGCTAGTATCATCCCTTTAATACCATGGGCTCTCTTCTTCCCTAGCAGCCTGATGTGCAGCACCTTATCAAAGACCTTCTGAAAATCTAGGTATACAACATCTGCCGCCTCCTCTCTGTCTGTCCTGCTATTAAATTTCTCAAAGAACTCCAGCAGATTCATCAGGCAAGATTTTCCCTTCACAAAACCATGCTGACTTCAGCCTATTTTATCGTGAACTTCTAAGTACTGGTTAACATCAACCTTTATAATTGACTCTAAAATTCACCAAGCTCTGAAATCAGGCTAACCGGCCTATAGTTTCAGCTCTTCTGTTTTGCTCCCTTCTTGTATAGCGGGGTGATATTCACAATTTTCCAATCTTCAGGAGTCACTCGTAACTCTAGCGATTCTTGAAATGTCACAACTAATGCCTCCACTATCTCTGAGGCCACCTCCTTCAGAGTCCTGGGGTGCAGTCCATCTGGTCCAGGTGACTTATCCACCCTCAGATATTTCAGTTTTCCTCGCACCTTCTCCTTAGTAATCGCCACTCCACTAACCTCCACCCCCTGACAGTCTAGGATTGCAGGCACACTGCTGGTGTCTTCCAGATCTGCACACGGATGCCTGAATCCTTTTTGCAATGTGGTGCACAAAGCTGACAATGAATGTTTTGATGCACAAAGTCAGAGTGTATTGGATATGATTGTGCCTGTTGCCAGAGAAACAGACATATAGGAAGTCACTATGAACCATTTCACACTGAAAATAGGCACAAAATGCTGCAGTAGCTCAGTGGAACAGCCAGCATCTCTGGATAGAAGGAACGGGTGACGTTTTGGGTCGAAACCCTTCTTCAGACTGAAGAATGATCTCAATCCGAAACGTCACCCATTCCTTCTATCCAGTGGTGAAGAGCTGCCTGTTCTGCTGAGTTATTCCAGCATTTTGTGTCTATTGTTGGTGTAAACCAGCATCTGCAATTCCTTCCTAAGCATTTCATACTGCTGCCCTTCCTCAGTAATGAATTAGATCATAAATCAAATTATGGGTTAAGACTAAATGGACCAAGGCAATCATAATTCTATCATTTAGGTAATGTGAGCCTTTAAAAGGTTTCAGTATTTTTTTTAAGCAAAAATGGGAAAAAGGATTGGAATTGGAAATGATTTGGACTTGTTCATCTCAGCATCTTGTTGCATTTCATCAGTTGTAATAACATGAAGCATGGTTCAGTCGGTTGTTGCTGCGACATTAACAGAATAAACCTTATCTAAAAGAAGATGTTCCCCAGTTTTAGGATTAGATGAAATTATCTATTTTGAGATTTGTATACATGTCTCTATAGATATTGTTATGTGAAATTGTTCCATTCATTGTTAAGATGTATACTTCAATCTTTTTAAAAATTATATAATAATTGTTTGCTTGTATTATTTTTTATTTTTATTGTTTTGGTTCTAAAAAAATATATATATATTTTTCTTATATAATCATAATCAATATTATTGAATCTCCATCTTCGTTGATTATACACCTATTCTTTTACTTCTTCACTGTCTAAAAAAAATAGAAGCTTATATAAATCATTTCGTATAACTTTTGAAACAAGTTAAATGTGTATTTAAAAAACTGTTATATCATTGGCAACATGCATTGCTTCTAATAAAAATATTATTTAAAAAAATAAATAGAAGAAGACGTTGACAAACTTACATTGTACAGGCGTAAGCTCAAAGTACTGATAAATGTGCCATTGCTGTCTTTCACTGATATTGCTGCAGATGATCTAAAAGTAACATGTTAGAAGTACTTTAAAACTGAGCAGGAATATTGGTCAAGTATTAAACAAAAGCATGCTGAAATATCTTTCCCTTTAAAATGTAAACCTACGAAGCCAGCTGGGTGTTGTTGATAAGATACTCCAGTGGATAGCTACAGCTGTACTTATACAGCAGCCCCGGCAGGTAACTAATGATGGTTGGTGGGTCAGGAGTGTCAATATAACCTGAAATGTTCCCAAATTGCACCATCGAAATATTGCCCAAAGCATTAACTCCATGAGAAGCAGATACCTATAAAACAGAAAACAAGGCAAATGTTATAGATTGTAAGCTCAAGATACGAAGTACGTGTTCTCCTAGGGAATGGATTTCATTAAGGGGGAAGCTTAACATGAGCTAGAAGTGCTAGCTTACATGTCACTCTTTGGAGTGAAATTTGCTTTGTGTTGAAGCCATGTTGTGGTTATAAAGTGGGCACGGCAAAGATAAATGTAGCAATGGCTTTGTCCGTGCCCAACCCACTTATACATGCTGGCCATGGTTAAATTTACCAGCGGTAGGCACAAAAAGCTGGAGTAATTCAGCGGACGGGCAGCATCTCTGGAGAGAAGGAATGGGCGTCGTTTCGGGTCGAGACCCTTCTTCAGACAGTCTGAATATTTAAATGGATGACAGATTTACACTTAATAGCATCTCACTGTTAATAAACTACATTTGAAAGATCAGTTTATGACATTTTATATTTGAAAAAGGGGAGTTAATCTTACCACTAAGTTATTTCCACAGGCTTCTAATGTGCTGAGGCTGATGGTAAAAACGACAACTGTGGGAAAGGTACTGTTATTAATAAAACCCCTGCAATGTGTGTGGCCATGTCTTCCATTTAATGCTAAATCTGTTTCTGAATAGCCAGAGAACAGGACTGGACAAAAATTAATCTTGATTGTGACGGTCTGCACTCCACAAAAGACAAGGATATCCTTTTCACCTGTTGGAAGAAACATTCAATTAATTCACAGTTTAAACATGACTGTTTCCTTTTTATTAAAGTCTACTTTCATTTTGTTGACATTGACCAGATACACACATAGAACATATATAAATGGGGGGAAATTTGTTGACGTGGTTAGATGGTTATCATTTATTTTTTTAGACTCCAACGATAAAATGAAACTTTGTGAGACCAATTTACATCCCTTGGTGATAAAATTCAAAAGATTTCCAATCCATTACGTGGACAAATGGAAGAATGGTAAATGGAATGTGAACCCCCAACAAATTCTCTTCTGACTTCTCTCTCTTCAAGTTAAAGGTCACTCGAATGGGCTCCAGCTATGTCTGCCTTTTTGTTGGTTATGTCGAACAGTCCTTGTTCCAAACATACAATGGCATCAACCCCCATCTTTTTCACATCTCTACATCGATGACTGAATCAGGCTGCCTCCTGAATCCGTGCAGAACTTGTTGATTTCATTAACTTCACCATTAACTAACTTCAACCCTTCTCTCAAATTCACTTGGACCATTTCTGGCACCTCTTTCTCCTTTCTTGATCTTTCTGTCTCCATCAGAGGGAACAGACTATAAACTGACATCTACTACGAATCCACTGACTCCCACAGTTATCGGTATTACACCTCTACCCATCCTGCCACTTGCAAAGACGCTATCCCCTTCTCTCAATTTCGCTATCTCCACCATACCTGCTTTCAAGATAAGGCTTTCCATTCTAGGACATTTGAGATGTCCTTTCTCTTTAGTAAACTTGCTCTCCTCCCTGCTGTCATAGATGGATCTCTCACCTGCATCTCCTCTATATCCTCCATGTCTTGCCACTTTCATGGAGTTATGGGCTTGCATCCCAAAATAACCTCTGTACATCGATGCAGTTAAGGATCATGCCATCCATTGTATTTTTTCACCTTACATTCGATCTCCCAAAGTACACTTTGTGTACACCCTTACACTTGCTTGGATTAAACTCCATCTGTCATATGTCCCCACATTACTGTAACTGATCTATATCATGTTGTATACTTTGACAGCCTGTTTGGATTTTCCTTCATATTATCTGCCAGAGCTATCTACTGCCCCCCTTTTGCCCTCCTGATTTCCTTCATAAGTATGCTCCTCAGTTCCTGAAACTCCTCGAAGGATACATTTGATCCCAACTGCCTTTACCTGTCCCACCCTAACTGATTTTTCCTGACCAGAGCCTCGGTTTCTCTAATCTTCTAAGCTTTCTTTCCCCTGTCTGCCTTTCGCTTCACTCTAATCAGATCATGCATGTCCTGAACTATTGTCTTTACACTTTTAAAAGCAATTCACTTTCTAGACGGGTCTCGACCTGAAACGTCACCCATTCTTGATCGCCAAAGATGCTGCCTGTCCCGCTAGGTTACTCCAGCATTTTGTATCCACTTTCTGGTTGTTCCTTTGTTTGCAAACAACTTACCCCAATCGAAGTGATCACGCTCCTATCTAATACCATCAAAGTTGCCCTTGCTCCAATTCAGAATTTTAACCTGTGAGCCCATCCTGCTTTTTGCATATCCATTTTCAAACTAATAGAACTGTGGTTATTGTTCCCTTAAGAGCAATAAGGTCATGTCATAAAGAATAGAAGTAAAATTAGGTCATTCGGCCCATCAGGTCTACTTCGCCATTCAATCCTGGCTGATCTATCTTTCCCTCCTAACCCTATTCTCCTGCCTTCTCCCCATAACCTCTGACACCTGTGCTAATCAAGAATCTACTGTATCTATCTCCGCCTTAAAAATATCCACCGACTTGACCTCCACAGCCTTCTGTGCCAAAGAATTCCACAGATTCACAACCCTCTGACTAAAGACATTTCTCATCTCCTTCCTGAAAGAACATCCTTTAATTCTGAGGCTATGACCTCTAGTCCTAGACTCTCCCACTAGTGAAAACTTCCTCTGCACATCCACTCTATCCAAGCCTTTCATTATTCTGTATGTTTCAATGAGGTCCCCCCTCATTCTTCTAAACTCCAGACAGTGTGACTGTGGTCACCCACAGACACTTCAATCACCAGCCCTTCTCAATTTCCTAAGAGTAGATCGAGCTTTGCTCTCTCCTTTAGGGTCCCTTGCATGTTGTTTCAGGCATGTATTTACACTCGGGCAGGATTCTTGAATGACACTGCAAATTTCTAGGCACTCGTCACCCTCTGCATAAAAACTTGCCCCGTACATCTCTATTAAATTTTGCTGCTCTCACCTGAAAACCATGCCCTCTAGTATTTGATTTTCCATCCTGGGATTTTTTTTGACTGTATATCCTATCTATTCCCTCTATCAGGTCTCACCGCAACCTCCGGTGCTCCAAGCCTGTCTCTGAGAACAGTATTTTCTCACGTCAAAGCCAAACACTTTGGAATCATGTTGACATTAATAGCGGGAAATGTTACGTTTATGTGTATCTTACCAGGGAACCTGCTGTGCAGATTTGCATCACAATTGTAGCCATTGAACTGCGTGTCCAGTGAACCTATTCTTATGGCCATGAGCAGCAGGATGCAGAGCTGTTCCATTGCAAGGTTGCTTGAAAGAAATAGACAAAATATTCAAATGTCACCGAAACTTACAGCGGTAAAAAAATATTCTGCTAATGCGGCATGCTCTCTGTTTGATTTTTGTGAATTAAAACAAGAAGAATTGTTACTCACTAGTTTGTAGTGTGATTATCCTCAAGGTGTTTCCAAACCTAACTGAAGTTGTCATACAAGTCTAACCATTTCACCATTGGTTATTGTGTTACTTCATGGCACCAACTAGAGTCATGTTCTTTGTTTGCACTAAACTGAACTTTGCAGATCCAAAACTCTCTTGAATGCCAGTATCATATCTGCCAAAACCACCACCCTGGCAGCATGTTCCCGGCACTCATCATCCGCTGTATAAAAAACTTGTCCCGCACATCTCCATAAAATGTTGCCGCTCTCACCTTAAAACCATGCACTCTAGTATTTGATATTTCCATCTTGGGAATTTTTGTTTGACTGCCGATCCTATCTATTCCTTCTATCAGGTCTCACCGCAGCCTCCGGTGCTCCAAGCCTGTCTCACTTCTCCCTGTACCTAATACCCACGGGTCAGATAAAGAGTGAAGAGGTGGAGTGAAATGTAAAGCTAGAGAGAGAGATACAAGTGGAAGCAAATAGCAAGGAGGTGAGAGAGGGGAGATAAAAGGTAAATGAGGGTCTCGGGGATCACAGCTGAATGTACAAAGAAGAGGAAAAGATAACGGAGAAGGGGTGAGAACTAATGGGAGAAATGGGTGGGGGATCAGGAAAGACGGGGAATGAGCATATTAGTTGAAATTGGATAATTCAATGTTCACACCATTGGGCTGCAAGCTACCCAATCGGACTATGAGGTGCTGTTCCTCCATCCTGGCAATGGGGGAGGCCAAGGACAGATGGTCGCTATGGGAATGGGAAGGGGAGTTAGCAACCAGCAGACCTTGGCAGACCGAGCACAAGTGTTAAGTGAAACGGTACTCTAGCCTCTAGGGTGCATCTTGTGCCTACAGCCTTCTTATTCACTGAACCAAAGCTGAATTATTTATCGGGCCGGTAGTGCAGCACTTAGTAGTGGTGTATCAAAATAAAATATGAGAGAGCTTTGCAAAGTAAAGCAGTTTCTAGGTTTTTCCATTACAGCTGTGGCACTGCCTAAGCTATATCACCCAGGAGACAAAGTGGGTTATTACATTTGGATACTCACATTAACAATCTGCCTACATGCTGTTCTCTGCACAAGAACCTGCAAACACACACTCAGTGGCAGCTAATAATCGCCCTGTCCTCAATGTTATTAGAAGACAATATACTGCCGATATCAAAGATAGACACAAAATGCTGGAGTGACTCAGCGGGACAGGCAAAATCTCTGGAGAGAAGGAATGGGTGATGTTTCGGGTTCAGAACCTTTTGGAGAAGGCTCTCGACCCGAAACATCACCCATTCCGTCTCTTCAGAGATGCTGCCTGTCCCGCTGAGTCACTCCAGCATGTTGTGTCTACGCTTGGTGTAAACCAGCATCTGCAGTCCCTTCCCACACATTCTGCCGATGTCAGCTCATTTGAATTAGGCAGTATGAATGTAACCACAGATACCGTATTCAATCATAGAAAATATAGATTTAATATGGCATGGACCAACAGTAAGATTGGAGAATACAGTAAACCCTCGTTTTAATGGACCTCTGTATAACGGATTTTAGTTATAGCGAGTTGTAGACCAAGCTTGTTGTTTCACGGAATGGCCACTAGGCGGATGGAGCAAATAGAAACACTGAGTCTGTGCCAACCAGCGATTACCGACACACTTGTTCAATCCTACACACTAGTGACAGTTCACGGTGTTTCGTTTAGTTTAGAGGCACAGCGTGCAAATAGGTCCTTCGGTCCACCAAATCCACGCCGACCTGCGAGCACCGTACACTAACACTATCCTACTCAAACTAGAGACAATTTACAATTTTAACAAGCCAATTAATCTACAAGCCCGATACGTCTTTGGAGTGAGCGAGGTGACCGTCTTTAGTCAGAGGGTGGTGAATCTGTGGAATTCTTTGCCATAGAAGGCTGTGGAGGCCGAGTCAATGGATATGTTAAGAAATAGACAGATTCTTGATTAGTCAGGGGTTATGGAGAGAAGGCAGGAGAATGGGGTTTGGAGGGATAGATAGATTAGCCAAGATTGAATGGCGGGGTAAACTTGATGGGCAAAATGGCCTAATTCTGCTCCTATTACTAATGACCTTATGACTCCCGGTGAAAACCGACGCAGGTCACGGGGAAAATATACAAACTCCGTACAGACAGCACCCATAGACAGGATTGAACCCGCGTCCCTGGGGCTGTAAGGCAGCAACTCTACAGCTGTGCCACCGTGCCGCTCGAGTGCGTAGTTGGTTTCCTTCCTACATAACTGCTGTAGTGGTTCCAACATTCCTCCCATATTGCAAAAACAAAGACATTGTGACAGCATGGGTTTCTCCCAGATGTCCCACTCCCCACTGCAAAGATGTGCAGGCCTGCAGCCCAGCGTTGTAAATTTGAGGAATTGCGTTGCATCTTCCAATGCAGCATATTGCATTCTTCTGGGCTAACTGACCATTTCTGATGAAGGGTCATCAACTGTCATCTTAAAAAAACACACACCTCCAGATTCAGGGACAACTTCTTCCCCGTTGTTATCAGGGAACTGAACCATCCTACCACAACCAGAGAGCAGTGCTGAACTACTGGTTGTGGTAGGATGGTTCAGCCTCTTTGATGGCCCTCGGACTATCCTTGATTGGACTGCTCACTTTACCTTGTTCTAAATGTTATTCCCTTACTATCCATCTATGCACTGTACATGGATCGATTGTAATCATATATTGTCTTTCTGCTGACTGACGCAACAAAAGCTTTTCACTGTATCTCGGTACACATGACAATAACCTAAACTGAACTGAACGGAGAAGGTCCTTCTCTATAACTTAAAAAATCTTTGATTTCTAATGGACCTATCCCACTTAGGCTACTTATTAGGCGAGTACAGGAGACTCTGCGCTTGCCACATTGTCACCGCTTTTTCGCTGGTGGTCTCTGGTGAGTCTCCTTCATGGTCGCGAGGAGTTTCCGCATTCTGGGAACTAGTCGCGGCCTCAGTATAGGCGCCGCAAATTTTTCAACATGTTGAAAAATATTCTGCGGCCTCAGTATGGTTGCCGCAAATTTTTCAACACGTCGCAAAATTTTCTGCGGCCAAAAATTGGTCGCCAAGGAGATAATCGCTAATCCTCTGGTCGTAAGTGCAGTGGTAGTGGGGTCGCCATGTAGATGTAGGTGGTCAAGCTAGTTGTAGGTAGTTTTACTTAATCGCCTTTGCTGACCGGTCATTTTCATTGGCTCATTGGGGAAAGAAAACGTAAGCAGTAGTTTTCAGAACCAAGGATAACTGACCGGTAATGTTAAACGCCCGCCAAACTTCACAGCTGTGTATTGCTGGCTTATTAAAAGTTGTCTGGCTTCTTTAATGTTGACTCCACTCCTTCCCCCCCCACCCCCCCTCTTTTAAAGGACTTACTGTACACTGTGCTAGCTGTCTTAACTACAGCGCCAACCTTCCTGTTCATCGCGGTGTGTGTCTGTATCACCTAGGCTTTGCACTGTGTGAATTTCGGACAGCGCTCCCCCACTTGCCCTGGCCCCCGTCTTTGCGATGTGTTTGTGTGTGTGTGTGTTCCACTCTGACAGTCACCGTTCCAGTTCCCTTGACAGTCAGCGGCAGTCCGCTGAAAAATCGCCTGAGTGGGACTGGTCCATAACTTTTCTGAAGAACTATTATCAAATCGAAACATTAACTCTGCTTCTTCCTTCACATACGTTGTTTGACCTGCTGGGTATTTCCAGCATTTTTGTTTTTATTTGATGTCCAGCATCTGCAGGCTTTTGCTTTTTTATGACAATGTTTTGCTTTTATACACTTTTTAACTATGTTCTGTACTTTATTACAACCTCTTCTTCACATATACTTATCCAAATTAATAACATAAGCCACTTCCACCGGAGAAACTTAGCAAAACTATTATAGAAACAATGAAATATTGTTCAGAACGTTCAGAAAACAAAACTTGTGAACAAACAAAATATTGGTTTTACTTCTGCACCTTTATTTATTTTAGTTTCTTATGTACTTTTAACCAGGAATAACTCTTCTCCAGGTCAGTTACACATATTTTATTATTCCTAGTACAATTTAGGGCTTTTTTGATGCTATCATTGGCAAAACTGGTTATTCGCTGTTATTAAAAAATGTAGATAAATGTTTTACTTTTGATTTCTATAATGAATATATATTGGTAATTATAATAATCTAACCAAGTTGGGGGGGTTTTACTCTGCATCTAACCTGTGGCGCCCCTGCCTTTCTTTGTTTAACAGGCAGTTTTTATTACATATTCACAGTTAAAACGTTAATCAAAACTGCTGATCATGCAGTTTACAAGCATCAAGCACAAACTTGTTCAGACCCATCGACAGCTGTCTGCGTTGCAAGAAACCCATGTACATTACCAATTAGTACATTCTGTGTGCATGGATGTGCCAGTCAGTCAGTTACAAGTGGGCGCACCAGTGGTCTGATTATGCACAATGGTTAAAAACACAGGATTAACATTATAATGCATGTCGTCAACAGTGTAAAAAACAAATGAAAATCTCCTCATGTTGGTCTGGGAACATTTTTTCAACTATTAGTTGTTATAACCTAAAATATAAAACACTCCCATGCATTTGGAAGCACAAAAATGCTTAAGACCTTTCATACTTTAAACAGACTTGCTACACTTTACACGGACAGGTTGATGTGCATTTCAGAGCAGGAATGTCATGATAAATAAAAAATGTTATGATATTAAAAATATGTACAGTATTAAAAAAATATACAAGTTCAAAGCTCACTGAAGGTGGCAGCACATAGATAGGATGGTAAAGAAGACTTGTGCATTTATTACTAGGGACATTGAGTATATGAGTCAGGAAATCATGATGCAGCTCTATAGGACTTAGGATAGATACATAGATACATAGACAATAGGTGCAGGAGTAGGCCATTCGGCCCTACAAGCCAGCACCATCATTCAATGAGATCATGGCTGATCATCCACAATCAGTACCCCGTCCCTGCCTTCTCCCCAAACCCCATGATTCTGCTAGCCCTAAAAGTTCTATCTAACTCTCTTTTGATATGCTGCGTTTGGAGTTGTGCTTGCAATTTCGATCACCACATTACATGAAGGCTTTGGAGAGCATGCAGAGGAGGTTTACTAGAATGCTGCCTGGGCTAGAGGGTTTCAACCACAGGGAGAGGTTGGATAGACAAATTATTCCCTGTGGAATGTCGGAGGTTGAGGGGAGACTTGATAGAGATATATAAAATTATGAGAGGCTTAGATAGGGTACCCAGGGTGGAAATGTCCAACACTAGAGGGCGTAGCTGTAAGATGAGGGGGGAAAAGTTTATGGGCGGTGTGCAGGGGAAGTATTTTACACCGAGAGCAGTGGGAGCCTGGAGCACATTGCCAGATGTGGTGGTGGAGACAGAGAAGAAAGTGGCACTTAAGAGGCTTTTAGATGGACACATGGAAGTGCAGGGAATAGAGGAATATGGATCATGTACAGGCAGATGACATCAGTTTAACTTGGCATCATGTTCAGCACAACATTGTAGGCCAAAATACCCCTTTCTGTGCTTTACTGTTCTATGTTCTACGTCAAAAAATTGTCAATATTTATGTTTTTTATTTTAATGTTCATAATTCAATGGAAATATAAAGTTGTAAAGTAGATAGGGTCAATGATCATTTTAAATTATACATCTTGGCATAATTTTCAAACATGAATGAGCTGTTTAAACTTAGATTATTATAATCTATGATCCTCAGTAATTATAAATTTTAAAATTGAATTAATTTTATAGGTGTTCGTTCGTTTCAGCAAAATACATATTTGACATACTCTATATGATGCTGAAAATAAATGTACCCATATTTTCGATTGATTTGCCCTCGGTGTGATTCAGCAAAGAGCAATGGTGCATAAGACCAGGGATCAGATTTGCAGTCTCTGTCACTACTGCTTCCACTGACTTTTTCTTTCAGGTTGCAAGATGGACAAACTGGTGCACATGGTTGCCAATTGCCAAACTAGCAACATTTTGAATACCCACTTGTCAGTAAACCTTTGACTGCCCTCTTACGGACAAACGCCTGGTTACTTGATTGTTGCAAATTCAGAGCAAGGACTCTCCTAGCCTTGGTGTTGATGAATGGCCTCCTTTGGCAGTGATCGTAGCTCTGGACCAGCGAACATTGGACATCTTGCACGGGAACGGAGATCACTGCCTCAGAGTTGGGGGAGTTGGTGGAGTTGGGGCAATTGGGAGGGTAAATAGTCGGAGGTGATGAAAGAAACAGACAACTTACTTTGATCAGTGCAGTGAAAAGTCTTAATCTGTCATGTCTTGTATGTCATCCAATTTCAATTTTATTTTAATTGTGCACTTACATCATCGGTAAAAACATTGATAAACTTTTGTTAGTTTTCTTACCTAATGTTTACTTCAGTCTATTTAAACAGTGTATTAAAATACAGTTGCTGCAGTTACTAGGAACCTCACTAATGTTCAATAATATTTTTCAATCCAAGCTGTGCTCCATAGCCCACTCCTCATCTACACTATTGCTTTATCAGAAAATGTTTCAGCTCAGCACGAATATCTCATATGCATTCATGTAGCAGTCTCATGTGTTAATTTGCCCACACAGACCAGCATGCCCCATCTACACTAGTCCTACCTGCCTGCGTTTAACCCATATGCCTCCAAACCTGTCCTATCCTTGTACCTGTCTAATTGTTTCTTAAATGTTGCTATAGTCCCTGCTTCAACTACCTCCTCCGGCAGCTTGTTCAATACACCCACCACCCTTTATGTGAAAAAGCTACCTCTCAGCTCCCTATTAAATATTTTTCCCCTCATCTTAAACCTATGTCCTTTGGTTCTCGAGTCCCCCTACTCTGGACAAGAGGTTTTGTGCGTCTACCCGATCTATTCCTCTCATTACTTTATACACCTCTATAAGATCACCCCTCATCCTCCTGCGCTCCAAGGAACCGAGTCCCAGCCTACTCAACCTCTCCCCATAGCTCAGGCCGTCGAGTCCTGGCAACATACTTGTAAATCTTCTCTGTACCCTTTCCAACTTGACAACATCATTCCTGTAACATGGTGCCCAGAACTGAACAAAATGCTTTTCATACTCTTCATCTACTGATTCTTTTGAAATAATCTCACTTGTTTTGCTTTCATGATCATCTTGCACTATTGCTCCTGTATTAGCATTGTGCTGAACGCAAACTTGTTATCCCTGCCTCTTATACTCCTTCATAACCCTGTTACTCTCAGGAAAACACCAACCTCAGCTTGAGTGATTAAAACACACTGACTGCTTGGGTCCCCACTTATAACCGCAGCCCCTATTTTACTTATAATATTATAACCTTTCCATTGTATGTGAGAGGAAGCTCAAAACTACACAAGTCTACAGGCAACAGGTGAGTTATGTTTAATGCTTCCGGCTAAATAATACCACATTGTACTGTGTATATACAAGCCTTCTGCTCCACTTGTCTTTAAAATCTTTTCCTTTCAGGTGCTTTTTCTGGCCCTATTTTCACTTCCCAAAGGTATTTCTACGTTCAACTTTCAATCAACACCACGGGTTGCCGTCAATTAATCTTCTCACTGATGCTCAGTTTTCCAGGGCCATGGTTTTCAAGGCCAATTCACTGGATGTATTCAACAGAAGGACTCAAGAAAGAGTTAGATTTAGTTCTTAGGGCTAACAGAATCAGGAGATATGGGGAGAAAGCAGGAACGGGGTACAGATTCTGGATGATCAACAATGATCATATTGAATGGCGGTGCTGGCTCGAACGGCCGAATGGCCTACACCTGCAGCTATTTTTTATGTTTCTATGTTTCTATATTTGCCGATCTCATCACAGCCTTGGTCCAAGCATTGACCAAGAAGCTGAGTTGCAGAGATGAGGTGAGAGTGACGGCTCTTCATGTCAAGATAGCATTTGACCAAGTGTGGCATGACAGAGCTCTGATAAAACTGAAGTCCAGGGACATCCAAGAGGAAACCACTCCAAAGATTGTAGTCACACCTTGCGTAAAGGAAGTGTTTTTTTTGGAGGAGAATCATACAAGTCTGAGGACTTCATTCAGGATTTCCCCAGAGCAGTGTCCTTGGACCAGTCACCATCAACAGTTTCATCAATACACTCCCTTCCATTACTGAGTCAGAGTGGGGATCTTTGCTGATGATTGCATAATGCTCAGCTTCAATTGGAACCCCTCAATAACAGAAGTATCGATGTCCGATGTCATTAACACCTAGGCAATATTCATGCATGGCCGAAAAATAACACAGAACATTTGTGAAGAATCGAGTCAAAGAGTCATACAGTATGGAGACAGACCATCAGCCTACACATTCATTTGCTCTATCACAACATCCCTCAGGGCTTGTGTAGCAGGGAACTGCAGAACTACACCGAAGATAGACACAAAATGCAAGACTAACTCGTGACAGGCAGCATCCATGGAGAGAAGGAATGGGTGACGTTTTGGGTTGAGAACCTTCTTCAGACTGAGAGACAGGTGAGAGGGAGACAGAGATATGAAAGGGTAAGGTGTGAAAACAAGAGATCAAAGGGGACGAAGGGGAATAGATCATCGTTAGCTAGGGGAAGGTGACAGAGGCATACAAAAAAAAAATCAGGAGGACAGTTGGACTGGTCAGCGAACTAGGATGGGGGAGGGATGGGGAGAGGGGGAAAGTAAGGGTTACTTGCAGTTAGAGAAGTCAATATTCATACCTCTAGGTTGGGGGTGGTCTGGGTGGGAAGGGAAGAATTAACCAGGGAGTTGCGGAGGGAACGGTCTCTATGGAAAGCGTAAAGGGGTGGAGATGGGAAAAATGTGGCTGGTGGTGGAATCCCGATGGAGGTGGCAAAGATGTCGGGGGATTATGTGCTGTATGTAATGGCTGATGGGGGTGAAAGTTGAGTACCAGGGGCTCACCATCTCAGGGCTTGCAATCTATAACATATGCTGCAGTTACTTGTCTAGACGATTGTTAGCTGCAACCTCTCCCTCCAAATAGGAAAATAACAGCAAGTTTATGCGTAACTGCTGATTCCCCCCTCACCAAGTTGTGCACCTTTGAGCCCATTACCTTTGTAACACTACACTAAAAAGTGACCCAAACTCTCCATTCAAAGTCAAGTCAAGTCAAACAAACTTTATTGTCATTTAGAAATACATTGATATATGCAGTTCCAAACGAAATTCCGTTGCATTTGGCTCCCTGTGCAACACGATAATTAACAGAAGGATAAACATGGATAAAAAGGATAAATAGACAATGGTGGCAGCCCATTACATGGCATTCAGGAGTCTGATGGCTCATGGGAAGAAGCTGTTGCAGAACCTTGATGTTCTGCTCCTTATGCTACGATATCTTTTGTCCGAGGGCAGCAGAGTGAACAGTCCGTGATGGAGATGTGTGGGGTCTTTTATAATATTGCTGGCCTTAGACACGCAACTTTTGGTTGCAACATCCCCGATTGAGGGGAGAGAGGTCCCGATGATTTTTTCTGCTGTCCTCACCACTCTCTGCACGGACTTCCAGTCAGAGGCTTTACAGTCCCCAAACCAGACAGAGATACAGCTGGTCAAAATACTCTCTATGGTGCCCCTGTAGAAAGTGGTGAGGCTGGGATCGGGGAGGTGAGCTCTTCTCATCCGACGCAGAAAGTGCAACCGCTGCTGCGTTCTCTTAACCCATTCCCATCCTGTTAGCCACCTCTTCCCAAATGTGGTTGTTTTTAAGTATTTATTTGATTCTCCTTGGTATCTACTGCAACTACCATTCCACATACTGCTTGCAGTACATAACACACATTTAGAGCCATTCTTCGATTTTCAAAAGGGATGCATTCCGAGAAAACATTTGTGAAATGTTGTAAATGGAAAAGGGTGGGTGAAATTGATTGTGGATATTTTGGTTCAATGTATTCATGTGAAAAATAATTTAGTGGGCCAACAATTTCAGAGACAAATCTCAGGAATTCAAAACACATGCCTCGAAGTGTCAACGGCATTATATAAAACATTCATAAATCAATCTTTTCTAAAGTGAGGATGCCTGAAATAAATAAAATTCTTCCCTGGATTTTTTTTTAACCTATTTTCTTCAAGCTGTGTCCAGTTGCCAGTAGAAATCTCCAGTGACAGCAGTTTTGGCTTATCCACCGTCAACAATTTTCCTCACTCTATTCAACACGGCCCCAATACCTCTTTCCTAAGAAAAGCAACCACACTTTCTCTTGATAGACACAAAACACTGAAGTTACTTATTCCAGAGATGCTGTCTATCCCACTGAGTTACACCAGCATGTTATGTCTATCTTCAGTGAAACCAGCATCTGCAGTTCCTTCCTATACACTTACACCTGCAAGTAGAAATCTGGAGAGATGAATGAGATTGGTGATCTGCTATCACTGCCCCTCTGCACAATATCACAATCTACCCCAAAATATTCCACGATGTGCATATATCTGAACCATCCATTCCACATTAGATCTATTTTCTGTCCTCCGATTCGTAATAATGCTTATTTTAAAATATCTATACATGCACAGTCAAATAGTTAATTATTTCTCATCAACATGATCATGGTTTTGAATATATTTTCTATTAATTTAGAACAATATTTATTTCCCAAGTTTGATGTAATTCAAAAAGGGAAATAACTTCTGTAATTGGTGAAGCATATCGGGAGCTTCTTTATGTTATTTAATTTTGAATTATTTTAATGATAAGTGCCTTTAGTTTTGCCATAAACCTCGTTACATGTCTTCAGTTCACCAACCGTCACATTACCTGCGTACTTGTTTCCTTCTATTCCTTTAAAAACTCACCCATACTGTTCTATTCATCCCTGCCCCTGGATCCTCACTTGCATTAAAATCAAGATACAAGTGAATTTATCTCCTCTGAAGCTTATCAGATCAGTGCAATTCACCATCATTTCAGTCTATTTTTGCTGCATAAAATCCAAAGTGTTTAGACGGCAAACAAGCTTTTACTTAATCACAATTTCCTAAAGTACACTGTATTTTCTCCCGTTCTTTTCAAACACATTAAGTTAAACACATTCAGCCCACCAAGTCCTTACCAACCATCAACCACCCACTTACACAGATCCTACATTAATCCAGTGTTTCTAATTCTCCACGCAATCTCATCAACTCCTCCTAGATTCTACCAAAATTCCTGCTTTACCAATTAACTCTACTTTCACTAATAAAACACTAGTTCTGGTATCAAGAGACAAATACATTGACACACTTTGAAACAATATATTCACCCCGAATGCAATTGAAACTTAATTATCTGAAAATGACAAGTTCTCATTTTATAATTTGTATGTTGAAAATGATCAAACAAACAACTGATGTAGTAATGAAACTACTGTAAATACTGCATGCTAAGGACAGATTTTCGAATTAATTAGTTAGGTTTCTGGCAAACAAAAAGTACTATTTTACAATAGAATTCAATGAAGGAGCTTCGATAGATGCAAATACTAATCTTGAATGTACCATTCAAATTATTACTTAAAATGTTGAACAGTTTAATGATATGCTGACATTGAGTTTATGAAGTATTCTAATCATGATTTTCTAAGTTGGATTGCTGATTGTATATCTGTGACATCCTTTGGAAGAATTAATGTAAAATCTTAGCAAAACCTTTCGATGGATACAGCTATATTAATCCATTTTAATGCAACATCCCTCAAGCTTGGATCTATTTCAGGGTTAAGGTAATGCCCAAATCTGCTTTTCCCAGAATTTTAGATGAACTATTAGGTATATTACTTGATATTAATTTTGGAGGATAACATTTCTTCCTCTTCTAGGAAAAGAACTGTATTTGGGACGAGTATTACTTTGTGTTTGTTTGCAAGGCATGGAGATAAACTGACTGCGGCATTTGGTCAATATCCATTTGTCCACTTACCCCAGTAAGGTGTCTCTGGCAGGTCAGCCGTGCTCCATATGCCCCGTCCTTCTGCATGTAGTTGGGTTTTCTCTTTCTTTGGCCTAGAGGTCATTATCAGAAAAGGAGAAACAGAAGAATTCATTATTTAAGCTCGGTAATAAAAACTGTACCTAGAGTAACATGGGAAATGTTACCAAATCTCAATTGACTGTACAATTCCTTTCAATGGATCGGAAACCTGAGCAGGCAGTTTGGTCCAGCCATTGACTATGCTTTCTGTTCGTCTCCATCTTTCAGCAAACAACCTTTTTTATGAGATTTGCACTTGTTGTCGATTTAGCAAAATTAATGAATAATCAGGCTGTTGAAGAGTCCTGTCTGTGGCGTACAAAGAGTCTGGAAGGACGAGATGCAGAATAAAGACACACATTGAATGTGAGCCACGGTTATCAGAGTAATTCTGTATTTTACCAAGAATGTTTCACCCATTCAGTCTTAGCTTAGAGGTGGTTTGGCATTTGTTTCATTTTGAAGAGATGATCTTCTGTGGCATCCAAAATCATAAATGTGATACCTGCAAAAAATCCATTAAAACACCCTTGAGTGAACAAGTATTTTCTCAGTCATGATCAATTCTTCCATGATAAAATAGAACTACACTGATCTCTGATTTTGACACTGGGTGCAGTGTCTGTTGTGGGCATGAAGTGCTCATGATTGGACTAGTCTAAGCCTTAGGCCATTTTAATTCATCACTATACAGAAGGTAGGCGTCCGAGCCAAATATGGCAGGAATGCTAAGAGGGAGCAGAACTCTGTGAGGCTCTCTCTTGGTAGGGAGAGGTACCCTCTGCTATGGTGAATGGAAAACCGAGGAATGAGGTGAATGAGGATGTGGTCAGGTGATAGAGAATGATACAAGGATACCTGGTGTCACATAAAGGAATATTCCTGCTCTTCCCGGCTTGTGGAAACCTTGGACATTTGTTAGCATGTTAAAATGCCTGGTCAGTGTGAGTCTGTAAGAACTAGTAACATTGGTGAATTGTATTGGAAGAGCTAGAATTGGTAAAGCAGGAATTTCTGTTCAGTTTAGTTTATTGTCACAGTGAAAAGCTTTTGTTGCATGCTATCCAGTCAGTGGAAAGGCAATACATGATTACATTCGAGTCATTCACAGTATATAGATAAATGATAAGGGAATATCATTTAGTGCAAGGCAAAGCCAGTAAAGTCCGATCAAGGATAGTCCGATAGTCAATGGCTGGACCAAACTGTCTGCTCATGTTTCCGATCCATTGAAAGGAATTGTACAGTCAATTGAGATTTGGTAACATTTCCCATGTTACTCTAGGTGCAGTTTTCACCAATAAGGTAAAAAATTGGTAGAATCTAAGAGGAGTTGATGAGAATGTGTGGAGAATTAAAAAATGGGATTAATGTCGGATTAGTGTAAATGTGTGGTTGATGGGTGGCATGGACTTGGTGGGCTGAAGGGCCTAGTCCATGCTATATCTCTCCATGACAGACTATGACTATAAATGTAGCTGTCAATTCTACCACTGAGAATGAAAATCACATTCATGAATGACATTATCCATTGAATGTCCTCCCTGTCAAAAGTCAGATGTGAAGAACGGCCGTAGGGAGGTGAGATGGTGACATTACATTGAAATGCTGAAATTTAATGGAGAAATTGTAAGTTAACAGCACCATGTGCAGAACCACTGTGAAGAGGGCAATTGACATTTTTGTTCCTTAACCAAGCAGATTAAGGTTAAGAGGACAGAATGTCAATGGCTCTGTTCTTGTGGGTTTCGACAGTCCTGTACATGGTGAGTTCCTGCTCAAAATACTGGACAGTATCGAGTTTGATCTGGAACTATTGAGATCAATATTAGATTGAATAAAGGGAAAGAAAGAAAGATTAGATTAACAGAGAAAGATTGGAAAAAAACTAAATGGAATGAGATATTCAGACGGAAATTGACGTTCTATGATTGTCCACGTTTGTTCTCGCTGATATATAAGACTACACATCTTGAACAATGGATACAGTAGATGAGGTTGTAGGAGGTGCAAGTAAACATCTGCCTAACCTGAAAGGATTGTCGGGGTCCCTGGACAGAGTCGAGGGAGCAAGTCTAGGGATAGGCGTTACTGTTACTGTTTGTCGTCTATATCAATGATTTTGCTTCGAAGTCACGTGAGTCAAGTTTAAAAGAGGAAGCCCACAGGTAAGTACCGCTAACCTGGAGTGGTTAGGGCACTCTGTTCTTGTTTGTATCCACAGAGTACCCACTACCTTGAGCGATGGTGAAAACTCGAGCAAAGAAACGGGCCGCTTCCCGACAGACTGCGGAGGACCACGAGACCGCGGGCAGTAAACAGCGGCCGACAACGCCTGAGCTGGCCATTGAGCAAATCCGTCGATTAACCCGCATGGAGCAGATGGTGGAGCAGCTGCTCCAACATGATCTACTCCAGCAGGAGTCTGGTCACTGTGGGTCTCTTCGCAGACCCACGGCAGTACCCTTCCCAGGGCTGCCAAATGTCTCACCCTCTTCACAGGGGAGCATTAGGAGTCAGGTCTGGGCTGACTCTGAAGAGGGATTGGCTGAAGAACCCAACGTGCTAGGGGTGCAGGGAGACGAGCTTCTGGGAATGGTATCAAAATTCGCAATACCATCACAGAAGGGACAGCTGTTACAACCGCAGCTGGCGGCGAGCATAAACTGTTTAACAACGCACCCGCTGCAGGAGCAAGTCATCAATGACACCACGGCCAAGTACCTTGCTCCAGAGAACTGTGTACCTGCAGTCAACAATCCCATCTGGGGAACATCAGTCCCAGCATCAGGGCCCAAGAGGTCAAGATGCAGAAAATATTAAAACTACTGGCCGCGGGAATTACTACATTTGCCAGATCGATAGATGGCAACGAGCAGCAGGACACTCTGGCACTACTCTGCAACGTACAATTTGAAATCAATTGCTTCAGAAAAAGTGCAATCTGGCCTACACTTAACCCAAAATTTGCAGGGTTGTGTAAAACTAGCAGCACGCCGCCGCCTACTCTGCTGTTTGGGGCCAACCTGCCCAAACAGTTCAAAGACCTTGATGAAGAGGCGAACGTGGTCGGCATGATCAAGGCACTGACCACCATCAGGTCCACAGTCAGCCTGTGGCAGCACCCCATGCAACCACCAACAGGGCCCGCTGTCATAGCGACAGGACAGCTGTTGAAACACCGAAGGCCGCACAACCCACACAAAGGTCTTTTTTAGGCCATGTCCCAGAGCGGCCTTCCTGGAAGATGCGCCAACCCCACACCACAGCGCCTCCACCTCCCAAGAGCCAAGGACGGAAGAAGCCAACCCAGCGCCACCGGTAACCATGGAGGTAGGTGGGTCTGGTTGCCTTGGGAACATCGCATGTTTAACTTCACAAATAGGGGGTAGATTACACTTGTTTTGGGATGCATGGAGTTCTAAACTTCTGATATTTTAGAAAGTGGAAGGTTATGCGGAACTACTTAGATTATATTCTAAGGGAGTGATAGAGAAAACCAAACATGAACCTCTTGAGTTTGTATCAAACATCTTCACTAAAAATAAAAAAGATGGCGGATACCGCATTATCATTGATTTGACACAACTGAATACTTTTGTGCAATACACCCACTTCAAAATGGAAACATTTGTAACTGCTAAACAACTAGTTTCCAAAGGGTACTCCATGGCTTGCATCGACCTAAAAGATGCATACTATTCAGTACCTATACATGAAGATCACCACAGATTTTTGAAATTTATCTGGATGGGGCAGCTATGGCAGTATAAAGTGCTGCCTAATGGACTAACAACAGCCCCCAGACTATTAACTAAAATACTGAAACCAGCATTGGCTTTTCTTCGGAAGCAGAAACACGTTGTCATGGCATATGTTGACGACATCCTAATTGTGGGGAAAACCTTGGAATTAGCAAAATTAGCTGTGACAGCCACCAAGCTCCTATTTCAAAAACTGAGATTTATCGTCCATCCAGACAAATCCATGTTAATGCCTTCTGTGACAATGGATTATCTGGGGTTCACGATCGACTCGGCTCACATGACTGTCACTTTGCCAAATAGCAAAGCGACAGACTTAATAGAGGCATGCAACAGCCTTGTTTGCATCAGTAAACCATCCATTTGGCAGGCTGCCAGGGTAATCAGGAAACTTGTGGCTGCTTTTCCAGCCACACAATATGGACCTTTATATTACCAAAATTTACAAAGAGCCAAAATTACAGCACTCAAATCTCATGCTGGTCATTTTGACAGACCTATGCAGCTACCGGCCAAAGCAAAAATTGAATTGCGAAGGTGGATTAGCAATATTCAACATTGCTTTAATCCCATCACAATCACAAACCCTTTGGTTGTGTTACAAACTGACGCCAGCACTCACGGCTGGATACCACCTCCAGTTGTGGTGGTAGATGGAATCCACACGAGTCTACCTTACTTCGGACACAAGGTATTAATTATCTAGAGATGTTGGGAGCATTTCATGAACTTTGGGTTTACTGTTCAGATATGCACCAAATGGGTGGTATCAAGTCGATATCTTGTGATGAATTGGCAAATTCAATCTGGCACTGGTGCATGGAAAGAAATATTTGGATATCAGCTACTTACCTTCCAGGTAAGCTCAACACAGTGGCGGACACCAGGTCACGCATATTCAATGACAACACCGAATGGATGTTGAACCACCAGGTATTTACCGATATTATAACTCAGTATGGAACATGACCGAGATATCGACCTTTTTGCATCTAGACTTAACCATCAGATACCAATATCTGCCGCATGGGAACCAGACCCTGGGGCAGTAGCGATGGATGCTTTTTCGCTACATTGGGGGGATTTGTTTTTCTTTGTATTTGCCCCTTTCTGCCTCATCAGTCGGGTATTGCGGAAAATTCAATTAGACTCTGCATCAGGGATTCTGATAGTACCCGATTGGCCTACGCAGCCATGGTTCCCTGTGGTCCTCGACATGGTGACAGACCATGTTTTCCGATACCCAAACGCCCAAATCTACTGGTACATCCCGTGACTGGGGAGAGTCATCCATGCCATGATTACATGAACCTATTGGCTTGCAGGTTTTGAATAGACCTCTCCTGGGGTTTGGGTTGATGGACAGGACCATGAACATCATCACGGCATCATGCAGGGAGTCCACCAGGAGACAATACCTCAGCTATGTAAAAAAATGGGAGGTATTTTGTTTCAGGACTGGCACCACGTACAACTCTGCCACCATTACGGATGTCCGGAATTCCTGGCTAGCCTTTATTACGATGAGGACCTGAGTTATAATGCCATCAACTGCACCAGGAGTGCTTTATCGTCCTATCTCGGGCTTGTGCTAGAACACCTTGGAGTAGGATCCCACCCCCTGGTGTCTAAACACATGAGGGGTGTTTTTAACTAACCCTCCCAGGCCTCGATATTCTCAGACCTGGGATATTGGACTAGTCCTGACCCTGCTCAGAGATTGGACACCAGTCACGTCCCTCTCATTGACCAAGCTCACCTATAAGGTAGTGATGCTTATGGCACTTGTTACTGCACAGCGGGTCCAGACCCTGCATAAATTAAAATTGGATACCATGGTATCGACTCCAAATAAGGTAATCTTTTATATAAATGAGTTACTCAAACAAAACAGGCCTGGGTCATCTGTCTTCAAATTGGAGTTCCTGGCCTATCCATTAGACCGATGCCTTTGCATAAAAACCCACCTTCGTCATTACCTAGAGGTCACTAAATATCTCAGGGGTATGGAAATTGGCTTTTAAAATCAGTTTTAAACGCCCTCACCACAGGGTAACTCTACAGACCATTTCAAGGTGACTCAGGGTGGTGTTAGGTGCAGCAGGGGTAGACACTGACATTTTAAAATCTCATTCTACCAGGGCTGCGTCTACATCAGCGGCGAGGATGATGGAAGTTCCCATGTACCAGATCCTTGGAACTGCAGGTTGGTCCAATGAGTCAACTTTTCAACGATTTTATAATAAATCTGTGACCACACCTGCAACTTTTGCAGATACTATTTTAAGTTCTGTATCATAATTTCCCCCCGAAGTTAGGGGTTTATTATTTGTTGTTTAATAAATACATTATTGTTTTTCAACACTGTTTCAAGTCTGAAATACATTAACATACTTCCTCCATTGGTCATTATGGCAGTGGTTGAGCATGGGCTCGTTTACAGCGCATGAAATCACAGAGCTTTGAAATCTTCATGAAGTCGCTCACGTGACTCCAAAGTAAAATAGTAAGATTAAACGAGAACTTACCAGTTCAAAGTTTGATCTTTATTTTATGAGGAGTTACGATGAGGGATTTTGTGCCCTCCACTCCCAACCCTCTTTTATAAGGTCAACTGGTATGTTAGTTCTCTTATCTTACTATCTTCAGTCAACTCTACTATTCACACCGCTGCTTTGAAGAATGTCGCGCATGCGTGCTGGCGGCGTCTTCACAAAATCCCTCATCATAACTCCTGATAAAATAAGGATCAAACTTTGAACTGGTAAGAAAAGTGAGGAGTTTTATTTTTAAAAGTCCAACGTGGGCAGGACCTACACAGTAGATGGTAGGGTTCTGGGGAGTGTGGTTAAGCGGAGGGATCTAGCAGTGCAAGTTCATGGTTCCTTAAAGGTGGAGTCACAGGTAGATAGGGTGGTCAAAAAAGCTTTTGGTACATTGGCCTTCATCAGAGTATTGAGTATAGAGGTTGGGAGGTCATGTTGCAGTTGCAGTTGGTGAGGCCACATTTAGAGTATTGTGTTCAGTTCAGGGCACCATGTTATAGGAAAGATGTTGTCAAGCTGGAACAGGTACAGAGATTTACGATCTACCTTTAATTTAAAACAGCATCTGCAGTTCTTTCCTACACAGAGATTTACGAGGATGGTGCCAGGATTAGATGGTCTGAGCTACAGGGAGATGTTGAGTAGGTAGGGACTCTATTCCTTGGAGTACAGGAGGATGAGAGATGATCTTATAGTGCATGAAACCATGAGAGGAATAGATCAGGTAGATGCACAGAGTCTTGCCCAGAGTAGGTGAATCGAGGACTCGTGGACATAGGTTTAAGGTGGGGAAAAGATTTAATAGGCATCTGATGGGTAACTTTTTCACACAATGATAGCCGGTGTTTGGAATAAGCTACCAGAGGAGGTAGTTGAGGCAGGAACTATCCCAACTTTTAAGAAACAATTAGACAGGTATATGGATAGGATAGGTTTGGAAGGATATGGTCTATACACAGGCAAGTGGGACCAGTGAAGCTGAGACATGTTGGCCGGTGTGGGCAAGTTGGGCCAAAGGGCCTGTTTCCACACTGACACTCTATGACTATGACTATTGCTACTCTTATTTGTTGAGCTTAATCCATATCCAAGATATAGCTCTTAGGGCCAAAGGGTTCAAGGGATATGGGAAAAAAGCAGGAATGGGGTACTGATTTTCGATGATCAGCCATGATCAAACTGAATGTCGGTGCTGCCTGAAAGGGCTGAAAGGCCTACTCCTGCACCTATTTTTCTATGTTTCTCCATTCAAACTCACATTGTTCAGTGCATTCGCAAGTGCAGTGCGGTGCAAGCTCTGCAGAGGGTGGTGAAGATCGCCCAACGCATCACAGGCTCCTCACTCCCCTCCATTGAGTCTGTCCATAGTAAACGATGCCTGCGCAGGGCGCACAGCATCGCCAGGGACAGCTCACACCCCAACCATAGACTGTTTACCCTCCTCCCATCCGGGAGACACTACAGGCTCAAGAACAGCTTCTTCCCTGCGGCTGTCACACTTCTCAACACTGCACCTCAATGACTGCCTGTCTCCACCCCTCCCCCGAACACTGTATATGTATAGACGTATATTAACTCATACTACTGCGCAATATTCATACTACTGCGCAATTACTTGTTCATTCGCAAGTTCGCCCTTCGGAGATACCAGCTGCATTTTGTTGTCTCTGTATTGTACACTAAACAATGACAATTAAAGATTGAATTGAATTGAATTGAATTGAATTCGGATGCTGAATCAGGTGGTATTTTCAGGAGCAGGAAGTCTTTAACATCCATTTCAGGATTGTCATATTTTATTTTGCACCTGTGGTTATCAGACATTACTGTGTGATCTGCAGGTAAATAACAGATGAGGTTGATATTCTCACCATCACATTTACAGCAAAAACCATCCCAACAACTAACTTGATAATATTCAGGATATTGTTGAAAATGGCAGCGGTGGTTAAATGAATCGCTGGCATCAATTACCAGGACTATCTTTGCGGAAGAGGTTATCTATTTCCATTTACAGTGTCTGTTCTGCTGCACCATGCGTGTTGAATTTACAGTCAGTTTAATTCTGTGAACTTAAATACAAAGGCAACAGAATATTGCGTACACTAATTTCATTTAGAATTTTGATGTTACCAGATTGCCTATACTGTTGAGTCTCATTGTCTATACAAGTAATTTTCACTTAACCCACAGCTAACAATGGCCTGTTTCCTTTATCATTGTTACATTTTTTGCATCTCTTTCATTCATTTGTTCTAAATCTCTCTGTATCACCATCTATAGCTCTCGTTTCTCTTTCCCCTCAGTCTGAAGAAGGGTCTTGATCCAAAACATCACCTATTCCTTTCCTTCAGAAATGCTGTCTGACCCGCTGAGTTACTCCAGCTTTTTGTGTCTATCTTCTGCCTATACTGTTATCGTAATATCCTTCTGGTAGATGTTTTATACTCTTATAATTAAAAGGGAGAGCAAAGCTAAAAATCTGAAAGAGTCCTATTTGAAATAGAATATCTATTAGTACCCGAGAGAACCTACATGTTGACTTGCCAAATAGTGACCTGCAGCACATCACCATCTGAAGCCTTACCTCCTCCCTGTTAAATATTGTTGGAGGTGCTTTGCATTTTTAGCCTTTTTTTTAAATGCTAATTTAATATTGAACAACTACTGATATAACAGATGGTTAAATATGAGCTACTATTAAATTGTGAATTTGTGAGAGTACCTTCTATATTCGTCATTCAATCTGTGAAAAGATGCTTCGGACTGCACTGGACATAATATCAGGCTACGGCTATTAATGGAGGGAAAACAATGCAGTCATTCTTATTGCGTCAACTCTTCATAAGCCAGCGTTTTGTTATTACTGTAAGTGCAAGTTGTCTTAAAGGTTATTGTTACTTAGGGATGTAATTGATATAAACCTATGTTTTGAAATTGATTTTTTTGAAAGTCTACACAATAATTTAATTGTGGCGATTAAATAACACAAGCATCTTCTCCTTTGAAATATGATAATGAAATTGCTCTTCTCAATGAATGCCCTGCTTAGGATCCATCATCCCAGCATTGACTTCTGGACAGCTTTGCGTGAATGTCATTGAAATGTATCAGAAGAAATTACAAGAAAAGAAATGAGAGTGAAAGGCACTCCCATTATTTCATCTGAGTTCCCCTTTGTTAAAGGCACAGTAATACATCTGTGCTTGAAATATTTTTATGCTCAGAATCAGTTCAAACAGTGAATTCGTCTTGTTGGAAAGCTACAAAGAATGACTGCATAACATCAAATCAATTTATTTGATTGAAAAATATGTTAGTGTTAATATTTTCCACTGATGTTCTTGATGAACTTTAGCTGAAACATACTGTGAAGAAATGTGGTCTTCCTTTCTTGTGTCAAACTAAATAAATGGTGACATAAAAGCCATGCTCGGATACTTCACAGGCTTGTGAGGCTACAGAGCAGAAAGAATGAAGCCATATAACCCTTTCAACAAGACTCAAACTTTGATTCCCTCATGACTTTCCAAAATCACTCTCCACACTGCTACTTAATGAGAGAATAATCCAGGGCTGTTCAACTTAATGTTCATATGGAATTTGTCTAAGAATATATGCTGACAGGAAGGAAAATGTCGACTGCATGTTGAATTCCAAAGGCTATCATAAAGAGAAAGTTCCAGAATGTATGTGTAGTTCTGACTGCTGCATTATTACGGATTCAACCCGATAGGCTCAGCGGACCATCAGTGTTTACAGGGGCTCCACAGGGAATGGCAGCTGGTGCCAACCTTTCCTTATAAACCAATGCCAAGGGATATTAATATCAGCACTTTTAGTGCATGGAAGGAAGCACATCCTAAAATGTAGGTGAGGTGGGTGCAGTTTTTGATTAGTGTTTTTTCATGGTAAGGATTTATAAGTTATTTTTTGTTTGAAAACGTATGAGAATTTACATTGTGTTTCAAAAAAGCCAGATTTACAAGCATTGCATTGAGGTCTATTTCATGATGATCCGTGGATTAACGACATTTAACCCATTTGAAGAAGGGTCTCGACCCGGAATGCCACCAATTCCTTTTCTCCAGAGATGCTGTCTAACCCACTGAGTTACTCCAGGTTTTTGTGTCTATCTTCTAGCATTTATATATACCCGTATTTCCCGGCAATGAAGGCACACCTGCCTCGAAGACCAACCCTCAATTGAAGTTACTAAATTTTGAGAATAGGATGGCGAGACAGGATCAAGGGTTTGGTTTAGTCCAGGGGTCGGCAACATCGCCTGCGTGCCCTGGGGCAGGCTGCAGTTCCCAAATCCCTCGCGTCCCCGGGACTAGCTGCAGTTTTCAGGTAGCCTGTGAGCCCCAGGCCTAGCTGCAGTCCCCAAGTCGCCTGCCGTGGGACTAGTAGAAAGAGAGAGAGAGAAAGAGAGAAAGCGATCCCTGGACGGAGCAGCCAGTCTTCCGCCCAGCAGCTACCCACCAACCACCACCTCCACTGGTTGTGCCTGTGCCGAAGGACACCGTGGCTGGCTGGCAGGCAGGCCGACAGAAGACCCTGATGTGGCAGTCAGTTCTGCTGTCCGGTCCCGGCGGCCGCTTGCAGCCACCCGAGCTACTTCCCTCCCTGGCCACAATGCAGTGGCTCCGTGCCTGGAGCCCCGTGGCAGTGGTGAATGAGTGAGTTTCTGGCATGATCCCTGACCCCCTCCTTCTCAACGCTTCTGCCCTCCCTGCAACTTTACCCCTGGCGGCCCAACCAATTTGTGTAGCCCAGGCTGTGTTGACCCAGGCCAGACTCCCCACATGCTGTGAAAGGAACTCTCACCCCCCCAGCGGCGCTGTCCTTTTACAGCTGCTTCCCACTTTACACCCACTTCTCATCAGCTGGTAGGAATGAGGGATAGGTCTATCCCTCAGTACAGCAACATCGTTCTTGATGATGCTGTACTGAGGGATAGTCAAGTTGATCTTTCTTGGCTAACAACCTAACCTTCAGCCTCCAAGACGCAGGTAAATTTTTGTGCCTTATTTTTGGTAAAAAATAGCGTCTTCATTGCCGGGAAATACGGTACATGCTTTCTGTAAACTTGCACTTCAAGAATGGACGTATACCATTCACTTCATTAAGGTGAATCTACAAATAAAGTTCACTGGGAAGAAGAAATGCAGGTCAGATTTTGCGTACAATTCTAGTCAGCAGATTGCATGAAGGACTTGATCGCAGTTGAGAAATTGAAAAGATTCACAAGCATGTTGCCAGAGCACGAACCCTTTAGTGTGAGAAAACATTGGGCAAACTAAGGTTATTTTCTTTGAAACCGAGGACACTGTGAGAACAAATATTTAAGGTGCATAAAATTCTGAGGATTATAAATAGAGTAAAATGGAAGAATTAATTTTCATCATGAGAGGGGTTCAGGTACTGGGAGCACAGATTTAAAGATTTTAAGAGCATAGATAAAGATTTAAAGACCATATATTTTGGGGGTAAGGATTACATGGAGGGTGAAGCAAACATATTTTCATTCAAAGGGTGAAGGGGTCTGAAAGGAGTCTTCACATTTCAACATATACACTTGAAGAACCTTCACCTGCAGGACTACCAAGCTAGAGTTCAAGGGTGATGTTAGGTTGGGTTGTTCCACGCATGCTACTTCTATGTCGAATAGTTTCTCAATTGTGTCTGTCCATGCAGTGTGATCATCTATTATTATACTAAAAGTCTCATCTTGACCACTTCTTGTCTACGTTTTATATTGATTTTAGAAATAACGCTACCCTATATCGCTATGATTTTTTGGCCACCCTACTCACAGTCCTCTTCCGCTCCAGCAATCCCAGGGATTTTTTCCGATCGCTGAAAAAAAAATTATGAATGTTTACAAAATTGTGAGATCAGCTGATTGGTCCTCTTGCCTGTCAATCACCATGATAAAGGTAACAGATTCTAATCTGTGAGTCAACTGAACTATGACTCTACAATGTGCTTGCAATAAATGATTTGTTAGCTCATAATGAAATGAAATGAGATGTTTGGCCTGACCTGTGCTTGAAATTCAAATGGAAATGGAAATGAAATGAAATGAAATGAAATGAGTTGTTTGGCCTGACCTGTGCTTGAAATTGAAATGGAAATGGAAATTAAATGAAATGAAATTAGTTGTTTGGCCTACCCTGTGCTTGAAATGGAAATGGAAATGGAAATGAAATGAAATTAGTTGTTTGGCCTGCCCTGTGCTTGAAATTGAAATTGAAATGGAAATTGAAATTGAATTGGAAATAGAAATGAAATTAAATGAAATGGGTCGTTTGTCCTACCTTGTGCTTGAAATTGAAATGGAAATGGAAATGAAATGAAATTAGTTGTTTGGCCTGCCCTGTGCTTGAAATTGAAATGGAAATGGAAATGAAATGAAATTAGTTGTTAGGCCTGCCCTGTGCTTGAAATGGAAATGGAAAAGGAAATTAAATGAGCTGTTTGACCTGCCCTGTGCTTGAAATTGAAATGAAAATGGAAATTAATTGAAATGAAATGAGTTGTTTGGCCTGCCCTGTGCTTGAAATTGAAATAGAAATGGAAATGAAATGAAATGAAATTAGTTGTTAGGATTTCCCTGTGCTTTAAATTGAAATGGAAATGAAATAAAATGAAATTAGTTGTTTGGCCTGCCCTGTACTTGAAATGGAAATGGAAAAGGAAATTAAATGAGTTGTTTGGCCTTCCTTGTGCTTGAAATTGAAATGAAAATGGAAATTTATTGAAATGAAATGAGTTGTTTGGCCTGCCCTGTGCTTAAAATTGAAATGGAAATGAAATGAACTGAAATGTGCTGTTTGGCCTGCCCTGTGTGCTTGAAATGAAAATTAAAATGGAAATGAAATGAGTTGTTTGGCCTGCCTGAAACCACTCATTTCGGCCAAAAGGCCCGTGCCAGGCCAGGAAAAGTCCATTTAAAAGTGCCCTTCACTGAGATTTCACTCAGATTTTTTAAAAGAGTTCCTTTGGCCCATCAGGCCTGTACTAGCTCAGGAGGAGTCCCTATGGCCCATCAGTAAGTATTCCCCCTGAAAGTATTAAACCTTGCCCCAGTATTCTTTCCCCTCCCTTCATTGGCTCCCTGTGAAATCCAGGCCAGGATATACTTTCCTCCTTCATTGCTGTGATCTGCAGAAAAATATGAAAAATGTCTAAAATTGATTCCCCACCCTCTCCCCCTTCTCTCTCACCTGTTTTGGGCAGAATTTCTGCTGCCAGCCCACCAGACCTGAGTGATGGAGCTGTCAGTCCACCAGGCCTGAGTGACTGAGCTGCCAGCCCACCAGGCTTGAGTGACTGAGCTGCTAGCCCACCAGGCCTGAGTGACTGACCTGCCAGCCCACCAGGCCTGAGTGACTGACCTGCCAGCCCAAGAATCCATTTGGCCCACAATGTCCATACTAGCCCTCTGGAAACCAGTTCCTTCAGCCCACAAGCCCCATGCTAGTGCTCCAGACCCCCCCCCCCACTGACCACCAATACTGGAATTGGTGGAGAGGTGGAATATTGCGGTGGTGAAGCCCTCCAGTGTGAACATGGAACCTGACTGGTCCTACTCAGTCTAGTATTCTATAAAGACAGACACAAAATGCTGGAGTAACTCAACGGGCCAGGCAGTATCTCTGGAGAAAAGGGGTAGGCGACGTTTCGGGTCGAGACCCTTCTTCAGATCATATCCTTTCCCTGGCTAAGAACATAGAAAAATACAAAGGGACACAGGAGCAACTAGGGAGATTGTTGCACAATGCACTGTAATAAAACCTACAGTGAGGTGCATAAATACAGTCAGATTTTGACAAAATAAACTTAGCACACTTACAGGACAAGGTTATTATCCTGTAGGTGTGATCCTTTATCATCGATACTTTTTTGCATATCTTTCCTTCATTGTTCTTTATCTCTCCACATCACCGTCTATATCTCTCGTTTCCCTGATCCCTAACCAGTCTGAAGAAGGGTCTCGACCCCGAAACGTCGCCTATCTCCTTCGCTCCTTAGGTGCTGCTGCACCCGCTGAGTTTCTCCAGCCTTTTGTGTACCCTCGATTCTCCAGCATCTGCAGTTCCTTCTTTAACACAAGGTTATTATCCTGTTGAGGGCAGATATCAGACTGAATGAACTCGAATTTGCTCTGCCGGTTCTTCTATATGTTTGCCGACATTGTAAATAAATACAATTCTTATTTCAGCCCATTGAAATTCATTTATTTTAAGGCAGTTGCACCTAACATTGATAGGAGCAGACTGGGTAATGAAGGGTAAAACATAGCTTTATCAATAATGCTGCACTCCAAAGGAAACAACCTTTCAGTGGGCTCTGCATAATAACAATTATTTGATCCATTATACATCCTCTTATTAGCTAGTTGATTTGATAATGCTCACATGGTCAGTAAATTTTACTTATGTATAGTCATCAGTCCCACTCAAACTCACATTACCTCTCTGCAGTAAAATAACGCCTTTAAGGGCAGCTCCTCAGCAGCTTATCAACAACGTAATTCTGCAATAAAACCTATGGTGAGGAGCAGAAATACAGGTCAGATTTTGCAATAGAAATTGCTGACAAAATGAACTCAGCACAATTCTCTGGTAGCAAAAATGCTGGAGAATCTCAGTTTCTCCAGCATTTTTGTCTACCTTTGATTTTCCAGCAATTCAGAGAATTAAACAGCACAATTCTCTGGTAATTCTCTGTCTCTGCCACATTTTAAAAAAACCTCCACTGCCTATAGGCCATAATTACCCATATTGTCACCAGAAAGGTGAATGGAGTCATTACACAACGGCATCTTCAGTAAATGTGATCATCTGATGGCTGAATAAAATTCACAGAGTTACAATAATAATGAGAGTAGCAGAGGATGGAAATCCTTAGTGAAATTGTTGCTTAGATTGGCCCAGCAAAGAGTTAGAAAACGAATACTGGAAGGATGGGGTAGACATGGGACTCTGGACTGCATGAAGTCACCTGCAGCAGGTCAAACATAACCTCTTCCAGTGGTCCATCCTCAGCTGATTAATCAATGTTCCTCTACTTGAACAATGCTTGGACAAGTCAGAACAGGCAGAGAATGCACCCCTTATGGCCCATCAGAGAATGCAGATAGTCATGGCCCATAAACTAGAATGGCTTGCTACCATTACCACTAAATGCTGTGAAATGCAGAGCAGTGGGAAGTGGTCATCCAGTGCTGGCTGAGGGAGAAAAACGGGGAATATTACAGATGGATGGTCTGCAGCAGGAAACTCACCTACCTGGAATGGATTATTTATTTTTATGTTATTTATCCATTGTCTTTCTGGCTAAATTGTTAACTTGCAGAATTTTCATTAAGACTTATTAATTAATGGATCGTTGTGCTATCCAGGCAGATTGTATATGATGCTGCCGATTTTGGGGCACAGAGTGCATTTGAATACAAAGTTGACTTGGATTAAGTTACTTCACCAACGAAAGTAAACTAAAATTATGCGTGTGCGCTGTACTACTCTTACCCCTTGAGCTGTTGATCCTTGAAAACCCCTTCACTGTTCCACTGGAGGTTTTCAGTGAAATGCTTTCAGTTTTTCTTTTAGCCCCACCTTTTATCTGATTCTACTGCTCCCGCCTTCTCAACCAAACTCTTGTATGTTGGTTCCGAGAACCAATTTTAATCATTCTGCACTAGATCTTGATCTCCCATTGAAGCAGCTTCAAATATCCCTGTTTTCAAATTTATTCCTTCACTCCAAATGGTCATGATGGGTATTCGGGCCATCAAGATCATGACATCTTAACATGTACAGATTTACAGCAACTTCAGCTCTGAAGATGAATTAATCCACCATTCTTCATACCACCATCCACCTGGTGCCTCTTTAAATGACTAGATACTAGACTGCATTTATATTGCAGTTGTTGTGAAGTAGTATTTCACCTTAATATCACCATCGATGTTTGCTTTGGGGAAACCCGCCAATTTCTTTCCATTTTACTATTAGAAGGTTCAAATTTTCTTCATTCTTTCTTTGATCCTGATTCTTTTCACATCTTTCAGTTTGAAGTTAAGCCATTATTGTCCCATGGGGAAATGTTCTCCAGTTCATCAGGGAGGCATGCTTTTATTGTTTTTTATCAATGTATTCAAAGGAAAATTTGAATAGAATCCAAATTTGTAGTACAAAGTTTATGAAATATAAAAGAAAATATTTTATCAAGTAATTATGAAGAATGACTGGCTTGTTTTGAAATTTTCGTGTGAGTAATCAAATAAATTTAGAATTTAAAATAAAGCTACTTTCAGTTAAGGTAGATATGAAACTAGTGGTTAATAATGTATACCCACTCAGTTCACAAATGTCCTCTGGAAGGAAACCTAACCTCATCTATTTGACCTGGATGTAACTCCAGACCCATGAACACAGTAAATTCCCTCTGGTCAGAGTAAATTAGAGGTGGATAAAAACACCAATACTGTCAGCAATGTCCACATGTCCGAACACACAAAAATATTGACATAATGCTGGAAGCATCAGATCATGCAGTGGAAAGCAAAACATTATTAATATTTCAGCTCTGATAAGACTGCGGGACCTGAAGAATTAACTCCCATGGATGTTTTTTTCCCTCAGATGCTACCTGACCTGTTGAGTGTTTTAGATTTTATTTAAGGCCTGCTTGGTTGTTTGCCCTCAATGTCTCAGAGTTGGAAGTTGTTATAATGGGCAAGCAACTCCAGCATTTTGCGTCTATCTCCAGTGTAAACCATCATCTGCAGTTCCTGCCCACACAATAATATTAAGGAGGTGATGTTGGCCAAATTAATTTCTCCATTCCAGGTCATAGCTGGCTTCCTGCCAAGAAGTCCATCTTTTCCTTCACTAACAAAGTAATTTTCCACGATTAAAAGGCAGGAAGATCAGTTAGATCTGTGAGCTGATGAATGGTTAATGGAGTTTAATGCATACAAGTGCAAGTTGTTGCATTTTGAGATGTCAAATTAGGCCAGAACCTTCACAGTGAATGGCAGGGCCCTGGGGAGCGTTTTAGAGCAGAGGGATCTAGGAGTGCCGATACCCTTGAAAGTGGAGTCACAGGTAAATAGAATGTTCAAAAGGCTTTCAGTAAATTGGCCTTCAACAGTCAGGATATTGAGTATAGAAAGAGGGATGATATGTTACACTTGTAAAAGACCTTGCTGAGGCTGTATTTTGAGAACTGGGTTCAGTTTTGGTCATCCTGCTACAGGAGGGACGTTGTTAAATTGGAAAGAATGCAGAAAAGATTTACGAAGATCCTGTCAGGACCCGAGGGCCTGAGCTACAGGAGGAGGTCGGGCAGGCTAGAACTTTATTCCTTCGAGCGCAGGATGCTGAGGAGTGATCTTATAAGTGAGGTGTATAAAATCATGAGGAGAATAGCTGGGGTGAATGCATCAATCTTTTACTTAGAGTAGAGGAATCAAAAACAAGAGGTCATATGTTAGACAGGGGCAAGATTTAATACAAATGTAATACGCAGCTTTTTGAGGAGTGGAGGGTAAATGGAACGACCTGCCAGAGATTGTTGTTGAGGCAGGTACCATAACAGCATTTAAGACACTTGGACAAGTACATGGATTAGAAACGTTGAGAGGCATATGTGCCAAACACAGGCAAATTAGTCTAGCAGATGAGGAACTTTAGTTAGCATGGATGAGTTGGGTCGAAGGGTCTCCGTCTATGCTGGTTGACATTATGATTCTAATTATATCTGAGATGGACCTTTATCAGCCACATTCCCTGCCAGTTGATTTGCATGTTGGAGAATTTTTACTTTGAATTATTTTCTGGTCCCTTGCTTTGCAGACATATGTCCAGATTGGACATTGCATGGCCGGGATGTTTTGGTGGCAAGTATAGTTGTATAGAAACTCGTCGAATATGTAAAGTCGGAGTCGGCTATTTTTGATGTGACCCCACAACGATCACTTGCAAACGCTACTCACTTGCAGGATCTGCACTACTCCATTGTTGCTTGTGTTTCCTTGCAAACTGCACGTCATTTTTTTTGTGTACTTGGCCGACAATATATTTTTATTAATGGATATTAATTCCTAGCTTTGAGTACACTTAACTTTCATTAGGTAGACACAGAACCAATATATTGTCTTGCAGTTAATGTAACTTCTTGGAATGATGTTACATGTTCTTGAAATGTTAAATGATAATTCAGCGGAAATACCCCTCGTTGTTATCTGAGCAAGAATGATTCACTTTTCCTCTTGTTATCTAGTAATGGGATCCTGTCGAAATAAAATGGTGTCTCCACCCATGCAACTAACAGAGACTGTTATTGTCTTTAGTGCACAGGCTGTTTCCAGACAGAATATGGATCCATCAACCTGAAAAGATGCAAAGCTGCAGTTAATGAATATAAATGAATGCCATATCAAGAGGATAGAAATCATTATGCCTTCAAGCCCTGGGCAACAATAGCCTAGTTGCCTAAACTGATTTAAGCAGAATTCAAGCAACAAATATTGTGTTGCCAGCAGGGTACTATGTTACTAATCACAAAATAGCCCTTAAAAATGTCTGTTGAGTCAAATTGACAGCTAAAATTTAGGACAGAGGGTGTGACTGTTAGATGGAAACCACAAAAAGCTAGGAACACATCAGGTTTTCCATTTACCACCCAGAAGTAAGATTCATAAAAAGGTGACCTTTTAATAATGAGGTAGCTGGCAGTTTCCTGTTGTTAGATTTGTACCTGGCATGCTGTGACTAACTGTGTGCCATATAAGCTTGCTCGTTTATTTGGATATTTATTACAAACCTCTCTATTCTCTGTCATTCTTTTATGCTAAGCAATAAATTCAGTTGTAATAACTTGCACAGAAACAAAATCATTGCCCGTACATTGTACAAAAACCCCGGTTATTACAGTTTTTCATTTGTCTTCCTTGACAAATCAGGAAATGAACTAACTCCGTTTACGATTACTTTACACCAGATGTTTCATCCATACATTACATTAAATAACCTCAGCTAATTCAAAATCATGAAAGAGGATAATCGCGCAAAGTGACTGGAAAATCGACTGATCCTTTTCAGGCGCCTAATGCACTATTTCGCAGCATCTGTAGTAATCTTCCATCCTTTCCCACACAGGCAAGTCTTAGAGTAGCAGTTATTAGTAAGATTAAATGAGAACTTACCAGTTTAAAGATTGATCGTTATTTTATGAGGAGTTACGATGCGGGATTACGTGAAGAAGGAAATCTTCAAAGCAGCGGTGTGAAGTCACAGAAAACGTTGTTGAACTAACATAGTACGATTATAGGTGACTAGAACTACCAGATGATCGTTATGTTACAAGGGTAGGGAGCGGAGGGCACGAAATCCCTCATCATAACTCCTCATAAAATAACGATCAAACATCAAACTGGTAAGCTCTCGTTTAATTTTACTATTTTACTTCGGAGTCACGTGAGTATTCATGACATGTTTAACAATACTAATGCTTTAATAACAAGAAAGAAAATAAACAGTGACCCCTCTCACCCAGGGGGAAACTGTGAAACAGAACTTAAAATAGAATCAGAAAAAGTCCCGGATCTGGCAATAGGCTTATTATAAAACCTCTGGTACATCCTCTCATTCGACCATCCCGCAGCCGCCAGAATTTGGTCAAGAGGTACGTCCATATCCCTTGCTGCTGATGTTGATGCAGCCCTGGTGGAATCAGGTTTAAAAATATCAGTGTCCACTCCTGCATACACCAGAACCTGTTTTATCCATCGAAAGATGGTTTGCACCATAACCTGTTTGTGAGGTTTGGTGTAGCTGACAAAGAAGGAGAGTTCTGAGCCTCTCAAGCTCTTGGTGACCTTTATGTATTGGGTTATAGATGTTACGACACACACTGGTGGATCTGAGGGGTATGCCATAAAACTCAATTTGAGCCCCTGTACCCCTGGCCTGCTCTGCTTGATGAGATCCCAAACGAAAAAGGTGATGTTATTGCAGGAAGAACCCATACTGTCCAGTCTGAGTTTTTGTAGCGTCTGGACCTGTTGTGCTGAGGCCAGGGCCATGAGCATGACTACTTTCAATGTAAGATGGTGTAGGGACAGAGATGAAACTGGTGCCCACTGACGGAGCAGCGTGAGGACCATGCTGACATCCCATATGTGTGTGTGTACCTAGGTCTAGGTGGAGTGGAGTTAAAGACGCCCTTCATAAATGTGGTTATTAACAGGTGGGACCCTACCGTGTGGTGTGGTGACCCCAGCAGTAAATAATTGGACAAAGCACTCCGGACATTGTTAATGGCACTATAACTAAGTTTGTTATCATGAAAAAGTGGCGATAGAAACTCCAAAACATCCTTAATTGAAGCTGTGTGAAGTGAAATGTGAGAGTGGGAACAGTACATCTCCCATTTTCTTATGTGAGAGATGTACTTTTTATGTGTGCTCTTCCTCCAGGCCGCAGTGATGAGATCAATGGTATGCTCTGAAAGCCCAATCCCCAGGAACGGTCTCCTCAGAATCTGCAAACCAACAAATTTATACGGTCATGAAGAGGGTGGCTTTCCCCTGTCACTGGGTGTACCAGCAGGTTTCTGCTCTTGGGCACTGCCATAAAAGGCTGTGTAATTAAGGCTAGAACCAGAGGGAACCAATGCTGAGTAGGCCAGTCAGGCACTACCAAAATGCCAGTGGCGGAATCTTGCTGAATTTTTGCCACACATCGAGTAATGAGGCAGAATGGGGGGAAAACATACACAAATTTACCACCCCAGTGTAGCGAGAATGCATCCACCGCTACTGCCCCTGGGTCTGTCTCCCATGACATGTAAATCAGTAACTGATGATTAAGCCTGGAAGCAAACAGATCAATGTCTGGTACACCATAACGAAGGACAATATAATTGAACACTTCGTGATTCAACATCCATTCTTTGTTATCATTGAACTATCATGATCTGGTGCCTGCCCCTGTGTTATACCTCCCTGGTAAATAGATAGCTGAAAACCAGATGTTTCTCATAATACACCAGTGCCAGAGGAGATTGGACAACCTATCACAGGATACAGACTTACTGCCACCCATGTGATTAATGTACGCTACTGCAGTAGTGTTGTCTATCTGAAGTCGGACATGCACATGATGCCTGTTGGTACAAAAAGCCTTTAACCCATAGAGTGCTCCCAACAACTCTAAATAGTTAATACCATGTGATAGAAGCATGGATGCTTCCTGCAGATCCCATCTGCCACCGCAGCTCGAGACAGTATCGGTAGCACCCCATCCTAGTGCACTGGCATCAGTCTGCAGGATAACTGATGGAGTATTGACTACAAATGGTACTAGAGCAGCACTGAATATTGGCAATCAACCATTGTAACTCGGTTGATAGCTGCATGGGTCTATCAAAACAACCTCTCTGAAGCTTAACTGCCTGTTCCTTTGCACGTTGTAAGTTTTGGTAGTGCAAAGTCCCGAACTGAGCAGCTGGAAACGCTGCCACTAATCTTCCAATTACCCGAGCAGCATGTCTAATAGAAGGGTGATTATCAACAATGAGTTTTCTGCAGGCTTCAATTAACTCTAATTGCTTGCCCCGAGGCAGAGTCACTGACATGTGTACTGAGTTAATGGTGAATCCCAAGTAGTCAATTATCGTAGATGGTACCAATTTAAACTTAACTGGATGGATTCTTAAACCTATCTTTTTGAAAATTAGTTTTGAAACTGACACAGATAATTCAGCTAATTTAAAAGTCATCCCAATGACTAAAATGTTGTCCAAATGTGCCATGATAATATGATTCTGTGCTCTGAGTAACCCCAGGACTGGTTTTAGCAACTTTGTGAATAGTCTGGGAGCTGAAGTTAATCCATTAGGCAATGCTTTAAACTGCCACTACTGATCCATCCAGTTAAACTTCAAAAATCTCCTGTGCTTTTCATGAATGGCCACTGAATAGTAAGCATCTTTGAGGTCAATGCTTGCCATATAACATCCCTTGGAAAGCAGTTTAATAGCAGTGACAAAAGTTTCCATTTTGAAATGTTTATACTGCACAAAGGTGTCAAATCTAGGATAATTCTGCATCCTCCATCCTTCTTTTGCCTAGTAAAGATATTTGACACAAACTGATAAGACTCACGCCTCGTCCTCTCAATTACCCCATTTATTGAACAAAGAGTCAAGTTCTCTTTGTGCACTAATGCACTCCTCTTGTGAAAACACAAAAGTACGGCCAGGTGTATGCTGAGTGGGTGGAGGCAAGTCAGAAATGAACTCAATTTGGAAACCTTGAATACTATGCGGTATAAATGGGTTGGATGTTATCCACTGCAATTCATGTAAGAAAAAATACAATCTCCCCCCAACTTGTAATGTCCACTGCAGCCTCACTTACCTTAGAGTTTGCCGGCGGTAAGGTCACGGTTTCTGCCCCTGAGGTCTGCGGGGTAGGGCTGCTGGAGGGCGCCATATCTTGAACATGGCCCAGCTTGGGCCCTGCCCTAAAAAAGGCCTCTGCGTTTGTTGCTCAGCACCACGTCCGCCATAGCCAGTGAACCGTTTGGTATGCAGAGGAGGGTAGGGGTACAGTCTCTGGAAAGATGATACCTTCGGAGGCACCTTCATGAGGCCAACAGCCTTTGACTCCTCATCGAGTTCTTTAACCTGTTTGGTCAGGTTTTCTCCGAACAGGAGGTTTAGGGGCTTGTATATTCCCCGGCTTGCACAGCCATGTAAATTTAGGATTTATAGCAGGACGGACGGCATTCCTTCTAATACAATTGATTTCAAAATGTGCATTGCACATTAATGCCATCGCGTCCTGCTGTATACCTGAGAGAGGCGCCCCCTCCACTGACCTAGCAAAAGCCGTGATGCCCGAGGCGAGTAGCCGAGTACTCTTTAGAGATTAACCTCTTGGGCTCGGACGCCCCCTCCAATGTGCCCCCAAATGGATTGATTAATAATGGTACACTCAGTGTGGTACAGTTTAGTGGAGTATTATACCTGGCAGTGGTCGCCTCCATCGTTTGTTCTTGCAGTGGGTGGGAAGCCATGTAATTAATGTTCACAGTGAGCTCTTCATCCAATGGCTCACCTGTGAGAGCTGGGACCGCAAATTTGGATGCAATATACAGTACTCCTGATGGTCCCTGTAGCCCAACTGTGCCTCCATACTCTGGGTCAGCATAGCACTCACCTTGTACGCTCCTGTCTTGTGACAGGGAGATATTATGCAGCCCTGACACAGGTGCTGCTGCCTCGGGTTCCATATACTCCCCGGGCTCCGATAGCTCCGTCCTTTTCTCCCCCGTGGAGTAGCCAAGGTGCTTTGTGGCAGCACCAAGTCTGTAGCCGCTGGCTGCTCTGCCAGCGGCCCTGGAAGCGAATTTGGCGGTCGCACGCTGCCCGCAGGCCCGTGGTCTTCCGCAGCCGGTTTGGTCGCGGCTCGCCTCTTAGACATATCTCCCACAATCTGAAGCTGAAAATACGTTAATACGAAACACACTCCAGGCCGCGAGCAACTACTTCAGCTAAGTTTTTTAAAACACTTACCCGAGTCTTTTAAACTTACCCGCTGGAAGGAGCGACGCGCCCAGCCAGCCAGTCGTTGCACAATGAGTCAGACGTAATAACGCGCATGCGTGGGAACGACCTTCTTCACGTAGTCACTCACATGACTCCGAAGTAAAATGGAAAATTAACTGTTTTAGTTCTATCACCGTTATTAAGTATATTCATTGAAGCAATGTGTTTGGATATTCCTACAAGATAACACTATATTTAAAGGGACTGAATAATGTACCTGTTTGATTAAGTTGTAAAGAAGAGGCATTTTTAAAAAAATTGGTTTTCACTGTGATCTCCACACAGTATATGGAAACACTGAGAATTAAAAGTCACATGCTATGCATGTGATTAAGTTGTCTTTATTTTTCTCATTGTCATGACATGATAATCTTTTATTATAACCCATTTCCAAAATCTACATAAAATCTGATAATGCAAAAACTCGCTCGCCATAATCTGGTCCAAATCTGCTTTGTTAATAATGAATTCTTATTACAGGGCAGATGTATCCATTCCATTCCATTCAGTATATCTGTGGTGTGAACTTTCAGAATAGAAGTATAGTATATTCAGATATTCTGAGATTAACAAAGATATATGATCATGAATCTTTTTTTCTGGGAAGTATAACCTTTGGTATTACGTCATCATTAAATACTGTACATCCATCAGTATTTATTGTGTAGGAAGGAACGGCCGATGCTGGTTTAAATCAGAGATAGACACAAAAATGCTGGAGCAACTCTGGAGAGAAGGAATAGGTGATGGTTTGGGTCGAGACCCTTCCTCAGCCATCCTGAAACACCACCCATTCCTTGTCTCCAGAGATGCTGCTTGTCCCACTGAGTTACTCCAGCATTTGTTGTCTACCATCAGTATTTATTGATGTGTTTTTGGAGCCTGCACAAGGTGTACAAAGACTTCGACCATTAAAAGTGGAGTTGGCATGGAGGAACAGAAGGACTCAAGAAAGACTTAGATTTAGCTCTTAGGGCTAAAAGAATCAAGGGATATGGAGGAAAAAGCAGGAATGGGGCACTGATTTTAGATGATCAGCCATGATCATATTGAATGGCGGTGCTAGCTCGAAGGGCCGAATAGCCTACTCCTGCTCCTATTTTTCTGTGTTTTCAATGTTCTATGACACAAAGTGCCGGAGTAACTCAGTGGGTCAGGCAGCAACTCTGGAGAACATGGATGGGTGATGTTTCGGGTCAAGACCAGCATCCGCAGTTCTTTGTTTCTAAAGCGAGGAACCAATGTCTCCTCAAATAAATATCAGAGGGTAGTCAGCTGACGTTTTACAATGTCAATTAGATTTTTACCATGTAGAGCGCAATACCTTAGCTATATTGTTTGTGAAACAGTTAATTTTAAAGGAGGCTTCTGATGGAAGCCATTCAAATAATTCCTGACCTTTCACAGGTGTTATTGCTTTTGTCATTACCAACTCACAGTGGCACATTTAATGAAGAACTCCTAAAGATCTCATAGATGAGAAGTAGAGAATAGCAAAACTTCTGTGTCTGTTATCCATAATGACTTTCAGTGTTCAACCTGATTTTAAATGAGCTAGGAGACTGGAGACTTGATTTAAGCTTGAAAGCATTTAAGGAAATGTCAGACGTGGAGGGAAATTTAATTTAAACCTTCTCCATGCAATTACATTTCAAGACTGAAACATGATGATACACTAATTATTTATTATTTGTCTCCTATCCTAGGGCTTTGGGAGATCAACATAAAGTTTCAGCAAATTATCCAGGCATTGCCAGGGTTGTATTCTAAAGGTAAGCCAAGATTGGACTGAGGGTACATTTTACACTTGAGCTTGACTGGATCATATATTTTGTTTTAATGCTTATTTTCGAGAAAGAATTCAGGCTAAATAAGAAGCTGAAATAATTGAACCACGAACATTCTGCCTTGGGAAACAAGAAGACAGCTTTGTGGAGGTGGTTTATTAATCAACGTTCAATAATATGATGCAATTAACTGCCCAGTATTTTCAGTGAAGCCAGTTTTATTTCAATCACTCAGATATTAAAAAAATGACTTTTGAATTACGTTTATTAAATGTGCTGTCCTTTCGAAACCCAAAGATCACTATCTGTGGTAAAAAGACTTAAGTGGCTGCAGGGGTGCAATTTAAACATGCCGGATTACTCATCTTTTCTTCAAGTTTTAAGAAATGTTGCCAAGCAACAGGGTCTGTTGTTGTGGTTACCAAAATGTTAAATTTCATTATCAATGTGCAATGTGATCTGACATTCGTTTTGTCGTGTTAAGTAGGTTAAACGTGCAACACCCATATTATAACGCACTCACTTGTCCTTTCTGCAGTGACAAATTAGTAATAAGGACCCAATTATTGAGAGTCCATCTGTCACATGCAGCAGGCGCTCCCTGTCATTCAGTTTACAAAGATGTTTGCTCTTCCATTTTGATGTTACTGGAAGAAGTTGGGATATGTTTTGGGGATTAAAAACAAATTGTTTGTTATGTCCACTCAGTTAATGGTTCTCTGATGAGCGCAGTAATTGGTTCTACGCATTCACAAAGCAAAGGTTTTCTACCATTGTTTTTCTGCCACCGCACAACATTGATCCCAACAGGAACAGTAGGGGCCTGTCCCACTGTACGAGGCAATTCAAGAGTTCTCCCGAGTTTTCCCCCGATTCGAACTCGGAGAATGTCCGTAGGAGTTCGTGGATGTCTCGTAGCGGCTCGTACGAGTGAAAAGTAACAATTCTTTTCATCACGAGTATTTTTTTACTCGTGGACATTTTTCACAGTGTTGACAAAACGTCACGAGTTTTCCGGATTTCCCGAGTACCTACCGTCACTCGTATGATCCGCTACGAGACATCCACAAGCTCCTACGTACCCGCTACGGACATTCTCCGAGATCGAATCAGGGGAAAACTCGGGAGAACTCTTGAATCACCTCGTACAGTGGGACAGGCCCTTAACAATGAGAACCAAGAAAGGATGGGCCACTTCCCAAAGCTCAGACAAGCCGGATGCTGTTGGTTAAATTCAATAATCCCTCCAATGAGCCAGGCTATCTCTGGCAGTCTGAGGAAAAGAGTGGATGAAAATCAAACCTCATACACAGCAGGAGTAATCCGTGTTTTCCAAGATGCTTCTGAGATGTGAACCACCAGCAGCAGGGATCTTATCATACTAGAGGCATACCCTAAACATTATCTCTGCAAAATCTTCCAAATTCACTGCAGTGAACATGAACCTAGGTCACGTTCACACCCGGATCACCAACATTGTTTGGCTCCAGTGATATCGCCACATCTTCATAAGTTCATGTAATAGGAGCAGAATTAGGCCATTCAGCCCATCAAGTCTACTCCGCCATTCAATCATGGCTGATCTATCTCTCCCTCCTCACCCCATTCTCTTGCGTTCTCGCCATAAGCCCTCACACCTGTACTAGTCAAGAATCTATCTATCTATGCTTTAAAAATATACATTTACTTGGCCTCCACAGCCTTCTGTGGCTTCACAGCCTTCTGACATCAGTGGTGACAAAAAATGTTGAACACTGCCTGGTCCATCACAGGTACTGACCTTCCCCCCATTGAAGGGATCTATAGGAGGTGCTGCTTCAAAAAGACAGCCAGCATCATCAAGGACGGACACCACCCTGGCCACACTCTCATTTCATGCCTGCCATCAGGAAGAAGGTACAGGAGTCCAAAAACAGTGACCTCCACGTTCAGGAACAGCTTCTTCCCAACAACACTATAAAGTCCACTAAACTCAGAACTATGAACGGTCTTGGTTGCACCAGGGGCTTCGGGCTTTTGTTTTGTTTTGCATAGATATTATTTTTTGAATTTAAGTTTTTATTGTTTTATTATGTAATCTATTGAGTACTGAGGTTGTAGCCCTGTTATGTTGCTCTGTAAGAATTTCCAGTACATGTGACAATTAAACTCACTTGAACCCAAAACAGACAACAGGCTCCCTGTGCCAAGCTCCATCACATTAAGACGTTATTAGAATGAGTTAGGAGAGGAAATGATCTTCTTAAAGCCTCTTTAAAAAAGTGTAGATTTCACGGAAATCTCTGGCACATGAGCGCTCAATGCATTTCTGGAGTGAGATTTCAATCTGCAGCATTAACATTGAGCCTAATATTTACCCATCAATCAATGTCACAAAAGCTGTTCAAGCTGTTTGATCATTTATCACGTTAGGAAAATAGGAATAGGAAAACTTTTATTGTCATTCAGACCTTTCAGTCTGAACGAAATTTCGTTGCCTGCAGTCATACATATAGTAAAGAGCAAAACACACAATAAACACATATTTAACATCCACCACAGTGAGTTCACCAGACACCTCCTCACTGTGATGGAAGGCAAAATCTTGTCTTTGTCTCTTCCCTTCTTGTTCTTCCTCTTCCTCTGCGCTGAGGCGACCGAGGCCTCCGATATTGTGGCCGCACCGGGTGACGTAAATAAGTCCCGCGACTGAACTGCGCTCCGCGAACGGGCCGGTTCAACTCTGCGGCCTGGGGCGGTCGAAGCTGCCGAAGTTTCCGCCCTCCAGTCCAGCGGACGCAGCTGTTGCCGCGGGATCTCCGGAAAAACAGGTCACCAACCTGTGACCTGCGAGCTCCCGACGATGTCGTCCACTGGGCCCCCGGCCGGGCCTCCGAAGTCGTTTCTGCCGCCGCCGCCACCGGAAAGCTGCCACAGCTCCGAGTCGGGCCGCCGGAACGCCAGAATGCTTGAACCCGCCACAGCCCCGAAGTCGGCCAGCACTGGTAAGTCCTGGCTGGCTCTGCCTCCGGAGCCTCGAGGTCGGTCGCAATTGGAGGCTGTCAGCTCCGCCATTAGGCCTCAGCGCAGACGGAGACGGGGGATACGACAAGAAAAGTCGCGTCCCCCCCAAAGGAAGAGACCAAAACATTTCTCCCACCCCTCCCACACACGTACACAACATAATAACTCAAATTAACTCACTCAAACAAGACAAGAAAACACCAACAAAAAAAGAAAGCAGATGGACTGCAGGCGAGCCGCTGCTGCTACGAGTGCCGCCACTTCCCACGTTGCGGATGATGGCAAAATATGTGACAATATGGCAATAGTGCCAAGATTTCAGTGCCACAAAGCAATTTGGGCCACACTGAGATGTCTAAATAATCCGTATAAATGCAAGATTTCCTCTTTTCTCTTCTCCCAGGGTTGAACCAGATGCAAGGAAGTGAGAATTCCACTTTGGTGATACTGCTCTGTGCAAGGCCACAGCCAGCTGAGGTGAGGTGGTGAAGGACAATTTGGAAGAAACATACACAATTTAAGGTGAGGGTGAATGACAAAATAAAGCTTCAAGACTTCCTTAGAAATAGTCGCCACTGGGGTGAACAACCATCCGGAACAAAACTGTGCCTAGCAAGAAACTATCACTCGAAAGTGCAGATGCAGTAGCCTGAGTTTCTAGTGATGCGACAACAGGGATGCTTCCACATGCACCCATCACCCTTTGACTGCCATAAATCTCCAGTCCAGCCACCGATTCACCCATTCCCAGCCAGCTGTTACACATATCTCTTCCCAGATCACCGACCAACCATTCTCCTCCATGGCGCAGTGGTAAAGCTACTGCCTTGCAGCGCCAGAGACCCGGGTTCGGTCATGACTGCGGGTGCTTGCATGTACGGAGTTTGTATGTTCTCCCCGTGACCTGCGTGGGTTTTCTCCGAGATCTTCAGTTCCCTCCCACACTCCAAAGATTTACAGGTTTGTAGGTTAATTGGCTTGGTAAATGTAAAATTGTCCCTTGCGTGCGTCGAATAGTGTTAGTGTGCAGTGGTCGCTGGTCGGTGCGGACTCGGTGGGCTGAAAGGCCTGTTTCCAAGCTGTATCTAGGTATGTTACAAAACTTACCTTGAGCAGCGCTGCAGTTCTGCCGCTCCCCGTGTGCGCGACTTTGGCGCCTTTCAGAGGGGGGCGAGCTTAAAGTACCGTTTTTCCACAGGCACAGGAAAATCGATCAATGTCGGGCGATTTTGTTGCTCCAACTTTTCATGAATGAAGGTATTTTTAAATTACTCTAAATTATTTATTTAAAAATTTAAAAATCACCTTCAAAAGTCGTGAGAGCCGACAACCGGAAGGATTTTGCGTAGGGGAGAAAAAAAGGTAAATAGTTTATTTTTATATTAAAAGTTGGTTTTTCGGGAGGCTTTAATAGTATTTTCATGTTGCGACATGGGGTCCAAAAAAATGTATGAACAAACAGTATTTTTCCTCCTGACTTCACCGCTAACCGCAATGTTCCAATCCACCGCATTCCACTAAAACCCACTCGCTAGTTGATTTAAATGGCCATTAATTTACAGGAATTAAACACTAAATTCCTTCCATTTGGCCCAGAAATTCATGAAAATTTGATTTAAGAATTATGTTATATTGTGGATTATTGTGTGAATGTTATTTGGACACTTAGGCAATTTAAAAAAAGTTTATCTTTTCTTAAGAAATAGATAGATGTTTAGATCTACTCATTGAATTTTGTATTTAGCTACAATTAGGTAACTAACTAATTATATGCTTTAATTTCAGGTCATCCAAGTAAGATTGTTTCATATTTGTTTCAGAATGCTTCAATCTATAATAACTGAAAATGTCATTGAGTTCTCTTAATTTTTAAGAAAGTTATGGGCTTTTAACTGTTCCAGATCACAGCTTTTGAGTTAAGTCAATTGAAAGGCAATGGGGAACAAGATGCTAATTTCCGAGTATGAAAATGGCCATAACTTTCTTAATACTGAAGATATGAAAGTGAATTAGGTGTCAAATTGAACTTCTTTTTATGCTTTATCTGATGGGATAAATTGCAGACTTGATTTTCAAAATCTCAAAATTTTGCAACATTGCTACTGTATTTCTAAACTAAACTAAACTAAACAGTACACCTCACCTCATCTCTGCCACCAACACCACCACAACAACTCATCCTCCCCTCTAATCGTTTCACGCTGAAGCAACATTAGTAAAATAACATATTTTTGGGTAGTCTCTGGATGAGTTGCTTCCGCTCGATGTCTGTGGTTCCTGCATTAGCCTAAAAGGTCAGTATGGGATCTAAAACGCCTGTCGCTAGTGGGCAGTGGGTGCGTGATGCTGTAGGCAGTGGATGGTTTGAGAGGTTCTGCCCTTCGTCCACCGTCCTCTGTGCTGCTTCTCCGCTTTGAGTGGTCATTTGCCTGGGATTTCCATGAGTCACTGGAGGCTTTCAGAGGCTTTAAGAGCATAATTTCCTCTATCCTTCTAGTAATCTCTGAAAGTCTATCCCAACTTCTTCCAGTTAGAACAAAACAGATGAATACATTTTCAATCTGACTTTTTGCCACTTTTGGTTCTATGTGTATTCCCCAACAGTTATAATCTTATGAAGTTGTGTTTGGGATTAGATTTCCCTTTTCAGGATCACTAACATGTACTCACTAGGAATTATTTCCCAATTTGTTAAAAACAAGACTAAGTGGGACCCGCTGGGTCCCAGTCACACGGGAAGCCTGGTCCCCCAATGCAACCCATTCCCCAATGCAATATTCCACCACTCACCCATAGCCCCTAACTGTGCAGGCACGGCTCATTTCCCCTGATCCCCGAGCACTCCCTCCCCTTCCTCTTCATATGTGGGAGGGGAGGAGGGGAGGGGTGGAGGGAAGTGGGGTGTGTGGTGGGGGGGGGGGGGTGGGGGGGGGGGGTGTGGGGGAGGGGGGGTGGCGTGGGGGTGTTGTGGGGTCGGGGGGAGGTGTGTATGTGGGTGGGAGGGGTGTGGGAGGGGGGAGGTGGGATGATGGATGGAGGTGTGCGAGGGGGGAGGTGTGTGAGGGAGTGTGTGTGTGTGTGTGTGGGAGGGGTGTGTGTGTGTAGGGGTGTGTGTGTGTGGGTGGGGGGTGGTATGTGTGTTTGGGGATTTGGGGGGGTTGTGGAGGGGAGGGGTGTGCGGGCGGAGGGTTTGTGGGGGGGAGGGGTGTGTGAGCGGGGGGAGGGGTGTGTGGGGAGAGGGGTGTGTGGGGGTGGGGGAGTGTGGGTGGCGGGGGGTGTGGGTGGAGCGGAGGGGTGTGAGGGATGGGTGGGTGGGATGGTTGTGGGCAGGGAGGTGTGTGGGAGCGGTGCGTGGGGAGTGAATTCAGAGAAAAGATGGGGAAGAGCCATGGGGGAGAGGGGGGCATCATGGGGGAGGAGCAGGGGGGGAGGAGCCAGCGAGGGGGACCAGAGGGGTAGTGGCTGGAATTGGCGGTGCGATTGGGACACAGCGGACGCTGGTCATTCTGCTCCACCGGGATCAGTCTCCGCTCTCCATTTGATGACATCGGCGTCATCTCCGACTCTGTGCTGGGTCTCCCACTCCGGGCTGGGCTGGGTCAAGTCTCCGATGCTTGGCTGCTGTGTGGGGCAAGGCGGCTGCTTGGGGTGGGGCTGCTTTGGGCTGGGCGGGACTGGGCTACTTCGGGACCCTTCGAAAGTCCGGTTGGAATCCTCCGCCGGCCATCCTCTGCTCCAGTAAAGACTCGATAGCACAGAAAGGGGCAGGTTGTCCCGGGGAGTGATAGGGAAAATACTAATCCTGGCAGGAGAAGAGGTCAATCTGCGCACACACGGTTTTAAGATTTTTAAACCTCGCTAACATTCAACCGATCGGAACAAAACTTGGGGGACTCGTAGTACAGGAGAACGGTGAGTGAACTGGTGAAAACTTGTAGCACTATCACAAAACGTTATTGCGCAAATAGAAAGACCGCCAAACCGGAAGATAACAAGATCTGTGTTAAAGAAGGAACTGCAGATGCTGGAGAATCGAGGGTGACACGAAAAGCTGGAGAAACTCAACGGGTGCAGCAGCATCTAAGGAGCGAAGGAGATAGGTGACATTTCGGGTCGAGACCCTTCTTCAGACTGGTCAGGGATCAGGGAAACGAGAGATATAAACAGTGATGTGGAGAGATAAAGAACAATGAATGAAAGATATGCAAAAAAGTATCGATGATAAAGGAAACAGGCCATTGTAAGCTGTTTGTGGTGTGAAAATGAGAAGCTAGTGCGACTGGGGTGGGGGGGGGGGGGGGGAGAGATGGAGAAAGAACGTCAGGGCCCGAGGGCTGAGGGAGAGGTGGGAAGGGGAGGAGGCAGTCTGGGTTAACAGAATTGAGAAAATTCAATGTTTAAGCCCAGAGGATGCAGATTCCCCAAGCGGAATATGAGGTGCTGTTCCTCCAACTTGCGGTGTTGCTCACTCTGGCCGTGGAGGAGGCCCAGGACCGAGAGGTCGGATACGGAATGGGAGGGGGAGTTGAAGTGCTGAGCCACCGGGAGGTCGGGTTGGTTATTGCGGAACGAGCGGAGGTGTTCGGCGAAACGATCGCCCAGCCTCCGCTTGGTCTCACCGATGTAGATCAGCTGGCATCTGGAGCAACGGATGCAGTAGATGAGGTTGGAGGAGGTGCAGGTGAACCTCTGTCGGACTTGGAATGACTGCTTGGGTCCCTGAAAGGAGTGGATGGGGGAGGTGAAGGGACAAGTGTAGCATCTCTTACGGTTGCAAGGGAAAGTGCCCGGGGAAGGAGTAGAACGGGAGGGAAGGGAAGAATTGACAAGGGAGTTGCGGAGGGAGCGGTCTTTGCGGAAGGCAGACAGGGGGGGAGATGGGAAGATGTGGCGAGTGGAGGGGTCACGTTGGAGGTGGCAAAACTGGCGGAGGACTATCTGTTGTATGCGCTGGCTGGTGGGGTGAAAGATAACAAGATAAGAGTTTTAGTTATGTATAGATAGATAGATAGATAGATAGATAGATAGATAGATAGATAGATAGATAGATAGATAGATAGATAGATAGATAGATAGATAGATAGATAGATAGATAGATAGATAGATAGATACGAGAAATTTAGCAACATTGAATTCAACCTGTTCCATTCACTGTTCAGATGACATTGTTAAGCACAAGATAAAGACAGTCGCAACATCAAAAGCCGTCTACATTCTCTATGGTATTGGTATTTGTTTATTATTGTCAAGTTCACCAAGATATAATGACAAGTTTGTTTGCATGCGAAACAATCCAATCATTACCACACACATCCAATTAGGCCATACACAAGTACAACAGGAGGGACAGAGAGAAACATGCTAGACTGCAGAATCTAGTGTTACAGTGTTATAGTACTTACATTTACAGAGAAAATGTGCAAGATCCACGACGAGGTCAATAGGAAGATCGGGACTAAACCCTAATTTATGGGAGGTCTATTCAATAGTCTGATAACAGCATGGAAGAAGCTGTTCCTGAATCTGATGATAACTGCTTTCAAGCTGTTTTTAGAGATACAACGTGGCTACCGAACAGCGATCCCCACACATTAACACTATCCTACACATACTAGGGACAATTTACAATTTTTTCCAAAGCCAATTAACTTGCAAATCTGTACATCTTTGGAGTGTGGGAGGAAATCGGAGCACCCAGAGAAAACCCACGCAGTCATGGGGAATATGTACAAACTCCGTCCAGACTGCACCCCTGGTCAGGATCTAACCCGTGTCTCTGGTGCTGTAAGGCAGCAACTCTACCGCTGCGCAACCTGGACAGCCGCCAGCTGGATCGACCGTCCGCGTCGAAACCGCGAGCTAGATCGACCGACACACACACACACACACAGACACACACAAATACATCGTGATGGCAGCGGCCAGGGGAAGTGGGGGATCGCTGTCTGCGCGATGAAGACGAAGGTAAATCGGCTGCCACAGTGTATGGCAAGTGCTTTAGTGAGTGTGGAGGGGAGGGGAAAGAAGGAGAGAGAAGGGGAGAGGGGGGGGAGAAGGGGGGGGAGAGAGAAGGGGGGGAGAGAGAAGGGGGGGAGAGAGAAGGGGGGGAGAGAGAAGGGGGGGAGAGAGAAGGGGGGGAGAGGGAAGGGGGGGAGAGAGAAGGGGGGGAGAAGGAGGAGAAGGAGGGGAAGGGGGGAGGAGAAGGGGGGGAGGAGAAGGGGGGAGCAGAAGGGGGGGGAAACACTATTAAGAAGTATAATAAAGTTTAGCGGGCATTTTACCTGTCTGTAGGTTTTCCTTGGTCCTGAAAACTCCAATGAGCCAATCAAAATGCCTGGTTGGTGAAGAAGATTGCCTACGGTTGCCCTTGACTGCCTGTAACTAAATAGCGACCCCACTCCACTGCACTATGAGTCGAAAAGAACCATGCCGACCACATTTTACTCGAGGAAAACGTTTCAACATGCTGAAAATTTTTCCGCAACCTAGCTGAGGCCACGAGTATTCGGGAACTTCCCTCGAGCGTGAAGGAGAGTTCCAGCAACCTCATAGGACCTCCTAGGACCACATGTCGACCATGCTGCGAGTTTGAAGGTCGAATACACTCTTCTAAACTCACAGATTAGGCCGCCCATGTGGGACAGCCCCTTCAGTATAGTAACAGCAGCAACACCATGTACCTCCTTCTCCACCAGTGGCAGAGTTTTGGATCCCATTGATCTCGTAGGCTAACTAAGAAACCACAGAAATTGATTGATATCAATTCATCCTCAATCCAAAGCAATTACCTAAAAATATGTTATTTTACTAAAGTTGCTCAGATGGTCGGAATCCATGGTGAGAAGGTTGATCAGTGTGATGGACTGGCTGCATCCACAACTCTCTGCAATTTCCTGTGAATTTTGGGAAAGCTGTTATGAAACCAAGAACTAATTTTGTTATCTGAGAAAGTAAAAGTGTTGGTGTGCTTCCTTGGATGTAGCATACTGTAAATGTTGTTGGTCTAGGGAAAATTGTAGATTATATTTATCCCAGGAACTCGACGCACTTGACTATCTCCACTGTGGCATCATTGAAGTTTATTGCAGCATATACGCCACCCCGCTTCCCGAAGTCAATTACTGCAGTTCAGTTTAGTTTACCGTGTGCCGAGGTACAGTGAAAAGCTTTTGTTGCGTACTATCCAGTCAGTAGAAAGACAATACATGATTACACTTGAGCTATTTACAGTGTATAGATACATGATAAGGGAATAATGTTTAGCGCCAGGTGAAGCCAGTAACGTTTGATCAAGATAGTCCGAGGGTCACCAATGAGGTAGATAGTAGCTCACCTGTTGTGGTAGGCTGATTCAGATGCCTGATTACAGCTGTGCAGAAACTGTCCCTGAATCTGGAAGTGTGAGTTTTCACACTACTATATATTTTTCCTGATGAGAGAGAGAGGAGAAGAGGGAATGGCCAGGGTATGAATATGCTGCCCGCCTTGCCGAGGCAGCGTGAGGAAGCTGTGGAAGGGAGGTTGCTTTGTGTGGTCCACAATTCACTGCAATTTCTTGTGGTCTTGGATGGAGCTGTTCCCAAACCAAGCTGTGATACATCCTGCTAAGATGTTTTCTATGGCGCATCTGTGGAAGTTGGTGAGAGTTGTTGGGGACATGCTGAACTTCCTAAGCCTTCCAGAGAAGTATAGGCATTGGTGTGTTTTCGTTTCTTCAATATGGGTGGTCCAGAAGAAATCACTGGTGATATTGACTGCTAGGAATTTGAAGTTTTCAACCATCTTTACTTCGGTGCCATTAATGCAAACTGGGGTGTGTGGACCGCTTCACTTCCTGAAGTCCATCACAATCTCCTTTGTCTTGCTGACATTGAGAGAAAGCTTGTTGCCTCAACAGCAGGACACAAGGCTCTTGATCTCCTTCCTGTACTCAGTCTCATCATTATTTGATACCTGGCCCACAATGGTGGTGTCGTCTGCAAATTTATTCCACATACTCCATATCTACATTAGGGGCGGCATGGTGGCGCAGCGGTAGTGCTACTGCCAGAGACCCAGGTTCGATGCTGTCTGTACGGAGTTTGTATGTTCTCCTGTGTGGGTTTTCTCTGAGATCTTCAGTTTCCTCCCACACTCCAAAGATATACAGTGGCTTGCAAAAGTATTCATACCCCTTGAACTTTTCCACATTTTGTCACGTTACAACCACAAACGTAAATGTATTTTGTTGGGATTTTATGTGATTGACCAACACAAAGTGGCGCATAATTGTGGAAGGAAAATGATACATGGTTTTCAAATATTTTTACAGTTACAGCTGCAAGTCTTTTGGGGTATGTCTCTACCAGCTTTGCACATCTAGAGACGGACATTTTTGCCCATTCTCCTTTGCAAAATAGCTCAAGCTCAGTCAGATTGGATGGAGAGCGTCTGTGAACAGCAATTTTCAAGTCTTGCCAGAGATTCTCAATTGGATTTAGGTCTGGAGTTTGACTGGGCCATTCTAACACATGAATATGTTTTGATCTAAACCATTCCATTGTAGCTCTGGCTGTGTGTTTAGGGTCATTGTCCTGCTGGTAGGTGAACCTCCGCTACTGTACACGTTTGTAGGTGAACCTCCGCCACTGTACACGTTTGTAGGTTAATTAGGTTGGTATAAATGTAAAATTGTCCCTAGTGTAGGAGCCATTTATGCTTCAGTTAGTTATTGTTAGTATATTATTGTATTTTGTATAGAGACTTCTAGCTGTATCTTTTTTGTATGCTTGTGGGTGGGATTTGATACGTAGATGGGTGGGTCTACATTTGAGGAAGCTAGCGTAGCCACAGAGAGTGGGATGGTCAGTTTAGCCTCGGTGGATGGAAGAGATAACAGCTTTTACCACACTACGCCACAAGACACGACACGGATGAAACAGTTAGTAAGAACGAAAAGTTACAATTTGTATTGGAATAAGTACCTGATATGAATTATTTCTTTGTTTTGTACCACTTTAATAAAGGACCAATTAATCAAGAAATAACGACTGGATGATTTGTTTTTACTATCTGCGAGTGCGTAAGCTATATCGCGTCTACATCTCCAATGTAGAATGGCAATCAAGAGTTTTAATGGCAATCAAAAGTTGGACATTAGAAAGTTAAGAAATTCACATTACACATAGTGAGTGTAGGATAGTATCTGTATGCGGGGATTGCTGGTCGGTGCGGACTCGGTGGGCAGAAGGGCCTGTTTCTGCACTGTATCTCTAAACTAAACTAAACAAAACCTTTCTTTGTGATAACCAGTTTGCAATCCATGCTAACACACATCCAGTTAATTGATGTACTTGCCTCATGTCAAATGCCTTTTGGAAATATAATGACACCATTTCACTTGTTCCTCTCTATGAACTTTCCTTGTCACATCCTCTTAGAAACAGAGCATATTTGTCAATCATTACTTCTTATAAAGTGCAAAACAAATAAAACTACAGATTCAGGAATCTGAAACAAAAGCAGAAGATAGAACATATAAAGGTACAGCACGGGACCAGGCCCTTCAACCACAATATCTGTGCCGAACATGATGCCAAGACCACTAATCTCATCTGCCGGCACATGATTGTATAGAGATGGAGTTTAATCCAAGCAAGTGTGGGGTTTTGTGTTTCTGGAACTCGAATTGACTTGAGTTTGAGTTTAGTTCATTGTCCCGTGTACCAAGGTACAGTGAGAAGCGTTTGTTGCGTGCTAATCAGTCAGTGAAAAGCCAATACTCGATTACAATCGAGCCATTCACAGTGTACAGATACATGATAAAGGGGATAATGTGAATATTGTTTAGTGCAAGGTGAAGCCAGTAAAGTCTGATCAAAGATAGTCCGAGGGTTTCCAATGAGGTAGATAATAGTTCAATCTCCTTCTTGTACTCCATCTTATCATTATTTGATATCCGGCTCATAATGGTGGTGTCGTCTGCGAAGTAATAAATTGAATTAGATTTGTACATGGCTGCATAGTTGCGGGTGTACACTGAGTAAAGAAGGGGACTGAGAACGCAATCTTGCGGAGCACCAGTGTTGAGGATTATCGTGGAGGATGATTTGTCCCCAATCCTCACTGATTGGGGTCTGTTGTCCAGGTAGTCGAGGTTGAGGAAGAGGTTCTTGTCTTGACACTATGTTATGAAGCTCTCTATCTCCTTCCTGTACTCCATCTCATTACTGCTCCATATGAGACCCACTGCAGTGCTGTTATGTGCAAACTTGTAAATGGAATTAAAGCAGAATTCTTGAGGCTTTGCACCACAAAATGAGTCCTAAATCTTTACATCTTTTCTCTTGTGTGCTCCCATACAGGTACATTGTCCTCATCCCCTGCAGTAGGTCAACAATTGGGTTGTTAGAAATTAGGATTGTTATAATAACCAGGACAAAGTACATTACTAATCAGATAAAATATTCCAGAAGATTAGAATCAAATGTCATTCTTTTTGTATACGTAAAATTAATACGTAGTGGAATTCTTCCTTTCAGGTTGTTGGTGCTCACAGGGATTCATTCAGCTGCCCAGTACCTTCAGGCACTTTAATTTTTTTGTGGCAAAGGTAGACATTTCTTACTACTTAATTAATACTAATGAGGTCACCTCTATCAATTTCTGTTGTGTTTTGCACATCAATGACTCAAGGACGATAGACGATCCGACATCAACTCAGTTAATCTCGGATATTCATGACTGAGTCCACCGCAGATCTGGCAAAGTTATAAAATGGAATCGCTAGGCCAAGGAAAGGAAATAATATCTGAACTCAACTGTTTTTTTCTAAATAAGGAGCTTAATAGAGACCATTTACGTCCAAAAATGGAAAAATAATATTTTTTTAAAAAATGAGGCCACTTGAGGCCATTTTAGATGTCTTACCCATAAAGCCTTGGATTCAAATTCCAATATTGTTCCATGCACTCACGTAAGCTTTTCATTGTATAATTTACGAAAGATGCACTACTGTAAAAAATGGAATTGTTTTACTGTCTACAATCAGAATTAACTTAATTTCACCTCCCTACTTCATGGGATATCCCTAAGAAAATGGACAGGTACATGGATAGGGAAGGTTTAGAGGGGCATGGGCCAAATGTGGACAGATGGGACTTGTGTAAATGAGGCATCTTGTAGGCAAGGGCAAGGTGGGCCAAAAGGCTTGTTTCTGTGTTGTATGACGCTATGCCTCTAAAATAAATAATGGTTTTCATGGCTTTATGGTTCCTTTGCATTAAACTATTTGATGAAGTTTCCACAGTCGACAGTGAGGGTGCGAACTATTAAAATGGGGGGTGGGGGGTGGGGGGGGACCATCATGACTACCCTTGCCTTGCCTCTGTTATCAATCAATCATACACAATACATCTTGTAACAGCTATCACTGGATAGCACTCAGGAATTATTGCTTTTTATACTTTCCTGCTGCCATGGTCACTTTGATCAATTATAATGTCACCACTGACATGGTCGTTGCCCTATAAGCCATGAATCAAATTTAGGCCATTTATGGCCTCTGTGGTTTAGCTCGACTCTCAGTGTAGAACTTACAGAAGATGCTATCAGAAGAATGCATATTTGCATTGGGAGACTTTAAATTCCCTGACCCAGAATGTTCTTACTTGTCACCAAAAGCTATACTTCAGAGCGATATTGATCTTTATTTTATTTTACATTTAGTTCACCATTAAATACTTACATCTGTCTGCCTTAAGAAATGTGGAATGTTGGTTCCCTTCTGTAATAACAGGTGAAAAAGATGATGCACTTTCTCAGTTACACAATATCTCTAGCCTCAACCCATTCAAATGGCGAATTTGTGCCAAAAGAGCCGCGCTAGTATATATATTTATGGAGTAACAGCGATCTTCACAAATTTCCCAGCGTATCTCTAAAGTGCACTGATAATTAATAGTCTACGAGTTTGCTCAGTTATAACAAGAAAGTAATGACCCATCAAATTGGAAACAATACTATGTACTATCAAAGTACTTGCAGTGTTTTCAATGACAGGTGAAATATGGAACTGTCTGATCGTTTAACAGCTGCTGACCATAAAAATATTATATAGATATTGTGAGCTCCTAAAATCCTCCTAAAAAATTAACACAATAAAATGGTTACAAAACCATACACAATACTTTCCTATGTTGACTAAGGCGCAGCATGTCAGTGTAGAGAGGTCATGATCAAATTTTATGCAACACCAGTTAGGCCAAAGCTTGGTTGTCACATATATTTCTGGTCACCACAACACTCGCGATGGACATTAAATGCACTGGAGAGGCTGCAGATTAAGATTTAAATGGTTGTTGTTAGAACTGGGAAACTGCTTCTGTATGGAAGGATTGGTTAATCAAGGTTGCTTTCTCCAGAAAAGAGAAAAAGGAGCATTAAATTAAGCTTAGAAAGCAGTGAGAAATAAACCATTGAACAGTACAGCACGGAAATAGGCCCTTTGGTCCACAATGTCTGTGCTAACCACAATGCCAAATTAAACTAAACACCTCTGCCTGCACATGATCCACACCCCTCCATTCCCTGCAGGTATATACAGTATGTGCACTTCTCAAAGCCTCTTAAATGCCACAATTGCATCTGGCTTTATCACCACCTCTGGCAGTACATGCCAGCATCTATGACTGGTCGTATCAATTGGTCGTATCATCCTAATCTCCAAGTACTCCATCATCAAGACTGTAAATATCCCCTTGCTCAAAACATTCAAAATCACTGTCCAAACATCAAACTGTCTTTCACATTGTGACATCTCACCATTTCTACACCTTGGACTCTTTTTGATGGACACGAAACGCTGGAGTAACTCAGCGGGTCAGACAGCATCTCTGGAGAAAAGGAATGGGTGATGTTTCGGGTTGAGACCTTTCTTCAGCCTGAGAGTGAAAAGGGAAATGAGAGATGTAGATAGTGATGTAGAGAGATATAGAACAAATGAATGAAAGACGTGCAAAAGAGTAATGATGATAAGGGAACATTGTTAGTTGTTTGTTAGGTGAGAACAAGTACAGACTTGTTGATGTTGTACCCCATAGCTTTACTTTTTTTTTTTTTTTTTTTTTTTTTTTTTTTTTGTTGTAATATTTTTTTTATTTGAAGTAAATAGTTTACAATATATAGCTTACTTTATAAACTAACACCTTAATTCAGTATTACTACAAATAGCATATCAATACATAATATCTTCTATTTTTATGGAAATAAAGAAAAAGATATATAAAAGAATAAAGAAAAAAGGAAAAATAAAAGGGAATAAAATTTTTTTTTTTTCGCACATATATCAATTAAAAATTAAAAAGATAATTTGAAAAACAATAATATTACATATATATATATATATATATATAAACAAAAACTAAAGACATTGTACGAGATACTATTTCATTCAGAAATATCTCTAATAAATACACAATATTATCAATTATAGGTAAGTTATTCGCATCGGATCCATAGGGTGCCCGTCGAAGCCGTGATTCCAAGAATAGCTACTTCTCTAAATACTGTATATATGGAGACCATATCAATTCAAAAGAATTATACTTGTCCAAAAGGACAAATCTAATTCTTTCCAAATTCAACGTCTCCAACATCTCTGCTTTCCACATTTTAATTGTTGGGGATAATGTTCCCTTCCAAAATTTAAGTATCATTTTTTTCCCAATTATTAAACAATAATCAAAAAAATTTCTTTGATTAATTGTGAGTACCAAATTTGGCTCCGGGATTCCAAATATTATTAATTTTGGGTCTGGGTCAAGTTTAACCTTAAGGACTTCCGAAATAACTTTAAAAATTTCAATCCAATAAAAATTCAACCGTGGACATGTTACAAAACTATGTATTAAATTTGCTTCAAAATTCTTACATTTATCACAAATAGAGGAAAGGTTAGGAAAAATACTTTTTAATTTGGTTTTCGAGTAGTGTAATCTATATATAACTTTAAATTGTATCAATGTATGTCTGGCATTCAAAGAACACCAATGTATTCTTTGTAAGCTTTCTTCCCAAGTTTCTTTCGTTATAGGTAATCCAATTTCATTTTCCCATGCTTGACGATATGTTTCAGTTGTTGGGTTCTCTTTATCTAAAATAATATTGTAGATATAAGCTATAAGCTTATCCGTATTTGGATGTAAATTAAACACTTCATCTAATAAGCCTGGTCCTTTATTTTTATAGTCGTATGTGTTACATTTAATAAAATCTCTAATTTGTAAATACCTAAAATGATGTTGTGAAGGTAATCCAAAAATATCTTGTAACTCTTCAAATAATAATAATTTTCCATTTCTATAAAGGTGTTCTATTCTTTTAATTCCTAAATCCTCCCACAGTCTAAACCCCGCATCTAAGATTGAGGGTTTAAACAGTGGATTATTCCTAATTGATAACCTAAAAGAAAGATTATCCAGATGTAGGGTCTTAACTATCTGTTTCCAAATACGCCTAATATTATGAATGATAATGTTGTCCCTATAAGTCTTTTTTTGTACTTCCTTTGGTGCGAAAATAATCGACTCTATAGTGAAGGGTAAACAGTCTTCCTTTTCCATTTTTAGCCACATTGGTTCAACATCCATATTTACCCACCAAAAATTCATATTCTTAATCTGGACTGCCCAATAGTAATATAAAAAATTTGGAAGTGCCAGCCCTCCATTTATCTTCGACTTACATAAGTGTTTTTTACCTATTCTATGGCTTTTGTAATCCCAGACAAAATTATTAACTATGGTATCAATTTTTTTTAGAAAACTTTTTGGAAGAAAAAAAGGAATTGCCTGAAATAAATATAACAATTGTGGTAAAAAAATCATCTTTATAGCATTAATTCTACCGATCATAGATATAGGAAGTGTTTTCCAATATAAAATGTTTTTTTTAAGTTTCTCTAATAATTGATAATAATTAGCTTTAATTAATAATTTATAGGATTTAGACACATTAATTCCTAAATATTTAAATTTATCTGTAACTATTTTTAATGGGTATTTTTGTAATATATTTACATTTATACCAGTTATAGGCATTATGTCACTTTTACTCCAATTAATCCTATATCCTGAAAATACACTAAATTCATTTATAACATTGAATAGCTTTGGAATACTACGTTCCGGCTTAGTAATATAAATCAGAATATCATCTGCATATAAAGATATCTTATTATTTGTTATGTCAGTGTTGTACCCATATATTTCGGGTTCTGATCTTACACCTTGGACTCTTTTTGATGGACACGAAACGCTGGAGTAACTCAGCGGGTCAGACAGCATCTCTGGAGAAAAGGAATGGGTGATGTTTCGGGTTGAGACCTTTCTTCAGCCTGAGAGTGAAAAGGGAAATGAGAGATGTAGATAGTGATGTAGAGAGATATAGAACAAATGAATGAAAGACGTGCAAAAGAGTAATGATGATAAGGGAACATTGTTAGTTGTTTGTTAGGTGAGAACAAGTACAGACTTGTTGATGTTGTACCCCATAGCTTTACGATGAAAACATGGACTGAGCTGCCAGAGGAGGCAAGGTACTATAACAACATTTAAAATACATTTGGACAGGACAGGCACATGGATATGAAAGGTTTCGAGGAGCATTTCTCAACATTTTTACCCTTGCGGAACCCTTGAAATAATTTTCATGTCTCAGGGAACCCCTACATAAAAATTATAATATATCGTTATTGTATATCTTTCTTCTCTTTCATAAACTTAAAGTTCATATGGCAAACATAATATATTTTTCTGATCTGGTATAAGCAAAAAATAACGTATGTTTTTCTCAAGTTGACAATTGACAATGCAAAAAAAAAACTGAAATCAAACTGCTTGTTTAAAACTGAAGCAAATAAAGGCAAACAGAAGAACTAACCTTGGAGGAGAGAGGGAGAGAGAGAGAGAGAGAGAGAGAGAAAACACACATAAACGTTTCATAAACCAACAAAAACATACATAAATAAACTTTTGATAAACTAACAAAAATAAACATAAACATACTTAAATTTAAAAAATTCATATAACATCCTTAAATGATGGGTAAAAACTACTAAATAACGTGGGTGAATGAGGGACTGTACCTGCATGCCAGGAAGCGCAGACATGACTGATAGAGACCGTGCATGCGTTTGTACTCGAGTGAGTCACTTGATGATACACAAATCTGTCACATACAGCTCCTGTTTACTGACTACTAAAGGCCGGTTCACACTGGCGCCGTATAGACGTCGCTAAATATAATGTCGCTAAAAAGACGTCGCTAAGTATGCCGTAAGTGTATAATAAAATTACGAATATGAAATTAAACACAAAAATGACTCAAAAATTAATTTACATATAATTAGCCTATTTATCACTATTTCTCTCGGAACCCCTAGTGACCTCTCGCTGAACCCTAGCGTTGAGAAATGCTGGTTTAGAGGATGATGGCAAATAAAACTACTATAGGTGGGGCATATTAATCGGCATGGACAATTTGGGCCGAAGGGCCCTTTCCGTACTGTATAACTATGATTCTATGTTAGCTGAGAACTACATTACCCATCATGGATTACGACGCTAATTTCTTCACAATACATCACATCCAAATTGACCACATTTTGGAACTAATTTAATTTAGCTTATTATTGTCATGTGTATGTGGAAAACCTTTTTTGTTGCGTGCTATCCAGTGAAAGAAAAGACTATACATGATTACAATCAAGCCATGCACAGTGTAGAGATACGGGATAAAGTCCAATTGAAGATCGGACTTTAGGCCTCCAATAAGGTAGATGGAAGGTCAGGACTACACTTTAGCTGGAGAGAGAAGGTGCTTGATAACAGCTGGGAAGGAATTGTCCATGAATCTGGACATATGCGTTTTCAAACTTCTGTACCCTTTGCCTGATAGGAGAGGGGAGAAGAGGGAGGGATTGGGGTAAGGCTGGCCCTCGATTATGCTGGTGGACTTGTCAAGGTAGCGTGAAGTGTAAATGGAGTCCGTGGAAGGGAAAGTGTAGGAAGGAACTGCAGATGCTGGTTTACACTGAAGATAAACACAAAATGCTGGAATAACTCAGCGGGACAGGCAACTTCTGTGGAGAGAAGGAAAGGGTGGCCTTTCAGGTTGAGACCCTTCTTCAGACCCGTCCCGCTGAGTTACTCCAGCATTTTGTGCCTATCCATGGAAGGGAAGTGGGTTTGCGTGATGGTTTGGGCTACGCTCAGAACTCTCAACAATTTCTTGCGGTCTTGAATGGAGTGTTCTCAAACCATGGTGTGATGTCTTCAGATAAAATGTTTTCTGAGGGACATCTGTCGAAATTGGTGAAAGTTGTTGGTGACATGCCAAACTTCCTAAGCCTCTAAGGAAGTAGAGGTGTTGGTATGCTCTCTTGACCATTGCTTCGAGGTGGCTGATCCAGGACATAGAAACATAGAAACATAGAAACATAGAAATTAGGTGCAGGAGTAGGCCATTCGGCCCTTCGAGCCTGCACCGCCATTCAATATGATCATGGCTGATCATCCAACTCAGTATCCCGTACCTGCCTTCTCTCCATACCCTCTGATCCCCTTAGCCACAAGGGCCACATCTAACTCCCTCTTAAATATAGCCAATGAACTAGCCTCAACTACCCTCTGTGGCAGAGAGTTCCAGAGACCCACCAGTCTCTGTGTGAAAAAATTCCTTCTCATCTCGGTCCTAAAGGATTTCCCCCTTATCCTTAAGCTGTGACCCCTTGTCCTGGACCTCCCCAACATTGGGAACAATCTTCCTGCATCTAGCCTGTCCAACCCTTTAAGAATTTTGTAAAATTTCTATAAGATCCCCTCTCAATCTCCTAAATTCTAGAGAGTATAAACCGAGTCTATGCAGTCTTTGTTCATAAGACAGTCCTGACATCCCAGGAATCAGTCTGGTGAACCTTCTCTGCACTCCCTCTATGGCAATAATGTCCTTCCTCAGATTTGGAGACCAGAACTGTACGCAATACTCCAGGTGTGGCCTCACCAAGACCCTATACAACTGAAGTAGAACCTCCCTGCTCCTATACTCAAATCCTTTTGCTATGAAAGCTAACATACCATTTGCTTTCTTCACTGCCTGCTGCACCTGCATGCCTACTTTCAATGACTGGTGTACCATGACACCCAGGTCGCGCTGCATCTCCCCTTTTCCTAATCGGCCTCCATTTAGATAATAGTCTGTTTTCCTATTTTTGCCACCAAAGTGTATAACCTCACATTTATCCACATTATACTGCATCTGCCAAACATTTGCCCACTCACCCAGCCTATCCAAGTCACCTTGCAGTCTCCTAGCATCCTCCTCACAGCTAACACTGCCCCCCAGCTTAGTGTCATCCGCAAACTTGGAGATATTGCCTTCAATTCCCTCATCCAGATCATTAATGTATATTGTAAATAGCTGGGGTCCCAGCACTGAGCCTTGCGGTACCCCACTAGTCACTGCCTGCCATTGTGAAAATGACCCGTTTACTCCTACTCTTTGCTTCCTGTTTGCCAGCCAGTTCTCTATCCACATCAATACTGAACCCCCAATGCCGTATGCATTTAAGTTTATATAATAATCTCTTATGTGGGACCTTGTCGAAAGCCTTCTGGAAGTCCAGATACACCACATCCACTGGTTCTCCCCTATCCACGCTACTAGTTACATCCTCGAACAATTCCACAAGATTCGTCAGACATGATTTACCTTTCGTAAATCCATGCTGACTTTGTCCAATGATTTCACCACTTTCCAAATGTGCTGCTATCCCATCTTTAATAACTGACTCTAGCAGTTTCCCCACTACCGATGTTAGACTAACTGGTCTGTAATTCCCCGTTTTCCCTCTCCCCCCCTTCTTAAAAAGAGGGGTTACGTTTGCTACCCACCAATCCTCAGGAACTACTCCAGAATCTAAAGAGGACACATTGCTGGTGATATTTATTCCTGAGAACTTGAAGATTTTGATTAATGAGAGGCATTGCCCAAACACAAGTGTCCTAACACATTGCAAAATGGCCCAGGACCTTACATCTTTGATGCTTTGTAGCCACAACTGTTTTACAAACCAGAGGAGCCCACATATGACACGAGGCATCAGATGGTTGTACCTGAGCTCCTGCTTTTACTGATCTCTCAGATGGTGTTCTGACATTTCATCATCGTCATTCTCTCTTCAATTGCATTTAAATGCCGTTGAGGCATCAAGAGACAGTTAATATAATTAATTCATATGTTTAAGATGTAAATAACTGAAATAAATTCAATTCCTTTAATTTAATTAAACTACCCATGTAAAAATGAAGATTGGCGACCCCTATTCTATTGAATGGGACCTTGCAGGAGATGATACCCACAGCAGCTTTGAAATGAAAGGGACAAGAACCGTAGCTCTGATCCCTGGGTGGAGGTTAAACCTTGCCCTGGTCATGTAGGCACAGAAGTTACAACCACACTGACCCACAAAATTTTTTCCCGGACAATTCTCTGAACTATCAATAGTCATTGAAGTAAAGTGCGACTCTAGCTCTTCCTCTTACAGATTCTATGTTCTGATTTAATTTCAAATTTCCATGACAATTTTTATTTTATTTTTCCTGCGTTCAATTTATGAAGGCCTGCGGTTCAACAGAGCAGATGGATTCTTTACCAAGAGGTGATTAATAAAGTATTTGCCGCAACACTAAATCTCACCTCCTCAGGGAGCAGCAGATTCAATTTCTGCAGCTTGCTCAGTCGTTTAGCGGGTCATTGTGAAATGACTGCTGCTCTCCAAGCAGACTTGAGGTATAAATCCCTGCTATAGTAGAGGTAGATGTAAGAAAGTACATCCTGACACTTTAATTTGCATTAGCATAAAAGAAAACCTGTGGAAACGTGATGATAAACTAACATGCTTTACTTCCTTAAAAGGTTCAACGTACTTCCCTACTTCAATGTATAACTGTGCATTTTACTCCCAGATATAAACTGGGCGGGTCAGTGATGCAGCGGTAGAGCTGCTGCCTCACAACGCCAGAGACACGGGTTCGATCCTGACTACGGGAGCTGTCTGTACGTTCTCTGGGTTTTCTCTGAGATCTTCAGTTTCCTCCCACACTGCAAAGACATACAGGTTTGTGGGTTAATTGGCTTTGTATAAATGTAAATTGTCACCAGTGTGTGTAGGATAATGTTAGTGTATGGGGTTCGCTGGTTGGCGCGGGCGTGGTGGGCCAAAGGGCCTGTTTCCGCAATGTATCTCTAAAACTAAAAATTAAAAAAAAACCCTTACGCTGCCCTTCCTCTGTGATGCTTGGCAGTCATCTCCGGTGGTCTCTATGGATCCAACTATTTCTCTTCTCTTGCTAACCCTTGACAGCTTTAAAAATAGAGCTCCACTGTATAGCTTCAGCCTGTATGCAGCTCTCACATAATGTTACCCCACCACCTCATCTCTTCATCCTTCCACTGTCTCTGTTGTCAGACACATCCGCAGATGAGCAAAGGTTTTCTCCATTTAAATGTCAGAAAAACTGAAGACTTCACCTAATGTACTTGCTAGAAATACCATTAGTCAACGACTCCAATCCTTTCACTTTCTTTCCAGGTTTTTTTTTCTATTAACATCCTGCATTATTTCACCCTTTGTATAATGTGTGTATGCTGCTTAAATTGTTCCTTATTGAGGTAGATGACGATGCAATGGACATCATTCATTAAAGGCTGTAAATTCTCAATTAAATGCGTGGTGCAACAACGTATCAAAAAGTCATGTCACTTGACATGCACATTTCTTAAAACCATACTTAACTTTATATATGTTGCCTTCACTTCATGAAAGAGTAATAAGCATGTGGAATCCATCAAATATGCATATACCTCAAATTTACGCAGTTAACTACTTAAAATTACCCTAATTATTTACAGAATATATATGCGGTTATGAATGTAACCAATTTCAAAATTTCACATATCACATATTCGCAACATAAATCTCTTCACATGAACGTTGTATTTGGTGCATTACTTCATGCCATAAATACATCCATGCAGTCTCTAAGTTGGTTCCTTCTTAAGGCCCATCAGCTTTGTGGCTCTATGATTAAATTATCTTGTGGCCTGATTCCCACTCTGACCTCCTATGGACACTGAACCTTTCTCCTTGTCTTTTGCCATTTTCTCTGATTGTCCCTTCTCCAAGGCTTTCAATTATGCTGTGACAGTTTTCAAGTCTGCATTGCCTCTCGCTGACATTATTAAGTCTATGCCTCCTGTGAAATCTCTGATACAATGAGAGTTTTTCAATTGCCTTCACTGAGCAATACAGAACTTCCAAGACATCAAACTCATTCTGCCCTTGATCCAGGCATTTAATTCTTTAAACAACAAAAGTATTGCAGACGCTGACCTTATGCTCAGACTCGTGCAGTCTCAGTTGTTCTTTAGGAATTGCTATTTCCAGATTTGATTGGATATTAGTTTGCTACAGCACTTTTTTGCTTTTCACCTTGTTTGTTGACTCTCGTAACTGCACAGCACATGCATTGAAGCCTCTGAACTGTATTATAGGGTGATATGGCACAGAAACAGGCTTTAGACCAGCAAGTCCCGCTGATCATTAAGAGAGAATCAAGAGTGTTTTTTTGCAGCCAGTGCCATCTTCTTCACAGTCGTGTGCTGTGGCAGCAGGGCAAAGGCTGTGGACGGCAATAGGATCAACAAACTCATCAGGAAGGCTGGCTCCGTCCTGGGGGTGGAGTTGGATTCATGGGAAGTGGTCTTGGAGGGGAGGATGTTGGACAATACGGCACATCTTGGACAATACAGCTCATGGCACCAAGACACACTGGTCAACCTGAGGAGCACCTTCAGCAACAGACTGGTTCCACCAAGATGCAGGGCAGAACACCACAGGAGATCCTTCTACCCTGTGGCTATCAAACTTTCCAACTCCTCTGCCTTCTGTCATGGGGCAGACTGAGCCTGAGACTGACTCCCTTCCCCCCCCACCCCCCAATCTTTACACATCCCTCAAGCCTTTCCACTCGTCACATTAATCTAATGTTTCATGTATTGTGCGTACTTCATGACCGTTGGCAGATCAATTTCCCTCCTGGGATAAATAAAGTTTTATCAAATGGTATCGTATGTGTCCCAGACAGAACAATTAAATTCTTACGTGCACCAGAATGACCAGAGAAACAAAAGTTCAGTCTGAGAATAAACTCACAAATACACATATATACAGATCACATATGTATCTATCTATATACAACTCAAACTCTCATCTTATTTCTATATTTGTTTGTGGACCGGTTTGTATACACCTACATTTGTGCAAAAACGGTACACGATAGTGCTACAATTTTTGCCCCACCTTACTCATCATTCTCCTTTGATGTAAATTAAACATGTTTCATTCAGATTGATGGTATATTCTACGTTACTGACATTTTAAACTTTTAGATTTTTTTTCTTGCCCCGCCTCGCCGGGGACACAACGGTTCCACGGGTAAGTTTCCTTCCATTTTACTGCTGCTCAGGGCCCGTGGGGAGGGAGAGCACGGGGACGCACAGGAGCGGCAGCCGTGGCAAACCCGCAGGGAGTGTGGAGCGCCACCCGGGGCTGCTGCATCGGGCCCGTGGGGAGGGAGAGCGCATGGAGGGAGAGGAGCGGGACCGGGGCAAGCCCGCGGGGACAGAGAGGAGTGGCACCCGGGGAAAGCCCAGGAGGAGAAAGGGGAGTGGCACCCAGGGCTGCTTCTTCATGCCCGCGAGGAAGGTCAGTGTTGGAATATTGCGATGGGGGACCAGACCTCCCGTGTGACAGGGACCCAATGGGTCCCACTTGGTATCAATAAACCTCTGTGTGTGTGTGTGTGTGTGCGTGTGGATGTGTGTATGTTATTTTGCATGTGAAATGTATCTCCTCGAAAACCAGATGCAAAAACGCGGAGATTTTCACAATTTCGGTAGGGATTTAACTCGGAAATCCACTCCTTGGTCAATTATTTCCCCAGATTTTGAATACAATTGTTCACAAAACTCGATTTTTAAAATATAAATGCCGCTTGCCAGCTGTTGATGCCACAATGCCCACATGCCCACCAATCCAGGCCCACCTGCCTATTGGCCCCGCCCCCCACTGCTGTGGATTAAAGGCACAGAAAGATCGAGAAAGTCCTGCAGAACAAACATTCTATAGCTCCGTTCTGCTATAGCTTCTTTGTTCTACACATCTCGGGGAGCTACTTCTCACGCGTTGAATCTTCTCCGCATAAGTTCTGCAGAACAAATATTCTACAGCTCCTTTCTTCTATAGGATCATGCGCTGAAGCTGCTCATCACTGTTGGCGCAGATCGTGAAGCCCCGCGCTCTCATTCCAGATGTGGGTTTCCAGTGTCAGAAGCCGCTTCTCTCTCTCTCTCTTCATTTGGCAGCCCACCTCCCCTCCAACCCCCCCTCCCACCTCACTGATCTTCTTACCTCCTCCCCTCTCCTTCCTCCCTCTCTCTCCTCTCCTCTCTACCAGTCACAGGGGACTATCATCTGTCTCCCCACCCGGCCCGGCCCAGCTCTGTCACGCTGGCGGAAGCCACGATTGGCTGGTCACCCTGCTGTTTTTCACCATCTTCAGATCGCTCCATGCCTTGCCGCCCCACCCCTCTCCTCTCTCTCTCTCTCTCTCTCTCTCTCTCTCTCTCCCCCACTCACTCTCCCCTCCCTCTCTCTCTCTCTCCCCTCTCTCCCCCCCCTCTCTCTCTCTCTCCCCTCTCTCCCCCCCCTCTCTCCCGCTCCCACCTCTCTCCCCCTCTCCTCTCTCTCCCTACACCCCTCTTTTTTTTTTTTTTTTTTTTTTTTCATTTCAAAAACTTTATTCAACACAAATCATAAAATACAACACATCAAAACACAATCAAAAATCACACTATAATGAACAGATCATTGTAGTACAGCAGTACATTCATTTATAATCGCCTCAACCCCACGCGGCGACCAGCGCTGACGGAAGGCCTCCAGAGTCCCCGTGAACACCGCGTGTTCCCTCTCCAGGGACACACGTGCACGGACGTAGGCCCGAAAGAGGGGCAGGCAGCCGACTCTCGCCAGACCGTCGACCGCCCGCTGCCTGGACCCACGAATGGCCATCTTGGCCAGGCCAAGGAGCAAACCGACAGGTAAGTCCCCCCCCCACACTCGGCTCTCCCCACTCCCCGCCTTGTGTCCAAACACCAGGATTGTGGGGCTAAAATGCAGCCAGAACTTGAGGAACAACCCCTTCAGATATTGGTACAGGGGCAGTAACCTCACACACTCCACATACACATGGAATACGGTCTCCTCCTCTCCGCAGAAAATACATGCGGCAGACGAGCCCGTGAACCGACTCAAAAGTTTATTGCAAACCACCGCTCCATGCAGCACTCTCCACCCCAGGTCCCCAATATAAAGGGGTACAACTCCCTTATAGAAGGACCCCCACTGGGGCCCCCCGCCGCCTTCGGATGGTCCCTACACCCCTCTCTCTCCCTCCCCCTCTCTCTCTCTCCCCGCTCAATCTCTCCCCCCCCTCTCTCTCTACCCTCTTTCTCAGCTCCTCTCTCTCTTCCCTCTCCCCCTTCCTCCCCAACCCCTGCCCTCCCCCACCCTCCCTCCCCTAAAGCCCCTTACCCCTCCGCACCGTCCCCTCCACCCCTCCCCTACCCCTTCCCTCCACCTTCCCCCTCCCTTCCCACCCCCTCCCCCCTCCCCCCTCATCCCCCCTTTCTTCCCTTTCCCCCCCTCTCTCCTCCCATCTCTTGCTCCCTTCCTCCCCCACCCTTCCCCCCGCACTCACCCTCCCTCTCCTCCTCCCCTCCACCCCCCTCGCCCTCTGTCTCTTGCCCTTCTGTCTCTGTCTCTCCCCATTCTCGCTCTGCCCTCACTCTCTACCCCCCTTCCCCTCCCTCTCTAGATGCGCCTGCGAGTTGGGGGCTATGTGTCAGTGGATAGGGCGGTTATGGGGTAAAAGGAGCAAATTAATAATATTAATATAATATCAAGGGGGGTAGTTAGTGTTTGTGCGGCGGGGGGGAGTAGTTAGTGTGTGTAACGCTGCATGCCGCCCCCCCCCCCCGCAGCCCACCCCCCTCCTCCGCAACCACATGTTGGGGGAACAGAACCAACGGGTCTGCACTTGGTCTAGTATATAACTAAATCTCTCATCTTATATGTATATATATTTGTATGTGCCTGAGATACAGCCAAAATGGTACACAATAGCACAACAATTTAGGCCCTTACTCACCATTTGCCTGCGGTGTGCAGTAGTAGGTTTTGTTCGATTTGACAAAGTAATTCTCTTAATAAACTTTAATTTAATTTATGCTCTACTTTGCACTGTGAATCAATGAGGCAGTCGCGCATGCGCAGTATTCTCCCACTTGCTGGGCCCGTCATTGAAAATGGCGGCAGTGACATGGCAGTCACGCCTGCGCATGCCCGCTGCCATTTTAAGATTGCTATTTTGACTCATGTCACAATGGGGATGTCTGGCATCACAACAGGGACTCTGTCTGTCTGTCTGTCTGTCTGTCTGTCTGTCTGTCTGTCTGTCTGTCTGTCTGTCTGTCTGTCTGTCTGTCTGTCTGTCTGTCTGTCTGTCTGTCTGTCTGTCTGTCTGTCTATCTATCTATCCATCTATCTACTATCTATGTATCTATCTGTCTGTCTATCTGTCTATCTATCTTTAAAAGTCTTGTCTTGTGTGTGTGTGGGTGAGCATGTGTGCACGTGTGATTGAGATGGTATCTATGCCAAAACGGTACACGGTAGCACTAAAAGTTTTGCACCACCTTACTCACCTTTGTCCCGTGGTTGTTCCTGTCAAGGTTCCTTCATTCTTGATGTTATTTTTCACGTTATTGATATTTAAACTTTTTAAAAAGCCCACTTTGAGAAGAATGATGGGCCTGTCCCACTTACGTAAACTTGGCATGCAAATTATGACTCGATTTGGATAACAAAGGGAAAGAATCTGCCAACCTAACCCAGCACAGCAAAGTTTAATGATTTGATTTGGATAACAAAAGATGGCCTTGTCGGTGGCACCTACATCACATTAAATCTTAGTGCAATTGCATTTTTTTAAAGTTTAAAATGAGGGAGGGTGAACAGATGAGCCAACTTGCACAGTTGGCGGCCATGGGTGACAGGTGTAATATTACATTGGGTGAACGGGTTGCTTTGGGGGAATGGGTGAGTGGTCAAATATATTGCAATAAAAATGAGCTGACATGCACAGTTGGGGGCTATGGGTTGCATGAGGGGTTAAAAGGCACTACAGCAAATGGTGGTTTGGGTGCTTTGGGTTGAAGTTAAAAGGCACTACTGCAAATGGTGGTTTGGGTGCATTGGGTTGAAGTTAAAAGGCACTATTGCAAATTGTGGTTTGGGTGTTTTGGGTTGAAGTTAAAAGGCACTACTGCAAATGGTGGTTTGGGCGCTTTGGGTTGAAGGTTCCTTCATCCTTGATGTTATTTTTCACGTTATTGATATTTAAACTTTTTCAAAAGCCCACTTTGAGAAGAGTAATGGGCCTGTCCCAGTTACGTAAACTTGGCATGCAAATTATGCGACCTCGTTGTCGTGTTGAGGTGCATGGGCATCGTGTGGCTGCGCGGGGCCGGTCCCACTGAGAAGCACGGAGGGGTATGTAGTTGTGCGTGATATCGCGCGGTGCTCCAAAAATTTGTAGCGAGCGAAATCTTCGCACGCCAACGGCGCAATTGATGGTCAAAGTGGGACAGGCTCAAGACCCTGGCGCGATGCAACGTCTCACCTCCAACAGCAGCGGAAACAGGCAAACGATCGTCGAACTCGGCCTGGGGCTCATGGCCGTTGCGGATCTGGTCCGTCCCCACTTCTACTCCCAGAGCAGGGTCAAGAAAATTGAAGATAGACACAAAAGTCTGGAGTAACTCAGTGGGACCGGCAGCATCTCTGGAGAGAAGCAATGGGTGACCTTTCGGATCAAGACCCTACTTTTAGACTGAAGAAGAGTCTCGACACAAAATGCCATCCATTCCTTCTCTCCAGAGATGCTGCCGGTCCTGCTGAGTTACTCCTGCATTTTGTGTCTACCTTCAACTGACGTCACGTGCTCCAGACGGCTGTGCGCATGCATGAACGAACTTTGCGGGATCGTCGCGCCTCAACGCGACCATGAGGTCACGTAATTAGCGTGCCAAGGACACGTAAGTGGGACAGGGGCTTAACCAAAGATTATAGAGGAGCAAGATGCGCCACTCAGTGGAAAAGGCGTGGTATCACATGTGTGATTGTCGACGACATTTTAGCAGAGTGCCTCGACCAAAGCTGGCGTCTACATCATTGGGAAACTAGGCTCCTCTAATCTTTGTCTCTCGATCTCCAGCTGTGTAATCCGCTCCAAAGCTACAGAGCAGTTGCAAGCAAAGATTATAGAGCAGCAAGATGCATTAGAAAGTTATTAGATTTATTTGTAATAGATCTTTCCTTACCTCTCGTTCCTTCTCGATCCCCTCTTCTCGCTATTTCCTTCTCTTCTCTCGATCTCCCTCTCTTCTCTCCATCGCTCTCTCTCCCCTCTTGATCGCTCTCTCTTCCCTCTCAATCTCTTTCTCTCCCCTCGATCTCTCTCTCCCCTCGCGATCTCTTTCTCTCCCCTCTCGACCCCCAGTCTTCTCTCGATCTCTCTCTTATCTTGATCTCTCTCTCTCCCCTCTCGATCTCTCTCTCTCCCCCCTCCCCCCTCTTGATCTATCTCTCTCCCCTCTCTTCTCGATTTCCCTCTCTCCCTCCCTTCCCTCTGTGTGAGAGTTGGCATCCCTGCTATGCCTTAGGTCCAAAAGAGGATAGAAATAAATTACATAATGGTCTTTGTAAGAAGATTTCAATAAGCTCTTCTATCTGTTCCACCATATATTTATATGAATATGTGTTTGTGTGTGCCTGTAATTTTGTGCACAGTGTGTGTTAAAGCAATACAAGGGAAGCTGCACAATGCAATGCAAGGGAAACTACGCAAAGGTGGGGGCTGTGGAGGAAAGATGCGGGGGAAATGGGGGAACAGGGGGGAAAGGGAGAGAGGGAAGGGAGGGAGAGAGAGGGAAGGAGGGAGGGAGAGAGGGAGATCGAGAGGGGAGAGAGATCAAGAGAAGAGGGGGGGAAAGAGAGGGATCGAGAGAAGAGAGGTGAGAGAGAGAGAGCGAGAGAAGAGAGGGGGGAGAGAGGGATCAAGAGAAGAGAGGGTAGAGAGAGATCGAGAGGGGGAGAGAGAAATCGAGAGAAGAGAGGGGATAAAGAGATAACGAGAAGGGAGGGGAGGGAGAGATCGAGAGGTAAGTAAAGATCTATTACAAATAAATCTAATAACTTTCTAATGCATCTTGCTCCTCTATAATCTTTGCTTACAACTGTGGCTCTGTAGCTTTGGAGCGGATTACACAGAGGGAGGCAGTCCACCAAAATGGCAGCCGTGATGTTCCGTTACGTACTACACACCAGTCCATTGGATTTCGGAGGAGTGGCCTATCTTGCTCCTCTATAATCTTTGGGCTTAACTGTGACAGTGCTGTGAGAAGGTTTTGGCAGCTTCCAGTGATGACATCACAATGGCATCTCACAGTCCTCCAATCACAAGGGAATCTCATTTACATACGGTGCCGTGAACATTCCGCCAGCCCACAATGACATCACAATGGGATCTCATCTGCCAATCAACAATCTATGCAAGTTTTCTTACATTGTTGCTAGGAGTGGGAAGTAGTGGGGGAGATTTAAATGTTTTAAAGTGATATTTAAAAGTTTACAAACCCCACTTTGAGAAAGATTTCTTCAAATCTGCACTGGCAGTTAGGCAGTTACCAGTTATGATGTCACAATGCCCTATCAGCTACAAAGTTGCTGTCCCAGAACACTGAGTCCTTCACAGCAAATCTGTCAGCCTAACCCAACACACCAAAGTTTAATGATTTGATTTGGATAACAAAGGGGAAGAATGTGGCAGCCTAACCCAGCACAGCAAAGTTTAATGATTCGATTTGGATAACACAGGGGAAGAATCTGCCAGCCTAACCCAGCACAGCAAAGTTTAATGATTCGATTTGGATAACAAAAGATGGCCTTGTCAGTGGCACCTACATCACATTAAATCTTAGTGCAATTGCATTTTTTTAAGTTTAAAAAGAGGGTGAACATATGAGCCAACTTGCACAGTTGGCGGCCATGGGTGACTGGTGGAATATTACATTGGGTGAACGGGTTGCTTTGGGGGAATGGGTGAGTGGTGGAATCTTTCATTGGGGACTATGTTGCGTTGGGGGTCCAGGCCTCCTGTGGGGGCAATGGGTGAGTGGCACTACTGCAAATGGTGGTTGGGTGCTTTGGGTTGAAGTTAAAAGGCACTACTGCAAATGGTGATTTGGGTGCTTTGGGTTGAAGTTAAAAGGCACTACAGCAAATGGTTGTTTGGGTGCTTTGGGTTGAACTTAAAGGGCACTACTGCAAATGGTGGTTTGGGTGCTTTGGGTTGATATTAAAGGGCACTACTGCAAATGGTGGTTTGGGTGCTTTGGGTTGAAGTTAAAGAGCACTATTGCAAATGGTGGTTTGGGTTCTTTGGGTTGAAGTTAAAAGGCACTACTGCAAATGGTGGTTTGGGTGGTTTGGGTAACTTCCTGTTTGCAACGTATATTGATTTTAGATAAAACGCGACCACTTACGGCTGTGATTTTTGTCCATTTTACTCAGTCCCCCTCCGCTCAACAAGTGTATAGGATTCTTCCCATCAATAAAAAATAAAAGTGTTATTAGTGTTTAAAAAATGTTGAGAATCTCTCTCCCGTCAATCATGCCATGAAGGCCACACCTTTTCCGGGGGGAGGGGTTATAAAATCCGGAAGTGTGGGTGTGGCTCAGTCTCTGCCCGATGGGGGAGGGAGAGGTCACGACTCTGTCTGAGCTGTGAATTTACTGAACACACTGAATGCCTACTGAACTGTGAGTTTGGTGTTTTGTGTGGTTTTATGGTGGTTTCACCCTGCTTGAAATGGTATGAAACAGCATTTGAATGTGCTGGCCTTGCACCCTGCATGAAATGGTATGAAACTGCATTTGAACTTGGTGGCATTGCATCATGCATGAAATGGTATGAAGCTGCATTTGAATTTGGGGGCCTTGCACCCTGCTTGAAATTGTATGAAACTGCACTTGAATTTGGTGGTCTTGCACCCTGCTTGAAGTGGAATCAAACTGCACTTGAATTTGGCACCCTTGCACCCTGCTTGAAGTGGTATGAAACTGCACTGAATTTGGTGGCCTTGCACCCTGCTGAAAATGGCATGAAACCTCACTTGAATTTGGTGGCCTTGGATCCAGCTTGAGTGGTATGAAACTGCACTTGAATTTGGTGGCCTTGCACCCTGCGTGAAGTGGTAAGAAACTGCACTTGAATTTGGTGGCCTTGCACCCTGCTTGAAATGGAATTTCAAGGAATAGCCATGAGTCAACTGCCAGCCCACCAGCTGTGAGTGAGCTGCCAGCACATCAGGCTTGAGGGACTGAGCTGCCACCCCAAGAACCCATACCAGCGCTCCAGAAAGCCCCCCCCACTGGCCACCAATATTGGAATTGGTGGAGAGGTGGAATATTGCGTTGGGGGACCAGCTCTCCCGTGTGAACATGGGACTCAACGAGTCCCACTTAGTATATTACTAAAACTCTCATCTTGTTTCTACCTATGCATGTCTGTGCACGTGTCTGTGCACGTGTCTGTGATGAGTGTGATCCTGATCGCGCTACAATTTTACACCTTACTCACTACACCTTACTCACCATTGTCATGTGCTGCATTAAATTTCGTTCAGATTGATGTTATATTTTACAAGTTATTCACAATTTAAACTTTACAAAAAGCATTTTTACAAAAAAAATAACTTGCCCTGCTCAACAGCAGCGTACGCCATCATGACATCGCAATGGGATCCCGAATTTAATTACAAAATATTTGGCATGTTTTTTTTTCCCATGTACTTTGCCTGGCCTCGCAACAGGTACAGTTAACTGCGCTACCACTTGCCGACCCCATCATCCGTGCATGCACAGTTGGGGACGGTTGCCGGGCCCACTATCTGCGCATGCGCAGTTGAATGCAGCATTCGCGCCTGTGCAGTGCGGGTCCGTCATCCACGCCCGGGGGGGAGGGGGAGTGGGGGGTAGGGGGAGGGGGGGGGAGGGGGGAGGGGGGAGGGGGGCTTTCTGGAGCACTGGAATGGGTGTTGTGGCCTGAAGGGACTGGCCTCCAGAGGGCTAGTATGGAAATTGTGGGCCAAATGGATTCTTGTGGTGGCAGCTCAGTCCTCAAGCCTGATGTGCTGGCAGCTCACTCATGGCAGGTGGGCTGACAGTTGACTCATTCCATTTCAAGCAGGTTGCAAGGCCACCAAATTCAAGTGCAGATTCTTACCACTTCAAACAGGGTGCAAGGCCACCTAATTCAAGTGCAGTTTCGTATCACTTCAAGCAGGGTGCAAGGCCACCAAATTCAAGTGCAGTTTCCTACCACTTCAAGCAGGGTGCAAGGCCCCGAATTGAAGTGTAGTTTCCTACCACTTCAAGCAGGGTGCAAGGCCACCAAATTCAAGTGCAGTATCATACCATTTCATGCAGGGTGCAAGGCCACCATATTCAAATGCTGTTTCATACCATTTCAAGCAGGGTGAAACCACTATAAAACCACCATAAAACCGCACAAAACACCACACTCACAGTTCAGTTGACATTCAGTGTGTTCAGTTGATTCACAGCTCAGACAGAGTCATGACCTCTACCTCCCCCATCATGCAGAGACTGATCCACACCCACACTTCCAGGTTTTATAATCCCTCCCCCCTCCCACCGGAAAAGGTGTGGCCTTCATGGTGTGATTGACAGGAGAGGGATTCTCAACAATTTTTAAACACTAATAACACTTTTATTTTTCATTGATGGGAAGAATCCTCTTCACCTGATGAGCGGAGAGGGACTGAGTAAGATGGCCAAAAATCACAGCCGAAACTGGTAGCGTTTTATCTAAAATCAATATACAGTGCAAACAGGAAGTTGTCAAGTTTAGACTACCAACCATTTATAGTGCTTTTACTTCAACCCAAACCCCCCACCAACCATTTGCAGTGCTTTTACTTGAACCCAAAACCACCACCAACCATTTGCAGTGCTTTTACTTCAACCCAAAACCACAAACAAACCTTTTGCAGTGCTTTTACTTCAACCTAAAACCCCCAACCAACCATTTGCAGTGCTTTTACTTCGAACAAAACCTCCAACCTACCATTTGCAGTGCTTTTACTTAAATCCAAAACTACCAACCATCCATTTGCAGTGCTTTTACTTCAACCCAACCAACCACTTGCAGTGGTTTTACTTCACCTCAACCCCCCCCCCAACCAACCATTTGCAATGCTTTTACTTCAACCCAACACCCCACCCGACCATTTGCAGTGCTTTTGCTTCAACCCAAAACCCCACCTGACCATTTGCATTGCTTTTGCTTCAACCCAAAACCTCACCCAACCATTTGCAGTGCTTTTACTTCAAACTAACCACATTTTCATTTTCAAACCACATTAAGGGCACTCAAGGTCAGCAAAACCACATTCACTGTTTAGTAGACATGTGTTCAGTGTTATTCACAGCTCAGGCTGAGAGACGTGACCCTCTCACTTCCCCCATCTTGCAGAGACTGACTGAGGCACAACACTTCTGGGTTTGATAGTTCCTTCCCCATCCCACCAGCAGGGGTAGCAGAGAGAATGTCAACATTTTAAAAACATTCATGTTTTATGTTTCATCGATGTTTCATCAAAGGGAAAAATCCTCTTGTCCTGCACAGCAGAGGGGAGTAAACTGGCCAAAAATCGGAGCTGTAAGTGGCAGTGTTTTTTCTAAAATCATGGAACAGAAAAACAGGAAGTGTTCAAGATCTTACTTTTAGTAATATATATGTATATTTGAGAGATATATATTGCCAGACCGGGGATATTTGCCAACTCCATTTGAGATTCTGTTTTATAGTTTCCCCCTGGATGAGAGGGGTCATTATTATTTTCCTTTGAAGATTAAAACATCAGCATTTTTAACAAACTAAGTCATGTCTGAATGCATTAATCTTTTTCACTCATCCATGGTCAACTCATGCAGTGTGTAACGCATGGACTCATTTCCGGCATGAAATCACAGAGCTTTGAAATCTTCACATAGTCACTCACGTGATTCCGAAGTAAAATAGTAAGATTAAACAACAACTTGAAGTTTGATTGTTATATATATATATTTGAGAGATTTCAGAGATTATTTGGGGTTGTAATGTTTAATCGTATGATTAAACGAGAACTTACCATGTTACGATCTTCAAAGCAGCGGTGTGAAATCACAGATAACAATAGATGAACTGAACATAGTAAGATTAGAGAAGTGTAGAACTACCAGATGACCTTTATAATACGAGGGTTGGGAGCGGTGGGCACATAATCGCTCATCGTAACTCCTCATAAAATAACAATCAAACTTCAAGTTGTTGTTTTGCAGCCTTGAAACGGATGCCGTTGCCGCGGGTCCCCAAGGAGACCAGCGCTGATAACTCCCTCCTTTGGAGTATCATTGTAGTGATACAATGATACTTCATCAGGTGCTCCAGGTGGGTTTAGATGTCCGCGGACACTACCCATTGAAGGAGGGGAACCCTCCTGGCCTGAGTCCCCTAGTCCACAGGCTTGACCGACTTTTGTTTGGTTTTACCCCCTCCTGGGGACCCACAGCGGTCTGGAAGCAGCTGACCCCTGGATGTCGGGGGGGACCCTCCTGGCCTGACTTCACAGACCTTTCCGGCTTGTTGTTGGTTTTACCCCGTTCCTGGAACCACAGCCGGTCTGGAAGCCACTAACTGTGTTAGTGACTTGGATGGCGAACCCGAGGCCCGCTGGCTTCCCGCACTTCCGCGGTCTCTGTAGCCGGTTCCCCCTGGTCCCGGTGTCCGTGATGCGAGACCGGGATTCCCCGCGTCCATAACCGGTTTTGCCGCCAGTCCGGACTTCGCCCCGAATTAGTCCAGCAGGAACATCTCTGCAACGGAGATTCCTGCAGAAAGAGAAAAAACAAAACTTAGGAGTAAGTTGAAAACTTATCTTCAGGTTTAAACTTACCGCTGGAAGGAGCAATGCGCCCGCCAGTCAGTCATTGCGCAATTGGTAGATGTAATTACTCGCATGCGGGCTGACGGCCTTCATCACGTAGTCACTCACGTGACTCCGAAGTAAAATAGCTGTTTTATCAGACACCCACTTTAACACTGATCCTACCCTAACCCATTTTATTTTCCCCGTGATAGACACAAAGTGCTGGAGTAACTCAACAGGCCAGGCAGCGTCACTGGAGAAAAATGATGGGGGTACACAAAAGGCTGGAGAAACTCAGCGGGTGCAGCAGCATCTAAGGAGCGAAGGAGATAGGCGACGTTTCGGGTCGAGACCCTTCTTCAGACTTCTTCATAAAAATGATGGGTGTTGTTTTGGGTCAGGACCCTTCCTCAGTCCATGAACCAGCATCGCAGTTTCTACATTGTATTATCCCAATGCTCTGATTTTCTCCCTCAAATTCTGCCACAGGGGGCAATTTAAATGGCAGTTAACCTACCAACCCACACATCATGGGTTATGGGAGTAAAGTTGAACACCTGAGGGAATCCCATAAAGGGAGGATGAGCAACAATGTGCAAACTCCGTACAGACAGCATCGGAAGTAAGAATTGAATCCTGGTTGTTAAGCTGTGAGTCAGCAGCTCTCCCGGCTGCACCATTGTGCCACCTGGGCTCACACCATAGCCTGGAGAAGGGTCTCGACCCATGCTTCTCTGTCCCGCCTGTCCCGCTGAGTTACTGCAGCTATTTGTGTCTATTCTATTATGGAATTTTGCGAATGGCTCTCTTCCTCATTAGCTGTGTACCTGCTGAAATATATAGGCTCCCAGCATTGATTTTAATTCTCCATGTCCTCACCCTTCCACATATTCTCAATATACTCCAATTACTCATCTGTCCAAAATCTCTGCCTTCCTCTAATTCTGGCTTCATTTTTTATCAACAATATGTTTTCTCCTTGATTAATAAAGATACCTTTTGTGCCAGCGCTTAAGCTCTGTGGTTAGCCAGGAAGTGGTGTTGGGTAAATTGAACAGATTAAAGACTGATAAATCCCCAGGGCCAGATAGGCTGCATCCCAGAGTACTCAAGGATGTAGCCACAGAAATAGTGGATGCATTAGTGATAATTTTTCAAAACTTCTTAGATTCTGGAGTAGTTCCTGAGGATTGGAGGGTAGCTAATGTAACCCCACTTTTTAAAAAAGGAGGGAGAGAGAAAGCGGGGAATTACAGACCAGTTAGTCTAACATCGGTAGTGGGGAAACTGCTAGAGTCAGTTATTAAAGATGGGATAGCAGCACATTTGGAAAGTGGTGAAATCATTGGACAAGGTCAGCATGGGTTTACAAAAGGTAAGTCATGTCTGACGAATCTTATAGAATTTTTCGAGGATGTAACTAGTAGAGTGGATAAGGGAGAACCAGTGGATGTGTTATATCTAGACTTTCAGAAGGCTTTCGACAAGGTCCCACATAAGAGATTAGTATACAAACTTAAAGCACACGGTATTGGGGGTTCAGTATTGATGTGATAGAGAACTGGCTGGCAGACAGGAAGCAAAGGGTAGGAGTAAACGGTTCCTTTTCAGAATGGCAGGCAGTGACTAGTGGGGTACTGCAAGGCTCAGTGCTGGGACCCCAGCTATTTACAATATATATTAATGATTTGGATGAGGGAATTCAATGCAACATCTCCAAATTTGCAGATGACACCAAGCTGGGGGTATAGTTAGGTGTGAGGAGGATGCTTGGAGGCTGCAGGGTGATTTGGATAGGCTGAGTGAATGGGCAGATGCATGGCAGATGCAATATAATGTGGATAAATGTGAGGTTATCCACTTTGGTGGCAAAAACATGAGGGTAGACTATTATCTGAATGGTGGCAGATTAGGAAAAGGGGAAATGCAACGAGACCTGGGTGGCATGGTACACCAGTCAGTGAAAGTAGGCATGCAGGTGCAGCAGGCAGTGAAGAAAGCAAATGGTATGTTAGCATTCATAGCGAAAGGATTTGAGTATAGGAGCAGGAAGGTTCTACTGCAGTTGTACAGGGTTTTGGTGAGGCCACACCTGGAGTATTGCATACAGTTTTGGTCTCCAAATCTGAGGTAAGACATTCTTACAGAGAGGATTCACCAGACTGATTCCTGGGATGTCAGGACTTTCATATGAGGAAAGACTGGATAGACTTGGCTTGTACTCGCTGGAATTTAGAAGATTGAGAGGCGATCTTATAGAAACTTACAAAATTCTTAAGGGGTTGGACAAGCTAGATGCTGGAAGATTGTTCCCGATGTTGGGGGAGTCCAGAACAAGGGGTCACAGTCTAAGGATAAGGGGGAATTCCTTTAGGACCAAGATGAGGAAAACATTCTTTACACAGAGAGTGGTGAGTCTCTGGAATTCTCTGCCATAGAAGGTAGTTGAGGCCAGTTCATTGGCTATATTTAAGAGGGTGTTAGATGTGGCACTTGTGGCTAAAGGGATCAGGGGGTATGGAGAGAAGGCAGGTACGAGATACTGAGTTGGATGATCAGCCATGATCACATTGAATGGCGGTGCAGGCTCGAAGGGCCGAATGGCCTACTCCTGCACCTATTTTTCTATGTTTCTATGATGTGAAACCCCAATCTCCAAAACATGCGTTTAGCAGCTGAAACAGATAACTCAGCTGATTTCCGAGTTTTTCCTATGATTAGGATATCATCTAAATAAGCCATTATAATATGATTCTGAGCCCGGAGTAGCCCCAACACCAGTTTTATCAATTTTGTAAATAATCCAGAGGCCGAAGTTAACCCATTAGGCAATGCTTTAAACTGCCATAGTTGCCTCATCCAGCTAAACTTCAAATATCTCCGGTGATCGCAATGAATGGGTACTCAATAGTATGCATCTTTAAGATCTATGCATGCCATATAACATCCTTTGGAAACCAGTTGTTTGGCAGTAATAAAAGTTTACATTTTGAAATGTTTGCACTGCACAAAGAAGTTAAGTCGAGTCAAATCAAGGATGATTCAGCATCCTCCATCCTTCTTTTGCCTAGGAAATATATTAGACACAAATTGGTGAGATTGATGAAATGACTTCTCAATTACCCCTTTTTTGAATAATGTTTCAATTTCAGCTTGTACATCTAAACGCTCTTGTTGTGAAAAAAACAATGTGTGGCTTGGTGTATGCTGTGTGGGTGGATGCAAATTGAGAAGGAATTCGATTCGGAACCCTTGTATACTGTGCAGTATAAACAAATCTGATGTTAACCAACACCATTCATTCAAAAACAAGTGTAATCTCCCACCAACTTGTAACTGATCCATACATGATATGTTTCGAAAAGAACCAGACTCCGCTACCTCCATGGTTACCGGTGGATATTTCTGTCTCCGAGTTTTGGGGGGTAAGAATGTTGGAGTGTGCCAACTGCGCATGTTTGGCAAGTGCTGGCTTGGGCCTTGGCCTGAACCAGTTTCAGCGAACCGTTTGTAGGGGTCTGCCGCCAAAGTGAAGTTTTGCTTGTCATGAGTCCGACTGTTTTCGCCTCGTCGTCCAGCTCCGTGACACGCTTTGACAGATGTTCACCAAACAAAAGATTCGGTGGTTGTACATTGCTGGATTTGCACAGTGCCGCGAACTTGGGGTTCAGAGTAGGACGGATGGCACTTTTTTCTTAGGCAGTTTATTTCAAAATGTGCATTGCACATTAGGGCCAGGGCATCCTGCTGCACATCAAACAGGGACCCTCCATCCACCGACCTGGTGAAAGCTGTGATGCCTGGGGCAAGCAACTTCAGTATCTTCTGGAGCCTCAACTCCTGGGCTCTGATACCGACACCCATGTGACACCAGATGGCGTGGTTAACAGTCGGCACTTTCAGCGAGACACAGTTAGCAGGTGTTTCATATTTTTTGGAAGTTTCTTCCATTGTGTGCTCTTGGAGCTGGTGTGAGGCCAGGTAAGTTATACTCATGGCCAAGTCTTCATCCACCCGTTCCCCTGTTTCGGTCGTGATTGCAAATTTCGATGCCATGACATTTCGATGGCACCTCTGGTTCGCGCCCTTCGTGCCTTGAGGTATGCTCCCCGGCTATACCTCCGAACCCGGAGTCAGAACAAAACTGACCCAGAATGCTCTCTACCTCCGAGGAGACCCACATGATATAACTCCTCTTGTTGGAGCATATCATGATGGAGCATCCTCTCCATCAGGAGCTCCATCCTGGACAAATGTCCAAAGACACTATCCATTGTAGGAGGGGAACCCTCCTGGCGTGACTCGTCCGAGTCAACGGACCTTACAGACTTCTTTGTAGATTTCCGTCCCACCGGAGTAGCCAGGGCGCTCTCAAGCGGCACCAAGTCTGAAGCCACTGGCCGTGCCGCCAGCAACTGGGAAGGTGAGATAGACGTCCGCCCGCTACCCGCACTCACACGGTTTTTCGCAGCTGCTCTCCTGGCAGCCCGCCTGGACCTCACCTTAGACATTTTCTCCATTGGCTCATACTTGCTCCTGTAACAAGAATTATCGACCCAAGAAAACGACCTCAGACTAAGTTTTAAACACTTTCCTGCTGGAAAAGCAACGCGCCTGCCAGCCATTAGTTGCGCCATGCGTCAGGCGTAATGACACGCATGTGGACTGGCGGGCTTCTTCACAGAATCACTCACGTGACTCCGAAATAAAATAATAAATGTAATTAAAATGCATTAAACCATTTGTGCTGATTTGGAATGTTTTCCCATATAAGAAACATTTGAAAACCCATGTAAAAACGCAGCTTAACTGTTCCCCAGCTAACTGTGACCCTCAGTTACTGCATAGGACGATTATGAGTGAAAGCCTCCAGCACAGGTGCCTCACCTGTAAAGTGGGATTGTCAGATTAATGTAGAGTTTGAGGCTGGATGTATTAAGGTCATAAATGATAGGAGCAGAATTAGGTACCTCAAGTCTACTCCGCCATTCAATCATGGCTGATCTATCTCTCCTTTCTTGTCCCATTCTCCTGCCTTCTCGCTATAATCCCTGACACCTGTACTAATCAAGAATGTATCTATCTATGCATTAAAAATATCCACTGACTTGGCCTCTATAGCCTTTTGTGGCAAAGAATTCCACAGATTCACCACCCTCTGACTAAAGAAATTCCTCCTTATCTCCTTCCTAAAGGCACGTCTTTTAATTCTGAGACTATGACCTCTAGTCCTGGACTCTCCCGATCTTTTGGGTCAGATCGAATAGATTCAGCCATTATTCCTTTACAGGGTGGTTTTGTTTGGTGCCTTTCATGTGAAGCACCTTTGGAAGTTTTACTATGTTGAAGGTTGTTATATAAATGCTGTGTCCTAAGACAGTTTAGGATGTGGTTCTGCCATTCACAACACTGCAAGAACTATTGCAAAAGCATCCCCACCATTATCCCCACTGGTTCTCTGCAGATGGCACATCTGCAATTGGTCCTCTCCAACTTCAGCTTCCTTGAATGTGAGAAAACGTCAGCTAGTGATGCAGATATTGATCTTTATTCAGTGAGCTTTGACAGGAAATGCATATCATTGACATCTGATGAGAACAAGGATTTGCGTTGAAACCTCTGGTAGCCAAATAGCCCATTTTGTGAATGAAAAATGGTTCACATACGACAACTTACGCAGGCAAATCACATAACTCACAATATATCAGGTTCTGCAAGAGAAGAGAGGATAATTTAGTTTATTTAGTTTTAGCGATACAGCACGGAAACAAGCCCTTCAGCCCACCGAGTCCACATCGACCAGCGACCCCGCACATATTAACACTATCCTACACACACTAGGGACAATTTACATTTACACCAGGCCAATTAACCTACAAACCTGTGCGTCTTTGGACTGTGGGAGAAAATGGAAGATCTTGGAGAAAACCCACACGGTCTCCGGGAGAACATGCAAACTCCGTACAGACAGCACCCATGGTCGGGTCTCTGGTAAGGCAGCAACTCTACCGCTGTGCAACTGTGCCTTCCGAATATTGAGAATGATGAGGTAATCGTGTCTGTTTAATAACTCAGAATTGCATCGCTCTGAAGTATCTGTTGGGTGATAAGAAACTGCAAAAATGCTTTTCCTCTCCTACTGAAATTAAAGTGGATCTATACTTTAAGTGCACTTTAAACTTTTTGAATCGCTGCCATTATTCTCATATCCAGCAGTCCCGCCAGACTAATGTACTGGGAAATAAGGCAAGGTCCATGGGCCTTGAGTTGCACGGGTTGTAATTCTTGGCGTACACTGGATACGTTTAATTGTTGGGGTGACAACAATCTCTTGGGATGATGAATATGTTTTCTCGGCCAACAAACATTATTGGCCCAATTTGTGTTTGGTAAGGCTGAGAACAATATGTCTGTTGATAATGGTATTACTGTGCAAACAATGATGGGAAGTTGTCAGCCACACCCTAGTGGACCACCTCCAAAAGTGAACTAATTTTCCATGGATGAGGCATTCACTGGTAAAGATCTATTATAGAAAACATAGAAAATAGGTGCAGGAGTAGGCCATTCGGCCCTTCGAGCCTGCACCGCCATTCAATGTGATCATGGCTGATCATCCAACTCAGTATCCCGTACCTGCCTTCTCTCCATACCCCCTGATCCCTTTAGCCACAAGTGCCACATCTAATGCCCTCTTAAATATAGCCAATGAACTGGCCTCAACTACCTTCTGTGGCAGAGAATTCCAGAGACTCACCACTCTCTGTGTAAAGAATGTTTTCCTTATCTCGGTCCTAAAGGAATTCCCCCTTATCCTTAGACTGTGACCCCTTGTTCTGGACTCCCCCAACATCGGGAACAATCTTCCAGCATCTAGCTTGTCCAACCCCTTAAGAATTTTGTAGGTTTCTATAAGATCCCCCCCTCAATCTTCTAAATTCCATCGAGTACAAACCGAGTCTATCCAATCTTTCCTCATATGAAAGTCCTGACATCCCAGGAATCAGTCTGGTGAATCTTCTCTGTACCCCCTCTATGGCAAGGATGTCTTTCCTCAGATTTGGAGACCAGAACTGTACGCAGTACTCCAGGTGTGGCCTCACCAAAACCCTGTACAACTGCAGTAGAACCTCCCTGCTCCTATACTCAAATCCTTTCGCTATGAATGCTAACATACCATTTGCTTTCTTCACTGCCTGCTGCACCTGCATGCCTACTTTCAATGACTGGTGTACCATGACACCCAGGTCTCGTTGCATCTCCCCCTTACCTAATCTGCCACCATTCAGATAATAGTCTACCCTCATGTTTTTGCCACCAAAGTGGATAACCTCACATTTATCCACATTGTACTGCATCTGCCATGCATCTGCCCATTCACTCAGCCTATCCAAATCACCCTGCAGCCTACAAGCATCCTCCTCACACCTAACTATACCCCCCAGCTTGGTATCATCTGCAAATTTGGAGATGTTGCATTGAATTCCCTCGTCCAAATCATTAATATATATTGTAAATAGCTGGGGTCCCAGCACTGAGCCTTGCGGCACCCCACTAGTCACTGCCTGCCATTCTGAAAAGGACCCGTTTACTCCTACCCTTTGCCTCCTGTCTGCTAGCCAGTTCTCTATCCACATCAATACTGAACCCCCAATACCGTGTGCTTTAAGTTTGTATGCTAATCTCTTATGCGGGACCTTGTCGAAAGCCTTCTGAAAGTCTAGATATAACACATCCACTGGTTCTCCCTTATCCACTCTACTAGTTACATCCTCGAAAAATTCTATCAGATTTGTCAGACATGATTTACCTTTCGTAAATCCATGCTGACTTTGTCCAATGATTTCACCACTTTCCAAATGCGCTGCTATCCCATCTTTAATAACTGACTCTAGCAGTTTCCCCACTACCGATGTTAGACTAACTGGTCTGTAATTCCCCGCTTTCTCTCTCCCTCCTTTTTTAAAAAGTGGGGTTACATTAGCTACCCTCCAATCCTCAGGAACTACTCCAGAATCTAAGGAATTTTGAAAAATTATCACTAATGCATCCACTATTTCTGTGGCTACCTCCTTGAGTACTCTGGGATGCAGACTATCTGGCCCTGGGGATTTATCGGCCTTCAATCTGTTCAATTTACCCAACACCACCTCCCGGCTAACCTGGATTTCACTCAGTTCCTCCATCTTATTTGACCCCCGTTCCACTGCTATTTCCGGCAGATTATTTATGTCTTCCTTAGTGAAGACAGAACCAAAGTAGTTATTCAATTGGTCTGCCATGTCCTTGTTCCCCATGATCAATTCACCTGTTTCTGACTGCAAGGGACCAACATTTGTTTTAACTAGTCTCTTTCTCTTTACATATCTATAAAAACTTTTGCAGTCAGTTTTTATGTTCCCTGCCAGTTTCCTTTCATAATCTATTTTCCCTTTCCTAATTAAGCCCTTTGTCCTCCTCTGCTGGATTCTGAATTTCTCCCAGTCCTCCGGTAGGCTGCTTTTTCTGGCAAATTTGTATGCCTCATCTTTTGTTTTTATACTATCCCTGATTTCCCTTGTTATCCATGGATGCACCACCTTCCCCGATTTATTCTTTTGCCAAACTGGTATGAACAACTTTTGTACTTCATCCATGCAGTCTTTAAATACCTTCCATTGCACATCCACTGTCAACCCTTTAAGAATCACCTGCCAGTCTATCTTGGCCAATTCACATCTCATACCTTCAAAGTTACCTTTGTTCAAGTTCAGAACCCTTGTTTCTGACTTAATTTTGTCACTCTCCATCCTAATGAAGAACTCAACCATATTATGGTCACTCTTGCCCAAGGGGCCACGCACATATGACCTACAAACCATGATCAAACCACTTCGATGTTCATTGGCAAGAATTGGCATCTGTCACATGTCTACCGTCCAGGGAACGGCAATGAAGGAGGTTCTACTTAGGAGCTCAGCAATTATCTGTACATCTATATTACTAAAAGTCTGATCTTGACCGATTTTGGCTCGCTGTGGTGTGAATTCCGAGAGAACGGCACCACCTATGGCCATCATATTTGGCCACCTTGTTCAGAGACCCCATCCCCCTTCCTGGACGAGAGGATGTTTCCCATCGATGAGAAATCAGAGAGATATTAATGTTTTTTAATTTTTTGCCTTTCTCTCTGCTGCCCCTGCTGGTGGGAGGGGGAGAGACTATAAAACCCGGAAGTGGTGTGCCTCACAGTCTCTGCAAGATGGAGGAAGCCAGAGGGTCATGTCTCTCTGAATAACACTAAACACATGTCTACTCAACTGTGAGTGCCCTTAATGTGGTTTGAAAATGAAAATATGGTTGGTTTGAAGTAGAAATGCACTGCAAATGTCTGTTTGGGTGGGGTTTAGGGATGAAGTAGAAATGCACTGCAAATGGCTCTTTGGGTGGGGTTTTGGGCTGAAGTAAAAATGCACTGCAAATGGCTGTTTGGGGGGAGGGGGGTTGGGTTGAAGTAGAAACGCACTGCAAATGGCTGTTTGGAATATATTGGAATTGGTGGAGAGGTGGAATATTGCGTCGGGGGACCAGCCCTCCCGTGTGAACATAGGACCAACGAGTCTCACTTGGTCTGGTACATAACTAAAAATCTTGGGCTCATCTGGTTTGCACCGTTTTTCTATTTGCGCAAAAATGGTACGCGATAGAGCTACGATTTTTCATCAGCTCGCCCACTGTTCTCCTGTGCTGTGTTTCATTCTGATTGGTAGCATATTGTAAAAGTTAGCGAGGTTTAAAAATCGTAAAACCCGCGAGTGCGCAGATCGATCTCCTCTCCTGCCAGTCAGCACCACATGGATTGGTCTCTTCTCCTGCCACACCCCGGGACGGTCCGCCCCTTCCTGCACCATCGCGCCTTTACTGGAGCTGAGGGAATTTTCGGAGGTACCAGAAACGAAGCGAAGCGGCCAGGCCCGGCGTCGGAGATGTCACCGAACAGAAAGCGGAGAGTCTGATCCCAGCAGAGGAGAGCGTCCAGCGCCCTCTATGAGTCCCAAGCACATCGCCATCGCAATGTCCCACAGCTCCATCCCGTTCCCCTCTGGACCTCCTCGCTGGCTCCTGTCCCCCTCCCCGCGATATCCCCCTCTCCCCCATGCATGTGAGGTCTCTTGGATGTTGGTGGGATGGACCTGGAGGGTTTAGGATGGAGACGCGCTGTGCGGATGTTGAGTGGGGCAGGAACAATGGGTCTTCCAGGGCAGTGTTTGTGAATTTTGGGAAAGAGGTAGAAGCAGGCAGTGTGGGTCTGGGGAACGATGATAAGGTTGAAGGTTGTGGAGGGGAGATCACCAGAGGTGATGAGATTGGTAATGGTATGGAAGATGATAGACATGGTCAAAGGGTAGGTATGAGGAAGTGTCCCAGAGCTTATGCCTGGCCTCAGCATGGTGGTCAGCCTGCCAGACTACAATAGCACCTCCCTTGTCAGCGGGTTGGATAACAATGCTGGGATTGAGTGGTGGGCTGCGTGTTCAGCGGTGGTGAGATGGGAGTGGATAATTGGAGTGGAGAAATTAAGACGGTTGATGTTGTGCCGAAGTTTGGAAATGAAAAAGGTACGGGGAGGGTAGAACGCCGAGAGGAGGAGTCCAAGAGGAGGAGGAATGGTGGAATCGGGAGATTGTCATTGTCACTAGGAGGCAAGGGTTCCTTGCCAGAGAAAAAGGCCCAGAGGTGGAGGTGATGGAAGATGAGCTCTATATCATGGTAGGTTGGAACTCGTTGAGGTGTGAGCATAGGGGTACAAAGGTAAAGCCTCTGCTGATGACTGACCCATCTGCATTGGAATGGGGAGCATGGAGGCCTCCCTGCCCAGTCGATGATCCAATACTTACTTGGAACTCGTTAAGGTGTGGGTGTCAGGGTACAAAGATAAGGCCCTCATTAAAATGTGGGTGTAGTCCGAAATTACTTTGCACTATTATGGCCTCGCTCGCTCGTTTGTCAGATGATGTAGCTTGCTGTTGGCTTCTGTCATCGTCCAACGTGTTGACAGAATTGTTGCCCGACGCGTCACAGAGTACATTGCGTCATCGTTTCCAGGGATCGCCACGAGGAGGCTTCTGTCATGATCCCCATTATGGCCTTGTTCACCTAGAATGACTGTTAATTTACTTTCTATTTATTTGTTGTGTTGTGGCTTCTAATGTGGCTGCACAGCTGTAGCAATTCAGAATTTCATTATTCTGGTCTCGGTGTGTACAGTATGATTAATAAACATGTATAAACCTGGTTGTGATGAGACTATCATCTTATACTGCCATCTGGTGGTATCACTAACTACAGATGGCACAATCCATGCTCTTTTGAAAGCAAATGTTGCGGCTTTGACTCAGTGCTGAGGGTAAAATAGTGAAGTCTTTTCACAAATTCCACCAGTGGTGGTGCAGTGCAAATGTCAGTCTGCGCTGTGATATGCACCTCTTGAGGGATGTGGGCAGCCAGGAAGACTTCAGTGTCCCTGAGGATTACACCAGCAGGAAGTGCATCAACTGCAGCTCCTAATTGACTGTGTGAAGGAACTGGAGCTGCAGTTGAATGACCTCAGGATGGTCAGAATTATGAGAGCGTCATCGATGGGTGCTATCGTGTGGTAGTCACATCTAAGGTGCAGGCAGAAGGTAGATGGATGATCTTATGGTCAAAAGGGATAGGAGTAGAATTAGGCTATTCGGCCCATCAAGTCTACACTGTCATTCAATCATGGCTGATGTATCTCTCCTTCTCCGTATAAACTCTGACACACATACTAATCAAGAATCTATCTATCTCTGCCTTAAAAATATCCATTGATATTTTTTGATATATTGATATATCCATTGATATCCCTACAGCCTTCTGTGGCAAAGAATCCATCTATATATCTTGTTGTTATATCCCTTATCACGTCCCTCCTCAATCTCTGATGCACCAGAGAAAACAATCCGCCTTTATCCAACCTCTCCTTGTAGTTGATACCTTCGAATCCAAGGTAGACGAAAAATGCTGGAGAAACTCAGCGGGTGAGGCAGCATCTATGGAGAAAAGGAATTGGCAATGTTTCGGGTCGAGACCCTTCTTCTAATCCAGGCAGCATTCTGGTAAATCTCTTCTGCATCCTAATCCAAGCCACCTATTCTTTTCTGCATAAGAAGGAACTGCTGATGCTGGCTTAAACCGAAGGTTGGCACAAGATGCTGGAGTAACTCAGCGGGACAGGCGGCATCTGTGGAGCGAAGGAATGGGTGACGTTTCGAGTCGAGACCCTTCTTCAGACTAGTCAGGGGAAAGGGAAATGAGAGATATAGACAGTAATGTAGAGAGATAAAGAACAATGAATGAAAGATATGCCAAAAAGTAATAATGATAAAGGAAACAGACCATTGTCAGCTGTTTTCTGCAATGGGACAACCAGAATTGCATGCAATACTCCAAATGTGATCATATAGAACTGCATCATATTTTCATGGCTCGAATATTCAATGCACAAACCAGTGAAGGCAACCAGACCATATGCCATCCTAACCACTCTATCTACTTGTGTTGTCACTGTCAGGGGCTATGATCCTGGACCTCAAGATATCTCTGCATGTCATTGCTGATGAGGGACTTGCCATCAATCCCTCGCCTACATTCTGGAACATCTGGATAAGAGACATCCAACACCTATTCATAGACTAAAGCTCTGCCTTTAACACCATTATCCCTTTCAAGTTCATCACCAAACTCACAGGACTTGGTGTCAGCACTCATCTCTGCAACTGGATCATCGACTTTCTGACCAACAGACCCCAATCAGTGAGGATAGGGGACAAATCATCCTCCATGATAATCCTTAAACTGGTGCTCCGCAAGGATGTTTTTTTTACACCTTGTACACCCACGACTGTGCAGCCATGTACAAATATAATTCAATGGTGATGTTGTCTGCGAATTTGAACATTGAATTATATTTGTACATGGCTGCACTGTCGTGGGTGTACAAGATAATGATGAGAGAGTACAGCAAGGAGATTGAGACTCTCATGATCTAATATTGAGACAACAACCTTTTTCTGAATGTAAGCATGATGAAGGAGATAGTGCTCAACTTCAGGAAGCGAAGCGGTCCACACATATCCCAGTTTGTACACCGTGAATGGATCGATTGTAATCATGTACCGTCTTGTCAATTTTATTATAAAGCCAATTAAGAATGCCGAAACTAGGGACAATTTCTTTATACCTTGATAATAGAAGCTGGTTTACTATCAAGGGATAGACAAATTTAGATCAAATACATCAACACTGACACCAGTATCCATTCCCTTAGTACTCCTTCTAATTCAATAAGACTTCTCCTCCAGTAACTCTTTCTTAGGCTGTTAACTTTGGTTTCTCGACGGGGAGTTCTGCTTTTTATATTTCCTCTTTCTTACTATTTTAATGCCACCTCTCACGCTGTATGGGTAATCTTTCATTTTCCTAGACCTTTCCAAGTTCCGTCCTTCCCTGATGTTCTTTGAATAATCCTTCCCATCTTTGGCTGCCTGTCTGGGGGTGAGACAATAACAATACCAAGTTAAAAATCAGAATTTAAATACTCCTAAGCCAGATATCATAAGTCAGTTCCGAATCTCAAACTTTAAAGTCTTTCAGTTCATCACTAAACAACTTAGAGATCGAATTCAGAACTTTGTCAATTTATTTCTAATGACTAGAATTTAGGCGCAAAGTAGGTGTCCCCAAACCTCGGAGGAGTATTAATTTCCAAATGTTATTTGTTCTAATTGGTGTTTGCCTCAATGGTCTTCAGAGGCTGTTTGTCTTTCTTTAGATTTTCAGATGTTGTTCTTTTCTTTTCCTCTCGCTGGTGTCAAAAGTTATGTTATGTTAAGGTTGGGCACTAGGGTATGTGTCTCCTTCTTCCTTTTCGATATTAATTCTGAAGGAGTAGGAATACCGAGGAGTAGCCTCCTTGGTTTGTTGGCCTCTCCCAGATGGTATATTAAAGGGACAAGACAGTACCACTTCTTCTTCGTTGTTGGTCTTTGTCTCTGGGGAGCTACCTGGATGGATATAATGGCTGCACATCCGACCCGAGCTGTGTCTTCCGCCGGTTCTTGAGGGTCCACATACTCTGTGACCTCACTCCCCAGATAGTGGTGTGTTGTAGGTGACACTGTCCTGGAGGCACAACAATTTTGCAACAATTTATTAAAATGGTGTACAATGGCTCCGACCCCCCACTCCTGTACCTCCTGCGCAATAAATTCATTTCCACTTCCCTTAGTGCCAATCTGGATTCCCTTCAGTTCTTTCCCTTCTTGACACCAGCTACTTTGTTTCTCGTTTCATATTCTTCTCTTTTGTTGAAGTTCTTAATCCCATTGCAAGCAGAGACACTCCAGAAGGTCACGCAGTCGCTAGCGTTCTTCCAGAGGATCGACATCGGACCTCATGGGGGTTGCCTTTCATAGGTCCCCAAACCTAGAGGGGCTGAGCCACATGGAGGTGGTCTCTATACAGTCCAGTACACATATCGATTACAACGGTACATGATAGACAGTTCCCTAACCCAATAACATAGTAACTAATACATTGTATCTGACAAGGCTTCAAGAAGGAAGCTAACATAGATGAATAATGCAACATGTGCCCTGGGATTCAGCCAACCCAGACAAAGCTTAACATTTCAACCAATCAACAACTAACGAAGTAAGGCTTCGCAACATTATTTACACTATGTATATCTGGTTTGCATTGACCCAATTAGCTTCATGCATTTTACACCTCTTTGTAAGACCTGCAGATGTCCCATTCTTCCTCTGCAGCTCTTTTCTGGCCCACAAACACACTGGCACCATTCAGTAGCTTGTCTCAGCTCTGCAAAGACACATTTAACTTGACCAAAATGGCCTAGCAGTACATAAGCCCTTACTCATTTTAATACCATGGCTGCTCCAATATAGCCAGGATTAACAGCAACATCTTGAACTTATTTGAATTAAGCTCCATTTGTTTCCTTCCATGAAAGCCAATTCTCTACCCATTCAGCTATCTCTCTCTTGGATCCCATATGATCTACCTTTGCAGAGCAGCCTACCATGCGGAACCTTATCAAAAGACTTCACGTAGATTTCACTTACCCCTCAGATCACGCTGCCTCCATCGACCTTCTTGGTTACTTCTTCAAAAAACTCAAATCACATTTGAGAGACACGATCTCCCACACACTAAGCCATGCTGACTATCCCTAATCAATACCTGTCTTTACAAATGCACATGTATCTTATCCATCAGAATCCTCTCCAGTCATTTTCATACATGTTAGGCATACTGGTTGATAGTCCCCGGTTCTCTTTGCAGCCCTTCTTAAATAAAAGCACAACGTTAGCCACCCTCCGCATAATTTTATAAACCTCTGTAAGGTCACTCTTCAACCTTCTACATTCGAATGAGAATAAACTCAGCCTACCCAATCTTTCCTACCGCCTAACTACTGTATAACTACCACCTAACTACTGCATAACTACCGCATAACTATGCAAGAACCAAAACAAAATACCACTTTCTCTATAACTCCTCCATATGTCAACATAGGCAGAGGGATGTAGATCCTAATCAGTTTTGGACAATAGCTATGACTGGGTGGCACGCTGGCGCAGTGGCTGCCTTACTCGAGCGCCGGAGACCCAGGTTCGACCCCAACTACGGGTGCTGTCTGTACGGAGTTTCTTTAATTCTCCCTGTGATCTGCATTGGTTTCCTCTCACATTCCAAAGACTTACAGGTTTGTAGGTTAATTGGCCTGGTATAAGTGCGAGTATCGTTGGTCGGTGGGACGAAGGGCCTGTTTCTGCTCCGTAGCTCCAAACTAAACTAAACCTGTACTTTGCAGTGTCTGCTCACACACAATGATCACAGTTTCATAGTGATTCAATTACTTGGCTTAAGAGTAAACACCAATCTAACAACATCCAGAATTGAACATTTCTAGTCTTCCTTAAAATGCGATTTTAAAAGTTTTGAACCATTAAGAGTTCATGATCAGGAACCATTTATAAAACCAGCCAGTAATAAACAGAAGTGAAATCAGACATACAGTTGATAAATTCTATGTTTACTGATCTTTGGCACCCAGTAACATTTATAAACCAAGAAATAAGAAGGAGAAGCCTATCTGGACCATTCATAATTGATGAATGGGAATTATTGTTATTTTGCTTTATTTCCAAATCGCTTTAGTTCCTGCCTTATCCCTCTGTGAGTAGGTTGGTGAGTGCAATCGGATACTATTCTGTCTGAGCTGATAAATTTAATGCTTTCAGGAAAGATACAGCACTGGTAACAGGAAGAACTAATTCAGTTAGCATCCATTTAATCCTATGCCTTGTCATAATAATCAGAGTAACACAATATATTTGATAACTGTAGGAGACATTATGTTGAAGCTATATATTTATGGAAATTTATGGAAGTTGAACATTCAAGAGTTGAACTATGAGCGAGTTGCACAAAATACATTTTGGAAGTATCTATTTTAGAAAATAGGAGCAGGAGGAGGCCATTTGGGCCTTCGAGCCAGCACTGCCATTCATTGTGATCATGGCTGATCATCCACAATCAGTAACCCATGCCTGTCTTATTCCCATATCCCTTGATTCCGCTAGCCCCAAGAGCTCTATCTAACTATCTTTTAAGTTTGTCCAGTGCATTGGCCTCTACTACCTTCTGTGGCAGAGAAATTCCACAAATGCACAACTCTCTGGGTGATTTTGTTTTTCCTCATCTCAGTTTTAAATAGCATCCTGTTTATTCGTAGACAGTGGCCCCTGGTTCTGGACTCCCCCAACATTGGGAACATTTTTCCTGCATCTGGCTTGGCCAGTCCTTTTATAATTTTATATGTTTCTACAAGATCCCCTCTCATCCTTCTAAATTCCAGTGAATACAAACCCTGTCTTTCCAATCTTTCCCCGGGTATTAACCTCGTGAACCTACGCTGCACTGCCTCAATAGCAAGGATGTCCTTCCTCTAATTAGGAGACCTAAACTGCACGCAATACTCCACGTGTGGTGTCACCAGGGCCCTGTACAACTGCAGAAGGACCTCTTTACTCCTATACTCAAATCCTCCCATTATGAAGCATTGTAAAAGCATGAAAAGGAATAGAGGAAGCAGGACTGTAATAAAAAGATGCTGGTTTATACCAAACATAGGCACAAAATGCTGGAGTAACTCAGTGGCACGCAGAGAAATGGATAGGTGATGTTTCGGGTCGGGATCCTTCTTCAGACTGATTATAGTAGGGAGAGTGGGGTAAAAAACTGGAGGTGAAAAGAAGCAAGACAACTCATGGCTAGCAACAGATAGCCTCAAAGGAGGACGTCCTCTGCTAGGCTAATTGTTGGACAGGGGCTAGATATAGAGCTGTTTTGCCATCCAAAACAGCCTACTTCAGAAGCTGACAGCAACCACTCTAAATCAACGAACGTCTTATGATTCTACGAATCCAGCTCGTCAAGAACCAATACACCACCATCATCAGCACCTATGCTCCAACTCTGGACACTGAAGATGAAGTAAAGGAGAACCTCGACATCCAACTTGACGACGTCCTTTCCTCTGTTCCCAATGATGACAACATCATTCTCTAAGGAGACTTCAATGCCACAGTCGGGAAAGACCACAGGCTCTGGACGCCAATGGAACATTCCTCCTCACCAAATGAGCTGAACACAATCTGGTGATTACAAACACATTATTTCACCAGAAAAACAGGCACAAAGTCTCCTGGCAGCATCCATGTTCCAAACACTGGCACCTCATCGACTACGTTATCGTACGATCCTGTGACCAACAAGAAGTACTGAAATCAAGTGCCATTACTGGTGCCGACGAGTGTTGGACAGACCATCGTCTCATCTCATCCACCATGCAAATGAAGATACGGCCCAAAACGAAACATCAAATCCAGAACACCTTCAAGAAATTCAATGTTGACATCCTTCAAGACATCAACTATGTACAGAAGTTTCAACAAAGACTTCAAGACCAGCTGCCTCAACCAATCCCACCATCTGTCGAAGAACACTGGAATGTATTGAAGAATGCTATCATCGCCTCCTGCAAGGAAACAAAGGGTGGCCGTCCTTTCGAGCAGCGTGTCCGTCCTTTCGACTTGTTTTGTTTTTTAGTATGTCTAAATGTATGTTTTAGTGTGTGTTGGGGGGGGGGGGGGGGGGTGGTGGGAGGGAATAGGAGGAAACTGTTTTCAGTTACTTACCTTGACGGAGATGCAACTTTTCTCTTTGTCGCATCTTCGCCCCCCTCGCGGCCTAACAACTTGGATTGGCGCGGCCTTTCTCGGAGAGCAGCCCAGAGCTGCAGTGGCAGACGCGGCGGGACTTTAACATCACGGAGCGGGGCGATCCCTTGCCGGGGATCGCCAGAAGAAGTGCTCCGACTGCCAGCCTGTGGATAATAGCGGTCTGCGGAGCTTATAGCAGCAGGCGTGGATTTTACCATCGCGGAGTGGGGGCGATCCCTTGCCGGGGATCACCAGAGAAGTACTCCAGCCACCGGCCTGCAGCCTCTAACTTCGTGAAGCCCGGTAAGAAAGTGGCCGATTCTGGAACTCCAAGTGTGTGTCCCGATCCATCCCGACGTCAGAGTTTCAATCGTCCCGACGAGAAGGATGCACATCGGGCCGTCTGTAGCGGTGACTACGGAGGGTTCCTGGCCCCAACCATGGGTGGACAAAGGAGGAAGTTTGACTGAACGTTATTGTCTTCCATCACAATGAAGAATGTTGATTCTACTGTGGTGGATGTTTATGTTAAATTATATTGTGTATTGTGTTCTTTTTGATTATATGGCTGCATGGTAACTCAAATTTCACTGTACCTCAATTGGTGCACGTAACAATAAATGTGAACTTGAACTTGAACAATTGGGTTCAAGTCAAAAGAACATCAGGATTAGTTCGAAAATAATGACAAACAACTCCAGCAACTCATCGATGAAAAGAGAAAAGCTTTCATCACCTTACAAAATGACCAACAGTCGGCTACCAAAAGAAAGTGCTATCAGGAATGCAGGGCTGCAGTCCAGAAGACCACCCGAAACCTGAAAAACCAAAGGTGGAGGGAAAAAGCTCAGGAAATCCAACAACTAGCAGACGCCAAAGACACTCGAGGCTTTTTCAATGCCACCAAAGCCATCGCGGTCAAGCCCTTCTCAAAAGCAACGATGGGTCAACCACCCTGAAGACCAATGCTGACATCAATTCTAGATGGAGGGAGCACTTTGAAGATCTTCTAAATGCAGCCGCCTCCTTTGACAGGAATGTGATCAACAACATTTCAAAGCAGCCCTTTGACGACTCCCCAAGCAGATTACCATCACTTGAAGAAGTGAAGGAAGCCATCAAAAACAACAAGGCAGCTGGACTTGATGGAATACCAGCCGAGGTCTACAAAATTGGAGGCAACCTGCTCCATTACCAACTTCATCAACTTCTCATCAAGATCTGGACAAATGAAGACGTACCAGGAGACTTTAGAGACTCAACAATCGTTCCCATCTACAAAAGGAAAGGCAATCGATCTACAGAAACTATCGGGGAATTTCCCTGTTAGCAACAGTAGGCAAGGTCCTCGCCCGCATCATGAACAACCGACTCAAACCTTTAGCCGAGAAGATCTTTCCGGAGACACAAGCCGGTTTTAGACCATCACGTTGATCTTCACAATGCGTCAACTACAAGAATAATGCCGTGAACAACTTCAACCTTTGTACATGGCATTCATTGACCTCACTAAGGCCTTCGACTCTTATGGGACGTCCTATCCACCTATGGGTGTCCTGAAATGTACATTTGAATCCTGAGACTCCGCCACGATGAGCACCGCGGTGCTCCAGCGGTGGCCTGGGTGTCGGGAGCTGCGGTGCTCCAGCGACGGCCTGGGTGTCGGGAGTTGCGGTGCTCCAGCGGCGGCTTGGGTGTCGGGAGCTGCGGTGCTCCAGCGGCGGCCTGGCTTTCGGGAGCTGCGGTGCTCCAGCGACGTTCCGGCGGTGGGCCCTGTGGCGGTGTTCCGGCGTTCCGGCGTCAGCGGTGGTGGTGGCCTGGATCCCCTCAGCGCAGAGGGAGAATAAGGAGGGGAGAAAGACAGAGACCCTAAGACTTTTGCCTTCCACCACAGTGAGGAGGTGTTTGGTGAACTCACTGTGGTGGATGTTAATTTTGTGTTTATTGTATGGTATTGTTATTTTTTATATATGTATGACTGCAGGCACGAATTTTCGTTCAGACGGAAAGGTCTGAATGACAATAAAGGAATTCAATTCAATTCAATGCTTGCCGCAGGCATGGCCAGCAACAGCAACTGTGCGCCCTTTCAAGTCAGATCAGGAGTGAAACAGGGATGCGTGATTGCCCCAACACTGTTCATCATCTTCATTGTGACAACCATCCACATCATCCAGGGCGACCTACCCCCAGGAATCAAAATAGTCTACAGAACAGATGGCAGACCTCAATTTTGCTCGTCTCAAGTCCAAAACTAAAACATCTACGAGCTCCCTCATCGAGTTCCAATACGCAGACGACAACTGTGCTCTCTCAGAAAATCATCTGCAACAGATCCTGACTGCCTTCAACAGTGCATACATGAAACTTGGACTTACCATCAACTCCAAGAAGACTCAGGTTATTTCCCAATTGTCATCAACTGAGACTAATCGGAAAGAACCATCAATTCAACTTGGTGAAACAACCCTCGAAAATGTAGATTACTTTCCGTACCTTGGAAGTTACCTCTCCTCCAATGGACCTTGATGATGAGATCCAACATCATCTTAAGTGTGCTGGAACAGCTTTTGGACTTCTTCGAACGAGAGTTTTTCAAAATCGTGGCATCCGAACAGACACTAAAATCTTAGTGTAGTGTACAAGGCAGTGGTGATTCCAACACTCCTGTATGCATCAGAAACCTGGACACCATACTGATGAAAACACTTGAAAATTTCCATCAACTATGTCTTTGAAGCAGCTTAAATAACATTCATCATCAAGAACCAACTAAGATGGGTCGGTCATGTTGTTCGGATGGAAGACGAACATCTACCAAAGCAAACCTTCTACTCCCTGCTTAAAGAAGGCAAACGTAAAAGAGGCGGACAAAAGAAGAGATTCAACGATGCCTTAAAAGCCGGCATGAAGAAATGTGCAATCGACATCGACAATTGGAAACCAATGCCAAGGACAGGAAACTCTGGCGAACCATCATCCAAGAAGGAACAGCGACCTTCGAAGCCAACAGAATTAGAAGAAAAGAGAAGAAAACGGAAAGAGAGGCAGCAACAACCAAAGCCCGATCTGCCATCTGGAATTAACTGTCCTGAGTGCCGAAGAACTTTCAAAACCAGGATTGGACTCGTAAGCCACCTGTGATGTGTTCAGCGAAATGGTCACAGAGTCTACACTTGGTTTCCCCGATGTACAGGAACTCACATCGGGGACATTGGATGCAGTAGAAGAGGCTAAGTGAGGTGCATGTGAACCTCTGTCTTACCTGGAAGGACTGCTGGGGTCCCTGGAAGGAATTAAGGAGAAGGTATAAGGACAGATAATAACATCTCCTCTAGTTGCATGCGAAAGTACCTGGGGAGGGGGTGTTTTGGGTGGGAAGGGATGAGTGAAGGAAGGAGCTGCGGAGAGAATGGTCTCTGCAGAGGGCAGAAAGCGGTAGAGATGAGACGATGTGATTAGTGATGGAATCATGTTGGAGGTGAAGGATAGGTTAGAAGATGATGTGTTGGATGCGGGGGCTGGTGGGTGAAAGGTGAGGACCAAGAGAACTCTGTCTTCGTTCTGTCTGGGGGGAGAGGGGGCAAGAGCAGAACTCCGGGACACAGAAGAGATGTGGGTGAGGATACCTTGATTACAGCATTAACTTAAGAATGAGGACATATCGGATGGCCTCGTATGGAAAGCCTTATTTTGGCAGCAGATCCTGAGGAGAAGGAGGAATTGAGAATAACGGATAGCAACTTTACAAGAGAGTGGGTGGGAGGAAGAGTTGTCTAGATAATGGTTGGAGCTGGTAGGATTGTAGTAAACGTCAGTCGATAGTCTAATCCCTTCGATGGAGAGAGCGATCAATAAAGGGGAGAGATGTGTCAGAGTCCATGAGTTCTGCACGAGTGCATGAGTCAGCCCCAATGCAGCCGTGGATGCGGCAGAGAAAGAATTGAGGGACAGGGCCTGTGCATGCCTGGAATGAGGACCAGTCGACGTAACCAACAGTAAGGCTGGCATAGTGGGCCCATGCGAGTTCCCCTGGCCACACCTTCAACTTTGAGAAAGTGAGGGGAATCGAAAGAGAAGTTGTTGAGGGTGAGGCCAAGTTTTCTGTAGGCGGAGGAGAGTGTTAATAGAGGAAAATTGTTTTGGTCTCTGTTGGAGGAAGAAATGGAGCGCCTTGAGACCTTCCTAGTGAGGAATGGAGGAGCAGATGGGCTGGACATTCATGGTAAAGATGAGCGATTGTGGGCCAGGAAAATGGATGTTATAAAAGAGTTGATGGGCATGTGAGGTGTCTCGGATGAACGCTGTAAGGGATTGGACATGGGGCAAGAAGAGAGATTCAAGGTATGTGGCCATGAGTTTAATGGAGCAGGAGGAGTCAGTAACTATGGGTCTGCCAGTGCAGTTCTGTTTTGGGATTTTGGGGAGGAGGTAGAAATGGGCAATGCGGGGCAGGGGAACAATAAGGTTGGAGGCTGTGGAGGGCAGATCGCCAGACATAATGAAATCTGAGACAATCTGGGAGATGATGGCCTTGTGTTCGTCATGGAGATCATACTCAAGGGGTAGGTATGAGGAGGTGTCCGAGAGCTAGCGCCTGGTCACTGCATGGTAGAAGTCAGCCCGCCAGAACAACAACAGGTGCTTCCACTAGTGGGAGAGTCTAGGACAAGAGGCTATAACCTCAGTATAAAAGGACGAAAGGAGATGAGGAGGAGTTTCTTTAGTCAGAGAGTGGTGAATCTGTGGAATATATTGTCACAGAAGGCCGTGGAGGCCAAGTCAATGGATATTTTTAAAATGAAGGTTGATAGATTCTTGATTAGTACAGGTGTCACGGGTTATGGGGAGAAGGCAGGAGAATGGGGTAGAGAGGAAAAGATAGATCAACCATGATTGAATGGTAGAGTAGACTTGATGGGACCAAATGGCCTAATTCTGCTTCTATAACTTATGAACTTATGAACTCTTTTCATGGGAGGTCGTTTGGAGGTCATGTTGCAGTTGCATAAGATGTTGGTGAGACCACATTTAGAATATTGTGTTCAGTTCTGGGCACCATGTTATATGAAAGATATTGTCAAGCTTGAAAGGGTTCAGGGTAGATTTACGAGGATGTTGCCAAGACTAGGGTGTGTGAGCTAAAGGGAGAGGTTGAGTAGGCTGGTTCTCTATTCCTTGGAGCGCAGATGGATGAGGGGTAATCTTATAGAGGTATATAAGATCATGGGAGGAACAGATCAGATAGATGCAAAGAATCTCTTGCCCAGAGTAAGGGAATCGAAGACCAGAGGACATAGGTTCAAGGTGAAGAGGAAAAGATTTAATAGATATCTGAGGGGCAACGTTTTCATACAAAGGGTGGTGGGTGTGTGGAACAAGTTGCCAGAGGAGGTGGTTCAGGCTGAGACTATCCTAATGTATAAGAAACAGTTAGACAGGTACATGGATAGGACAAGTTTGGAGGGATATGGACCAAGCGCAGGCAGGTGAGACTACTGTAACTGGGACATGTTGGCCGGTGTGGGCAAGTTGGGTCGAAGGGCCTGTTTCCACACTGTATCACTCTATGACTCACATCACCATTCTCTTTGCCATCCTCTGGATTTACTTTACTTTACTGCCTTTACTCTAACCTAATGATGCCAAACTGATGGCCAAGGAAATATGTCAACGTTATGTTGCATACATTAGCAAGCATTTGAGGAGAATGGCATTGGGAGAATTGGCAGTTTGGTCATTCATCACATTTAATGGAAGATATAGCTTCTTTAAAGAGAATAATTAATTATTAAACAGCAACAAATTGCAATTAAATTGCATAAGCTAATGCACAAAATTGAAAACTTGTACGGTAATAGCAAAGTAATAGCATATGTCCTTGGTCATCAGTTTGGCATCATTGGGTTAAAGTAAAGGCAGTAAAGTAATAAAAAAAAATCTCCTGTGCAAATTCAATCATAATTATATTAATATTGTACATTATTCAAATATCGCAGTAGTCTCAATTGAGCTGATTAATAGAAAGATTAAACGAGAACTTACCTGTTCGAAGTTTGATCTTTATTTTATGAGAAGTTACGATGAGGGATTACGCGAAGAAGCCCCGCGCGTTCGGCATACTTCAAAGCAGCGGCGTGAAAAACACAGAACCAATAGCTGGAGTAAGATAGTAAGGCTCACAAAGATTAGAACTACCAGATGATCATTTATATTATGAGGGTTGGGAGCGGAGGGCACGTAATCTCTCATCGTAACTCCTCATAAAATAAAGATCAAACTTCAAACAGGTAAGTTCTCGTTTAATCTTACTATTTTACTTCGGAGTCACGTGAGTAACTACGTGAAGATTTTAAAGCTCTGTGATTTTCATGCCGTAGATCATTCCATATGACACACTGCTTCAGTTTACCCAGTAATGAGTAAATAATATATATTGCTTGAAATTATGCAATAACTATTTTAATATTTATATACATATTTTCTATTTATTTTTTTATCTATTTATTTATTTATTTTTTAATTTTTATTAATAATAATAATACAAAAAATAATAACCCCTCTATCCCAGGGGGATAACTACAAATGTTATGCAACAAAGCAAACAATTTTGAACAGAACCCAACACAGCATGTGCAACTCTGGCACTGTAACAACAAGTTTATGATAAAACTAGGAAAGTTTCTTTTTTAGACCATCCTGCAGTCTCCAGAATTTGGTCGAGCGGCACGTCCTGCACCTTCGCCACGGACATTGATACCGCCCTTGTGGAGTGAGATTTATACACATCAGTGTCTACTCCAGTTAATCCAGAACCTGTTTATCCATCTAGAATTATTTTGTACTGTCATTTTTATAGGTTTCTTGTGGGAAATGAACATTGGTGTCTCACAATCTCGGAGACTCTTAATTCAATATATATTAATTCAGATGCTTAACCACACACAATGTTTAGTTGACAGCGTATGTCTTAAAGATTACATTGGTTCCAGCCTTTCTTGGCTTGCTTTGCTTGCTTAGATCATTGACATAAAACATTAATTTATCTACAGACAACTGTATACAATCTAACCACAACATTTGTAATGTTTGTACTCATTGTGCTGATTTAATGGTATGAACATAACCACTTTAAATATTAACTTCTGAAAAGACAGTGTCGTAATTGGAGTCCATTGCCGAAGCAATGTGAGAACTATACTGACATCCCAGATTTCTGAATATCTGGGTTTGGTAGGATTTTATTAAAATTCCTCTCATAAATCGGGATATTAACAGATGAGACTGATAGTTGTCGATTCTGAGATAGTCCTAAATAGGAGGACAAAACACTCCGAGCTCCATTCATGGTACTATCACTCAGGTGCAACATAACAAGGAACTCCAATACATCCAATATATTTGCAGTATGATAAAATATATCTGACTGTATACAAAACAAATTCCAATTCCTTCTATGACACATATATTGTTTCTTAGTGCTATCTCTCCAAGCTGCAGTTATGACATCCATGGTCCTATCCAACATTCCATCAGAACCTGCAGATTAACAATTAATACGGTCATGTAATGGATGACTTCTGCTGTTACTGGATGTACCAACAATTACTGCACCTGATATTTGTCATGAATGTCTGAATCATTATTCTGAGCACCAATGGGAACAATGACTGTGTAGTAATGGTCCCTAGATAAGGGACGTATCAGATATTAACTGATAAGAACAGATACTACACTTGATCTTAGCCAAAAGGCCGAGAACAATACCAATTTGGAACCACCAAACGCCTGCGGCGGAGACTTGCTCTATTTTGGTGACACATTGTCTAATCAGACAAATTGGGGAAAACATAAAAGACTATACTTCCCCAATGTAGCGAGAATGCATCCACCGCTAATGCTCCTGGGTCTGACTCCCACGAAACACATTAGACCACTGGAGATTTAATCCAGACACAACAGATCAACATTTGGTACACATACTGTCTGACAATCTTTTTGAAACTTTTTGAATTTTAACATTCATTCTGTATTGTAATTTGCATTTTTGTGATCTGTTGTCTTACCACAGTATTGTATTCTCCCACAGTTGTGGTATTGTCTACTCGTAATTGAACATGTAAGTTCTTTATTGTAGAACAACAGCTATCAATGCATAAAATGCCCCCAATAACTCCAAATAATTCAACCATGTATTTGGAGAATTAATCGTTTTGGACAGTCCATCGACCACCACAACTGGTGTCGCTGTCCTAAGCTCCCCATCTGAGAGCACTCTCATCAGTCTGTAATAACATTGACGACTTCTAAACAAGCACACTTTTACTTCTAGTAACTTGTGCAACATTGAGAATCCATCATTGAATTCAACTCAACCTTTAGTTGGTAACTGCATGGACCTAATCCATAACCTGCATGCTTTTTACTCTTATACTCTGGTCTTTGCAGACTTTGATCATGCAGAGGTCCCAATTTGACAGCATGAATGCTGCTATCACTTTACCAGTAACCGTAGCTACTTCTTGGATGGTGGGATAATGTTTTTTCCCAAGACAAATACAGGCATTTGTAACATCCCCAACCTTAACTTGTTGATAATGTTACTCACATATCAACTGTATTAAAGACAAACCCCAAATAATCAACTGTTTGGGATGCCTGTAACTTCCATGTTGTTTGGATGTACAGAACCTTAGCCTTTCAATAAGCTTATGGTTGCTGAACTCAGTTCTTCAGCTGTCTCCCATTTACAATTAACATATCCTCTAGATAAGTCATTACAATGTGATTCTGAGCCCTCATTAACACCGGTGCTGGTTTCAATAATTGTGTGAGCAATTTGAGGGCTGAATTTAACCCATTAGGTAATTCCTTCAGCTGACCCATCCAATTAATTGAAGTACCTGAATAATAAGGCATCTTTTTTAAATCTAAAAAATAACCACATAGCAGCCTTGTGATAACAACTTCGTTATAATGCTGGTGTACTTTTTAAAATGTTCATACTGAACTATAAACTTAAGTCTGTGAGTCCTAGAATGACTCTGCAACCCCCATACTTGTGTCTGGGATATATTATCTCTACCTGACGAGTTCCTGGTACATTCAAACACCAAGCCGATCAGATTAATGCAGAATTACAAAACAATTGTAATCTTAACCAACCAGAGGTTGTTTCCCCAGAAATTCCATGTGTAATGGAATGACGTTTCTGTACTTCCGTAAATGAACCAGAAGATCTCCTTCTCTTAATATAGGGGTTCGTTTTCATCAATCATAAATCTGGTTATAGCTTGTCCCACATAATCCTGCATATTTTGGGGATAATGTTAGCCAAATGGCAATTTGCATCATACAATTGGGTTCGAATATGCATTGCAGAGTAACGCAAGCATGTCTTAAAAGTATTGGACATTATCGACCCATGTATGTCTTCCCCGAATAAAATGATGCCAACTGAATATCAGCTAGAGGACATACTGGAACACATTTCCTGTCCTCGCATCATTGACTCATGGGTGCCTAATTACTGAGTTACTGTAGGCACCCTGAGCAAAGCACAATAGACGGGTGTTTTATATATTTTATATATTATTTACTGTTTCAGTCATAACAGTATCTTGGAGTTGGTGAGAAACCAAATAATGTTGGCCGCCAGGTTCATCCATAGCCTCACCAGTCCATACCGATATAGCAAACTTGGTGCTACATCGGGAACACCCGGAGCATTCCTATTGTGCTCTGGTGTATACACATAAGTAGGGACACCAGCTTCAGGGTCAGTTTCATCCTGCCCTGGTACTCCCGAGTCTTGCTCTAGGGAGACTTCATCCAGACCTATGCAAGGCACTGGTGAATGAGATTCTCATTCTTTATAGGCACCATACTCAGTGTATGGAAACTCCCTCGGAGCCTGCCTTAGAATCTCATGGGTCTTTAAAACCCTTGACTGATTAGAATTTTGAGCATTTTATCTTGCTCGAGTGACCTCATCCAGACCTAACCAAGGTACTGGAGAATCAGAATTCCATTTTCATAGGCACCATACTCAGCGTATGGAAACTCCTTTGGAGCTTGCCTTACAGGAAGACATACATGGGTCTTAGAATCCTTGACTAAGTCAAGTGTGGAGCATTTTCTCCGTTTCCAGCCTTCCCCTCATTCTTGTCCTCCCTTGGAAGAGAGCTACTTTCTTTACTGTTTTGTATTTGTGCATAAATCATATACCTTTAAAATTATAATTCTGAGAGGCACATTCTGCTTGCAGAATATTAGTATTAACCTCAGTATCACACAGGGTTATATACATTTCCATAAAGGAAAACTGCATCTGGTAACATATACACAGATGGTTTATTTTACCATTGTGGGTATTTGGAGCCAGCATTTTGCGCAGCCGTTATCTCCAAACCCGATCTAAATAGCGGTAAATAGTGAGAACCGGCTTTTAAATCAGCCTTATCTCCCGATCCGATCTAAATCGGAAACTGCGGTTTCAGCGCGTTCCATTCAATTACCGCAGTTTAAATACTTATACTCCAGCTGGCTCCGTATTTTCAAGCCAGATTTATAGAGATTTAAAAAAATTTCCACAATACATATACACTCTTGCTGGCTCTGCAGATTTACAGAGTTTAAAAAACACTCGCAAGAAGTTTTTTTTTTTTTTTCTTCTTTTTTTTTTCTTTCTTTTTTCTTTTCTTTTTTTAGGGTCTATCTCTTAACCCCCTTTCTCTAATTCTTTGATCAAGGGTTTCTTCTCCCCTTTGGCACGCTCTTTCACTCTCACAAATTTTTTCACCTATTTCACTCTCTTTCTTTCTATTCTTTTTCTTTAAAAGCCATAAAAATATGGGGTACAATGATTGTAACAATATATATGTGAAGTACATGGATGTATTTACCTCTAATAAATAAAATTTTTAAAAAATATTAAAAAATTGTAAAAAGTAGTTCAACACTGACTTACCTGCGGGTTAAACTTACCGCTGGTGGGAGCTGCGCTCTCCACCCTGTCGGTGCCACATGCGTCGACGTAATGCCGAACATGCGCCTGGCGGGGCTTCTTCACGTAGTCACTCACTTGACTCCGAAGTAAAATTAGAAGTTACACAGGTCTCTATCTGGCTCAAAGCAAACTGTCAAATTATAGGATAAACAAGTCAAATGTCTGTTCCTATATCACTATATGGGTGGTCAAGAAGGCCTTCATCAGTCAGAGTATTGAGTAGAGAAGTTGGAGGGTATGTTACAGTTGTACAGGACATTGGTGAGGCCACATTTAGGGTATTGTGTTAAGTTTTGATCACCCTGTTATAGGAAAGATGTTAAGCTGGAAAGGGTGCAGAAAAGATTTAAAAGGACATGGGCTGAGCTATAGGGGAGGTTGAGCAGGCTAGGACTTCATTCCTTGCAGTGCAGGAGGATAAGGGGTGATTTTATAGAGGTGTGTATGACCATGAGATGAGTTGATGGTGTCAATGTACAAAGTCTTTTACCCCGAGTGGGGGCTTGCAAAATAGAGGACATACATTTAAGGTGAGGGGATTAGAGATTTAATAGGGACCTGAGGGGCAAATGTTTTTACAGAAAGGGTGGTAAGTATATGGAACGAGTGCCGGAGGAGGTAGTTGAGGCAGGTACTATCACCATGTTTAATTTTAAGACAGGTTATGGCTATCCCTCGAGGTCGAGGATGATGGTCTACGTTCTGTTGTTTTTATGGACTCTCAGGTGGCTTATGAGTCCAATCCTGGCTTTGAAAGTTCTTCGACATTCAGGACAGGTAATTCCAGATGGCAGATCAGGCTTTGGTTGTTGCTGCCTCTCTTTCCATTTTCTTCTCTTTTCTTCTAATTCTGCGCATCTCTTTGCTTCGTAGGTCGCTGTTCCTTCTTGGATGCTGGTTCGCCTATTTCCTGTCCTTGGCATTGATTTCCCAATTGTTGATGTCGATTGCACATTTCTTCATGCTGGCTTTTAAGGCATCTTTGAATCTCTTCTTTTGTCCGCCTCTTTCATGTTTGCCTTCTTTAAGCTGGGAGTAGAAGGTTTGCTTTGGTAGATGCTCGTCTTCCATCCGAACAACATGACCGATCCTTCTTAGTTGGTTCTTGATGATGAAGGCTTCAATGCTAGATGTTTTTGCTTAATTCAGCACGCTGACATTGGTTCTTCTGTCTTCCCAACTGATGGAATTTTTCAAATGGTTTCAGATGGCGTTGGTATGGTGTCCAGGTTTTTGATGCATACAGGAGCGTTGGAATCACCACTGCCTTATAAATTAAGACAGGTGCATAGATAGGATAGGTTTAGAGAGATATGGGCCAAACACAAGCAGGTGAGACCAGTGTAGATGGAGTATGCTGGTCGGCCGGAGTTGGGCAGAAGGACCTGTTTCCACGCTGTATGACTCTATGTAGCTGTAACATTGTCAAGTTATATTTTGCACTCGGCTATTTTTCCCTTTGCACTATCTGTTGTATTTATGCATAGTTTGATTTTACTTATGTACAGTATGATTTTACTGGAGAGCAAAAAAATAATAGACCAATACCAATAGTCAGAAAACCATATTTAAAGTGTGGAGAAATCTTAGTTACGGAATGAAATGACTGCATTTAATTTTGGTTCAAGGGTATTTATATCAGCAGGGCAGGGAATGGAGGATAGTTAAATACATATTTTGTGCTTTATTTCAATCTCAGCAGTACAGCAGTTTTGTGACTTGATAGCAGGGAAAATAACATGTCAAGCTCGTTCTACCTTGGAAAATGTTGCCTCCATAAGCAGTTTCACTGCCATGTCTCCAGATACCATTTCAAGAATAGTTATGCATTGATGGTGTATCAGGCTGAAGGAAAATAATCACTTTCTTTCTTCAGGCTATGATTCTCCTCAGACACGGATTTCAAATGAAAATTGTACTATTTCAAAAATAAATCACTTCTCATCAAATGCTCAATGACAGAAATTTGTATTTCTTATGCAAAAGAGGCCAATAACCCAATGATGTAAAGAGAGTTGACAATCACGGCATGTGTCTGTTCAGAGTTAACTTGGACAAGCAAAATATATTCACAAGAAATGCACTTGCAATATTTAAGAACGACTGACCGTTCAAATGCAGAGACCCAGAAGCTGGCAACAAGTAAAGATCTGAAAGGGAAAGGTCAAGAGGTTCTGGACTGTACGTTCTGGTCAGGAATAATGTACTTTGCAAGTAAAAGTCAAACTTTTTTCTCAACCTCGATAGGCAGTGACATTTCCTGATGACAGGATGCATCAGCTTTTAACAAAATTACTGAAAGTAGTCAGGAAATTGAACATTTTTCAAAGGTTTCAAAGGTCTTTAATTGTCACATGTACCCATTAAGGTACAGTGAAACTCGATCACCATACAGCCATATTAAAAAATGCAATGACACACAACTACAGAAAAGTTAACATAAACATCCACCACAGCAGATTCCCCACATTCCTCACTGTGATGGAAAGCTAATCTTTCTTCAATCTTTATGATCCCTGTTGGAGCACGGAGGTGTCGAACCATCCGCAGCCAGGGAGATCTAAACTCCCGCAGCCGGCGATCGAAGCTCCCACATTGGCGCGATCGAAGATCCCGCGTCGGGGCGGTCGAAGCTCCTGCGGTTGGAGCTCCCGAAGTCGTTCCCTAACCAGGGACCGCGAGCTCCACGATGTTAAAGTCCGCCGGCTCCCACGGTTGGAGCTCCCAAAGTCGGCCTCCAGCAGAGTCCACCAGCTCCACGATGTTAGGCAGCAATGCGGACGGAGATACGATACGGAAAAAAATTGTATCTCCGTTGAGGTAAGAGATTAAAAAAGTTTCTCCGAATCCACCCTCCCTTCACCCCCCACATAAAACAAGCTAAAAAACACTAAAACATACATTCAACACATACTAAAAAACAACAAAGTAGGAAAAGGACGAGACATACTGTTGGCAAGGCAGCCATTGCAGGCGCCACCTGGTGGAAGTTTGATAACCTTAATATTCTTTTTTTCTCTGGGAATTTGCTGGCAGTTAATATACATTTAGAATGATAGTTTTACAGCATGGAAATAAGCATTTCAGCCCAACTATTATATTCAAGATGCCTCATCTAAGCTAGTCCCATTTACCAGTGTTTGGCAAATATCCCTTGAAACATTTCCTATCCAGGTACCTTTCCAAATGTTTTTTAAATGCTGTCATGTACCTACCTCACCTACTTCCTCCAGTAGCTCGTTCCATGTACCCTCCACCCTCTGTGTGAAGAAGTTACCCCTCAGGTTCCCATTATATTTTTTCTCTCTCACCTCAAATATATACTCTCTAGTTCTTGATGATTGTGAATTCACCCTTTCTATTCCCATCATGATTTTATGACCTCTGTTAGATCATCCCTCATCCTTCTATGATCCAAGAAATAAAGTCCCAGCTTGTTCAACCTCCCCCTGCAGCTCAGACCCTCATAAATCTTATAAATCTTCTCTGCATTCTCTCTAATTTGTTAGAATTTCTTCTACAGAAGGGTGACCAAAACGGAATACAGTACTCCAAGTGCAGTCTTACTAACGTCTTGTACAATTGTAACAATATAGAGATATCTGGACATGCTGGTGACATTCAATGACATGCAATACACATTTTTTTAATTAATTCTTAAATTTCCATCCATGCAGGCAATTATGAAGTACAGGCAAATTAAAGGCAAATTAAAATTCCAAGCAACCTTAGTGGCGAATCACCCATGGACAGCTCAGTTTCACTCACAAATCAACATAAACCCCAAATGTTTCTCCCCAGTAGCTAATTATTGCCTCCACTAATGAACCATATAATTTATTAATTTATTTATTTATTTTTGTTAGAAGTAAGTACAGTAGTGTTGTACCTAAGTACCAAATACATACATACACATTACCATTCTTGTACAACTTCTTATTTTTAATTTAATAATAAAAGAACAGTGAAAGAAAAAGGGAAATAATGGGTGTCGAGATAGATAGACAAGCGAGTAGAAACAGATAGCGAAAGAGACAGAGGGCAGAGATAAAAAGCTAAGGAGATTGGAAGAGAATGCGAAAGTAGAGAGAAAAGCAATTAGGAGAGATCTACCTATTTCATATCTTTACCCATCTGTCACCCGTTCCGAACCATTTAATTTCTAAGGTTATGTTATGTTATGTTGCACCATATGCTTGTAAAAAGTCGATAAAATGAGACCAAATCTTTAAGAATTAGTCTACTTTGCCTAGTAGGAGGAATCTCATTTATTCAAGATGTAGCGTTTCGAACATATTTGAAAGACACATTTTTAATGTTGGCGTGGTTGCGTTTTTCCAGAATTTTAGTTTTTTTTTTGCTGTTATTAAACCATAATTAAGAAGAGTTTCTTGGAACATAGTTAATTTACGTCCATCTTCCATTGATCAAAGATAATCAGTTCTGTATTGGGGTTCAATTTTGTGTTGAATAGTTTTGTAAAAGTTCCAAAGATTTCATTCCAAAATGTATGCAGTTTTGTACAAGAGACAAAGGAATGTGCTATAGTGGCATTTTGAGTTAAACATTTATCATAAATGGGGGAGACATTTGGAAATATTTTATTCAATCTGGGTTTCGAGTAATATAATTTGTGTAAAATTTAAAAATGAATTAGGTTATGTCTTACATTAATCGAACATTTATGTACATATAATAAAAAAATGTCACATCTGTCGTTCGGGATTTTTATCAATAACTCTTGTTCCCAGTCCCTTCTAATTGCCTCTGTCGTTGGTGTTTCTATATTTAAAATTATATTATATAAATATGATATTAAATTACTTGATTTTGCCTTTCTATTCATTCCTTCCTCTAATAAACCTGAGGTTAGAGTTTGATATACTTGTATATGTTTTTTCAAATAATCTTGAATTTGAAGATATTTTAAATATTGGTTACCTTCCAAGTGATATTTTAGTTGGAATTGTTGGAATGATAAAAATTTTCCCATTCCATACATATCTCCAATCATTTTAATTCCTATTCATTCCCAATGGATAGACGTTTTATCAATAATAGATGGTTTGAATGAGGGATTGTTAGCTATTGGGGAAAGAAGGGATACATTTCTTAATTTTAAAGTTAATTTTATTTGTTTCCAGATTGGTATTATACTGTGAATAATTGGATTATTCTTATATATTATATTGTTCAGTTTCATCGGGGAAAGACAAATCGCTCCAATATTATAAGGGGAACAATCCTCTTTCTCCATTCTTATCCAAAGCTACTTGTTGGGCAGAACAAGGCAGAACTGTCCAACCAATAGATTATATTTTTAATATTCACTGCGCAATAGTAGTACAACAAATTAGGGAGTTTCAGTCCCCCTGATTCTTTAGATTTACACAAATGTTTTCTTTGAATTCTGTGTGATTTATAGTCCCATATGAAGTTTGTATTATCAGAGTCTAGTTTTTTCAATATTTTTTTTGGTAAATATATTGGTATTGATTGAACTAGGTACAGTATTTGTGGTAAGAAGATCATTTTTATAGCATTTATTCTGCCATTAAGGACATCGGCAGTGTTTTCCAGAATTTAATCAACCCATTTAATTTAGTTAATAAAGGCATATAGTTTGTGTTGAGTAATGATTTATATTTCCTAGTAATTTGGATACCCAAATACTTGAATGTATCTGTTGCAATTCTAAAAGGGAATTTCAACAGATGTGTCGGCTCTTGAGGTTTTATCATCATAATTTTGCTTTTGTTCCAGTTTATTCTATATCCTGAGAAAGAACCAAATTCCTCTATTAAATTTAGTATATTTGATATGCTAATTTGCGAATTTGTAATATATAATAATATGTCATTTTCATATAATGAAATTTTATTATTTGAGTGTTTGGTATTATATCCATGAATATTCGGATGACTTCTTATACTCTCTGCTAAAGGCTCTATCACTAGTGCAAATAGCAGGGGTGATAATGCACACCCCTGTCTATTGCCCCTTGATAATTGGAATTTCGGGGATAATATATTATTAGTCAGCATTCGAGCCGTCGGCTTATCGTATAATAATTTTACCCATGAGATAAAATTATCTCCCATATTAAATTTTTGCAATACTTTGAATAAATATTGCCATTATACTTGATCAAAAGTTTTTTCTGCATCCAATGAAATAATTGCTAAGTCTTCCTCTTCAGTTTTATGTGAGTACATTATATTAAACAGCCATCTCAAATTGTTGAATGAGTATCTCTTAGGTATCAACCCCGTTTGGTCCGGGTTTATTAGTTTGCTAACATTACTCAATCTTCTCACTAGGGTCTTTGCTAATATTTTTTGATATGTATTTAGGAGTGATATGGCTCTATATGAGCCTTGGTCTTCTAGATCTTTATCCTTTTTAGGTATAAGTGTAATAGTTGACTCGGTTAGTGTTTCTGGTAGTATATTTTCTTTAAAAGCATATATATATAAATTTTGTAAGCATGGAGAAATTATCTCGTAGAATCTTTTATAGAATTCATTAGTAAAGCCATCTGGTCCTGGCGTTCTACCATTCTTCAACTAATTTATTGTTTCTTCTATTTGGTGAAGTGTAATCTGAGCTCCTAATTCCTCTTGTACCACCGTATTGAGTTTTGGAAGATTACAATTGTCTAAGAAGTTTGTAATTTTAGTATTATTTGCAGAAGTTTTAGATGTATATAGATTTTGGTATTATTTGCAGAAGTTTTAGATGTATATAGATTTTGGTAAAATTGAGCAAATCTTTTATTAATGTCTTTAGGTAATGTTAGTAATTCACCTTTATCCGATTTAATTTTAGTGATTGTATTTTCTGTTTCCCGTTTTTTCAGTTGACATGCTAAGAGTTTATGTGGTTTATCACCGAATTCGAAATTTTCTTGTTTTGTAATTTGAAATAATCTTATTATTCTTGCTGATAAAATTTTATTTTATTTATATTTTAATATTGTTGTCTTATTATGTTTATCTATGTTTGGTTCTTTGGCATTTTCTAAATCTAATTGTCTAATTTCTTGATCTAACTGCAATTGTTCAGTATTATTCTTTTTATTTTGGAAAGCTTGATATGAGATTATAGTTCCTCTAATAAATGCCTTAAAAGTTTCCCATAATAAAGAGGGTGAAATATCTGGTGTATCATTTGTCTCAAAGAAGAATATCATCTGCTCTTTTAAATATGTACAACCTTGTGAGTTGTTTAAGATTTGGGGGTTAGACCTCCAGAGCGATTTTTTATCAGGCATTCCTTCTAATTTTAAAGAAAAAGTTAACGGGGAATGATCAGAAATAATACTATTATGATATTTAGAGATATGTATAGGGAATTAATTTTGTGTCCATTAAAAAATAATTAATACGTGAATATGTTTTATGTACCATTGAATAAAATGAATATTCCCTACCTACTGGATTAGCGATTCTCCATACGTCTGTTATGTTTATGTTTTTTATGTATATATTTAGGAGTTCACTAGTTTTAGATTTTATGTTAATCCTTTTTTGTTTTGCTGATTTATCCAGATATGAATCTAGAACGCAATTGAAATCTCCCCCTATTATCACATTTTGATAGTTAAATTCTGAAATTATATCGAAAATTTTACCAAAGAATTGGGGGTTATCAAAGTTGTGAGCATAAATATTTTTCAAAGTAAGTGGAGTAGAGTGAATTTCTCCCGTAACTATGACGTGCCTCCCCTCTTTATCTGCTATGATATTCTTTAATTTAAATGGTATACCTTTACGAATAATAATAGCCGTGCCTCTAGATTTAGAAGTAAATGAAGAGTAGTATGTTTGCCCTATCCAATTTGCCTTCAATCTTATCTGCGTTTGATGTTTCAGATGTGTTTCTCGTAAGAAGATTATGTCACTGTTGAGTGCTTTTAATTGGGCAAAGATCTTACCCCTTTTAATTGGTTCATTAACGCCCCTTATATTCCAGCTACAGAACGTGATTCCTCCAGTTTTCTTTTGTTTATCGTCTTGCATTGTAAATCATGTTAATACCTTTAATTCATATGGTGCAACCAGGTACCTCAGAACTCATGGTGATGGGAGGTCATCCCCAGCTGTTAAGTTTTGTTGGCATCTCCCCTTCAAAATATACCTTAGAAAAGACCAGAAGGTGTAAAGTGGTGAAAAGATAATTAAAAAACAAAAAGCGATATTATAATATCTAAAAATAAGGATATTATAATTTTTTTTAAAAACACCAAAAGGTGGTAGAAAAATTCTTGTTGACTTCCGTAGCTGTTGTTATACATTTCACTCTGCTTTGACCAATTATTATTAAAAGGAAGAGGGACCGGTTCAAAAAAATATATATATATATAAGATAAAACACATTTCAAACACACACCTGTCCTGAGAGACAGGATTGAGTCTGAAATAAGGAACATGGTCTCCTTAGGCGTACTAGAAGAGATCAGTGAACCCACTAAATGGGTTTCCACTATGGTTGCTACCCTCAAGAAGGATAAAAACGAGCTCCGCGTATGTATCAATCCAAAGGATTTGAACACTGCCATCAGGCATCCGCATTATCATATGAGGACTGTCGAGAATGCCGCTGCGCGATGAGTTACCGTATTTTCTGTCCACGACGCAAAGAGCTAATTTTGGCATATTCCGCTAGATGACGAGTCATAAAACCTGACCCCATTTGCCACTCCATTTGGCAGATTCAAGTTTCTAAGAATGCCATTCGGCATCAACTCCGCCAATGAAGTCTTCCAGAGGAATATGGAACTGCCGTTCCAGGGCCTCCCGTGTGCCATCATCATAGATGGTATCTTGGTTTATGGCAAAGACACAGTGGAGCACGACAACAACTTAAAACGTATCATGGACCGGGCACGTCAGATCATCCTGAAATTCAACCCTAACAAGTGCAAGTTCAGGGTTCCAGAAGTCACCTATGTTGGACATGTGTTCACTCCTGATGGTCTCAGGCCAGATCCGAAGAAAACTGCTGCCATCACAGAGATGCCTGCCCCCACCGACGTGCTTGGCCTGCAGCGATTCCTGCATATGGTGAACTATCTGGGAAAATTCATACCGAACCTCAGTGAACTGAGTTCGCCTCTGAGACAACTAACGCAAATGGATACTTCCAGCAACACCAAAAATCATTAAACGCTTTAAAATCGAAGCTGACCAGCGCCCCTACCTTGACATTTTTCGACCTGAAGCGCCCTGTGACAGTTACCTGCAAAGCCTCACGATTCGGACTTGGTGCAGCCTGCCTACAATCATCTGCTGAGAGAACTTTGCGTCCTGTCTCCTATGTCTCCCACACCATGACCGACACCGAACAGCGCTACACGCAAATCGAGAAGGAGCAGCTGGCTGTTGTCTTCGTTTGTTCCAAATTCAAGGACTTTATCTTTGGGAATGTTTTCACGGTCGAGACAGATCACCAACAGACCACCAACCCCTGGTGACCATCCTCAACAAACCTATCCACGCAGTGCATGCACGTCTGCAGCGTATGATGATGCAACTCCAGCGATTTGACTTTAAAATTGTTTACAAGAAGGGTAAAGACATGCTCGTTGCGGACACTCTCTCTCGTGCACCACGGGCATCCAACGAATGACACCCCTATGAACAGGACGAGTTTAATGGTTCTCAGCATTGACTTTGTTCCCACAAAACAATTGTGCCACTTAGCCGAACACACAGCCGCTGATGCCACCCTCCAGCTACTCTCATCCATAATCAAAAGAGGCTGGCCAGACAGGCAATCCAGTGTACCGCCAGAGGTGCAGCCGTTCTTCTTAGTCCGCGATGAACTGGTAATACAGGATGGTGTCATAGTTAAGGGCCACAAAGTCGTGATCCCCTCATCGTTACTTGATGAATACTACAAAGCGGCACACAGTGGACACGCACGCACTGATGCCACGCTGACCCATGCACAGAACATGTTCTACTGGCCCAGCATGACCAAGTACATACAGGACAAGACAGCATCTTGCCCCATTTACTGCAACAACCTCCACCAACACTGCCCTGGACGTCGCTGGTAGCAGACATTTTAGAGTGGCACGGTAAACACTATCTAGTCCTGGTTGACCCCTAATCTAACTGGTTCGAACTCGATTTACTGCCCTCTATCACATCAGAGATGGTCATTCAAAAGCTACAGAAACACTTCTCCACATTTGGCACACCTGTCCACTTGCAGACTGACAACGGAAGACAGTTTACCAGTCACGCCTTCAGACTCTTTGCTAACTGATGGAATTTCCACCATGTCACGAGCAGCCCTGAATACCCACAAAGCGCTAAACAGCTAATGGAACGCGCCCACCTAGCCATGTCAGATGTGTATCTCAACCTCTTAAACCTCGGGACCATCGCTAGAGACGGGGTCCTGGGCTCACCAGCCCAGCGACTGATGTCTAGGACAATGAGACCTCTGATACCAATTGCCCACCAGAAGCTGGTGCCACAGGTGCTGCAGCCAGCTATGATCCAGAAGCGTATCCAGGACAAACACGACATACAGAAACGATCGCATGACACGTCCTGCAAACCACTACTACCGGGCCAAGTCTTCGTTTGCAAACTCCTGTGGGACATTCCCGTTTGGGTTGCGTTGTTGGCCTGGCTGAAGAACCACGATCTTACCTTGTTGACATTGATGGCGCCCTTCACACAGCTGGTAAGATTCTCGATCCTACAGTTCTGATGTCAATTAATAATAAAGTTGTCAAGGCCAAGCTAGATACTGGTGCAAAAGTTAACGTAATGTCTGTGCACCCCTACAACAAGATAAGGAATAATGAGGCCTTGACTAAAGAGAAGTCCATTTTGCATGCTTACGGGGGAGAAGTTTTGTTTCCCCTGGGAAGAACCACATTTAAATGTGTGCTGAAAAAGACTACAAGGAATCTGTCCTTCTATGTTTTGAATTCAGACTCTATGACTCTACTGGGCATCCATGCATGCCAAGACTTAGGGCTGGTTTCATTTGACTAGTCAGTTTACAAGCTACTCATATCTGTGGATTCAGTAAAATAATACCCTGATTTGTTCGACTAGGCAAGCTGCCTGTGACCAATTGCCAAGCAGAAGCTGGTGCCACAGGTGCTGAAGCCAGCTAAGGTCCAGAAGCGTATCCAGGAGAAACTAGACATACAGAAACGATCGCATGACAAGTCCTGCAAACCACTTAAACCACTACTACCGGGCCAAGTCATTCATTTGCAAACTCCTGTGGAACATTCCCGTTTGGGTTGTGTTGTTGGCCTGGCTGAAGAACCACGATCTTACCTTGTCGACATTGATGGCGCCCTGTACTGTCGGAGCCGCCAAGACTTGCTGGCTGTGAAGGAGCCACGTCCACTACCAGCCGATCCTTATGCTCCACCTCTAATGTTCCAGCCATCTGCTGCCGTGTCCACCACCAGTCCCAGCATGTCCCTAACCCCACCATGACCGGCAGCTATGACTAACCACAATACTACCTCTCCTGCATGCTCCCCCTGTCGGTCACCACGGGTGTCCCCTGCTTCTTTCTCACTTCCGGGTTCACCACCTCCTTTTAATCTTTCTGGCAAAGTGGGAGAGGGCTTGGTCCGTACGCATTCGGGCCATATTAGTAGACCGCCTGACAGATATGGCGAGTATGTTTGAATTCTAGTGGCATGTGTGTTTAACCATAATCACTCTTTACGGGGAAGGATGTAGATTGGTTTATGCATGAAAGCCAATCATAGTAGAATAGCATCACTAACCCCACCCTACTCTTTGAGTCATACTAACACCCACTTCCTACACTAGTCAGTCTTGGAAACGGTCAAGATGTACTAACAACCAACGACCTGCTGTACCGTTATAATATGGGTACTGATTAAAGATGATCTTAAACTTCAGATTGTGGATTTTTTTTTGTAATATTTTTTTATTAAAGATAATCAATTACAATACCTTAAACAACTTTACAGATATCAGATAATTCATTTTATCATACATGTAAAACATTAATAATACTTATCTATTATTTTTTTAGAAATAAAGATAAAGAAAAAGTAGCTTATAAATCAATGAGGGTATAGTTAACTAATAATTTGATAATTGTAAAAAAGAAAAGAAGAGAAAAGAACTAAAAAAAAAAAAAAAAAAAAAAAAAAAATTTTAACCTCTGCCTATATTATATATATAAATAAAAGATCACAATATGTATTATTAATAACTCTACTACAAATGATGGTATCAGTAAAGACATGTTACTTCCATTTTAAAAATACATTATTCTCATCAGATCCCGCGGGGAGCACGTCGAGCCATGTTGCCAAGAACAGCTACTTATCTAGATACAATATATATGGAGACCATATCTGTTCAAAAGAATTATACCTGTCCAATAGGACAAATCTAATTCTTTCCAGATGTAGCGTCTCCATCATCTCTGCTGCCCACAATTTAGTTGTGGGGGATAGTGTTCCCTTCCAAAATTTCAATATAATTTTTTTCCCAATTATCAAACAATAATCAAAGAAATTTCTTTGATTTACTGTAAGTGATAACTGTAAGTCCGGAATTCCAAATATTATTGACTTTGGGTTGGGGTCCAATTTAACTTTTATAACTTCAGAAATAACTTTAAAAATTTCTGTCCAATAATGATTCAATTTAGGACATGTGACAAAACTATGTATTAAATTTGCCTCTGTTTTCTTACATTTGTCACGGATAGCAGAAAGCTTCGGAAAGATACTATTTAATTTAACTTTTGAATAATGTAACCTATATAATACTTTAAATTGAATCAATATATGTCTGGCGTTTAATGAACATCGGTGTATACGTTGTAAACTTTCTTCCCAGTTTTCTTTTGTTATAGCTAATCCTATGTCATTTTCCCATGCTTAACGATATGTTTCCGTTGTTGGATTCTCCTTATCCAAAATGATGTTTTATATATAAGCTATTAGTTTTTCTGTATTGGGTGTAAATTAAATAAATCGTCTAACAATCCTGCTTCTTTATTTTTATAATCTTGTGTATTTGATTTAATATAATCTCTAATTTGTAGATATCTAAACAAATGTTGTTGAGATAGTCCATAAATGTCTTGTACCTCTTGGAATAAAAGTTATTTTCCTTTTCTATAAAGGTGTTCTATTCTTGTAATTCCTAAATCATCCCATTGTCTAAACCCCCCATCCAACATGGGAGGCCTAAACGATGGGTTATTCCTAATTGGTAATCTAAATGAGAGATTATCTAAATGTAAAGTCTTAACAATTTGTTTCCAAATACGTCTATTATTATATATTATTATGTTGTCCTTATAGATTTTTTTTGTACTTCTATTGGTGCGAAAATTATCGAACCTACGTTAAAAGGAAGGCAATCTTCCTTTTCTATATTTAACCATGTTGGTGCATGGTCCGTATTTACCCACCAGTAATTCATATTTTTAATCTGAACAGCCCAAAAATAATATAGAAAATTTGGGAGTGCTAGACCTCCGTTTATCTTAGATTTACATAGATGTTTTTTACTTATTCTATGGTTTTTATAATCCCAAATAAAACTATTAACAATATTAACAATTTAAAAAAAAAAAAGTTTTTGGTAAGAAAAAAGGGATAGCCTGGAACAAATATAACAATTGTGGTAAAAACACCATCTTTATAGCACTTATTCTACCAATCATAGATATAGGAAGTGTTTTCCAATATGAAATATTCTTTCTAAGTTTATCTAATAGTTGAGGATAGTTGGATTTTATTAATGAGTTATGAGTTAGTGTTACATTAATCCCTAAATATTTAAATTTATCTGTAACTATCTTTAATGGGTATTGTTGTAATGTCTTTAAATTTATACCTGTTATTGGCATAATCTCACTTTTATTCCAATTGATCCTATATCCGGAAAATGAACCAAACTTAGTTATAACATTTAGTAAATTAGGAATACTAATTTCCGGTTTTGTAATATAAATCAAAACGTCATCTGCGTATAGAGAGATTTTGTTAATTGTTGTGTCAGTAGTGTAACCATATATTTCAGGTTCAGATCTTATTTTTTCCGCCATAGGTTCTATTACCAATGCGAACAGTAAGGGCGACAACGGACATCCTTGTCTACATCCCCTAGAGAGTTTGAATTTAGATGATAGAATTTGATTAGTCAAAATTCTAGCGGTAGGATTCGAGTATAAAATTCTTACCCATTTACAAAAATTATCACCCAATTGAAATTTTTCCATTATATTAAATAAATACAACCATTCCACCTGATCAAACGCTTTTTCTGCATCTAGTGATATAACCGCTAATTCCATATCTCGTATTCTTTTTGAATATATAATATTAAACAGGCGTCTGAGATTATGGGATGAGTAACGCTTTGAGATAAAACCTGTTTGGTCATAATGTATTAATCTAGAAATCACTATACTTAATCTCCTAGATAAAATCTTAGTTAATATTTTTTGGTCTGTATTTAAAAGGGCAATCGCTCTATATGATCCTGGATCTTCCAAATCCTTATCTGCTTTAGGGATAAGTGTAATTGTAGATTCATTTAATGATTCTGGTAATTTACCTTGATCATAAGCATATCTATACATTGTCTGTAGTCTTGGTGAGATCAAATCCTGAATTTTTTTATAAAATTCAGCACTTAAGCCATCAGGACCCGCTGCTTTTCCATTCTTCAACGAACTAATCGACTCTACAATATCCTTTACTGTTATTTCAGCATTTAACAATTCTCTACCTTCCTGGTCTAAACTATTAATTTGACATTCTTTTAAAAATATTTCCATACTGTCTGTTTGTCCTGTTAATTTTGACGAATAAAGATTTTTATAGTATTGTAGAAATCTATCATTAATATCTTTCGGAGTAGTCAATATATTTCCATACTCAGATCTAATTCCATGTATCGTCTTTTCCTCTTCTAATCTTCTAAGCTGTCGTGCTAATAGTTTTTGTGGTTTGTCTCCAAATTCAAAATGCACTTGTTTTGTTTGTTGAAAAAGTTTAATAACTTGGTTAGAATATATTTTATTTAATTTATATTTTACTGATGCAATTTTATTACTTAACTCTTTGGAAGGATGTTTTATATTTTCACTATCTAAACGTTTTATCTCATTTTCTAAATTTTGTTCTATCTTTCGATTTTCTTTATTAAAATGAGCTTGTGCAGATATTATTGCGCCACGCGTGTATGCCTTAAATGTGTCCCATAGCAATGATGGGGAGGTTTCAGAATTATCATTAGTATCAAAAAATAATTTAATCTGATCCAATACATGATTGCAACAATCATTGTCCTTTAATATCTGAGGATTAAATCTCCAAGTAGTAGTTTTGTTAGAAATATCTTTTAATTTTATCTTAAATGTTAATGGCGCGTGATCTGAAATAATAATGTTATGATATTTTGCATCATACGCAAAAGGAAGTAATTTAGAATCTATTAGAAAATAATCTATCCTCGAATAGGTTCCATGTACGGGCGAGAAAAAAGAATATTCTCGTCCGGATGGATTATCTATCCTCCAAATATCTTTAATATTAGATGTGTTAATGAAAGTATTTATAAGATTACTTGATTTCGAGACGGCTTTCCTTTTTGTTGATGATCTGTCTAGATAATTATCTAGGGTACAATTTAAATCACATCCAATTATTAAATTATGTTGAGTACATATGGGAATATTATTAAATATTTTCTTAAAAAATAATGGGTTATCAAAATTAGGAGCGTATATATTCATTAAAATTACCTTTTTTGAGTGTAATTCACCTGTAATTATTACATATCTACCTTCTTTATCCTCTATAATAGAACTTTGTATAAAGGGTGTGCCTTTGCGAATAATTATTGCAACTCCTCTAGATTTATGTATAAATGTAGAATGATACACCTTAGAAATCCATTTAGCTGTTAATCTGTGTTGAGCATCTTTTCTAAGATGCGTCTCTTGGAGAAAAATGACATCTGCCTTCAATTTGTTCAATTGAGCTAAGACTTTTCCCCTTTTAATTGGTTCATTAATTCCTTTTACATTCCAACTGCAGAAGGTTACTCCATCACCCCCAATCTTCACCTTCATATCCTGCATTTTACTATTAAGGGGGCTTTTTTTGGAGTAGCCTTCTTGGCTCCCTCAGCTCCCCGTTGCACCCGAGCTTCAATCCAATGAGAATTTCTATCCACATTAATCCGTATCGATGTCTTTTTAAACTGAATATACTATAGCATACAAATCTATATTCAAATAATATGTAATATAAGGTCAGAGAAAAACAAAAACAATAAAGAATATCAATAAAAAAAAAGTAAAGGGTGTTAGAAGGGTGCTCGGAAAAAAAAGAAACTACACTTGTATAGTGTGTAGTATGTGAAGGTGAAAGCCACACTAACATGGCCATTAATCTAACGACTTCCGTACTTAAAGATGTTAATAATATCAGCTCCTATCCCAATACTATATAAGTTGGTATAGGGTACTAACTTTATATACTTATCAATTATTTCTATTATTACATATTATTAATAACTAATTACTAATATCGATTATATTTAATACTGTAATATGTAATACTATTATCATGGAATAATTAATATTTTTCTACTAATTAATACAGAATTACAACTATATGCTCATTATTCCACATCCTTCTGAATGAATATTTCCATATTCACAGGTCGGTGATAAAAGTTCAGTCCTCTCAGTCGTTTCCGGTTTCTTCCTCCCCGTCTTCTCTCTCGTCGTCTTCCAACTTCTGCTGTATGCCTCGGGCGAATTTCAATGCTTCAGTATGCTTAACAAAACGTTGTTCTTTACCATCATAGGTTACTCTCAGTGTTGCTGGGTACATCAAACCATATCTCAGATCCTTAGTATCCTTTAGACTCCGCAGGATACTTCTTGTTTCTGTAAATTGTGCTCTTCTCTTAGCCACTTCTGCTGGGTAATCTCTGAAAATACTGATGTTGTCTCCATCAAATTTCAGATTACTCTTTTTTATTATTATCTTCATCATTTCTTCAAAGACATGATCAAAGGCCACTTTGACAATCATTTGTCTGGGGGGCGAACCGCTCCTAGGAACTCGTCTTAGAGCCCTATGCGCACGGCCCAGTATAGGTTCTTCATCCAGATTCAGAACATCCTTTAAAAGTTTAGCAACAAATTTTCGGGGATCCTGATTCCCCTCACGACCTTCTTTCAGACCAACTATTCTCAAATTTTTACGACGTTGGCGACCCTCCAGATCAATACATTTCTCATTTATTTTATGTATTAATTCTGAGAGGCGTTTGTTCTCGGCTCGGAGATTCTCATTCTCCTTAGTATTATATTCAGCAATCTTAGTAAGCTCTTTAATTGCTTCGCCTTGTTGGTCTATCGAGATTAGAATAGGATCTATCTTGTCATCCAACTTTCTTTCCACCCCAGCAGCTATATCCTTTACCTCCAAGATTTGGGCTCGCAACGCGGCATCAGCCTTATCTTTCCACTCCTCCACCATACTTCTCACCGAGGATACAACTTCCTTTAAGTCGACATCAAATTTCTCACGAAGTGACTGCATGTCTGATTTTAAACTTTTTAAATCAGCCTTATACTCCTTCCTAAGCATCTTTATCTCACCTAGGATAGAAGTCTTGATATCTTCCATTTCAGCTCTCCTCTGTGAAATTTCTTCTTGAGAGGAAGAGGCAGTGGCAGCAGCAGCAGCAGCAGCAGCACTCAGGCCTGGTTCCCTTCTCTGCGTTTTTTTTGAAGTGGGGGGAGGGGAGCACTGGGTCAACATTTGTTCTTTTTCAAACGCTGCCGGAGCCGTGTGCAATCAATCTCCTGTGGTGAGTTTGTTTGTTTGACCCTTTTACCCCCGTTTTAAATTCAGTTTTTTGCGGAGCTATAATGGCGCGGCTCCACTCACAGCATGACGCCAACCGGAAGTCCAGATTGTGGATTTTGCTTATTTACAGTTGGGTATTTACTATTTGTTTTAATGTTTAACTTGTGTTAGGCATTTTGTTGAACAAAATAATTTCAACTTTTTTTCTAAAACTGCAAATGAAAACTCGTTTCTACTTAATGCTGTTCAGTGATTTTTCTCTTTACATTTTTCAATGCCTCCAAAGAAGAAATGCAAAACTGTCAATCCAAATGCCCAGCCTGGCATATCTGGAGCTCACCTTGAAGTGAATTTCTCCGTCATGCCCGAGTCTAAGAGGGATCTTAAAAATGGACACATCTTGTACTTGTATAGCTCGTTCAGTCTGAATGGGAAAGGAGTGGGCAGAAAAGCATGTTATGCGTGGTTTGAAGAGCAAAACTTGTAGATTACAATGCCAAAATTGAAAAGTTGAGGAAAAACAAGGTGTACAAAGTTGCTTATTGGTTGCAGTCTGAGGATTATGATGATGTTACTGATTATGATATGCGAATGTACCAGCTAGCAGCTGATCTTCTCCATGTAGACGGTCTTTTGCCTGTCTGTTACGGACTTACAGCATATAATACAATAATATTAAAGTTCTCATCTTGAGAATATCACATTTTTGAATTTTCAAGGCAGTCTAGGTGTTTATTACTATTTCCGTCACAACGGTTAACTCTGTAATTAGCTACTTATTTAGGTAATTAACTAATTATATACTTTAATTTCAGGTCATCCAAGTAAGATGTATCATATTTGTTTCAGAATGCTTCAATCTATAATAACTGAATATTTCATTCAGTTCTCTTAATTTATGGGCTTTTATGTCAATTGACTCAATCACAGCTTTTGTGTTAAGTTCATGGAAAAGCAATAGGGAACAAGATGCAAATTTCCGAGTATGAAAATGACCACCACTTTTTTAATACTGAAGATATGAAAGTGAATTAGATGTCAAATTAAAGTTATTTTTGTGCTTTATCTGATGGGATAAATAGGCTTGATTTTTTAACATTTCAAACATTTAACATTTAACATTTTGTGACATCCCTACCGGAAGGCAGAAGGAGACTTGGAATAAATAGAATAAAGGCAGTAGAGAATGTCCTGGTCCCAAAGATGAAGAAGGACATTCTCTCCTTCTTAGGCATGGTGGGTTAGTGCAAACAATGGATTCATGACTACAGGGAACTAGATGCAGCATTGCGTTCAGCCATCTTGCAGACTGAGCCCTCCATAGTAGAATGGACTGCAGAAAGAGACTAGGCAATTAGAGATCTAAAGAACTCTATGGCTACTGCATCAGCACTGGGATTGCCAAATTATAAAAAGCCCTTTCAACTTTATGTAAATGAATCAAAGGGGTTTGTGACTGGGGCCGTGGCTCAAGAACATGGAGAGGGAAAAAGACCGGTAGCCTATTATTCCGTGGCTTTACCAGCTGTAGTAAATGACATGCCAGCCTGCTCATGAGCTGTAGCAGCTACAGTTACGATGATAGAAAAATCAATCCCCATCATTCTTGATCACCCATGTGTAGTGCCTGTTCCCCATGCCATCATATTATTATTGAACTCAGCAGCTACACAGCATTTTACAGCTGCTAGAAGAACAGGATATGAAGTTAACATTTTATTACATCTGAACCATATTTATCAATGAACACCTGCTATAATCCCAGCAACCTTTGTACCGCTGCCAGAAGAAGGATGTGACCATGATTATCTATTGCTTGTAGAAGCCGCTGCCACTCCTCGGCTGGACTTACAGAGTCATCCGATTGACAATCCTAACCTGGTCCTATTTACTGATGGCTCTTCACACCAACCTAGCAATGACAGATTATTGGGGGTTACACAAAAAGCTGGAGAAACTCAGCGGGTGCAACAGCATCTAAGGAGCGAAGGAGATAGGTGATGTTTCGGGTCGAGACCCTTCTTCAGACAGGTTATTAGCAGGTGGCCACGCCACACCAAGTGCTGGAGGCATATGCTTTACGAGACGGAACATCTGCTCAAGCAGCTGAGCTGTATGCCCTGACTCGTGCCTGCATATTGGCAAAAGATAAAAGTGCTAATATCGACACCGATTCTCCCTATGCATTTGGGGTTGTGCATGACTTTGGGCAGTTATTGGAATAATGGAGGATTCATCACATCAACAGGAAATACTATTAAATGTGATAAACTGGTATTAAATTTAATGGATGCTATCCAATTGCCACAGCACATCTCAGTTATTATATGTGAGACTCATACATCATCGGATGATGATGTATCAAAGGAAAACAGGTCAGCTGATTATGTAGCCAAACAGATTGCCCTCAGGCAAACCCCGCAACTACAAGCGGTTAAAATTAATTCTAGCACAAAGTTAGCATTGAAATAGCCCAGTTACAGGATGCCCAAAGCCTAGCATTCACTCCAGGAAAAGAATTACTGGAGCAAAGCAGGGTGTTATCAAGACCCCATTGTCTGGGTCCAACCTGATGGTCAGGTAGTATGTCCCAGGAGCCTAATTTTGTCCCATGGACAGGCTCACATGGGAAAAGGGGGGATTGTCCCAGCAATGGTATGCACCAGATATATCAGTCATAATTGATAAAGTTGCAAGAACATGTCTGGTGTGTCAACAAGATAATAAAGGGAAGATGCCTGCAAAATGTGGTCACCTACCACAACCTGAAATGTCTTTTTGAGAATTTGCAAATTGATTTTACATATGCCCACAGCAAAGGGTTTTAAGTACATTCTGGTCATAGTTGATATGTTCTCCACATGGGTGGAAGCACATTCCTCAAGGAGGGATGATGCATGGATGGTCATCAATATTTGAATGAAAGAAATAATACCGAGATTTGGGATACCCATGGGAACAAATAGTGACAGAGGAACTAATTTCACCAGTAAATTAGTTCAGAACTTGTCAAAGGCTCTGGGTTCCAGTGGAAATTACACATGGTGGAAAGAATAAATGAAGAAGGGTCTCGACCCGAAACGTCATCCATTCCTTCTCTCCAGAGATGCTGCCTGTCCCGCTGAGTTACTCCAGCTTTTTGTGTTTATTGCAGAACTAATGATTGATAATAAGGCAGTGTATGCACTGCACACTGAACGATACGGAATCAAGGGATATGGGGAGAAGGCAGGCACGGGTTACTGATTGTGGATGATCAGCCATGATCACAATAAAGGTGGTGCTGCCTCGAAGGGCCAAATGGCATCCTTCCATACCTATTTTCCACCACTTCAGATGCTGGAAAATCGAAGGTAGACAAAAGTGCTGGAGAAACTCAGCGGGTGCAGCAGCATCCATGGAGCGAAGGAAATAGGCAATGTTTCGAGCCAAAACCCTTCTTCAGACAGATGTAGGGTGGGGGGTGGGGGGGGGGGGGGGGGGGGGGGTGGAGGGGACAATAAGGGCTACCGGAAATTAGAGAAGTCAATGTTCATGCTGTTGGGGTATAAACTGCCCAAGCGGAATATGAGGTGCTGCTCCTCCAATTTCCGGTGGTGTTCACTCTGGCCATGGAGGAGGCCCAGGACGATTCGGAATGGGAGGGGGAGTTGAAGTGCTGAGCCACAGGGAGATCAGGTTGGTTAATGCTGACCGAGCGGAGGTGTTCAGCAAAATTATTGCCAATCCTACGCTTGGTCTCACCAATGTGGATCAGCTGACATCTAGCGCAGCGGATGCAATAGATGAGGTTGGAGGAGGTGCAGATGAACCTCTGTCTCACCTGGGATGACTGCTTGGGTCCTTGAATGGAGTTGAGGGAGGAGGTAAAGCCACACGTGTAGCATCTCTTGCGGTTGCAGGGTCAAGTGCCCGGGGAGGGGGTGGTATGGTTGTGAAGGGAAGAATTGATCAGGGAGTTACGGAGGGAGCGGTCTTTGCGGAAAGCAGACAGGGGGAAGATGGGAAGATGTGGCAAGTGTTGGGGTCACGTTGGAGGTGGCAAAAATGACAGAGGTCTATTTGTTGTATGTGATGGCTGGTAGGGTGGATGGTGAGGATTAGGGGGAATCTGCCCTTGTTACGAGTGAGGGGATGGGGAGAGAGAGTAGTGTTACGGGGTAGTGAAGAGATCCTGGTGCGAGCCTCATCTATAGTGGAGGAGGGGAACCCCTGTTCCCTGAAGAATGAAGACATTTTTGATGCCCTGGTGTGGAACACCTCATCCTGGGAGCAGATGCGGCGTAGACGGAGGAATTCGGAGTAGAGGATTGAGTCCCTACAGGAAGCTGGGTGGGAGGAAGTGTAGTCAAGATAGGCATGGGAGTCAGTGGGTTTATAGTGGATGTTGGTCAGAAGTCCTTCACCTGCGATGGAGATAGTGAGGTCAAGAAATGGTTGTGAAGTGTTGGAAATGGTTCAGGTGTATTTGAGTGCCGGATGGAAGTTAGTGGTGAAATGGATGAAGTCAGTGAGTTGTGTGTGGGTGCAGGAGGTAGCACCAATGCAGTCGTCGATGTAGCGGAGGTAGAGGTCGGGGATAGGGCCACGGTATGTCTCGAACAAGGATTGTTCAACGTACCCTACAAAGAAGCAGGCATAGCTTGGGCCCATGCGCGTGCCCATAGCTACGCCTCGCATTTGGAGGAAATGGGAGGAGTCAAACAAAAAGTTATTAAGAGTAAGGACCAGCTCCGCTAGGCGGAGGAAATAGTAAGATTAAACGAGAACTTACCAGTTTGAAGTTTGATCTTTATTTTATGAGGAGTTACGATGAGGGATTACGTGAAGACCCCGCCAGCACGCATGCGCGATATTCTTCAAAGCAGTGGTGTGAAATCACAGATAGTCACGTAGACTAACATAGTAAGATAAGAGAGAACTTTCATACCAGTTGATCTTTATAATAGAGGGTTGGGAGCGGAGGGCACGTAATCCCTCATCGTAACTCCTCATAAAATAAAGATCAAACTTCAAACTGGTAAGTTCTTGTTTAATCTTACTATTTTACTTCGGAGTCACGTGAGTGACTACGTGAAGATTTCAAAGCTCTGTGATTTCATGCCCTGGAAGCTCCATGCTCACACACCGCTATGCTGGGATAAGAGGATGAACGTAATTCAGACATGACACTGGCTGAAAAACAAAAATAGGTATTTATTCATACCAAAACAAATATATATATATCCCATAGGGGTAATATTATTTGGCAGAACTCAAAATTCTTCCTGCATAAGAGTCAGGAGAGGCCACGGGTTTATTGTAGAAGCGATGAAATGTCTTCTCATTACTCCAACCCGCTGTGGCCAGGATGTGGTTCAAGGGCACCTCCATCATCCTAGCCGCCGAGGTGGATGCCGCCCTGGTGGAGTGGGATTTGAATATATTAGTATCCACCCCCGCCGCATCCAGTACCACCCTTAACCATCTAGAAATGGTTTGCACCGTTACTTTGTGATGGGGCTTTTTGTGACTTATAAGCAATGCTGTCTCCGTGCCCCTGAGACTTTTGGTGACTGAAATATATCGTGAAATTAACTAGACGATGCAAAGTCGAGTATTTGGTGGATATGCCAGAAACTCCAAGGTATGTCCAGACGCTCCGGGTCGATCTTGTTTTAACAGTCCCTGCACATAAAAAATGATTTTGTCATTGGTGATAGTCATGGCATCCAGACTAAGTTTGTGCAGGGACTGGACCCGTTGTGCCGTGATTAGTGCCATGATCATTACCATTTTGTAGGTGAGCTTTGCCAAAGTGAGCCCCGAGTTGGGTGTCCATCCTCGCAGCATAGTTAAAACTATGCTGATATCCCACGTATGGTTGTATCTGGGCCTGGGGGGATTGGAATTAAATATTCCTCTCATTAGTTTAGATACCAATGGATGTGATCCAATGCCCAATTGGTCACTCCCCTGGCCCAAGTAGGACGATAGGGCACTCCTGGCACTGTTAATGGCACTGTAGCTCAGTCCCTCATCGAAGTGAAGGGCAGCCAAGAATTCCAGCACTTCTGTAATAGTAGCGGATTCATATGTAGTGTTGGTAGTAGCGCAGAATCCTTCCCACTTCCTGATGTAGGTCAGGTACTGCTTCCTGGTGGACTCCCTGCATGCTGCTGAGATGGTGTCTATGGTTCTGCTGGTGAGTCCGTATCTCAGAAGAGGCCGTTTTAGAATCTGCAAATTAACAGGTCCATGCGGTCATGACATGGGTGGTGTTGTCCTGTGACAGGATGTGTGAGCAGACTAGGTCGTTTATTGACCCGAATGCAAGTTCTGTGGCCATCTTCTGTACCGCTGGGAACCATGGTTGGGTAGGCCAGTCGGGCACAACCAAAATACCCGAAGCGGAGTCTTGTTTGATTTTCTGCAAGACCCGGCTGATGAGGCAGAAGGGGGGGAATGCATAACAAAACAAATCCCCCCAATGTAGCGTGAAAGCGTCCATCGCTACTGCCCCTGGGTCTGGTTCCCAAGCAACATATGTTGGTAGTTGGTGATTTAATCTGGACGCAAATAGGTCGATATCCGGTGTCCCATAACGTTCTACAATATCTGTGAACACTTTTCGATCCAACATCCATTCTATGTTGTCGTTAAATTTGCGTGACCTGGTGTCTGCCACCGTATTTAGCTTACCTGGGAGGTAAGTGGCTGAAATCCAAATTTCCCTTTGCAGACACCAGTGCCAGATATTGTTGGCCAATTCATCACACGATATCGACTTTATTCCGCCCATGTGGTTAATATAAGCCACCACCGTGGTGTTGTCAATTTGTATCCTAACATGTACTTTGTGCATGTCTGTGCAGTATGCCCTTAGGCCGTGAAATGCTGCCAGCATTTCTGAATAGTTAATCCCCAAAGTTTTGAATAGGGTTAACTCTTGTGCACTCCATCTACCCCCACAACTAGTGGTAGTATTAGTTGCTCCCCAACCTTTGGCACTGGCATCCGTTTGTAAGATGATCGAGGGATTGATGATAGTGATGGGTTTGGAACAATATTGGGCATTAACCATCCACCAATTTAATTCGGCTTTTGCCTTCTCTGGTATTTTCATAGGCCTGTCGAAATGGCCTGCATGATTCTTGAGAGCTATAATTTTAGCTCTTTGTAGGTTTTGATAATGTAAAGGTCCAAATTGTGCTGCGGGAAAAGCAGCCACTATCTTCCCAATCACCCTGGCCATCTGTCGAATGGATGGGTCCTTGATGCCAGTAAGGCTCCTGCAAGCCTCTATCAAGTCCACCACCTTGTTTGGTGGCAACGTGATAGACATTTGCACTGAGTTGATAAAAAAACCCAAGTAGTTTATGGTGGTAGAGGGTTTTAATTTTGATTTATCTGGATGTATAATGAACCCCAGCTTCTGAAAAAGACGTTTCGTGGCTGAAACTGCCAATGTAGCCGTTTCCAAATTCTCCCCAACAATGAGGATATCATCAGGATAGGCCATTACAGTATGATTCTGTTTTCTTTAGTAGGCCAAAGCTGGTTTTAATATCTTGGTAAACAATCTGGGTGCTGATGATAACCCATTAGGCAAGGCTTTGTATTGCCATAACTGTCCCATCCAGATAAATTTTAAGTATTTCCTATGATCCTTGTGTATTGGTACTGAATAGTATGCATCTTTGAGGTCAATGCATGCCATGAAGTACCCATTAGCTATTAACTGTATAGCAGTGTCAAAGGTGTCCATTTTGAAATGAACATACTGAACAGAAGTATTCAGTTCGGTCAGATCTATGATAATGCGGCAACCGCCATCTTTTTTATTTTTGGTGAATATATTAGATACGAACTCCTGAGGTTCTCTGATGGTTTTCTCAATTACCCCTTTTTCAATTAACCCGTATAGTTCAGCATGCCCTGCTGCCTTCTCTTTTTGAGAGAGGATGAATTTTCGGCTAGGTGAATGCTGGACCGGGGTAGGGAGTTCGTAAATAAATTCAATTTTGTAGCTCTGAATACTTCTGAGTATGAAAGGATCAGAGGTAAAAGTGCGCCAAATTTCATAGAACATGTGCAACCGGCCCCCTACATAAAGTGAATTTAGGCAAGATGTGTTCCTGGGGAAGCCAGACCCACCTACCTCCATGGTTAATGCCGGTGTTGCGGTCTCTGTCCTTGTTTCTTCTGTTGGTTCGACGTGTTGTAGGAGTGGCGCATCTTCCAAGAAGGCCGGGCTGGGCCATGGCCTAAAAAAGACCGCTGTGCAGGTTGGCCGGCCTTCGAGCTTTCACCACCGGCAGATCTGTTATGATATCTCTGTCCGGTGGGTGTGTAGGGGTGCTGTCGCTGAGGATAATGAGTTTTCGTAGAGCCGGGTACTTTGATCAGGCCCAAGGCCTTGGCCTCCTCGTCAAGGTCTTTTACCTGCTTGGGAAGGTTATCCCCGAACAGCAGGTTTGGAGGCTGAGCGTTCCCAGGCTTGCACAAACCCGCAAACTTGGGGTTGAGTGCCGGCTTAATGATGCTCTTCCTGAAGTTGTTTATCTCATACTGTGTATTACACAGTAGAGCCAGGGCATCTTGCAGTTCTTCCGCCAACTCTATCCCCACTGCAGTTCTGGCCACTACTGTGATCCCGGCGGTTAAGAGCTTCAGGATCCTCTGTAGTTTAATTTCTTGCCCTCTGCTCATGGGGCTCATGTTCCCCCAAATAGGGTTGTTCACCGCGGGGACATTCAGCGACTTGCAATTCTCAGGAGCCATATATTTATCGGCTGTAGAATTAATAGCCTGCTCCTGTAGCTGGTTAGTAGCCATGTAATTAATGCTGGCTGCCAGCTTAGGGTGGATTGGTAGGCCTTTCTGTATAGGCACTGCATGTTTATTGACCATATCCAGGTATTCTTCACACACCCCTGACACTGATGGTTGTTCAGCCAGCTCCCCTTCTTCTGGGTCAGCCCAGTTCTGACCCTCAATGCTCCCCTGCGAAGAGGGCGAGACATTAGGCAGTCCATGGTAGGAACCTGCCGTGGGCCTGCGAAGAGGCCCACTGTGACTCTGCCCCTGCATTAGCAGGTCACGTTGGAGCAACCGCTCCATCATCCGCTCCATGCGGGCTAGACGACCTCCGTCGCTATCTGCGAACGGGGTGTCCTCAGGTCCGGACCCAGCTGAGTCGGCGGCCCCGTCCGACTTCCGGGTGGATTTGCCGCCCGACCGTGGTGTACCAACGGCCCTCATGGGCGAGAAGTCGGGAGCTGCAGGTAAAACCTGTAACTCGGGAGAAGCGGCACGCTGCCGGCTGCTCTCCAAGGCAGCTGCTCTCGCCGCTGCTCTCTTTGATTTCCGTGATTCCATTGTAATGATTCTTTGTCGACGCTCACTCCTTCGGTGAGACTTACCTGGCGTAAGCTTTTAACTTACGCTGGAGGAGCCCCGCTCCTCCCGACTGTCGCTTCCGCATGCGAACGACGATATGTCGCGCATGCGTGCTGGCGGGGTCTTCACGTAGTCACTCACGTGACTCCGAAGTAAAATTATCTGTAGACGTGGATTGTATAGTTCTCTGGTCTAGGAAGAAACGGAGGGCCTTGAGACCCTCCTGGTGGGGGATAGAGGTTTAGAGTGACTGGGCATCCATGGTGAAGATGAGGGGTTGGGGGCCTAGAGAACAGAATGCCCGGAGATGACGGAGAGTGTCTGAGGTGTCTTGAACATAGGTAGGGAGGGATTTAACCAAGGGGGATAGGATGGAGTCAAGGTATGTGGAAATAACTATGGTAGGGCACGAACAGGCAGAGACAATAGGTCTACCAGGGCAATCAGGTTTGTGGATTCTATACGATACAATATGACAGCACTTTATTTATCCCAGGAGGGAATTTGATCTGTCAACAATCATAAAACACAACATACATGAAACATAAAATGAAAGTGACAAGTGAAAAGGATTGGGGATGTGTTTGGGGGGGGGGGGGGGGGGGGGGAGTTAGTCTCAGTCTACCCCATGACTGAAGGGAGAGGAGTTGTACAGTTTGATAGCCACAGGGAAGAAGGATCTCCTGTGGCGTTCTGTGCTGCATCTTGGTGGAACCAGTCTGTTGCTTAAGGTACTCCTCAAGTTGACCAGTGTGTCATGGAGGGGATGAGCTCTGCAATCATGTAGAGAATTAGTTTGGAAGAATACAGTGGAATTCTTCCCCCATTCTGCACTGCGATGATTAAGCATGGGTCAAATTCAATGCAGATATTTTCACTCACATGTAACACAAGGTAGAACTGCGGATAGCACTCATGGGTATCTATATCAGGAAAAGGGTACACCTTCAGAACAGGAATGAAAATAAGTTATGTGTACAATATCAAATAACAATGTTTCTCACTCCAGTCATGATTTATATGTAAATTTAATTTAATTTAATTAAATATGTACATTTTTTCCCCTAGTGATTTATAATCATGATCCACATATCTTATATAGAACTAATTTTAAAATCAGACTGAGATCACAATATTTTATGTTTAATTAAAAAAAAGCCCAGTGCCATTAATTTATTTTATGTAAAATCTTTCCATTCCTTTTTACACGATTCTCATGATTGTCGGTACAGACGTAATGAAGCATTTATTCCTTTTTCAAAGGACACACGTACGAGAGAAACACATCTACCTCATTCTTGATAATGATTTGTTTGGGGTGCAGGGCATGTGGCAGGTAATGGGCTATAGTCATCTCCCATGCATCCACAAAGGCCACTTTGACGCCCTGGAACATTCTTCTCATTACTAAATCAAGTTGGTAGGAGAACCAGTCACTGTTATAGAGGCTGACGTATTTGGGAAGGGCCTGGACATTGGCAGTCTTTATCACAATCACTGTATCGGGGCTTCTGTCCAGCAAGCGTAGAATTGACCGACGGATGTTCTGCAACCTTCGGATGTAAGACTCCACTGGAAAAGTGTTGAAATGGCACCAGATGGTGAAGGCTATAACTGTGTCCTTCCCTCCATTAATGTCATCCAATTTATTGGCAATGAATGGCAGGTTCTGACTTGATATGGGCTGGATGCGGATGGGTTTCCCATGTGCATAATAATCTATCTTGATTGTGTTATCCACATCCAGGGCAAGATGAGGTCCAGTTTTCATTGAATTGCCCAGATCAAACTTCCTCAGGCCTAAAAAAGAAAATTATTTATACAATTTTGAGTCAAAATTTGGTAGGTAATAACTCAAATTAAATATTAGCATATCCTAAAGCTGATTGTGCCAAGATAGAACCACATCTCTCATTCTATGTCCAGAAGTGAAGTGTCTGAAAGTGCTGGTGCACCAGTTGGTCTGAAGCAGAGATGTTGAACTTTTAGTTCACCTCTTCTCCGAGAATGTCAGGAACATCCTTCACGTTGCTGACGAAGAACAAAGTCAATGGTAGATTTATAAATGTGGCGCGGAAAGAGAGTTTGCATTGCTGGAGGTATTCTGGTTGTGGTGGGATTGCCCAGAATGGAACCAAGTAAAGAGATGATGGGTATGGCACAGATATCATTGTCAAAAACTAGCTGGAGGCTGTGGAGTCATACTGCACAGGCCCTTAGGCCCAACTGCTCAAATTATACGCATTTGGCTCTCTAAAATTTCAGAAGTGTATAGGAGTGATTATTTTCCCCCCAATGGGACTTTTTTGTTGACTCCAAAGCTTCTGTAGACTGGGAGAAGGGAGAAGGATGAGAGGAGAAGCAGGAGAAAAGAAGAAAGGATGAAGAAGAAAGGAGAGGAAGGAAGATAATGCGGGATGCCTCCCTCCTGGTTATGTTCGCCATTTGCAGGTTTGAGGAAGACTAGGACAAACCCGAGACCACCATCGCCACTGTGTGGTCAAGACTGGACTACTGGCAAAAAAAAGCTGTATACAGCCAGTGACTACCTGATAGTCCAAGTGATTTCTACTTAACCCGCTCCACACCAGATATTCAATCACTGACTACATTGCAAACTTGTAAAGATTAACAGTAGAGAAGAAAATATAATTATGGCAAATAGCATCCAAGGAATAAATGTGTAGGAAGGAACTGCAGATGCTGGTTTAAACCAAAGACAGACGCAAAAAGCTGGAGTAACTCACGGGACAGGCAGCATCTGTGGAGAGAAGGAATGGGTGACGTTTCGGGTCGAGATCCTTCTTCAGACAAGGAATAAAACCTGGTAGTCAAGATTTTAGTTATCAAAAGTAGAATTAAATGAAACACAACAATTTGTTGGTCAAGGAAAAGAGTTACAGATATTCCAGATATCAGTCTGAAGAAGGGTCTCGGCCCAAAATGTCACTCATTCCTCTTCAGAGATGCTGCCTCATGCTGAGTTACTCCAGTATTGTGTGTCAACCGTCAATTTTACCAGCATCTGCAGCTCTTTCTTACTGCAGATAATAATATTTTGTTCCAATAAGATTTCCTTTGGCACAAATCATCATGTTTAATGGTTGCTGTTTGCTGATCCCAAATTGTTATTGGATAGCCTAATTTTATGATATTTAACAGAGTAATGATCTTGGAAAGTGTTTGTGGTTAGGGCAATGCTTTTTAGTGAGGTAGTGTCTGCTGTTATACCAGCACACTGGGGATGAGATGCAAGTTTCATCCATAATTCCCCTCAATGTCGATTTGTCCATTTCTGTTGGTCGGACAGAGATTAGCCTCCTTCCAGTGCAAGGAAACAGGTTGCTATTTCTCTCATCCTAAACACACAGTCGTTCCAAGAGCCGAAAGGCGTCTCTCCTTAAATTGTTTCAATGTCAAAGATTCAAAGATCCCTTATTCATAAGTTCTAGGGCAGAATTAGGTCTACTGTGTCATTCGATCATGGCTGATTTACCTTTCCCATTCTCCTGTCTTCTCCCCATTACCCCTGACACCCATACTAATCAACAATCTATTGATCTCCGCCTTAAAAATATCCATTCACTTGGTCTCCACAGCCGTCTGTGGTAATGAATTGCACAGATTCACTACCCCCTGACTGAATAAATTCCCTCTCATCTCCTTTCAAAAAGTACAACCTGTTATTCTGAGGTTATAGCCTCTGGTCCTAGACTCTCCCACTTGTGAAAACATCCCCTCCACATCCACTTTATCCAGGCCTTTCACTGTTCCATTATTAATTGTGCCTCCTCAGTGATGACAAAGGACCATGCCCCAGTGAGGACCTGGACCTCTTTGTCACTATTGTTCGAATTTGGAAATAAAGTCTATCGTGTCAGGTCACCTAACTATGAGTGCCAGTGTAGTCATTGCTGTTCCAGAGTCATGACTGATGCCGCACTGCAGGAAAAACCCACAAAAAATTGAACCTGGAATAAGCCACTATGTCTGCTCTGTCATTAAATAAGATTATACTTCATTTCATAGAAAATTGATCATTTGGCTGTTGTGAGCATAATTCTAAGGAGGGAATCTCTGCCCTGCATTTGGATGCAAAGTCCTGGAATAACTCAACAGGTCAGGCAGCATCTCTGGTTAACATGGATAGGTGATGTTTTGCGTCAAAACCCTTCTCTAGTCTGAAAATGGGTCTCGATCCCAAATGTCACCTATCCAGTCTGAAGAAGGGTTTCGATCAAAATCGTCACCTGGCCTGCTGAGTTACTCCAGTACTTTGTGTCTCTTTGTGTGTTTACCATCATCAGCAGTTCTTTGTTTCTACTCTCTGTCCTGTAAATACTGCCTCAATGTTCGGGCTACGGTTGATCCATAGGAAACTGGTCATGTAAGTCCATTCCACTCTCCTGCACCAGTTTAGAAACCTTCTCGCTACAATATTCTATTGTAGCTGAGAAATGGAGCCAGTCAAACTTCTGCAAGGAGGAGGAAGAGAATAACAAGTCCCATTATAAAGGAGATCAGCATTAGGCTATTCAGCCCTACCTTCCTATTTTCTCCTTTAATAAGATCATTGGTGAACTCTAGGGAAAGCTTACCTTCCAGGGAATTCCATTTCTTCTCATTTCCATCCTAAATGGCCAACATCTTATTTTGAGACAGTGACTCTTGGTGATGGACACTTCAACCACAGAACAATTACCCTGAAAGTCCCTTAAGGAATTTGTATGTTTCAATGGCATCACCATACATTCAATTGAACTCAGGAAAGTACAGACCTAACCGACTTCTTTATGTGGAATACTTTGCCACAGAAGGCTGCGGAGGCTGTCGGTGGACTTTTCTAAAGCATATATAGATAGACTTTTTATTAGTACAGGTGTCAGAGGTTACGGGGAGAAGGCAGGAGAATGGGGCCAGGAGAGAGAGATAGATCAGGCAATATTGAATGGCGGAGTAGATTGATGGGCCGAATGGCATAATTCTACTCATATCACTTATGACCTAATGAAGTTATGACTTACTCTCACTTTTTTCTGACAAACCTACTATCCTGGGAATCAGTATGGTACTGTAAACCACTGTTACATTCCTTCTAATGCAAGTGTATCCTTTCTCTGCAGAGAATATTTCAGTTGAATGACCACTGTTCTATTAGCTTTAAAATAGATAAAGACAAGGTCAGGGCCACAAGTTCAAGTTTCTTAATTGGGGCAAGGCCACCTTTAATGGTATTAGACAGGAGCTTGCTCGTTGATTAGAGTAGGCAGTTTGCAGGCAAAGGGACTATCAGAGAGTGAGAGGGAAACATAAACAGAGAAAATAGGTGCAGGAGGAGGCCATTTTGCCCTTATAGTCAATAGACAATAGACAATAGGTGCAGGAGTAGGCCATTTTGCCCTTTGAGTCAATAGACAATAGACAATAGACAATATACGATAGGTGCAGGAGTAGGCCATTTTGCCCTTTGAGTCAATAGACAATAGACAATAGGTGCAGGAGGAGGCCATTTTGCCCTTTGAGTCAATAGACAATAGACAATAGACAATAGGTGCAGGAGGCCATTTGACCCTTCGAGCCAGCACCGCCATTCAATGTGATAATGACTGATCATCCCCAATCAGTACCCCGTTCCTGCCTTCTCCCCATATCCCCTGACTCCGCTATTTTTAAGAACCCAATCTAGCTCTCTCTTGAAAGCATCCAGAGAACCTGCCTCCACCGCCCTCTGAGGCAGAGAATTTCACAGACCACAGAGTCAGCACCGCATGTTTTTTGTAAAAGTGTGATGAGAAGAGGTCAGTGCATGCATGTTCCTATTAGAGTGAAGGGCAAGGCAAATGAGAGTAAGGAAGCTGTGGACAATGAGAGAGTGGGTATGTGGAAGGAAGTGCCCAATGAGATAGTTGAGACGTGTACTATAACAACATTTAAAAGACATTTGGACATGTACATAGATGGGAAAGATTTTGAGGGATATAGGCCAAATGTGTGCAGGTAGAACTAGCACAGATAGGGCATCGTGGTCGGCATGGGAAAGTTGGGCCTAATGGCTGTTTCCATGCTGTATGACGATGACTCTATAATTGTACATGTTCTTATCAGTTTGATGTGTTGTGTAGAAATTGAAACCTATTCATCTTTAAGAAGCAAAAAATATTCACTTGCAACAAAGTGTAAATGCATGAAAATAACACAAAATTGATTATGAATGGGAATGAATATAATGCCACAAACAGATTACACTATAATGCATAATGAGAAATGGGTAAACCTAACCTGGTACAAAATATGTCAAATATTCAAACCACTGGCGTATGGTGGAATCTCCAAAAATATAAATGTTTTTTCTACGAAGACAGTTGGTAACTCTTGCTGGAGAGTCAAAGTGTTGGATGCTACAGGTTGTTGATACCCATTGATCCTTATAATAAAATCCGGATGGTGAATGCGATGGCGTGCCAGGGAGACAGCCAATGAGACCTTTGTCTAAAAAGTAGGAGAAATAAATTTAAATACAACGTCTTTGATTTATAATCTTCTTTAATTATCTAATCATATTTTCTGAGGTAATGACAAATTCTAAGAGAATATTGGATCGAAAAACAAACTGATATTGTGGAAAGATGAAATGAAATGTCGCACAGGAGGGACACAAGCCAATAAAAATCAAATTGAATGAGTCAGTGTAGTAAATTAAATGACATCGATTTCAATTGCAATGTCATGTTCCTTTCAGTGTGTCCCAATCTACAGCCACTGTGGTGACTTAGAGTAGCCACTGTATAATATGTGAAATTTGTCAAGGTCCTACAAATATTGAAAGGTGTTATTAGTTTGCGTATGTGCCATGGGATGTCTGAGCTAATAGAGCCAGCCTTGGTTTAATGACATGATCAACTGTATCTGTGAGCACCTGTTATAGTACAACACTCCCCCATGCTGCAGGAGTGGTGTTTGGGATTAGCACTAGAATAGTAGTTGGGCTTTAATAAATTGAAACATTTCCAGCATATAACTAGGTAAATCCATGACACATATCAGCACAGTTCTATATTTGTTGCACAATGAAATTAATTAATGTTAAAGTAAATCAAATATTTGTTTCTAATCTAATCTAATCTAAAACATCTACACAAAACATGAAATTCAGTTTAGGTTATCTGCAGCAGAAAATAACTGTTCTCAACGTTTCACTAACACAGCCCCAAGAATATATATAAATCTCGAATCTGTGAGTCAGTTAATCATCATTCTCTTACCTGCTTGAGGAGAAGACTCTACAATTACATAACCTTCACCACTGGGTAATATTGGCATCTTGACATTTTTCCCACTGAAAATATATTATTATTTCTTAAGCCATTGCATCCATGAAATGAAACAAGTAAACATTTAATTTTATAGGAAGCATAGAGGTAAAAGAGGATAATTTATTTGGTCAATACCCCAATCTTCCTGCCTGCTATTTAACGTGTGCCATACGTTATTCCCGTCACCTCTCGTTCATGACACACACTACATGGGGGCCTGTCCCACGAGCATGCGACTCCATGCGGCAAGGGCGACCTAACGTGGTCGCTTGAGCCGTACGGCCTCGTGGGGCCGGTCCCACTTCGATCGCCGGAGCCGTATGGAGTTGTGCGGAGCTGGTCCCGACATCGCGCGGGGCTCCGAAAAACTGACCTTGTTCAAAAATTCTGTGTGGCAACGGCATGTCGGCGCGCAGCCACCTCAACGCACCGTATGCACCGCCTCGACGTTGTGCCTCTGTGTCCCCATCTGTGTGCCTCCGTGTCCCTCTCTGTGTGCCACCGTGTCCCTCTCTGTGTGCCTCCGTGTCCCTCTCTGTGTGCCTCCGTGACCCTCTCTGTGTGTGCCTCCGTGTCCCTCTCTGTCCTTGCGAACTTACCGCAGACTTCGCTCCAACTTCGCGTCACTCACCCGACCTCCGCGCGGCCCCCGCTTCCGGTATGGACGAGCTAGCTGCATGTTGGTCGCATGCTCATGGGATCGGCCCTACAGGTCTCACTTCGGCAGTAGATTAACTTTGCATATAAGCCACACATAACTGCATATGAGCCACACATAACTGCATATGAGCCACACATAGCTGCATATGAGCCACACATAACTGCATATGAGCCACATAACTGCGTATGAGCCACACATAACTGCATATGAGCCACACATAACTGCATATGAGCCACAGCCCATGATTTCCCAAATGATGGTCAAGTCCATATCCCTCTCCAAAAGGAGGGGTTTTAATTCCACTAGCAGTTAACCAAACTTCTCCTTCATTTGCCACCCTTCCGCTGATCAATGACACTGTTCTCTTTGGTGGGGACCCACTTCATTTGAATTTTGAAGAAAGCAAGCATACTCATCTGCACAGGCCTAAATTGCAAAGTTTTGGGACAACATTTTAATATGTTTTTTTTTATTGGAGGAAGGCATCGGGATTGTCTGGGAATAGGCTGTGGAATGGCACCTTCCTGCTGCCTAGTGAGATAAAAAGATAAACAAGGAAAAAGTTCCTTGTTACTCCAGAACTGCAGGTGCTGGTTTACACCAAAGATTGGGGCAGTCACGGTGGAGCAGCGGTAGAGTTGCTGCCTTACAGCGAATGCAGCACCAGAGTCCCGGGTTCGATCCCGATTACGGGTGCCGTCTGTACGAAGTTTGTACGTTCTCCCCGTGACCTGCGTGGGTTTTTTCCGAGATCTTCAGTTTCCTCCGACATTCCAAAGACCTACAGGTTTGTAGGTTAATTGGCTTGGTAAATGTAAAAATTATCCCTAGTGGGTGTAGGGATAGAGTTAATGTCCGGGGATCACCAGGACAGGCAGCGGCATCTCTGGATAGAAGGAATGGGTGATGTGTCAGGTCGAGACCTTCTTCAGACCATAATTGGGTCATAATATTGCCTGTCCCGCTGAGGTAGTGTCCATCATCGCACAAAGAGAGAAATTGTGCGACTGGGCGCAGTCTGGTACATAAATGGAAATGACAGGAGGTATCATGAATGGTTGGATGTTTTGTGCACAGAATCAGAAGGGGACCGAGCAAATGTTTCGAATGTTTGCGGAGGGACTGCATGTGGAGGTGGGGGTGGATAACCCCGGCAGTTACGATTGAGTTGCCGCAATCATGACGACAAAGGTGAAGTGGATGCTGATGATAAGCTTTTATGTTTATTATGCAGATATCTGAGTCTGAGAGAACCTTGATAATCCTGGGGAAACAAGGAACTGCAGGTGGTGGTTCACAAAAAAAAAGCCAGGAAGTGCTGGAGTAACTCAGTGGGTCAGTCTGAAGAAGGGTCCCAACCCAAAATGTAACCTATCAAGATTCTTCAGGGATGCTGCCTGATCTGCTGAGTTACTCCAGTACTTTGTGTCTAGATAATCCTGGGTTTGGCTGTAATTACCAGCCAATCCATTTATTGTGAATCATGAACAAAGTTTAGAGATACAGCATGGAACATGTACACCAGTTCTATCCTATACATTAAGGACAATTTACAGAAGCCAATTAACCTGCAGCCTACACATCTTCAGAAAGTTGGAGGAAACCAGAACACCTGGAGCAAACCTGCGTGGTCAATGGGAGAACGTAAAACTCCATACAGACTGCTCCTGTGGTCAGGATCGAACCGGCATCTCTGGTGCTGTAAGGCTGCAACTCGACCAAACTCTGCCAAGGTGATGGAAGGAGTCAATGATAATGCTGCAAGCCATATCCAGTCACTAATAACTTGGTCACAGCTGCCCAGAGGCTATAGGTGGAAATTCTGTGATTTCATGCTTATGGTCATAAATGATAAGTAGAATTGGGCCATTCGGCCCATTAAGTCTACTCTGCCATTCAATCATGGTTGATCTATCTCTCCCTCCTAACCCTATTCTCCTGTCTTCTCCCAATAATCTCTGACACCCGTACTAATGAAGAAAAGGATTAAAGATCACCACTTGGATCTCACAGCAGGTCATAGTCGGTGTCGGATTCAATGATCATTCAATTCAGTAGGGGTTGTAGGGCAAAGATTTATGTTACAGGGGAAGATAAGTTCCTTCTGTTAAACAGAAAAATATTTCATGTCAAATAATAATGAAAACATTGTTTTAAGTTAACTATTTTGTAAATGTTCATGTTTTATTTACGCCAATTGTTTTCAAGTGTCTTTCAATGTTGGTGATATTTGAAAACCATTCATAGCATTAGATGCTGTCAAAACCTTTTGCTGGCTGTCAGTGGCAGAGAGGGGCGAGTGTCCTAGTTTGCAAATGGTTCAGCTGGCATGAATGGTGCCCGGATGGGGCGCCGACGGACGAGAAGCTGAAGAAGTGAATGGAAACGAGGCCGAAACGGCAATAATCCGAAAGAGTACAAAGATGAAACGCCTACTAACCGAAAGGATGAAACGCCTAACTGCAAACTAACTGAAAGGGCGGGACGCCTAAAAGCCAACAAACCGAAAATCTGCGCCGCCTAAAAGCAAACTTACTGAATGGCCGCTCCGTCGAAACGCCACCTACCCGAAAGGCGGCGTCGCCTACAGGCCAATGGACCGACTGCCACTCAATAGAAAAGTCCAATGACAGACATGACGTTGCCGGGGGGGTGGGACTTGTCAGCGATTGGTCCAGCCCCCCGCATCCATCACATCACTGTAAAGGGATGAACATTGTCCAAAACCTCCGCTCCACCCGACCCACGGCCTGCGGAGGGTGGCCGTGGGAGAGTGGGGGCTGTCCTGAGGGATGCGCATCTTTTGCCGCTTTCAACTTGGTGCTTGGGTTCAGATTGGAGTCAAAGGACCCCCATGCTCCCGTCTCCCACTTCTCTATCCCCTCTTCTCTCTCTCCCCCCTCTCTCTCCATCCCCTTCTCTCTCTCATTCTCTCTCCCCTCTTCTCTCTTTCCTCCTCTCTCCACTCTTCTCTCTCTCCTCCTGTCTCCCCCCCTCTCTTCCCCCCTCTCTTCCATCTCTCTTTACCCTTCTCTCCCCCTTCTCTCTCTCCTCCGTCTGCACCCGCAGGAGCATCCCACAGTCACTGACTGTGCTGCACCGCCATCGGTCCCCAACCCCAACACCAGGGTGATTCCCTCCCCCCCCCCCCCTCCCCCCGGACCCCGACACCCTGGCCGCGCGGACAGACGTTTTATTTATTACCATCTTAGTGCTTGCAGAATGCACCCTAGCTCCCAGGCACAAAACTGGCAGCATCTCTGGAGCGAAGGAATGGGTGATGTTTCGTGCCGAGACCATTCTTCAGAGTGCATCTGAAGGGTCTCGATCCGAAACGCCACCCATTCCTTCTCTCCAGAGATGCTGCCTCTTCAGCTGAGTTACTCCAGTATTTTGTGTCTATCTTTGGTGTGGCAGTTGTCTCATTTCATCGGCTTCGAGTATTGCGCGCCCAGGAGTGACGTTGTACATGCAGCTTGCATCTATTCAAACAAGTGCGCTCAAATTGAAATCTTACATCTTTGCAAGTGAGATACGTAATGGATTTAATCACTGGCTGAAGCAAAGGCTGTTAGTCACCCATTCCTTCTCTCCAGAGATGCTGCCAGTTTTGTGCGTGGGAGCTTGGGTGCGTTCCGCAAACACCGAGATGGTAATAAATAAAACGTTTGTCCGCGCGGCCGGGGTGAATCTCCCGGTGTGGGTGTCGGGGTTCGGGGGTCGGGGGGAATCACCCTGGGCTTCGATGGCGGTGCGGTCAGTGACTGTGGGACGCTCCCGCTGGTGGAGACAGAGGACAGAGAGAAGGGGGAGAGAGATGAGGAAAGGGTGGGGGGAGAGGAGGGGGTGGGGGGAGAGGAGGAGAGAGAGAAGGGGAGAGAGAGAAGGGAGAGAGAGGGGGTGGTAGAGGAGGGGAAGAGAGAGGAGGAGAGAGAGAATGGGGAGAGAGAGAAGGGTGAGAGGAGGAGAGAGTGATGAGTGGAGAGAGGGGAGGAGAGAGAGAAGAGGGGAGAGAGAGGAGGAGAGAGAAAGAGGATATAGAGGAGAGAGAAGGGGATAGAGAGATGAGAGAGAGTGAGGGGGAGAGAGAGAAGAGGGGAGAGAGAAGGGGGAGACGGGAGCGTGGGGGTCCTTTGACCCCAATCTGAACCCAAGCACCAAGTTGAATGTGGCCGAAGGTGTGCATTCCTCGGGACAGCCCGCAATCTCCCACGGCCACCCTCCGCGGGCTGCGGGTCGGGTGGAGCGGAGGTTTGGGGCAATGTTCATCCCTCCACAGTGATATGATGGATGCGGGGGTCTGCACCAATCGCGGACAAGTCCCACCCCCCCGGCAACGTCATGTCCGTTTTTGGACTTTTCTGTTGAGCGGCAGTCGGTCCATTGGCCTGTAGGCGACGCCGCCTTTCAGGTAGGTGGCATTTCGACAGAGCGGCCATTCGGTAAGTTTGCTTTTAGGCAACGCAGTTTTTCGGTTCATTGGCTTTTAGGCGTCCCGCCTTTTCAGTTAGTTTGCATTTAGGCATCCCATCCTTTCGGTTAGTAGGCGTTTCGTCTTCGTACTCTTTCGGTTTATCGCCGTTTCGGCCTCGTTTCCATTCAGTTCTTTGGCTTCGACTTCCTTGCTTCGGCCTCTCATCCGTCAGCGCCCTGTCCGCACACGGGAATGAACACCAGTCTCCTGGAGGCAGGAGTGGGAAGGGCCAGTGTGATAGGCTCTCTGCACCCAGCCCATGGAAGGGCAATTCCAGCATGGTCTTGACCAAATTCCTATATAATCGGTGCTGCAGTCTCCCATGTTAAAGAGCTTAAATTTCCATTTCACCAACAGCAGATCGAAGTCAACCATCTCTCATTCTCGAAATGGATCTAAGCTCAACAGGCCAAAACATAACTGGTTGGTGAAACTCAGCAGATCAGGCAGCATCAGTGGAGGCAGGGAAATTGCCAACATTTTGGGTTAAGGCCCTGCACCAGGACCTCTTGTAGTTTGTTTATTATTATAGATGGCAACATGTTTACTGTGTCCCGTAGGATCAAGGGGAATTTGGATCTGGTGTCTGCATACAGAATTTAACCATATTGATCCTTGAGACACAATGAGGATGCGTGTGATAAGTTCATGAAATTACCTTAGGGATGTGAAGACAGAAATAGCAATATCTCAATGAGAATGATGGTCATACCTGTGGAAATATTTAACTTCTTCTCCAATTAAGAGCTTCTGCTTGTAACCTCCCATTGCGTGGTTGACACGGGAAGAGCATGGAAGCATCTTCGGTTTATAACAGAACCAGGGCTCCCCAGTCCTGAGATCAGTAAAGTTACAGAGTGGTTTAGTCTGAGGCAGGCACAGATTGCACACTGTGGTCTCCGAGGTTTTTGCTGACTTGAAAGTGCTTCTAAAAAACACTCTATCCGGGAAATCATCCCGTATTCTCTCAAGTACTCGGACCCCTTCGCTGGGATGAACCAAGGAAACGGACACTTGCACTTTCCCTGGCCAGAATAAGGTAAAATTGATGTAATAAAACCCATTTTGTCTATCTACGACTGTTCCTGCTGCACCAGCTTTTAACTCCGGGGTGTGGATGCGCGCCTGGAGATAGTCACCCCCATATTGCTTTGTATTTCCTGCAAAGTCAAGCATCCGCAGAACCACCTGCAACTGGTCTCCGACGTAGAAAGTCTTTTCAGAATCTAAAATGACAAAGCGAGTAAGTGACGGATTACTGCTCCTCTGAAAAGGCACAGCGGGTTTGGATGGATGTGGCCACTCGATCATTTTCATCAGGACTGTACCCTCTGACCTTTCCTCGGCAGTGAAGCTGTGATTCTGGTAGCCGCATTGCAAAAGCCTGAAAGTCCAAAGAGTCCGATTCTCCTCCTTCAACTGTTCTTTTCTGTGTTTAATCATTGGATCTGGATATTTCTTCCATTTTACATCTGCTTCATAGCCACCAGACTATGACAAGAAAAGAGTCATTAATAAAGAAAACCATATTGGTACATGAGATTCACCTTCCTATCTTAACAATTACAATCCTAGGAAAAGCATGGGAAACAATCCGAGGAGGTTGTTGAGATTCGTAGTGGATGGTGAGATGCAAGTGCAGTGTTCAAGGAAGTTTGGAAATTATCTTCACAATAAGGGGAATCTACATTCAGGAAATTAAGTATGGCATACGAGACTAGTTTCAGTAAGAATGGCCAAGAAACTACCAGAAAAACACATCTAATCCATTAATGTCTTTGAGGAAGTTTTGCGTTCAGTTTTGGTCTCCAAATCTGAGGAAAGACATTCTTGCCATAGAGGGGGTACAGAGAAGATTCACCAGACTGATTCCTGGGATGTCAGGACTTTCATATGAGGAAAGACTGGATAGACTCAGCTTGTACTCGCTGGAATTTAGAAGATTGAGGGGGGATCTTATAGAAACTTACAAAATTCTTAAGGGGTTGGACAAACTAGATGCAAGAAGATTGTTCCCAATGTTGGGGGAGTCCAGAACAAGGGGTCACAGTCTAAGGATAAGGGGGAATTCCTTTTGGACTGAGATGAGGAAAACATTCTTTACACAGAGAGTGGTGAGTCTCTGGAATTCTCTGCCACAGAAGGTAGTTGAGGCCAGTTCATTGGCTATATTTAAGAGGGCGTTAGATGTGGCCCTTGTGGCTAAAGGGATCAGGGGGTATGGTGAGAAGGCAGGTACGGGATACTGAGTTGGATGATCAGCCATGATCACCTTGAATGGCGATGCAGGCTCGAAGGGCCGAATGGCCTACTCCTGCACCTATTTTTCTATGTTTCTATGTTTCTATGAAGGATCTGCTGTTCTTATGTAGAAACAAGGAACTGCAAATGCTGGCTAATATGCAAAAGACCACAAAGCGCTTTAGTAATTCAGCAGACAGGCAGCATGGCTGAACATGGGGAATATGGATAGACATTGAGACCCTTCTTCAGACTGCTTATAGGGTAGGGGGGAGAGGAAATCGAGAAAAAGGCAGGACAAAGCATGTAAGTCGATACAGGGGGGGTTGATAAACAGATGGTTGGAACAAAGGCTGGAGAGAAGAACATTACGTTTGCAGAGTTGTGAATTGTGAAGCCGGGGGGAGGAATGTAGTGGGGGGGGGGGGGGGGGGGGGGGATGGGAGATGAGGGAGAGAAATAGGTGAGAGTTCAGGTGGGGCACAAGGGAATAAACGGAGGGAAGAGAGGGGGTGGGGGAGATATGGAGTTGGCGGGTGGGGTTTCCTAAGACATTACCTAAAATGGGAGAATCCAATGTTTATACTGTTGGCTTGTGAACTACCCAAGCAGTTTCTTGGTTCTTGGTCCTCCAAAGTATTTCAAATGGAATTTAAACTGGAGGTGGCGGAGGGTGGACTTAAGCAAAAAAGGGTTCTTGCAGAAGAAGAGCTACCTTAAATTTAGTTGTGTCTCGTTGGGTAACTATGGTAGGGTGAAGACTATTCTATGCTTTAATTGTGCGGGGGAAGAATGAATTGCTGTCCACATCTGTCTTGGTAGCTGGTATCTCATTGGATCGAATGCTCTCGTCGGCTCCTAATAGGTTTGTGTTTGGTGTAGGTTTGGTAATCTATGTTGAGCTGACCATTTAACATCTTGTAAAAACAGGTCAAACGGTGAGCTTCACGTCTGTCTTGGAGAGGGTTCCACCGCAGTGAATTCAGAGTTTGGTGACACTCGCTTCTCTCTCATAGGTATTGTAACAAATCGAGCTGCCTGTCTTTGGACCCGTTTGATCGATTAAATGTTTCTATTTGTGTATGTATCCCATGCAGCAACTGCATTGTCCAAATGTGGACTAACGGGGGTGAAGTATAACTTCTCCTTGATAGAAGTTGAACAATGATGAAAGTTGCATTTCAGAAAATTGTGGTGCTGGTAATTCACGCATCACGACACACAATGCGCGCGTCGTGACACGCACGTGATGTGTGCATGGTGCGTGATGACATAGGCCGCGCTTGGCGTCGCAGGATTTTGTGATGTACAAAATGACAACCAAGTGGGACAGGCCCTTTAGAATTGAATTTGGCCACATGGTAGTGAATGAACAGACGGGATACTGGGCAACAGGGGACGCATCTTTGCAGGGCACTTTGTGGGAGCTGAGAGTTATTGTAGAGGAGGTGCTGTTATCTATTCTCACTGATTGCGATCTGTAGATCAGAAAGTCGAGGATCCAGGCAAGGACACCACTGCATATTTGCAGCGCATCGTGAAAGAGGAGGGTAAACTGCCAGACGTTTCGGTTCATGTCAGTACCAACAGCGTGGGTAGAAATAAGGATGAGGTCCATCATGCAGAGTTTGGGCAATAAGGATAACAGTGAAGAAAGCATGACAGCAAAATGAGGTAATCTCAGGATTACTCCAGTGCCATGTGCTGGTATAATGCTAAGAACTATATACTGCACTCTGTATCTTCCCCTTTGCTCCATATGTCATACTTGAGTTTTAACATTGTATCTTTATGCAGTATGTATGATCTGTTTGGTTAACATGCAAAACAAAGCTTTTCACTATACCTCAGTGCATGTGACAGTAATAAACTTAAACCTAATATGGTCAGAAATAGGGCAATACAGCAGATGGATGTTTTAGATTTCTGAGGCATTGTAACTATTTGTGGGGCAGGTGAGACCTATACTAATCAGACAGGCCATGACCATTTGTCTTGTAGGATGCAGGTAAATGAAAGTCATAGTCAGTGCAAGGAAGTTGCCAGAGATAGCATCAGGCTTGTTTGGCAGCATTTTCGAGCTCAAAGGAAGACCAAGAAATTCAATAAAAAAAAACCCAAGTAGAATAAAAAGATAGATTGACACGAAATACTAAAGCAGACTGCAAGAGCTTCTACACATATGCAAATTAAAAAGACTGATGAAGGCAAAATTGGGCTTGTTACAGAGACAGAAGTAGTTATAACAAGGAAAAATGTGGCAGAAAAGTTCAATAATTATTTTGCCCCTTTCTTCATGAAAGTAAACATGTAAAGACTACAGAATATATAAGAGAATAAAGGATTTAGTAGGAATATGGAACTGGATTCCAAATATTATACAAATTAATAGTAAAGTTGGTGAGCTCAAAAGCTAATAAATTCCAAGAACTTCACACATTTATAATTGAATTTATATGTTTAAAACTGAAGGTTTAGAACCAACTTTAATACTCCCGAAATGAATGTGAAATTCTTTTTTTCCCCCATGGTGATCCTTCACTAAGCGATAATCATTAATCATGGTGGACAAAAATGCTGGAGAAACTCAGCGGGTGAGGCAGCATCTATGCAGCGAAGGAATTGGTGACGTTTCGGGTCGAGACCCTTCTTCAGACTGAAGAATCTATCCCAAATACCCTTCATGTTTACTTCGACAGGAATATGAAATCCATGTGAGAACTAAAGTCACTCATCCTTATCACAGAACCTTTCTTACAAGGCCCTGTTATCACTTGACCTATACTCTGTTCTAAAGGGTTCACGCTATCCATTTGCTATTTTCCATTTTCATCATTTTCATCTAGGTTGGGATAATTACTCACTACTGTACAATCACCCTTTATTAACAGAAATCCACAAGTTCCATTTACTTGTTGCTTATTGTTCAAGAAAGTAAAAGTTACCCAAAATATTCAGTATTCAGCCTTGGTCACCTTACTGAGCTGCCAAAGACATTGAAGAATTCTCACAGACAGAGAAGCAGAAAAGGAAGAAGTGAAAAAGATAATGTTTGAAATATTTCACAGCAATGTTTAATAACAAATAAATAAATGATATCATAAAAGCTTAAATATAATAAGTAAATCTTATGTATTATATATTTATATTCATTTGTATGAAGGAATATTCCATATACTTTAAAATGTTAACACCAAAACCTCAAGAAAGAAAAACCTAATATCTTCAAGATATTTTACAACATGGCTCATAAACATTAGATTTCTTTGCCAGTTGATTTAACTTGATTATAAAGCAGAAAGCTACAAATCAGCATTGTCTACTGAGAGGGACTGGGTCATTGATTGCAACTTTGGGGTCCCCTGGTTAATTTAGGTATGAGCGGAAATCCCAAAGTGCTAACCATTTCAATCTGTACATGTGGCAAATGCTTTGTTACAAATGAACTATCTGTGGCAAACACAATAACATAGAACATAAACAGTGCAACACAGGAAAGGGCCCTTTGTGCAATGAACCAGATTTGATAAGGGAACTCAAGATAAAGGAACCACTAGGAGGTGGCAACGACAACATGATAAATTTTAATCTGCAATTGATAGGGAGAAGGTGAAATCGGATGTGTTGTTATTGCAGCTGAGCAAAGGGAACCACTGAGGTATGAGGGACGAGCTGGCCAAAATTGACTGGAAAGGGACCCTAGCAGGGATGATGGTGGAATAGCAATGGCAAGAGTTTCTGGGAATAACTCAAAAGATGCAGGATCTTTTCATTCCAAAGAGGAAGAAAGATTTTAGGGGGAGAATGAGGTGACAAGGGAAGTCAAGGACATTATAAAACTTAAAGAGAAGGCATATAACATTGCAAAGATTAGTGGGAAGCCAGAGGATTGGGAGACTTAAAGAACAGCAGAAGGTAACTAAAAAGGCAATACGGGGAGAAAAGTTGAAATACAAATGTAAGCCAGCTAATAATATAGAAGAAGATAGCAAGAGTTTCATCAGTTATATAAAGAGAAAGAGTGGGCGTTGGGCCGCTGGAGAATGATGTGGGAGAAATGGTAGAGGAGTTGAATAACTTTTTTGTAACAGTCTTCACAGTGGAAGATGCCAGCAACGTGCCTGATATTCAAGAGAGTCAGGAGGAGGAAGCTGGAGCGGTGGATTTTACTAGGGAGAAGGTGCTTGGGATGTTGACAGGGCTGAAGGTGGATAAGTCACATGGACCAGATAGACAGCACCCTAGGGTTCTGAAAGAGGGCTTTAGAGATTGTGGAGGCATTGATAGTGATATTTCAAGAATCACTAGAGTCAGGAGTGGTTCCAGATGATTGGAAAATTGCCAATATTACCCCGCTGCCCAACAAGAGAGCAAAGCAGAATAGTGGGAACTATAGGCCGGTTAGTCTGACTTTGAAGGTTGGTAAGATATTAGAGGCCATTATAAAGGATGAGATTATGGAGTACGTAGAAGATAAAATAAGGTGAAGTCAGCATGGCTTTGTGAAGGGGAGGTCTGGCCTCACAAATTAGCTGGAATTCTTTGAAGAAGTAAATAGCAGGACAGACAAAGGAGGGTCAGTAGATGTTGTGTACCTAGATTTTCATAAAGCCTTTGATAAGATGCCACACGGGAGGTTGCTGAGGAAGGAGAATCACAGAATTGAGAAGGAAAGGTTTAAGAGGATACGGTAATATGCGGCAACTTACTTTTAAATTCCCTTACCAATTCATATGATTAAACAAAAATCCCACAAGTTTAAAAGGACTAAATTATTTTCAGCTTTCAGCATCAAGACACCATAACACACATTACATTGTTATACCCGTCATGTCACCTTGTTTCATGTATCTCATAGTGACATCGTGTTTCATTATCTTACGCACCTTCAACTGATGAACATTCAAAGCCAGCACAGTTAAAACTATTAGCGTCAAGAGGAAGAAACCCAAATGGAAGGTAGAAAAGGGAAGTGTGAACTTCTTTGCACCTTGCTCTTCCATATTTAGATTCACAGCACCCAATGTCATCAGGAACTTAAACTTCATATACTGTCTCTGCAAAAGCACAAAACCAAATATTGAAACGCAGAACTGTCATCATTTTAATTGTAATTCATTTGCAGATTTTCATTTTAATTGTCAGCAACATTAAAAGCAATCATTTAATCAACATTCGTTACACATGAATATTCCTACCGCCTCCAGTTGAATGCGAAGCATTTTCCGTTCTTATTTTAGATTTCCTGCAGCTGTAATTACTTTTTATTTTTGAATTCCACTTCCATTTATTTCTTGCACCCTTTAATAAATCACATAATCTAATCCTGTTCTCCTCACAATCACTATGTTGATGAATGCACCACCTAACCCATATTCATTCCACTGCCTCCTCTCGCCCCAACGGTACGGAAACTGCTCTGCTGCTGACAGGAAGGCATTGCAGAGGGTGGTCAAATCTGCCCCCCAAAAAAATCACAAATAACTGGCTCTCTGCCATTGAGGACATTTACATCAGCAGGTGCAAGAGCAGAGCCTCAAACATCATGACGAACCCCACCCACCCGGCAAATAGACTCTTTGCTCTCCTTCCCTCAGGGAGAAGGCAGAGCAGCATAAAGGACAGGACAACAAGGCTTAAAGCCAGCTTCTTTCCCTAGGCCATGAGACTTTTAAACTCCCTACCTCACTGACTGAACCCTCACTACTTCAGTGAACTGTCTGCTGCTGCTGCTGCTGCTGCTGCTGCTATGGACATTATTATACCATGGACTTTTAACCATGCTGCTTTTTTACTTTTTACTATTTATTCATAGGCTATTATTTAGATTTATTGTGGAAGGTTTTTATATGTTAGAATTTATTGATGTCATTACTGTGCTTTATTGATGTCTTACTGTACTATTAGGCTGTTCGGACCTGAGTACAAATTTTGTTCATGATTCATGTGGAAACATGTTTTTATCGAATGACAATAAATGAACCTTGAAACTCTTTAATACCAAACCCAGTCTAATCCTGCTCTCCTTTCACGCCCAATTCTCTTTATTACTTTGCCCGGTATAATCCTACTCACCAGTCACTTCCAACGTTCAGAAATAACGCGCCCGTGCAAATTGCGTTCTCCTCAGTTACCATTTAACAACACAATCTAATATCAAGTCCCTCACATATATTGTACCCTTCATCCTATCCCATATACACGCATTCACCCCTCATTCTTCATACCTAAGAAGTGAGAAGACTGTGATAGACTGGGCAAGAGGTGTGAACCAAGTGACTGATTCAGGAGCCTACTCTTCGCTATAGTTCAGTTTATAATGGTGTGGCAACGCCTAACGGCAGCGGCTCGACTGCAGTCCATCTCTCTTTTTAAAATTTTTGTCTTGATAAATGTATCTAGTTTGATTCTAGTTTTATTATTTTTTTAGCTGTGTATATGTGGGGGGTGGTGGGGGGGTGGGGGGGACCGTTTAATCTCTTCCCTGTTCGAGGACCTGACTTTTCCCCTGTTGGGTCTCCGATATCTTTGGGCCTAACGTCGTGGAGCCGGTGGCAGCCTCCAGCTGGAACTAGCCTGAGGGCTCCAGTCGCGGAGCCTGCGGACCTGCCGTTGCGGAGCTGGCCGGGGTTTTAACATTGGGAGCCCCAGTTCCCAGAACAAGGAAAGAGATGAGACTTTTGCCTTCCATCACAGTGAGGAGGTGTTGGAGATTCACTGTGATAGATGTTTGTGTAAAATGTGTTAAGTGTGGGTCTTGGGTTATTTTGTAATTGTTAAGACCGTAGAAAATGGAATTTTATCCAAACCAAGCTGTTTGAATGACAATAAAAAGCATTTTACTCCGGAGTCACGTAAGTGACTACGTGAAGAAGCCCCGCCTGGCGCTTGATCGGCATTACGTCGACGCTGTCGGTAGAGGAAAGAGCTGCAGAGCGCAGCTCCACACAGCGGTAAGGAAACGGCCCGCAGGTAAGTGAAATTATTTTACTTCCAGGGCGTTTTCAAAACTCCGTAGGCTGGTGGGTAAACCAGGAGGAGTTAAACTAAAATGGAGAAAGTTTAAAAAATCGCGGGTAAAACGTGCGTCCCGGGGTGGAGAAGAGTCGGGACAGCAGATTATTGCGGAGCTGGTTCCGATACTGGTGGCTGTTGAAATACCCGTTAGTGAGCCTTTGGTTGCTCCACAAACAGAAACTGAAAACCCAGTGCCTAAAAAATGTAAAAGAAATCCTGAAAGGCCTGAGGTTTCTGATGAATCCGATTCGGAAGGTCCAGAAAGGACAGCCTTATGGCTCAGAATGGATCAAATGGAGAAAATACTCCAAACAATAATCAACCAAGGGTCTAAGAACCCAGAATATTCCCAGGCAGCCCCTGAGGGGGTTCCATATCATGAATATGGTGCCAGTTTGAATTGGGAATTTGAAACTCCAGTGCCCGGGATTGGGCTGGAGGAAGTCTCCTTTGAACAAGTTTCAGGAGTACCAGGGCTGTATGAGACAGACCCTGAAAGTGGTGATTGCGGTCAGGAGTACCCACCACAATACAAATATGTTAATCCAGGTGTGTCTGATGTGGCACAAAGTTTTACTATACCTGTAGGAGGCGGTGAGGCCATGGAAGAAAACCTGGCGGCCAATATTAATTACATGGTCTCTCAGCTGCTTCAAGAAGCTGTTATGGTTGAGACAGCAGATTTGTATAAAAATACCTATTAATTGTACCTCACTGAAGGTACCTACGGTGAATCCGGCTATTTGGGCGCCAATGTCATCAATGATGTGGGCGCAGGAAATACAATTCAAAGAATCCTCAAGCTGATTTCAGCTGGCATCACTGCTTTTGGAAGACAAGTGGAAGGTTGGGGAATGACCAAAGTTCAGAAGCATATGTTGGCATTATTCTGCAACTCATTTTTTGAGATAAATTGTATGAGGAAGATTGCCATTCGGCCTCTTTTACATCCAAGATTTGCAGGGTTGTGCAGATCAAGCAATGTTCAAGCTCCTGGTTATTTGTTCGGAGAAAATCTGTCTAAACAAATTAAAGAAATTGATGAAGAGGCAAAAACTATTGGCCTCATGAAACCCTTCAATTTTGGCCAGAGAAGGGCTGGTCAAATAAGAAGGGGATTTGATTTTGGAGCTGGAACAAGCCGAGGCAGGAGTACGGTAAGGAAGAATTACCAACCAGCACAGCCGAATGTACACCCATTTGTTGGGAGAAGGAGATCACTAAGTCCGGTTGGAGAGGTACAAAAACTTTATCATATTAAAGAAGAATTTTTGGATGAACCTCAGATTGGTGGTAGACTCCGAATGTTTTATAATGAATGGGACAGTATAACATCTGATCATGTTATATTAGATACTGTTTTAGAATCTACCATTGATTTTGTAGAAGGTATGGATCCACTGGGACAGAATAAGCCTAATCATACTTTGATGTTTCTGTTCTTGGGAAAAAATTCAAATTGATAAAGAGGTTAAGAATTTGTGCAGAAAAGGAGTTATCGAGAAAACTGGAGAGGATCCACAACAATTTGTGTCAAATATTTTCCCCAGACCAAAGAAAGATGGGGGTTGTAAAATCATTTTAGATCTCAGATTTTAGACAATTGAATACATTTGTCCAGTACTAACATTTTAAAATGGACACCTTCAACACTGCAATGCAGCTGGTATCAACAGGTTGTTGTATGGCTACAATAGATTTGAAGGATGCATATTACTCAGTTCCAATTCATCATCACTTTCGCAGGTATTTAAAGTTTAAGTGGTTGGGACAGCTGTGGCAATACAAAGCATTACCTAATGGATTAAGCTCAGCACCTAGACTGTTCACTAAATTGTTGAAGCCAGCACTTGCATTGCTAAGGGCACAAAAACACATCATTATGGCTTATCTAGATGACATTTTAATTGTCAATGCTAATTAGGAGTCAGCTGAAAAATCAGTCTCAGCAACTACAAGTCTGTTTGAAAGGCTGGGGCTCCTGATTCATCCAACATAATCTAAGTTACAGCCATCCCAAACCATTGAATATCTGGGGTTTGTGATTAATTCAGTTACCATGTTAGTAACTTTACCAATAGATAAGGTTATTGATTTGACAAATGTGTGTCAGAGCCTGATTAACAAACCTTATTCTTCCATCTGAGAAGTTGCTAAGGTTATTGGGAAATTAGTAGCAGCATTCCCAGCAGTAGAATTTGGTCCACTGCATTACCAAAATCTTCAAAGGGCAAAAAACTCAAGCGCTTATACAGCGAGCAGGCCATTTTGATAGGCCCATGCAATTGCCAAAGGAAGCCTTAGCAGAATTGCATTGGTGGATTGAGAATGTTCCACAAGCTGTTAAGAACATTTTAGTTTAGCAGCCAGTAGTGTTTTTGCAAACTGATGCAAGTTCTCTCAAATGGGGGGCTACGGATAATGAGACCAGCTGTCAGGGCAGATGGACTGTCCAAGAGGATTTATTGCTCCAAACATATGGTATAAATTAATTGGAGTTACTGTGAGCATTTTATGGATTAAATACAAATAGACAATACCACAGCTGTAGCATATATCAATCATATGGGTGGTGTAAGATCAATATCATGTGATCATCTGGTAAACCAGATGTGGCATTGGTGTATTGGTAAAAATATTTGGCTTTCAGCTATTTATCTCTCAGGGAGAGACAATGTTGTGCAGACAAAAGATCACGAATATTTAAAGACAGTACAGAATGGATGTTAAATCCACAAAATTTCAAAAATATAGGCAGTCGGTATGGAGTGCCGGACATTGATCTGTTTGCATCTAGATTGAATCACCAATTGCCCAAATACGTGTCTTGGGTACACGATCCAGGGGCAGTAGCGGTGGATGCTTTCTCGCTACACTGGGGGAATACGTTCTTTTATGCTTTTTCCCCATTCTGTCTGATTGGGCAATGTCTCAAGAAAATAGCGCAAGACGCTACCAAAGGCATTTTGGTGGTGCCAAATTGGGCTAAGCAGTCATGGTTCCCATAGATGCTAAAAATGATTATTGAACCATGTATGACGATTCCTAGTTGCAACAATTTGTTGACACAACCAGTAACAAAAGAAGTGTTAAAGAAGGAACTGCAGATGCTGGAGAATCGAGGGTACACAAAAGGCTGGAGAAACTCAGCGGGTGCAGCAGCATCTAAGGAGCAAAGGAGATAGGCGACGTTTCAGGTCGAGACCCTTCTTCAGACTGGTCAGGGATCAGGGAAACGAGAGATATAAACAGTGAATCAGGGAAACGAGAGATATAAACAGTGAATCAGGGTAACGAGAGATATAAACAGTGATGGTTTCCATGATCCCTGACCAGTCTGAAGAAGGGTCTCGACCCGAAACGTCGCCTATCTCCTTCGCTCCTTAGATGCTGCTGCACCCGCTGAGTTTCTCCAGCCTTTTTGTGTAACCCCCAGTAACAAAAGAAGTTCATCCATTGCATGATCATATGAATTTGCCAATCTGCAGGTTCTGACCAGACCATTGCAAGAGTTTGAACTGTCGGACAGGATCATGGATGTTATAGGTGCAGCTTGGAGGAATAGCACTAAAAATATATATATGTCGCATATAAGGAAATGGGAAGACTTTTGTAAACAGTCAAAGATATCTTATCATACTGCAAACATTTCAAATATATTGGAGTTCCTTGCTGGGTTACATTTTTGATGAGCATTTGAGTTATAGTGCCATTAATTGTGCTCGTAGTGCTTTGTCGTCCTCCTTAGGACAAATTTCTGATCGAGACTCAGTTGGGTCTCACCCATTAGCATCCCGATTCATGAAATTAAATTTTAATAAAATCCTCCCAAGCCCAGATTACAGAAATTTGGGATGTTAGCATTGTTCTCACTTTGCTTAAGCAATGGACTCCAATTACTTCAATGTATTTGCAGAAGTTAACATTCAAGGTAGTAATGTATATGGCATTACTATCAGTTCAAAGAGTACAAACTTTGCAATTGTTACGGTTAGATTGCATGCATGTGGCTGCAGATAACACTGTGTTTTATGTTTATGACCTGATGAAACAGGTCGTAGACCGGGGAGAACTGGAGTTAAGGTAATGTTTAAAGCATATCCTATCGATGAAACATTGTGTGTAGTTAAGCATTAACTCAATACATTGAAGTAACCAAAAATCTCAGAGGTTCTGAGAAAGCGTTATTGATAACACACAAAAAACCACATACAAAAGTTTCAGTTCAAACCATTTCTAGATGGTTAAAACAGGTTTTGGATCTAGCAGGAATAGACACTGATGTGTTTAAATCTCATTCCACGAGGGTGGCAGCTACGTCCGCTGCGAAGGTACAGGACGTACCACTCGATCAAATTTTAGAGGCCGCAGGGTGGTGTGGATAAGAAACTTTCTCAAATTTTTACGATAAACCTGTTGTCACGATGCCAGGATTTGGACACACAGTACTGGGTTCTCTTTAAATGCTTGCTTTCTTTTATATTATCGATATATATTGTCAATTTCTGTTATTATTGATGTCATTATCATTTTTTCTTTTGTAAAATTTTCCCCTATGATAGAGGGGTAATTATTTAAAAAAATTGTTCTTTTTATGATTAAAAGATTTATTACATAAATTGTAGCAATGTTTTAAAATACTATTTACTCACTACTGTATTGACCAAACAGAGTGTCGTATGGAATGAATCTACGACATAAAAAACACAGAGCTTTAAAATCTTCACGTAGTCACGTGACTCCGAAGTAAAATAGTAAGATTAAACGAGAACTTACCTGTTCGAAGTTTGATCTTTATTTTGTGAGGAGTTACGATGAGGGATTACGTGCCCTCCACTCCCAACCCTCATAATATAAATGATCATCTGGTAGTTCTAGTCTATGTTGGGCCTTACTATCTTACTCCAGCTATTGGTTCTGTGTTTTTCATGCCGCTGCTTTGAAGTATGCCGATCAAGCGCCAGGCGGGGCTTCTTCACGTAATCCCTCATCGTAACTCCTCACAAAATAAAGATCAAACTTCGAACAGGTAAGTTCTCGTTTAATCTTACTATTCTATTCTATTCTAAAAATTATCACCTGTACCTTAGGTACAGTGAAAAGCCTTTCTTGCGTGCTATCCAGTCAGCAGAAAGACAATACATGATTAAAATCGAGCTATTAGTGTACAGATACATGATCAGCCATGATTGAATGACGGAGTATTGATGGGCTGAATGGTCTAATTCTACTCCTATCACTTATGATCTAATGACCTTATGATATGGGAACAACGTTTAGTGCAAGGTAAAGCCAGCAAAGTCCGATCAAGGATAGTCCGAGGGTCAGCAAAGAGGTAGGTGGTAGTTCAGCACTGCTCTCTGGTTGTGGTAGGAAGCTAATATAAACAAAGAGTCATCCTTAAATCTGAACATCCAAGCTTTCAAGTTCATGGAAATTATCCCAGAAGATTGAAAAGAGAAATGGGAATACCCTGGTTGACAGGCATCCTTGACAATACAATCTTCCTGGTGCAATGCACCCATCTAGCCTCAACCCTCTCTCCCCTTCTATTCAAAGTCCAATTTCACCCATGTTCCAATATTCCAAGTTACATAAGTAAGTTAATTGCAGAGTCACAGAGTTATATAGCATGGAAACAGGCTCTTTGGACGAACTTTTCCATGTGGATGAAGGTACACAAATAGATAGAATCTTGATTAGTACGGGTGTCAGATGTTATGGGGACAAGGCAGTAGAATGGGGTTAGGAGAGGGAGATGATTGAATGGAGGAGTGGACTCAATGGGCTGAATGGCGTAATTCTGCTCCTATCACTACATCTACGTGAATCCCTCCAACCCATGTTTGGCCAATATCCCTCTAGACCTTTCCCATCCATGCACCTGTCCAAATGTCTTTAATTCAGATATCCGAAGAAGGATCTCAACCCAAAGCTTCACCTATTCCTTTTCTCCAGAGATGCTGCCTGACCAACTGAGTTACTACAACTTTTTTATGTCTGTCCCTTAATTATTGTTTTGGTACCTGCCTCAACTACCTCCTCTGAAGGCTTTTTCCATAACCCTCCATCCCTAGTGTCACAAAGTTGCCCCTTCAAGTTCCTATTAGATCTTTCCCCAATAACCTTAAACCTGTTATTTAATTCCCCTGCTCTGGGTAAAATACTTGTGCATTCATCCTACCTATGCCCCATATGATTTCATACACCTCTGTAAGATCACCACGCAGCCTCCTACGATCCAAGCAATAAATTCCTAGCCTGTTCAACCTTTCCCTATAGCTCAGTCCTTGCAATATTCTTGTAAATATGCACTGAATTATTTCCAGCTTAAAGACATTATTACTATAGAAAGATGACTAAAACTGATCACAATGCTCGAAATGTGGCCTCACCAATGTCCTGTACAAGTGTAACATAACATCCCAACTTACTGAATACCCTGACTGATGAAGGCCAAATTACCGAAAATTTCTCAACCACCCTATCTACCTGTGATGCCATTTTCAGGGAATGATGTAGCTGCACTTCTAAATCCCTCTGCTCTACAACACTCCCCAGAGTCCTGCCATTCACTGTGAAATTTATGCATTAGTTTAACTTCTGAAAGTGCAACTACTCACACTCGTCTGTATTAAACCCCATTAGCTATTCTGCAGACCACTTGCCTAGCTGATCAAGAATCTGCTGCAATTTTACTTCGGAGTCACGTGAGTGACTACATGAAGAAGGCTGTCAGTCATCACGCGCGTCATTACATCTGAAGCATGTGCCAACGACTGACTGGCAGTCCTTCCAGCAGTAAGTGTTAAACACCGAGGTAAGTGTATTTTAAAAGTTACTTTGCGGTCGTTTTTTGGCAGGTTCGGTTGTCTAGATTCTACCAACAGTACGAACCTGCCATGTCGAAGGCGAGGAGACGGGCTACAGAAGAGCTGCGGGTAGTGGGCGACTGTCCGAGTCACCTTCCAGGCCGCTGGCGGTGGAACCAGCGGCAGCAGACTTGGTGCTTCAGGAGAGCACCGTGGCAGTCCCGCCCACGCAAAGCCACCCACAAGTCTGCCAGGCCCGTAGACTCAGACGGGTCCAGGCCGGAGGGATCACCTCCCACACTGGGAAGCGTTTGCGGGCACCTTTCCCAGATGGAGCACCTGTTGGAGAAGTGCCTCCAGACTGATCTGCTCCAGAGGAGGGAGCAGTATCAGCCCAGGTCTCCACGGGAGCCCGCGCTAGCAGCACCTTTCACAGGGCTGTGATGTGTCTCCCTCTCTGGAGAGGGGAGTACAGGGAGTCAGTACTATCCTGACTCAGAGCAGGGAGGCACATCAGGGGAACACTCAAGGGGGCAAGGGGCCAAAGTGCCTCTATTGGCGTCTAAATTCGCCATACCTACCCCAACCGGAGCACCCTTGGATGAAGAGCTGGCCACCACCATTAATTACCTGGCCTCGCACCAGCTCAAGGACCTGGTTATGGGGGAGACCACCGGCCGATACAATACACCTGCCAACTGTGCCTGCCTCAATGTGCCGGCCGTCAATCACGCCATCTGGGGCCATATTGGAGCTGGGGTAAGAGCCCAGGAGGTTAAACTCCAAAAATTCTTAAAACTACTGGCCTCAGGTGTAACGGCTTTGGCGAGGTCCATAGATGGTGGGCCGCTGATGGAGACACAGCAGGAAGCTGTGGGGATCCTCTGTAATGCCCTATTTGAGATCAACTGTCTGCGTAAAAACGCAATACGGCCGGCACTCAACCCGAAATTTGCTGTACTGTGCAAGGCCAGCAACATCCAGCCGGCCAACTACCTCTTTGGGGCAGACCTGCCGAAGCATGGTTGGATTACACTGGTGGGCTACGAATATACATCACTGCTCTAAGAAAATTCAAATTGATACACCATCAGTAATATTACAGACCAATGCAAGTGGCCTGGGCTGGGGAGCAACAGATACCATCTCCAGCTGCAGGCGCAGATGGAATGTGCAGGAGTCCTTTATACTACAGCAATATGGCATTAACTACTTAGAATTGTTGGGAGCACTCTATGGACTAAAGGCTTATTGCAGAAATATGCATCATGTGCATGTTCAACTACAGATTGACAACACCATGGCAGTGGCATATGTCAATCACATGGGTGGAATAAAATCTGTATCATGTGACAAATTGGCAAACCTCCTTTGGCATTGGTGTATTGCAAGGAACATTTGGGTCACGGCTATCTACCTACCAGGTAGATATAATATGGTGGCAGACACTAGATCATGGAAATTCAATGATAACACAGAATGGATGTTGAATCATGTTGTGTTCACCAACATTGTTGCCCGATATGGCACTCCGGATATTGACTTGTTTGCCTCCAGATTGAATCACCAGTTACCCAAATGTGGCTCATGGGAGCCAGACCCAGGGGCAGTGGCAGTCGATGCGTTCACACTGCATTGGGGACGAATGTTCTTGTATGTTTTCTCTCCATTTTGCCTCATCAGCTGATGCTTGGTCAAAATAAAGCAAGACAATGCCACAGGCATTTTGGTAGTGCCAGATTGGCCTAAGCAATCTTGGTTTCCACTAGTCCTGGGAATCATGACACAGCCTTTAATGGCTGTCCCCAACAGCAGGGATCTGCTGGTACACCCAGTTACGGGGAGCTATCATCCGCTACATGGCCAAATCAATTTATTGGTTTGCATATTCTGAGGAGACCATTCCTGGGACTCGGATGGGTTGATAGAACAGTGGATGTAATTACAGCGGCCTGGAGGGACAGTACACAAAGGCAGTATGTCTCTCACATCAAGAAGCGGGAGACGTATTGCCAGGCCGCCAACATCACATATGACACGGTGTGCAGCACGGATATACTGGAGTTTCTGTCAACCTTACATTATGACCATAAATTAGGCTACAGTGCCATAAACAGTGCCAGGAGTGCACTGTCCTCATATTTAGTGCGGGGAACGGGGGCCCACCCGGTGGGAAAGCATCCCCTTATTACCAGGTTCATTAAGGGCATATACAACACTACACCCCCCAGGCCATGGTATACCAACACATGGGATGTTAGTGTGGTACTAACACTACTCCGTCAGTGGGCCCCAGCCACCGCTCTACCCTTAACCAAGCTCACCCTCAAGGTGGTCATGCTCATGGTGCTAGTAACGGCGCAACGAGTCCAGACTTTGCATAAACTGCAACTGGACAACATGACCAGCACAGCAAACACCATAACTTTTGGCATTTATGACTTAGTTAAACAGAGCAGGCCGGGTTACCAGGGCCCAGGCTTGAGTTCCTGGCATACCCCGAAGATCCACGACTATGTGTAGTCGCACATTTGCACCAGTACATTACAGTCACCAGGAGCCTCAGAGGCTCAGAGTTAGCTGTTCTAATCAGCTACAAAAAAAAACACACCACAGGGTGTCTTCAGATGGCTAAAAGAGGTACTGGCAGGTACAGGAGTGGATACTGACATTTACAAATCTCACTCCACCAGGGCTGCATCAACGTCGGCAGCAAGGGCTGTGGACATGCCCCTTGACAACATCCTAGCAGCGGCAGGAAGGGCCAATGAAAGGATGTTCCGCCGGTCTTACAATAAACCCACTGCCGGACCGGGGGTGTTTGCATGTACCATTTTGAATTCTGTTTATAGTTTCCCCCCTGGTTGAGCGGGGTCACTATCAATTTTTTGTTTTTTACATTAAAGCATCAGTATTGTACCTAACTATGTAATGTCTGAATGCATTAATTTTTTCTCACTCATCCATGGTCAATCCATTCAGTGTGTGACACCTGGATTTGAACCGGCGTGGAATCACAGAGCTTTGAAATCTTCACATAGTCACACATGTGACTCCGAAGTAAAATAGTAAGATTAAATGAGAACTTACCAGTTTTAAGTTTGATCTTGATTTTATGAGGAGTCACGTGTGTGTGATGAGCGAGTATGTGCCCACCGCTCCCAACCCTCAATTTATCAGGTCATCTGGTAGTTCTAGTTCTCCAAATCTTACTATCTTTAGGTAAACTTGTCTTATCTGTGATTTCACACCGCTGCTTTGAAGATTGATGCGCATGCGACTGACGGCCTTCTTCACGTAATCGCTCATCGTAACTCCTCATAAAATCAAGATCAAACTTCAAACTGGTAAATTCTCATTTCATCTTACTATCTTTGATAACCATTTTCACTATCCACGATACCCTCCGAATTAGTGCCAACTGCAAACTTTCTTATACAACTACTTTCTTATACAAACACTCTAGTTGATATTAACCACAAATAGCAATGGACCCAGCACTGATCCCTGCAGCACACCGCTAGTTAAAGGTCTCCAGCCCGATAAGCAATGTTCCACCAGCACTTCCCACCAACTCTGCTTTTTCCATGAAGCCATGCGGTTTATTCTCATTCGTCTTGGAACAATGAAATTCTTATTTGCAGAAGTACCATAGATATGTAAGCATAGTACTCTGTGAGCACCATATTGAATGTATAAAGACGAGTAGGAAGGAACTGCAGGTGCTGGTTTATGCTGGAGAGACAAAAAGCTGGAGTAACTCAGCGGGTCAGGAGCATCTCTGGAAAAAAGAATGGGTTTTGTTTTGGGTCAGAACCTTTCTTCAGACTGGAAGTTGGGGTTGTGGGGGGGGGGGGGGGAGAGGCAAGTGTGATAGTGGCATTTTAGAATCAAAGAAACATAGAAAATAGGTGCAGGAATACGCCATTCTTCCCTTCGAGCCAGCATCACCATTCAATATGATTATGGCTGATCATACAAAATGGCCTACTCCTGCACCTATTGTCTAGACGGCCTGCCCTCTAGTCGGTTCATATACATATTGGTTTAAACCATTTCAATTGTATTATTCAATGGTGAATGTCGACGAAGGGCCGCAACAATTTAAACTATCAAAGAATTGACACAAATGCCAGGGAGGAAAAAATTAAAAATTGAAAAAATTAGGTCACACATTTGGTGAAAGTCAAGGTTTTGTAGTTACAGTAAAAGGGATTAGGATGTGAAAGTTGTAGGCACTAGTGGGGTGAACATATTTGAAGGGACATTCTAAAAGGAGACAATCAGACTTATTTGCAGTGGTCATCAGTGGCACAGCCCCATGCAGATGGGAAGGGTAAGAAGTCCATGTGTTGGAAGGAACTGCAGATGCTGGTTTACACTGATAGACACAAATGCTGGAGTAACTCAGAGGGTCAGACAGCATCTCTGGAGAGAAGGAATTGGTGACGTTTCCGGTGGAGACCCTTCTTCACACCTAGAGTCAGGGAAGAGGGAGAAACAAAGATATGGAAGGGTAGGGTGTTAAAATGAGGCATCAACGGGGACAAAGCTCAAGGAAAATGTAGAATAGATTTGAAGGGGTTAGCTAGGGGAAGGTGACAACAAAGGATACACAGATAAAATTGAATCTTGAGGATAGTCAGACTGGTCGGAGAATTAGGAAGGGGGAGATATGGAGAGAGAGGGAAAGCAAGGGTTACTTAAAGTCAGAGAAGTTAACATTTATACCGCTTGTAAATTGCCCAAGCGAAATACGAAGTATTGTTCCTCCACTTTGCGTGGTCCTCACTCTGACAGTGGAGGAGGACAGAAAGGTCAGTGTGGGAATGGGAGGGGGAGTTAAAGTGTTTAGCAAGCGGTAGATCATGTAGGTTTAGATGGACTGAATGGAGGTGTTCATCGAAATTCTTGGTCGCGCCGATATATAGGTCCACACCTGGAATGGCGGATACTGTAGATGAGGTTGGAGGAGGTGCAAGTGAACATCTGCCTCACCTGAAAGGACTGTCAGGGTCCTTGGATCGAGTCGAGGGGGGGAGGTATAGGGACAGGTGTTGAATCTCCTGCGGTTTGCAGGGGAAAGTACCTGGAAGTAAGGTGTCCATTGGATAAGCAATAGCACAGTCAGAAATATGGTCAAAAAACTGAATATCCAGAAAGCCCACACCCTTGATGACAGGGCGTACCCAGTGTTTCAAGAGTGTTTCCCCCACGATTGGATTGATAAATGACGACTTTGTCCAATGAGCCACAATGAGGGTAAAGTAGGGGAAATAGAACAGGGGAAATGCCCATTTACTGCCAAACTGAGCTTAATGGGGCAAATGCCTGTCTCCTGTGCATTAACAACGCTATGATTCTAAGTAATTTCTACTTTTGAATTTCAAATTTAGGAACTACTCTTAGCAAAATGTATGCTTACTAATCATGTCTTGCAATTTAATGCCGTATCTCTAGTAAAACTAAAACAAAAAACTAAATAATAATAAATAACAAAACAATTACATAGAAGGGCAAGTGTTGCATCTGGGGCTGTTGCACGGAAGGTGCAAAGGGAAGGGGAACTAGCAAGTATTGGCAGAGATGGAAAAGTGAAGGCCTTTGAGCTGGAAGTTGACAATAAGAGGAACTCAGAAACAAAAAGCTGGAGAAACTCAGCGGGTCAGGCAGCCTCGCTGGAGAGAGGGAATGGGTGACGTTTCGGGTGGAAACCCTTCTTCAGACGGTCTTGCTCTGGATGGAAGTGGAGGGAATGGGAGCAGAATGGAGGAAATGCAACTGATGTAATGAGGAGAAACAGGAAACATCTTAAAATCACGTCTTAACTGTCATCAAAAACAGGTGGTAGACAAAAATACTGGAGAAACTCAGCGGGTGAGGCAGCATCTATGGAGCGCCCGTATCCCCGAGCAACTTGGACTTTGAAAATCGCACCAAAACCTGGCGACTCTTGTACATGGTCTCAGTGGACTATTTCAATACACTTTGTACTTAATCTGGGATTATTCTTATTGCGTACAGTAATACTTTACTGAACAGTATGTAAAAAAAATAATTTCACTGTATCTTGGTACATGTGATACTAATGAACCATTGAACCTATAACGGGAGGCATAGAAGCCAAATCCATGATGCTTCACATTTGGCCAAACCAGTGCCTTCTACAACTGTAACACGATGACTCAATTCTTATACTTCATACCATTGCCATCAAGGTAAACAAGCTAAACATATTCACTGCTCTATTTACCTAATGTTCTGCAAGGGTTGGGTCCTGCATTTTTCAAATGTTTACATTCGGTTTGTATTGGTAACGTACATTCATTTCTAAATATTATAAGATTGCCACGCGTGGTTCCGCACTTGAAGATTATACAAACCCCCAATTGTATTACCGTGTGCTCAATGAATAAAATGTATAATTGCTAAACAAAAAGCGACTGCTCCTTTTCAATCATTCGTCATAATCGTTCAACATAATCAGCCACAATGAGGATAAAGTAGGGGAAATAGAACAGGGGAAATGCCCATTTACTGCCAAAATGAGCTTAATGGGGCAAATGCCTGTCTCCTGTGCATTAACAACGCTATGATTCTAAGTAATTTCTACTTTTGAATTTCAAATTTAGGAACTACTCTTAGCAAAATGTATGCTTACTAATCATGTCTTGCAATTTAAATCCAAACACCAATAGAAACATAGAAAATAGGGTGTAGTAGTAGGCCATTCAGCCCTTCGAGCTAGCGCCGCCACTTTCAATATGATCATGGCTGATCATCCAAAATCAGTACCCCGTTCTGTCTTTTTCCCCTTATCCCTTGATTCTCTTAGCCCTAAGAGCTAAATCCAACTCTCTGGAGAAGGCAAAATTGTAACATGTTGCATTGGAAACACTCTAGATGTTAATTTTGCAACAGCTATTGATCTGTTATATGTACATGAGTACAATAAAGTCGATGATTGTAAAAGACCAGTTAATGTGAACTAGATTTTGCCATGGTTATAGTTCATTTTCCATTCGTGCCAACAAGCTCCTCCTGAGATACTGACATGATATTTTTTGCAACTACATTAAAAAAAAATATTTGAACAGGTACATGATTTAGAGGGGTATGAGCCAGACATAGGGCTCCCTTAGATGTTCGGCATGGGCAAGTTGGGCCGAAGGGCCAGTTACCTTATTGAATAACTCTTTGAACCGAACCCTTTGAAATGTCACCTTATCAAATGCTTTCTGAAAATCTATTTACATCTTCAGCACATATTTAAAGGAAGTCTAATAGGTAAAACATAAAATGACTTTTTACAATACTCTGTTGACTTTGATTCACTATCTCAAGCTTCATAAAGTGCACAGGTGTCTCATCATAACAACCTCATGCTTTTTCGGCAGGAGTGATATTAAACTGACTGATCTATGGTATCTTGATTTCCATTTCCCACCTTTGGTAAATAAAGAATTACTTGACTTTGCAACTTCCTAATTTCATGGAACTGTTCCCAAATCTAGTGATTTGGGAACAGAATACAGCACCTACCCTCCATACTGCACCAACCCTCCACAATCACCTACCTTCCACACAGCCTTACTCCCAACATGGCTGCTCCAAACAGGTTAATGTAAAAAGATGATTGATGGTTTGTGTGGAGAGCGTGATGAAAGTCATTCCTTGATATTGATGTATGACAACCATTAATTAACAGATTCACTCCTACACCATTTATGTGTCACACTTCCATGGAAATTCAGGTACCATTTTATGTCGGCCTGCATCACATCTCAAATGATGATCAGATCACATTTATTTACTGTTTTTCTATTTGCATTCTCAGTTCATAAGTTTTGTTTGGAATGCTAGGTGAATAATTATACAAATTATTCAAATAATATTTAAAATCACTTCATCATAATTACCTTTCATGGAGTCATGATTACCTATTAGATTTGTATTCTCAATATTTTCCTGTCATAGAATGTTTATCTATTCCCCATCTTCATGCACTTCTCCCTCACCCTAACCCTATTCTCCGATAACCTCAGCTTTGCAAGGATGTTATTTCTCTTGATGACATTAAATAATAATATAATTTGCACAGTTGGGAGAATTGCTGCCTGAGAGTGCTAAAAGCCCGGGTGCGATTCTGACCACAGGTACTTGTCTGCACAGTTTGTACATTCTTCCTGTGACCTGTGTGGGTTTTCTCCGGGTGCTCCAGTTTCCTCCCATATACTGAAGAAGGGTTTTGGCCCAAAACGTTGCCTATCTCCTTCGCTCCATAGATGCTGCTGCACCTGCTGAGTTTCTCCAGCCTTTTGTGTACCCTCGATTTTCCAGCATCTGCAGTTCCTTCTTTAACTCCTCCCATATTCCAAAGACATCCTAGTTTGTAGGTTGATTGGCCTCGGTACAAATATAAATTGTCCCTAGTGTGTTTGGAACTAGTGTTAGTGTGCAGGAGTAGCTGGATGCGGAGACACGATGTTTCCGTGCCGTATCTCTAGTAAAACTAAAACAAAAAACTAAATAATAATTAAAAAAAAAACAATTACATAGAAGGGCAAGTGTTGCATCTGGGGCTGTTGCACGGAAGGTGCAAAGGGAAGGGGAACGAGCGAGTATTGGCAGAGATGGAAAAGTGAAGGCCTTTGAGCTGGAAGTTGACAATAAGAGGAACTCAGAAACAAAAAGCTGGAGAAACTCAGTGGGTCAGGCAGCCTTGCTGGAGAGAGGGAATGGGTGACGTTTCGGGTGGAAACCCTTCTTCAGACGGTCTTGCTCTGGATGGAAGTGGAGGGAATGAGAGCAGAATGGAGGAAATGCAACTGATGTAATGAGGAGAAACAGCAAACATCTTAAAATCATGTCTTAACTGTCATCAAAAACAGGTGGTAGACAAAATGACTCAATGAATAAAATGTATAATTGCTAAACAAAAAGCGACTGCTCCTTTTCAATCATTCGCCATAATCGTTCAACATAATGTCGCCAGCATTGTGAATAACTATTGTCAGTAAACTACGCTGGGATGATATACATTGTTTTTGGCTTACTCCAAAAGTCGAAACACTTGCCCCAAAGCAGATGAAAATCCGAGCGGGCAATGTGAAAATGGAACCGATTTCACAGCGGGACCTTGTTAAACAAAATCCCAATTTTAATCTACATCGTGTCTCTTGTAACCTTCACTGCCCCACCTCCCCCTGAGCACAGTAGAGTTCCCGTAAATGGCAGACAACACAACACACACACACAAACCCCAGAAATCACAATACCCACCCGATCCAAGCCTGGTTATTCTTCCCTGGACTGGCGCTTGGATGGGCTGGAGGAACGGAGAGACCGGCCAAACTAACCTTGCAATACGTTGCGATGTGAATCGCGGCAGTAGCAGCAGCAGCAGCAGGCGAATTTGAACTAATGGAGTCGGGTTTAAAGAGGAGTGTCACTGCCGGAAAAGGCATCGCCAGTGTTTACAATTCCAATGCGCAACGCAGTCCGATCGGGAATGCATCTACTCACTTTAACAGTTGCTGCGCTTTGGATGTCACTTGCGCGCCCCTGTGTCAGATCGTGGTTGAAGTCCTCAGCAAGAATTCAACCGCGCTGGCCGGAGTTTGAACGTTTCGCTTTGTTTGGTGAAATGTACATTTCGCTCTGTACATTTGAAAGAGAAAGGCGTCGAGAAAAAAAATGTGCACTTGACAAATTGAAGTTTTGGGAAGGTGTCTGAAGAAGGGTCTGGACCTGAAACGTCACCCATTCCTTCTCTCCAGAGCTGCTGCCTGTCCCGCTGAGTTACTCCAGCTTTTTGTGTCTACCTTTTGAAAAGGCTTGGTGCGTTTGGAGCAGAGCTTCGCGCTGCCGCTGTGTGCAGACTCGAACCGTCCGCAGTCGGGGCGATTGAAGCTCCTGCGGTTGGAACTCCCGAAGTCAGTTTGTAACCAGGGACCGCGGGCTCCACGATGTTAAGTCCGCAGGTTCTCACGGTTGGAGCTCGCCGGTCGATCCCTAGCAAGAGGCTGCCAGCTCCACGATGTTAGGCCGCAGTGTGGACGGAGATACGATATGGAAAAAGTTGTATGTCAAAGTCAAAGTAAATTTATTTGTCACGTGCACCAACTAAGGTGTAGTGAAATGAGTTTACCAGCAGCTATACAGTTGACACCTCACAATACACAATAAAATCCACCACAAACATCCACCACAGCATTCTTCACTGTGCTGGAAGACAACAAAGTTCAGTCAGTTCTCCTGCTTTGTTTATCAGTGGTCGGGGCCATGCCCCTATGTAGTCGCCTCTACAGTCGGCTGGATGTACAAGCCCTCTCCTCGGGATGATCCAAACTCCAACACATGGTCAAACACATTCCGCGGCCCGAATCAGCCACTTTCTTACCGGAGACCACAGCTTCAGGATGTTATAGGCCGCAGGTCGGTGGTCGGAGCTCTTCTCCGGCAATCCCAGACTCCAGACGGTTAGTCCACACCACGCCCGCGGCTAGACGTTCCGCAGACAACAGCCCCATGATGCCAAATTCACCGGGCCAGCGATTGGAGCACTCTTTTCTGGCGACCCCGGAAAGGGTTCGCCCCCGCTCCGCGATTGAAAAGTCCACACTGCGCCTGCCACTGAAGCTTTGGTCCCGAATCCGGGAAAGGCCGCTCCCATCCAAGCTGTTAGGGAGGTGGAAAAGCGATCTGGAAACAGTCGCCTCTCCATCTCCCCTTCAGTTTTCTCATCAGCATATAAAAGGAATGCTCAATTGGGTTCAGGTCGGTTGATTGACTTGGCCACTCAAGAATTTACCATTTTTTAGTTTTGAAAAACTCCTTTATTGCTTTAGCAGTATGTTTGGGATCATTGTCTTACGTTAGAATGAAATGCCAATGAGTTTTGTGGCATTTGTTTGAACTTGAGCAAATTGGATGTGTCTATACACTTCAGATTTCATTATGCTACTACCATCAGCAGTTGTTTCATCAATGAAGATAAGTGAGGCAGTACCTTCAGCAGCCATACATGCTCTTGCCATCATTCTGATATGTCAGTCTTAGTCTCATCTGTCCATAAGACCTTTTTCCAGAACTGTAGTTGTGTGGAAGTAAAATTAATATCCTTTCATATTTACTTTTGATTGGAATTGAACAAGGTGATGGCTTATTTTGTGTTTCATTAATTATGGCATGTGTCTTTAAATTCTAGACTGCCTGTTATTATGTGGGTGGGATTTATGACGTATTCTAGGGCGTGTTTGGAGTTAAGTTTCTTGCGCAGAAGCTTAGTTTTTAGTTTAGTTGTGGACTTACATGAGGAGGGCACACCCTTTGAAGTGTAATGGAGGCACGAGGAGTTTTCTAACCTGTAAAGCGATATGCTGGAGTTTGACGAAGATTATAGAGTACGAGTCGGAAGACGGTTGGATTATTCCCATATTGTTTATCTTCAACAATAAAGAAACTATTAATCAAAAGACTGTGTTCTGAAGATTTATCTGTGAAGAAGCTCTGAAGGTCTCATGGAGAGCTCACATGCGTATTACGACATTCTCCTTAATCATGTAGTCTACTTTAGTGACCAGAGGGAGTAACCTCTTGAACGTATAAAAATCTGCTGCTACATTAAGTCACAGGATACCTCTGATGGGGGGTGAAACCCAGTCCCAGAGAGTGGGACAGAAGATTTGGCTAAGGTCTCGAAAGTGGTTTTGGCCAGAAGACTGGTTCCTGCCGAGGAACTGAAGACAATAGATCTCGGCCAGAGATGGCCTCAAGGTCTATCGACAGCGAAGAGACTTATCTGAAGATCTGAAGACATTATCAAGATATTGTGAGTAGAAGTCAACTATTATTTCTTTTAATTTTGAAGCTGGAAAGCTTTAATTTTAAACTGCTTCAGTAAGAAGAGCCAGATAAATGAATGCGAGCCACTAGCTTGGAAGATAGCCAAATAAGTGTTTTTCCAATTTGTCTGGAGAAAGGAGATGATGGACCTTGGTTTGTTTTGAAGTCTAGAATACACACATTCCTTCTGAACTAACGGTATTGTTAAGCCCGTGGATGTTTGAGAGATGGTACACAAAAGGCTGGAGAAACTCAGCGGGTGCAGCAGCATCTAAGGAGCGAAGGAGATAGGTGACGTTTCGGGTCGAGACCCTTCTTCAGACTGGCTAGGGATCAGGGAAACGAGAGATATAGACAGTGATGTGGGGAGATAAAGAACAATGAATGAAAGAGATGGAAAAAAGTATCAATGATAAAGGAAACAGGCCATTGTAAGCTGTTTGTAGTGTGAAAATGAGAAACTAGTGCTACTTGGGTGGGGGAGAGATAGGGAGAGAGGGAATGCCAGGGCCCAAGGGCTGAGGGAGAGGTGGGAAGGGGAGGAGACAGCAAGGGTTAACAGAATTGAGAAAATTCAATGTTTAAGCCCAGAGGATGCAGACTCCCCTAATATGAGTATGAGGTGCTGTTCCTCCAACTTGCGGTGTTGCTCACTCTGGCCGTGGAGGAGGGCCAGGACCGAGAGGTCGGATACGGAATGGGAGGGGGAGTTGAAGTGCTGAGCCATCGGGAGGTCGGGTTGATTATTGCGGACCGAGCGGAGGTCGGAGGTGTTCGGTGAAACGATCGCCCAGCCTCCGCTTGGTCTCACCAATATAGATCAGCTGGCATCTGGAGGAACGGATGCAGTAGATGAGGTTGGAGGAGGTGCAGGTGAACCTCTGTCGGACTTGGAAGGACTGCTTGGGTCCCTGAAAGGAGTGGAGGGGGGAGGTGAAGGGACAAGTGTAGCATTTCTTGCGGTTGCAAAGGAAAGTGCCCGGGGAAGGGGTGGAGCGGGAGGGAAGGGAAGAATTGACAAGGGAGTTGCGGTGGGAGCGGTCTTTGCGGAAGGCAGACAGGGGGGGGAGATGGGAAGATGTGGCGAGTAGAGGGGTCACATTGGAGGTGGCGAAACTGGTGGAGGACTATGTGTTGTATGTGCTGGCTGGTGGGGTGAAAGGTGAGGACAGGGGGACTCTGCCCTTGTCACTTCTCACTGTTTATGCAACAAAATGGTTACGTGGACCCCTGGAGATTTCTGAACCCAACTGCTAGACAATTCTCTTTTTTTTCTCATGTTCACCATTCTTTTTCCAGAATAGACTTTTTTTTTATAGACAGCCCCTTCATTCCTAGGGTTAAGAAAATTGAATATACTGCTATAGTAATATCAGATCACTCACCTGTGATACTGGACCTAGGCATTCCTTTAAATATTAAAGAACGACCTCTTTGGAAACTCAACCCCCTTTTGCTTTCCAATGAAAAATGTTGCAGTTTTGCGTCGGCTAACATAGACACATTTCTTCAAATTAATAAAACTGAGTCCGAATCCTGCTCTTTAATTTGGGAAACTTTAAAAGCCTACTTAAGAGGTCAAATCATATCTTATACTTCATACGCCAATAAAGAACGTAAGAAGGAAATGGAAACCCTGTTAAAATCCATCTTGACCCTGGATAGGCAATATTCTGAAGCACCCACCACCCAATTATACAAAAGCCGGGCTGATTTACAAATGAAATTCAATCTTTTATCTACTAATCAAACGGAACAACTAATTCTCCGGATTCTCGTGGTCTTTATTATGAATATGGTGATAAGGCGAGCCGGCTTATGGCTCACCAGCTGAAATGTCAATCCGCGTCACGACTTATTCCTCAGATAAGAGACTACACCAAGACATAACAAGCAATCCAAAAGAAATAAACAATACTTTCACAGCCTTTTATTCTTCTCTTTACACCTCAGAATTCCCCTCGGATACTATGAATATGGAAACTTTCTTAGACGATTTGGAAATACCCACTCTGGAATTAGAAGATGCAGAATATCTAGACCAACCCCTTGGGCAGGAAGAGATTAATAATGCCATTATGGCGATGCAGAGTGGTAAACCCCTGGCCCTGATGGCTACCCATTAGAATTTTATAAGAAATTTAAGGATAAGCTCACACCTGTTCTTTTAGAAATGTTTGAAGAATCTTTGGAAAAAGGTTCATTACCCCCCACTCTTTCACAGGCTTCTATTTCACTTCTTCTCAAAAAAGACAAGGATCCGACTCAATGTGGATCATATCGCCCCATCTCACTTTTGAATGTAGGTGTAAAAATTTTGGCGAAGGCGCTGGCTTGCCGTTTAGAATGCCAACTTCACAAAATCATCTCAGAAGATCAAACAGGTTTCATTAAAAATCGTCATTCCTTTTCTAATATCCGCCGACTGGCCAGCGTGGTCTATTCGCCCAGTGCTTCTCCGCGCCCAGAGGCTGTTATCTCTTTGGACGCGGAGAAGGCATTAAATCGAGTGGAGTGGCCATATTTGTTCAGAGTCTTGGAGAGATTTGGATTTGGCAAAATATTTGTAGCCTGGGTTAAGCTATTATATCATTCACCCTTAGCATGTGTACAGACCAATTATTTGCGATCTGCTTATTTTCAATTAACACGTGGGACTCGTCAAGGCTGCCCATTGTCTCCGCTTCTTTTTGCGATTGCAATTGAGCCTCTCTCTATTACACTTAGGTCAACTACATTATTCCAGGGCATTAGGAGAGGAAACAGGGAACATCGTGTGTCTCTATATGCTGATGACCTCCTTCTTTATGTGAGCGACCCTATAGCCAGTAGCCCTGCAATTGTGTCCTTGTTGGATCAGTTTGGGACTTTTTCCGGCTATAAACTAAACCTCCAAAAAAGCAAATGCTTTCCCATCAAGTTAGCCCTACAGATCCAACAGGAAGCCCTGCCCTTTCCCATATCTCAAGAAGGGTTTGTATATTTAGGAATACACAGCACCCGCTTTTTCACATCCCTGTTTGCAGCTAACTACATGCCTCAAGTTAGCCAAATGAAGGCTGACTTTGAGAGATGGCGTAGTCTGCCACTCACTATGGCTGGGAGAGTGCAGTCAGTGAAGATGACTGTACTTCCCAGATTTCTTTACTTGTTCCAATGTTTGCCGGTTTTCCTACCCAAGTCATTTTTTAACTCAGTTAACCAATCTATAACCTCCTTTATATGGGGTAACAAGGTTCCAAGGGTCAATAAGTGCACTCTCCAAAGAGGTCATGAAGTAGGTGGACTGGGCCTTCCTAGCTTTATTAATTATTACTGGGCATCCAATATCCCAAAGATATTATTCTGGCTCCACCGACCAGATACAGACTGTGTCTGCTTGAATCACAATCCTGTTACTCCTCGTCTCTCCCAGCTTTAGTATATTCCTCCCTGCCATTGAAACCCTCTAGATTTACATCCAACCCTGTCGTACTATCAACCATCAAAATTTTTAACCAATTTCGTTGCCATTATAAGCTTACATCAGCTTCAGTTCTGGGTCCCATTCACAGTAACCATTTATTCCCCCCCTCTACACTTGACTCAACCTTTCGACAGTGGGGTTTGAATGGTCTTATGTCCATTAAGGATTTATACACTAACAACATATTTGATAGTTTCGACTATACACAAAAAACATGGCCTCCCACATAATCATTTCTTTAAATATCTTCAGGTTCGCCACTTTGTCATGAAACAATTTCCTTCTTTTCCTGATCTCCCTCCTGTCACAGTGTTGGATAAACTCACTCTTACCTTTGCAAATAAAGGACTGATCTCTGCAGTATATTCTCGATTGATGTATTTAGGAGATCAAAACCTGAACAAAGTTAAAGCTAGGTGGGAGGACGACCTTGGTATGGATCTGTCTGAGGAATGCTGGACAGAAGCGCTGAAAAAAGTCCACTCCTCGTCATCATGTGCTAGATTGGGGCTCATACAATTTAAAGTTTTACACAGGGTTCATTTAAGCAAAGCCAGGCTTGCTAACATATATCCAGGCTGTGACAGGTGCTCGTTCTCTCCAGCCAATCTAGCTCATGCATTCTGGTCTTGCCCCAAACTTGTTAACTACTGGACAGTGGTTTTTAAAACCATCAGTGAAGTCCTTGGGATGACAGTGAGACCTTGCCCGCTTGTAGCTGTATTTGGTATAACAGATAAAATCTTGAGTTTAAATACAACCCAGTCTGATATCATTACATTTACATCACTTTCGGCCCGTAGGAGAATCTTGCTGGTCTGGAAATCTAACACTCCTCCATCTGCCGCTGCTTGGCTGGAAGACGTCATGTTTTTTTTAAGGTTAGAAAAGATTAAATTCACATTGAGGGGGTCTGTGAAAAAGTTTTATTTGAAATGGGAACCCTTTTTATCATACTTTGAGGGTCTAAAGGAACTACCTATTGACTGAGGGCACTTGACATTAAGTGGGGATCGGCCTTTATTCTGTTTTGTTACTTTATGATTGTTAAAAAGTGCATTTGATTTTGTGATATATTTGGATTGTGAAAAAATAAGCTGCCAAGGGATGTTTAGGGAGGGTGGGTTAGGGTTATTTTGTTTATATTATTATTTTTTTTAAATGGAGGAAAATGTAATGCCATACATCAGATGTACTGTGAAATATTTTATTTGTTTTTTCCCTCCAATAAAAAACTATTAATTTAAAGAGTGGGGGAATGGGGAGAGAGGGCAGTGTTGCGGGGTATGGAGGAGACCCTGGTGCGAGCCTCATCTATAGTGGGGGAGGGGAATCCCCGTTCTCTGAAGAATGTTTGAGAGATGTTGGCGACAATCTCAGTTTGTTATTGTTCTGATGAAAATGTTGACAAAACAAAAGTAGAGCAACTGGAAGAGGACATTGTTTGTTCAATTTAAAGGCTTGGCAGTCTGCCAGGACCTGTTTAATCATGGAGCAAGATGAAGAAGAAGCCACGCCAGAGGAACCACAAGGAGGTGAAGTCAAGCTTAGTTAAGGACAAGCTGCCTACCTGAAAGAAACCGAGAAGGAGAGAAATAAGTTATGGCAACAGGTTACCAAATCAATTGAAAAACAGAAGAAACTAATGGAATCAGTACAGAACGCAATCAAAGTAGAATCTAATCTGGGTCAACTATGGAACCTCTGTCAAGAGGTTGGAAAGAAACAAAATGTGCTGCTGTGTTCACAGCCATCTCAGAAAGCATGCATAAGACACACCCAGTTGTGGGAAGACAGGGTGAAGATATTCAATGGTTTCATGAATAAGGAAGAGGAGTGGTTGTCTGAATTTATGCTTAACAGCTGGAGGTGCGATGCAACGAGGTGCTGGAATGGAAGATGAGATTACACCACGAGATAATATCTCAAATGTATCTACAGGAAGATCAGGACATAAATCTGGTTCTACAGCCAGTTCAGTATCAAGGGTTTCTGCTCGATTGGGAGATGAAGCTGATATAACCGCTCTCTCAAGCGGATGCCTTTAAGAAGAAACATGAGATTGAGCGAGAAGAAGAGAAGATGCAACAAAAAGATGAGTTTGAATGACAAGAGGAACAGATGAAAGAACAGATGAGGTGACGAAAGGAACAACTGGAACTAGACACAAGGAGGGCGGTGGCCAAATCAAAGAAGGAGATATTGGAAAGTGAGTGTTCAAGATGCAGCTCCAGATCATCAAAGACCATGAGCTCTGGACCAAGAGGAAAAACTGCTCCAAGTGAGTCAGCAGTTGGATCAATTCCACAATCGAGGGCCACTGGATTTCATGGCTTTGAAAACCCATTGGAACAAAGGACGATGGGTAAAACTTCATCTCAGCTAATGAATGCTAGATCTAACTACTTATGGAGCATCTGTAGATGCTCGGGACAAACCAATAGCGGACCACGCTTTTCCGAGCACTGATGCACAGGCTCGAGCAAGCCAGCTTGAGCCAAGGCCTGTCTATCGCTCTTTGGAGCCAAGCCAAGGTATCAGGATTAATTATTTGCATGGGCGAATAGGCAAGCTGAATTCAACCAGATCATAGTTCAACAAAATACCTCTCTCACTCTACCACCAGCAGAAATTCCTACATATGATGGAGATCCTTTGCGGTATGAAGCTTTCGTAAGGTCATTAGAGGAAGTATTAGAAACGAGAATTACGGATGAAAAGGAGCGCTTACGATTTCTGGTGAAGTACACAAGCGGAGATGCTCAGGTACTTGTAGAAAGTTGTCAAAATGAGCCTGACAGTCAAGGCTATAAAGAGGCGAGAAGGTTACTTAAAGAACATAATGGTAATGAACAGAGGATTGCTAAGGTAGACATGGAGAAGGCCCACGCTTGGAAATATATCAATCCAGAAGATGGGGAGATTGAGTAATTATGCAATATTTCGGAGAGGTTGTTGCAGCTCGATGAAAAATCACGGCCACATGGAGGAAATGAATCTTGCGAGTAATGCTCGAGTCATCATTTAGCAAGTTGCCTAGAAGACTGAGAGAAAGGTGGGGATATAAAGCTGGCGGAATAATGGATGAGAGGAAGCAAGTAGCAAGGCTACCAGACCTGGTGGAGTTCTTAGAAAAGCAAGTACGATACATGATGCCACACTACGAGACTATTGAAGATCATAAACCAATTGCAACTAACAAAGGTTCTACCTTTACCAAAACTGAAGAACTATCTGAACCTATGAGAAGTAGTTTTGCTACCACAACCATACCTGTGGAAATGACAGATGAAATGAAAAGAGATGTCTACTAGCAAGCAAACAGTATTTTGTTTGTTATGTGATGAAGTTGGTCACACCATAAGATGGTGTCAGAGATTCAAGATGAAAGAATATGAAGATAAGATGGATTTCTTGAAAGAGAAGGGAATATGTTTTGGATGTTTGTAAAAAGGACATATGGTGAAAGACTGTAAGAGTCCTATAATTTGTTCTAAGTACAGGCATTATCATCCTGAAGCACTTCACACTGCAAAGAATCCACCAGAGCATTGGGAAGAGGAAGAACCGGAACAAATAGAAGATCAACCTCCAACGCAAATAGAAGAGGAGGAACTGGAGCAAACTGAACAGAAGAAGAAGCCAACTACTAGTGATGCTATCACCTCGCCTCAAGTAACTGCTCATATTAGGGCCGGGGTTGAAGCTTGTATTTTTTCTATCTTACCAGTACAGGTGAGGAATAGTAAGACGAATGCAGTTCATGCAAGCATATGCATTTTTGGATCACGGAGGTTCGACTACCTTTTGCACAGAAAACCTGACGAGAAGGCTGAACATCACAGGAGAAGAGACTAAGATTCGATTACGTACCATGACTAAAGATAAAGAGAGCAGGAGTCATTACATCATGAGTAAGGAGATATCCAGTTTGGATGAAGATAATTTTATATCAATATCTGAAGTGTTTACACATGGACCCATGCCTGTTCATCGTCAAAAGATACGAAGACATGAAGACTTGAAACAAAGGCCTTACCTAAAGGATGACAAAATATCTGAAATAAATTCTAGTGTTGACATACTTATCGGCACGAATGTTTTGAAAGCATTGGAACCTATACAGATTGTGAGGAGCCAAGGTGATGGACCGTATGCTACGAAAACCCAACTTGGATGGGTTATCTATGGCTCCTTGAGAAGAAATAATAAAAACAGGAATCAGAAGAACTATCCTACCATTGCTCTTAATCAAATATCTACTGATAAATTGGAAAAGCCGGTGATGAAGCAATACCATCATGACTTCACTGAAAGTACCAGTAAAGAATCTGAAGAGATGTCGAATGAAGAGTTGAAGTTCATGTATATCATGAACTATTCAGTAAAGATTGACTGACACTATTATGGGGACTTACCTTTCAAACAAGAAAGTGTTAGTCTGCCGTATAATTGTTGTAAGCCTGAGCAACGCAACCAGAATTCGAAACACAAGTTTGGCGAGAATACTAAATTTCATGAAGTAATAATCTCTTTGAAGACTAATTTCAGCATGGATGATTGCTTAAAATTCATGTCTACTGAGCAGGAAGCAATTCAACCAGTAAAGCATTTGACTTCCCTCTGCAATAAGGGAGCATTCACACTTTCTAAGTGGAGTAGCGACAATTGTGAAATCAATCCCCTAGATAATAGAGCCAAATAAACCAGAGAGTTGGATTTGGACAGAGATACTCTGCCAATGGAAAGATCATCGGGAGGTACTAATGTTGCACATCTGAAATATGTTAACACACAAGAAAATCCTGCGGATGAAGTTTCCAGAGAACGGACAGAGAACCGCGTCTTAAGCGATAAGAGATGGGTCAATTAACTAGAGTCTCTCTGTAACCCAGACAGAGGTTTGCCAAAGCTTGAGCTGGGATTTGAAATCTCTGCTAATGATCCGGAAATTAAATCAAACCTAACGGTGAACTTTATTGCTAAAGATCCTGTCATTCTCTCGAAGGATTTTCATACTTCAACTTTCTTGTTACAACACATCCATGCGTTGATTGGACATGGAGGAAGACGTTTCATGCTATCAAAGCTTTGGAATGGTATGTTTTGGACTATATACTGGGTATCAGCCTAATTTTAAGGGTTTGGTGCGCACGATACTACTTTAAACTAAAAACAGTGTTTTAATAAGATTAATAATCAAGTTGTGCTTGCTTCTAGAAAGCGAAAGTGAAGATGGAAGAGTCGATGAAGAATTCTGATTGCAGATATATAGTGCATGCTATTTTCCTCGTTAGTACAGTGATTAGCATCCCAGCCTGTCACGCGGTAGACTGGGGTTCAATTCCCCGATGGGGAGCCACGGGGTTCAATTTCCTGACTTTTTGCTTTTGATAGATGTTAAGCCTTCATTGATGTTTATTAATTGCCTCGTTATATACTCGGAACAATTCGGGGCTGGTATGTAGTGGCCATTTGGCTTATTTTGTGTGTCATTAATTATGGCATTTGTCTTTAAATTTTAGACTACCCGTTATATTGTAGGTGGGATTTATGACGTATTCTAGGGCGTATTTGGAGCTACGTTTCTTGCGCAGAAGCTTAGTTTTCAGTTTAGTTTTGGACTTACATGAGGAAGGCACACCCTTTAACCATGCAAGTGTAACGGAGACTCGAGGAGTTTTGTAACCTTTAAAGCGATATGCTGGAGTTTGACGAATATTATAGAGTACGACTCGGAAGAAGGTTGGATGTATACCTTATTGTTTTTCTTCAACAATAAATAAACTATTAATCAAAATACTGTGTTATGAAGATTTATCCGTGAAGAAGCTCTGAAGGTCTCACAGAGAGCTCACATGCATGTTACGACATTCTCCTTAATCATGTGGTCTAGCGGCTAGAGGGAGTAATCTCTTAAAGGATATAAAAATCTGCCACTACAGTAACGAAAGGGTGTTTTGGATGTGACAGGTGCAGAAGTAGTTTGTGGGAATCGGCAAAGTAAGATTAGACGTATGACCTCCAGTCTGAGAATGTGACGAATTGTGTATTGGGAATGTAAACATGAAATGGGAGGAGATAACAAAGCTTGTTTACATTTCTGAGAAGTTACAGTGGATCACCCGCGACCCTACCGCTAGTAGTGTAAATACGTTGCAGTAAATGGGACGCTTATGATTGGTTCGAAATGGGGATGGTGACGTGGGCTGCTTGAAAGATGAGATAGAATAATGTCAAGACGCCCTTGTATTGTGTTTGAATTGTATTAACCATCTGTTGATTAAAGAAGATTAACATAAGCGAACAGTATGTAATGAGTAATGAAATAATTGGTACCCATGTGGTGATGGAATGTTTTTGTACAATAGTATCTAACAAAAGTAAACAAAAGTTATTTACTTCACAGTATAACGGGCCTGTCCCAATTTCCTGAGTTACTTACGAATTCTCCCGCGTTTTCCCCTTGATTCAAACTCGGAGAATGTCCGTAGCGAGTCCGTAGGAGTCCGTAGGGGGTCCGTAGTGAGTCTGAAGGAGTCCGTAGATATATCATAGTGGCTCATTATACCAGCCGTAGGTACTCGGGGCATCAGGTAAGTCGGGACGTTTTTTCAGCATGTTGAAAAATGTCCACGAGTAAAAAAAATAGCCCCCAGTACCTACAGCTGGCATCTCCGAGTTTGAATCAAGGTGAAACCTCGGGAGAATTTGTGAGTAACTCGGGAAAGTGGGACAGGCCCTTAACTGTTGGCTAATTCTGCTTGGATGTCGGAGAACTGGTGAGCAGTTTTCTGCCACCATTTATCCATGATACCGTGCAAAGTCACTGGAAGCAAACCTGCAAAGTCTGTAACTTTTCATTTTTCCTTTTATTTCCCTCTAAATTAATTTCTTCCACAGAATTTGGCTCAGTGAGCAGGGCCCCAGTTGTAACAGATTCGAATGAACATATGGGGTGGAGAAAAGACACCAGCCCCCTAGAGGAGGAGAAAGGTGCTCAGCAGAAAGGGGGAAATGAGGGACATGTGCCTATTCGAAAATAAAAGAGAATGGTAAAATAGTCCTAACTGAAAAGGGGACGGGAGGGCTTCCCAGAGAAGGGAGAGCCCTGGGCAACCTAGCTTACAGGCCAGTGAGTCATACTGAGCCAAGACACCTATTAGGGTTGAGGCAAGATACGGGGAAGATAAATTTACTCACACTTGGCGTAGAAGATAAATTGAAGCAGGTGCCTTAAAGCGCGCTATAGAAATTGAAAGGTGACTTTGGGGTTTGAAGATGGAGTAAAACCGGTGTGCGCAAACGTAAATAGAATATTATAAGACACTGTCCACGGAAACCTAACTGTTGTTTTACATGCTTGAGAGAAGAATATGGGAGGCAACAGTAGTCGATCGGAGAAATCTGATCTTACTGATAGAGGGAGGCTTGTGGAAAAGAAACAGGTGGTCCAGGAGGGAAAGATGCAGATAAGAGAGAACACTGCAAAGGTGATAACAAATAGTAAAAGATACCGGGAAGAGGTAGGAGATCCCATTGTTCCAGTGGGATCGCCAGCAAATGTGGAAATAAAAAGTACAGAGATGACCAATGTCCGGTAAATCTTTATGGTAATCTAGCTGATCAATTAAATGGAAATTGGCAAGACAAGGGACGATACAAGCTCATCTCTAAAAAAGAAATGGGTTGGTGAGATGAGAACACAATTAATATATGCCATGGAAGTGTTATTAGTGATGGTGGTATGATGGAGTGGTAAGTGTAACTTTAAAATTGATGGAAATAATAAGGAGATGGACGGGGATGGAGAAGAGACACCAGCCCCCTAGAGGAGGAGAAAGGTGTCCAGCAGAAAGGGGGAAATGAGGGACATGTGCCTATTATACTAAAGCAAGTGGCAGCAAAATGATGATCAACAGGCTCAGGGAAATGAGTCCTTCACTCGCTGGTTGGCCCACAGAGGAAAGGAGGCTATAATGGGGGGAGTGAGAAAACATAGTGATATAGGGGAGGTGGTGCGATGCTTGCAACACAAAGACGGGACGATCCCAGATTTTATAGCCCGATTTAAGAGTAAGTGGGGGAACATGCCGGAGGGTCCCGAGCTGAAAATGTGGCTCTTGCTGTTCACACTTTACAATTGTTTGCTGCCCCGACAAGCTTAAGCTTTTAAATTGGTTAAGCTAGATTGGTAAAATTAGCCGTGGGGGAATGTGATCACACTGCTCGTGAACATGACAGAAGAAGGGGGCAATGGCAAATAAAAGATACAACACCAGGTACACGCTGGAGATGTGGTAAGAAAGGGCATTGGGCTTGAGATTGCAGATGTTCCCTACAGATGCAATAAGGGAACGCCCAACAGGGAGGGTGTCTAGCCCCTTACAGATATTTTTCTAATCTCTAGAGGGGCCCCACTCCCATTACTGGGAAGACAGGCTCTATGCAAACTGGGAGCAATCTTACACTGTCTGCAGATGGTATGTTTATGGAACTCCCTCAAATGCAGACACAACTATTGCTAAATTTAACTAAGGAGGAAGAACAAGGTCAAAAAATGCCCATCCAATATTGTTGGCAATTAATTAGCTATCTGTACAGACAATTGGTTAATTAAATCCATTGTGCTCTGTAAATAGTGCAGGATTCCAAAGGCCAGTATTTACAGCATCTTGTTCAAACCAGCCAAGAAGATAACCGAACGCATTGCACTGAATTATATACGTGCCTCCTTAATCCCGGATACCAGGAAAGAGTCTCCTCCAGGTTGTGTAAACTCAAATAATTAACAGTAACCCCTTGTTTGCTTTTGGGCTCCCGGGATTAGGAATGATGGTCTACCTCTCACAAAAACCAAAGGGATGAATTTAAAATGGGAGACACCACTGAGTCACACTTGGCCGTAGCTACTAGACCTCCAGCAACAGCAAAGGAAATAGGAGACATTTCTATTAAAATAGATAAAAGGCTGAAGGACAAACAGATTTAATTGATGAAGACCAGACTGGTTTTATAACAGGCAGACACAGAACAGTCAATTCATGAGTCAATTATTAAAAGAGATAAAAAGGCTGCAGGCCAAACAGCTAATTCATGTTTTAAAGTTGCCAATGACACAGAAGGAAAGATCCCATGAGTCAGAAAGGAATGGGGCACTATTGTTGAAAAGCAACAGCCGCCTACTGAGGATCCGCCGAGGTTACCAATGGCTCTGGTCCAAGTACCCTCTGAACTATGGGCAAAGCATAAGAATTATGTGGGACGAGTGCGTTCAGCCCCTGAACGTAAAGTGACTTTAAGATAGGGTGCTGCCTTGCCATGTTTAAAACCGTATCGGTTGAAGAAGGGATAGCTATGGTCATCATATCTTTGCTACACCAAGGAGTAGTAGTGAAAACGCAAAGTTCGTGTAATACTCCTATTCAGACTATCCCGAAAGTGGGAAGATGTAACAAATGGCATTTTGTCCAAGACCTGAGAGATATTTTTTTTTTAAAATAGTGATCCCGATTGCTCCTTTAGTACCAATACTATTCTGTCATCTATACCGGCAGAAGCCGACACCTTTACAGTAATTGACCTGTGACAGAGATTGACAGGGGTATCTCCATACTCCTGCATAAAGACAGCCAGTTCCAGTTTGCTTTTACCTACAAAGATCAACAATACACCTGGAGTAGGCTACGCCAGGAGTATACTGAAAGCCCGGCCGTATATGCAGCAGCAGTGGAAAATAATCTAGAGGAATGTCAATTATCAGAGAGGACCTCCATTATCAGAGAGGACTACTTTGATCGATGATCTTTTAGTAGCCTCTGTGACAGGTTCTGATTGTAAAGAAGACTCAATTAAATTCCTGCAACATTTGGCAGGAAGACGGCATAAAGTACCCCTGGGAAAATGACAGTTCTGCCGGCCTAGTGTACAGTATCTGCGATTCCATCTGCAGGAAGGCAGAAGGTGATTTGGAAGAGACAGGGTAAAAGCAATAGAGAACGTCACGGTCCCGAAGACAAAGGAGGGCCATGATTGTCTATTGCTTGTAGAAGCCGCTGATGACGGTTTCCCTATAGAATGGTATAAAATATTTCGGAATGAGCTGAACCCACTTCTTCTGGGAACCTTTAACTGGATTATCAAAGAATCCCTTTGTCACCCCCATCATGGAAAGAGGCAATTATAATATTAATCCCCAAAGAGAACAAAGACAAGGAAAATTGTACCAACTACAGACCGATATCAATTGTAAATGTGGACTATAAATTATATTCTTCAATTATCTCCAAACGATTTGAAAAGTTCATGCCAGATTTAATTGATGAAGACCAGGCTGGTTTTATAACAGGCAGACAAACACAGGACAGTATTAGAAGAACCCTACATATAATACACAGGATTCAAAAGGAAAGTACACGCGCTGTCCTGATAAGCCTAGATGCGGAAAAGGCTATCGATAGGCTTAATTGGGAATTCTTATATCAAACACTAGAAAGATTTGGCTTTACCGAAGATTCAATTTAAGTTAGTAAAGCAATTTACCAGCAACCTACTGCAAGAGTAAAGGTGAATGGGTCCTTAACTGAGAGATTTGTGTAAGGAAGAGGAACGAGACAGGGATGTTGTTTTAGCCCTACCCTGTTTGCTATATATATTGAACCATTGGCTCAAGCGATTCGTCAAGATAGGGAACTGAGGGGAGTAACTATAAAAGACAGAGAACATAAAATTGACGCCTTTGCAGATGACGTAATGATGTATCTCACGGAAGTAAACACCTAATTTCCAAGGATGATGGGGATCATAGAGAAATTTAATTTTTATGCAGGATATAAAGTGAATATTTCAAAAACTCAAACCCTCCTATTTAATTGTGCTCCTCCAGAAGAAATCAAGCAAAAATATAATATTAAATGGGATTCAAAATCAATCAAATACCTAGTGGTACATATAACAAAAAATATATCAATGTTGTATGGGGCCAATTATAATCACATCAACCAAAACATAAGAAAGGATATAGAAAGATGGTCCACCTACCCAATGGATTTTAGTAGTAAGATAAATGTGGTGAAAATGAATATTTTGCCAAGGCTATTGTACTTGTTTCAATCTCTGCCAATAGAGATACCATTGAAACAATTCACGGAATGGGATAAATTAATATCTAGATTTATTTGGGGAGAAAAGAAGGCCAGATACACTACACTCCAGTTGCCAAAGGGCAAAGGTGGAATGGCACTTCCAAATTTTTAGGATATACTAGACTAGACCGTTGGGTCCCAGGTTCACACGGGAGGGCTGGTCCCCCAACGCAATATTCCACCTCTCCACCAATTCCAATATTGGTGGACAGTGGGGGGGGGGGCTTTCTGGAGTGCTGGTAAGGGTGTTGTGGGCTGAAGGGACTGGTCTCCAGAGGGCTAGTATGGACATTGTGGGCCAAATGGATTCTTGGGGTGGCAGTTGACTCACGGCTATTCCTTGAAATTCCATTTCAAGCAGGGTGCAGGGCCGCCAAATTCAAATCCATTTCCCCACCATTTCAAGCAGGGCGCAAGGCCACCAAATTCAAGTGCAGTTTCATACCACTTCAAGCAGCGTGCAAGGCCACCAAATTCAGGTGCAGTTTTCTGCCACTTCAAGCAGGGTGCAAGGCCATCGAATTCAAGTGCAGTTTCCGACCACTTCAAGCAGGTTGCAAGGCCACCAAATTCAAGTACAGTTTCATACCACTTCAAGCAGGATCCAAGTCCACCAAACTTAAGTGCAGTTTCATACCACTTAAAGCAGGGTTCAAAGCCACCAAATTCAAGTGCAGTTTCATACCACTTTCAGCAGGGTGCAAGGCCACCAAATTCAAGTGCAGTTTCATACCACTTCAAGCAGGGTGCAAGGCCACCAAATTCAAGTGCAGTTTCATACCACTTCATGCAGGGTGCAAGGCCACCACATTCAAATGCAGTTTCATACAATTTCAAGCAGGGTGAAACCACCATAAAACCACCATAAAACCATACAAAACACCACACTCACAGTTCAGCAGAAATTCAGTGTGTTCAGTTGATTCACAGCTCAGACAGAGTTGTGACCCTCCCCCATCTTGCAGAGATGGAGCCACACCCACACTTCCAGGTTTTATAATGCCACCCCCCTCCCACCGGAAAGGTGTGGCCTTCATGATTGACATGAGAGAGATTCTCAACATTTTTTAAACACTAATAACACTTTTATTTTTAATTAATGGGAAGAATCCTCTGCACCTGATGAGCGGAGGGGGTCTGAGTAAGATGACCAAAAATCACAGCCGTAAGTGGTAGCGTTTTATGTAAAATCAATATAGAATGCAAACAGGAAGTTGTCAAGTTTGGGCCACCAACCATTTGCGGTGCTTTACTTCAACCCAAAACCCCCGCCAACCATTTGCGGTGCTTTGACTTCCAACCAAAACCCCCACCAACCATTTGTGGTACTTTGACTTCCACCCAAAACCCCTGCCAACCATTTGCAGTGTTTTGACTTCAACCCAAAAACCCCCGCCAACCTTTTGCGGTGCTTTGACTTCAACCCAAAACCCCCACCAACAATTTGCGGTGCTTTGACTTCAACACAAAACCCCTGTGAACCATTTGCGGTGCTTTGACTTCAACCCAAAACCCCCGCCAACCATTTGCAGTGCTTTTACTTCAACCCAAAACCCCCACCAACCATCTGTGGTGCTTTTACTTCAACCCAAAACCCCCACCAACCATCTGCGGTGCATGTACATTCAACCCAAAACCCTACCCAACCATTTGTGGTGCTTTTACTTCAAACCAACCTCATTTTCATTTTCAAACCACATTAAGGGCACTCAAGGTCAGTAATGCTACACTCAGTTTAGTAGACATGTTCAGTGTTATTCACAGCTCAGACTGAGAGATGTGACCCTCTCACTTCCCCCATCTTGCAGAGACTGACTGAGGCACAACACTTCCTGGTTTTATAGTCCCTCCCCCCTCCCACCAGCAGGGGCAGCAGAGAGAATGTCAACATTTTTAAAACATTAATAACTCTTTTATGTTTCATCGAAGGGAAAAATCCTCCTGTTCTGCACAGGTGAGGGGGACTCTGCCTAAGCTGGCCAAAAATCACAGCCGTAACTGGCAGCGTTTTTTCTAAAATCATGAAACAGGAAAACAGGAAGTGGTTAAGATCTTACTTTTAGTAATATAGATTTCTATGCAGCCCAACTTCGATCACTAATTAATTGGCATGAGAACAGCTATTTAGCTAGGTGGAAAGAGATTGATACATATATCCCTGACTTCCCCATCCAAACACTCTTGGGAGAAAAAGTGCTTCCTGGACATATCAGGAATATAATCGATCCAATAACAATATTTACTTTAGAAACCTGGTTAACTCTTACCAGACAACTTAACTGGAATAACGACAAATCGCTTTGGATAATGAATTTAAACCAGGGATCTATGATTCAACATTTAAAGAGTGGATGAAGAAAGGAATGACTGCATTTTGTACTGTTACTGAAAATTTGAGACCCAAGAAGTTTTCAAGATTTGAAGGATAGATTTGCACTTCGGAACCAAGACCTGTTTAGATACCTCCAACTGAGCGGTTATTACAATAAAAAGTAAAAAGGGAGGCACTAGAAGATAAGAATCCAGTGATAGAAGTGATAGTTAATGTGTATCATCAAAAAACATTAAGGACTATTTCTAAACTTTAATGGAATTGCAAGCTAAAACTACATTTGATGTAAAATTTAAGTGGGAAAAATAATTGAACATCACAATCTCAGAAGAAGAATGGCATCATATGTGTGTAACATTACAGACATCCACTAATTCACAAAAATAGAGAGAATTTAATTTGAAATTTTTGATTTGTTTCTTTATTATGCCTAACATAAAAATGCAAGCAAATTCTAAGGCAGCAAACCTGCTGGAGGCAATATGGCCAAACAGATGCAAATCATGCACATATCTTCTGCAGTAGCCCAAAAATAGAACCATTTTGGGACAGAGTGAATTCAGAATTAACGGAGGTATTAGGCTATATAGTCTCCAAGAAGTATTCCATTTTATACTTGGGTAATATAAATACAGTGGTGCTGAAGGAAGATCATTACTTGGTTAAAATCCTACTCACAGCTGGCAGAAAGGTAATTACAAGAAACTGGCTTGGAGCGACACACCCAGACTTAGACGATGGTTAGACATAGGACAGGGAATATTTGTCATGGAGAAAATGACATATTGTCTAAGAGTGAAAGAAGACGAGTTTAACAGAAAATGGGAAAAATAGATTAGGTATAGAAATAAAGACATCAACACTGTATAATTTTATTGACAATAATGTAAATTATTGGAAAATGTTTTAAAAGAAAATAGTTCTGTATACTGCATCATTAATTGTAAACTGAACCCCCCGCTGCACTGTTGTACGTTTCACTGCAGTGTTGTATGTTTCGTTGTTATATTTGTGTTTTATTTGTGTATACATAAAAGCAATAAAGACTAAAGTGAAAAAAAAAGAAGGCCCTGCCACTCCCTGGATGGACTTGCAGAGTAATCCGATTTATAATACTGATCTGGTCCTATTTACTAATGGCTCTTCACACCAACCTAACGATGCCAGATTATTAGCAGGATATGCAGTAGTCATGCCACACCAAGTGCTGAAGGCATATGCTTTACCAGCCGGAACATCTGCTCAGGCAGCTGAGCTGTTGCCCTGACTCATGCTGCATATTGACCAAAGATAAAAGTGCTAATATCTACACCGATTCTCCCTATGCATTTGGGTAGTAAATGCCTTTGGCAGTTATGGAAAAATAAATGATTCATTACATCAACCGGACAGACTGTTTAGCATGAGGAACTTGTCTTTTGTTTATTGGATGCTATCCAATTGCCACGGCAAATTGCAGCTATTGAATGTGAGGCTCATACATCATCAGATGATGATGTATCAAGGGGAAACAGATCAGCTGATTATGTCGCCAAACAGATTGCCCTCAGGCAAACCCCGCAATTACAAGCAGTTGAAATTAAGTCCACAGCACAACAAAAACCTCCCAAGTAGCATTGATGTAACCCAGTTTCAGGATGCCCAGAACCTAGCATTCACTCCAGGAAAACAATTCCTGGAGCAAAGCAGGGTGTTATCAAGACCCCAGTTTTTGGGTCCACCATGATGCTTGAGTAGTTTGCCCCAGGAGCCTATTTTTGCTCTGTCCCGCCTAGCTCATGGACAGGCTCACGTGGGGGGGGGGGGGGGGGGGGGGGGGGGGGTGGCACACGCATTGTCCCAGCAATGTATGCACCAGGTATATCAGTCATAATTGATAAGGTTGCAAGAACACGTCTGGTGTGCCAACAAAATGATACAGGGAAGAAGCCTGCAAAATGTGATCACCTACCACAATCTGGAATGCCTTTTGAAAATTTGCATATTGATTTTGTACATATGCCAGCAGCAAAAGGTTTTAAGTACATTCTGGTCTTAATTTATACGGTCTCTAGATGGGTGGAAGCACCTCCCACAAGGAGGGATGATGCAAGGACAGTTGTCAACATTTTAATGAAATAAATAATACCTAGATTCAGGATACCCATGGGAATAAACAGTGACAGGGGAACTCATTTCACCAGTAAATTAGTTCAGGACTTGACGAAGGCTCGAAATCGACCACAGTCCTCAGGGATGGTAGAAAGAGTAAATTGAGAGATAAAAGCTACAGCAAAATAGGTTGTTGTAGCCAGACGCCATGCCCATAGTGATGTATGCCCTGAGAAAGAAGGTAGCTCTAATTTGGAATGATTAAATATCCGTAAAATATGCTCAAGCCATGCATCAAAATTTATGACAAAGGTAAACAGGACCGCTCCCTCCGGCAGAAGGAAATATGCACCCAGTTAAACCAGGAGAACGGATTCCTTACCTCCAAGATGGAAAGGACCATATTTGGTGCGACTAACAACACGAACAGCAGTAAAAGTAAAACTAAAACCCGATTGTAAAGGGCCTGTCCTACCAGCATGCAACTTTATGCGATTAACGCGATCAAACTAGAAGCGGGGGCCGCGCGGAGGTCGGGTGATCCCTGTACAGGGCCGTTCCCACCAGCATGCGCCTGCATGTGGCAAGCGTGACCAAACAGGCAGCGAGGGCCGCGCGGAGGTCGGGTGAGTGGCGCAATGCGGCGCAAAGTGAGGCGGACTTGGAGCGAAGTCTAAGGTAAGTTCGCCAGGACAGAGAGGGGCACACAGAGAGGGGCACAGAGGTACACACACACAGAGGGCCACGGAGCCACACACATAGAGGGTCACGGAGGCACCTACAGATAGGTTCATGGAGGCACGATGTCGGGGCGGTGTGTAAACGTCGAGGCGACTGTGAGCCGACAAGCCGTTGCCTCGCGGAATTTTTGGACATAGTCAGTTTTTCGGAGCCCCGCGCGGTGTCGGGACGAACTCGGGACGAACTCCGCACAATTCTGCACGGCTCCGGTGATCGAAGTGGGACCGGCCCCGCGACGCCGGACGGCTCAAGCGACCACGTTAGGTCACGCTCATCGCATAGAGTTGAATCCTGGTGGGACAGGCCCTTAATGATAGATAAAAGAGTAGTAAAATGTAGACAGATTCTTTATTAACTGTCTTTGTAGTACTAAATACTTTTGGATATACTAACATCGTGTGGGATCAGACAGGATGAGGTTGAAGTTGGAGTATGAAATCAACAATCAACTTTCACACAGAAAACAGTGAATGTGCTGCACTAAGTAAACAAGGTTCCTTGTCTGATTAGAATATCAGATGGTTGGCCGTGAGGAGGGGGGCGAGGACGAGACTCGGAGAAATAGTCACGTCCTCGCCAGGAAACGGCTGGGAAGCGGTTTCCCCCTCCCCCACATAGAAAAAGTAAAGAAACTCCAAAACACACTTTTAAGACAAACTAAAATTAAAAAAAGATAGGACAAAAAACGGACCGACTGTAGGCAGAGGCTGCCTTCAATGTGGCGCCCCTAGTGGTTACGTGTGAAACGTATGACTGTCCTCTCATGGAGGACGCCTCTGGGTGACTTTGTTTAATGTGAGGAGACTGGTGCACAGGAGCTGTCACACGGTCCTTGACAGATCTGGGTCAGAACCCTAGTGGCTTCATCCGCCTTCCCAGCAATTGTGACGCTCCACTAAACGCAGCCATCATCCTCCACCTATTCCACCGTTGCGGTTTTGGTTGGACAGCTCTTTGTCAGAGACCTCCCCCTCGACCTTACAGCCATGGGTAGCCCGACCAGGAGCTTAGCTCCAGACGGCATCGCTCTCAGGATCTCAGGTCCACACAAGCTTCTCCACCTCGACAAAGTGACAATCCACGGAGAAGTCTGAAACATCAAAACCCTGGAACATTCAGCTAATGGTCGAGTGGTTCTTGCAGACACCTGCCTGATGAGCTTGTTGATCCTGTTGCCGTCCGCGGCCTTTGCCCTGCTGCCCCAGCACACGACTGCGAAGAAGATGGCTCTGGCCACCACTGATGGGTAGAACATCTGTAGCATCTTACTGCAGATGATGAAGGAGCAGAGCCTTCTCCAAAAGTGCAGCCGGCTCTGTCCCTTCTCATACAGGGCTTCAGCAATCCTGGACCAGTCCAGTTTACTGTCCAGGTGAATTCCAAGGTATTTGTACTCCCTGGTAAACTGCACATCTACACCATTGAAGGGGACAGGGGTGTTCCTCTCCTCCTGACGTCCACCACTAACTCCATAGTCTTGTCGGTGTTGAGCTGTAGGTGTTTCAGCCCACACCACTGTGAGGGATAAAGTGATTAAACCCCCACTATTGTAAAGGACCGAGTAAGGCAACCAGCATCGTCCTTGAGCACCACTGATAACATTGTATAACGGCGGGAAGGGATAAGGGATGCGGCTATAACTGCAAGGAAATGACTTTGTGGTTACAGACAGTTAACTAGGCCAGGTCAACAGTGACTGAGCATGCTTAATGAAGCAAATGAATATTACCTATACGCCCCCGGTCGGAGAACTGCTAATTACCATGAACATGTTTGACCATGCGATGTATGATGTGGGAGGTACTGGGGGACGTACCAGTAGATTGTGCACCTCAGTGCTCTGATTGGAAGGAGCCAGAAGGGGAGGCTAAGTGAGCAGAATTGTGTGTATAAAGGGGTTTTACTTTCTTGGCTTCGGTTTGGAGAGGCACCCGACTCTGCAGACTCGCAAATAAAGCATTTCTTGTTTCCACGATTTAGTCTCTGGAGTAGTGATTGTGAGCACAAAACTACATCTCACACCACTCAACAGGGTCATTGACTACACCTCAGTATTCAGCTTCCCTCCCCTCACTGATGCAGCCCACAATTGCATCTTTGCCTAATTTGTCTACCTGCGGATATTAACATTGGGACAGCAGACTTGCCTGAACTGGTGCATTTAATTTGCAGATAATTCATTGTCCCTTGCAAATCAGTTGTATTGGTCTCACCTGGAAGGATTGGCGCAGCCCCACGATATCCACGATGGTGCCCAAACTATAATGTTTGGGGAAAGGGGTTCTGAAGCATCAGTGAGTTGCAGAGACTAAAAGTAAATATTTGGATTACGTTCCTTAATTAACTTTGAAACTTAGAGCTGAGAAGCATCCCGGGCACCCCAACACCCTCTCCACATTCCACTCTCCCATCACCACCCTCTCCACACTTCCCCCCCCCCATCACCACCCTCTCCACACTCGCCCCCCCATCACCACCCTCTCCACTCCCCCCCCCATCACCACCCTCTCCACACTCCCCCCCCCATCACCACCCTCTCCACTCCCCCCCCATCACCACCCTCTCCACACTCCCCCCCATCACCACCCTCTCCACTCCCCCCCATCACCACCCTCTCCACACTCCCCCCCCCCCCACTGCCCTCTCCACCCCCACATTTCCCCTCCTCCCCCTTCTCCCCATACCGACACTTCCCACTCCACACCCCCCCTCCTCCTCTACCGCTACCCCTCCACCCTACCACCCCACTTTCATCCCCTCCCTCCCCCACACTGCCCTCTCTCCACACCTTCCTCACCACACCACCACTGACGTGGCTGAAAGAGGATCAGAGCGCGGTGTTGATCATCCAAGGATACACATCCTATCAAAAAGATTGACAAGCGGGCTGATCTTTTCTTCCTGAAGAAGGAACATGATAAGGGGAGAATGAGATGACCATGGCTGGCAAAGGAAGTCAAAGTCTGTATAATATCAAAAGGGAAGGCGTAGAATATGGCAATGATTGCTGAGAAGTTTGAGGTTTGGGAAGTTTTTAAAAGCCAAAAGATGGCAACTTAAAGAGCAGTAAGGGGAGAATAGATGAAATGTGAAGATAAGCAAGCCAATAATATAAAAGGATGCTAAAAGGTTTTTCGAATATATAAACAGTAAAAGAGAGAGGTATGTAGTGGCCATTTGGCTTATTTTGTGTGCCATTAATTATGGCATGTGTCTTTAAATTTTAGACTGCCCCTTATTATGTGGGTGGGATTGATGACGTATTCTAGTGCATGTTTGGTGCTACGTTTGTAGTTTAGTTTTGGACTTACAAGAGGAAGGCATTCCCTTTGACCATGTTAAGGCAGTGAAGAAAGCAAATGGCATGTTGGCCTTTATAACAAGGGGAATCGAATATAGGAGCAAAGTGGTCCTTCTGCAGTTGTACAGAGCCCTAGTGAGACCACAGCTGGAGTATTGTGTGTAGTTTTGGTCCCCTAATTTGAGGAAGGACATTCTTGCTATTGAGGGAATGCAGCGTAGGTTTACATGGTTAATTCCCGGGATGACAGGGCTGTCATATGCTCAGAGAATGGAGCACCTGGGCTCGTACACTCTGGAGTTTGGAAGGATGAGAGGGGATCTCATTGAAACATTTAAGATTGTTAAGGGTTTAGACACGCTGGAGGTAGGAAACATGTTCCCGACGTTTGGGGAGTCCAGAACCAGGAGCCACAGTTTCAAATCAAAATCTTTTTTATTTAGTTTTCAGGACATAACAAAGTGCAAAGTTGTCAATTTGTTACAGACAGAGTGTACAAAAAGAATAAATTTAAAAAAACTTATGCCAACATATAACAAGACAAGAACAACGAAAGAAAAACGAGCTACCAAAAATAACCCCTCCCCAGTCACTGCCAGTGAGCATATGCAAATATCAGCCTGTCACAACAATAATCCACGATAAGGGAATGGGTAGACTGTTAAGTTGTTAAACTGTACTTGATGATCAAGCATTTACAAAGCCTGGAATGCATTTAAAAAAGGCCCCCACGCTTTCTGAAACCTTGTTCCCGATGTTCCCGAGGCAGGAAACATGTTCCCGATGTTCAGGGGGAATCCAGAACCAGGGGCCACAGTTTAAGAATAAGGAGTAAGCCATTTAGAACAGAGACGAGGAAACACTTTTTCTCACAGAGAGTGGTGAGTCTGTGGAATTCTCTGCCTCAGAGGGTGATGGAGGCAGGTTCTCTGGATACTTTCAAGAGAGAGCTAGATAGGGCTCTTAAAAATAGCGGAGTCAGGGGATATGGGGAGAAGGCAGGAACGTGATACTCATTGGGGATGATCAGCCATGATCACATTGAATGGCGGTGCTGGCTCAAAGGGCTGAATGGCCTCCTCCTGCACCTATTGTCCATTGTCTATTGTCGTGTAACAGAGACATGAGGAGTTTTCTAACCTTTAAAGCGATATGCTGGAGTTTGACGAAGATTATAGTGGACGAGTCAAAGGTGTGTTGTTATGTAGATTTATCTGTGGAGAAGCTCTGAAGGTCTCACGCAGAGCTCACATGCCTATTACCACATTCTCCTCAATCATGTAGTCTACTTTAGTGGCTAGAGGGAGTAATCTCATGAACGATATAAAAATCTGCCGCTACAAGGCAAGATTAGATATTGAACTGCTGGAAAATGATGCTGGAGAAATAATAATGGGGAACAAAGAAATGGTGGGCAAACTAAGTTTTTTGTGTCAGTTTTCACAGAGGAAAACACTAGCAATGTGCCAGAAATACAAGCGAGCCAGAGGGCAGATGTGTGTGCAGTTACTATTACTGAGGAGGTGCTTGGGAAGCTAAAAGATCTGAAGGTGGATGGATCACCTGGACCAGATGGACCACACCTCAGCATTCTGAAAGAGGTGGCTGTAGAGATTGTGCATTTGTCAATAGTGATCTTTCAAGAATCACTGGAGACGAGAATGGTTCCAGAGGACTGGAAAATCACAAATGTAACTGCACTGTTTAAGAAGGGAGCAATGTAAAAGAAAGGAAATGAAAGGCTGGTTAGTCTGACTTTAGTGATTGCTAAGAGTCCATTGTTAAGGATGAGGTTTCTGGGTACTTGGAAGGACATGATAAAATAGGCTGGTCAGCATGCTTGTAAGTGGAGATTTTGCTGCCCACTTCCAAATTCAGAAGATAGACAAAAAATGCTGCAGTATCTCAGAGGAATGAGTGACGTTTTGTGTTGAGATCCTTATTCTTGAGTCTGAAGAAGGGTCTCGACCCAAAACATCACCCATTCCTTCTATCCCGTGATGCTGCCTGTCCCGCAGAGTTACATCAACATGTGTCTATCTTCAGTGTAAACCTGCATCTGGAATTCATTCCTACACTTGCAAATTCACTTGCCTTTTCTTAGCCTCTATTATCTCTTTGTCTTAAATTTCATCCTTGTAGTAATTCATTCTAGATTCAGTCATGTTTAGTGCAAGACTCCAGATGGTGTTAGCATTGTTTACTTTTATTGGTAGTTCCTTTGTGTTGCAATTTCCTAATCCTGTTCCATCCACTGACCGCACCACAGTAGTGTTAAGGAGTTGGCCAAAGTCTAGTCTAGTTTGAATGGGTCTGTAACACTTCAATCTTTTCCCCTCTGACGGGGTGCCACGGTCCAGGATCTCCAGGGACTGGATCCCAAGCTCTGGAAATGCTTGTCAACAAGTCTCCCCAAACGCACCTGACCTGACTTACTCCAACACTCTGTCCTTTTCTCTACCAATAGGTCAATGCTGATCTCCGCATGCAATATTACAAAGTTGACCTGTGAGTCCAATCTTGTGCTGTCTACTGTTTCCTGTGTATAGAATTTAATTGCAAAGATTCCATTTTGTTTAATTACCCTTTGTTCACTCTGGGCTCTTTCCTCTGGCCTATTTTGTTTCATTGAACATAATTTTGGTCTATAGTGTAATGGAACATTTAACTTGACCTGTGGTTTGTCACGGCTATTTTAGTTTGGTTGGGTCCCTGTCACACAGGAGGCCTGGTTACCCAACGCAACCCGTTCCCCAATGCAATATTCCACCACTCACCCGTCTCCCCCAACACAATATTCCACCACTCACCCATAGCCCCCAACAGCACAGGAGCGGCTGACGTTTTTAGTTTAAAATGGCAATAACTTGTAAAACATAACATCAATGCGAACGCAATTCTCTCTCCCTCTTCAGTCCCCTATTCCCCTCCTGCATTATCCACACCCCCACCCTCCACCAACCCTCCTCTGCTACCTCCTCTCACCCCCTCCCCTCCTCCCTCTTCCTCTTCCCCTCCTGCATTACTTCAGCATTCTGAAAGAGGTGGCTGTCGAGATTGTGCATTTGTCAATAGTGATCTTTCAAGAATCACTGGAGACGAGAATGGTTCCAGAGGACTGGAAAATCACAAATGTAACTGCACTGTTTAAGAAGGGAACAATGTAAAAGAAAGGAAATGAAAGGCTGGTTAGTCTGACTTTAGTGATTGCTAAGAGTCCATTGTTCAGGATGAGGTTTCTGGGTACTTGGAAGCACATGATAAAATAGGCTGGTCAGCATGCTTGTAAGTGGAGATTTTGCTGCCCACTTCCAAATTCAGAAGATAGACAAAAAATGCTGCAGTATCTCAGAGGAATGGGTGATGTTTTGTGTTGAGATCCTTTTTCTTGAGTCTGAAGAAGGGTCTCGACCCAAAACATTACCCATTCCTTCTATCCCGTGATGCTGCCTGTCCCACAGAGTTACATCAACATTTTGTGTCTATCTTCAGTGTAAACCTGCATCTGGAATTCGTTCCTACACTTGCAAATTCACTTGCCTTTTCTTAGCCTCTATTATCCCTTTGTCTTAAATTTCATCCTTGTAGTAATTCATTCTAGATTCAGTCGTGTTTAGTGCAGGACTCCAGATGGTGTTAGCATTGTTTACTTTTATTGGTAGTTCCTTTGTGTTGCAATTTCCTAATCCTGTTCAGTCCACTAACCGCACCACAGTAGTGTTAAGGAGTTGGCCAAAGTCTAGTCTGTTTGAATGGGTCTGTAATACCTCAATCTTTTCCCCCCTGAAGGGGTGCCACGGTCCAGGATCTCCAGGGACTGGATCCCAAGCTCTGGAAATGCTTGTCAACAAGTCTCCCCAAACGCTGCCTGACCTGACACTCCAACATTTTGTCCTTTTCTCTACCAATAGGTCAATGCTGATCTCCGCATGCAATATTACAAAGTTGACCTGTGAGTCCAATCTTGTGCTGTCTACTGTTTCCTGTGTATAGAATTTAATTGCAAAGATTCCATTTTGTTTAGTTATCCTTTGTTCACTCTGGGCTCTTTCCTCTGGCCTATTTTGTTTCATTGAACATAATTTTGGTCTATAGTGTAACGGAACATTTAACTTGACCTGTGGTTTGTCACGGCTATTTTAGTTTGGTTTTAAAGGTCACTAGACTAAATGGGACCCGTTGGGTCCCTGTCACACAGGAGGCCTGGTTCCCCAACGCAACCCGTTCCCCAATGCAATATTCCACCACTCACCCGTCTCCCCCAACACAATATTCCACCACACAGTCCAGGATCTCCAGCGACGGGATCCCAAGCTCTGGAAATGCTTGTCAGCAAGACTCCCCAGACGCTGCCTGACCTGACTTACTCCAACACTCTGTCCTTTTCTCTACCAATAGGTCAATGCTGATCTCCGCATGCAATAATACAAAGGTGTCCTGTGAGTCCAATCTTGTGCTGTTTCCTGTGTTTAGATTTTATGTGTTTCCTGTGTTTAGATTATACGGTTTCCTGTGTATAGATTTTAATTGCAAAGATGCCATTTTGTTTACGTTAACGTTTGTTCACTCTGGGCTCTTTCCTCTGGCCTATTTTGTTTCATTGAACATAATTTTGGTTTATAGTGTAATGGAACATTTAACTTGACCTGTGATTTGTCACGGCTATTTTAGTTTGGTTTTAAAGGTCACTAGACTAAGTGGGACCCATTGGGTCCCTGTCATACAGGAGGCCTGGTTCCCCAATGCAATATTCCACCACTCACCCTTTTCCCTCAACGCAATATTCCACCACTCACCCATAGCCCCCAACAGCACAGGAGCGGCTGACGATTTTAGTTTAAAATGGCAATAACTTGTAAAATATAACATCAATGCGAACGCATCTCTCTCTCCCTCTTCAGTCCCCTTTTCCCCACTGCATTATCCTTTCCCCCACCCTCCACCAACCCTCCTCTGCTTCCTCCTCTCACCCCCTCCCTCCCCCTCCTCTTCACCCTCTCTTTGTCTGTCCATCTCTCTCTTTCTCTCTCTCTCTGTGTCTGTTTCTCTCTCTCTCTGTCTCACTCTCCATCTCTCACTCTCTCTCTGTTTCTCTGTCTCTCTCTGTCTCTGTTTCTCTCTCTCTCTGAGTCTCTCCCACTCTCTCTCTCTCTGTCTCTCTCCCTGTCTCTCTCCCTCTCTCTATATATATATATTTCTCTCTCTGTCTCTCTTTCTCTCTCTTTCCCTGTCTCTCTCTCCCCAGTAGACCAGGCTGTGTACATTCCCAGGGGTGGGTTCTGGTGTGGATCGACGGTGCTGCAGGGACAGATTACTGTGGAAGCTTGAAAAAGCAGGGCGGGCTGCAGGAGTCAACGATTCAACCACCTTCCCCCAGCCTTACACTCCCTGAGAGATCCTTACCATTGAGATTATCCCTACAGCTGCAGAAGTGAAATGAAGTCACAGACATGAAGGCAATAAACAGCAGGAGGACTGGTGCTCTCTCTAGTACACTGTCGTAGAACAGGGAGGGGGAGTGAGAGGCCGAGGCCTGCTACTCTCCCTATATGCGGAGCCGGAAATGCGCTGCCCCCAGTCCCCGCTCCCGCCTCAGCACCGCGATCAAATGCCGCATGCCGGTGAGACTTTCGCTGCCCTCCCCCTCCCCAGTGACTGACAGCGAATGCGGCCAATCAGTGCAGCGATGGTGCAGGAAGTGGTGTCACCACCTCGGCCTTGGCGGTGATCGAGAGGAGAGGAGACCAATCTGCGCATGCACGTTTTTTTTACAATGTTTAAACCTTAATAACTTTTAAAAGATACCATTGATCGGAACAAAAGTTGTTGCACTTGCAGCAAAGGAGAATGGTGAGTAAGGTGGCAAAAATCATAGCACTATCATGTACCATTTTTACACAAATAGAAAAACCAACCAAACCGGAAGATAACAAGATCAGAGTGTTTGTTATATACTAGACTAAGTGGGACCCGTTGGGTCCCATGCTCACATGGGAGGGCTTGACCACCAACGCAATATTCCACTTCTCCACCAATTACAATATTCCACCACTCACGCATAGTCCCCAACTGCGCAGGCGTGGATGACGGGTTCCCATTGTGATGCCCCTGATCCCCCCTCCTCCTCTCACCCCCTTCATTCCACCCCTTGCCCCACCCCCCACCCCCATGCACTCACTCAATTCCCCCCCTCAAATCCCCCTCCCCATTCACTCTTAGCAGCTGCCATTCCCTCCCATTGGGTTCCCATTGTGATGCAAACACACAGGTATTAATGAGCAGGAGCAGCTGACGGGCACGGCAAATGGAAAAGGGATTTATTAAAGCTTAAAATGTGAATAATTCTTAAAATATAACAACAATTTAAATGTTAAAGAGGACATTTATTCAGTCCATTCTTTCTTGTTGCGTCTCTTGTTGCGTTCTGCTGCCAGGGGACGGGGTCGGCTTGTGGACTCACAGTTCACTTAGCCATGGCTTGCGGACTCACAGTTCAGTCACACGGCTTGCGGACCTCTGGACTCAGGGGGGTGGTGGGGGTATGGGGTAGGGGGTTGGGGGTAGGGGGTGGTGGGGGTATGGGGGGTTGTATGGGAGGGGTGTGTGTGGGAGGGGGAGGGGTGTCTGTGGGAGGGGTGTGTGTGGTAGGGGGGTGTGGGGGAGGGGTCTGTGGGGGAGGGGAGGGTGTAGGTGAGGGGGGGTGTAAGGGATGGGGGTGTAGGGGAGGGGACGTAGGGTAGGGGGTGTGTAGGGGATGGGGGTGCAGAGGAGGGGGCGTTGTAGGGGACGGGAGGGGAGGGGAGGGTCTAGGGGATGGGGGGTGCAGGGGAGGGGGGTGCAGAGGAGCGGGGTGCAGTGGAGGGGGGTGCAGGGGAGGGGGTGCAGTGGAGGGGGGGTGCAGAGGAGGGGGATTTAGGAGAGGAGGGTGTAGGAGAGGGGGGATGTAGGAGAGGGGGGGAGTGTAGGAGAGGGAGGTGTAGGGGATGGGGTGGTGGGGGGATCAGGGGGTGGTGTGGGGGGGGAGGTGGTGGGGGGGTGGTGGGGGGAGCAAGGGGTTGTGTGGGCGAGGGAGGAGGTGGTGGGGGAGCAAGGGGGTGGTGTGAGGGGGGAGATGGTGGTGGGGGGGGCAAGGGGGTGGTGTGGGGGGGAGGTGGTGGGGGGGGCAAGGGGGTGGTGTGGGGGGGGGGGAGGTGGGTGTGAGGCGGCAATACACAGTGGTGCAGTGGTAGAGTTGCTGCCTTCCAGTGCCACAGACCCGGGTTCGATCCCGTCTACAAGTGCTGCCTGTATGGAGTTTACACATTCTCCCTGTGACCTGCGTGGGTTTTCTCCGGGTGCAGCGGTTTCCTCCCACACTCCAAAGACGTACGGGTTTGTAGGTTAATTGGCTTCGGTAAAAATTGCAAATTGTCCCCAGCGTGTGCAGGGTAATGTGGGGTGATCGCTGGTTGGCGCGTGAAGAGCCCGTTTCAGCGCTGTATGTCTAAACTAAACTAAAAATGTACCGCTAATTGTGGCGCAAAGTTCTGATTGTGTCCCTGTGGAGTTATTGTGCACTGAGGCAAAGGTCCATTGTTAGTGCCGTGATGGATGAACCTCTCCCTGCCTTTAGCACATAAACAGCAACACACAGAGCTGGATACACACTCTGACTGCACAGAGAACCTGATACACAGGGCCGGCCGATTTTTCCAAATTGGGCCCCGCGCCCAAGGGGGGCCCCGCGTTAATTTTTCGTATTTCAGATGGAAATTCAAATTTGCTTTGTTAAATAAAGATTTAAAAAAAAACATTCGTCATATGGATTTTTTTGACAAAACGAACATGGACAACAACCGCTGTGAATAATAAACGATGTGTTAACTGCTACAGTAGCGGTTAACAGCCAGTAGTTAACAAGCAGTTATACAATGAGTCATCAATGCATCGATCCACATTGTGTGTGTGTGTGTGTGTGTGGGCAGCAAGCCCCAGCACCGCAGTGAACACAGCGGTGAGTATTCAACGCTAAACGCCGGGAGCTGGCAGGCGGGCGGTGTGAGAGGGAGGGGGGGGAGGGGGGGGCGAAAAAGGGTCAGACTTGTATGAAATTGGCGGCGTCTCTGTGCTTCTGTGTGTGTCTCTCTGTGGCTGTGTGTTTCTGTGTCTCTGTGGCTGTGTGTGTGTGTCTCTATCTGCGTGTGTGTCTCTGTGTGTGTGTGTGTGTGGGGGGGGGGAGGTGGAGAGACAGAGAGGGGATTTTCAGTTGCAAACCACGTTTTCAGTTAAGAGTTGGACACGATTACTGTCAATACGAGCAGCTCACGGAGCAGAGTCAGAATGAGAAACACTGCTCGGCCTACACACACACACTCGTGGATATAACCGTGGGGGGGGGGGGAGAGAGGGAGAGGGAGAGAGAGGGAGAGGGAGAGAGAGAGATAATTTGAGAGCGAAGAGAGAGGAAGAGGGGAGAGAAAGGGAGAGAGAGAGAGAGAGGAAATTGAAGAGAAGAGAGAGAGGAAGGGAGAGCGAATTGGAGAGAGAAGGGAGAGAGAGAGAGGGGGAGAGAGAGATGGAGGGGGGAGAGAGAGAAAGGGAGAGAGAAGGGGGAGAGAGAGAGGTGTAAGGTGATTGGAGACTAAAACCCTTTAGATATCCCTCTCCCTACCTCCCTCCCCCTCCCTCTCCCTCCTTTTTTAGAGAGGGGGGGATGAGGGAAGGAAGGGGGGAGGGGAGAGAGGGGGAGAGGAGAGAGGAATGTGCCTTGCTTGTTGGAGAAGAGGGATGAGGGAACGCTGTACGCAGGTGGTGACTCACTCTCACAGGTTTTTTCCTTCGCTCCATTGATGCTGCCTCAAGCCCTGTCCCACTGTGCGAGTTCACCCAAGAGCTCTCCTGAGTTTAATATCTCTGTGTAGCATCTCTGTCCCTATCTTCAAATTCCCACTTTGAAATAAAATACAATTTTCGACTTAATAATTTCACAGCAGGATCGCGATTAGTTGATCCCTACACATTTTCAATCATCGTTCGATTCAGTGTAATTTTCACACCTGGTTGATATAGTTTTTTAAAAAAAATATTCAGTACATTAAAATATACCCGGCACTAAACGGACGAACATTAAGGTGGTTACTGATGTTACAAAACGGTTATAATTGAATATAATTTCAAAGCGAAATAGGAGATTTCCATGGAAAGAATGTTTTACCAGAATATGGTGAGGTCGCTGCAAAATGCTCACTTAAAACAATACGCCGTCAACTCAGGATTGTTTCTTAGCCCTCTGACAGGTGTTTCAATCTCACCTTGTAGCTCGCTGTTAATCGATTCATAGCTATTAATTTTCATTCCTGGTCCGCATCGAACTTCTCCAAATGCAAACTCCTCAAGTTACGCTTCTTGTGTGGTGGTAAGCGGGGAATGTGTGGGGGGGGTGGGGGGGGGGGGGGGGGGCGTTGGGGGGGGTGGGAGGGGGGGATGCTAGGATAAAATACCATATATTTGCATTTATATAGCGATCCTGCTGCGAAATGTTTAAGTCGAATGTTGTATTTTATTTCCAAGTGGGAATTGGAAGATAGGGACAGAGATGTTACACAGAGATTTTGAGAGGAAGGAAACATTACAGCAGCTGAGTAAATGATCGGTCAAATGGTAGGTTCAATGAAGATTGGGCGAGGGGGATTGGGGGATTGGGGGTGGGGGGAAAGTATCTATAGCTTGGGACTTGCCTAAATGAGTACTGAGATGGATTATCATTCCACACCAAATTTCTTAGACAATAATACCTTTTATGCAATTATCACAATAGTTTGTTGGATATGGATCAACGGACTCTGTATGGTACATGCTCGTAAATTAGTAAAACAAATGTTCTGCTTTAAGTACTGTTGTTTCTGGGATGGGGTGACTGATAACAAATAACCTATATTCTATATTTTGTCATGTATGTACCGAGACTCCTTTCAGCAAACACTATAATCGACTCCAACGCCAGCGGCGATATTTGCAAATTTATTCTCCAGAGATCACCACACCGGAATTCCTCATCAATTCTGCGAAAATACACTTTAACTTTTGGTCGATGAACAGTCGTGCACGTAGTACGCGACCACAAACGAGGGCTGTACACACCACATGCAGCAAGCTGGCTTGTAAAGATACGTTTTTGAAATTTAAGTAACCCTTGCTTTGCCTCTCTCTCCACCCCTCGCCCCCCCCCCCTCCCCTTCCCCAGTTCTCTGACTGGTGCAACTATCCTGAGTGTCAGCGAGATGAGGGAAAACCTTTTCACCCAGAGAGTTGTGAATCTGTGGAATTCAGAAGGCAGTAGAGGATCTTCCGTTGTGCATGTCGAGTAGATTGCGTTAGGTTGCAATCTTCCACCCCATCTCTAAATTGAAAAAAAAACTTAACACAGGAAAGTATACTAGCAGATACCGAACAGTGGTTTGAGCTGACATAAAGCCACAGAAATTGCTGTGAAAAGCAGAAAGTGGATGTTGGAACAAAATATAGATATAGATGAGTTAGATGGAACCCTTAGAGCTCGACCACAAACGCGAACTGTGCACACCACATGCAGCAAGCTGGCTTGTAAAGATATGTTTTTGCAACTTTAAGTAACCCTTGCTTTGCCTCTCTCTCCACCCCTCGCCCCCCCCCCCCCCCCCCACCTCCCCTTCCCCAGTTCTCTGACTGGTGCCACTATCCTGAGTGTCAGCGAGATGAGGAAAAACCTTTTCACCCAGAGAGTTGTGAATCTGTGGAATTCAGAAGGCAGTAGAGGATCTTCCGTTGTGCATGTCGAGTAGATTGCGTTAAACCCCTGTCTCACGGTGCGAGTTGTCCCACGAGGTACCCCGAGTTTTCACTCGCGGTAATCCCGTACAACCAACGTAGCGGGGACGTCGGAACTCGCGTGAGCAACTTAGCGACTCGTGGCGCTAACGTCAGGTACCCGTGAAAAAAATCAAACATGTTTGATATTTTCCACGAGTCAAATTTACTGTCCAAGTTTAAAATTGAAACATTTAAACTCATTGTAATATCGTAGTGGCCCGTGCGTTAACTTTAGTGATTCGTGCGTCTACCGTGGGAACTCTTCAATAGACACAAAATGCTGGAGTAACTCAGCGGACCAGGCAGCATCTCTGGAGAGAAGGAATGGAGTCGAGACCCTTCTTCAGACTTACCCGAAACGTCTCCCATTCCTTCTCTCCAGAGATGCTGCCTGTCCCACTGAGTTACTCCAGCATTTTGTGTCTATCTCAGCAGGGCACAGCCCCGTGGTTAACACCACACTCCAGAGCTATCTAACCCTTTATTTGTGAAAGTTACACACATATTTATCGATATTTTTTCCGGCAGTGTGCCCAGGCTATGGACACCACACTGAGCCCAAACTAAAACAATCCCAGTACTAATTGGTGTGTATGGTTTGACCAAGGACACGTGCAATTTGGCCGAGGCACTTCACTGTCCGTGTGTAGGAAGGAACTGCAGACGCTGGTTTACACCGACGAAAGACACAAACATGCTGGAGTAACTCAGCGGGACAGGCATCGCCTCTGGAGAGAAGGAATGGGTGATGTTTCGGTCGGGACCCTTCTTCAGACTCCCCGCTCATTCTTCCCTCGTCGATGTGAACTTGTGGGGGTGCGAGGAATCAGGCGTCGCTGGGTAAGGGGAAGAGAGGTTTTACTGCTGAATTATGCACAACAGAAGCATGAAGTTGGGGTAAGGTCCGTTTAAACTATCCCGTCGTCGTCCCCCCCCCCCCCCCCCCCCCCATGTTGGGAGAGAAAGGGGAGAGAGTTGTGCAAACAAACCACGGGAGACTGCATCTTTGGAGGGAAATCATAAAATGTACACGGATGTTTCAGGCCGGGACCCTAAAGGTTGACTACCCGTTTCACAGATGCTGCCTGGCTGTTGGCTTCTTCCTGCAGTTTTCTTTAGTCCCAGACTCCAGCATCTGCAATCTCCTTGGCCTCCAAAGGGAAAAGTTGCTCGTGAAGCGAAGGTCGATATTGACCCATGCTTACTGCGAAATCAACCTGCACCTTAAACAGCTTTAAACTCTTCTTCCGTAGTTGATGCCGACGGAAACAATTTTCCAAAGCACTTGGTTTGTGCTTCAGATTAAGTCATAACTTCCTCAATTGTATGAACAAAATGATCATTCCCTCAACCTGCTCTTTCATCTCGACCAGTTCGCTCTTTACCTCTTCTGACCTCCAGTCGAGTCCAGGCCCACTCCTCGACCCCTTCCTCTCATTCCTTCTCCTCAACTGCCAACGCCGTTCCCAGCCCCCCTCTCACTCCTCCCTACCCATAGTTCTTGCCTTCTCCCAATTCCACCATCCCTCGTCCCCCCCCCCTCGTCCCCCCAACCTGTCCTCGCCTGAACTGCTGAAGATAACCGAGTGCTTTAAATGCGAATCCCGGACTGCAGCAACAACACACGCCCTGAGCGGGACAGGAACTTGGTAACTCAAGAGCAAACGGAAGGGGAACTTGGTAACTCTGGAGACGAACTCGGAACATCGCAGAAAGTTCAAGTAAACGGCAAACTCACAAAACCCGTGGGAACTCGCCTCAAACACTTGAACATCAACTTGGAATATCGTACACAACCACGAGTCTGTCACTCTGGGTCACTTGTGGGTCAACTCGCACCGAGAGACAGGGCCTTTAGATTGCAACCTTCCACCCCATCTCTAAATTGAAAAAAAAACTCAACACAGGAAAGTATACTAGCAGATACCGAACAGTGGTTTGAGCTGACATAAAGCCACAGAAATTGCTGTGAAAAGCACAAAATGGATGTTGGAACAAAATATAGATATAGATGAGTTAGATGGAACCCTTAGAGCTCTCAAGGATAGTGGTGTCAAGGGATATGTGGAGAAGGCAGGAACAGGGTACTGATTGTGGATGATCAGCCATGATCACAGTGAATGGCGGTGCTGGCTCGAAGGGCCAAATTGCCTGCTCCTGAACCTATTGCCTATTGTCCATAAACAAACTGCTGGAGGAAGTCTGCTGGAAGGAACTGCAGATGCCGGCTTACACCAAAGATAGACATAAACTTACCAAATAGTGAAAGGCCTCAATAGAGTGGATGTAGAGAGGATGTTTCCACTAGTGGGAGACTAAAGAACGTTCCTTTAAGAAGATGAGGAGGAATTTCTTTAGTCTTGCTTGGAGCTCCTCCCCGACACAGAACCTCGCTGGACCGGCCACAACCCCCGGCGCTAGGAGCTGAGATGTACCGAGACTCCTTTCAGCAAACACAATAATCGACTCCAACGCCAGTGGCGATATCTGCATATTTATTCTCCAGAGAATAGCCTCAATAGAGTGGATGTAGCGAGGATGTTTCCACTAGTGGGAGACTAAAGAACGTTCCTTTAAGAAGATGAGGAGGAATTTCTTTAGTTAGAGGGTGGTGAATCTGTGGAATTAATTGCCTTAGAAGGCTTTGGAGGCTGTCAATGGATATTTTTAAGGCAGAGATAGATAGATTCTCAGTTAGTACGGGTGTCAGAGGTTATAGGGAGAAGGAAGGAGAATGGGAGGGAAATAAATCAGCCATGATTGAATGGCAATGGGCCGAATGGCCTAATTCTGCTCCTAGCGCTTATGAACATTAAAATACTGGGAACTTTGCAAGTCGGGCAGTATCTCTGGAGCCATTGAGTCATATAGCATGGAAACAGGCCCTTCGGCCCAAGTTGCTCCCACAAGCCAACATGTCCCATCTACTGGGCCTGTACTCGAGTGTAGAAGGATGAGGGGGAACCTCATGGAAGCATACCGAAAGGCCTGGATAGAGTGAACATGGAGAGGATATTTCCTCTAGGGGGAGAGTCTAGGAGCAGACGGCACAGCCTCAGAATAAAAGTGAGTACCTGCCGAATGGAGATGAGGAGGAACTTCTATAGCCAGAGGGTGGAATTCATTGCCACAGATTTTTACCAGAGATTGACAGTTTCTTAATTAGTTACTTCATCATAAGTTTGAGGAGAAAGCAGGAGAATAGGGTTGTGTTGGAAAAATAGATGTTTGAATGGCGGAGCAGACTTGATGGGCCAAATGGCCATATTCTGTTCCTATGTCTTATGAACTTCTAAGACTTCTCAAAATTATTTTCAGCTTAGATTTACTGGGCTGGACATTTTCATTTATGAGAGGTGATGGGTGCGACGGCAATTAACTGTCCAAAATGCTTAACGCTATTCTGTTTTTAAACACGACTATAAAACAAACAAACAAAAATGGTCAAAATGTTTATTGCTCTTTAGTTTAGTTTCAAATTAGAGATACAGTACAGAAACAGGCCCCGTCGACCCACCGAGTCCATGCCCGCACATTAACGCTACGCTACATACACTTGGGATCATTTGCATTTACACCAAGCCAATTAACCTACTATAAACCTGTACATCTTTGGAGTGTGGGAGGAAGCCAAAGATCTCGTAGCAAACCCAAGCGATCATGAGGAGAACATACCGTAGTAGAGATCATTGTCAGCTAGGGGAAGGTGGCAACGAGGCACACAAGGATAAAATTTAATCACGAGGAGAGTCAAACTGGTCAGAGAACTGGGAAGGGGGAGGGATGGGGAGAGAGGGAAAGCAAGGGTTCGTTGAAGTTTGAGAAATTAATGTTCATGCCGCTGGGGTATAAGCTGCCCAAGCGAAATATGAGGTGCTGTTGTATTTGGCCTCACATTGACAGTGGAGGAGGCCCTGGACAGAAAGATCAGTGTGGGAATGGGACGGTGAGTTAAAGTGATTAGCAACCAGGAGATCATGTAGGTCCAGGTGGACTGAGCGAAGGTGTTCAGCGAAATGATTGCCCAGTCGAGGTTTGGTCTCGCCAATGTAAGTCTGGAGAAGGGCCTTGACCCGAAACGTCACCTATTCATTTTCTCCATAGATGCTGCATGACCTGCTGTGTTACTCCAGGTTTTTGTGTCTATTTTCATTGAAGACTAATCATGTACAGCAAGGTGAACAACTTTTATTTAATAACTTTATTAAATTTGGCAAAGATCTTAACGATGAAAGTACATCTAACTCGAGTAAAGAATAAATGTGAAAATCATTTTAAATAGAAGTTTTCTTTAGACTTTTAGAGATACAGCATGGAAACAGGCCATTCGGCCCACCGAGTCCATGCCACCTCGCTCACTAACACTACCCTCCACACGGGATAAGTTACAATTATTTAGCAAAGCCAATTACCCTGCAAACCTGTACGTCTGTGGAGTGTGGCAGGAAACATATAAGCTTGAACACACTAGAGTCAGGCAATGTGTTCCCGATGTTGGGAGAGTGCAGAACCAGGGGCCACAGTTTAAGAATAAGAGGTAAGCTATTTAGAACGGAGATGAGGAAACACTTTGTCTCACAGAGAGTGGTGAGTCTATGGAATTCTCTGCCTCAGAGGCGGAAGCGGGTTCTCTAGATGCTTTCAAGAGAGAGCTCTTAAAAATAGCGGAGTCAGGGGATATGGGGGCAAGGCAGGAACAGATTGGGGATTATCAGCCATGATCACAGTGAATGGTGGTGCTGGCTCGAAGGGCCGAATGGCGTACTCCTGCACCTATTGTCTATTGTCTATTGTCTATTGTTACTGGAGAAAACCCACGCAGGTCATGGGGAGAACGTACAAACTCCGTACAGACAGCACCCGAGGTAAGGATCGAACCTGTGTCTCTGGCGCTGTGAGGCAGCAATGCTACCGCTGCGCCACCGTGCCACCCTCACTAAGCAAGCGCCAACACTACCACAACTAATGACGTTGTTTGGCTCCGCAAATCTGAACCCAGCCCTTTATGTTCAATGCATGGACTGGAACCCGGTTCTGAGCACTTCATATTAATGACACCCTCCCTCCTGGTGAAAGACATAGCGTAGATGTGGAGAGGATGTTTCCCCTGGTGGCAGAGTCTCAGACCAGAGGTCACACCTTCAGAATTAAAGGGCGCTCCTTTAGAAAAGAGGTGTGGAGGGTAGTTGACCTGTGGAACTCATTGCCACAGAGGGCTCTGGAGGCCAAGCCAGTGGATATTTTTAAGGCAGAGATAGACAAATTCTTGATTAGAACAGGTGTCAAGGGCTATGGGGAGAAGGCAGGAAACTGGGATTTAGGAGACAGAGATGCAGGAAGAACGAGTAGTCTGCATGTTCAGCTTCAAATTGACAACACTACGGCAGTGGCGTATGTTAATTACATGGGTGGTATCAAGTCGCTACCTTGCGAGAAACTGGCTAACCAAATCTGGACCTGGTGTATTGACGAGAACATTTGGCTTTCAGCTATTTATCTACCAGGTAGATTCAATATAGTAGCAGACACCAGGTCACGGAAATTCATTGACAACACAGAGTGGATGTTGAATCGAGACGTATTCAATGATATAATTGTCAAATATGGAAGGCCAGATGTTGACTTGTTCGCATCCAGACTAAACCACCAGCTACCTAAATATGTGTCATGGGAACCAGATCCTGGGGCAGTAGCGATCGACGCTTTCTCGCTGCATTGGGGTGGTATGTTTGTATATGCATTTCTACCATTCTGTCTCATAAATCGATGTCTGCTTAAAATCAAGCAGGATGCCGCTTCAGGGGTGCTGGTGATATCCGACTGGCCTACTCAGCCGTGGTACCCTTTGATGTTGCAGTTGATGACACAACCCCTGATGGCTGTTCCCAAACGAAGGGATTTATTGGTGCATCCAGTAACTGGTGAATGCCATCCGTTGTATGACTGTATTGATTTGTTAATTTCGGCCATATCTGCGGTGCGGATTGTCTGGTCGAACTGTGGACATGCTCACTGCAGCTTGGAGAACAAGTACTCAAAAGCAGTATATTTCTTATGTAAAAAAATGGGAAGTTTTCTGTGTACAAAATAATATTGACTATTGTACAGCAGGTCTTTTGCATGTTCTAGAGTTCCTGTCAACACTCTACTACGATGAAGGGCTGAGTTATAGTGCGATCAATTCAGCCAGAAGTGCTTTTGCATTGTATTTATTGACGAGGTCAGACAAACATCCTATTGGGTCTCACCCTCTCGTTGTTCGATTAATGAAATATATTTTTAACTCCAGACCCCCTAAACCTAGAGATATGGCAATCTGGGATGTAAGCATGGTCCTCAGGCTACTTCGTCAGTTGGTCCCTGTCATGTCTCTGCCTTTGGCCAAAATCACCATGAAGGTGGTCATGCTCATGGCATTGGTATCAGCACAGCAAGCACAGACATTACAAAAACTACAGCTAGATAGAATGGAAGTAGCTGCAGACAATGTTATGTTCTACATTTATGACCTCCTCATACAAAGCAGGCCAGGTGTGACAGGATTCAAGATAGTGTTTTCAGCATATCCCATGGATCCATCCCTATGTGTAAAGACATATTTGATGCAATACATTGCAGCTACAGAGGGCTTACATAACATGGAAACAGGTTTGTTTGTCAGTTCCAAAAAGCCACATAAGTGAGTGTCAGTTCAGACTACCTCGAGGTGGTTGAAACAAGTCTTGATTGATGCAGGTATTAACACTGATGTGTTCACATCTCATTCCACCAGGGCAGCAGCTACGTCTGCAGCCAGGGCGATGGACTTGCCCATCGACCATATTTTGGCGGCCGCCGGGTGGGCAAATGAGTTGATGTTTCAAAACTTCTACCATCGGCCGATTGCCGATCCGGGGCTGTTTGCCAACACTATTTTAAGTTCTGTTTAAAGTTCCCCCTGGGTTAGAGGGGTACTGTTGTTTTTTGTTATTTAAAATAAAAATTGTTACTGCATTTAAATGCAATGTCAACACTAATGCATTATTTCTCATCTGAGTCAATCAATGCAGTGAGAAGCCGGGATTTGAATCAGCGGCATGAAATCACAAAGCTTCGAACCCTTCACGGAATCACTCACGTGACTCCGAAGTAAAATAGTAAGATTAAACGAGAACTTACCAGTTTGAAGTTTGATCTTTATTTTATGAGGAGTTACATTGGTGATTATGTGCCCTCCACGCCCAACCCTCTCTCATAAAGGTCATCTGGTAGTTCTCAAGTTGCTCATCTCACTATGTCACTTCGATAATTGTTATTTGTGATTTCATACCGCGGCTTTGAAGATTGACGCGCATGCGAACTGGTGGGGTTCTTCACGTAATCACCAACGTAACTCCTCATAAAATAAAGATCAAACTTCAAACTGGTAAGTTCTCATTTAATCTTACTATTTAAGATTGAATTGAATTGAAAAAAGTACAGTAAGAGTTTCATTTTGTTCCGTTTCAGGAAGTATTGACAATAAAACATTCTTGACGGCCAACATTTTAGGTCGTGACCCTTCTTCAGACCGATAGAAAAGAATGGAGAAAGGTCCCAACCTAAACCATCACCTGTCCGATTCCCTCCACAGATTCTAGCTGACCCGCTGAGTTCCTCCAGCACTTTGTGTTTAGCGCAAGATTCCAGCATCTGCAGTTTCGTGCTGAGGCGCTACAAGGCGCTGGTCAGGCCGCATTTGGAGCATTGCGAGCAGTTTTAGGCCCCATACCTGAGGAACTGTATGCTGGTGCTAGAGAGGGTTGAGAACAGGTTTATGAGAACCATCCCAGGAATGATAGGGCAAACATATGATGAGCATGTGACTGCACTGGGCCTGTACTCACTGGACTTTAGAAAGATGAGGAGGGACCTCATTGAAAGTTACTGAAGAGTGAAAGGCTTGGATAGAGTGGATGTGGAGAGGATATTTCTACTCGTGGGGGGGTCAAACCTTCAGAATTAAACAACCTTCCTTTAGGAAGGAGATGAGGAAGAATTTCTTTAGTCTGAGGGTGGGGAATTCTTTGCCACAGAAGGCTGTGGAGGCCAAGTCAATGGATATTTTTAAGGTAGCGATAGATAGATTCTTGATTGATAAGGGTATCGGGGGTTATGGGAAGAAGGCAGGAGAATGGGGTTGAGGGGGAGAGACAGATCAGCCATGATTGAATGGTGGAATAGACATGATGGGCCGAATGGCCTAATTCTGCTTCAGGAACTTATGTAAGCCCCCTCTCTGTGTGTTTGAGGAACTTTGTAAAGGGAAATTAATACTGTGTTGATGTAATGCTAATGGATTGGCATAACCTGTACTCCAATTGGTGATGGATGGATATTCTGGATGACTGAACTGATTGAAAAACACAGCATGGAAACAGGGCCTTCGGCCCACTGAGTCCATGCCGACCATCGATCACCTGTACACAAACAAGTTCTACGTTATCCCACTTTCCCATCCACTCCCTCCACACTGGGGGCAATTTACATAACACACATTTCTTTGGGATGTGGGAGGAAACTGGAGAACCCGGAGGAAACCCAGGTGGTCACATGGAGAACATGCAAACACCACACAGACAGCTCCCGAGGTCAGGATTGAGCCCGCAACTCTAATAGCCGCATTGAAAGTTCACTGTGATCCCCTTGTAAGAGTGTGTCCTCAGTGAGTATTGCTCCCCATCAGCCTGCCCTGGGTCCTCCGAGCCTGTAGGAGCGCTCTTTCTCGCTCTCCCCTTCTCTCTCTCTCTCTGCTAATAGCATAATTAACTTAAAAGATACTGCTCCCATTAGGAATACAGTAGATGAATATCTGCACAATAATCTTTACTGATACACATTCCACACTACTATGAGTCTAGGCTTCAAAAGTCAAAAAGTCAAACAAACTTTATCGTCATTTAGAAATACATTGGCATATGCAGTTCCAAACGAAATTCCGTTGCATTTGGCTCCCTGTGCAACACGATCATTAACAGAAGGATAGACATGGATAAAATGGAGTGTTCATATAAAAGACACCTTGCATAACGTTAGTCAACAGTGGGTGAATAAACCAATCATTTATTGTCACACTTATAGTACTAGAGAGAAGGACAAAGCAGCATGAGCAGTGTCAATTGTGCTATAATCGCTTCTCTAAGCCCAAACTGAAAGAACCACAAACCTCTGCTACTTCTGTTTAAAAGTAGATCACATGTGTCTTCTTCACAAACTTTCCATACAACCGTGCAGAGCTAGCTGCACCAGAAATAGGCTGAACTAGCCATCACTCGTGACTTTGAGTAAGTAGGAGCTTCTTTCCGCCACCTTTTACAAAGGACACCCTGAATGAGTAGGCCAAATTGGCACTATAAAATTCATGTCGCCTCATCTTTAATATCATAAGAGGCATCTACTGATAAAACCTCTTAGTCTTATCAGCTACAACTCATGTTGTCTATGAACTCCATGACACAATGCCCTTTTGATCTGAGTACGGCAGCATTAGCTTTAGGCCTAGGCCTGAAGACAAACCCTAGGTAGAGCCTCAAATTTCCACCACTGGCTTGTCATCAAAAACACCAGATATATCTGTGCCTCTCATGTATAGATATGGAAAAGTGTGCATCTTCAAGATCGATTGAGGCCAATCCTAACCTGATTTGGCATGCTCCACTTTTCTTCAACCTTTGAGAAAATATTAGAAATATACCCCTCTTGTTCTTGGGCAGACGACTCATCCTTTGTTAGATGTCTCTGTTTCCACATGGATAACCAGTTTCATTTATTGACCATAAGGACGGAAATTTTTGGGTTCGCTTGCCGTGGAGGAATAATCAACCAGAAAATGAACCTTATAATCGGTTGTGATTTGTAAACTGGAAAATTCCAGAGGTTATCTGTCCCCACTTGTCGAACCCCCGACTTAAATATCGACAGCAGCGCTCATGTGAATAATGGAATAACATTTGCATACTCAAACCACCTCCAGCTCAATGTTGCTTTGCTGTCCATGAGAAGAGAGACGATAACTGAAGATGAGATCAAGGCAGTTTCTGAGAAAGCACTTGCTATAACATCCACCAAGAAGATCCTTGGCCTCAGATAGAAAACTCAGTCATCTGATCCTAGACTTTGCTCTGTCCCTTTGCACATACATCACGACCCGCTGGGTACAGACTGAGTATAAAGAAAGCACAGCAACCATTGTGAGCGCTGAACCTGCTGATAAAAGCCCTCTGGCTTTAATAGAATAGGCCTGGTGCTCCAACCAGCCTCCGTGGAGCGGTACCCTCTTACTCTTGAGAAATGTTACCATAAATTGGATAGGTCCTGTACCATCCTAGCCGAATTGAGTTTAGAAACATAGAAACATAGAAACATAGAAATTAGGTGCAGGAGTAGGCCATTCGGCCCTTCGAGCCTGTACCGCCATTCAATATGATCATGGCTGATCATCCAACTCAGTATCCCGTACCTGCCTTCTCTCCATACCCTCTGATCCCCTTGGCCACAAGGGCCACATCTAACCCCCTCTTAAATATAGCCAATGAACTGGCCTCAACTACCCTCTGTGGCAGAGAGTTCCAGAGACCCACCACTCTCTGTGTGAAAAAAGTCCTTCTCATCTCGGTCCTAAAGGATTTTCCCCTTATCCTTAAGCTGTGACCCCTTGTCCTGGACCTCCCCAACATCGGGAACAATCTTCCTGCATCTAGCCTGTCCAACCCCTTAAGAATTTTGCAAGTAAAAGGTAGCGCCCAACGTACCTTTAGACTGCGTGTAACGCAGAAGACCCTCTACTGACCTTGTACAAGGTGAATCCTTCCCTGAGAAGTCTCAAACTTTTCTGGGGTTAAAACCTTTTGACAGATTTTGCCTTAACTGATGGCATTAACCTACAACCTCCAGTGTCTGACTGAATCAGAAGATACATCAGATCCTTATGCGACTAGAATTGAAGTGTAGCATCCGCTTGGTGTGGGAATACGAGTTCCCTGGCAACTCCTCACAGTCAGAGTCACGCTCAGAGTGGAAAATATCACAATGCAACCCTGAGCCAGGAACTGCTGCCGCAGTTCTCTGCCTGGATCGACCTATCTGAGTCGCCAGAGAGCACAACACATTCTTTTCACCAAAGTGAGCGCGATGGCCCTGGGCCTATCCAAGGCCTCTGGCTAGGTCTGCATTGAGGAGACCTGGTGTTCCAACCAGCTTCAGAGCAGCGCTTCCAGTCGTTAGTTTATATATAGGGGTGATATGCCAAGATACAGGAGCCCTACCCACATAGGATGGTTCTAAAATTCTCCCTGCAAGTCTTAACCTTGCTAACATCAGTCCTCTTCGAAGAGATTCATTACAGGCTGCATGTTACTGGCCCTGCATAAACGAGGACATTTTTTGGAAATTACCTCAGGCCTTGTAGCATTTTGCGAAGGCAATTTAGGTCCAACTGTGTATTACATAGAAGTGTCTTCTGCACTATCGAGAGCTGAACCCATTTACTGCCCTCGCAAAGGCCGAAATGACATCAGTTAATAGTTTTTGAATACGCTGAAATTTTTATTCTTGCCCACGTATCACCACAGAGATATCCAAAATGGTGAGACTGACTTTTGGAACATCCAAAGTCTGGCAGTTCATCTGGACTGGAATATTTCCCAGCCGTATCCAACAGATGCCTCCTTAGCTGATGAGTTAAATCGCTGCTGCTCTTAGCCAGATCCAGTGGATCTCCTATCCCCGAAGGGATGGCAAATGATGTGACAAGAGCCGGAACTCCTTCATATGATTAACTGCAGCAAATCCCCCATAAGTTCAGGGGATTCAAATTCCTTGACGACATCCCCATAGTCGGAGTTACTTATTTAATAATCTCCAGCAGTCCCCTCTACTGAGCGGGAAATAAAATAACGCAACCCTGAACCGGGTGTTGCTTCAGTAGCTGCATTTTCCGAGCGGGAGATATTGTAACGCAACCCTGAGCCAGGTATTGCTTCCCCTCTTCTGAGCGGGAGATATATCACAAACCCCGAGCCAGGTGTTGCTTCCACAGGCATCTGACTGGTGCATCATTTAAGTGTCTCCTGAGCCAGGAGCACAATTCTATTATATCCACACTGGGTAGATCATGCCTGCTAATGACTCCGAGTCCGGGCTTGCTCCCTTCTGGAGCCTCAACGGAGTCTTGAGGGAAGGAATATAAGGCAACCCTGAGCCAGGTGTTGCTTCCTTCAGGCATCTGGCTGGCTCCCTTTGAGCCTCAACCAGTAGCCTGCTCCCTTGGAGCCCCAAAACCTGTTCTCTCTTGGAGCCTCAATGGCAGAGCCACCGGCCGTGCCATCAGCCTATTGAATCCCGCCGCCTGCTCCCTCTTGGAGCCTTAAAGGCGATAGCTGCACCAGCCATCAGCCTAATGAATGAAGCAGCCTGCTTCCTTTTTTAAATTAATTTAATTTATTTATTCTTTTTGAAAAATTGTTATTATTATTAATATTATTATTATTGATGTAAGAGCCTTCACGGCGCTTGTTCCGGCCAAGCCGTCAACCGATAAATTCCAGCCACTAGCTCCTTTACGGAGATTCCACGGCGGTCGCTGTATCGGCCAAGCCGTCAGTCACTAATTTTATCCGCCAGGTCCTTTACGGAGCCTCCACAGCAGTCGCTGTCCTGGTGGAGCCGTCAGCCGCTATTTTTAGCCGCCAGCTCCTTACAGAACCTGCACAGCGGCAGCAGAACAACCTGTGCCAGCTGCTCCGGGCCCTCTGCCCCTATTTTCGGAGCAGCTGCTCCGATTCTCGCGCCATGCGTCGACGCATTGACGCATGGCGCACGTGACTTCGATATAAAATTATCGTTGGTTGTCGCACAGTTACAATGTTATGAGAATATGTGTAGGAAGGAACTGCAGATGCTGGTTTAAACCGAAGACAGACACGAAACGCTGGAGTAACTCAGCGGGACAGGCAGCATCTCTGGAGAAAAGGAATGGGTGATGTTTCGGGTCGAGACTCTTCTTCAGACTGACAGTCAGGAGAAAGGGAAACGGGAGATATAGACAGGTATAGGGAGATATAGAACAAATGAAAGAAAGATATGAAAAAAGCAATGATGATCAAGGAAAGGTTGAGCCCACAATGGTCCATTGATGGCTGTGTGGTAGATGATAACGAGTTATACGGAGAGTGAAACTCAACAGGACGACGTTGAAACTAGTACCATGACTAGGGTGGGGGAGGGACGGAGAGAGAGGGGATGCAAGGTTATTTGAAGATAGACCCAGCTGTATGAACATTGATTTATCTAACGTCAAGTAACCTTTGCATCCCCTCTCCATTCCAGCCCCCCTCCCCCGCCCGAGCTTTGAAGACGTCTGAAGAAATGCGAATAATTCTCTTTCCAGCCTTCTTTTAGCAATGGGGATTCCTGCAGTAGATTTGGATTCTTAGTGCCCTCCACTCCCAACCCTGATTCTCATAAAGATCATTCGGTAAGTCAAGGGTTATTAATCTGTCTATAGTTTAAGTTTGTGCAAGTGGTCTGTGGTTTCATACAGTTGCTCTGAAGATTGACGCACATGCGGGCTGGCGGGTTCTTCACGTAGTCCCTCACTTCAACTTCTCATAAAATAAAGATCAAACTTTAAACGGTAAGTTCTCGTTTAATCTTTCTATTCTCCCATGCCAGGGCTCTCCTCTATCCCTATATGAACCTTCAGCAGTAGAGGCTCGTGATAAACAGCTCATATTCCAGAAAGCAGCTAAAAATAAAACCTCTTTCTCAAGCAGCTGAATGTGCTATCTCCAGATGATTTGAGAATCCCCAGTTTGAAGCAGGTCACGCAGCTTTTCCCAGTGCCTTGCTTTGTGTTTGATTTAAGGGGCTACAGTTTACAGGCAAGTCCAACCACAAAACATAGTCCACCAGTTGGGACATCACACGTTAAAGAAAACAAAATCTGCAATAAGTTAATAGAATATTCCTTCACCTCAAAGGGAGCTGAACTGTGCAAAGCTCTACTGGAATAATGTTTTTATTCCTGGACATTATGCCACAGGAAAGACACTTGATTGAGAGTGATGCAGTACAGATTGACCTGAATGATACTGGGAGTTAAATTGGTAAAGCACGAGGGCGGATTCCATACCAAGACTTCTACTTCCTTTGGTTATTGTGAATTTATCTATGGTATTAGAATATTAGAGGAGTTTATTGAATGAGATGAATTAATTTCTCGGGTTGGGAGCCCAAAATGACAGGTCCTGGTCTTAAAGTGAATGCGTTATTATTAACTTGTTCAGTCCCACCCCCGAATATATACTCGGGTAATGGCCAATGGTGAAAAACAAACTTGCCAGTGAACAGATTAAGGAGTGACATGAGGACGTGCCTCGACAAGCCTGTAATGGTGCCAAAAATGAGATGGAACTGGAGACCAACTACAATTTTTGCAAATACGATTGATAGATTTTAGATAGATAAGGTTACAGAATTATGGCACCAACCATGGTATGCCAGCATGGTGCTGCATGCGCAAAGCCTTTCGTTACCTTTGTCCTCTTGTTTTAACACCTTACCCTTCCATATCTCTCGTTTCCCTCTCCCTGGTTCTCAATCTGAAAAAGAGTCTCGACCCAAAACGTCTCCCATTCCTTCTCTCCAGAGATGCTACTGGTCGCGTTGAGTTGCTCCTGCATTTTCTATCTCTCCAGGGCTTATCTGGCCCTCTCATGTTCTTTCTTGAGTTAGGGGAGTGCATTTCAATTAGATTTAAATTCATTATTAATTGCATCATTAGGATCTGAAATGATATGATGGGGGATTCACCACCTCAAACGGGATCCACCACTGGCCACATCTTCCCATCTCCTCCCCTTTCTGCTTTCCGCAGAGACCATTCCCTCCGTAACTGCCTGGTCAATTTGTCCCTTCACACCCTAACCACTCCCTCCCCTGGTACTTTCCCTTGCAACCGCAGGAAATGCTACACTTGTCGCTTTTACCGCCCCCTTGACTCCATCCAAGGACCCAAGCAGTCCTTCCACGTGAGGCAGAGGTTCACCTGCACTTCCTCCAACCTCATCTGCTGCATCCGCTGTTCCAGGTGTCAACTGCTCTACATTGGTGAGACCAAGCACAGGCTTGGCGATCGCTTCGTCCAACAACTCTGCTCAGTTCGCAATAACCAACCTGATCCCCCGGTGGCTCAGCGCTTCAACTCCCCCTCCCATTCCAAATCCAACCTTTCTGTCCTGGGCCTCCTCCATGGCCAGAGTGAGGCCCACTGCAAATTGGAGGAACAGCACCTCATATGTTGCTTGGGTAGTTTACACCCCAGCGGTATGAACTTTGACTTCTCCAACTTCAGGCAGTCCATAGTTTCTCCCTCCTTCCCCTCCCCTTCTGTAATGAGGCGAGTCATACGCACGTCGGGGTACAACACATGTTTATTAAAGTCTACTCACAGCATACCTCTGCATAGTGTTACAGAAAGCTAGCAACTACTCCGACTAATTACATAAGCAGACTTCTGATAATATAAACTGCATAGTAGGCGGAAGCTTCTACAAACAAGCACTACAATTGAAGTAATTGTAAGTAAGATGTAACCAATCTACATCTTTCCTTGTAGAAACAAAATAAAGCATTGATACGTGGTGGCTAAATAATACAGTAGCTGAAATGCTAGTAACGCATACAGGGACATATAGATGATTACACACAATCTCCGTATCTAAGGGGTGGCCTACTGACCCATCCGGCTCGCGTGCGGTATAAATCCGCATCTCCTCCTTTCATCGGGGAAGTGACCGGGGACGGCACCGGAGACTCGCCGAGTGGAGGTGGCGAAGTAGGCGTGCAGGGCGCCAAATGCCGTGGAGAGGCCGCAGGGGACACAGTCTGCGGTTGTTGAGCAGTCGGCCTGGCAGTGGGAGGGTACATAAAACGTGTGACTTCTGGATATGGAGTCGCAGGACGTCGTTCCTTTATGGAATGGAGATGTTGACGGTTGCGTCTGTAAAGGCCTCTGGCCGCGCTTACCAGGTAAGAGCGCGGTTCTTTAGCAGGACTGTGAATGTGACCCAGACAGCCATAGCCCTTGTTGGTCTGAAGGCCAAAACAACCTGTCCACGGGAGAGGGGTATAAGTGGCTTGCTGGACTTGTCAAAAGATCGTTTTTGTGCATCGCGCTTCATTTGGTGTTGTTTCTGGACCACGGGAGGTGAACGGACCTGTGGCTGCAACAGCTGCTGGGGTGCGGGCAGGGCAGCACGGATTTTGCAAGACATCAGTCGTTGGGCTGGAGAACCCAGTATGGGATTGCGGGCTATGTTCCATAAGTTGAGCAGTTCCAGGTAGACGACGATTTGACAAGATAGGAACGCTCCATTAATTGTTTTGCGCCGGTCAGTTTGGCGAGTCAGTTGGACTGTGGAATCTCAGGGCTGCTGGTGATATGTCAAAAGTCCCATCGTTGAGCGAAGTTTCTGAAGAGCTGACTGGTGAACTGACTGCCGTTGTCGGCAAAGATTATAGAGGAGCAAGATGCACCACTCCCTGGAAAAGGCGTAGTATAACATGTGTGATTGTCGACGCCATATTAGCGGACCAGAGATGGCGTCGACAATGGCATCTACTGGAAAAATGGGCTTCTCTATAATTTTTGTCTCTCGATCTCCCACTGTGTAATCCGCTCCAAAGCTACAGAGCAGTTGCAAGCAAAGATGATAGAGGAGCAAGATGCATTAGAAAGTTATTAGATTTATTTGTAATAGATCTTTACTTACCTCTCGATCCCTATCTATCCCCTCTCTTCTCGCTATCTCCCTCTCTTCTCTCTATCGCTCTCTCTCCCCTCTCGATCTCTTTCTCTCCCCTCTTGATCACTCTCTCTCCCCTCTCGATCACTCTCTCTCCCCTCTCGATCACTCTCTCTCCCCTCTTGATCACTCTCTCTCCCCTCTCGATCTATCTCTCTCCCCTCTTGATCACTCTCTCTCCCCTCTCGATCTATCTCTCTCCCCTCTCTTCTCGATTTCCCTCTCTCCTTCCCTTCCCTCTGTGTGAGAGTTGGCAGCCCTGCTACGCCTTAGGCCCAAAAGAGGATAGAAATAAATTACATAATGGTCTTTGTAAGAAGATTTTAATAAGCTCTTCTATCTGTCCCGCCATATATTTATATGGATGTGTGTTTGTGTGTGCCTGTAATTTTGTGCACAGTGTGTGTTAAAGCAATACAAGGGAAGCTGCACAATACAATGCAAGGGAAACTACGCAAAGGTGGGGGCTGGGGAGAAAAGATGCGAGGGAAATGGGGGAACAGGGGGGAAAGGGAGGGGGAGAGAGGGAAGGGAGGGAGAGAGAGGGAAGGAGGGAGATCGAGAGGGAAGAGAGATCGAGAGAACAGAGGGGAGAGAGAGGGATCGAGAGAGGAGAGGGGAGAGAGAGAAGAGAGAGAGAGAGAGAGAGAGAGATCGAGAAAAGAGGGGAGAGAGGGATCGAGGGGAGAGAGAGAAGAGGGAGAGAGAGATTGAAAGAGAGGGAGGGAAAGATTGAGAGAAGAGAGGGAGAGAGAGGGATCGAGAGAAGAGAGAGAGAGAGAGAAAGATCGAGAAACGAGAGGGGAGAGAAAGATCGAGAGGGGGAGAGAGCGGGATCGAGAGTAGAGAGGGATCGAGAGAAGAGAGGGGATAGAGAGGGAGGTCGAGAGGTAAGTAAAGATCTATTAGAAATAAATCTAATAACTTTCTAATGCATCTTGCTCCTCTATAATCTTTGTTTACAACTGCTCTGTAGCTTTGGAGCGGATTACACATGGGGAGGCAGTCCGCCAAAATGGCGGCCGTGACATTCCGTTATGTACTACACACCAGTCCATTGGATTTCCACTGAGTGGCGCATCTTGCTCCTCTATAATCTTTGGTTGTCGGATAGGGGACGTGCAGGGGAACCGTGCATGGCGAGGTTGCGTGACAACGTCTGGATGACTGCTTGAGATGTGATGGTTTGAAGTCAGTCAATTTCGAACCAGCTCGAATATGAGTCGATGAGAACCAGGTAGTGTTTCGCATGCCATTCAAATATGTCTGTGGCTACCGTGGACCGTGGTAGAGGAGGAACCGGATGCGAGAGCAAAGTTTGTTTCTGTTGGTGTGGTGCTAGGCTTTTGCAGACGGCGCAGACTTCAGCTTTTTCTCATATGTACTTGGTCAGACCAGGCCAGTAAAACATGCTCTGCACCTGTTGTAAGGTTGCCTCTACACCGGGGTGGCCCCTGTGGACAGCATCATAGTACTTCTCCCGAAGAACAGCTGGGATGACTGCATGGTGATCCCTGACTGTAATCCCATCCTGTAGCACCAGTTTGTCGTGAACCAGGTAGTATGGGCAAATCGCGAGTGGGGTGCTGTGTTGTTTATCTGGCCAGCCACACCGGATGACTGCAGACAGCAATTGTAAAGTCCAGGCCAGCGTGGATAGGCTTGTTCAAAATTTTGATCAACGGCTGGTGGTCTGTTTCTATAGTCACAGATTTTCCAAAAATAAAGTCCTTGAATTTTGTGCAGGCGAAAACCACTGCAAGTAACCTCGCCTTCCCTCGGCAGTGGTCAAGTAGATAGGGTGGTAAAGAAAGCTTTTGGTGTGCTGGCCTTTATAAATCAGAGCATTAAATATAGGAGTAGGGAAGTAATGTTAAAATTGTATAAGGCATTGTTGAGACCAATTCTGGAGTGTGGTGTACAATTTTGGTCGCCTAATTATAGGAAGGATGTCAACAAAATAGAGAGAGTACAGAGGAGATTTATTAGAATGTTGCCTGGGTTCCAGGAACTAAGTTACAGAGAAAGGTTGAACAAGTTAGGTCTTTATTTTTTGGAGCGCAGAAGGTTAAGGGGGGACTTGATTGAGGTCTTTAAAATTATGAAAGGGATAGACAGAGTTGACGTAGATAAGCTTTTCCCATTGAGGGCAGGGAAGATTCAAACAAGAGGGCATGACATGAGAATTAAGGGACAGAAGTTTAGGGGTAACATGAGGGGGAACGTCTTTACTCAGAGAGTGGTGGCTGTGTGGAATGATCTTCCAGCAGAAGTGGTGGAGGCAGGATCGATTTTAACATTTAAAAGTAAAGTGGATAGGTATATGGACGGGAAGGGAATGGAGGGGTATGGTCTGAGTGCAGGTAGATGGGACTAGGGAAAAATAAATGTTCGGCACGGACTGGAAGGGCCGAGAGGGCCTGTTTCCGTGCTGTAATTGTTATAAGGTTATATGGTTATAACCCTTTTTCAATTTGGGCGTAACGTTGTTCAGTATCAGTTAGAGTGCGGGAGGCGCTTGCAACAGACTTGTAGTCGCCATCAGTGGAGGTTTGTAGGCAGCGCCAAGTCCGTACTGGAACGCATCGCATGTGAGCGTCACTGGCAACTCTAAAGCGAAATAAGCGAGGGTTGGTGCACAGGCCAGCTGCAACTTGAGGATGTCAAAAGCTCGTTGGTGCTGTGAATACCGGTCAATTCATTGTCTTTATGTGTCAGTTCCCGCAGGGGTGAAGATATATCGCTGAGGTTGGGTAGTTGACCCTTCCAAGGAATCTTTGTAAACTCGTGACGTCAGTAGGAACCAGCATCTCATGGATGGCAGTAGTTTTGGATGGGTCTGGTCTGAGACCATCACTTGTGAAAACGTGCCCAACATAGGTAACTTCTGGGATTGAGCGTGAGATGATTGTCTTTGGCACGATCCAGTACTCCCTTCAGATTGGTGTGAAGCTCAGCCATGTCATGTCCGTAAATGAGAATGTCATCGACAATGATGGTGCACGGATACCTCGCAAACAGTTGTTCCTCTGTGCATTGGAAAACCTCGCTGGCAGAGTTGATGCCGAAGGGCATTCTCAGGAATTTTTAACGCCGAAGGGGGTTCCGAACGTAGTGAGATTGGACGAGATGGGGTCCAGCGGGATCTGCCAAAATGGGCTGTTGGCATCCAGAACGGAGAACACGGATGCATTGCTTATCTGAGCCGCATCTTCCTCTACCGTTCGCATCGGGCAGTGTGGGCGTTTGGTTGCTGTGTTTAGGTCTCTGGGGTTGATGCAGATTTGGATTTCTTCCTTGTTTTATTTTGTTGCTACCACCATGGTGGAAACCCAGTCAGATGGGTCAGTAACTGCAGCTATGACATCCAGGGAGACCAGCGCGGAGGGAGATTGCCGTTTTGTGGATGCCGTTTGGGTTAAAGAACCACGCAGGCTTTCCAGCGGGTTATGAACTGTGTGTTCCGTGGCCTGGACTTTGTATTTGTCTACTTGGACGACGTACTTGTGGCCAGCCACTTGTGGCAGGAGCACTGCGTCCACCTCCGCCAGCTGTGTCAGCGTCTCAGCGACTACACGTTGGCTATCAACCCGTCCAAGTGCCATTTTGGGGTGACGGCCATCGACTTCCTCTGCCACCGCGTAACCACCACGTGCTTTTGATCGTGAGCTCCTCACCCTGTACCTCGCCATACACCACCTTCGCTACTTCCTGGAGGGGAGGACTTTTACTGCCTTCACGGGTCACAAGCCACTAACCTTCGCGTTTGCCAAGGTTTGCAGGATGTTCGAGGTGCTCTATGGGCTTGCCCATCCCTCCAATCGGGCAACGACGGCCCTCGTAAGCCTCCCGCCTCATGTGGTGCGGGCTGCGCAAGCAGGTTGGACATTGGGCGCGCACCTGCATCCCGTGCCAGACCGCCAAGGTGCCGCGACACGTGCATGTGCCGCTGCAGGGGTTCGCCTTCCCTCGGCAGTGGTTTGACCACATTCACATGGACATCGTAGAGCCGCTGACGCCGTCCCAGGTCATGATCCACCTCTTCACTGCGGTGGTCCACTTCACGCAGTGGCCTGAAGCCATTCCGCTGACTGACACCTCGACGGCCACATGCGCTCGGGCCTTGGTGGCGCACTGGTTCGCCCCTCACGCCTGTATCCACCTATCACTTGCCAAGTTTTGATTATTTCCCACCTCTTCCAGCTTTCTCCACCCTACTCCAGTCTATTCTGAATAAGGGTCTCGACCTGAAACGTCACAAGTCTATTGCAGTCAGGCAGATGGTGCCTGACCTGCTGAATACCTCCAGCTCTATTTTAGACATAGTTATATTCCATGGTTAAAGTAATCCAGGTTGCCTCCTGTCGAGAGAAAGTTTAATATTTCTGGCTTTAATTCACCGGGTGGCTCTGCGATGGCAGCCTCGCCAGCAGTCGTTTTAACCATTTTGTCTGTCTTTTTGTCTTTTTTAACCATTTTTAGTGTGTTTTAAAAGTTTGTGTTAATGTTCTCTGGTTTGTTTTATGTGGGGGGGGGGTTGGGCAGGGGGCAATCTCTTATCTTGCTGGAGACGCGATTGTTTTCCGGATCGAATCTTCTGTTTGTTTTCCGGATCGTATCTCCGGTTTGTTTTCCGGATCGTATCTCCGGTCGCTCTGCGGCCTAACATCGTGGAGCTGGCAGCCTTGCTGGGGACTGACTTTGAGCCCCACCGCTGGGACGTGGACTTACCATCAGAGCCGATCCCTTGCCTGGGATCGACGCTCCAACCGCGGCCTGCAGATTTCACCACCGAGGAGCTCGCAGTCTCGGGTAGAGACCGATGTCGGGAGCTCCAAAAGACGCAGAAGGTTTCGACCAGCCCCAACCCAGGGTCAGATCGCCCGGCGCGGGGGAGCCGGGAGTTCCACCCCACCCCCACCCCCCCCCCCCCCCGATGCAGGAGTTTGGTCACCTCGAAGCGAGGGCCCAAATCGCCCCGTCAACAGAAGGCTCGAGGCCCCCGACCGCGAGAGAATAAAGAAAAGAGGAGATTAAACTTTGTTTTCATTTTCCATAACAGTGGGGAATGTGGAGGAGTCACTGTGGTGGATGTTTATGTTAAAATGTATTTAATTGCTTTTTTATTGGTATGACTGTATGGCAAATCAAATTCCTCGTATGTTGAAAAACGTACTTGGCTAAGAGAGTATGATTATGATTATTATTATTATTTAGGAACCTTTCTCCCCCAGGGTGGAAATGTCATTGACTTTAAGACCTGGCTTTAAGCTGAGAGGGGGAAGGTTAAATTAATGTTGGTTCCTTGGAATATGGTGGTAGACTCAGATTTGTTCGTGGCATTGAAAAGGCTTTTGGATAGGCAGATGTATCTCGGAGACAATTTTGAAGGTGTGATGAAGAATGGGTCCACAGATTTCAAATCATTCAAGTAATGTATTCATTTGACTCTGCTGTATAATTTTGTCAAGTCTATCTGGGCCTAGTCTTTATGGAGCTGGGGTGCAGGTGAGGCCCCTCTTTGTACCTTCTTGTTAACGATGGTTTTCCTAATTGTGGGCTTTCTCTAAGTGGCTCAGGCGACATCTGTGTCGAAAATGGACAGAAGCATGACTGGATTAATGGGGAGAAAGCTGGCAAGGGAAGACAGGGTGGGACAAAGCCTGTCAAATAGGTGGATGCAGGTGAGGGGGCTGATCGGCACATTGGTAGAGTAAGTGGCAAAAGCTAAAGTTGAAAAGGTTATAAAACATGTCAGATAAGGAGAGGAGATGCGCGATGTTAAACTGGAGGGAGGTGCATGGGTGTAAGCACTGCCTGTATGCCCCTGTCTGTTTCTATCTACAGGGTGTTGTGTCCACATTAAGGAGAATGCCATCAGGAGGCATGGCCCCGATTCACCCTCCTACCCTTCCTTGCTCCTCGCATCCAACTTCTCCAGTTCCCTCCCAGTTATGCTGTTTGCCGAGCCTTTGTGGAAGGAGATGAGGAGAGATGTCTTTAGTCAGAGGGTGGTGTATCTACAGAATTCATTGCCACAAAAGGCTGTGGAGGCCAAGTAAGGGTTTTTTTTAAGGCAGAGATAGACAGATTCCTGATTAGTACGGGTGCCAGGGGTTTTGGGGAGAAGGCAGGAGAATGGAGAGTTAGATAGAGCTCTAGGGGCTAGTGGAATCAAGGGATATGGGGAGAAGGCTGGCACGGGTTATTGATTGGGGACGATCAGCCATGATCACAATGAATGGCGGTGCTGGCTTGAAGGGCCGAATGGCCTCGTGCACCTATTTTCTATGTTTCTATGTTTCGAATGGGGTTAGGTGGGAGGGATAGATCAGCCATGATTGAATGGCGGAATAGACTTGATGGGCCGAATGGCCTAATGCTACTTCTATTACTTATGACCTTCGAGCGGGCCCCGATGAGCCTTTGGGCAGGTTCCCAGTCCCACCAACCGAGCCTTTGGGCGGGCGTCGAGGTCTCAGAACCCGGTGAAGGACTCCGCAATGCGGCACCTCCTCTAAAAGTAATGTCTGCTAAAGGTAGACACAAAAACCTGCGGGATAGGCAGCATCTCCGGAGAGAAGGAAACATCACCCATTCCTTCCCTACAAATATGCTGCCCCTGTCCCGCTGATTTCAAAGTAATTCTTTTTCTGACCTATTTAAAGTTGGCAGAAGGTCTGTCTCGGCGAGGTTTTTCTGTGGTTACTTTGTACCACTTGCATGGACATGTCTGTTTCAGTGGACAGGGTTTAATATCCATAGCAAAAAGCATGGCATCTGGAGAGTTCACTGTGCTTTTGAAGTGTTGTCTTTATAGCCGAGATTTTGCTTTGCCAATGGACTAAGGACATATTTAATATGTTTTGCCATCCAGTATTACTGCAAACACACAATGAGTCTTCCTGAAGTTATTTCTCTTGGCAGTGTCCACTTGTCTGGGTATTTGTGCCCATCGCCTGCAAGTATTCCAACTGCTTCTGGATGAAGCACCAAAATCTTTGAAGCATTTCGGGTTCCACAAGGCTCAGTGCAACAAAAAGCAACAAAACGCAATCACGTAAAAAATTAACATAAACATTCATCACAGCGGCTCCTCCACATTCCTCACCGTGATGACAATAGACAATAGACAATAGGTGCAGGAGTAGGCCATTCGGCCCTTCGAGCCAGCACTGCCATTTACTGTGATCATGGCTGATCATCCCCAATCAGTAACCCGTTCCTGCCTTCTCCCCTAATCCCCTGACTCCGCTATCTTTAAGAGCTTTATCTAACTCTCTCTTGAAAGCATCCAGAGAATTGGCCTCCACTGCCTTCTGAAGCAGAAAATTTCACAGATTCATAACACTCTGGGTGAAAAAGATTTTCCTCGTCTCCGTTCTAAATGGCCAACCCCTTCTTAAACTGTGGCCCCTTGTTCTGGACTCCCCCAACATCAGGAACACGTTTCCTGCCTCTAGCGTGTCCAATCCGTAAATAATCTTATATGTTTCAATAAGATTCCCTCTAATCCTTCTAAATTCCAGTGCATACCAGCCCAAACGCTCCATTCTTTCAACATTTGAGAGTTCTGCCATCCCGGTAATTAACCTCGTGAACCTATGCTGCACTCCCTCAATAGCAAGAATGTCCTTCCTTAAATTTGGAGACCAAAACTGCACACAATACTCCAGGTGTGGTCTCACTAGGGCCCTGTACAACTGCAGAAGACCCTGTACACTTGCTCCTGTACTCAACTCCACTTGTTATGAAGGCCAGCATGCCATTAGCTTTCTTCACTGCCTGCTGTACCTGCGTGCATTACTTTCAGTGACTGATGAACAAGGAGACCCAGATTTTGTTGTACTTCCCCATTTCCTAACTTGAGAGCAATCAGATAATAATCTGCCTTCTTGTTCTTGCCACCAAAGTGGATTTATCCACATTCAACTGCATCTGCCACGCATCTGCCCACTCACCCAACCTGTCCAAGTCACCCTGCATCCTCATAGCATCCTCCTCACAGTTCACACTGCCCCCAGCTTTGTGTCATCTGCAAATTTGCTCATGTTAATTTTAATCCCTTCATGTAAATCATTAATATATATTGTAAATAGCTGCAGTTCCAGCACCGAGCCTTGCGGTACTCCACTAGTCACTGTGATGGAAGGCAATAAAGTCTTATTTTCATAATAATAATAATAATAATAATAATAATATTAATAATAATACCTTTATTATCATTCAAACAAACAGAGGTTTGAACAAAATTTCGATCCCTACAGTCATAACAGCAATATAAACATAATACACAATTAGCACAGTTTCACACAAGCATCCATCACAGTGAATCTCCAAACACCTCCTCATTGTGATGGAAGGCAAAGGTCTTATCTCTACCCTGTTCTTTGTCCTTCTCCCGTGTCTAGGCTCTTGATGTTAAAGATCCCGGCGGGGGATGGTAACCGCACCGGGTGGTGTAAGGCCCTGCGACGGGCCGATTCAAACTCCGCGATTCAGGGCGGGTAAAGTTGCCGTTGCGGGAGCTCCCGAAAATCGGTCTCCCGCCAGGGACTTGCGAGCTCCCAATTTTACCGTCCACAGGGCCTGCGGCTGAAGCCTCCGAAGCTCCGCAGTCGGCTCGCAGCCGCTGCGCCACCTCAGCCTCCGAGTCAGCCAGCTCCACAATGGTAATAGACAATAGACAATAGACAATAGGTGCAGGAGTAGGCCATTCGGCCCATCGAGCCAGCACCACCATTCAATGTGATCATGGCTGATCATCCCCAAACAGTACCCTGTTCCTGCCTTCTCCCCATATCCCCTGACTCCATTATTTTTAAGAGCCCTATCTAGCTTTCTCATGAAAGCATCCAGAGAACCTGCCTCCACCGCCCTCTGAGGCAAAGAATTCCACAGACTCACCACTCTCTGATAAAAAGTGTTTCCTCGTCTCCGTTCTAAATGGCTTACTCCTTATTCTTAAACTGTGGCCCCTGGTTCTGGACTCCCCCAACATCGGGAACATGTTTCCTGCCTCTAGCGTGTCCAAGCCCTTAACAATCTTATACGTTTCAATGAGATTCCCTCTCATCCTTCTAAACTCCAGAGTGTACAAGCCCAGCTGCTCCATTCTCTCAGCATATGACAGTCCCGCCATCCCAGGAATTAACCTTGTAAACTTACGCTGCACTCCCTCAATGTTCTTCCTCAAATTAGGGGACCAGAACTGCACACAATACTCCAGGTGTGGTCTCACTAGAGCTCTGTACAACTGCAGAAGGAACTCTTTGCTCCTATATTCGATTACTCTTTTTATAAAGGCCAACATGCCATTCGCTTTCTTCACTGCCTGCTGTATCTGCATGCTTACTTTCATAGACTGATGTACAAGGACCCCCATATCCCGTTGTACTTCCCCTTTTCCCAACTTGACGCCATTTAGATAATAATCTGCCTTCCTGTTTTTGCTACCAAATGGATAACCTCACATTTATCCGCATTAAACTTCATCTGCCACGCATCTGCCCACTCACCCAACCTATCCAAGTCACCCTGCATTCTCATAGCATCCTCCTCACAGTTCACACTGCCACCAGCTTTGTGTCATCTGCAAATGTGCTAATGTTACTTTGAATCCCTTCGTCCAAATCATTGATGTATATTGTAAATAGATGTGGTCCTAACGTGGCTGCTTGAGCACCGAGCCTTGCGGTACCCCACTAGTCACTGCCTGCCATTCTGAAAGGCACCGGTTAATCCCTACTCTTTGTTTCCTGTCTGCCAACCATTTCTCTTTCTATGTCAGCAGTTTACACCCAATACCATGTGCCCTAATTTTGCCCTCTAATCTCCTATGTGGGACCTTATCAAGTGCGTTCGCAGGCTCTGCAACTGGAGTTATTGGTACAGGGGAGGCATAAGAGCAGATGAAATGGAATTGGGAGATATAGAACAAATGAAAGAAAGATATGAAAAAAGCAATGATGATCAAGGAAAGGTTGAGCCCACAATGGTCCATTGATGGCTGTTTGGTAGATGATAACGAGTTATACGGAGAGCGAAACTCAACAGGACGACGTTGAAACTAGTACCATGACTAGGGTGGGGGAGGGACGGAGAGAGAGGGGATGCAAGGTTATTTGAAGTTAGACCCAGCTGTATGAACATTGATTTACCTAACGTCAAGTAACCTTTGCATCCCTTCTCCATTCCAGCCCCCCTCCCCCGCCCGAGCTTTGAAGACGTCTGAAGAAATGAGAATTAAGGGCCTGTCCTACCAGCATCCGACTCCATGCGATGAGCGCGATCAAACTAGAAGCGGGGGCCGCGCGGAGGTCGGGTGATCCCCTGTACAGGGCCGTTCCCACCAGCATGCGCCTGCATGCGGCGAGCGCGACCAAACCGACAGTAGGGGTCGCGCAGAGGTCGGGTGAGTGGCGCAACGCAGCGCAAAGTGAGGCTAACTTGGAGCGAAGTCTAAAGGTAAGTTCGCCAGGACAGAGAGGGGCACACAGAGAGGGGCACAGAGGCACACAGAGAGACGGCCACGGAGCCACACACACAGAGGGTCACGAAGGCACCTACAGAGAGGGTCACGGAGGCACGACGTCGAGGCGGTGTGTAATGCGTCGAGGCGACTGCGAGCCGACCAGCCGTTGCCGCGCGGAAATTTTGAACATAGTCAGTTTTTCGGAGCCCCGCGCATGTTGGGACGAACTCCGCATAATTCCGCATGGCTCCGGCGATCGAAGTGGGACCGGCCCCGCGACGCCGGACGGCTCAAGCAACCACGTTAGGTCGCGCTCACCGCATGGAGTTGCATGCTGGTGGGACAGGCCCTTAAGGGAAACCTCCCTCCTTCCTTGCACCCCTCCCACAACCCAGTCACCTTTCCACTCCTTGTAGACATACTTCCCATCCATGAGTCACATACCTCCCTCTTTCCCTTTCATCTATATCCTTGATCATTTCTCCTTGCCTGGCACATCTTTATCAACTTTATACATTTAATATTTATCACCTGCTCCTCTCCAATAACCCCCATGACTATAACCATGGTGGCGTAGCGGTAGAGTTGCTGCCTTACAGCAACGGAGACCTGGGTTTGATCCTGACTACGGGATGCTATCTATGTGGAGTTTTTACGTTCTCCCTGCGACCTTCGTGGGTTTTCTCCAGGTGCTGCGGTTTCCTCCCACACTCCAAAGACGTGCAGGTTTGTAGGTTAATTGGATTGGTAAAATTGTGAATTGTCCCTAGTGTGCATAGGATAGTGTTAGTGTGCGGGGATCACTGGTCGGCGCCGACTCGGTGGGCCAAAGGGCCGGTTTTCGCACTATATCTCTAAATGAAAAAGCGAAACTAAACTAAACCACATATTAGTTGCCAGGTTTTGGCCTACCGTCTTTTTTTTTCCAGCTTTCTTTACCTTGTTCCAAGTCTGAAGAAATTTTCCCAACTCAAAACGTTATCTATCCATTCCCGTTGCAGTCAGGTATATGGTGCCTGACCCACTGAATGCCTCCAGCTCTGTTGGAACTATTCTTATTCCCTTGTTTATGTGATCCTAGTTGACTCTAGTTACAAGGAAAACACATTTTAATATTTGTGGCCCTTTTAAGTCTCATTACAATTTATTAATCCTGCTCCTTCCATTTGCCCTACAGTAATTGGTCTAAATCGATATCAGATTTGGTTAGTGCACATGCATTGTCACGATCCATTCCCTCACCTCTCTCTTCCTCTGAAGGAGGGACCAGTTCATGTTAATTTCCACCCAGGGTCTCCTGTGCTGCTAGAGATGTCTAGGTACACAAATGGTACACAAAATAGAACCCATAGCGAAGGAAATAGGCAACATTTCAGGCCGAAACCCTTCTTCAGGGTTTCGGCCCGAAATGTTGCCTATTTCCTCCGCTCCATAGATGCTGCTGCACCCGCTGAGTTTCTCCAGCATTTTTGTGTACCTTCGATTTTCCAGCATCTGCAGTTCCTTCTTAAACACATACGACTTCCCATTCCGCCAATGGTAATTTGGCCGCATCTGTATTGCCAAAATCTCTGCTCCCTTCTGAAGGGGTGAACAATTCACGTTGGTTTCAACCAAGAACCTCCAAATCATGGATCCTATGCTGCTGGAAGTGTCTGAGAGGACTAGACTGTCCCTTCACATTCTGCCAAGTGTTGGGGCATAAGCTGGGGCAAACTTCTTCCCATTGCTGTTCCATTAACTTGTAAATCTAATTTGACATTTTATTCAGAATAATTTGTTAGCCCAGATAAAGTGGTGTGACTGGAGCTATATCTGGTCAGTCCTGATACTTTGAGCTGCCTGTATGTCCCTGTCTGTTTCTGTTTATTTATAAGGTTTTGATGCCCATGGGAAAGATCATGGCATCAGCAGACACAGTCAGGGAGAACATAGTTCTTGTAAAGTGTGTTTTTGATGCAGCTGGGATGTTACTGTGCCAGTGGATTAAGAAAGTAGTCAATGTATTCTGCTACCCTGTAGGATTCACTACTTTAGGCACATTGGTCCTTTTTGGAGAGACATCTCCATGCACTTTCCACAGGTGGAAAGTTATGATTATGCAGCACAGAAAGAGGCCCTTTGGCCCAACTTGACCATGCTAACCCAAGGCATCCCACTACACTAGTCCCCTTGCCCACCTTTGGCCCATATCCCTTTAAACATTTTCTATCCATGTCCCTGGTGTCTTTTAAATGTGTAGGAAGGAACTGCAGATGCTGGTTTAAATCGAAGATAAACACAAAAAGCTGGAGTAACTCAGTGGGTCAGGCAAGGAGAAAAGTAATAGGTGACGTTTTGGGTCGACACGAAACATCACCTATTCTTTGTCTTTTAAATGTTATAGTTTCTGCTCCAATTGCAGAATTCTGCTCCATTCTATATGCCCACCAGCCTTTGCATGGAAAACGTTGCCCCTCTAATCTGGATGCCTCAGCTATGAGCAGCTACAGGACCATATCTAATTTAGCATTTCTGGCAAAGATCATTGAAAGGGTAGTTCATAAACAAATTTACAGCTTTATGATCCAAAACAATATTTTTAATGTTTTCCAGTCAGGATTTCGGCCACATCACAGCACTGAGACTGCACTTACTAAGGTCCTAAATGACATACATCTAAACAGTGATGCATCAAAAGCTTCAGTTTTGGTACTCCTAGATCTCAGTGCTGCTTTTGATACGGTGGACCATAACATACTGCTTGACAGACTGGAGAAGTGTGTAGGACTCTCTGGTTCTGTGCTGGACTGGTTCAAATCCTACTTGACAGATCAGGATTATTTTGTTTCCCTTGGTAATTATGAATCAGAACATACAAAACTCACATGCGGGGTTCCCCAGGGCTCCATTCTTGGACCCATCTTGTTCAATATTTACATGCACCCCCTAGCTCAGATCATAGAGTATTTTAACATATCCTACCATACTTATGCCGATGACACACAACTTTATATCGCAGTGTCACCGCATGACCATAGTCCCCTACACTCACTGAGTCAGTGTGTCAAACAAATCAATCAGTGGATGAACCAGAATTTCCTCCAGCTCAATGCAAATAAGACAGAAATTATTGTCCTTGGTCCCAAAAATACAAGGCTAGAGATGAGTGCTCAACTTGACTCAATTGCACTGAAAACCACAGACAAAGCCAGAAACCTTGGTGTAGTTATAGACTCGGATTTGAATTTTAACAGCCATATAAAGACCATTACCAAATCTGCCTATTACCATCTAAAAAACATTGCAAGAATCAAGGGATTTCTGTCCAAAGAAGACACTGAAAAACTTGTTCATGCATATATCTTCAGTAGGTTAGATTATTGTAATGGTATCTTTACAGGTCTCAGTAAAAAATCAATTAAACAACTGCAGCTTATCCAGAATGCCACTGCCAGAGTCTTGACCAACACCAAGAAAATGGACCACATTACACCTGTCCTTGCACTGGCTCTCTGTGTGTAAAAGGATAGATTTTAAAATTCTGTTAATGGCTTACAAGGCACTGAATGGTCTGGGTCCAAAATACATCTGTGACCTACTTGTTGTATATGAGGCACCTAGACTCCTCAGGTCTTCGAGGACAGGTTTACTCTGTGTTCCCAGGGTCAGAACTAAAAAGGCTGAAGCAGCGTTCAGTTTCTATGCTCCACACCTGTGGAACAAGCTCCCGGAACATCTGAGGTGTGCACAGATTGTAACCTCATTTAAATCAGGCCTAAAAACACTGTTGTTTACTGTAGCTTTTTCATAACCCAACATGCAGGTAATCTTAATCTTCTAATCTTAACGCTTTTATGAGCTTTTAAAATTTTTTAAATATTTTAGTGACTTTGTTTTATTTTTTTTTGTTAATATTTTTTTATTAGAAGTTAATGCATATTGATACATATTAAGATAATTTAAAATGTAAGAAAAAAAAGAGAAACAAAAGAATTTACTATTCATCACATACATTCTTAATATTTATAAAATTTAGTCATTCTTGTTTATACTTCTACATATTTTTTAAATTATTTTTAATAAAGAAGGAAATTAATAGAAAGAAATAATAAAAGAAATTAAAATAATAATAAAAATAGAAAATCAATAATGTGAGTGGAGTTTTAAACATTCTATTCTACATTGGAGATATATCAGTGATCTATTATATATAATTCTTCATCCATTCCCCGTCCAGGTTTCAGTCAGGCCTTCGAACCGAGCCCATTTGTCCCTTTAGATAATCAATAAATGGAGACCATGTTCCTCTAAACTGATCTAGCCTGTCCGAGAGGACAAGTCTTAATCTTTCCAAATGAAGTGTTTCCGACATTTCTGTAAATCACATTTTAATAGTGGGGTTGGTAGGATCTTTTTGCAAAATTTTAGTATTAATTTTTTACCAATTATTAAACTATAATCGATAAAAAATCATTGTTTTGTTGTTAGTAATTGATCAGTTTCTAATATACCTAATATAATTAATTTAGAATCTGGATATAGATTTGTTTTAACTACCTTCGAAATTATCTTAAAAAGTTCTGACCAAAAATTAGTAATTTTAATACATTTGGTAAATGAATGCGTTAGGTTGGATTCTAGGTGTTGACATTTGTCACATATAGCAGAAACATTTGGAAAAATTCTATTTAGTTTGGACTTTGAGAGATGTAATCTATGTAAAATTTTAAATTGTATCAGAGAGTGTCTGGCATTTAATGAGCAGTAGTGTATATGTTGTAAACTTTCCTCCCATACTTCTAAACTAATTGATTGTCCTAATTCACTTTCCCATGCTTGCCTATATATTTCCAACGGTGGTGCATCATTTTCCAATAAAATATTATAAATATATGATATTAATTTTTCTGTGTTCGGATGTTTATTTAAACATTCATCTAGAATTTCTGTCTTTCTATTTCTAAATTCTTGTATATTTGATTTAACATAATCTCTAATTTGTAAATATCTAAAATATTCTTTTGAGTGTAGTCCATATTTTTGTTGTAATTCTTGAAATGAAAGAAAAAGCTTTTCCCTATAGAGATCCCGTATCTTATTAATTCCATAATTTTTCCATTGTGAAAAACCTTTATCCATCCTAGAGGGTTTAAAAGTGATATTGTTTGCAATATGAAGATCCAGTGGTATACATTCCAATTTTAAAGATTTTTTAAATTGTTTCCAAATACGTATCCCATTTTCTATTATTGGGTTTCCTCTATAAGTTTTTTAATGTAATTTGGTATTAGCAAATATAATCGAGCTAATTTCAAAAGGTAGGCAGTTTTCCTTTTCCAATTTTAATCAATTCGGCTGTATATCTAATTCTTCCAACGAAAAATTCATATTTTTAATATAAACTGCCCAATAGTAAAACATAAAATTAGGCAACGCTAAACCTCCACTTATTTTTGCTTTACATAGATGTTTCTTATTTATTCTATGGTTCTTATAATCCCAAATAAAATTTGTAATTATAGAATCCACCTTCTTAAAAAATTTTTTGGGAAGATATATCGGGATCATTTGAAATAAATATAATAATTGCGGGAGAAAGATCATTTTTATCACATTTATTTTACCTAACATTGAGATAGGTAATATTTTCCAATATAGAATATTCTTAAGTAATTTATTCAATAAAGGTGGGAAATTAGATTTAAATAAAGAGTCATGTCTTTTTGTTACATAAATTCCAAGATATTTAATTTTTTCATTTGCTATCGTAAAAGGGAATCGTTGTAATATGTGTGAGTTATTTCCCATTATTGACATAAGTTCACTTTTATTCCAATTAATTCTATATCCTGAGAGTAGACCAAATTGAGTTATTAAATCTAGCAGGGTAGGTATACTAATTTCAGGCTTTGTAATATAGAGTAATACATCATCTGCGTATAAAGAAATTTTATTTTCCGTTTCTTTGGTTTCATACCCATATATTTCAGGGTGTAGTCTCACACGCTGTGCTAATGGTTCTATTGCTAACGCAAAGAGTAGTGGTGATAGCGGACAACCTCTGAATAAGTTAAATTTAGTTGATAACATTTGATTTGTTTGTATTCTAACTGTCTGATTGGTGTATAATAATTTGACCCACGTTATAAACTTTTCTCCTAGCTGGAAGGATTCCAAAACCGAGAATAAATAAGACCATTCAACCTGATCAAAAGCTTTCTCTGCATCTAATGAGATAATTGCTAGGTCTTTACTGGTATTTCTTTTTGAGTATATAATGTTAAATAATCGTCTCAGGTTATATGAAGAGTATCGTTTTGGTATAAATCCAGTCTGGTCTGGGTGTATTATTTTGTTGATCACCATATTTAATCTTCGTGCTAATATTTTAGTTAATATTTTTTGATCAGTGTTTAAAAGAGCTATGGCTCTATACGATCCTGGGTCCTCCAAATCTTTATCTAATTTAGGTATTAATGTAATAATAGATTCATTTAATGTTCCAGGCAATTTCTGTTGTGTATAAATGTGTTCATAAAGTGTATTTAACCGTGGTATCATTAAATCATCAAATATTTTATAAAATTCCGAACCAATTCCATCCGGTCCTGGTGCTTTACCATTTTTTAATGACCTAATAGATTCTTCGATTTCTTTAATTGTTATTTCAGCGTTTAATGATTCTCTGTCTTCCATATCTAATTCCTTTAAATTACAATTTTTTAGAAATGTTTCTATTCCTATATGATTTTCTAACCTTTTGACTGAATATAAATTTTTATAATATTGCAGAAATCTCTTGTTAATGTCTTTGGTTTGTGTTAATAATTCCCCTGTATCTGATTTAACCCTATGGATTATTTTTTCTCCCTCCAATTTTCTTAATTGACGAGCAAATAATTTTTGTGGTTTATCTCCAAATTCAAATTGTATTTGTTTTGTATATTGATAACGTTTTACAACTTGGTCTGATTATATTTAATTTAATTTATATTTCAATGCAGAGATTTTATTATGTTTAATCATGGTTTGATTAGCAGCGTTTTCTATATCTAGTTGCTTAAGAGCCTGTCCCACTAGCGCGCGATTAGACGCGACAAGCGCGACAAATTCGGACGCGGGGGTCGCGTGGGGGTCAGGCGATCCCGGTGCGAGTGAAGGGCCTGTCCCACTAGCGCGCGATTACACGCGCGACGTCCGAAGGAAGGACGTTATTTTTCATCACGTGACGATGCGCATGAGCATGCGCGTTGCACGACGTCGGGCAGTGACGTCATCACGCAACGCCACGCTGAAGATGCACAACGTCAAAACGTCATCACGTTAATCACGTTCTGCGCGACAGGATTTTGCCGCGCGTAATTTTTTAAGCAGTGTCGGTTTTTGGACACTACGCGCGATGTCGACACCAGCTACACACAACTCGACGAGACTCCGGCGATCGCAGTGGGACAGGGTCACGCGAGGCCGGGCGACTAAAGCGACCACGGTAGGTCGCGCTTGTCGCGTCTAATCGCGCGCTAGTGGGACAGGCCCTTTAATCTCTTTTTCCAATGACTGCTGTATCCTCCGATTCTCTTTGTTATAAAATGCTTGAGAAGATATCATAATTCCATGTGTATATGCTTTAAAAGTTTCCCATAGTAGTAACGGGGATATTTCTGGTTTGTCATTTGTTTCAAAGAAGATCTCAATCTGTTTTGTAATGTATTCTTGAGTTGTTTTGTCCTTTAAAATTTGTGGGTTGGGTCTCCATTGTCCCTGATTCCCCATTTTTCCAGTTATTTTAATCATAAAAGATAATGGTGCATGATCTGAAATTATAATATTGTGGTATTTTGAATTATAAGTGAGTGGAATAAGTTTTGAGTCTACTAGAAAGTAGTCTATTCTTGAGTATGTTTTATGTACTGATGAGTAAAATGAGTATTCTCGTCCCGTTGGGTTTTCCATTCTCCAAACATCCATAATGTTGCTCGAATCTATATATGCATTTATTAGATCGCTAGAATGCGATTTAGTTTTCCGTTGTCTTGATGATCTGTCTAAGTAAGGATCTAATGTACAATTTAGATCTCCTCCAATTATTAAATTGAATTGTGGTAGTTCTGGGATAGTATTTAGTATTTTCCTAAAAAACGATGGACTGTCAAAATTTGGGCCGTAAATGTTAACAAAAATCATTTTTTGTGTATATAATTCTCCTGTTATGATAATATATCTGCCCTCCTTATCTGTTATAGTTGAAGTATGTTTAAATAAGGTACCTTTACGGATTAATATTGCTACGCCTCTTGACTTTGTTTTATTATACATGCAATTGTCTTATTGCTTGTTACGTAATTTTTGATTTTGGCTATTTTGTTGTCCTGTGTTGTATTGTGGTTCTGCAATGTTTTTAAACTATGTTATTCTTTTGTTTCTTTTGTAAAGCACTAGGAATTGCAGCTTGTATGAATGGTGCTATATAAATAAACTTGCCTTGCCTTGCCTCTGATACTTATTAAAGCTATTAAACGGGAGAAAGCATTTTATCGGGATGCACCACAGCATGGGTTGGGAACAGCTCCATCCACGACCAGAAGAAATTGCAGAGAATTGTGGACGCAGCCCAGACCATCATCCTAACCAACCTCCCTTCCATTAACTCCATTTATACCTTACGCTACCTTGGCAAGGCCAGTAGCATAATCAAGGACGAGTCGTATCCCGGCCATTCCCTGAAGCGTGAAAATGCACACCTCCAGATTCAGGGAGTTTCTTCCCAGCTGTTATCAGGCAACAGAACCATCCTACCACAACCAGAGAGAAGTGCTGAACTACTATCTACCTTATTGGAGACCCTCGGACTACCTTTGATCAGACCTATACTGGCTTTACCTTGCACTAAACGTTATTCAAGTTATTCCCTTTGTCATGTACTTGTACACTGCGGATGGCTCCATTGTAAACAGGTATTGTATTTCGGTTGACTGGTTAGTACACAACAAATGCTTTTCACTGTACCTCTGTACACTTGTCAATAAACTAAACTCAACTCAAATAAATGGCTTCAGCTTCATGAGATACATCAGAAAGGTTAGCTTACAACTCGTTATTACTAATTACATTTTAGTTAGAGGCCGATATATGGGAAATCAGTCTACCTCTTTGGAAACACTAAGCGAGTTTGATATTACAACTGCATATGCCCAGGTCAAGGGGTCATTTGGGATAAACATTCTCGCCAGCTGAGCTACTATGTGTGTACGGACCTGCGTATTTGTTTCAATGAGATTTATAAATAAATCTATCCGTCAAATGTGTGAGCAGTAGGCCACAGCAAACTGCAGGCAGCACAAATCCACACTTGTATCTATTTAAATTATTGACTGAATACAGCACCAGCCTTGAAAATGCAAGAATGCCTGGAATTAACCTGTAAATTATTAAATCCATGGCATTAACCCGAGTCACAGCCATTCAAATTCAATATTGAATATGAATTACAAGTTGTGTTGTCAACCAACTTGAGACAGTCCTTACATTCCTATCTAAAGAGGATTTCCAAAGTCTACAGAGTGATTTAGGCCAGTTGGAAAAATGGGCTGAAAGATGGCAGATGGAGTTTAATGCTGATAAATGTGAGGTGCTACACCTTGGCAGGACAAATCAAAATAGGACGTACATGGTAAATGGTAAAGAATTGAAGAATACAGTTGAACAGAGGGATCTGGGAATAACCGTGCATAGTTCCTTGAAGGTGGAATCTCATATAGATAGGGTGGTAAAGAAAGCTTTTGGTATGCTAGCCTTTATAAATCAGAGGATTGAGTATAGAAGCTGGGATGTAATGTTAAAATTGTACAAGGCATTGGTGAGACCAAATCTGGAGTATGGTGTACAATTTTGGTCGCCCAATTATAGTAAGGATGCCAACAAAATAGAGAGGGTACAGAGGAGATTTACTAGAATGTTGCCTGGGTTTCAACAGCTAAGTTACAGAGATAGGTTGAATAAGTTAGGTCTTTATTCTCTGGAGTGCAGAAGGTTAAGGGGGGGCTTGATAGAGGTCTTTAAAATGATGAGAGGGATAGACAGAGTTGATGTGGACATGATTCGCCCTTTGAGAATAGGGAAGATTCAAACAAGAGGACATGACTTTAGAATTAAGGGACAGAAGTTTAGGGGTAACATGAGGGGGAACTTCTTTACTCAGAGAGTGGTAGCGGTGTGGACTGAGCTTCCAGTGGAAGTGGTGGCGGCAGGTTCGTTGGTATCATTTAAAAATAAATTGGATAGGCATATGGATGAGAAGGGTATGGAGGGTTATGGTATGAGTGCAGGCAGGTGGGACTAAGGCAAAAAAAATTGTTCGGCACGGACTTGAAGGGCCGAGATGGCCTGTTTCCGTGCTGTAATTGTTATATGGTTATATGGTTATAAATAACCTTCTTGGATTGAAGGAAACGAGGAGAAGGTGCAGTGTAGGTTGGAAAGTTCAGATTGGATTTGAACAGGCTGGTTAAACTTTCGAGGTGTGTTGGCTTAAATAAAGATGCTGTCACTTTAATCTCTGGGGTTGGTTCCAGTCTGTCAGGGCACACAGTTGGGAGCCGGGTCCAGGTGACCGGGCCGTGATAATTATGAGAATTTGCAGACACTGGACCGCAGCCAAACGAGAGGCTTAACTCAGGAGTGGGTCGCAGCTCCCCAGCTGATGGGACCTGTTCTCGCTCTCTTTGAAGGAGGCGCCGCCAACCCCAGCGAGTGGCGGGAGCAAACCCGTAATATGAGTGGGAGCATTTTCTCATTTTGTCGACCGTTGGCGTGGGGGATCTGGGAGATTCCTTGCGTTTATTGAGATACCAAACTTGCTTATTGGTCTGTTTGCAGCAAGCAGTATTCACTTCCATGAATCTCACAATAATTTTACAGGGCGAGGTGCTACTGTCTCCCAAGCAGCCTTGATCCACTGCAGTATGAAACTTAGAAACATAGAAAAATAGGTTTCTTCGAGCTAGCACCACCATTCAATATGATCATGGCTGATCATCTAAAATCAGTACCCCGTTCCTGCTTTTTCCCCATATCCCTTGATTCCTTTACTCCAAGAGCTATATCTAACTCTCTCTTGAAAACATCCAGTGAAATGGCCTCCACTGCCTTCTGTGGTAGAAAATTCCACAGATTCACAACTGTATGAAGAAATGCTTCCTCATCTCAGTCCTAAATCAAGTCAAGTCAAGTTTTATGCATCACTTGCACATAAAGTGCAAGTGAAATGAATTTGCCAGCAGCGGTACAATAACAAAGAACACACAATACCCAATAATAATTTAACACAAACATCCACCACAGCATTCATCACTGTGGTGGAAGGCACAACATTTGGCCAGTCCTCCTCCAATTTCCCCCGTGCTCGGGACCTCAACCCTCTGCAGTCGCCGCTGCAGGCGTCCAGATGTTCTGACAAGGTAAGTCCAGGTAAGTCCTGAATCAGTGTCTCCCCACCGGAGACCAAGGCTTCAAGATGGTGTAGGCCGCAGGCCGGCGGTCGAAGATCTAAGGTCCCCACCGCACCGCAGCCAGAGGCACAGCAGACCGCAGGGACGGCAGTCAGAGCTCCTCTCCAGGGGTCCCTGGTTAGGGACCCTGCTCAGGCTGGTAAGTCCACGTCGCACCCGCGGTAGAAGTAGGCCGCGGGCCAGCGGTCGAAGCTCTTCTCCTCCCGGGTCCCCAGCGAGGGAACCCAGGCCCAGGACGCCGCCAGCTGGAGCTCTGCAGACCGCGGTTTCAGGCTGCAGCGGGCCAGCGAATGGAGCGCTCCCCTCCGGCGACCCCCAGCGAGGGCTCGCCCGCTCCGCGACGAGAGTCCGCGCTGCGCCCGCAGCTGAAGACCCGGGAACGTCTCCGGGAAAGGCCGCACCGATCCTCGATGTTAGGCCACGGGGGAGGCAACATGGAAAAAGTCGCCTCTCTGTGGAGGAACCAACCAAAACGGTTTCCCCCTTACACCCCCACACCACCCCCCACACAAGACACACCAAGAGACATTAAAAACATTAAAAACATACATTTAGACACACTAAAAAAACAAAAAAAGTAGAAAAAACCTAACACGCTGCTGGCTGGGCTGCCGGCTTGCAGCGCCCCCACCGACCACTGGCCTACGCCTTATTCTTAAACAGTGACCATTGGTTCTGATCTCCCCCAACATCGGGAACATTTTTCCTGCATCTAGCCAGTCCAATCCTTTAAGAATTGTATATGTTTCTATTAGATCCCCTCTCATTCTTCTAAACTCCAGTGAATACAAGCCCAGTCGACCCATCATATGTCAGATGCGCCATTGTGGGAATTAACTTGGTGAACCTACGCTACATTCCCTCAATAGCAAGAATGTCCTTCCTCAAATTAGGAGGCCACAATTGCACACGATACTCCAGGTGCGGTCTCACCAGGGCCCTGTACAACTGCAGTAGAACCCCCTTGCTCCTAAACTCAAATCCTGTCACAATGAAGGTCATAATGCCATTAGCTTTCTCACTGACTGCAGAGCCTGCATGATTACTTTCAGTGACTGATGTACAAGGACATCCAGGTCTCGTTGCACATCACCTTTTCCTTTTCTGACACCATTCAGTCTGAAGAAGGGCCTGGTCCCGAAACATCACCCATTCCTTCTCTCCAGAGATGCTGCCTCACCCGCTGAGTTACTCCGGCATTTTGTGTCTACCTTTGATTTAAACCAGCATCTGCAGTTCTTTCATACACCATTCAGATAATAATCTGCCTTCCTGTTTTTGCCACCAAAGTGGATAACCTCGCATTTATCCACATTATATTGCTTCTGTTATAAATAACTATCACTTTCCATCCTAATGCAGAATTCAACCATATTATGGTCACTGTAGCCCACTCTGCATGACAAGATCACAACGTAATCCTTCTTCATTACACAATACCCAGTCACGGATGGCCTATCCTCTTGTCGGTCCTTCTACATATTGGTACATATTGGCTGCTACCAATTTGGTTGGCCCAATCTATATGTAGATTAAAGTCACCCATGATAGCTGCTGTACCTTTGCTACACACAAAGGGGGATGGGGGGGGGGTTCCATTACATATAAAATCGCTCAGTTTTAATATAAAATATTGTGATATTTTTTGTGGGGGTTGGGCCAGGGGAGGAAAGGAGTGGGGAAACAGGGAGATAGAGGGAGAGGAGGGCGATAGGGAGAGAAGAGGGCTTATGGAGGTAGGGAGGGGCTGAGGGTAGGGGAAAGGAGAGGGAGGGAGAGGTGAGGGAGGGAGGGAGGGGAGGAGGGGAGGAGGAGTGGGGAAAGAAAAGGGAGGGTGAAGAGGATGGGGAGGGAGTGCCTGGGATGAGGGGGAATGGAGGAGGATAGGGGTAGGAAGAGGGATGGCGAGGTACAGTTGAGGAGGCTTGCAGTGACTCGTATCACAACAGGGATCTCAGGCGTCACAACGAGAACCCGTCAGCCGCACTTGTGCATTTGAGGGCTATGGTTGAATGGTGGAATATTGTGTTGGGCGAACGGGGCTCAACGGGTCTCACTTAGACTAGTATATATATCTATATCATTAAAAGTCTCATCTTGACCACTTCCTGTCTGTGCTGTATATTGATTTTAGAAAAAACACTACTATGATTTTTTGGGCATCTTACTCACAGTCCTCCTCCGCGGAGCAGGCCCCGAGGATTTTTGCCATAGATGAAAAATGAAAAAGTTATGAGTGTTTAAAAAACCTTGAGATCCTCTCGCCTGTCAATCACTGTGATGAAAGTAATGCCCCTTCTGGGAGGGCAGCACTATAAAACCCTGGATGCCTGAACATGACTCAGTCACTCTGCAAGATCATGAGAGAGAGGCTACAACTCTCATTCAAGGCCGTGAATCAACTGAAATGTGAGTCTGCAATGTACTTGCAATTAATGATTTGTTAGCCCTTAATGAAAAAGAAATGAGTTGTTTGGCCTGCCCAGTGCTTGAAATTGCAATGGAAATGAAATGATAATGCAATGAGCCATTTGGCTTGGCCTGCCCTGTACTTGAAACTACAATGGCAATGGAAATTAAATGAAAATGCAATGAGCTATTTGGCTTGGCCTGCCCTGTGCTTGAAATTGCAATGGCAATGGAAATGCAATGAAAATGCAATGAGCTATTTGGCTTGGCCTGCCCTGTGCTTGAAATTGCAATGGCAATGGAAATGAAATGAAAATGCAATGAGCTGTTTGGCTTGGCCTGCCCTGTGCTTGAAATTGCAATGGCAATGGAAATGAAATGAAAATGCAATGAGCGGTTTGGCTTGGCCTGCCTCGTGCTTGAAACTGCAATGGCAATGGAAATGAAATAGTAAGGTTAAACGAGAACTTACCTGTTCGAAGTTTGATCTTTATTTTATGAGGAGTTACGATGAGGGATTACGTGAAGAAGCCCCGCCTGGCGCTTGATCGGCATACTTCAAAGCAGTGGCATGAAAAACACAGAACCAATAGCCGGAGTAAGATAGTAAGGCTCAACATAGACTAGAACTACCAGATGATCATTTATATTATGAGGGTTGGGAGCGGAGGGCACGTAATCCCTCATCGTAACTCCTCATAAAATAAAGATCAAACTTCGAACAACTAAGTTCTTGTTTAATCTTACTATTGTACTTCGGAGTCACGTGAGTGACTATGTGAAGATTTTAAAGCTCTGTGTTTTTTATGTCGTAGATTCATTCCATACGACACTCTGTTTAGTCAATACAGTAGTGAGTAAATAATATATATTTAAAACATTGTTTCAATTTATGTAATACATTTTTTAATCATAAAAATAACAATTTATAATAACACCTCTATCCCAGGGGAAAATTTCACAACAAAAGTGATAATGATATCAAATGATAACATAAATCGATAATATAAATCGATAATATAAAACAAAGCAAGCATTTAAAGAGAACCCAACACTGCGTGTCCAAATCCTGGCACCGTGACAACAGGTTTATCGTAGAACTTTGAAAAAGCTTCTTCTTTACACCACCCTGCGGCCTCTAAAATTTGATCGAGTGGTACGTCCTGTACCTTCGCCACGGACGTAGCTGCAGCCCTAGTGGAGTGAGATTTAAACACATCAGTGTCTACTCCTGCTAAATCTAAAACCTGTTTTAACTAACTAGAAATGGTTTGAACTGAAACTTTTGTATGCGGTTTTTTGTGCGTTATCAGTAACGTTGTCTCAGCACCTCGGAGACTCTTGGTTACTTCAATATATTGAGTTAAATGCTTAACTACAATGTTTGATCGACAGGGTATGCTTTAAACATTACCTTGGTTCCAGTTTTTCCTGGTCTGCTTTGTTTGATCAGATCATAAACATAAAACACAATGTTATCTGAAGCCACATGCATGCAATCTAACCGTAACATTTGCAAAGTTTGTACTCTTTGAGCTGACGCTAATGCCATTAACATTACTACCTTGAATGTTAACCTCTGCAAAGACATTGAAGTAATTGGAGTCCATTGCCTAAGCAAAGTAAGAACAATGCTAACATCCCAAATTTCTGTATATCTGGGCTTGGGAGGATTTTTATTAAAAATTCCTTTAATAAACCGGGATATTAATGGGTGAGACCCAATTGAATCTCGATCAGAAATTTGTCCTAAATAGGACGACAAAGCTCTACGAGCACTATTAACAACACTATAACTTAAATGCTCATCAAAATGTAACCCAGCAAGGAACTCCAATACATTTGATATGTTCGCAGTATGATAAGATATCTTTGACTGTCTACAGAAGACTTCCCATTTCTTTATATGCGACATATATTGTTTTTTAGTACTATTTCTCCAAGCTGCAGCTATAACATCCATGGTCCTATCCGACAGTCCAAGCCCTTGCAATGGTCTGGTCAGAACCTGCAGATTAACAAATTCATATGATCATGCAATGGATGAATTTCTTTTGCTACTGGTTGTATCAACAAATCGTTGCAACTAGGAATCGTCATACCTGGTTCAGTAATCATTTTAAGCATCAATGGGAACCATGACTGTGTAGGCCAATTTGGAACCACCAAAATGCCCTTGGCAGCGTCTTGCGCTATTTTCTTGAGACATTGCCCAATCAGACAGAATGGGGGAAAAGCAAAAAAGAACATATTCCCCCAATGTAGTGAGAAAGCATCCACCGCTACTGCTCCTGGATCGTGTTCCCAAGACACGTATTTGGGCAATTGGTGATTTAATCTAGATGCAAACAGATCAATGTCTGGTAATCCATACCGACTGACAATATGTTGGAAAATTTGTGGATTTAACATCCATTCTGTACTGTCTTTAAATTTTCTTGATCTTTTGTCTGCCACAATATTGTCTCTCCCTGGGAGATAAATAGCTGAAAGCCAAATATTCTTACCAATACACCAATGCCACATCTGGTTTACCAGATGATCACATGATAATGATCTTACTCCACCCATGTGATTGATATATGCCACAGCTGTGGTATTGTCTACTTGTAATTGGACATGCAAATCCTTCATAGTAGAACAATAAGCTTTTAATCCATAAAAAGCTCCAAGTAACTCCAAATAATTTATACCATATGTTTGGAGAAACAAATCCTCTTGGACAGTATCGGTACCGGCTCCGCAATAATCTGCTGTCCCGACTGTTTTTCTTCTCCTCCCCGGGATGCACGTTTTACCCGCGATCTTTTCGGAGATTTCTCCATTTTATTTTTTTTAAACTCCTCCTGGACTTTACCCACCAGCCTCACGGAGTTTGAAATGCCCTGGAAGTAAAATAATTTACTTACCTGCGGGCCTGTTCCTTACCGCTGGTGGAACTGCGCTCTGCAGCTCTTTCCCTACCGGCAGCGTCGACGTAATGCCGATCAAGCGCCAGGCGGGGCTTCTTCACATAGTCACTCACGTGACTCCGAAGTAAAATGAAAATGCATTTCCATTTTGGGTTTATTTTTATTTTTTTTAATGTTTATTTTATTAGAAGCAATTGTAGAAGAAGAAAGCAATCAGCATAACAATTATACAATTTTCGTACAGCTTCAGTTTTAACATTTTATAAACTGATAAAAAAACTAAAAGGGAAAGAATGAAGAGAAAGAAGAAAGATACAAAAAAGAGAGAAGAAAAAACCCCTGAACTGACAAAGATGTGAGAGCAAAAAAGAGAAAAAACAGAGATATGTCCCACTATCCTTCCCTACACCCAAAGTCAAAGTCAAACATCGATATATGCAGTTCCAAACGAAATTCCGTTGCATTTGGCTCCCTGTACAACACGATAATTAACAGAAGGATAAACATGGATAAAATGAATAAAAGGATAAATAGACAATGGTGGCAGCCCATTACATGGCATTCAGGAGTCTGATGGCTCGTGGGAAGAAGATGTTGCAGAACCTTGATGTTCTACTCCTTATGCTGCGATATCTTTTGCCCGAGGGCAGCAGAGTGAACAGTCCGTGATGGAGATGTGTGGGGTCTTTTATAATACTGCTGGCCTTAGACACGCAACGTTTGGTCGCAACATCCCCGATTGAGGGGAGAGAGGTCCCGATGATTTTTTCCGTTGTCCTCACCACTCTCTGCATGAACTTCCAGTCAGAGGCTTTACAGTCCCCAAACCAGACAGAGATACAGCTGGTCAAAATACTCTCTATGGTGCCCCTGTAGAAAGTGGTGAGGATGGGATGGGGAAGGTGAGCTCTTCTCATCCGGCGCAGAAAGTGCAACCGCTGCTGCGCTCTCTTAACTGTTGATGAGATGTTATTCGACCAGGTCAGACTGTTAGTGATCTGCACCCCCAGGAACTTTGTGCTACTGACCACCTCCACATCGCTGTCATTGATGTGAAGTGGTATGGGACTCTGCCGGTTTTTCCTGAAGTCGACGATGACCTCCTTTGTTTTTTCGACATCCAGGATCAGGTTGTTCGTATTGCACCAGTCCACCAGTTGTTTCACCTTCTCCCTGTAAGCCAGCTCATTGTCGTCCCTGATGAGGCCCACCACTGTTGTGTCATCTGCGTACTTCATGATGTGGTTTGTACTAAACCTGGCACAACAGTCGTGGGTCATCAGGGTAAACAGCAGTGGACTCAGGACACAGCCCTGAGGGGAGCCGGTGCTCAGAGAGATGGTGTTGGAGGTGTTATTTCCAACCCTCACAGACTGGGGTCTGTCAGTGAGGAAGTCCAGTAGCCAGTTACACATGGGGGTGCCGAGGCCCAATGGAACCAGTTTGCTTATCAGGTGCTGGGGGATAATTGTGTTGAATGCTGAACTGAAATCCACGAACAGCATTCGCACATAGGTGTTCTTCTCCTCTAAATGTTCCAGGCTCAGATGGAGTACGGAGGATATAGTGTCCTCTGTGGAGCGGTTTGGCCTGTAAGCAAACTGGTATGGGTCAAGTGTGGAGGGGAGTCTGGAGGTAATATGGTCCCTGACCAGCCTCTCAAAGCATTATGGGGGTGAGTGCTACAGGGCGGTAGTCGTTGAGACATTGTATGTTGGATTTTTTTGGCACTGGAATGATGGTGGCAGTCTTGAAACATAATGGGACGTCAGCCTGGTTCAGCGAGGTGTTAAATATGTCCGTAAGGACACCCAACCCAAGCATCGGTTTTGAATTTGTGTTCAACCATTCTATTGTTGCAGAAATTCAATGAAAGGAGATCATATTTTGGAAAATTGGTCTGAGATATCAGCCAAAACAAGCCTTATTTTTTTTAAATGTAGTGTCTCGGTGATTTCTGTGATCCACATCTTCACTGTGGGAACTGTTATCTTTTTCCAGAATTTAAGTATACGTTTTTTCGCAGTCAATGAAACGTCTTTGAAATATCGTTAACTTAGAGCAGCCCTCTGGCATTCCTAATATTATTAATTTTGAATCTGACTCCAATTGAATTTTGAGTGTTTTATAAATGGTATTGAATATTCCCATCCAGAAATTTTGTATTTTTATACAGGATACAACAGAATGGGTTAGGGTAGCTTCTTGGAGGTGACATTTATCACAAAGAGGGGAGACAGTTGGGAAAATTTTATTCAATTTGGTCTTTGAGCAATACTTTGAATTGTATCAGGCAATGCCTGACATTTAAAGAACAGTAATGTATGTATAGTAAACGTTCCTCCCATATATCTTTTGAAATGGGTAAACCCAACTCGGTAGACCCATACCGGAGGTGTCGTTTGTCTCGAAAAATGTTTTCATCTGTAGCTTCAAATAGTCACAACAACTTGCATCAGTTAGTATTTGTGCGTTGAATTTCCAAAACGATTGTTTTTTATACATTCCTTCCAATTTTACTGAAAAAGTTAAAGGACAATGGTCCGAAATAATAATGTTGTGATATTTTGGGTTATAGGTAAAAGGGATATGTTTTGCATCTACCAGGAGATAATCAATTCGTGTACACATTTTATGAACACCTGAGTAAAAAGAATATTCTCTTCCAGATGGATTGGCAATCCCCCATACGTCAGTTATGTTTGTATTATTTATATACGTGTTTAAAAGTTCACTCGATTTTGATTTTGAAGTACTTTTCCTTTGACCTGAAGATATATCCAAGTATTGATCTAATACAAAATTAGGAGCGTAAATATTCACCATAGTCAGTGGAGTTGAATATAATTCCCCAGATATTATAATGTACCTGCCTTACTTATCAGCTATAGTGGATTTGTGTTTGAATGATATACCTTTACGAATTAGAATTGCTGTTCCTCTTGCTTTGGAAGAAAAAGTAGAATTATATAATTGACCAATCCAGCTACCCTTCAGGCTGTTGTGAGCTCCATTTTTGAGATGCGTCTCCTGTAGAAATATTATATCAGTATTAATAGATTTTAAGTGGGCTAGTACTTTGCCCCTTTTAATTGGCTCATTAACGCCCCTAACAAATTGTAATTCCTCCTATTTTCCTAGCTACATCATTTTAAAGCTTACATGGTCTCCTTTAATTCAAATGGTCCAACACATTATTTGAAATATTTCCTTTAATTGCTGGGTGGATGGCCCTATTCCCTTTTCCCCTATCCCCCAAAGATATCTCCAAGAAAAATGTGCATTAATAAAAATAGATAAGATATTTAGTAAAGAAAATAGAAAGTGAAAAAGAAAAACAACAGAAATTGCAGCATATAGAAATGCTGCTGGTGAATACCACCCAACGGTGGCTGGGTTGGTGAAAACTTACGTAAGATAGATCATATTAAGTGACTCCGCACCTTAAGGAGTTAATAAAAATTAAACAGAACAAACCCCAAAAAAGTTTAACAGTATTTAAATCCGTCAGGGAATCAACATTCCCCAAAAAAATTAAGTACCTTAATGTGCTCTAATTAAGTAGTTGAATATTAAGTAATTTGACTAACATATGGCACTTATTACTTAACTTTCTATTAAAACTGTTTTGACATATTAACCAAAAGTCAGTGAATTTATGACAACTTATTGATTACAAATGCCATTTCACACACTCATTTTCTCCCTCTTTCTCTCCCTCTCTCTCTCCCCCTCCCTTACAACCTCTCCAAAACTTTCCAAACCATTCCCTAAACTTTCCAAGACTTTCCAAAACTTACTCAACACTTTCCAACACTTTCCCAACCTGTCTCACACATTTGTTCTCTCTCCCCCTCTTCCTTTTCCCCATCCCTCCCTCTCTACCTCTCCCCTTCTTCCCTTCCCTCTCTCCCAAAAATTTCCACAACTTTCTCAAACGTACTCCCACTTACATTCTCCCTCCCTCCCTCTCCCTCCATCCCTCTCCTTCTCTCTCTCTCTACTTCTCTATCCCTACCCCTCCCCCTCTCTCCCTCTCTCTCTCTCTCTCTCTGTCCCTCTATCTCTCAAGTTCTCTGTTTGACATATTTACCGACTCTGGGTCAGTAGATTTATAACAACGTATTCATTATAAACACAGTATAAACACAACATAACCCTCTTGAATATCATCATGACATGAACTCAGTAGCGCAGTTACGTATCCCTTGACGGATCCCGCAGTATCTTGGGCAAACTTGGATGCTTTATCAGGTTGGTAAAAAATTATTCAGTCCCTTTATAAGTAACTTGCAATTTGGCTGGATATGGTAGGCCAACTCGGAGGTCTGGTATGTCCCTTAGTATAGCTCTTGACTTGGAGAACAGTGCTCTATTCTTGATGACTTCGGCAGGAAAGTCGCTGAAGATTCGTATGTTTTCAACTTCAAAGGTTAGGTTTCTGTTGTTGGCAACTTCCTACAGAATGTCCTCTAGAACATGGCAGTGATGTACCCTCAAAATCAATTGTCTTGGTGGAGCTGTGCTGTTTTGCCGAGCTCTCAGAGCTCTGTGAGCCCGGTCAAGTCTAGGTTTTTCATCCAAATTGAGTACATCTTGCAGTATTAAAGAAGGAACTGCAGATGCTGGAAAATCGAGGGTACACAAAAGGCTGGAGTGTTGCTCACTCTGGCCGTGGAGGAGGCCCAGGAGAGAGAGGTCGGATACGGAATGAGAGGGGGAGTTGAAGTGCTGAGCCGTCAGCCTGTGTGTTGTCTCGACATTTAAAGCTGCAGTAGATTCCAATTCCCAAATAGCCTTGCTTTGTTTTTTTAAAGTAGCAAGAATAGGTTCCAACTTACGGCTGATATCGGTTTCAAGCCTGTGGATTTCCCCTTTCAAGGAGGAATTCACCTCCTCTATATGGGCATCAATCTACAAGGGCGCCCTAAACCACCATAGCGCCACCAGAAGTCAATGAGCTGTTTGACTTGGCCTGCCATGTGCTTGACACTGCAATGGCAATGGAAGTGAAATGAAAATGCAATGAGCTGGTCGGCCTGCCCTGTGTTTGAAACTACAATGGCAATGGAAGTGAAATGAAAATGCCATGAGCTGTTTGGCCTGCCCTGTGCTTGAAACTGCAATGGCAATGGAAGTGAAATGAAAATGCAGTGAGCTGTTCGGTCTGCCCTGTGCTTGAAACTGCAAAGGCAATGGAAGTGAAATGAAAATGCAGTGAGCTGTTCGGCCTGCCCTGTGCTTGAAACTGCAATGGCAATGGAAATGAAATGAAAATGCAATGAGCTATTCAGCCTGCCCTGTGCTTGAAACCGCAATGGCAATGGAAGAGAAATGAAAATGCAGTGAGCTGTTCAGCCTGCCCTGTGCTTAAAAACTGCAATGGCAATGTAAATGAAATGAAAATGTAATGAGCTGTTAGGCCTGACCTGTGCTTGAAACTGCAATGGCAATGGAAGTGAAATGAAAATGCAGTGAGCTGTTCGGCCTGCCCTGTGCTTGAAACTGCAATGGAAACGGAAATGAAATGAAAATGCAATGAGCTGTTTGGCATGCCTTGTGCTTGAAATTGAAATGGAAATGAAATAATATGACTTGCTTGGCATGCCCGAAACCACTAATTGAGGCCCACAAGGCCCCTATTAGTTGAGAAACCAGTCTCTTTTGCCCTCACCCCAGTATCTTTCTCCCTCCTTCATTGGCTCCTTGTGAGATCCAGGCCAGGATAGAATTTCCTCCTTCATTGCTGTGATCTGCATAAAAAGATGAAAAATGTCTAAAATTGATTCTCTACCCTCTCCCCCTTCTCTCTCACAGAGTCTCTCACCTGCTTTGGGCAGAATTTCTGGCAGTTTCTGAGCTGCCTACCCACCAGGCCTGAGTGACTGAGCTGCCAGCCCACCAGGCCTGAGTGACTGAGCTGCCAGCCCATGAGGCCTGAGTGACTGAGCTGCCAGCCCAAGAATCTATCTGGCCCACAATGTCCATACTAGCCTGCTGGAAACCAGTCATTTCAGCCCAACACCAATACTAGCGCTCAAGAAAGCCCCCACTGGCCACCAATATTGGATTTGATGGAGAGGTGGAATATTGCATTGTGGGACCAGCCTCCCGTGTCAACATGGGACCCAATGGGTCCCACTTAGTCTAGTCTATTACTAAAACTCTCATCCTATTTTTTTGTTTGTTTGATTGTTTATTTGTTTGTTTGTTTGTGAGTGAGTCCTTGAAAATCCACCAAAATGGTACACGATAGCACTTCAATTTTTTGGCCCACCTTACTCGCCATTGTCCTGGATATGCAACAACCAAACTTTGTTCAGATTGATGTTATATTTTACAAGTTATTGACAATTTAAACTTTACAAAAATCACTTTTCAAACCACTTTTCCACTTGCCCTGCCTGCTGTGTAGGTCTGTGTTAGGGCCGTGCAGTCGATATTAAAACACCCGACCGAGTCCGACTCCGACTCCTTGATTTGTTGTGTATCCGACTCTGACTCCAGTGGTGGCGGTGGTGTCATCGAGTGTGGCTGAGTGGTGGTGCCATCGTGTGTGGCTGCCTCGCCAGCAGCTGTCTGTCCTTTCATTCTTTTTGTTATTTTTAGTCTGTTTTAAAGTTTGTTTTTGTAGGTCTTTTAGTATTTTTTGTGTGGGGGGAGGGGGTGGAGGGGGAAACTGTTTTTCTTGGTCGGTTCCTGGTCAAGGATGTGACTATCCTTTGAGCCGCATCTTCGCCCCCTCCTGCCTGCCATCTGGATTGGCGCGGCCTTTCCTGCCGGAGACCAGCCGGGGCTTCAGCTTCGGCAGCAGTGCAGCACTGGATTCCATTGCGGAGCAAGCAATGCCTTACTGGGATTCGCCGTGTTGGAGATCCGGGGTGCTGGGACTGCCGACTTTGGACATCATGTAGCTGTGGTCTGCGGAGCTTTCAGTCACGGCAGCGCGAGCTTCCAGCCACTGGTGGCGCTGACATTTCAGCTGCTGGCGGCGCTGGCTTTAACATCATGGAGCCCTGAGATCTCTCGCCGAGGTCGCCAGCGTTGAATCTCCGCCCAGCTCGGCCTGTGGACTTCGGAAGCCGTGGTCTCTGGTAGGAAGTGACTGATTCGGAGGCTCCAGGCCGCTGAGAGGCCTCAACAGAGGATGAACAGAGGGTGAACAGAGGAAGAGGACTGAACTTTGGTGCCTTTCCTCACAGTGGGAAACGTTGATTCCGCTTTGGGGGGATGTTTTTTATAGTTTATGTTGAATTCTAAAGTGTTGTGTTATCTTATTTGTGTGCTGCATGGTAACTCAAATTTCACGGCACCAATTGGTGTATGTGACAATAAATGTCCTTTGTCCTTTGACCCCGACCCCTCTTCATTTAATGCATCCCAATGAGGCCTCCTGGACATCAACAAGACCAAGCATAGGCAACCTTTTCGTCGAACTTTTAGCTAAATGAGCCCTAACCTTTTCCTTCATTACCCAACCCCTTACTGACCTTTTAAGTTGAAAGGTTAAAAGTTTTAACCTAGAATATTGTGTCAAGCATCCCACTGAAATTAGAAAATATGGTTTGTATTGACGAAAAATTACCAAATTCTTTGACGCTTAACCAATACTAGTGTTCACTGCTGTTGAGAAGGAAATAATCATCACTGACGATTTATTTTGCAGTAAATCATGAAAATTCTTAATCTGTCTTCATTTATAATAGATTTCCCCATAAATGAATGATTAAATTTACGTTTACAATCCAGAAATTATCTAGACATGATCGCTCAGTAGCAGATGGAGGGAAATCAGCTAGTGGTGGCGATGGTAGCAGCGAAGTGATTTCTCATTCTCTCGGTTGCAAATAAAGCATGCGGTATGTTTAAAAAGTGGGATTTTTTCCGATTTACATAGTCTCTGAAATTTATGTTGAGGTTGGAGTTGGAGTCGGAATTTTTTAACCGTCTCCGACTCCAGCAGCACCAAAATTGCTCCGACTCTGACTCCGACTCTACAGCCCTGTGCAGGTGGTGGGATGGGGGGAGGTTTCATTAAAAAAAAAACATTGTGATTTTCATTGTGGGATAGGGGATGGTGAGGAGTAGGGGAGCAGGGGGATAGAGGGAGAGGAGGGCACTAGGGAGGAGAGAGAGGGGAAAGTGGAGGAGGTGAGGAGAGAGTAGGGAAGGAGGGAGGATCGAGGGAAAGGAGGGCAGTGGGGGAAATGAGGAGGGAGGGTGGGGGTGGGATAGGGGGGAGGTGAGGAGTGGTGGAGCAGGGGGATAGAGGGAGAGGAGGGGGTTATGGAGGGAATGAGGGAGTGATTGAGGGTAGGGGAAAGGAGAGGGAAGGAGAGGTGAGTGATGGAGTGTGGGAGAGGAGGAGGAGGAGAGGGGAAATGAAAGAGAAAGGGTGTAGAGGAGGGGAGGGAGTGCTGGGGGATGAGGGGCAATGGAGGAGGTAGGATAGGGTTAGGAAGAGGGATGGCGAGGTAATGGAGAGGGTAGGGGGAAGAGTGAGGAGGGGAGGGAGGGGTGAGGGGAGGAAGCAGAGGAGGGTTGGTGGAGGGTGGGGAGATGGAGAATAATGGAGGAGGGGAATAGGGGACTGAAGAGGGCGAATGGGATGCGTTCACATTGATCTCATATTTTACAGGTTATTGCCATTTTGAACTTTAAAAACGTCGCGGTTTCACTACCACTTGCCGGCCACGCCTGCGCAGTTGGGGGAGGGTTGCCGTGACTCGTGTCACAACAGGGATTTCTGGCGGCACAATGGGAACCCTTCAGCTGCACTGCGCAGTTTGGTGGAATATTGCCTTGGGGGAACAGGGCCCAACGGGTCCCACTTGGTCTTGTGTGAAATAAATCTATTGCGTTGGAAACACTAAATTTGTCTGTTTTCAGCAAATAGCATTCATTTCCATTTATCTTGCAGTAGCATTTTAGGGCAGGTGCTATAATCAAATACATGATTGCAAAGGATGCAGCATCATTAAATACATCAGGAAACTTAGTTTACAACACCAACAACATTTCAGTTAATTGCCATTGTATGAATAATATCGACTGCTTTGGAAACACTGAATTCGTTTTTTTCGCAGCAAGCAGTATTCATTCCCATTCGTCTTGAAATAACCTTTCAGGGCAAGATGCTACAATTAGGTAAACGCTTCCAATCGATGCAGCATCGTGAAATACATCAGAAAAGTTAGATTACAACATGTTTATTACTAACTCGTTTTTAGTTAGTACCAGTTGTGTGAAACATAATTCTTGAAATTTAGACAGTTTGCAACAATTGCTTTCATTTCCATTCATCAATGCAGTAGGTTAACAGGGCAAGGTGCCACAATCAGATTAATGACTCCAATCGATGCAGTGTCATGAAATACTTCAGAACAGGGCCTATGAGAGGGGGGTGCAGGGGGTATATGGTACCCGGGCCCAGGGTCCAAAAGGGGGGCCCGGGAGCCAAAGGAGGGGGGGGCCAGGAATTTCCTGAAATCGCAGAAAATGTTTGCATATATTTTGTGAAGACTAGCATTCACATTTTGTGTGAACCTACATAGTTTTATATGTCGTAATTCGTAGAAATTGTGATCCAAAGTGTAGCGGGGAATGTTAACTAGCGGGTGTGAGGTTGGGGTAACCTGATTAAAAGAGGGGGAAGGGGAAGGCCCATCACTACAGATGGGTCTTCCCTGTGGGGGAGGGTGCACTAGGACCCAGCAGAGTCACCACTACATGGGTCTTCCCTGTGGGGGAGGGTGCACTAGGACCCAACAGAGTCATCACTACTGATGGGCCTTCGTTGTGAGGAGCGTGCACTAGGACCCAGCAGAGTCATCACTACTGATGGGTCTTCCCTGTTGGAGTGGGGTGGGGAGCACTAGGACCCAGCAGGGTCAGACCACGTGCTGTCTGCATGGTGGAGGTTGTGGGCCCGGTGCTGAGCCGGGATCTCTGGTGAGGTGACGGCTCTGGCCCGCTGGTGGCCGGTGGAGAGGCGAGGGTCGGCGGGCGGAGCCGCTGGTGGAGGCCCGTGGGGGGCTGGAGTAGAGATATTGGCAGCAGCATCGGTGGCTTTCTGAGATAGTGAAGGTCAGCAACAGTAGCTGCGGTGGGCCCGCCCGGGGAGGTGGTGAGAGTCGGCAGCCGCAGCAGCTTCAGTGGCTCTGGCCTGGGTTTGTCTGTGTGGGCGTGTGTGTGGGAACACAATCATTTAGAAAAAGGTTCAAACTTGGTGGCCTGTTTCCAAATGTTTATGTTAGCTTAAGAATAATATTAACAATTCCAGCAACAAATTGCTTCCGCAGAGAGGTCATTTAGCAAACTCAAGCTGATTAATAATTATTTAAGGTCTACAGTGTCTCAGGAACGTCTTGTGGATTTGGCCAGGCTAAGTATTGAATCAAACATTGCCAGAACCATAAGTTTTCATGCTGAAATTTTTCACAAAAAAAGGCCAGGAAAACTCTTTATTTAAAGTAAATACTAAGCCTATCTACCTTCTTTTACTTTTTACTAATAATTATGTCTTCTGATGATCTGATCTGCATTGAAATATAAAAGGATGTTTCAAAGTGAATTATTTCTCATCTGTATTGCAGCATAAACAAAGATGTTCCAAACTAATGTGCTCTCTTCTCTCTGATCCTTTTATTTTATTTATATTTATTTATATTTATCATGGAGGGAGCAGAGGAGCATAAGGCCTCAAATGAAGAAAATCAACAGTGCTCCATTCTACTCCTCTCTCATCTTCCATACCCCTTTTTTGCCTAAAGGCCCTGTCCCACGGTACGAGTTCATTCCAAGAGCTCTCCAGAGTTTGCCCTGATTCGAACTCGGAGATTTATGGTAATGGCCACTCGTCGGTGCTCGGGGCTCTCGTGGACATTTTTCAACGTGTTGAAAAATCTTCACGAGTCTTCCCGTGCCGTTAGCTGCCATTAGCAAGTCTTCCCGAGTACCTGCTCGGGAAGACTCGTGAAGATTTTACGCTTTACGAGCCGCTAAGTGACGTCCCCGAGCTCCGACGCGTCCGCTACGTTCATTCTCCGTGCACGAGTTTGATATTTCGTAAACTTGGGAGAGCTCTGGGAATTAACTCGTACCATGGGACAGGGCTTTTAAAGGCCTCAGCTCATGGCATAAAACCATAGTGGATAAAAACAGGATGACTAATAGCCCTGTCCCACGGTGCGAGTCCACCCACGAGTTACCCCGAGTTAAAGAAAAAATCAAACTCGTGGTTTTCTACGAGTTTCCAAGTTTATGTTCACGAGTTTAAACGCGTTCCCACATGTATGTCTAAATTGGGAAACTACTGTGTAGGAAGGAACTGCAGAGGCTGGATTATGCCAAAGATAAACACAAAATGTTGGAGTCACTTAGCAGGCCAGGCAGCATCTCTGGAGAGAAGGATTGTTTGAATTTTCGGGTAGGAACTCTTCAGTCTGAAAAAGGGTTCGGACCCGAAACGTCACCTATTCCTTTTCTCCAGAGATGCTGGGAAACTAATATTCTAGATTTGAATCATCACCCGAATTTTTTTTATTAAACTAACACATGGATGTTCAATCTTATGCATTGATAGTGGATGACCACGTTTCACGTAGGGGTGAGATGAACGCTATACCCACGCAGTCCGCACTAGTTTGCAGAGCTCCCTGTCACCATGTTCGCTCTGCGGGCCCCAACAAATTAGTTCATCTGGAAAACCCAGAGACAAAAAAATGGTGTTAGATTAAGGAGGGCGGGATTACTTAAACAAACCCACAACAAAGGGGCGGAATGTGACGTCACAACGAAAGAAAAAGAGAACCTTTTTTTTCTGCATGGCAAAAGCAAGATTTGCAAGTAGTCACTCAATGGACGAGACTTGTCTAGGACATACTCACTTTCTACTGGGGCAGAAGGGGAGTATCAGGAACTTCTAGAGGGGATATTCTATTTGATCCAACATTAAAGGTTATTATCAGATGCTTTATATTAATATCAGAGGGCACATTCGACAAATATTATGAGGATTGAATCAATAGTCTGCGCTGTAAATGCTTTGAATTTAATGCGATTACCCGCTCTATTCCAAAGGCCAGGGTGCAATTGACACAGATGTCTCCAGCATCAGGGGATCATTCCTGACAGACACACTTGGCTAACCTTTTTTTACTAACCTTTTTTTTACTCTGTCCTGCTGTAAGAGTACCCACGGTAAACTCACGGGTCACTACGGTAAACTCACGGGCTACTACGGTATTACAACGAGTTTAAAAGTTTCAACATTTTCCATCAAGAGTGTATTTGACTCGTGGAAATCTTTCAACATGTTGAAACATTTTCACGAGTTACACGTTTCCCCGAGTACCTGCCGTTAGCGTTACGAGTCGCTAAGTTACGTCCACGAGCTCTGACGTTCTCGCTACGTTCATTCTACGTGATTACCACAAGCTTGATTTGTTTTTAACTCGAGATAACTCGTGGGTGGACTCGCACCGTGGGACAGGGGTTTAATGGAAAAGGGAAGGGGGCCTGAAATAAACTTTGTACCCACTGATAAAACTCTCTCCGAGGCCCTGCTTCAGAATAGTTAGTTTACAGCATGTTATCATTAACTAATTTTTAATTAATTACCGTTGCCTGGAAAACAACTGGACTGTTTTGGAAACACTGAACCAGACCGATTGAAGCCAGCAGCATTCAATTCCAAACATCCCGCATCAGCAGTTCAGGGCAAAGTGCAACAATCAGATAAATAACTGCAGTTGGTTTACAGCATGTTACTAAGAAATATCATTTAGTTAATTTCCGTTATGTGAGAAATAACTGTGCAGCTTTGCCATCACAGAATTTGTCTTTTTATCCGCAATAGCTTTCCAGGGCAACGTGATGCAAATTGCCCCCATGGGCACAGCATCATGAAATACAACAGGTTATTACTAACTACATTTTAGTTAGAGGCTGATATATGGAAAATCACTCTCTACCACTTTGGAAACACTGAATTAGACTGTTTGCAGCAAGCAGTATTCATTTTGATTTATCTGGCAATAACATTTCAGGACAAGGTGCTATAATCAAATAATGATTGCAATGGACATACAGCAGCGTCATGATATACATCAGACAACGTGGTTTACAACAGCTTATTACTTACTACTTTGAGTTAATTTCCATTGTATGAAAGATAACAGCACTCCTTTAGAAACACTGAATTGTTCTGTTCCCAGCAATCAGCATTGATTCCCATTCATCTTGGCAATAACGTTTCAGGGCAAGGTTCTATGATGAAATAAATTACATGACTCAGTGCTTGGTCATGAAATAAATCAGTGAGCAGCATTAATTTCCATTCAACACAGGTCACGGTGCCACAATTAAATCAATGTCTCCAATAGATACATCAAACACATCTGAAATAATAGCTTACAACATGTTACCATGATTTACATTTTTGGTTAAATGCCTTTTAGTTAAGCGCTGCTGTATGAAAAGTAACTGGACTGCTTTGGAAACACTGTTTGCAGCAAGGAAAATTCATTTCCATTCATCTTGCAATATGAAAAGCAGTTTTACAGATTTAGAAACAGCTGTTTGCAGCAATCAGCATTCAGTACCATTCATCCCGAAATAACTCTACAGCATATGGTGCTGCGATCAAATAAATTACTCCAGCATCATGAAATGCATGAGAAACATTAGTTTACAACACGTTATTACTACATACCATTTAGATGATGGCGTGAAAAAAACCCGACTGCTTTGGACACACTGAATTAGTCTGTTTGTAACAAGCAGCATAATGCCCCGGTCCCACTTAGGAAACCTGAACGGAAACCTCTGGAGACTTTGCGCCCCACGCAAGGTTTCCGTGCGGTTCACGGAGCTTTCCGGAGGTTTTTGTCAGTCTCCATAATGGTTGAAAGTTGTTCCGTTTAAAAAATCGGAAATTGTTTAGTTGAAGCCGGTTGCGATGCTCGTTGAAGGTGGTTATTTCACAACATGCAATTACTAACTACTTTTTCATGAATGCCCATTCTATAAAAAATAACAACTGCTTTGGAAACACTGGAGTTGTATGTTTGTAGCTGGCAGGATTCATTTCCATTCATCTTGCAATTACTTTCCAGGGCAAGATCCTATAATCAATGAAATGACCTCAATTGATGCGGGATCATGAAATAGATTAAAAACTCCAGTTTCCAACATGATTACTAACTACGTTCTAGTTAATTGCCGTTGTATTAAGAATAACTCTTCTGTTTTGGAAACGCAGCATATGTCTGTTAGCAGCAAGTGGCATTAATTTCCATTCATCTTCAATAACTTATCTGTGCAAGGGCCTACGATCAAAACAATGCCTCCAATCGATGCATCATTGTGCAATGCATTGGAAAGGTCATTTTTAAATATGTTATTACTACCTACTTTATAGTTAATTGCTATTGTATGAGCATAACTCTACTGCTTTTGAAACACAGAATTGTAGCAAGCAGCATTCATTCCCATTAATCTTCCTATGACTTTTCAGGCAATGCTGCTACACCCAAAATAATTACTTCAATCAAAACCGTCATGCAATGAAAATATTATTTTCCAACATGTCCTTACCGACTACTTTTAGTTAATGGACATATAAAAAAATAACCACTGCTATGGAAACACTAAATCTATTTGTTTGCAGCCATCTGCATTGCTTTCCATTCATCTTGCAGTAACTTTTAGGGGCTTGGTGCTACAATTAAATACATTATTCCAATCAATTCAACATCATGAAATACATCATAAAGTACATTATTGCTAACTACTTTTTCCTAGCATGAGATATTGCCAATTGTATGAAACAGCATTCTACTTACAGCAAGCAGTCTAATTAGGCATTTACAATGCATATTAGCTATGCTACATACAAATGATTTTATTTCAACTAACCTGCACATTAGTCTAGTAGATGGAATTCACGGTGCCGAATCGATTGGAAATGTTTATTTGATTGTTCAACATTTCCCAGGGATAGTTATTTCCAATGGTATGATAATTGGCTTTATTTCAACAAACCATAATAAACTGTTGTAGCTTCGGCAAGTTGATGCAATGCGTTGTGCGGAATTGATTTGGATTGATAATTTGGTAGTACAATCTTCCCAGGCATTGTTATTGCCAACAGTATGAAAAGCATCTTACGTAATGCAACTAGTGCAGTTAGGCGTTTTCAATACAGAATAGCATGCTTACGTTCAATTGTCTTCATTTCAGTAGGCCTTCGAACTAAATTGTTTATACCAGTCTAGTTGATTTAATGCATATATTTCCAATGCAGAACAGTGTGCTTACATTCAATTGCATTTATTTGAGCAGACCTACGCAATAACCAGTTTTAAACTAATCTCATTGTTGCGATACACATTGCTCAATTATAACCATATAACCATATAACAATTACAGCACGGAAACAGGCCATCTCGGCCCTTCAAGTCCGTGCCGAACAACTTTTTTCCCTTAGTCCCACCTGCCTGCACTCATACCATAACCATAATTCATACCATAATTGATTGGAGCCATTTATCTGGTTGTGCAACGTTACCAGGAAATGGTATTTCCAATCATTTAATTAAGCATTCTACTGATTGCAAGTGATCCAGTTAGTCGTATGCATATTTCTGCAAGTCAACACCATGTATCACCACAACGAGACTAGTTCATGACAGCTTACTGTTACGGGCAATTGAAAGTGACAACGCTAACCTTATTTGGAGACACTTCACTGGACTGCTTGCTACAGTATATGTGGCAAGCTTTTTAATACGGTTGGAAATATCTCTTCCTTAGAGGGATTAACAAATGAATAAACATCTTCAATCAAAACGGCGCCATGTATTACATCAACTAGACCACTTTATCACAGGTTATTGTGAAGGTCTGCTGAAATAAAGGCTGCTGCACATAACACATCTGCTCTGATTTTTGAAACACCGGTCTGGACTGCTCCCGGTGACTGAAATGCTTTTTCATATGGTAGGTAATAAACTTTCCAAGGAAGGTTGTACAACCAAATAAACGTTTCCAATCAATTCAGCACATGCATTGCATCAACTAGATTTATGTACCATAGGTAGGTATGTTGCAAAACTTACCTTTAGTGGCGCTGCACTTCTGCCGCTCCCCGTGTGCGCGACTTTAGCGCCTTTCAGAGGGCGGTGGGCTTAAAGTGCCGTTTTTCCACAGACCTGGATAATCGATGAATGTCGGGCGATTTCGTTGCGGAAGAAAAATCGCTCCGACATTTCATCAATGAAGGTATTTTTAAATTACTCTAAATTATTTATTAACTAGAGTAATTTAAAAATCACCTTCAAAAGCCGTGAGCACCGACAACCGGAAGGATTTTGCGTAGGGGAGAAAAAAAGGTAAATAGTTTATTTTTATATTAAAAGTTGGTTTTTCGGGAGGCTTTAATAATATTTTTATGTTGCGAAATGGGTTCCCAAAAAATGTATGAACAAACAGTATTTTTCCTGCCGACTTAACCGCTAACCGCAACGTTCTAATCCACCGCATTCCACTAAAACCCACTCGCTAGTTGATTTAAATGGCCATTAATTTACAGGCATAAAACACTAAATTCCTTCCATTTGGCCCAGAAATTCATGAAAATGAGATTTTAAAATTATGTTATATTGTGGATTATTGTGTGAATGTTATTTGGACACTTAGGCAATTTAAAAAAAGTTTATCTTTTCTTAAGAAATTGATAGATGTTTAGATCCACTCATTGAATTTTGTAATTAGCTACAATTAGATAACTAACTAATTATATGCTTCAATTTCAGGTAATCCAAGTAAGATTGTTTAATATTTGTTTCAGAATGCTTCAATCTATAATAACTGAAAATTTCATTGAGTTCTCTTAATTTTTAAGAATGTTATGGGCTTTTAACTGTTCCAGATCACAGCTTTTGAGTTAAGTCAATTGAAAGGCAATGGGAAGCAAAATGCTCATTTCCGAGTATGAAAATGGCCTTAACTTTCTTAATACTGAAGATATGAAAGTAAATTAGGTGTCAAATTAAACTTCTTGTTATGCTTTATCTGATGGGATAAATTGCAGACTTGATTTTTAAAATCTCAAAATTTTGTAACATTGCTACCACAGGCTATTGTGAAGATCTGCCGAAATAAAGGCAATTGAAGGTAACGTTACTACTCTGTATTGGAATTCAGGATCAGTTCCTGTGGATTGGAGGGTAGCTAATGTTATCCCACTTTTTAAGAAAGGCGGGAGAGAGAAAACAGGGAATTATAGACCAGTTAGCCTGACATCGGTGGTGGGGAAGATGCTGGAGTCAATTATAAAAGATGAAATAGCCGCACATTTGGATTGCAGGAACAGGATCGGTCCAAGTCAGCATGGATTTACAAAGGGGAAATCATGCTTGACTAATCTTCTGGAATTTTTTTAGGATGTAACTAGGAAAATGGACAAGGGGGAGCCAGTGGATGTCGTGCACCTGGACTTTCAGAAAGCATTTGATAAGGTCGCACACAGGAGATTAGTGGGCAAAATTAGGGGCACATGGTATTGTGGGTAGAGTGCTGACATGGATAGAAAATTGGTTGGCAGACAGGAAACAAAGAGTAGGGATTAACGGGTCCCTTTCAGAATGGCAGGCAGTGAATAGTGGGGTACTGCAAGACTCGGTGCTAGGACCGCAGCCATTTACACTATACATCAATGATTTAGATGAAGGGATTCAAAGTAACATTAGCAAATTTGCAGATGACACAAAGCTGGGCGGCAGTGTGAACTGTGAGGAGGATGCTATGAGAATGCAGGGTGAGTTGGACAGGTTGGGGGAGTGGGCAGATGCATGGTAGATGAAGTTTAATGTGGATAAATGTGAGGTTATCCACTTTGGTGGCAAAATCAGGAAGGCAGATTACTATCTAAATGGTGTCAAGTTGGAAAAAAGAGAAGTACAACGGGATCTGGGGGTCCTCGTTCATCAGTCGATGAAAGTAAACATGCAGGTACAGCAGGCAGTGAAGAAAATGAATGGCATGTTGGCCTTTATAACAAGAGGAGTTGAGTATAGGTGCAAAGAGGTCCTTCTGCAGTTGTACAGGGCCCTAGTGAGACCACACCTGGAGTATTGTGTGCAGTTTTGGTCCACTAATTTGAGGAAGGACATTCTTGCTATTGAGGGAGTGCTGCATGGGTTTACAAGGTTAATTCCCGGGATGGCGGGATTGTCATACGCTGAGAGAATGCAGTGGCTGTGCTTGTATACTCTGGAGTTTAGAAGGATGAGAGGGCATCTTATTGAAAAAAAAAGATTATTAAGGGTTTAGACACGCTAGAGGCAGGAAACATGTTCCTGATGTTGGGGGAGTCCAGAACCAGGGGCCACAGTTTAAGGATAAGGGGTAAGCCATTTAGAACGGAGACGAGGAAACTCTTTTTCCTCACAGAAATTTGTGAGTCTGTGGAATTCTCTGCCTCAGAAGGCGGTGGAGGCTGGTTCTCTGGATACTTTCAAGAGAGAGCTAAATAGTGCTCTTAAAGATAGCGGAGTCAGAGGATATGGGGAGAAGGCAGAAAAGGGGTACCGATTGGGGAGGATCAGCCATGATCACATTGAATGGCGGTGCTGGCTCAAAGGGCCAAATGGCCTCCTCCTACACCTTTTGTCTATTGTCCTTTGTCTATTGTCTATTGAAACTCCTAAGTGGCCTGCTTGCACAAAGTAGAATGGTTTTTCACACGGTTGGCATTAACTTTTCCGGGAAGATTGTACAATTAAATCAATGTTAACAATTGATACCGCGCCATGACCTACATCAACTAGACTAGTTTACAGCAAATTATTTTGAAGTACTGCTGAAACAAAGGCAATTGCATGTGACATTAGCACTGCCTATTGCTAACGCAAAAGTGGACTTCTTGCATTAAGTAGAAAGCTTTTTTCATACGGTTAGAAATATCTTTCCATAGGGAGGTTTTACATAGAAATAAACATTTTTAATCAGTACAGCACCCTGTATTACATTAACTAAACATAGACACAAAAAGCTGGAGTAACTCAGCGGGTCAGGCAGCATCGCTGGCTGGAGATATTTCCGCTTTTTGCATCTATCTTTGGTTTAAATCAACATCTGCAGTTCCTTCCTACATATTACATTAACTAGACTAGTTTACAACAGGTTATTAGGATGGTCTGTTGAAGTAAAAAACAATTGTATGAAGCAGTGGCACCCTCTGTTGGTAACTCTACTGCTTGCACTAAGAATGCTTTTTCATACAGTTAGCAATACCTTTTCTTAGGAAGGTTGTACAAACAATTAAACATTTCCATTCAATGTGGCACCATGTATTACATTAACTAGACTAGTTTGCAACAGGTTATTGTGAATGTCTGCTGTAATAAAGGCAATTGAATAGCATTGTAACTGTGTTAAAGAAGGAACTGCAGATGCTGGAAAGTCGAGGCTACACAAAATGCCGGAGAAACTCAGCGGGTGCAGCAGCATCTATGGAGCGAAGGGGATAGGCAACGTTTCGGGCCGAAACCCTTCTTCAGACTGATGGGGGGTGGGGGGAGGCGGGGTAAGAAAGGAAAAAGGAGGAGGAGCCAGAGGGCTGAGGGAGAGGTAGGAAGGGGAGGAGACAGCGAGGGTTAACAGAATTGAGAGAATTCAATGTTCATGCCAAGAGGATGCAGACTCCCCAAGCGGAATATGAGGTGCTGTTCCTCCAATTTGTAGTGTCTCTGAAAAACAGGAAGACCCCTGGCCCCGATGGCCTGAACAATGAATTTTATAAAAGATTTAGTCACTTGTTCTCCCAACGCTTATAAACTTTACATAGCTATGCCTTTAAACAACAGATATCACCACAAACTCTGACTGAATCAACAATAACACTTATCCCAAAACGAGATAAGGATCTTGAAGACCCTGGCTCGTATAGAGCCATAGCCCTTTTAAACACAGATCAGAAGATATTAGCTAAACATTTAGTCCACAGATTGTTTAGTTATCGATAAATTGATACACCCTGACCAATCAGGCTTTTTATCTAAACTATATTCATTCTTCAATCTGAGATGCTTGTTTAATATAATATATACAAATAGAATATTAAATAAAGACTTAGCAATCATCTCGCTAGATGCTGAAAAAGCATTTGATCAAGTGAAATGGTCCTATCTTTTCCCTTTGATGGAAAAAGTTCAACTCGGTGAAAACATTTGGTCATGGGTGAAACTCCTATATAAAACCCCAACAGCTAGAATACTGACAAAACAAATGTTGTCACCCATATTTCACTTATCCAGAGGTTGTAGACAAGGATGTCCACCAGGCACGTGCTGTGAGTAATTACTCAGGGTAGGCACTCAGTCGGCTTAAAAAAAAAAATTTAAACCGCGCATGCGCAGATTGTTCTCTCCGTAAAAATAAAAAATAAAAATAAAAACAGTAACAATTCATAGAAACATAGAAACATAGAAATTAGGTGCAGGAGTAGGCCATTCGACCCTTCGAGCCTGCACCACCATTCAATATGATCATGGCTGATCATCCAACTCAGTATCCCGTACCTGCCTTCTCTCCATATCCTCTGATCCCGTTAGCCACAAGGGCCACATCTAACTCCCTCTTAAATATAGCCAATGAACTGGCCTCAACTACCTTCTGTGGCAGAGAGTTCCAGAGACCCACCACTCTCTGTGTGAAAAAAGTCCTTCTCATCTCGGTCCTAAAGGATTTCCCCCTTATCCTTAAGCCTTGACCCCTTGTCCTGGACCTCCCCAACATCGGGAACAATCTTCCTGCATCTAGCCTGTCCAACCCCTTAAGAATTTTGTAAGTTTCTATAAGATCCCCTCTCAATCTCCTAAATTCTAGAGAGTATAAACCGAGTCTATCCAGTCTTTCTTCATAAGACAGTCCTGACATCCCAGGAATCAGTCTGGTGAACCTTCTCTGCGCTCCCTCTATGGCAATAATGTCCTTCCTCAGATTTGGAGACCAGAACTGTGCGCAATACTCCAGGTGTCGTCACACTAAGACCCTATACATCTGAAGTAGAACCTCCCTGTTCCTATACTAAAATCCTTTTGCTATGAAAGCTAACATACCATTCGCTTTCTTCACTGCCTGCTGCACCTGCATGCCTACTTTCAATGACTGGTGTACCATGACACCCAGGTCGCGCTGCATCACCCCTTTTCCTAACCATTTAGATAATAGTCTGCTTTCCTATTTTTGCCACCAAAGTGGATAACCTTACATTTATCCACATTATACTGCATCTGCCAAACATTTGCCCACTCACCCAGCCTATCCAAGTCACCTTGCAGTCTCCTAGCATCCTCCTCACAGCTAACACTGCCCCCCAGCTTAGTGTCATCCGCAAACTTGGAGATATTGCCTTCAATTTCCTCATCCAGATCATTAATGTATATTGTAAATAGCTGGGGTCCCAGCACTGAGCCTGGCGGTACCCCACTAGTCACTGCCTGCCATTGTGAAAACGACCCGTTTACTCCTACTCTTTGCTTCCTGTTTGCCAGCCATTTCTCTATCCACATCAATACTGTACCCCCAATGCCGTATGCTTTAAGTTTGTATACTAATCTCTTGTGTGGGACCTTGTCGAAAGCCTTCTGGAAGTCCAGATACACCACATCCACTGGTTCTCCCCTATCCACGCTACTAGATACATCCTCGAAAAAATCCACAAGATTCGTCAGACATGATTTACTTTTCTTAAATCCATGCTGACTTTGTCCAATGATTTCACCACTTTCCAAATGTGCTGCTATCCCATCTTTAATAACTGACTCTAGCAGTTTCCCCACTACCGATGTTAGACTAACTGGTCTGTAATTCCCCGTTTTCTCTCTCCCTCCCTTCTTAAAAAGAGGGGTTATGTTTGCTACCCGCCAATCCTCAGGAACTACTCCAGAATCTAAATAGTTTTGAAAGATTATCACTAATGCATCCACTATTTCCGGAGCTACTTCCTTAAGTACTCTGGGATGCAGCCTATCTGGCCCTGGGGATTTATCGGCCTTTAATCCATTCAATTTACCCAACACCACTTCCTGACTAACCTGGATTTCACTCAAGTCCTCCTTTGACCCGCGGTCCCCTGCTATTTCTGGCAGATTATTTATGTCTTCCTTAGTGAAGACGGAACCAAAGTAGTTATTCAATTGGTCCACCATATCTTTGTTCCCCATGATCAACTCACCTGTTTCTGACTGCATGGGACCTACATTTGTTTTAACTAATCTCTTTCTCTTCACATATCTATAAAAACTTTTGCAGTCAGTTTTTATGTTCCCTGCCAGTTTTCTTTCATAATCTATTTTTCCTTTCCTAATCAAGCCCTTTGTCCTCCTCTGCTGGTCTCTGAATTTCTCCCAGTCCTCTGGTATGCTGCTTTTTCTGGCTACTTTGTACGCATCACCCTTTGCTTTGATACTATCCCTGATTTCCCTTGTTATCCACGGATGCAATACCTTCCCTGATTTATTCTTTTGCCAAACTAGGATGAACATTTTTTGTAGTTCATCCATGCAGTCTTTAAATGTCTTCCATTGCGTATCCACCATCAACCCTTTTAGAATTGATTGCCAGTCAATCTTGGCCAATTCACGTCTCATACCCTCAAAGTTACCTTTCTTTAAGTTCAGAACCATTGTTTCTGAATTAACAATGTCACTCTCCATCCTAATGAAGAACTCGACCATATTATGGTCACTCTTGCCCAAGGGGGCACGCACAACAAGACTGCTAACTAACCCTTCCTCATTACTCAATACCCAGTCTAAAATAGCCTGCTCTCTCGTTGGTTCCTCTACACGTTGATTTTGATAACTATCCCGCATACATTCCAAAAAATCCTCTTCCTCAGCGCCCCAGCCAATTTGATTCACCCAATCTATATGTAGATTGAAGTCACCCATTATAACTGTTTTGCCTTTGTCGCACGCATTTTTAATTTCCTGTTTGATACCATCCCCAACTTCACTACTACTGTTAGGGGGCCTGTATACAACTCCCACCAGAGTTTTCTGCCCCTTAGTGTTTTGCAGCTCTACCCATACCGATTCCACATGCTCTAAGCTAATGTCCTTCCTTTCCATTGCGTTAATCTCCTCTCTAACCAGCAACGCTACCCCACCTCCTTTTCCTTTCTACCTCTATCCCTACTGATTATTGAATATCCCTGGTTGTTCAGCTCCCAGCCTTGGTCACCCTGGAGCCATGTCTCCGTGATCCCAACTATATCATAATCATTAATAGCTATCTGCACATTCAACTCATCCACCTTATTACGAATACTCCTTGCATTGAGACACAAAGCCTTCAGGCTTGTTTTTACAACGCTCTTACCCCTTATACAATTTTGTTGAGAAGTGGCCCTTTTTGATTTTTGCCCTGGTTTTGTTTGCCTCACTTTTACTTTTCACCTTGCTCCCTATTGCTTCTACCCTCGTTTTACACCCACCTGCCTCTCTGCTCTTGTACCCATCTCCCTGCCACATTAGTTTAAATCCTCCCCGACAGCACTAGCAAACACTCCCCCAAGGACATTGGTTCCATTCCAGCCCAGGTGCAGACCGTCCTGTTTGTACTGGTCCCACCTCCCCCAGAAATGGTTCCAGCGCCCTAAAAATTGGAATCCCTCCCCCTTGCACCATTTTTCAAGCCACGTATTCATCTGCAATATCCTCCTATTTCTACTCTGACTGGCCCATGGTACTGGTAATAATCCAGAGATTATTACCTTTGAGATCCTACTTTTAAGTTTATCTCCTAGCTCCCTAAATTCACCTTGTAGGACCTCATCCCTTTTTTTTACCTATATCGTTGGTGCCAATATGCACCACGACAACTGGCTGTTCACCCTCCCCCTCCAGAATGTTCTGCAGCCGTTCAGTGACATCCCTGACCCTTGCACCAGGGAGGCAACATACCATCTTGGAGTCTCGTTTGCGGCCGCAGAAATGCCTATCTATTCCCCTGACAATTGAATCCCTAGTACTATTGCCCTTCCCCTCTTTTTTCCCCCCTCATGTGCTGCAGAGCCACCCATGGTGCCATGAACTTGGCTGCTGCTGCATTCCCCTGATGAGCCATCTCCCTCAACAGTATCCAAAATGTTAAACCTGTTTAGGAGGGAGATGACCGCAGGGGACTCCTGCACTACCTGCCTACTGCTTTGCTGGCTATTGGCCACACGCTCCCTTTCTGTCCTCTTACCTTTTACCTGTGGTGTGACCAACTCGCTGTACATGCTATCCACGACTTTCTCTGCATCGTGGATGCTCCAGTATGAATCCAGCTGCAGCTCCAATCGTTCAATGCGGTCTTCCAGGAGCTGCAGCTGGACACACTTCCTGCAAATGTAGTCACCAGTGACACCGACAATATCCCTGATCTCCCACATGTTGCAGGCTGAGCAAACCATGGGGCCAATCTCCACTGACATATCTTACTCCCAAATTACTTTGTATTAAATATATATATATATTATTTTTTTTTTTTTTTATTAAACACAAAACTTTATCCTTTAAACTTTACTAATAAATACTAATAAATACTGAATCCTTAACTCGTAGAATCCGTAACTCCCAGAATCCATAAACCTGAAGGCAGAAATGTAAGAGTGTAAACCCTGGGTTGCACCCAATCAGTTACTTCCTCTGGTCCTCTTCAACCAATCAGAGGCTTCACCAGATTCCCTCTCTGGAAGATGGAATGTTGCAGATGTTGGTCTCACAGCGCAGGTAACTCCGCCCTCTCTCACCAACCGCTCCCTGGGCCTCTGTGAAAAGCAAGCCTCGCGCTAGATTTATACTCACAGCGCAGATAACTCCGCCCTCTCTCACCAACGGCTCCCCGAGCCTCTGTGAAAAGCAAGCCCCGCGCTAGATTTCTACTCACAGCACAGGTAACTCCACCCTCTCTCACCAACGGCTCCCTGGGCTTCTCCCAATGGCTCCCTGGGCCTCTCTTTGCCTAAGGCTTCCTAGTATCCTTTATTCTGAATTACTGAATGGGGGGGGGGGGGGGGGGGGGGTGAAGGGTGATGGCAGGTGAAGAAATGGTGGGAAAAATGGGAGTACAGGGAAAAGTTGAATCAGTTGTCATCTAATTGAATGACAACACTTGTTCAAGGGACCAATTGGGGGCGAGAGTTCCTTTCACAGCGTGTGGAGAGTCTGTGCCAGGCGTGAAGTTGTGGGGAGGGCTGGAGTGTTGAGAAGGAGGGGGTCAGGGATAATGCCAGTAACTCACTCACTCACCGCTCCCGCAGCTCTACGGGCGTGAAGCCACCGTGCTGTAGCCGGGGTTAGAAGCAGCTCGGAGAGCTGCAAGAGGCCGCCAGGACCCGACAGCCGAACAGACGACACTTCAGCACCCTCTGACGCCCCGCTCACCTCTTGCAGTGCTCTCCGTCTGAACACCTCTCACCTGCCACTCGCCAACTTCGCTCATGTCAGCCACTTCTCACTGTCCGGAAGTGGCGGGGGCGCTGGGGCGGAAGTGGCGGGGGCTCACCTGCAGTCCGTCTGTCTTTTATTTTATTTTGGTCTTCGTCCCTGTTTTTGGCGTTTATTTTTGGTTTTGTTGGGTTGTGTATGTGTATGTGGGGGGGGGGGGGGGGGGGGGGGGAGGGTGGGAGAAACGGGGTTTTAGTCTCTCCCTTTGGGGGGATGCGACTTTTCCTGTCGTGTCCCCCGTCACCGTCTCCGTCTGTGCTGAGGCACTGGTGACGGCCTTCCAGCTTCCAGCGGCGGCGGCACGGCTTTCGGAGCTTCAGCGGCGACCTGGCTTCCGGCGGCGACCTGGTTTTCGGGAGCTGCGGTGCTCCAGCGGCGGCCTGGCTTTCGGGAGCTGCGGTGCTCCAGCGGCGGCCTGGCTTTCGGGAGCTGCGGTGCTCCAGCGGCAGCCTGGGTTTCGGGAGCTGCGGTGCTCCAGCGGCGTCCTGGGTTTCGGGAGCTGCGGTGCTCCAGCGGCGGCCTGGCTTTCGGGAGCTGCGGTGCTCCAGCGACGTTCCGGCGGCGGGGCCCTGTGGCAGTGTTCCGGCATTCCGGCGACAGCGGTGGCGGCAGCCTTGTTTCGGAGGCTCGGCCGCGGGCCTGGTGGACGGCAGCATCGGAGGCCTGGATCTCCTCAGCGCAGAGGGAGAATAAGGAGGGAAGAAGACAGAGACTCTAAGACTTTTGCCTTCCACCACAGTGAGGAGGTGTTTGGTGAACTCACTGTGGTGGATGTTAATTTTGTGTTTATTGTGTGGTATTGTTATTGTTATTTTTATATATGTATGACTGCAGGCACGAAATTTCGTTCAGACCGAAAGGTCTGAATGACACTAAAGGCTATTCATTCATTCATTCATTCACTTCCCGCAAATCCTTAATTGCCCACAGCCGAGTAACCTGAATCGCGCTGTCGGAATTTAAGGACATAAGTGAGGCCAGCGAGCGGCACGAGAGAGGTTTTAAGACGGAGAGCTGCCAGAGGTGAGCAGGGGCCAGCAGAAGGAGCTAAGGTGGCGGCCGGTTCCGCTGTCCGGCCCGGCGGCCGCTCAGCCACCCAAGCTACTTCTCCCCCCGGCCTCAATGCGGTGGCATTGCACGCCTCCGTGCAAGGAGCGTCGCAAGTGGCATTATCCTGATCCCCTCCTTCACAACATTCGTGCCCTCCCCGCATCTTTACTCCGGGCCAGACTCCCCAAACGCTGTTAAAAGGAGCTCTCCCCCCCACCCCCATCCCCCGGGAAATACGGTATTTAAAAACATCACCAAGAAATGTACTTACCACATCATTGGTACACAAGCTCCATTCTTCTCTCCCAGTTTCCTAATATACACTTAAAATAATGACAATCCATATTTGAAAACCCCACCAAGAAACTAGCGCTGCGCATGTGCAGTAGGATGCTGCGCCTGTGCAGTGCAGCAAAGGCAGAATTTCAGCTGCCTTCAGCCCCACTTATCATTGACGGCTTGAAGCAGCGCTGACGGCATGTGGGCTGCACAGACCTTCAAGGGTTACAAGTGCTGCGGATGAAAGGCACGGAGAATTATGCCTACCTAGGAGATCGATCTCTTAGATAGGCATAATTCTCCCTTGCCTTTACTATTTATATTTAGTAATTACTATGTTATAATTTTAGTCAGGGTAGGCACTGCCTACCTTGCCTACCCTGACGGCACATGCCTGATGTCCACTATCCCCACTTTTATTTGCCCTCGTTATAGAACCACTTGCCGAGAGTATCAGATCTCAGCCAGACATCCATGGGTACAATACTAAACATACAGTTAATAAAATGTCTTTATACGCAGATGATGTATTATTATACATCACAAACCCCGAAATTAGCATTCTGAGTTTATTAAATCTCATAACTCAGTTTGGCTCATTCTCCGGATACAGAATTAATTGGAATAAAAGCGAAATTATGCCAATAATGGAACAAAATCCATCCATTTTTCAACAATTCCCTTTTAAAATTGCCTATGAAAAGCTTAAATACCTTGGAATCTATGTGACCAGGAAATATACTTCTCTATTCAAATCAAATTTTCCTTTTTTAGTTACTAAATTACACAGAAACATCCAATTTTGGAAAACACTTCCCATTTCACCAGTTGGTAGAATTAATGCTATAAAGATGTTCTTTCTCCCACAACTATTATACTTATTCCAATCAATTCCTATATGTCTTCCAAAATTTTTTTTCAAAAAGATTGATTCAATTGTTACTGATTTGATTTGGGATTATAAAACCCATAGAATAACTAAAATACATCTGTGTAAGTCTAAAGTTAATGGAGGATTTGCTTTACCAAACTTTCATTTCATTATTGGGTGGTTAATATTAAAAATATAACCTTCTGGCTGGATGACACTGATCAGAGAAGGAGGATTGTTTACCTTTTGACGTGGGCTCGATTCTTTTAGCTCCAATAAATTTGAATAAAAAAACATATGGAGGAAATCCGATTATACATAGTGTTATCCGTATCCGTATCTGGAAACAGTAAAATTTACTTCAAAATTGGGTAATTTATCTCTCTTTCCCCCTATTGCAAACAACCCTTCCTTCAAACCGTCTGTCTTAGATAGAGGATTTGTTAAATGGAAAATTCTTGGAATTAAAATGGTAGGAGACCTTTATCAAAAGGGGACTTTTCTCTCTTTTTAGGAATTACAGCAGAAGTACGAATTACATGTTAATAATTTTTAATGATATTTACAATTTAGAGATTATGTAAAATTACATACGCAAGATTATAGAATTAGGGGTTCAGAAATCCTTGATGAATGTCTGAACCGACACCCCAATACAAATAGGCTAATATCTTATGTTTATAATTATGTTTATAATTTTAGATACTGACATTCCGTCATCAGAGTCATATAGACGAGCATGAGAGGATGAACTGGCTCAACCCATAATGAAAGACTTATGGGATGAAAGTTTACAATATATACATCATTGCTCGTTAAGCACTAGACATTCCTTAATACAATTTAAAATATTACATAGAGTACACTATTCGAAGACAAAATGAAACAGGATCTTCCCAAGTATTTCCGCTCTCTGTGATAAATGTCAATTTTAAGAAGCCAATTTAACTCACACTTTTGTAACTTGTACAAAAATGCAAAATGTTTGGACGGACATTTTTTTAATTATCTCTAAAATTATTGATAATCAACTGGACCCAGATCCAAAATAAATAATATTAGGATTATCAGAACATAGCACAAACTTTACGATAAGCCTGAGACATTTTCTTGATTACAGTTTAATAACTGCAAAAAAATTAATACTTACATTTTGGAAAAAACCAGCAACCCCCACAATTAAAATGTGGATTACGGAAATGACCGAGACCTTGCATTTGGAAAAAATAAGATTTGTCTTAATTGATAAACCAGAACTATTTTTTAAAATATGGTCTCCATTTATTGAATTTAAAAAAAAGTAAACTGGTTTAACACAAAATTAAAGTCAAAACTTGAGTTTAGGTTTGGATGAACAACTATACTCAACATCTCCCGGATCTATCACCACGAACTTTATATTTGTAAATGTCCTTTCTTTCTTGCTTTCTTTTTTTCTATTAGTTTATAGTTTCTCTTATCTTTCTTTCTTTATTTACTTTCTTTTAAAAAAAACTTTAAAAATTGAAGCTATGTAAGAACTCTGTAACCAATTTGTCATTTATTAATATTTGTACATATGCTTTTTAATAAAAATAGTATAAAAATTTTAAAAAAACATCCCGTATACATTCCAGGAAATTCTCCTCCTCAGCGCTGCTAACAGTTTGGTTGGCCTAATCTATATGTTGATTAAAGTCACCCATGATAACTGCTGTACCTTTGCTGCACGCATCCGTAATTTCCTGCTTGACGTTATCCCCAACCTCCCTACTGTTGTTCTGCATGATAGGATGCTCCAGAAAGTTAGATCCCATTGGATTCAGGGTGAACTAGCAAATAAAATACAAATGGGACAAAAGCGCAGGCTTGGCGATCATTTTGCTGACCAACTCTGCTCAGTCTGCCTATATCTACCTGATCTCCCGTTTGTTAAACATTTTAACTCCCCCTCCCATTCCCACAATTCCCTTTCTGTCCTGGGCCTCCTCCACTGTCAGAGTGGGGCCCAATGTGATTTGAAGGAACAGCACCTCATATTTTGCTTGAGCAGCTTACAACTCAACGGTATGAATATTGACTTCTCAAAATTCATGTAACCCTCTCTCTCAATCCTTCTCCCATCCTAGTTCTCGGACTAGGTTCACTGTCTTCCTGATTAAATTTTACTGATTCTATGTTCATTGTCACCTACCCCTCTGCTAACAATGATCCATTCTACATTTTTCTTGAACTTTGTTCCCTTTGATCTCTAATTTTACTTCGGAGTCACGTGAGTGACTACGTGAAGACCCCGCCAGCACGCATGCGCGACATATCGTCGTTCGCATGCGGAAGCGACAGTCGGGAGGAGCGGGGCTCCTCCAGCGTAAGTTTTAAAAAACTTATGAAAGGTAAGTCTCAGCGGAGTGGTGAGCGTGGCGACTTTACATACACTTGTTTTTTCAGGAATGGAGTTGCGGAAATCGAAAAGAGCAGCGGCAAGAGCTGCTGCCATGGAGAGCAGCCAGCAGCGTGCCGCTTCTCCTGAGCTGCAGGTGTTACCTGCAGCTCCCGACTTTTCGCCTATGAGGGCCGCAGGTTCGCCGCGGTCGGGCGGTAAATCCCGAAAGTCGGACGGGGCTGCCGACTCAGCTGGGTCCAGTCCCGAGGACACCCCGCTCGCTGATAGCGACGGGGGTCATCTTGCCCGCATGGAGCGGATGGTGGAGCAATTGCTCCAGCATGACCTGCTTTTGCAGGGGCAGGGTCACGGTGGGCCTCTTCGCAGGCCCACGGCAGGATCCTATCATGGACTGCCTAATGTCTCGCCCTCTTCGCAGGGGAGCATTGGGGGTCAGAACTGGGCTGACCCTGAAGAGGGGGAGTTGGCTGAACAACCAACAGTGTCAGGGGTGCAAGAAGAAGAGTTACTGGATATGGTAAACAAGCATGCAGTTCCTTCTCAAAAAGGCCTACCTATCCACCCAAAGCTGGCAGCTAGTATCAATTATATGACTACAAACCAGCTTCAGGAGCAAGCCATCAATGCAACAGCTGATAAGTATCTTGCTCCTGAAAATTGTAACTCACTGACTGTTCCTGCGGTGAACAACCCTATATGGGGGAACATGAGCCCTACGATTAGAGGGCAAGAAGTCAAACTTCAGAAGATCCTGAAACTTTTGACCGCCGGGATTACGGCAGTGGCCAGAACTGCGGTGGGAATAGAGTTACCGGAAGAACTACAGGATGCTCTGGCCTTGCTGTGTAACACACAGTACGAGATAAATAACTACAGGAAGAGCATTATCAAACCGGCACTTAACCCCAAGTTTGCGGGGTTATGCAGACCAGGTAACACTCAACCACCAAATCTGCTGTTCGGGGATAACCTCCCCAAACAGGTGAAAGACCTGGACGAGGAGGCCAAGGCCATAGGCCTGATTAAGGTACCCAGTACCTCCAAACCTCACTACCAACAGCGGCAGCACCCCTACACATCCACCGGACAGCGATATCACAACAGATCGTCCGGTGGTGAAAGCTCGAAGGCCGGCCCACCTGCACAACGGTCTTTTTTAGGCCATGGCCCAGCCCGGCCTTCTTGGAAAATGCGCCACCCCTACAACGCAGCAACTCAACAGAAGAAACAAGGGCAAAGACCGCAACACCGGCAATAACCTTGGAGGTAGGTGGGTCTGGCTCCCACAGGAACATTGCTTGTCTAAATTCATCTTATGTGGGAGGCCGGTTGCACTTGTTTGATGAAGTATGGCGCACTTTTACCTCTGATCCTTACATACTCGGAAGTATTCTGGGCTATAAAATTGAATTCATTTACGAACTCCCTACCCCGGTCCAGCATTCGCCTAGCCGAAAGTTTATACTTTCACAAAAAGAAAGAACGGCAGGCCATGCTGAACTATTAAGACTAATTAGTAAAGGGGTAATTGAGAGAACCACCAGAGAATCTCAGGAGTTCGTATCTAATATATTTACCAAAAATAAAAAAGATGGCGGATGCCGCATAATCATAGATCTGACCGAACTGAATACTTCTGTTCAGTATGTTCATTTCAAAATGGACACTTTTGACAGCTAGACAGCTTATAGCTAATGGGTACTACATGGCATGCATTGACCTCAAAGATGCATACTATTCAGTGCCAATACACAAGGATCATAGGAAATACCTTAAATTTATCTGGATGGGACAATTATGGCAATATAAAGCCTTACCCAATGGGTTATCATCAGCACCCAGGCTGTTCACCAAATTATTGAAACCAGCTTTGGCCTATTTAAGGAAACAAAACCATACTGTTATGGCCTACCTTGATGATATCCTCATTGTCGGGGAGAATTTGGAAACGGCTACATTGGCAGTTCTAGCCACAAAACATCTCTTTCAAAAGCTGGGGTTCATCATACAATTGGAACCCTCTACTACCATGGATTACTTGGGGTTCACCATTGACTCGGTGCAAATGTCTATCACCTTACCACCGAACAAGGTGGTGGACTTGATAGAAGCTTGCAGGAGCCTTACTGGCATCAGGGATCCATCCATACGGCAGGTGGCCAGGGTAATTGGGAAGATAGTGGCTGCTTTTCCCGCAGCGCAATTCGGACCACTACATTATCAAAACCTACAAAGAGCTAAAATTATAGCTCTCAAAAGTCATGCAGGCCATTTCGACAGGCCTATGAAGTTATCAGAAAAGGCAAGAATTGAATTAAATTGGTGGATGGAAAATGCTCAATTCTGTTCCAAACCCATCACTATCATAAATTCCTCGGTCATCTTACAAACTGATGCCAGTGCCAAAGGTTGGGGAGCAACTAACACCACCACTAGTTGTGGAGGCAGATGGAGTGCACAAGAGCTAACCCTATTCGAAACATTGGGAATTAATTATTCAGAAATGCTGGGAGCATTTCATGGCCTTAGGGCATATTGCTCAGACATGCACCAAGTACATGTTAGATTACAAATTGACAACACCACAGTGTTGGCTTATATTAATCATATGGGTGGAATAAAGTCGATATCATGTGATGAATTGGCTAATAATATCTGGCACTGGTGTCTGCAAAGGGAAATTTGGATTTCAGCCACTTACCTTCCAGGTAAGCTAAACACAGTGGCAGACACCAGGTCACGCAAATTCAACGACAACATAGAATGGATGTTGGATCGGAAAGTGTTCACAGATATTGTAGAACGTTATGGGACACCAGATATCGACCTTTTTGCATCCAGATTAAATCACCAAGTACCAACATATGTTGCTTGGGAACCAGACCCAGGGGCAGTAGCAATGGACGCTTTCACGCTACATTGGGGGGATTTGTTCTGTTATGCCTTTCCCCCCTTCTGCCTCATCAGTCGGGTCTTGCAAAAAATCAGACAAGACTCCGCATCGGATATTTTGGTTGTGCCCGACTGGCCTACCCAACCATGGTTCCCAGCGATACAGAAGATGGCCACAGAACCTTGTATTCGGGTCAACAAACAACCTAGCCTATTAATACATCCCGTCACAGGGGAACACCATCCATGTCATGACCGCATGGACCTGTTGATTTGCAGATTCTGAAACGGCCACTTCTGGGATACGGACTCACCAACAGAACAATAGATACCATCTCAGCGTCATGCAGGGAGTCCACTAGGAAACAGTACCTGACCTACATCAGGAAGTGGGAGGTGTTCTGCTCTACAACAAACACAACCTACGAATCGGCTACCATCACGGATGTTCTGGAATTCCTGGCTACCCTTCACTATGATGAAGGATTAAGCTACAGTGCCATTAATTGTGCCAGGAGTGCCCTATCAACTTATCTGGGCAAGGGGAGTGATCAACTGGGCATTGGATCACATCCATTAGTGTCCAAGCTAATGAGAGGAATATTTAATTCCAATCCCCCCAGGCCCAGATACAACCACACGTGGGATATCAGCATAGTATTGACTATGTTGCGAGGATGGACACCAAACTCGGGGCTCACCTTGGACAAACTCACCTACAAAATGGTTATGATTATGGCACTTGTCACGGCACAACGGGTCCAGTCCCTGCACAAGTTAAATCTGGATGCCATGTCTATCTCCAATGGCAAAATCATTTTTCATATGCAGGGGCTGTTAAAACAAGATCGACCCGGATCGTCTGGACATACGTTGGAGTTTCTAGCCTATCCAGCAGATACTCGACTCTGCATCGTCACTTTGATATCACGTTACATTTCAGTCACCAAGTCTCTCAGGGGCACGGAGAAAGCTTTGCTTATCAGCCACAAAAAGCCCCACCACAAAGTCACGGTGCAAACCATATCTAGATGGTTAAGGGTGGTACTGGATGCGGCGGGGGTGGACACTAATATTTTTAAATCTCACTCCACCAGGGCAGCATCCACTTCGGCGGCTAGGATGATGGAAGTACCCATGGACCAAATCCTAGCCACAGCGGGTTGGAGCAATGAGAAGACGTTTCAACGTTTTTACAACAAACCCGTGGCCTCTCCTGACTCTTTTGCAGGAAGGATTTTGAGTTCTGCTAAATAATTACCCTATATGGGATATATATTTTGTTTTGGTATGAATAAATACCTATTTTGTTTTTCAGCTAGTGTCATGTCTGAAATACGTTCATCCTCTTATCCCAGCATAGCAGTGTGTGAGCATGGGGTGTTCCAGGGCATGAAATCACAGAGCTTTGAAATCTTCACGTAGTCACTCATGTGACTCCGAAGTAAAATAGTAAGATTAAATGAGAACTTACCAGTTTGAAGTTTGATCTTTATTTTATGAGGAGTTACGATGAGGGATTACGTGCCCTCCGCTCCCAAACCCTCTATTATAAAGATCAACTGGTATGGAAGTTCTCTCTTATCTTACTATATTAGTCTACGTTGCTGTCTGTGATTTCACACCACTGCTTTGAAGAATGTCGCGCATCCGTGCTGGCGGGGTCTTCACGTAATCCCTCATCGTAACTCCTCATAAAATAAAGATCAAACTTCAAACTGGTAAGTTCTCATTTAATCTTACTATTTTCACACCTTCTCCCTCTCCCCTGGCTCTCGGTCTTAAGAAGGGTCTCCCATTCATCACCCATTCCTTCTCTCCATTGATGCTGCCTGTCCCATTGAGTTACTCCGGCATTTTGTGTCTATCTTCGGTGTAAACCAGCATCTGCAATTCCTTCCTACACAATAAAATACAAAATTAGCTTACCGGAAGGGGACAGAGAGTAGTGGTGGGGGATTGTATTTCAGATTTTAGACCTGTGAATAGGAGTGTGTCGCAAGGATTGTACAAGATCCACTGTTGGGTTCCATCCATATTAATAATTTGGGTGTAAATGTAGTTGGCAATGGTTAGTAAGTTTGCAGATGTGATAAAAACGGCGGTAGAGTTGAGAGTGAAGATGGTTATCGCATTTTTAGAGGTACAATATGGAAATAGGCCCTTCAGCCCACAAAGTTCATGCCAACCATCAATCACCCGTACAAACTAGTTCTAAGTTATCCCACTTTTGCAGCCACTCCTTGTACACCAGGGTCAATTTACAGAGGCAAATTCACCTACAAATCTGCACGTCTTTGGAATGTTTGAGGTAATCGGACCACTTGGAAACCTACGTGGTTAACGGGTGAATGTGCAAACTTCACACACAGGTCAGGGTCGAACTGGGTCTCGTTGTGAGACAGCAGGTGGAAGAGCAACGCCACTGTGCCGCCCTCTGATGCGATCTAATATTGCAACAAGACCTAGGAAGGTGGGAGAGTGGGCCAAGGAATGGCAGATTGCATTTAACATGGATAAGAGCAAACGGTTGCATTTTGTCAAGTTGAACCTGGTGAGAACATACAGGGCAGGGCAGAGCGGTAGACGACAGTGGCTTGGTGAGTGTCGTAGACAGAGAGACCAAGGGGTGCAAGCACATATCTCAAAGTAGCAATATAGGTGGATAGGGTGCTGAAGACAGCATTTGATAAGCTCGACTTCATAGTCAAGGCATTACATAGAATAATTGTAATGTCATGTTAAAGCTGTACAAGATATTGGTTTAGTTTAGTTTAGAAATACAGTGCGAAACAGGCCCTTAGGCCCACCGGGTCCGCGCCAACCAGCAATCCCCGCACTTTAGCACACTAGGGACAATTTTTACATTTATACCGAGCCAATTAACCTACAAACCTGTAGGTCTTTGGAGTGTGGGAGGAAACAGATGATCTTGGAGAAAACCCACGCGGTCACAGGGAGAACGTACAAACTCGGTACAGGCAGCACCTATAGTCGGGATCGAACCCAGGTCTCTGGCGCTGCATTTGCTGTAAGGCAGCAACTCTACCGCTGCGCCACCATGACGTCACTAGACTGGTGAATCTCGTCACCTCTCTATGGGAATGATGTCACTAGCTGGACAGGGTGGAGAAAAGATTCACCAGGATGTTACTGGGTCTGTATGGCTTGAGCTAGAAAGAGAGAGACTGGATATGCTGGGGCTTTTATCTCGTAAGCAGCACGGCGCAAGGGCTCACATAATGGAGGTTTATAAAAAATCATGATGGATTTTAATATCACGCTGAATGGTCGCAGTCTGCTGCAGTCTAAAACCAGAGGGCATAGTTTTACGGTGACAGGGGCAAGGTTGAAAGAGGATCTGAGGACCAATTTTCCACACACAAGGCGGTTTAGTTTAGTTTAATTTAGTTTTGTAACACAGCATGGAAACAGGCTCTTCAGCCTACCGAGTCTGCACAGACCAGCGATCCCCGCACATTAACACTACTTTACGCACACTCGGCACAATTTTACATTCATACCGTGCCAATGAACCGACAAACCTGTACATCTTTGGATTGTGGGAGAAAACAGAAGATCTTGGAGAAAACCCATGGGGAGAACGTACAAACTTCGTACCGACAGCACCCGTAGTCGGGATCAAACACGCGACTATGGGGCTGAAAGCGCTGGAAGGCAGCATCTCTAGCACTGGGTGAATATGGAAAGCGCTGCCAATGGAAGTGGTAGAGTTGGGTACAAATGACAACATTTAAACAGGTACATGGGTAGGAAAAGCTTTGAGGGACATGGGCCAAATAGAGACAAATGGGACTAGCTCAGGTACGCAACAGCATTGGCACGCTCGTGTTATCCTGTTTCTCTGCTGTATAACTCTGTGACTCAGTTTTCGTAGGACAAATTAGACTTAAATAACTAGCATATTCAACTCGTGTGAGGTAGTTGTATATTTGCAGCCATGTACCAGGTCCTTGGGGCTTGCTTCATGGAATTGACCACCTTCTCCCATTGCCTTTGGAGAGTCTGGGGGGCTCAGTCCCTGCAGGCAAATCACATTTATCCTTCTCTTCACCTCCTCTCTCAAGGTCTCCAGAGCAATGCAAAAAACTTTGAAGCCCCACTCTCAAAAGTACTTACTTACAAAATTCTTAAGGGGTTGGACAAGCTAGATGCTGGAAGATTGTTCCCAATGTTGGGGGAGTCCAAAACAAGGGGTCACAGTCTAAGGATAAGAGGAAATTCCTTTAGGACCGAGATGAGGAAAACATTCTTTACACAGAGAGTGGTGATTCTCTGGAATTCTCTGCCACAGAAGGTAGTTGAGGCCAGTTCTTTGGCTATATTTAAGAGGGCGTTAGATGTGGCACTTGTGGCTAAAGGGATCAGGGGGTATGGAGAGAAGGCAGGTACGGGATACTGAGTTGGATGATCAGCCATGATCACATTGAATGGCGGTGCAGGCTCGAAGGGCCGAATGGCCTACTCCTGCACCTATTTTTCTATGTTTCTATGTTTCTATGTAGCACCATTGCCCAAAGAACAATGCTGGACAATTATTTGTAAGGCCTTGCACCACAGCATTCAGAAAGAATGCATGAAAACAGTTTAAGATGTAAAGGCTTGCTTTCACCAGTGTAGGTTAAGGGACCTGTCCCACTTAGGCGATTTTTCAGCGGACTGCCGCCGACTGTCAAGTTCCCGGCAGTCGCCGGAAAAACCGGGAACTGGAACAGCGACTGTCAGAGTGGAACACACGCACACACACACACATCACAAAGGTGGGGGACAGGGAAAGCGGGGAGAGCACTGTCTGAAATTCACACGGTGTGTGTCTGTATCAAGGTGATACAGACACACACCGTGATGAGCAGGAAAGTTAAGACGGCTAGCACAGTGTACGGTAAGTCCTTTAAAAGAGGGGGGAAGGGGTGGGGAGTGGAGAGGGTAGGGAGGGGGGGCAGGGAGGAGAAGGGGGAGAAGGTATGAAGACACTTTTAAAAAGCCAAACAACTTTTAATAAGCAAGATATACACAGCTGTGAAGTTCAGCGGGCATTCAACATTACAGCTCGGTTATCCTTGATTCTGAAAACTCGAGCTTACGTTTTTTTCCCCCAATGAGCCAATGAAAATTTGGTCAGCAAAGGTGATTAAGTAAAACTACCTACGACTACCTACAACTACATGACGACCCCACTGCAACTGCACCTATGGCTACAGGATTATCGATTTTCCCCATGGCGACCAATTTCTTGTCGCAGAAAAATTTTCAACATGTTGAAAAATCCATGGCAACCATACTGAGGCCGCAACTAGTTCCCAGAATGCGGGAACTCCTCGCGACCATGAAGGAGACTCACCAGAGACCACCAGCGAACATGTGGCGACCGTGTTGGGAACATGTGGCGAGCGCAGTCTCCTTCACTCGACTAAAAAGTCGCCTAAGTGGGACAGGCCCTTTAGTGTGGTGTTTGGTGGACCGTGTGGAGTGGGAGGACCCGTTGCTCCTCCCGTGCAGCAGGTGGCGCTGCACAGGACAAAGGGAGATGTTTTGTACATAGTTATCTCTGTCTGTACACAGTGTGAGTGTGCAGTCACATCGTGTGGTTGCAAACAGTTTTAGTTGGCTTGCTGCCAGTATTGAGTTAATGTAATAAAGACTTCTATTGTACCTTGAAGAATCTCAAGTTAGTGTCTTACTGAAAGATACTTGGTAACACTATTTTGTATAGACACAAAGTTCAGTTCAGGTTAGTTTATTGTCACATGTACCGAGGTACAGTGAAAAACTTTCGCTTTTTGCTGACCAGCCAGTGGAAAGACAATACATGATTACAATCGAGTCGGTGTACAAATACATGATAAGGGAATGATGTTTAGTGCAAGTTAAGTCAGTAAAGTCCAATCAAGGATAGTCCGAGGGTCATCAATGAGGTAGATAGTAGTTTAGCACTGCTCTGTAGTGGTGGTTGGATGATTCACTTACCTGATAACTGCTGGGAACAAACTGTCCCTGAATCTGGAGGTGTTTGTTTTCACACTTCTGTATTTTGTCGAATGGGAGAGGGGAGAAGAGGGAGAGGCCAGGGTGCAATTTGTCCTTGATTATGCTGCTGGCCTTGCCAAGGTAGCGTGAGGTGCAAATGGAGTAAATGGAAGGGAGGTTGGTTTGCGTGATGGTCTGGGCTGCGTCCACAATTCGCTGCAATTTCTTGTGGTCTTGGATGAAGCGGTTCCCAGACCAAGCTGTGATACTATCCATCAAACACAACAGATGTAACTCACAATCGACTCTTGTTGTACCGTGTCAGTACGTCTGTGGGCATATTCAAGTCAAAATGGCTGCCTCCCTGATTCCGAGGAAAACATACATATAGGGGCAGAGCCCTCTAGTGGTGACTGTAAGGACAGTCTTACAGGGACACAACATATTTTTGCCTCCTTGTAAATGAAGGCGATCATCTAAGTCCAGTTATCAAATCAAATATAAGTCCATATGAAATCAGTCAAAAGTCCTTTCAAATTTCATGTCCTCTATTAATAAACGGAAGTGCTCAGTGAATATAACGGTTTATGGTTGCACAGCTGAAAATCTTGCAGATGCTGAGGTCTCCTCTTCTGTCGCTGAGAGCGTCGAGCGGGATTTGGCTGCTCTGCTGTATGCTGACCGCGATCGCTGTCTTGACTGGATATCGGGAAAGGAAAAGTGTCCGGTTCATCTTCTTCCTGTCCCTGTCTGCTTGCGATAAGACGCCTCGCGTTCCAGGTGGTGACATCTTGGAGGAGGTATGCGTTCTTGCCGAGTCTCCGTTTGATCTGTATCGGCTTTGAGAGTGCGCTTGTGAGCTTAAGCCGATCTTGAACCGCGGCGCTCGTACTCTGCGTCTGGCATCATGGTATGTTTTCCCTTATGCTTGTCTGTATGCTATCGTTTCCACCCTCGTGTTTGTGTCTGGATTTGGCCGCGATGGTGGTTGAAGAGCATTCAGTTTCATTCATCCTATCATCAGCTCTGCTGGCATGTGCGGTGTGGATCAGTAGGATCGGAGGAGGATATGGATTGACTGTTCGAATGCTTTCCCCTCCGACATGCTCGCTTTTACACTTTTGGATCAAATGCTTTCTACAGTACATCTGTAGAAGTTGGTGAAGGTGTTGGGGACATGCCCAACCTCCTAAGCCTTCTTAGAAAGTAGAGGTATTGGTGTACTTTCTTTGTCCAATCTCATTTATGTAAGATGCCAGTTTTACGAAGTCTGTCCATTGTCTCTTTCAGCAGTTGACGATGAACATATCTATCTCTGACCATTTATTTGTTTTGAAGCATTCAGGTTGAATTGAATGAATGAATGAATTAATTAATTAATGAATAAATATATTTATTGCCGAAATATGTACACATACAAGGAATTTGCCTTGGTGCTCCGCTCACAAGTAACAACACGACTTACAGTAACAATTAAGAACGACACATAAAACATAAATAATAAAGCATTATAGTTTCAGCATGTGAATGAGATAAAATACCGGAGCAAAAGGAGGTTATGCAATGACTTGCATCACAACAACATCAAGAAATAATCCAAGTGAAATCAATAGCTTCGAGCCCTAGCTCCCTGCAGCATTTCTCAATCTGCAATTATTAGGATCTTGGAGCTATTACCTTGGAGCTATTATCTGCTATAAATTATCCAGTGCATCATTGGAGCTGCAATTATTTTTTAGATTGTACACCAAATTAGTAATCAAAAAACTGATCTAATGCTGATGAATTTCATTGTGTGATCAAAACACTCTGATCCCCATGGGTACAAATGAACATTGAAAGATAATAAACAGGAGTCTTCTCCCTTGATCAGAGATGTAATGCAATGGGGGAGGTAAGGATTACTAAAGTGGAAATTGACTGGGTTTATATTTGCTTTTAATCTTCTATATTCAAGGAAACTTGCTGTGATTTTCTAGATTCAGCATTAACTTTGCAAGGTAATTCTGTTGAAACAAGTCTGTTCTTTATTTGTTCCTAATGAGAAAAATACATGATCACATTTTGTCAGGAAGAATCTCTTTGCATAATTGAAGCCTTATTTGAGCTAATGTGGACACAAAGTGCTGGAGTAACTCAGTGGGACAGGCAACATCTCTGGATAGAAGGAATGGTCTGAAGAAAGGTCTTGACCCGAAACATCACCCATTCCTTCTATCCAGAGATGCTCCCGTCCCATTGAGTTACTCTAGCAATTTGTGTCTAACTTTGGTGTAAACCAGCATCTGTAGTTCCCTTCAACATCCTAATTTGAGTTACCTTAAACCTGAAGCAACGTCATAGAAACCACAGCCGTTGAATATGCCCACCCAGTTGGTGCTTCTGATTGATGACCTTTCAATAACTTTCTGTCAACCTTGCGACCAATGTTTATACACATCTTAAGATGCCTCTTGCACATACATTCAATGGCTTCTACAGAAGAAGGCTGAATATCCTATCACGAGGTAGCCAACCAGAGGGAACTGCAGTTGGGCAGCACAATTGAGCATTTGAGTTTCAGCACAATTGAGTTTCAATAGATAGACACAAAATGCTGGACTAACTCAGCAGGTCAGAGAGCATCTCTGGAGATGCTGCATGTCTGAAGAAGGGTCTCGACCCAAAATGTCACCTTTTCCAGAGATGATGTCTGACCTGCTGAGTTACTACAGGTTTTTTTGTCTATCTTGAGTTTCAATCGAAGTGTGTTTGGACCTTCATATGCACCCTATTTGAGTAATGTGAACAGCTAAAAAAATTTAGAACCCCGTAGCCAAACACTTTTGCCTAGAGCTACGATCAACACAGGGCAGATAGATAGCTTATGTGATATTGAATCAATGATGGTCGTAGCTCTAGGCAAACGTGTTTGGCTGAGGGGTTCTAAATCCACCAAATCCTTGCAGAATGGCCAGTCCTACAACATCAGTGTTTGCTTGCTCATGATATTACCATGTGAAACTTCAAAGCTCTCTCTTAACTTGGCGGAATGTGTGCCCAGCACTTGGAGGTTCTTTGCTGGCTGCTACAAAGGGTGCAATATTAAATACTTACTAGTCATAGAGTCATAGAGCCATGCAGCGTGGAAACAGGCCCTTTGGTCCAACTTGCCCATGCTGAACTTACACTAGTCACACCTGCCTGTGTTTGGCCCATATCCTTCTAAGCCAGTCCTATCCATGTACGTGTCTAAAGGGCCTGTCCTACAAGCATGCAACTCTATGCGATTAACGCAACCTAACGTGGTCGCTTGAGCCATCCGGCGTCGCGGGGCCGGCCCCACTTCGATCGCCGGAGCCGTGCGGAATTGTGCGGAGTTCGTCCTGACATCGGGCGGGGCTCCGAAAAACTGACTATGTTCAAAACTTCCGCGCGGCAACGGCTTGTCGGCTCGCAGTCGCCTCGACGCATTACACACCATCTCGACATCGTGCCTCCGTGAACCTATCTGTAGGTGTCTCCGTGACCCTCTATGTGTGTGGCTCCGTGGCCCTCCGTGTGTGTGCCTCTGTGCCCCTCTCTGTGTGCCCCTCTCTGTCCTGGCAAGCTTACCTTAGACTTTGCTCCAAGTTCGCCTCACTTTGCACCGCGTTGCGCCACTCACCCGACCTCCGCGCGGCCCCTGCTGCTGGTTTGGACGCGCTTGCCGCATGCAGGCGCATGCTGGTGGGAACGGCCCTGTACTGGGGATCACCCGACCTCCGCGCGGCCCCTGCTTCTAGTTTGATCGTGTTCATCGCATGGAGTCGGATGCTGGTAGGACAGGCCCTTAACTGTCAACTGCAGCTCTCTCTGGTTAAAACCCTCTTGATAAGGTATTCAGCATTCTTATGTAGGAGGCATTGAATATAGGTGCAGGAGGCATCTTAAGATGTTTAAAAGCATTAGTCCCAAGGCTGACAGAAAGCTATTGAAAGATCATCAATCAGAAGCACTTACTGTCCCTTCACTACTAATGCTGCCAAACCAGGTGAACATATTCAGCAGCTGCGGCTTGTATGACATATTTCCTGCATCTACAGTATGTTGCTTCAGAAGGTTGCTTTGTAAACGGTGTGATAGTACTTGGCTGAAATACCTCCTCTGGCAACTCGTTCCATACACCTACCACCCTTTGTGTAAAAAAGTTGCCCCTCAGGGTCTTATTAAATCTTCCCCCCATCACCTTAACCTATGACCTCTGGTTCTCGATTAATCTAGTCCTGGTAACAGATTCTGTGCATATTCCTCTCATGATCTTGTACACCTCTATGCAATCACCACTCATCCACCTGCGCTCCAATGAATACGTCTTCAGTCTGAAGAAGGGACTCGACCCGAAACGTCACACATTCCTTCCAGTCGGAGATTCTGCCTGTCCCGCTGAGTTACTCCAGCATTTTGTGCCTATTCTCAGCCTGCTCAAACTCATCCTATAGTTCAGGCCTCGAGTCCTGACAACCTCCCGGTAAATCTTCTCTGCACCCTCACCAGCTTGACAACATCTTCCTTATAACAGGGTGACCAAAACTGAACATATTACTCCAAATGTAACCTCACCAATATGCCAAAGGCCTTGATGACCACCCTTCCACCCACCCCCCCCACCCCCCCCCTCGATATCAGTCTGAAGAAGGGTCTTGACCCAAAACGTCGCCAATTCCTTCTCTCCATAGGTGCTGGACCCACTGAGTGGATCCAGCACCCACTGAGTTTCTCCAGTATTTTTGTCTACCTTCGATTGTTCCAGCATCTGCAGTTCTTTCTTCAACATGAATACTTCTTGGCCACCCTATTTGCTTTTGACGCCACTTGCAAGGAACTATGCACCTGTATTCCCAGATCCCTCTGCTCTGCAACACTCCCCAGAGCTCTGCCTTTGACTATGTAGGTCCTGCCCTGGTTTGACTTCCCAAAATGCAGCACCTCACACTTCTCTGTATTAAATTCAATTGAGTTAAATACTCCTCAGCCCACCTGCCCAACCGATCAAGATCCTGCTGCAATTTTTGATGACCATCTTTGCTATCTACAATACCATCCACTTTTGTGTCATCTTCAAACTTACTAATCATCCTCGTACATTCTCATCCAAATCATTGATATAGTTGGGCCCAGCACTGATCCCTGAGGTGCACGACTAGTCCCAGGCCTCCAGTCCGAAAAACCTTCCACCATCACCCTCTGCTTTTTTCCATGAAGCCAATTTTCAGTCAGTCAGTCCATCAGCTAGCTCTCCTGGGATCCCACGCAATCTACCCTTCCAGACACTGCCTGCCATGCAGAATCTTGTCAAATCTTGATCAGAGCCACGATTTCTCTTGTCATGCAAGGTTCCTTATGCTCACCTCCTTAGTTCTTCACTCTAACAGGAACATGTAGGTGCTGGACTCTTGTCAGCACACTTTTAAAAACATCCCACTTTCCAGATGTTCCTTTTTTGCTTCAAACATCCCGTCCAATCAATTGAGTGAGTTCCAGTCTAATACCTTCAAGTTAGGCCTTGGCCCAATTTAGAATTTTAACTCGTGGACCTGCCCTGTCTCTAACCATAACTATCTTAAACCTAATAGAACAGTGGTCACTGGTCCCAAAAGGGTCATCTATGAACACTTCATCCACTTGTCCTTTCCGATTTCTAAGACTAGATCAAGGATTGCCCTCTCCCATGCAGGGCCCTCTACATACTGCCTGAGGAAAATGTCCTGAACACATTTCACAAATGCTGCCCCGTCTAAACCTTTTGCAATATGGCAGTCCCAGTCAATATTTGGATAGTTAAAGTCACCTACAACGACAACCTTATTAGTCCTGCAATCTCCCGGTATATTTGCTCTTCTACTTCCCATTGACTAATTACGGGCCTGTATTACACTCCCCTTTCATGTCTCGTTTTCATATCTGACCCTTCCTTATCTCTGTGTCTCCCTTTCCCCGGACTCTCAGTCTGGAGAATGGTCTCGACCCGAAATATCACCCATTCCTTATATCCAGAGATGCTGCCTGTACCGCTGAGTTACTCCAGCATTTTGTGTCGATCTTCACCATAAAACTACATATTGACTGACTGGGAAATGGCACTGCAGGAGTTTGCCCAATGACTATATAGGTCAGGACTCCAATCCACAATCCACTGACAACAGGAAGCCCACTTTTAGAATGCAACGATTGAATTACAAGCAGTGTCATCTCTTAGGTCAGGGGTCGGCAACCTACGGCCCCTGGGCCGAATGCGGCCCGTAACCCGAAACCAATCGGCCCGCAGGCAGATTATTTTCGGGGTAATCATCTGGCCCGCCAAGCGCTGAGTGCCGAGCTCTGGCTGTACCGCATCCTGCGCAAAGCCGCCGGCAAGGCCGCCGCACACCTTCTGTGAACACGTGATTTAATGCCTGCCGTCCTGGGCAGGATGGGGGCGGGATCCATGCGTACACTTGATGGATATGGCCCACCATCCGCTCACAGACATGCGCCCTGGCCCCAATGCAGAACAAGATTGCCGACCCCTGTCTTAGGTGACACTCTACAATTCCAGTATTTGTTGATGTAGTTTAGTTTAGAAAAACAGCGCGGGAACAGTCTCTTCAGACCACCAAGTCCATGCCGAGGAGTGATTCCCGCACATGAACACTCCTACACAGACTAAGAACAATTTACATTTATACCAAGCCAATCAACCTACAAACCTGTTCGTCGTTGGAGTGTGGGAGGAACCCAAAGATGTTGGAGAAAAACCATGCAGTCACGGGTAGAACGTACAAACTCCGTACAGACAGCACCCGTAGTCTGGATCGAACCCGGGTCTCTGCCGCTGTAAACACTGTAAGGCAGCAACTCTACCGCTGGGCCACAGTACAAATTGATGGACTGCTGTGACACTCTGCAATAAAAGCATCAATGACCAGATTTAATCAATTTGTTTAATTTAGTCACATTGATCTTGCCTCAAGAAAGTCCTCATTCAGATAACACCACACCTCAAGTAAACTTTTCTTTTTGACTTTTACCCAGGGTAGGGGAATCAAGAACTAGAGGACTTAGGTTTAAGGTGAGAGGGGAGAGCTTTAACAGGAACTTGAGGGGCAATCTTATCATTGAGAGGGTGGTGGGTGTATGTAATGAGCTACCAGAGGAGGTAGTTAAGGCAGGTCCAACAACAACCTTTAAAAGACACTTGGACAGTAAATGGATAGGAAAGGTTTAGAGGGATCTGGGCAAATTTGGGCAGGTGGGACCAATGTAGATAGGCATCGTGGTTGGTAAGAGTAAGTTGGGCCAAAGAGCCTGTTTCCATGCTGTGTGCTTTCTCTGGCCCAACTTGCCAATGTCGATCAAGTTGCCCCATCTACATTAGTCCCACATTTGGCCCATATCCATCTAAGCATTTCCTATCCATGTATCTATCTAAACGTCTTCTAACTGTACTTCTAACTCCTCCCCCTTCTAACTGTACAACTTCTCCCCCTTCTGTCATGGGGTCGACTGACTCCCCTTCTCCCTCCCCCCCCCCCCCCCCCCCCCCACCCTCCCCAATCTTTGCACATCCCAATCCTGGACTTGCCTCTCGTCACTTTAATTTTATATTTCATGTATCTGGTGTTTTATGACTGTCGGCAGACCAATTTCCCGCCTGGGATAAATAAAGTTCGTAATCGTATCGTAAATGTTGTTATAGTACCTGCCTCAACTACCTCCGCTGGCAGGCAGCTTGTTACATACCCCACCAACCACACCCTTTTCTTAGAGATTTGCCCCTCTGGTTCCCATTAAGTCTTCCCCCTCATTAAACCTGGTTCTTGATACCTCTACTCTGGAAATGGACTGCACATCAAAGCTATCTTTCAGCTTTGTGATCTTGTGATGATATGGGACCAGTGGATGGTCTCAAAGCCCTCCGGTTCTTCCTCGACAAGAGGAGCAACCCATACCTATCCACTGACATCCTCCTCCGCCTAGCGGAGTTGGTCCTTACCCTCAACAACTTCTCTTTTGACTCCTCCCATTTCCTCCAAACACAAGGCGTAGCTATGGGCACACACATGGGCCCCAGCTATGCTTGCCTCTTTGTCGGGTACGTCGAACAATCCTTGTTCGAGGCATACCAGGGCCCCATCTCCGACCTCTACCTCCGTTACATTGACGACTGCTTTGGTGTCACCTCCTGCACCCACACACAACTGACTGACTTCATCCATTTCACCACCAACTTCCATCCGGCACTCAAATACACTTGGACCATTTCCGACATTTCCCTACCATTCCTTGACCTCACCATCTCTATTGCAGGTGATACACTCCTGACTGACATCCACTACAAACCAACTGACTCCCACAGCTACCTGGACTACTCTTCCTCCCACCCTGCTTCCTGTAAGGACTCCATCCCCTATTCCCAATTCCTCCGTCTACGCCGCATCTGCTCCCAGGATGAGGTGTTCCACACCAGGTCATCACAAATGTCCTAATTCTTCAGAGAACGTGGATTCCCCTCCCCCACTATAGATGAGGCTTGCGCCAGGGTCTCCTCCATACCCCGCAACACTGCCCTCTCTCCCCATTTCCCCACTCGCAATAAGGGCAGAGTCCCCCTGGTCCTCACCTTTCACCCCACCAGCCAGCGCATACAACAGATAGTCCTCCGCCAGTTTCGCCACCTCCAACGTGACCCCACCACTCGCCACATCTTCCCATCTCCCCCCCTGTCTGCCTTCCGCAAAGACCGCTCCCTCCGCAACTCCCTTGTCAATTCTTCCCTTCCCTCCCGCTCCACTCCTTCCCCAGGCACTTTCCCTTGCAACCGCAAGAGATGCTACACTTGTCCTTCACCTCCCACCTCCACTCCTTTCAGGGACCCAAGCAGTCCTTCCAGGTCCGACAGAGGTTCACCTGCACCTCCTCCAACCTCATCTACTGCATCCATTGCTCCAGATGCCAGCTGATCGACATCGGTGAGACCAAGCGGAGGCTTGGCGATCGTTTCGCTGAACACCTCCGCTCGGTCTGCAATAACCAACCCGACCTCCCGGTGGCTCAGCACTTCAACTCCCCCTCCCATTCCGTATCCAACCTCTCGGTCCTGGGCCTCCTCCACGGCCAGAGTGAGCAACACTGCAAGTTGGAGGAACAGCTCCTCATATTCCGCTTGGGGAGTCTGCATCCTCTGGGCTTAAATATTGAATTTTCTCAATTCTGTTAACCCTTGCTGCCTCCTCCCCTTCCCATCTCTCCCTCAGCCCTCGGGCCCTGGCATTCCCTCTCTCTCTATCTCTCCCCCACCCAAGTCACACTAGCTTCTCATTTTCACACTACAAATAGCTTACAATGGCCTGTTTCCTTTATCATCGATACTTTTTTGCATATCTTTCATTCATTGTTCTTTATCTCTCCACATCACCGTCTATATCTCTCGTTTCCCTGATCCCTAACCAGTCTGAAGAAGGGTCTCGACCCAAAACGTTGCCTATCTCCTTCGCTCCTTAGATGCTGCTGCACCCGCTGAGTTTCTCCAGCCTTTTGTGTACCCTCGATTCTCCAGCATCTGCAGTTCCTGCTTTAACGCTATATTTCCAAGTTGTGCAACGTGGAAAAGAACCAGCAGGTGGCAATATTCCCATGTTCTTGGCCTTATCTGTGATAGAGGTGTGGGTTTGAATTTGTGCTGTCAAGAGTAATTCAGGCCAGTAACTACAATGCATTTTGTGGATGGTACACATGGTAGTCAATTTGTGCCAGGGGTAAAGGGAATGAATAGTTAGGCTGGCGGTGGATGTTAATCAAATATAGACACAAAATGCTGGAGTAACTCAGCGGGACAGGCAGCATCCCTGGAGAGAAGGAATGGGCGATGTTTCAGGTCGAAACCCTTCTTCAGACTGAGAGTCAGGGGAGAGGAAGACTAGAGATATGGAAAGGTAAGGTGTGAAAATGACAGATCAAAGCTGATGATGATCAAGGAAATGTAGAATTGTTAGCTGAGGGGAAACATAGAAACATAGAAAATATGTGCAGGAGTAGGCCATTCGGCTCTTTGATTCAATATGGTCATGGCTGATCATCCAAAATCAGTGCCCCGTTCCAGCTTTTTCCCCATATACCATGATTCCCTTTGCCTTTAGAGCTAAATCAAACTCTCTCTTGAAAAGGTGACAATGAGGCATACAAGCAGTTAAATTAATCAGGAGGACAGTAAAACAATCACCCATTCCTTCTCTCCAGAGATGCTGCCTGTCCCGCTGAGTTACTCCAGCTTTTAGTGTCCGTCTTCAGTGTAAACCAGCATCTGCAGTTCCTTCTTACACCAACTCGCCAAAGCACATTTTGGGTTTCGTTGGGGCCACTCAGTCCAGACCTCATCGCAGACCAGCTCCAAACATGCACCATATTGATGCTGAACTTGAGAGGGGAGATGGGAGAGCCTGGTCTAAGATCAAGGCAGCATTGGACTGTGGCATCAAGGACCCTTGATAAAACGTCCTCCAGTGACTGGAGTCATACCTTGCACAAAGGAGGGTAGTTGTGGTTGCAACAGGTCACTCATGCCATCCCCAGGCCACCGCTGTGTGAGCTTGTCGGGGTGGTGTCCCAAGCCCAAACATCTTCAGCTGCTTCGTCTGTGACTTCCCTTCCATCATTTGATCGGCAGCAGGGATATTTGCTGATGACTGCGTATTTATGACAGCAAATGAAACAGCCCACGCTTGCATACTTTGAAATCCATCAGCATTCAAGGATGGGTTGATAGCTAGCAAGCAACACATTAGAACAGCACAGGAACAAGCTCTTCATCCCA